>CM047000.1:33327094-35727094 GCA_025698465.1 Gossypium longicalyx
TTTCTTTTTAGTTTCTTTATATTATATTTCATATTTCTTTTCGAAGTATTTTTTTAGGTACCTTTTCGTCCGCTTGGAGCACACAAATCCCGAGATCATCATAACAACAAGGATCTAGCGTATTTAAGGAATTTTTCTTGTTTTCACTTTAATTATTTTTCGTTAAGGGCAATGTATGTTTCAAAGTGTGGGGGAAAGTGCAGAGGATTAGTTTATGTGTTTACCTTGCTTTAGTTGATTATTTATTTTAAAATATATATTATTGTTTTGTTGCATGGTGCTTGGATTATATTAACACTGTGCATAGAGGTTGAAAATAATGAAGCATGTATGACTTTTGTCAAGCATGAATTTTTTTATTGATATGAGATAATTTGATTATTTTTAAGGGGAATTGATTAGGTTACTTAGTTAAATTGCATAATAGATTAGAAGTAACTAAGTAAGAATGTCTGATGATGCCATATGAGATATAAGTCTTTTAGATAGTAGTAGAGACATGAATGCTTGAATTGATTATTATTCATTCGGTTTAATTTAAAGCATGAAAGAAATTGTGTATGGTAGGATGCTTAGGGATGACCTAAGGCATTTTTTGAATAGCCAATTCTCAAATGACCATACCTTAATGCTACGAATCCCTAGTCTCCTTATTTAAGTCTGATAACTGTTTTTTTATGAACCAACAAAATTGAAACCCAAAGACCACACATAAAACTTAAACTTTTCCCTATCTTTGGTTCTTTAATACATTTCGAAATAGACGTTAGGCCATAGATATTAAGGGTAGATACATTACGGTGGTTTAAAAAAAAGCAAAAAAATGAGGAAGAAATAATGTGATACAGTGATTATAGGTCGAGGAAAAATGTGCCAAAAAAAATCTAGAAAAAGTCAAAAGTAAAAATGAGTGTAAAAAAGTATTGAATAAAAGCACTATGACTGAGAAAAGAGTAAAAAGTCAAGTGACAAAACAAAAAGTCACAAAAGTGAGAAAACACAATTATCAATGCACCAAAACCCGTTTAGCCTACCATAGTTGCTAGTATTGTATTGTATCTTCCTACATGAAGAGATAAGAAATGTGAGAGAGGGAAACAAAAGGTAGTGTGCTTGGATGGGACATTAAGAGGAAATAGAGGGAATAATGTAATTTGCCTAACTATTTCTAGTGTTTGAACCGTTTTGAGCCATATTTTTTTCTTTGAACTTGTACTATCCTAAGGCTCAGAACGTTACAAGCATAGAAGGCCAATGTGACTTAAGCATTCTCTATGCATAATCTTTCGGAATTGCTAACAATTTTATTTAATGAATGTTTCTTATTCACATGATTCTGTCTGCTACATATCTGTTTGATTTATGTTAATGATGATATTGTTAAACATTTGGTTATGGGAATTATTTCTAATTTTTTAATAATGTAACTTTGTAAACTAATCCTAATTTACTTTAAAAAATTTCAAGGCATCAAACTATCAAGATTAAGTTACTTGTGTGATAAGAATTTTTATACATTTAATATTTGACAACCATGTTTATAGTAGTGATAAAATCCAAGGGACGTTTTCTTATTGCATGCTATGTGTCTAGACTTGGTTTGCTTGAGGATAAGTAAAAAGTTAAATGTATGGGAGTTTAAGTGTGAAGTTCTTATTTACATCCATCTTCACTAATTCTAGCTTGTTTAAAGAAAGAAATTAAGTCATTTTCATATTAATTTTTTTATTTTCTCTTTTTCCAATATATTTGTTTTGATTGCTTGAGTAGAAGCAACAAGTTAAGTGTGGGGGAGTGATTTGCCATGAATTGCACTAGTATTTACATCCTTTTTACACATAACTTTAGCTTTTTTAATAGCTAAATAAAAAAATCTTATTATATATTTAGGTTTTCATACTTAAAGTAATAATTTATGCTTTCTAGTATTTTTTTATTACATTTTATATATCTAAATAAGGTTACATGGTTGTAAACAGGCCAATTTGCCCGACCCATTAGAAACCCAAAATAAAATACGAAATAAATAAATAATAAAAAACCACATAATTAACAGTCCAAAGTCCAAATCATTACAATAGTCCACAGCCCTAACCAAAATCTAGCCCAGATACAAGACCAAAAAATTTTAACTCATGACAGCCCAATTTACAGCCCAATTACAAAAACTTATGGCCTAACTGCAAGAATAGGCCCGAAAAGCCCAAAATGTCAATTTTTTCAAAAACCCTAGGGCTCTCTCCCACTTTGCGCCGCAGCCGAACCCCCCAGCACCTCCGTACACTCTAGCGTTTCAGTAGCCACGCGCGCCTCCGTATGCCAGCACAGTCCCCATACGCCAACACACACCCCGTACCTGCGAGTAAATACAAAACCACACAACAGCAAATAGGAAAAGAAGAATTTGTATTTTTCTTTTTCTTTTTGGATTTTTCTTATTCTGTTTCGGCTATAAAGCCAAGAACACAGCCATTGTAATTTTTTTTACACGCACATTTACGCATACGAAAAAAGGAATCAAATAGCAGATGTGATTTCTTAGTTCTCTGGAATTATTTTAGTTTTCTATGAATTGATTTGTTTTCTCCTCGAGCCTTTCATCATTGTTTTTGTTAAGAAATAAAAGAATAAGAAAAGAAGGGCTTAACTTTGCGAATAGGCCATCGAAATCCCTACCCACTTCGTCGAAATTGAAGCTTGGGATGGGATTTCTGGAGCTAAAATCGACAGTCTTTAAGCCAAGGTTCCAGGCGAGGGGCGCGCATGTGGTTCTCCACTATTCGCAGTGGTAGCGGTTGGACTGCGTGGATCCTTTGGTCAGCCGAATGGGAGTAATAGGCTTTCGTTTTTTTTTTTTTTTACTTTGGTTTTTGGAAAAGAAGAAAAAGGGAAGGTCCCTCATTTAGGGTTTTGTTTTGGTCTTTGAGGGTGCATAAAGCAACGACGTTTCAAGCCAAGCTCATTGGCTTTGAAGCGACACCGTTTGGCAAGCCCTATACCCGATGAACCGACCCGCGCTAGGTTGAAACCTGCGCACTGGGTCCTTGAGGGTTATTTGCGCGCCAGACCCTCCCCTTTCGCATGCGTGGTCAATCGCGTCCAATTTGTCTTGTTTCACTTTTTTTGTAATTTGGACTTGTAATTTGCACTCATTTGCAATCGGATCCGCGCCTAAACGTAGCACTTTGGGATCTGGTATATTGCCAGTTTTAGTCCCTATGCATTCGCGCGCGTTAAGCTTTAGTCCGTATTCTAATTTCAGTAACTTATTTTATTTACTAATTGTCCTCTTGGTTTTACTTTTGTTTCAATTGAGTTTTATTTATTTATTCATTATTTTCAGCATTTTTTATTCTTTGAAACCCTTTTATTTTTGAAATTTTACTTATTATTCACCATTTAATATATTATCTTGGAGTATTTTATTAAGTTTTGCATGGTCTTAGTTCGTTATTCATACTTTCATTTATATACATGTATATATATCTATATATGTAACTATATATATCTATTTATTTATTTTCTTTTAAATTTGTTTGTTTAAAATGTTCTTTTATATACTTATATATATACTTTATAATAAGGTCAATTTTATTTTATGCATATTATTAATCTTATATTATTTTACACATATATTTTCTTTTAAATTTATTCACATCTCTTATTATACAATTTTACATAATATATCTTTTAAATTATTATTATATAAATTTTTATTGACACCTATATTTGATCTATATTTGTTATTGAACCCATGTCATTACAAACATATTTAAAAAAAAAAAAAAAGGGATCCATTTGTATACAAAATTATGTTGTTGAAATCTATTATATATATATATATAATTTATGATTAAACCAATCCAATTTTTTATAATTCATATTTTAGTTCCATATTATTTTTGTATATAATTGCTTCTAAATTCACTCACACGTGTATATATATATAGCTACATACTTTATACCTATTATCCTCTCACATTTTATGTATTATATAAATTATTCTTATTATAGAGATATTACCAATTTTAAATAAATGTTTTATTGCTAAATATTTAGTATTTTATTTGATCCATATGTTTTTGCAACATCTATTTAAAAAAAAATTACATATATATATTCTTAATTTTTCTTTTATAAATTATTTCAAACTCTAACATGCGTTATTTGATTGTTAGTCCATTATTTTTATGTCGCGTTGGTCTTATATCGTTTGGTATCTCATGTGTTAATTATCTTCACGATATTTCTTGTATATTTGCTACATCGTGCTTGTTCATTTTTATATGTTATCATATCAATTATTCTCCATGCATTATTGTAATCGGGTTATATTTTTTAGGTTAGCTATACTTAATTTTTAGTTTGTTAGTTGATTGTATCTCATATGTGTCCATTATCCCATATCATCGTTTTCCACTTGGTTTATGAAATGTGGTTTTATAAAGTCTAAATCTTTAAAATTAGTTTCGTTTTATTTCAAGTAAAATTAATACGTTTTAAGCTAATTTTATACCTATTCATTTAAAAAAATTCTTTAAAACGAAGGCGATACTCGATGTTTGGCAATTCGAGAATCGTGCCCTATTGTGCTGGGTTGCGATTTCCCGTTCGTTCAAAACAATCGAATATTCCTTTGGAATTTCGCTTATGTCTTTAAAAATTCTTCAAAATGAAGGTAATGTTCAACGTTTGGCAATTCGGGGAATCGCGCCCTATCGTGTTGGGTTGCGATCTCTTGTTTGTTCCAAATCAAATATTCCTTTAGAATTTCACTCATTCTAAGATAAGGCAATGTCCGATATCTAGGAATTCGAGGAGTCGTGCCCTACTGTGCTGGGTTTCGATTTTCTCGTTGGACTAAATGATTGGATATCCTTTTGCAGATTTCAACATATAAACTTTTGGAAGTCGAAATTTATCATGTTTTCGAGGGCATAAAGGATCATGTCCTATCGTGCTGGATGTGAGGCTATATTCCTCTTAAGCAAGAGAATTTTGATGACCAACTCGGGTTATTCAAATGTTATTAAAAGGAACCACATTTCAAAAACATTTTTTAGACATAAGGACATCATTCAATCGATTTGGTACCAATTTTGGGCGTAATGAGGGTGCTAATCCTTCCTCATACGTAACCGACTCCCGAACCCATTTTCTCAAATTTCGAAGACCAAAGTCGTTGTTTTAGTAAGCCAAAATGTTTTATTAAAATGACCAAACTTATTAGGTGATCCAATCACACCCAAACAAAAAACAATTGGAGGCGAGTCCATTTTCGTATTTCAAAAAGTCGATTCCTCATTTTTTTTTATTAAACATAAAATTTTGAAACTTGGTTTCGATAGCATGGTGACTCCACTGGGGAGCGAGAGAGTCGAGCCATAAAATTGATTATTTGTTGTCCTTTTGTCGAAATATTGAAAATTTGTTTTGAAAATCATAATTGCATTTGTTTGTATGATTGCTATGGTTCGGGTCTTGTAGAATAATATTACATTTCATTGCATGACCGTTGTGGTCACACCTTCTAAGTGGGAGTAAGAAACTATGCTTTCATGAGGTTTTCACCTCCGCATGGGTTAGTGGATTTCTTCCACGGTACATTTGTACCTATGATTTCATGAGATTTTCATCTGCGCATGGTTATAGGGAAATGTATCCCCCTGAACCGAACTCGATCTATATGAGCCTATAATGGGTGAAGATTGAGGAATCTGCTGGTTTAGGTATCTTATCTCTAGAACCGAACCACATATAGTGAACCTTAGGAGCTATCCTTGGGTGGAGACGCATCAAGCCTTAGTATTTACCCATATATGTGTTGTAATTATCGTTTATGTGCTTGCACTTTATCACATTATTTGATACTAACCTGTGTTTTGTTTTTATTATGTTTTGCATGACATTGCATACTAAAGGAGGTGTTGATTCGTATTCAATTACTAAGTTAGAAAGTTTGACATGGAGAATGAATTTCTCAATAAAGTTGAGGATAATGCAGTCATCCACGCATGGTCAAAGAAGCTACAATCGGAGAAAGGGGATAGCTTGGCAGAAGGGTATACATCAGAGGTATAGGAATTCACTCGCGTCAATGTAGCAGAAGGGTATACATCAGAGATATATGGGCTCGTTGGGATGAAGGGACCAAGCAGTTGTTTTATCAAAGCTATAGTGATATATCCTACTTGCTAGACATTAGAGTGGATAAACATTTCTTCCGAGTTATGGTGTAGTTTTGGAATTCTACTTACAAGTGTTTCACTTTTGGAGAAGTGGATTTAGTACCTACCATGGAGGAATACACTACCCTGCTCAGGTGTCCAAAAATTCAGGTCAGAAAGACTTATGCCCGGGTTTTTAGTGGTCAGACATTCGTAAAGAAATTGATGAGCATTTCAGGGATGAGTGAGTCTTGGGTCACTGCTCGGATTCAACAAAAAGGAGATAGTAAATGTATCCCTTGCGAGAACTTGCGAGATTTGATTTTAACGCATCCAGATGAAAGAAAGAGGGTTGATATCTTCGCCTTAAGCATCTACGGCTTGGTAATTTTTCCTAAGGCTTTGAGGCACGTGGACGAGGCAGTCATTGACCTATTCGATCATCTTGAGAAGGGAATTACACCTGTACCGGCAATATTGACTGAGACGTTTAGATCCTTGAGCACGTGTCTGAAGACAGGCGAGGGGCGGTTTATTGGATGTGTACAACTATTGATGGTATGGTTTTATGGGCACTTCTAGAAGGTAGACAAGGTTTCTTATCAGGTCTTTTTCGAAGGTTATTCCTCGTTAAAAGAAGAGGCAGCCATACAAAGGAGAGAGGATATCTTGGAGGAGGAATGGATGGAAATTCTTCAAAACCTCAATGAGGGGGATATCGAGTGGAGAGCTTATTGGATGGTTCCTGATGAGATCATGTGTCGATGTGGGAACTTTGATTGGGTGCCATTGTTAGGAATTTGGGGAGCTACTGGGTATACTCCATTGCTTGCATTAAGGTAATATAAATCGAGGCAGTTTGTACCCACGACCTACGGACTTGCTCAGTGTGAATTCTCCTTTAAAGGTGACCACTATAAGAAGAAAGTTCGGGAGCTATCCGATGCTTGAAAGCAAACTCGTTGGATGAAGAGGTTAGCCGTAGGTTCTATGGTGACGCCTGAGTATGATGGATGGTTCAAGAAGAGGTTAAATGATAATGTTCCTAGGCCAAGCTTGGAGAATACTCGACCTATGGCGGAGCAATTACAAGTCGCCCCGTCAGAGTTGGAAATTATAAAGCAAGACTTCGAGAAGAAGAGTTCAGAGCTTGGGAAAAAGATCGAACAATTAGAGGAAGAGAAGATGCACCTAAGATTAGATGCTGATGTCCAGAGGTCAGAGGCTGAGAAGTGGAGAAAAGAGAAAACTAAGGCCGAAGAAGATCTAGACAGCTTGAAGACTGACTATAAGAATTTACGCCTGTCTATGAGCACTGCGGGACTAGGTAAGACTTTCGAACAATGGTGCCATGAAATTTGAGAAGAAAAGACCAAAGTCGACCGATAGGAAAGAAAATTCTGAGAAGCTCAGGCATGAAATGAAGATTTAGAGAAGAGTCTGTCAGAGAGCAGAAATGAACGAGGTGAATTAAAGGCTAGAGTGGCAGAACTCGAGAAATCTCTTCATTAGTACCGAAACCGCAACACCGCAATGGAATTGAGGGTAAGCTTGAGCAAGATAGAAGAAATGAAAGGAAAAATAGAAGAATTAGAAGCGTCACTGCAAAACTGTGAAATACAGATTCAGTTTTTTGAAGTAAATGAGGACCGTTGGAAAGAACAGCTTCACCATGCGCAAGACCAAGTCAGAAACAGGGATTACCTTATAGGGGAAGCCATAACCTAGATCCGTGAGGTAACTGACTACTTGCAAGCTTTAGCAGTACAGGCGGACACACTGAGCGTGAAGTACGAGTTGGAGTCAGATCGCGGGTAGGAGCTAGCTTCGTTGCTTAGGAAAATTAAGACTTTGAGCATTAGAGCAAAATTTTATCTGTAACTCAACGTTATGTAAAAGGATTTTATTTTCTAGTGAAGTTTTCTAAAGGGAATTGAATCAAAATTGATGCCTCTTTTTGCATTCATGCATTTGCATTACATCACATCATTATGCATTAAAGGTCACAAAAGGGTTCTAATTAATTAAAAATCATTTCAGTAACTTGGAAACCAATGAAAACCAGCCAACTACACACCCTTACGGTACAAGGAAAAAGTCAATGGATAAAAGACATGAGAAATTAGAGCAAATGTAAAAGGACATGCAAGAACAAATGCAGTCTTAGATGCAAGAGCAGCTAGCCAAGATTCAGCGAGAGATGAAGGAACAAATGATGGAATCCCAAAGGGAAATGATGAGTCAGTTATCCCAATTGCTGATGGGAAGAACGGATAAGGGGAAGGGCCCCATGGACAATGTTGAGGAAACAAACGAAAATCCTTAATACCCTCCTGGCTTTACTCCAACACATGCATCGCCGAAGCCTGAGATTAATTTACAAAAACCATCTATCACGATCATGCCCCAGCAGATTCAGGCCGGAGCTTTAATACCGATGAATTTCCAAGCCGGCTCAGGCTCTAACCTTGTTAATAACCCGAATTATCCGCCCGTTCCTGATTTGGATGAAGTTGCAGAAGAAGAGAATGCGATGGTAGAATCGCAAAAACAATTGGAAGAACATTGTAAATGGCTGGAGGAGAAATTCAGAGCTATGGAAAGCGCAGATAATCATCAAGGGATTGATGCTAAGGACCTGAGTTTGGTCCCAGACCTGGTCCTTCCCCCCAAATTCAAAATGCCTGAATTCAAGAAATATAATGGAACGAGCTACCCTGAGGCTCACATCACTATGTTCTGCAGGCGAATGACGGGATACGTTAACAATAACCAGCTATTAATTCACTGTTTTCAAGATAGTCTGGTTGAGGCGGCATCTAAGTGGTATAACCAATTAAGCCGCACTAAAATTAGCTCATGGAAGGACCTGGCTCAGGCTTTTATGAAACAATATAATCATCTAACAGACATGACCCCCGACAGAATCACTCTCCAGAACATGGAGAAGAAATCAAATGAAAGTTTCAGGTAGTACGCACAAAGATGGAGAGAAGTGGCCATACAAGTTCAGCCGCCGCTTCTACAAAAGGAAACCACGATGCTCTTTATCAACACCTTGAAGGCCCCTTTTATCACTCATATGTTGGGAAGCACCACCAAAAGCTTCTCAGACATAGTGATGACGGGTGAAATGATCGAAAATGTCGTGAGGAGAGGTAAGATAGAATTAGGGAAAAGTACCAGGAAGTCGGCCCCTAGGAAAAGAGATAATGAGGTGAACAACGCAAGCGTATTCAGTAAGGGTCAGTCCAAGTCATTCACCGTAAATCAACCCAAGACGGTGACCACCAATCAACATAGCTCTGTGAGACAAGAATCCAACGCGAGGGAGAATACAGAAAGACCACAGTTCACCCCTATACCTATGACGTATAGGGAGCTGTACCAGAACCTAATCAATGCTCATGTAGTGTCCCTATTTTACCTAAATCCACTACAGCCCCCGTATCCCAAGTGGTATGACACGAACGCCCAATGTGAATACCACGAGGGAATCAACGGGCACTTAATCGAAAATTGCACCGCGTTCAAGAAAGTAGTTGAAAGACTCATTAAAATGGGGATTGTGAGGTTTAATGACCCAGCCGTACCCAATGTAGTAGGAAACCCGCTCCCCAATCATACCGACCAAGGAGTGAATGGGATAAGCGAAGGCAGGAACAAGAAGATCAAATGTGAGGTTGCAGAAGTCAGGACCTCATTAAGACGAGTGTGGAAGGAGATGGTCAAGAGAGAGTTGATCGTGTTGGATTCAAGAGAAGAATCTGAAGAAGGGAGAAATTATTGTGAGTTCCACTACAAGGTGGGGCATGAAATTCAAGAGTGTGTGGAGTTCAAGGCCCTAGTATAGAACATGATGGACAATAAAGAAATGGAGTTCTATGAAGAGACTGAAGACCCCGTAGAGGGAGATATATGTGCATTGGAGGGAGGATCGACGACGCAGAATCAAATAGCTAACTATCCTGTGGTCATCATATCACGACCCAAGAATGATGAAACTGGAGTGCAAATGCCACCGAGGTTCATAATCCAAAGACCTACAATCTTCCCCTGCAAAGACAGCAAAAGGGTCTCATGGAATTATAATTGTAACGTGACGATTTCGGGGAAGGAAAGCCTAGTTGACGCGTCAAAAGAGGATCAAGATAGAGGTTCCTATACACGTAGCGGGAGACATTACGATGCAGCAAGCGAAAAGGCACAACCCGTAAAAGGAAAAGCTCCAGGGGTCGAAGAGATGAAAGAAAAAATGACCAAATCTAAACTTCCTGTTAATGAGCCAGTTAATGAAGAGGAGGCTAAGAAGTTTTTAAAATTCCTAAAACACAGCGAGTATAGTGTGGTGGAACAACTTCCTAAACAACCAGCTCGTATCTCGGTGCTGGCCTTACTTTTAAGCTCAGAAGTCCATCGCAGCGCGCTGATGAAGGTCCTGAATGAAACATATGTTGCCAATGATATTTCCATCAACAAGCTGGACCGTTTGGTTAGCAACATAAGTACCGACAACTATATCTTCTTTAATGACGACGAGATACCACCCGGTGGCAGGGGGTCGATTAAAGCTTTGCACATTACCACGCGCTGTAAGGGGTATACGCTGCCAGGCGTACTGATTGACAATGGGTCAGCCTTGAACGTCCTACCATTGACTACACTAAACAGATTTCCTATAGACAGCTCTCACATGAAGGAGTACCAGAACATAGTAAAAGCATTCGATGGCACGGAGAGGAGGGTGATGGGTAGAATCGAGGTACTTCTTCAGATCGGGCCAAACACATATGAGGTGGATTTCCTAGTAATGGATATCAAGCCCTCATACAATTGCTTATTGGGGAGGTCCTGGATACATTCAGCTGGGGCAGTGCCTTTATCGTTGCATCAAAATTTGAAGCTGGTATCAGAAGGGCTGTTGATAACGATCAATGCTGAAGAGGATATCATTGCAACTGTAAGCAGCAATGCGCCTTATTTGGAGACAGATAACGAAGCAATCGAATGCTCATTTCAGTATTTGGAGTTTGTTAATGCGACGTTCATCGCCGATGGAAGCAAAATTCTGATGCCAAAATTGTCCAAAACTACGAGGATGAGTCTATAGTTGATGGTCGAAAAAGGGGCCCTACCCGGAAGAGGACTTGGGAGACATCTCCAAGGAAGGATTGAAACTCCGGTATTGAAGGACAAGAGAGACCGCTTCGGCTCAAGATTTAGGCCGGATGCGAGACAAAGGAGAAAGGAGTTGGATAAGAAGCAAGAAAGAAGAAGAGCACGGTTAACGGGGGAAGAAATCAAATAGGAGCCAATGTTATTCCCTGATATATCGAAGACTTTTGTGTCCGAAGGAATCATTCATCCCGAGAGAGGCACGCCAAGAAAAGAAGCCATAGAAGAAAGGTTGGACATCAACGCAACATACAAAGAAGAGATTGGAAGAGAAAATTTGTCGGGCATTTGCCCTTACATACCTGGAAGTGTTCTGGATAACTGGACTGCGGAAGAGATTCCTGTAGTTTTTAGAACTGATTCAGAATAATGTCCAAAACACACTTATTGCTCTATGCCTAGGAGTAATAAGAATCTTTTGTGAAATAGGCTAATGTTTTAAAAACGTTATTTCAATGAAATGCACGGTTATTATCATTTTGAGCAGATGTTCTTTCATTCTTTCAATTTCATTCATAATCATACAAACAATTACCTTCAGATTCTTTTGTTTTTTTTTAACATTCTTCTAAATATTCTTTCATTCTTCATTCATAATCATACCATACAGATAAGTGTTTTTGAATTCTTTTGATTCTTTGTATCTTCCTTCATCTTCATAACAAGTCCCCAGATATCAACGATACGGGTGACACTGCTAGTGGCTTAGAATCTCCTTTTGAGCGAGATGTGTGGATGGAGGATTCTCAGGATTTCGAAGATGACCAAGGCTGTAACATATCTCTTGATTTATTGAGAATGGTAGAACAAGACAAGAAACAAATCCTACCTCACAAAGAATTAGTAGAAATTGTGAACTTTGGAGAGGGACAAGATGTGAAGTTCGGAACTTGTATCACCATGGAGATGAAGTGAGACCTTATTGAATTACTTCAAGAATTCAAAGATGTCTTTGCATGGTCATACCAAGATATGCCCGGGTTGAACATTGATATTGTGGTGCACCGACTCCTCATAAAGGAAGAATGTAAGCCAGTTCAACAAAAACTCCAAAGAATGAGGCCCGACGTCTTGCTAAAAATAAAAGAAGAGGTTCGAAAGCAGTTTGACATCGGATTTTTAAAGGTGGTAAAATACTCAGATTGGGTAGCCAACATCGTCCTCGTCCCTAAGAAATATGGAAAGGTACGAATGTGTGTGGACTATAGAGATTTGAACAAAGTCACCCCGAAAGATAATTTCCCACTGCCTCATATCGACACTTTAGTGGACAACATGGCAGGACACTCACTATTTTCATTCATGGACGGTTTCTCCAGATATAACCAGATCAAGATACATCCTAAAGACATGGAGAAGACCACATTTGTAACCATGTGGGGTACGTTCTGCTACAAGGTGATGCCGTTTGGACTGAAGAATGCGGGGGCAACATATCAAAGGGCCAACCCTTTTTCACGTTATGATACATAAAGAAATCGAGGTTTATGTCGATGATATGATCGCAAAGTCCCGAACAGAGAAGGAGCACATACAAGTCCTGAGGAAGTTGTTCTTAAGGTTGAGGAAGTTTTAGCTAAAACTCAATGCAGCCAAATGTACCTTCGGAGCTAAGTCTGGAAACCTTCTCGGATTCGTGGTTAGTGAAAAAGGGATTGAGGTCGACCCAGACAAAGTCAAAGCCATACAAGAGCTATCTTCATCGCGTACCCAGAAAGAGGTTCGAGGCTTTCTAGGAAGATTAAATTACATTACTCGGTTCATTTCACAATTAATCGAGAAATGTGACCCTGTCTTCCGCCTCCTCAAGAAACACAACCCAGGTGAATAGGATGAAGAATGCCAAAAGACCTTCGACAAGGTCAAACAGTACTTATCTAATGCTCCGGTGTTGATGCCACCTAACCCCGATAGGTCATTGATATTGTATTTGGCAGTATTTGAGAATTCAATGGGACGCATATTGGGTCAGCATGATGAGTCAGGAAAGAAGGAAAAAGCTATTTACTATTTCAGTAAAAAGTTCACTGAATGTGAGACAAGGTACCCGCCGATAGAAAAGTTGTGTTGCGCCCTAGTTTGGACAACCCGAAGGTTGAGGCAGTATATGTTGTATCACACTACTTGGCTCAAAACTAGACCCTTTGAAGTACATGATGGAGTCAACAGCTTTGAATAGAAGGATGACCAGATGGCAAATTCTGCTCTCTGAATTCGATATAATTTATGTGAACCAGAAAGCAGTAAAAGGGAGTACAATAGCAGATTTTCTGGCCAGTAGAGCTTTGGAAGACTACGAGCCTTTAAACTTTGATTTCCTGAATGAAGACCTGATGTGTGTTGCGACTACTAAAGAAGGTGCTCCGGAAGAACTTCCTTGGAAACTAAACTTCGATGGGGCATCAAATGCCGTGGGTAATGGAATCGGGGCAGTATTGGTATCCCCAAATGGAGATCATTATCCATTTACTAGTAAATTGGATTTTGATTGTACGAATAACATGGCGGAATACGAAGCGTGCATCATGGGCATCCGTGCAGCCATAGAACGCAAGATTATAGTGCTAGAGGTGTATAGAGATTCTGCGTTAGTGATTTATCAACTCAAAGGAGAATGGGAAACCAAAGACCCCAAGTTGATCGATTATCGAAAACTGGTCCTTGAATTGGTTAAAGAGTTTGATAACATTATCTTCTACTACCTTCCACGGGACGAAAATCAGATGGCCGATGCTTTGGCTACCTTAGCTTTCATGATCAAGGTGAACAAACAAGAAGATGTCAAACCCATCCGGATGAGCATTTATGAAACTCCGGCTCACTGTTACAATATTGAAGAGGATGAAGAAAAAGATGATCACCCTTGGTATCACGATATATTGCAATACGTGAAGAATCGTGAGTACCCAGACCAGACAAGCGAGAATAACAAAAGGACACTGAGAAGATTGGCCATCGACTATGTCTTAGATGGGAAGATCCTATACAATAGAAGAAAGGATCAAGTGCTATTAAGATGCGTAGACGCTGTAGAGGCTAAGAAAATCTTGGAAGAAGTCCATGAGGGCGCCTGTGGGACACACGCTAATGGCCTTACAATGGCTAGGCAAATTATAAGATTTGGGTATTATTGGTCCGCTATGGAAGGAGATTGTGTCAATTACGCCAAGAGATGTCATAAATGCCAAATCTATGGAGACAAAATTCATGTGCCTCCTTCGTCGTTGCATGTCATGACTTCCCCATGACCTTTCTCTATGTGGGGTATGGATGTGATTGGACCAATATCGCTGAAAGCTTCCAATGGGCATCGATTCATCTTTGTGGTCATCGACTACTTTACCAAATAGGTAGAAGCTGCTTCATATGCCAATATTACAAAGTCGGCAGTGAGCAAATTCCTGAAAAAAGAGATCATATGTCGATATTGGATGCCGGAGAGGATCATATCTGACAATGCATTAAACTTGAACAATAGTACGATAACGGAAGTCTGCAGTCAATTCAAGATCAGACACCACAACTCGTCACCATATCGCCCGAAAATAAATAGGGCAGTGGAAGCAGCCAATAAAAACATCAAGAAGATTGTGGGGAAGATGACTGAGACCTACAAAGATTGGCATGAGAAGTTACCATTTGCCCTATTTGCTTATCGAACATCAGTCAGAACCTCAACTAGGGCAACGCCTTTCTCTTTGGTCTACGGAATGGAGGCGGTTTTGCCAAGTAAAGTTGAGATCCCGTCCTTTCGAGTGTTGTCGGAACTAAAGTTGGATGAAGCGGAGTGGATCCAGTCTCGATATGACCAATTGAACTTAATTGAGGAAAAGAGGCTAAGAGCTATCTGTCATGGTCAGATGTACTAAAAACGAACGATGCGGGCATATGACAAAAAGGTTCGCCCTAGAGAATTCTACAAGGGAGACCTGGTTTTGAAAAAGATCCTTCCCTTACAGAAGGATTTTCGAGGAAAATAGATGCCAAATTGGGAGGGGCCTTACGTGGTGAAGAAAGCTTTCTCCGAAGGAGCATTGATCTAGCCGAGATGGACGGTAGAAACTTGCCCAGTCCTGTAAATTCAGATTCCGTCAAAAAGTATTTTACCTAAAGAGGGAGAGGCCAAGGCGAAAACCCGCAAAGGGCGCTTTAAGACTAAAAAAAAAAAGGGAGATGCCAAGGTGAAAACCCGTAAAGGGCACTTTGAGACTAAAGGGGTTTTTGAGTTGAAAACCCAAAAATGGGCAGCTCCAATTTTGAATATTGGGCATGTGGTAGTCTTGTCCTCCCAAAATTAACAAGAGGGAAGAACAGTACATCTTGGAGCATCAACAAAATACGCGGGATCTCCTGAACACATATTCAGCTCGAAAGAGCCTTTGAGAAATTGGAATAGTGCAGCTCGTGCTGCGATATTTGGGGCACCTTTTTCTCATTTTATTTTGTGCCTTAGCAGATTTGCTATCCTGTTTAATGTATTCACTTTGAGTTTTGCTCAATAAAATTCCATCTTGTCCATTATGATAATCTCTTTCGAGCATTTTTTTTTTGAAATCACAATTTTTTGACTTATAATATTCACATAAAAGAAGTTATGCATATTACTCTGGAAAAGTCTCTAAATAGTACAAGGACCTGAAACAGGGCCACTAGTCAGGACTAACCAGGTTCAAAAGTTGGAAACATTGGAAAAAGAATAGTCTAAATTATGACTACTTCTTCAAATTTTCTGTCAAAGATAACGGCTAAGCAAGAAGACGTGATAGCACATCAACGATAGAACCCGGATGAACTATGAGTAATGATACCTTAAGCATTTAAAAAGGAATTACTCTCATGACATTTATACATTTATAATTATTCACCTAGTTAGGAGCATTTGACTCATTTTGATCATGGCATCCTAATTATTTGGCATAAGCATAGATACAGGAAACCAATTCTACAAATCATGTCCTTAGAAGACAGTGTAGCAACATTGGTGAATTCTATAGATCTTGCCTCCCTAAAGTTGCAGTGGAGCATATCGAAGACGGCGAATCTTGGCTGCCTGAAGTTGCACTGAAGCAGATTTAAGTCACCATCCTAGCTCCATAAAGTTGTAGTGGAGTAGGCTGAAGATTGTAGATCTTGTTTCCCTGAAGTTGTAGTGGAGTAGATCGAAAACGGCGAATCTTGTCTTCCTGAAGTTGCAGTGAAGCAGATTTAAGCCACCATCCTATCTCTCTAAAGTTGTAGTGGAGTAGGCTGAAGATTGCAGATCTCGTCTCCAGTGGAGCAGATCGAAGAAAACAAGCTTTAACCCCCTAAGTAGTAGGGCAACAGGCTGAAGATTGCAAGATCATGTCTCCCTGAAGTTGCAGTAGAGTAGATCGAAGTCACAATCCTTATCTCTCTGAAGTTGTAGTAGAGCAGGATAAAAAAACACGTGAATCATGTCTCCCTGAAGTTGCAGTGGAGCATATTGAAGTTACTTGAAGAAAAGAAGCACCAAAGAAGTCATGATTCCGCAAAACCGGACAAAATTGGCCCTCTTTGAAGTCTTTGTTCTATTCTCGTTACACGACAATGAGCAAAAAGGGGCAGCTGTAAACAGGCCAATTTGCCCGACCCATTAGAAACCCAAAATAAAATACGAAATAAATAAATAATAAAAAACCACATAATTAACAGTCCAAAGTCCAAATCATTACAATAGTCCACAGCCCTAACCAAAATCTAGCCCAAATACAAGACCAAAAAATTTTAAATCATGACAGCCCAGTTTACAGCCCAATTACAAAAACTTATGGCCCAACTGCAAGAATAGGCCCGAAAAGCCCAAAATGTCAATTTTTTCAGAAACCCTAGGGCTCTCTCCCACTTTGCGCCGCAGCTGAACCCCCTAGCGCCTCCGTACACTCTAGCGTTTCAGCAGCCACGCGCGCCTCCGTACGCCAGCACAGTCCCCGTACGCCAACGCACACCCCGTACCTGCGAGTAAATACAAAACCACACAACAGTAAATAGGAAAAGAAGAATTTGTATTTTTCTTTTTCTTTTTGGATTTTTCTTATTTTTTTCGGCTATAAAGCCAAGAACACAGCCATTGTAATTTTTTTACACGCACATTTACGCATACGAAAAAATGAATCGAATAGCAGAGGTGATTTCTTAGTTCTCCGGAATTATTTTAGTTTTCTATGAACTGACTCGTTTTCTCCTCGGGCCTTTCGTCATTGTTTTTGTTAAGAAATAAAAGAATAAGAAAAGAAGGGATTACCTTTGCGAATAGGCCATCGAAATCCCTACCTATTTCGGCGAAGTCGAAGCTTGGGATGGGATTTCTGGGGCTAAAATCGGCAGTCTTTAAGCCAAGGTTCCAGGCGAGGGGCACGCATGTGGTTCTCCACTGTTCGCAGTGGTAGCGGTTAGACTGCGCGGATCCTTTGGTCAGCCGAATGAGAGTAATAGGCTTTCGTTTTTTTTTTACTTTGGTTTTTGGAAAAGAAGAAAAAGGGAAGGTGCCTCATTTAGGGTTTTGTTTTGGTCTTTGAGGGTGCATAAAGCAATGAAGTTTCAAGCCAAGCTCATTGGCTTTGAAGCAACACCGTTTGGCAAGCCCTATACCCGATGACCTGACCCGCGCTAGGTTGAAACCTGCGCACTGGGTCCTTGAGGGTTATTTGCGCGCCAGACCCTCCCCTTTCGCATGCGAGGTCAATCGCGTCCAATTTGTCTTGTTTCACTTTTTTTTAATTTGGACTTGTAATTTGCGCTCATTTGCAATCGGATCCACGCCTAAACGTAGCACTTTGGGATCTGGTATATTGCCAGTTTTAGTCCCTATGCATTCGCGCGCGTTAAGCTTTAGTCCGTATTCTAATTTCAGTAACTTATTTTATTTATTAATTGTCCTCTTGGTTTTACTTTTGTTTCAATTGAGTTTTTTTATTTATTCATTATTTTCAGCATTTTTTATTCTTTGAAACCCTTTTATTTTTGAAAATTTACTTATTATTCACCATTTAATATATTATCTTGGAGTATTTTATTAAGTTTTGCATGGTCTTAGTTCGTTATTCATACTTTCATTTATATACATGTATATATATCTATATATGTAACTATATATATCTATTTATTTATTTTCTTTTAAATTTGTTTGTTTAAAATGTTCTTTTATATACTTATATATATACTTTATAATAAGGTCAATTTTATTTTATGCATATTATTAATCTTATATTATTTTACTCATATATTTTCTTTTAAATTTATTCACATCTCTTATTATACAATTTTACATAATATATCTTTTAAATTATTATTATATTTTTTTTTTATTGACATCTATATTTGATCTATATTTGTTATTGAACCCATGTCATTACAAACATGTTTTTTTTTAAAAAAAGGGGATCCATTTGTATACAAAATTATGTTGTTGAAATCTATTATGTATATATAATTATGATAAAACCAATCCAATTTTTTATAATTCATATTTTAATTCCATGTTATTTTTGTATATAATTGCTTCTAAATTCACTCACACGTGTATATATATATAGCTACATACTTTATACCTATTATCCTCTCACATTTTATGTATTATATAAATTATTCTTATTGTAGAGATATTACCAATTTTAAATAATTGTTTTATTGCTAAATATTTAGTATTTTATTTGATCCACATGTTTTTGCAACATCTATTTAAAAAAATTTACATATATATATATATATATATTCTTAATTTTTCTTTTATAAATTATTTCAAACTCTAGCATGCGTTATTTGATTGTTAGTCCATCATTTTTAGTCCATTATTTTTATGTCGCGTTGGTCTTATTTCATTTGGTATCTCATGTGTTAATTATCTTCACGATATTTCTTGTATATTTGCTACATCGTGCTTGCTCATTTTTATATGTTATCATATCAATTATTCTCCATGCATTATTGTAATCGGGTTATATTTTTTAGGTTAGCTATACTTAATTATTAGTTTGTTAGTTGATTGTATCTCATATGTGTCCATTATCCCATATCATCGTTTTCCACTTGGTTTGTGAAATGTGGTTTTATAAAGTCTAAATCTTTAAAATTAGTTTTGTTTTATTTCAAGTAAAATTAATACGTTTTAAGCTAATTTTATACCTATTCATTTAAAAAAATTCTTTAAAACGAAGGCGATACTCGATGTTTGGCAATTCGGGAATCGTGCCCAATTGTGCTGGGTTGCGATTTCCCGTTCGTTCAAAACAATCGAATATTCCTTTGGAATTTCTCTTATGTCTTTAAAAATTCTTCCAAACGAAGGTAATATTCGACGTTTGGCAATTCGGGGAATCGCGCCCTATCGTGCTGGGTTGCGATCTCTTGTTTGTTCCAAATAATCAAATATTCCTTTAGAATTTCACTTATTCTAAGATAAGGCAATGTCCGATATCCAGGAATTCGAGGAGTCGTGCCCTACTGTGCTAGGTTTCGATTTTCTCGTTGGACTAAATGATTGGATATCCTTTTGCGGATTTCAACATATAAACTTTTGGAAGTCGAAATTTATCATGTTTTCGAGGGCATAAAGAATCATGTCCTATCGTGCTGGATGTGGTGCTATATTCCTCTTAAGCAAGAGAATTTTGATGACCAACTCGGGTTATTCAAATGTTATTAAAAAGAACCAAATTTCAAAAACATTTTTTAGACATAAGGACAACATTCAATCGATTGGGTACCAATTTTGGGCGTAATGAGGGTGCTAATCCTTCCTCATACGTAACCGACTCCTGAACCCATTTTCTCAAATTTCGAAGACCAAAATCGTTGTTTTAGTAAACCAAAATGTTTTATTAAAATGACCAAACTTATTAGGTGATCCAATCACACCCAAACAAAAAAGAATTGGAGGCGACTCCATTTTTTGTATTTCAAAAAGTCGATTCCCTATATTTTTTATTAAACATAAAATTTTGAAACTTGGTTTTGACAATGGTCTTGTAGGTCAGGTCGGGAGTTAGAGATGCATATTCGGGCCAAAACTGATGCCTATGTTGTGGCACCAAGACACTGATGTCTCAACATCAAAGATAAAAGCCAAAAACAAGTTCTTGAGCAAAACTGCCCTCGATGTTGTGGCAAGACCCTCCTGTGTCACTACATTAGAATTTGTGCGCAACCCAAAAAGTCCCTCCACATAATAGTTGCATTTTTTTAGGGAAATTAAGTGTATCTGTTCTAGTCGAACTCTAAAGACTTCAAGAATATTTTGGCACTTTAATATTCCAAGTTTAGCCTATATAAAGGCCATTGTAATCAGTTTAAACACATAATTTTAGGGAGACAAAATATACTTAGAGTTTTTATTTCATTCTTAGTTTTTACTTAAGGTATTTTATGTTCTAATAATCGAAAGATCCAATTTCAAAGTGAGACTCTCGCGAGTGGAAATTGTTCTGGAGCCACAATTTTATCGTGAAGTCCATTAACATCTTTTTTTCTTTATTTTATTCTTTATATCTCTTTCTTTAACATTTTTTAATTGAATGTTTGCATAAAGATTAGAATCAATTTATGCTTCATACATATCTTGCATGGTTTCAACTGTTCTAATCATATTAATTTATTGATGGGTAGAGTTTCTTAGTGGATCAACTATTCGGGAGAGGAAGAACTTAAACCTTAGGCTTGACAACCCTAGGAAGTCATTTAGGTGGGAATTAACACAAAATTGGTATGGCCTATCCATGAACACCTTAACCCCGAACTAGTTTGGACTGTGAGGTCGAAAAATAAGTAGTTCTGATTGACTCATTATTCTAGTGGATGTACGGAAAGATCCTACTAGGGTATTGACTAGTTGATTGATTAGAACCCTACATAATTAATTAGGTAAAACAATTGGATCTAGGTTAATGGAACTTGCAGAGTCGAAATAAGGATAGGAGAAGTTGATACATGAACTTAGGAGTAGATTTAGGCTTAATTCAATTTATTTAGTTTATTAATATTATCATCATCTTGTTTCTATATTAACAATACTAATTTGTAACTCAATTAGATTACTAATTATTCCCAATAATTGGCTTGATAGTAATTTTCCCCAAACTGCAAACCCTTTGGGTACAATCCTCGGAGTACTTACCTACTCCATTGTAACTATATTACAACCTGACCCGTATACTTGCGGACACCGCCTCAAATCTATATCTTTAGTTGCAGTATTCACACTCTGGACTTTAGTACTTCTGAAGATGGTCATGGTCAATGTGATGATCTCAAAAGTAAAGGAAAAAGAAGAAAAAAGATGGAGGAGAACAACCAAATAGGGGCAACATAAGGTGGTTGTAAGAGAGGAGAAAAGATAGAAAAATAAGAGTTTTTTTTGTCAAAATAAAAACAAAAATGAGTGTATGGCTTCAAGGTTGGATGGTTTCCCTAGTCAACACTCTTATATTTTGGAAACAAAGAGGGACAAAAGGTTTTGTTTATTCTCTCAACTACATTATTCTACTATTGAGTGCTTAAAGTAGTCAACTAAGATAAAATTTCATTCTCTATAAGGGATCCTAAGAACTAGTCGGACAAGTATTCCCCACCTCGGTCAAACTGAAGATTCTTTATGGATAAAGCTAATTGTGTTTCCCATTTCTATACGAAACTCTCGAAATTTATCAAAGGTTTCAGTTTTTTGGTACATTGGATACATATATTCATATCGAGAATAGTCGTTGAAAAAAATAATGTAATAATTGTAACCTTCTCATGTCACACCCAAAATCCTTTAAACCTTGACATTTAAAACACTTGGGGGATTAAATTGAAAGAGATTGAAATTTGAAAGTCTCTACTAAAAAAATTAAGGAAAAATAGTAACTAAAATTGGAAAAAGTTGAGAACCAAGCCTGGTTCGGTTGGATTAGAACTAGACGGTTCCTTAGTGGGGAAAAAATTATTATGAATGGGTGGATTATACATAGTTGAAGACCATATAGGAAGGGCTATAAATAGATGGGAAATGACTTCTCTAGGAGACTTCTTCTCTAATCTTATTCATTTTCCCCTCTTCTTCATTTTATATGCTTGCTCCAAGGAAGCAATGGAAGTAGAAAGCTCTGCATGGAGTGATAATCATGGGGTATAATTCAAAAAAGTAGAGAAACTAATAAGCTGGTAAGGCTCTAAGCCCTTCAGTATATGTAAGACTTAGAAAATAAAGTTAAGAGTTTTCAAAACCATTTTAAGGGTTTTGCATGTTTCTGGAAAATTTAGGTTTAAAGTGAAAACACTAGGTTTAACCCATGATTTGGTTGTCTTACTTAGCTGCTAGGAGGATGGAAGCTCTAGTATCCGGAGAAGCTAACTGAACAATCTCTGAAATGTTAAGTATGTTTTATAAGAGCATATAGGTATATAAGTATCCGTCATTTTAGTTCAGTTAGCTTATTTCATGATATTTTATCTAAGAAAATGAATAAGATACATGTGTCTGATGGTAGTGTGAAATAGTGATTAATGTCGGGTTAGACGAAGTTAGCAAGGGACAAAAGTTGGTTCTGTTATATACCGCCATACAGTGTTGCTGTGTGCACCCGTGATGAGCGAAGCTCCGGGCCTTGCAGATGAGACACTACGGTGTTCAAGCATCAAGGTATAAGACGGTGAGATGGAACCAAATGGGAATAATAAAGAGCATGGCTAGGTTATGGGACTGGTCAGAAGTTATACGCCTAAAGATGCGTAAGACCATAGTTGAAAGATGATATGGTATCATGATATAAATGAGTAAGACAATGGCTGAAATACATTATGACATCATGATAAATAGGACTAAGACCATGGTTGAAAGGCACTATAATATAATTTGACAAGTCTGTCAAGACATTAAATATGGGGAACTTATTAAGAGAAGTTATCCGCACAAGCAGAGGGTTAATGGCTTTAGATTATTTCTATTTTAACCCCTAAAAGAAAGGGTCTAATTTCTAATCATTTAGGAACTCACTAAGTTCATTTGTACTTACCAAAGAGTGGCATGTGTTTTGTAGGGAATGTAGGAAATGCAGAAATGTAGGACTCAAGGAAGGGACCAAGTCAAACCGAAGGAACTAAGGAAATCAATTTTTAGCTTTGAGACATGCACATAGTGTAACACCTATATCCCGTATCTGTCGCCGAAACAGGGTTACGAGGTATTACTGGACAAGACACAAATTCCGAACAATTGTATGCGTACACTTGCTCAAACTCTTAAAATAAACAAATATTAACATATATAACTAATTTAAATTCTTTACGAATCATATCATAACATTTTTCAAACATATATCCAGTTATATAATTCATAAGCAAATTGTGCCAAATATATCATTTTACCATATAGCATATGCGCATATCAAAGATATTATAAATAATTCAATCAATTATTACAAATATGAATTATATAAAGTAAACATATTTAAGTACATATAATTTTTAGCAAAACTCTATTCGGCACAATAAGGATATAATAAATTTAACCAAATCATTCATGGCATAAGTACATTACTATATATATATGATTTCAAATGGCTAAATCGTAAACAGGTCTACTTATAAGTTCATCTAAGTAGATTTCGCAAGACTAAAAGGTCTTGTATCAATTTAGACATATATTAAAAGAACACCGAATGGTCTAACCATCAAAGTACATATAACCATTCACATTCACCTATTTTGCATAAAAACAATCATGATTTCTTATAACTTAAATTACTATTCATTTAGTCATTTTACAAAGCCTTAGCCGAATGTAATCATGCTTATTACTTATGTTTATTTTAATGTCCACTTTCAACTTTACTCAATCACATTACGTGCATGTAATCTCACATAGAATCAAATCCATATATTAACCATAATTTGCATTTCACATCAAACACATCACAAATATATATATACATATAACATAGCAAACACTTGTTTAATACTTTAAAATACCAAAACTGAATCTAAAAATGTTAATATCACTTATCTTGCAAAATAACAAATGTCATATTCAATACCAATTCAATGATTACACTTTTGGATAAGCACATATAAATATATATATCAAACCAACACATCATATGCTTATATATATAAGTCCCGAATCATGATTAATTTACTAACATAATTGATATTCATTTCTTCACTTAATGAAAGAATATTGAACTCACTTTTATCGCATGCCATAACCGAATCACCTTGTTACCAAAATACATGGCAAAACTAAATAAAACATGTTTCACATATATAAATACATAACATTGTTGAATCATCAATTCAATAATTTCATTACCTAAATTCAACATTTAACTGAATACACTCATGAACCAAATTAAATCATTACTATCAAATACAAGACATAGCCGAATCATTAAACAATAGGTAACATATCAAGCAAAATTCATACTTATATATATATCATAGCCGATTCAACCAAACCAAATAAAATCACCATTTGAGCATAGCATACAAACCAAACTTAGCATACACAAGAACCATGATCAAGATAGAAAATACTTATATATCAAATTAGCCATTTTCTGGCATATTATATACAACACTTTAAACATATCCGAAAAGTAGTATAGCCTATACATGCCATAGGTTCGAAATTTAGCTTTTAAAAATACCTATAGACTGACGATAGTGTGATAGACTTCGCTGACGATTGCCAAGCCTGTAACTAGTCTCCAAAATCTATAAAACAGAAGCAAACATACACACACAGTAAGCTATCACAGGTTAGTAAGTCATAAGCAAATACACATCTCAATGACCTAATCAACTCAATTTAACCAAACTAATTCATGCTATCATAATCACATTTAATCTCAAACTTGCAAATTCATATACAACATATACATTCATGTATCAACTCTAACTTGGCCGAAATACATATATATCCATTATCAAAGTTATCATTTACTTCCAAGGTCATAATATCATCGTATAGACGAATATATATACACATTCGTATATGTATACACATGTTTCACACTTTAATATCACATACTTATATCATTTTGCCGAATATAGATTTGCATTCAATATACATATAACCAACTTTATAACATGATTCATATCTTCACTTAAAATACCAAACTTACCTTAATTTCATTACATTAGCTAACACATACCTGTACCTTTTAATCTGATTTTGCATTCGGTCTTTACTTAACATTTCCCGTTGAATTATTCGGAATTAAATAGGATACTCGGATAGTCGCACATATCGTACAATGCCAACATCCCAGACGTGGTCTTACATGTAATTACATATCGATGCCACTATCCTAGATAGGGTCTTACTTGTAAACACAAATCAAATCACCTATCGATGCCAATTTATTAAACGTGGTCTTACTCGCACACACATGTCGATGCCACTGTCCCAGACAGGGTCTTACTCGTAAACACATATCGGAATTAGCTATCGATGCCAATGTATTAAACATGGTCTTACTCACATACATATCGAAATCACATATCGATGCCAATGTATTAAATGTGGTCTTACTCGCACACACATATCGGAATCACATATCAATGCCAACGTCGTGGTCTTACTAGCACACACATATTGGAATCACATATCGATGCCAATGTATTAAACGTGGTCTTACTTGTAATCACATATCGATGCCAATGTCTCAGACGTTGTCTTACATGTAATCATATATAGATGCCAACGTCCTAGACGTGGTCTTACACATAATCACATATCGATGCCAATGTCCCAGACGTGGTCTTACACGTAATCACATATCGGTGCCAACGTCCCAAACGTGGTCTGACACGTAATCACATATCGATGCCAACGTCCTAGACGTGGTCTTACACGTAATCACATATCAGAAATCCTATGTCATGACATATGTATCCTAGCTATTCCTAAGGTTTGTACGTAGGTTTTAGACATCGTATCTCGGTCTAGTCGAGTTTGTAAACATAGCTCCCAAGCATATACACATTTGGCTACCACATATATACTTTCACATAATTCATTTCAGCATATATAACTCGTATTTATTTAAAATTTACAACATCTATTTGCTTATAAACTTACCTCGGACAACGATAATCGGAACAGAACGATTACTCGACAACTGTGGTTTTCCCCCGATCCGAATCCTATTTCTTTGGTTCTTGATCTAAACATATTCAAATTAAACTCATTTAAACATAATTTCATTCAATTTAGTCCAAAAACACATAAATAGGCAAATTACCATTTTGCCCCTGACATTTTACACTTTTTACAATTTAGTCCAAATTGCACAAAACACAAAACATGCAAAATTTGCACACACCATGCTTAGGCCGAATGTTACCCATGCTCATAAAAGTCCATACATTTCATTTATTTCACATTTTAGTCCCTCAATTTATTATTTTTGCAATTTATCCCTAATTACTCAAATTCATCAAAAATTCCAATACAAAATATATTAATCCAAAACATATCTTTCATAATTCATCATCTAACATCACAAAGCTCAATTATTCATCAATTGAATAACTCAAAATATTTATCAAAATTAGAAATTCAAGCATGGGCTTTGCACATTACACTGCAACGATCTCAAAAACGTAAAAATTATAAAAAAACCGAGCTAGTTACATACCTTAATCAAGCTTCAACGATGGCCGAACCTTAAAGCTTTATTTTTATTTCTTTTATTTTCATATTCGGTCAAGTAGGAAAGATGAACACATGGCTTTGATTTTTTTATGTTTTATTCTTATAACATTATTATCATTTTACCTATTTAACCTTTGTTATAAAATAATAAACCATTATAAACCATGTCTTAAACCATCCATCACTTTAACTATGGTAATATTGCATTATAAATACCTCAAATTAAAAATACAACAATAATTCGACCCTTTCACATTTAACCATCAAATTTTTATTTTACGCGATTAATCCCTTTTATTAAATCGGGCACTCAAACAATAAAATTAAAACATAAAAATTTCACGGATATAAATTCAAACATAATAAAATAATAAAATAATTTTTAAAAAAATTTCTGACTCGGATTCGTGGTCCCAAAACCACCGTTTTGAATAGGGTCTAAATTGGGCTGTTACATATAGGATAGGGGTACCTTTAGGAACTTCGCTATGGGGCAGCTATGTTGAAATTAATTAAATATATTATAGTTTAGAGTTAAGGCGGTGAACTATATTTTTAATTTCTCAATGTTGTAAACTTATTTTATAGGTAATCCATTATATTTAAGTATATAGAGATTTAGTATGAACGACAACTCGATCTAGTTGTAACACCTGCACCCAGATTCGGTGGAAAGGTGGGATGGGGGTTGTTACACCTTGAGCACTAATAATTGTAGGACCAAATACATTAGTATGTGCAAGTTCTAAAGGTTGGTTGACCCTTATACCTTTCACATTAAAGGTCCTCTTATTCATTTTACCTTCCAAGAAAAATGAACATTGTGGAAGATTAACTACCTTAAGCATACTTAAGGGACGATCTTTCACGAGTCTAGTGATTATTTCTTGGTTAGTATAACCAATTCTTAAGTACCACAGGTACCTTCATTAGAGTGAGAAGTTTTAAGCTTCTTATTCACCATTTAATTTTGAAGCATCGAGTAGTTATTTAGTTTGATAAAGTAGAGATTGTTTTTCATTCATCCATTATAGATTAAAGAATAATTTCTATGAATAGAAATCCCTTTATTGAATGTCCCAGAATAATAATTGTTAACCAAAAATGCTACAAAATTTAAGCTCATTTTAAAATAAGGTACATAAAATACGTCATTTAAAACAATCTTATTAAAATTATCAAAATGTAAAACAACTTCTTCCACTACTTCGACTGAAATTTAACTCCCATATCCGGTTCGCAACGATAGGCTTCTGTCACACAGACTTTTCATTCCATAGAACCCCTATAAAGAAACAGACACATGGTTAGTGGCTCCAGAATCAATAAATCATTTGTCAATTGATTCTTCCACTAAGTAAGCTTCAACCATAAAAAATTCCATACATTTTCCCTTTTCGACTAGGTATTCCAAATACTCATTGTAGTTTAATCTAAAGTGCCATTTCTTGTTGTAGAAGAAACATTTGATATTTTTGTGATCCTTTGACTTCTTAGTCTTCTTCCTATCCATACGAGGTGGAATTGAAGACTTACTCGATTTCTTTATTCCTTTAGCTTTTTGCTTCCCCTTAGAGGACAAAGGGCCCATAGCGAAGTTTGCCTCAGGTTTCTCCTGAACCAGCTTATCACCATTCAGCATCAACTCATAGGATTGTAATTCTTTCATGAGATGATTCAAGGTAAGTGCCTTATTCCCCAAGTTGTATGTGACCCTAAAGCTAACAAACTCATTGGTTAAGGATTTAAACACTATTTCATTCTAAGTATTCACATCTAGTTCAACCCCATTGTCTTCTGCTTCCGCAAAAAATCCTATAAGCTTAAGAATATGTTCTTTGATCAAAGTTTCAAGTTTCTATTGAGAGTTCATCAAATTTCTAACAGCAAATTTTCGAGAAAATGCGACTTGGCCTCCAAGCAAATCCTCCAAATTTGTCATGAACTCTTTAGCAGTACGAAAATTCTCTGTTGCTTTTGTAGCATACTACTTATGCTTGCTAACATATAACATCGAGAAATCGAGTCAAAATCTCTCCAACGATTTCTCGCTTTGGGCTGAGCTTCAAGTGCGCAAGGTGCATTAAGGACGAATTTATGTTTCTCACAGCTTAGAATAATTAGCAAGCTCTATTTCCATTCTCGAAAGTTATCCCCATTTAATTTATTCTCAGTAAGAAATCTAATAAGAGGAGTAGGAGACATATTTGAATTGAAAAACAATAAAGGTTCATTAATTACTATCTTTGTATGAAGAAAATATTTTCATTTCAGCAACATATCAAGAAAGTAGTATGATGTATGCATCTTGTATTAAAACCTTAAAAAAATTTTTTCATTGCTACAATTATTCTCACACCCATCAATCATATCGCAGTGGGGTCCCATGATTAACTAGCAAGAACATGTATTACATTTAATCAGTTCATGAATCTTGATTCTTAAGACTCCATACGAACCAACGGTTGTTTAACGTTTGACCATCATCTCTAGCTTAAATATACTTTCTTGGACTATTTAATAAGAGACGATCTTGAAGATGTAACCATTGACTCAACACCCATCATGAACATGCTTTCATTTGTAAGTCACCTTGGGATAATATCACTAAGAGTTACGCATGATTAGTTGCCCTTAAAAGAAAATCTCATCCAGTGAACCCACATGATAAAGTTTACCTTGTGGTGTGGCCAAAGTAGGAATCAACTCAAAACTTTTTCATGTTATCACTTAAGGACCATCAATGGAGGTTGTAGGTCTTGTTCAAGGAACTTTTTCTACTCAATATTTTAATAACATGTAAGGTTTTTATCCCAAATTTCAAGAATGATCATACAATATTCCTAGTGGTATTCTTACCTAATCTTTATGACATGCTTCCAATATAAGCATAGCATGCTATGAAAATTTCATAATATTCACATTCATTTATTCACAAGAATCAATCAATCAAAAAAATAAACAATTTTGACTCTCCAAAGTTTTTCTTTAAAGGGAAAAATCAAAGAAGTGAATGTGAATTGTGCACTAGATAAGTCCCAAGAAAGGGAGGTGAGTCAATTTGACCATTTAAAAATCAAGTCTTTTCTTGTTGAAACCAATGCTAGACATGCACCTTCTCATTACCACACTTCTTATTTTTTAATCGATTAACTGTGGATCATCTCATACATATATATATCAAACTTATAATATAACATAATATAAATATTAATTATAAAACATATATATATATATATATATATATATATATAAGGAGATGGGTAATTAGAATAAAATTATCAGCCAAGGTTTCCATGGTTTTATTTCTAGAAAATAAATGAAAAAAATACACAATTTTTTACCACAATGCATTCTTTGGGTCTTCAACTGTCATCGCTCTATCCCCACCTTGTCATGGACTCCTTTTAGAAAAATTACATTTAAGTCTTATATTCATTTCCAGCTCACAAGAATTTTATGAATTTAAAAAAATAGTCATACGTAGAGATGATAGTCCATGGTCTATTTCCTAAGAGTCACAACCTCAGAAAAATAACAATTATATCACAAATATATAATATCACATTTATTCTCATGTATAACTCAAAACATACATAAGACCTAAAGAATGTCACTTTCTATGTAATCAAATCATTCAAGAGAAATCTATTTTGGCTACCTATTTATATTTATAGATAGTACACAACCTGGCTTTGATACCAATTCTCGGAAAAATGGGTTTGGAAAACACAACAGAAAATAAGTTTAAGGGAAAAACTAGAGTTTTAATTTTTTTTCAAAACCAAGAACTTGGTTGTGATATCTAAAGTAATAAACATTTAATCAAAATTTTACCTTTTCGATTCATCTAGGATAAACGCTTTGATCGAGTAGTCTTCTCTGCTATCTTCAAGCTCACATCTGCCAAATGTGGTTCGCTTTAAATTAGAAATTTTCCCACAAAATTACTAGTGGGGCAATTTTACAATTTTTCTAAGCTTCTGAGCCAAATTGTAAATAAGAAAAATATCTCTAAAAAATTTCTGAAATAATTTCTTCAGAGAATTTTCTCTCCACAACTTTCTCTTAAATTCAAGTCTGTGAAAAATAATGACCCGATGCTCTCTTTATATAGGGAGAGTTTAACTTAATCACTTTAATATTAAATTAATATATTACTTATTAAGATAAATATTAGATTAAATTTAATATTAAATCTATTAAATTAATAGAATATTTATGTACAAGATAAATATTAAATTAAATTTAATATTAAATCTATTAAAATAATATTATTTTTTAAATAGTTAATATGAAATCAAAGTATCTGATAGAGTCTAAGTAGGAGTGTGATTCCTCCACTGCTCAATCATTGAAGGACCACCCATCGACCATCGGAATGTCGCTGTTGACACTGTCATGTCCAGTGGTGCCATCGTAGGTGCGACACCCTCATGGCATTGCGAACCGGTTCAACATTTGCCAGCTCGGTCCAAGCTAGTGACAACCCGATCGGTCCGGTCTTGCCACCGGTTGGATCGTCAACCCCATCTCACATACCAAGCCCGGTTTGACCATTTTTTGGGTATCAGTCTCAGTTTTGTGTTCTAAGGCCTAATTTTTAATCTCATGTCCAATTTTCAAGTTCAATTACCCATCGAGCTAATTGTCTTACTCAAAAATTAATTTTCAAAAATATCATTTTAATTTTAATTAATTTGATTAATTTAATTTTACTTGATTAAAATTAATTTTCCTAGAAAACAATTAGATTTTCCAAATTAATTTTTCAAGAAAATATTTAATTAAATTATCTAGTTAAACAATTCTCACGACCGCTTAATTTAATGCTATATCGAATAAATCGACTCAATTAAATTATTTTCAAATTCATAGAATTTTCTTCTGATTCAAATGTAGTACGATCGAGCTTTTGTTGAGCTACTGGAGGGACCAATCGCACATATAATCGAGTAATTGTTGTAACACCTCTTACCCGTATCCAACACTGGAATAGGGTATGAGGCATTACCAAACTTATACATAAGCAATCATACAAAATCGAGATATAAATTTCCATCTAAATTTAAGACATTTCATATACATTCATATCGTCCCTAATACGAGCCTACGAGGTTCAAAACATACATTGAAAGTAGTTCGGGACCAAACTGTGAACTTTAGGAAATTTTACAACTCTTAGGAAATTTTTCACCAAAACAAGGGTCACACGACCATGTGGCCTAGGACACGCCTGTGTGGGCAGGCTGTGTGGTCACACACGTTCGTGTCCTTAAGTGAAAACACGAAAATTTACACATTTCATGCCCTTTTTAACTTAAATTCATTCAGTTTCGATAAAATTCCTGTCGAAAAATAATTAATTTTTATAAAATAATTAAAGTGTACTTAAAATATGAACATGTTGAATTTTAATTAATTTTATAATTAATTTTGATGAATTTTGGTTATTTTCGACAGATTTGCATAAAGGGCGAAAAATGGCTCGGTAGACACTGCTAGAAGCACAAAACCGATAAGCAATTTGAAGTATCAAGGCGAATTAATTTTCATCCTAAGACGGTCCAAAATTATGTGTATTAATTCATAATATAATTAATTTTAATTTATATCCAATTTAATTTGGGTTAATAAATTATTATTATTAATAAATTATAAAAAGTGGTCCAGTTGAGCCGAACTGAGTGAATCGAACCGACCAAGAAATGGACAGCCCAAAACCGCCCCATGTGCTGACCCAAATCAGCTTATTGGCTGATTATTTAGCTTGCAAAGAGGCCCTTGAAGACTTGTTAAAATAGCATTCAAACCCCTCCACAAATGGTGGCTTTCTAAATTTGTCTCAAGCTTAATTTAGCATGTATGAAATCATCAAACTTGCCACATGTGTAGCCGACCAAGGGAGGGCTCTTTGGCTGCTAATTTTAGCTATTTTTAGTAGCCCTCTTCAGCTATAAAACCCCTCTTAAGCTGATCATTTGAAACACATCTCATTCATTCACATCTTTTCTCTCTTCTCTACACTTTCTCTCATTTTCCCATTCAAAGTTCCTTGCTCTTTTGCCGATTTCTCCTCTTGAGAAAGGGATCTTCTTCAGCCATTTTGGAGCAGCAATTGAGTGTTCATAGCAGCCTTGATCAGCGAGGACAACAAAGAAGGAAGAGCAGAGCAACCTAGTCAAGCCACAGAAAAACACCGGATTTGATTCTTATTCCCTATCTCTTCAAATTTTGTTGTTTTTGTGATGAACACATCTATGAATATTTATGTTGTCGGAATGGTTAATTTAATCATCTTATCTTGAATTTAATTCGTGTTGGGTTGATTGTATTTCGTCCTATTAAATTATTAAAATTGTGTTTATGCTATTATAGGCCTCGATAAAAGGCTTGATTAAGTAAAATCATGTCTAAGTTATTCTTGCATTATAATTGTGAGGGAACTAATGAATTAATTATTTAAATGGATTGAAATTGTAATTAATTGACACAAGACTTAATCAGTGCATGTTTATTCTTCTAAGATAGCTGAAGGTTAAATTAGCATTGTATCTGGCGATACATTTGCCTTGCATAACTTTCAAGATTATTATGATTAAATTGTTTCAAGGTAAGGATACCTTGTTACCTCACATAGTCTTTTATTTGCTTATTAGATTTAATTAATCGTTTGAATTGACATAGGAATATTCAAGAGATTAGTTCAATTTAATGAGTATGTATGTGCAATAACATGTTTGCTTATTAGAATTTGTTTAATCGATTACATTAACATAGGGATATTTTAAGAGATGAATGGATTTGTGTAGGTGAGTATGTTCATAAGTTAGCAAATTACCGAGTTGCTCTGAATTTATTCGTAACAACATAAACATGAGTTTAATAATTCTAAGTTAAAGAAATGTAATTAATTCAACACAATTATGTCATCTTGATTAAATCATATTTTGAAATCGTGTATTAGAACCACTATAGCAAAATTGGTTTTTAGTGGCGTTTTTAGCGGCGTTAAGACCAAAAACGCCACTATAGATCTAGCATTAGCGGCGTTTTTAATAGATAGAGCATCAACGATGCTTTTTGAAAAAAGCCGTTATAGATAAAGCATCAGCGGCGCTTTTTAAAACGCCGCTAGGTCAACCATTAGCGGCGTTTTTTAAAAAATGCCAAAAAAAATTAAAGCACAATGCCGTCATTTTATGTGAGCTTTAGTGGCATTAACGGCGCTTTTTGAAAAACGCCGCTATAGGTCAATCATTAGCGGTGCTTTTTGAAAAACGTCGCTATAGGTCGACCATTAGTGGCGCTTTTTGAAAAATGCCGCTATAGATTGAGCATTAGCGGCGCTTTTTTAAAAATGCCGCAAAAAATCAATTTAGTTTATGGGTTATGGTTTAGGGTTTATGGCTTAGAGTTTATGGTTTGGGGTTTAAAGTTTGGGGTTTAGGGGTTAGGGGTTGGGGTTTAGGGGTAAATATGGTGAACTACTTAACTAACTTGTATATCTTGGATTTTTTATAATATAAATCTAAATAAGATAAATATAAATTATTCTTTTAAAAAAAATGTATCAAAATGGGTTAAATCTCAAAAGCATGCATGAACAATGGTTTAGTGTGCAATGGGTTAAATCCCAAAAGCATAAATTATGAACACAATTATTAATATAACATCATTTTATATTTATATATTGTATACATAAATATTTATATTTATTCAATATAAAAATATATTTATGTATTTATTTTTAAAATGTATATGATTAAATCAAAATTAAAGTTTCAACTGTACATTTAAACCACAATTAGAATTTCACGTCTACAATTACACATTAAACCGAAATTCATATATAATTCTGAGATGTATCTCTATCAAAATTTAGGTGTATACATATAATTAAATATTTAATTATGGTTTAAGGGTTGGGGTTAAGGGTTTATGGTTTAAGGTTTAAGGGATATGGGTTATGATATAATGTTTATTATTTTGGGGTTTAGGGTTTATGATTTAAGATTTAAGATTTAAGGTTTAATGTTCATGGTTTAGGGGTTTAGGGTTTACGATATAATGTTTATTATTTTGGGTTTAGAGTTTTTGATTTAGGATTTATGGTTTAGAGTTTGTGGTTTTCTGTTTTATAGTTAGGGTCGTAGTACTGTTCATGGTTTTAGGGGTTAGGCTATTAAGGTTTAAGGGTTAGGGTTTTTGATAAAATAGTAAAAAATCAAATTATTTTAGGGTTTAGGTAAGCAATAAGATTCTTTTTTAATTACTTTTATCCCTTGTAATATATATATATATATATATATATTTAGGGTTTAGGGTGTAGGTTTATAGTTTGGGGTTTAAGGTTTAGTGTTTACTGTTGGAAAATTGAAGCAACATTTGGATTTTATTGAGAAAAAATTTGAAAGTAAAAACATAGAAAAATACATGTCAAAAATGAAAAAAATGAAAAAATTATTAATTAAAATAATTTTAAAATTTTTTTTAGGTATATGACTGATTTTTTTAATTTATATATTAATTAATTTCTTATAAAATTGTAAAGAAAATAATGTTTATTTTAATATATTAAAATTATCAATATAGTTTAAATTATTTAAGAGATAATGATAAAATTTATATATATTAAAACAAAATAAGATATTTTTAGCGAAGCAAAACGGCAGGAGAATAGCTTTTTCGGCGTTTTTATTAAAAATGACACAAAAGATGCAAAAAGTCTTACACAAAACGGCACCGTTTTGTTACCCTGCTTAAGACTTTTTCCCAAAATCGGCTCCCCCTTCCCCCCGAAATCCCAAATTTTGACATGAAATATCTTCTTTTTTCCCTCATTTCTTTTTCCCAAAACCGGTTCCCTCCCCCCTCCCCAAAGAAATCCTAAAATTTTGCCTGAAATTTCTTCTCTTTTTTTCCCCACTTTTTTTTTCCCAAACCATTTCTCCACTACCCCGACTCCCTTTATTTTTTCCCCCAATTTCCCCAAATCGGCAGCCCTCTGCATCTCCGTCGGCAGCCCGCTGCTGTATCTCCGTCGACATATGCTGTCCAGTATATTGAAAGAGGACCCAAGGTACGTACTAGGATTTTCTTTTCTTTTCTTTTTCCTTTCATTTCATATTTACAGTTCTGATTTCTACGGTTAATGTTCATGATCTTGTATCTGTTTGCATTTTCTTTTTATTCATGGGCTAAATTGGGCTCATTTTTTCTTGTTTAGACTCATTGGATTGATTTCAAGGGTTTCTTTGACTATGCAGATAGATGAACATGTGCAGAGGGAGATTATGAACCATAGGTCTTTGAAGCATCCAAATATAATTAGATTCAAAGAGGTATATATCTATATAATACTGCTTTCACATTTTAAATTACTTGTTGAATTCTGCATTTAATTTATTATAATTAGATTCAAAGAGGTATATTATTCTTTTGCAAAAAAATTGTTATATTTTGTTAACATATTGCTAAATTGATTATGTGTATTGAAGAAGTAAATCTGTCTTAAAAAATGTGCTCATTATGTATGTATATATGAGTGAATGATGATGACTTACTCTAATTTGTTTGAAATTGAAATTCATTTTGAATTGCGCTTTCTTGATGCACCAGTAAAATTAGGAGTCAACCGATAATTGCTTGGCATTCTAAGGTTAATCTTTGGGCACTTAATTTGGTTGATTGGCATTTTAACGCTGACAACTTAAAATTTAGGTTTGGTTTATGAGAGACTGGGTTTGGGGATTAGGCCTCTTTTGGCGAAAATAAAATTTTATGTTGCACATGTTATAGTTGTAGATGTTATTTTTATGCATCATTAGAACATATATTGATATTATCTGGTTGCAATCTTTTGCAGTGACTACCTGTTCAAGCTTCTGCTTATTGGAGATTCTGGTGTTGGAAAATCTTGTCTTCTTTTGAGATTTGCTGTAAGTTTCTTGACTTACGTTGTCATTTGAAAGCAAATGACTACATTATAGAGATCTATTTTCCTCGTCATACATTCTTAGGTTCTTATATGATTGCCCTGAATGCTTATATCCATGTATGATGTTAGATTGTATTAATGATTCATTAAAAAATTTTACTGTATATAACATGTGTCTTGAGAGAGTAAAATGTGCACTTCACGAGTTTGGACATAAGCAGTTGTGGCCTCGAAATCTTCTCACTATATTTAGTTGTATATCAAGATATCAAACATGTGGAATTTTGGATATTTCCAGATGGTTATGCAGGACAAAATCATGAACCTGAGATTTTGTAATTTCTTTTATGCAGGATGATTCATATGTAGAAAGCTACATAAGCACCATTGGGGTTGATTTTGTAAGTGAACAGTCCTTGGTGCTAACTTGACCTCTAACTCCTAAAACTTATAGCAATTATTTAACCTCTTCTGATTTCATTTTCTTTTTTGGTAGAAAATACGTACTGTGGAGCAGGATGGGAAAACCATTAAACTTCAAATTGTATGTTTTTGCATGCTTTATCTTTGATTTGTTTCTTTGAAAATTTTCTGACATAGGTTGTTCCGAGTAATGCTCCTAATAAGAGAATGAGTTGTCTGCTCATTTTCTTCTTTGGCTACTACTTTTTCCCTTTCTGTATATTTTCATTTTATAATTAGTCTTAAGAAGTTACTCTTAAATCTTGACACATAATTTTGGCTTCATGATGATAACTAATTAGTTTGCTTATGGTTCAATGTGGACAATCACTAGTAGCTACTACCGTGGTGCCCATGGCATAATAATGGGTGATCTCCCTTCTAGATATTTTTCTGGTCTTTATTTGTGCTACTTATGAAGTTTTATTTTTTTTTTATCTTTTTCCTTCCCTTCTACTGCTGGATCCTTTGTTAGATCGTTTATGATGTGATAGACCAAGAAAGCTTCAACAATGTCAAGCAATGGCTGAATGAAATTGATCGCTATGCTAGTGATAACGTTAACAAACTACTGGTTGGAAACAAGTGTGATCTTACAGCTAATAAAGTTGTGTCATAAGAAACAGCCAAGGTATTTGCTAGTTTATTTCTAGGAAGAGTTGTGTGATTATTGAATTGTAAATTGTAATTGTTGGTGCTTTACTGCACTTTTTGCCCCATGATATTGCTGCTTTCTTCTTTCAGGCATTTGCAGATGAAATTGGCGTACCTTTTTTGGAAACCAGTGCAAAAGGTGCCACAAATGTTGAACAAGCTTTCATGGGTAAATATCTATATACTGCTTTCACATTTCAAATGTTGAATTCTGGATTTAATTCTACAACCAGACTCTGACATTAGAAAGGAGATGGCATGCGCTAGGGCTTGGCTATCACTCAGGTCTTCGGTGGGCTGATATCGAGCGGGCAGCAGTAATACACTATGATGGAGTCATGAAACCCTAGTTGGAAATAGGAATTGCTAAATATAAAGGCTATTCGAGCAAACATATGCAGTATGACCACCCTTACAGCAGTGTAATATCCATGAATAATTGACATGATCACGGCATAAAAGTGGAATTATTTGATTCATTGATGTAAATTTTTAACCCAATTTTTACATCCACAAGTATTAGCTAATTTTTATTATTTATTTTAGTTTTGGTTCTAAATTTTTATTTTTATTTTAATATTTAAGATACCTTGAGTTCTAACTTTTGGATTTTAATTGTGTTATTAATTTATTATTTTAGATTCTAAATTCAAATTCATTAATTTTTATATTTAGTTTTAAAGTTAAAATTTTAATAGAAAATTTTAATTTAATTAATATTTTTTATCCTTAAAAGTTTATAGTTTAAAGTTCAAATTTCAAAAATAAAACATAATATAATATTTATCATAGAAATAAATATTATTTAATTAAAATATTTGTTAAAGGTCATATTTTTTAGCGAAGTTTATGGGAAAAGCGCCGTTAAGTGTTAAGGCTTGCTTCAATGTTGCGACTTTCTCTTTGAATGTTGCTGTAATAGCTCGTTTTTTGGTGGTGATGGAACAGTGGTCTCGGGATCATAAATTTCTATTGTGTTGGCTCGTAAATGTTATTTATAGAATATTTATGAGGCCATTAGAGTCATTAATTTTTGGTTAAGAAATTTTGTCATTTAGATAGTTAATTAAAGAAAAAGGACTAAAGTGTGAAATGTGCAAAACTTAGTAATTATTGCATTTAAGTGTCAAAATAGCTTAATTATTAAATGGTAAGGGACTTAATTAGTAATTAGGTCATATAGAAGTTAGATGGATGGTTAAGGACATTTTAATTTGTCATTTTGTATGTTTGTTTTAAGGGACAAAATTGTAAATAAATAATAATAAGATAAAGAATAATAGAAAAATAGAAATGGTATCATCTTCTTTATGTTTCTTCCACCGAAATTGAAAGGAAACACCATTTTTGAGAAGCTTTGGGTCCGGCTAGCACAATCTATTTGCATGTAAGCTTGTTTTAATTATGTTTCTTATAATTTTTATGTTTTTGAAATCGTTGCAACTAGGTCCAGCTGGTCCGTACCTTTGTTTTCGAATCTGTTAAAAATTTTAAAAGTTACCATCGATGAATCTTGGTTGCTTATGATGATAATTATATATTTGAAGCTTTGATTGTGATATTTGGTTATTTTGTAAAGTGATTTTTGTTAGATTTTGATTTAAGGATTGAATTGTTAAAATGTCAAAATTTCAAGATTTGATGGTGAATTTAATGTGTAATAAGGACTATTAAAGAGCCTAGAATATTCTACTGTAATTTGTTTCTTAGAAAATGGTCAATTTGATGAATATCGGGTTAAAACACTAAATTGAAAAAGCTATAAAAGTTAAGGGAAAATATGTAATTAATTAAAAGTTAAGGTTCATATGCATTGAATGGAATGTGAAATATGTATCAGATTAATATATTGTATTTGATTATTATATAGATCAAAACTTAGATAAAAAAGACAATAACTAAGAGAAAGGGAAAATAGCGGATTAGTCCTTGTGTGTTGATCGGCATTAAGTTGTTGGTAAGTTCATAGTGTTTCAATATGTAAATGAATTTCTACTTGTATTCTTATATTGTAGTTCTTTAATTAAATTTTTACAGTAAACTATTGAATGAATGCACATACATACCCCTGTTTGTACTTTGGTACCCCTCAATGCACATACGTGCCCCTATTTGTACTTCGGTACCCCTGAATGCACTTACGTGCCCCTATTTGTCCTTTGGTACCCCTGAATGCACATACGTGCCCTTGTTTGTACTTCGGTACCCCTGAATGCACTTACGTGCCCCTGTTTATACTCCAGTAACTCTAAATCATATAGTATACGAACTGTATTTAATTGTATTTAGATTAAATGTTATACTATGTCCTTACTAAGCTTTGTAAGCTTATCGGTTCTTACGGATTGTTTTGTAGATAATCGTTGCTGACATTTTGGAGGGATCATTCAACTGACTCACACTATTCATCTAAGTTGGTAGTTTTTGTATCTCCAAGGGTAGTGGCATGTATATATTTATATAGATGAATTTGTGGTTGAAATGTATAGGATGTTATGTATAGGATGTTATGTAATAGTGATTTGGATGTTTATGTTGATTTGGTAATTGCAATGTCTTACCAAAGTATGTAATTTTTGTAACACCCCACACCCGTGCCCCACGCCGGGACGGAATGTGAAGCGTTACTAAACTCAAACACATGCATTCTAACTTTTTCGAATCATCACGATTTGACCAAATCTAAAATTTTTCAAACTTTGTTTAAAACTCCTTAACACGAGCCTACAAGGCCCCAAACGTACATCGAAAACCATTCGGGACCAGTTCGGGTCCTTAACCAACTTTAGAAAAATAATCCTTGAAACAGGGCACACCCCCGTGTGGAAGGGCAACACACCGGTGTGACACACACGGCCTAAGCAACTAGAGACATGCTCGTGTCCCTTGTCCATGTGAATTTAATTCCAAATTCGAACCTACAGGGGTTTTCACACGGCCTAACACATGCCCGTGTCCCTCTCACGGCCATGACACGCCCGTGTCTAAAAACCTTGACATTTTGTTTCTGACGTCAGCATCCAATTTAGGGCACATGGCCAAGGAACACACCCGTGGCCAGAGGCCGTGTCCTCCATATGGTTGAGACACACGGTTGTGTCTCTGCCCGTGTGTTTACTACCATGCATACTGGTGTAAGACCAAATTTCTGCCCGGGCCCAATCAAACCAGCCCAAATTAAACACCCCACTAAACCGACCACTAACTCCATCACCCTACTAAACCATCCACTACCTCCATCACCCCCACACCCTACTAAACCATCCACTACCTCCATCACCCCCACTACCTCCATCACCCTACTTGTTATAAGTTGTAAAATTTGGCTATAAAAGCCATGGAAAAACTATTGTATGGAGGAATTTTTTTTTAGAGAATACATATACGAAATCAAAGAGAATACAAATCAGATTTTTAAGGTAACTTTTTATATTATTCAATTTTGTTTACTTTGGCGTTCACATTTTTTCTTTACACAAACGAAAGAAGGGAAAAGAGAAGGAGTTTACCTCTGATTTTATTTCCTTTTTGATTTGGCCCCAAAGTTTTCATTTTAAATTCAATTTAACCCCTTTTTTATTTTTATTATTTTACTGTTAAATTAATTAATTTGAGCTTTATTCTCATTATTTTTATATTTGTTTTTTATTATTTTCTATTAATTTAATCAATTGGAGTTATGTTTCACATTATCATATTATTTATTTAATTATATATTTGTTATATGCTTCGTATATATATATATATTTAAAATAAAACTAATTATTTTATGTATAAATTATCATTATATGTATTATATTACTTGTTAGGTTATTTTTGTTTTTACTAATAATCATTTTTTCTGTACTATTTCTTTTTATATACATATTTTATAATAATTTTAAATATAGTTTATTATACTTGCTATATTTTATTTATCATATTTTATTTATTATTTTTTTTCTCTATTTACTACTATTATTTTACTATTATTATTTATAATTTTTATATGTATATATTTTTCAGCTAAAGTTTTTTAAAATTTTTAATAGACCTACTATATTATTATTTTTATATACCATAGTTTTTTTATCGAATATTTTTATACTAAATTATTATTATTTATTATTTTTCACTTTCACTAATTTAGCATTGTTATTTTAACTTTACTATTGTCACTATATATATATACATCATCATTCGACAAATTATTTTCACTTCTATTAAGCATTTTCGTATCGTTAATATCTTTATCGCTATGTTTCTTATGTTATTATATTTATTACTATTGTTATAATTATTGTTGATTTTCCTTATATTTACTATATTCTAGGTATTAATATATACACTGTCAAGTTTATTATTATACTGCTATTTTCATATTCCATGTCATCATTTTTTTGTGTTGAGTTTCAACTGCCCCAAATTCATTTGATTCAAAGATTTATCCTCGATTGTTTTCAAAATAAAGGCAATATTCGATATCTGGGATCCTCGGGAGGATTGTGCCCTAACTTACTGAGTACCAATTTTCCTTGTTGAACCTAAATAACTGAATACCCTGCTTAAATCTAATTGTATGAGGTCCAAATAAAAACCTATTCTTAAAATTCGGGGCGTTGCACCTAACTTCTCATGGGTGTGACATCACGTCATATTGAGGGTAGTGATTTTCAAAATCAAGGCAACCTTTGGTATTTGGGAGTTCTGAGAGATTGAGCTCTAACTTACTGAGTTCTAATCTTTCATGAGTCCCGGAGGACCGAACATCCTTCTTTCGAACTTTCATACATGAATTTTAAAAATCGAAGACCAACTTAGTCCCGAAGGTCCGAGATGTTGGACCCTAACTTCTACTGGGTATGGCATTCTCTCCTTGAAATGGGTGGTCTTTACCTTTTATTCGAATAATTTCGATTTTCTTTCAAATAAAAGGGATCGTATTCTAAAATCTTTTCAAATTTCGACATCAAGACATCAACTAATCAAATAGGTACCAATTTTTTTGGGCGCATTAGAGGTGCTAATCCTTCCTCGCACGTAACCGACTCGAGAGCCCATTTTCTCAAACTTAGCGGACCATGAAAAATTATTGTTTTAATAAGCCCAAATGTTTTATTAAAGCGATTAATTTTAAGGTGGCCCAATCTCACCTTAGAAAAGATTGGTGGTGACTCCATTTGCATTTTTAAAGTCGATCCACGTTTTTCAAAACTTAAAAATGGTTTAAATGACTTAGCGACTCCATCGGGATTCCGTAAGAGAGTCAAGCCGCGATTTGATCACTTTCTGTCTTTTGTCGAAGGTTGAAGTTGGTTTTTGAGTCTACGATCCTCTTATTGCATTTCATCTGTTTGGTGTTATATTTTTTCGGTTTTTTTCGAAATTCTTTTATATCTTCCATCATTGCATTGTATGACCGTTGTGGTCACACCTCTTAAGTGGGAGTGAGAAGCTATTTCCTTCGTGAGGTTTTCACCTCCGTGCAGGATAGTGGATCGCTTTCGGGATACATTCGTACCTATGTCTTCGTGAGGTTTTCACCTCCGTGCAGCCATAGGGAAATGTATCCCCCTGAACTGAACTCGGTCTATATGAGCCTATAATGGGTGAGGATCGAGGAATCTGCTGGTTCAGGCACCTCAACTCTAGAACCAAACCACATATAGAGGAACCCTAAGGGCCCACCTTTGGAAGAACTACGCTAAACCCTAGTGATTACCCCCAATAAGTGCTTGTTTCTATTTTCTTTACTTTGAGTTGTGTTTCTGATATATGATACAAACTTGTTGTGTTTTGTTTTGCCATATTTGCATGTCATTCTACATTCGAAAGGTGTCAATTCGTGTTTAATTTTTTGAATTAGAAAGCTCGTCATGGGGGACAATTTCCTTGATAAGGTAGAAAATAATGCGGCTGTCCGTAAATGGTCAGAGATAACACAATTAGAGAAGGGAGACAGTCTAGCTAAGGGATACAAATCTAAGTTATGGGATTATACTCGCATTAGCGTGACTCAAAATAATCATCAGGAATTGAAGGAGATATGGGATCAGTGGGATGATGAGGCTAAACAATTATTCTACTACAACTATGGAGACCTACCGTACCTACTTGATATTGAAATAGACGAACACTTGTTCCGGGCCCTTGCTCAGTATTGGAACTCTGCATATAGCTGCTTCACGTTTGGGAGGGTGGATTTAGTACCCACGGTGGAGGAGTATACAGCTTTATTAAATTGTCCGAAGGTACAAGTCGACAAGGCCTATTCGAGAGTCGCTTATGTTCGGCGTTTTCAAAAAGCTAATGAATATTCTTTGGAATGAGCGAACAGTGGGTTACGGCAAGGATCAAGCGTAAAGGGAGTGTAAGTGCATTCCATGGAAGAATTTTACGAGATTTGATCCTAACACATCCCGATATGAAGAAGAAAGTTGACGTCTTTGCCTTGAGTATCTACGGGTTGATGCTTTTCCCTAGAGCATTGGGATATGTTGATGAGGAGGTCATAGATCTATTCGACCGACTTGACAAGGGAGTCACACCAGTTCCTGCAATTTTAGCTGAGACATTCAGGTCCTTGAATACGTGTAGAAGGACCGGCGAGGGCAGATTTATAGGGTGTGCACAGTTATTGTTAGTATGGTTTCACAGTCATTTTTGGAAGATAGACAAAGGTCATGATCGAGCTTTCTTTGGGAATTATTCCCCACTAAAGGAGATAGCAGCTACACCCAGAAGAGATGACATATCGGAAGAAAACTGGATCGCGCTTTTACGGAATCTCCAGGGAGAGGACATTGAGTGGAAAGCACCTTGGTGGATGCCTAACAAAATTCTTTTTCGATGTGGAAGTTTTGATTGGGTTCCTTTGCTTGGGATCTGGGGAGCCATTGGATATGCTCCCTTGCTTGTGCTTAGGCAATATGCAGCAAGACAGTTCACACTGGTAACCCATGGGCTTGCTCAATGCGAATTTTCGTATAAGGGAGACTACAAGAAAAGGGTTAAAGAGATTTCTAATGCTTGGAATCGGACTCGTAGAATGGAAGGGTTGGCTGAGATCCAATGACGACGACCCCCGAGTATGATGGATGGTTGAGTAGGCGAGTTAACGACAATATCCCCGAGTCGAGTTTAGAGGGTGCTCAACCGATAGAGGAGTATCTCATGAGTAGTTCCTCCGAATTGGAAATTATAAAGCAGATTTTGAGAAGAGAAGTTTAGAGTTGGGGAAAAAGATAGAGCAACTCGAAGAAGAGAAGGTATATCTAAAATTAGACATTGACGTCCAGAAATTAGACACCGAAAAACTAAGAAAGGGGAAAAGGAAAGCTGAAGAAGACTTGGACAGTCTGAAGAATGATTACAAGGAGCTGCATATGTCGATGAGAACTGCCGGGTTGGGAAAAACATCGAAGCAATGGCAACAAGAAATCCAAGAAGAAAAGTCTAAGGCCGATCAATGGAAGAGGAGGTTTTGTGATGTTCGAGCACGAGAGAAAGCCTTAAAAAGAACTACATCAGAGAGCCAAAGTGAAAATGAGATGTTAAGAGCTCGAATAACAGAGTTAGAAAAGATATTACATCAGCATCGTAGTCGCAACTTTGTAATGGAATTAAAGGCTAGCTTAGGTGAGATCGAGAATTTGAAGGGGAAGATAGAAGAACTTGGGGCTGCGTTACAGGATTGTGAATACCGAATTGAATCACTGGAAGCAAATGGTGAGCAATTGGAGGAGCAACTTCACCGGTCTCAGAATAAGGTTCGAGATAGAGATCACCTCATGGGAGAAGCTATAGCCCAGATTCGAGAAGTGGCGGAACATTTACAAATCCTGGCAGGCCAAGCTGATGTATTAAGTGTAAAATATGAGTCTGTATCGAACCGAGGCCAAGAGCTGGCTGAACTTCTTAAAAAAGTTAAAACTCTGGGCATAAGGGCTAGGCCGTATATGTAGTCTATTTTTTTATGTAAAGGATTTTGTCTTTTAGTAAAGTTATTCTAAATAAAATTGAATCAGATTGACACCTTTTTGCATTCATGTCATGCATTTGCATTGCATAGCATCATAAACATTAAATTGCACAAAAGAACCCTATTAATTAGTGATAATTTATCTAGTTACCCTGGAACATCGCTACTATACACAGAGGAAAACAAGGGATATGGATCAGAGGTTAGAGAAATTAGATCAAATGCAAAAGGAGATGCAGGAGCAACTGCAAGCTCAGATGCAAGAACAGCTGGCTAGGATCCAAAGAGGAGGTGAGGATCAAATCTTTGGAGTACCGAGAAAAACATGCTTTGAGTCACGAGAACAACATGATGAGAGCGACACACAGTTCTTTGAAAGGAGGGTCTGACAAAGGAAAAAGCCCTATGGGTGATACTGGGAATGACAATGAGGATTCCGTTTGTCCTACAAGTTTTGCGCCAGTGAACATGCAAACACAACCACCAAGGGTGTCTGTTAATGTCCAGCCTCTCTATCAAACTGGTACCTCGGCACCAGTAAACTTCTCAGCAGGATCGAGCACCAACCCGGGAGATAATCTGGCAAACCCTCAGGTCCCTGACTTCGACGACGCAGCAGAGGTGGAAAAGACAAAGGCTGAGGTCTCAAGACGATTTGAGGATCAATGCAAATGGTTGGAGGAAAAGTTCAAGGAGTTAGAGGATGCTGATCATTACTGCGGAATCGATGCGAAGGAACTGAGTTTGGTCCCGGACTTAGTACTTTTCTCGAAGTTTAAAATGCCAGAGTTTGAAAGATATAACGAAACCAGCTGCCCTGAGGCTCACATTACGATGTTTTGTCGAAGGATGACGGGGTATGTCAACAATGATCAACTGTTGATCCATTATTTTTAGGACAGTTTGAGTGGGGCTACAAGGATTGCGGGAAAGTTAAAGCTGGTGGTGCTTATACTTTGAACACTGCCAGCGCTGTAACGGTAAGGTTAGGAGGCTGGAGAAAGCACGAGGGGGTCAGCTCTGAAGAAGAGAGAAAACGAAGTGAGTAATGTGAGCTCAGGATATTTAAAGCCTTTCATTGTTAATCAATCGAGAATGGTAGTCACAGGCTAGCAAGTTGCACCAAGGCAGGAGCCCAGCACAAAGAGAAATACGGAGATGATACAGTTTACTCCTATCCTAGTGACATATAAGTAGCTATACAAAAGATCATTTGATGCACATGTTGTAGCACCGTTCTACTCAAAACTCGTGCAACCTCCATACCCTAAGTGGTACAATGAAAAAGCCTAATGCGAATACCACGAGGGAATCACGGGGCAGTCGATAGAAAATTGCATCCCTTTTAAGAAGTTAGTCGAAAGGCTCGTTGAAATGGGTATTGTGAAGTTCGACAACAGGTTTGACGTAGAAAATCTGTTACCCAACCATGCTGATGAGAGGGTAAACGCAATAATCAATGATGCGGAGAAAAGAATTTGACTGGCATTCACCTTTGCATACTTAAGAGTGTTTTAAACGATGGGACGGTAGAAGAGATCCCTGTATTTTTTAGGGCTAATCTAGAGTCATATTCAAAACACACTTGTTGCTTTAAGCCTAGAGGCAATAAGACTCCTTTTGTGAAATAGGCTTATGTCTAGCGTCTTTATTTCAATGAAATACATTCTTTTGTTTCTTATTTCAAACATCTGTTCTTTACCATTTCATTCATGATCATACCACACGAGTAAATATTCTTGGTTTCTCTTATTCTTCAAATTTTCTATTATCCTTATAACAGGTCTCCAGATATCAATGATATGAGTGACACTGTTGCTAACTTAGAATCTCCTTTTGAGCGAGATATGTGTTTAGTGGGACCTCAAGACTTTGAAGATGACTAAGATTGTAGCTTATCTCCTGATCTGTTGATGACGGTGAACAAGATGAGAAGCAAACCTCATGTTGCAAAGAATCAGTGAAACCCATAATCTTCTTCTATATTGGGCATGTGTGCCGTCAGGCTGATTTTGCCAAAAGCCTCTGACGAGTATCGATTCTTTTTGTGGTCGTCGATTATGTTGCCAAGTGGACAGAAGCTGCCTCATATGTTAATGATACGAGGTCAATAGCCAGCATTTTCTATGTTAGTATGGAGTACCGAAAGGGACCATATCTAACGATGTACTAAATTTAAATAGCAGTACGATATTTGAAGCATCCGGGCTGTTCAATATTAAATACCATATCGCCCGAAAATAAACGGTGCAAAAAAAAAGGATCATGGGAGCCTCTATCAGAACCTCCACTGGGGCAACGTTTTTCATTGATTTATGGAATGAATGCAATTTTAGCAAGGTTTCTTCTCCACGAGTTTCGTCAGAGTTGAATAAATCCAATTCCGATGATCAAGTGAACCTGATTGAAAAAGGAGGTCGAAAATTATCCGTTACGGTCAAATGATACGAAGTGATGACGGAAAGATCATTCCAGAAAATTTCATCAAAGAAACTTAGTTTTGAGAAGGATCCTTCCCATATAAAAGGATCTCAGTGAAAATGGATGTCAAATTGGGAATGACCTTATCCCTGGTGGGGGAATTGATGTTGATTAAGATAAATGGCAAGAACTTGCCTGACCTTGTGAACTTGGATTTAATCGAAGAATACTTCACTTTCAAAAAAAAAAAAAGAGAAAAAGGAAAGAGAAAAAAAGAAAAGGAAAAAGAAGAGAAAAACAAAAAAGAGAAAGAAAAGAAAAGTAAAGGAGAGGCCAAGGCGAAAACCCGTAAAGGGCGCTTTGAGAGCAAATGGGATTTGAGTTGAAAACCCGAAAAGGGCGGCTCAAATTTGGATCGAAAGTGGGGCATACAATAGTCTTACTATGCCTGAGTTAACAATGAGGAAGTATACTACATCTTGGGGCATTGACAAAGTACTTCGGATCACCTAAACACATGTTGAGCTCAAATGGTTATCAAGAAGTTTGTACAAAGAAGCTCAGGCTGCGATATCTAGGGCACTTAATTTTCTATCTTACCCATGTTTACTATCCTTGGTTGCCTTATTCTTTTCGAGATACGCCCCAATCATTTTTATTTTATTACTTTGGATATCTCCGATTACTTTAATTGTTGCGAGCTATGCTCTTAATTAATTTCATTCATATCCCTTGCCATGATCTCTTTCAAGCATTTCGCATTGAAATATAGATTAAAATATTTCCACAAAGGAGATCCTGCTTATGACTCTAGAAGTTTCTAAATAATACGGGAACCTGAAATAGGACTGTTGTTTAGAATTTACCGAGCCTAAGGGTTGGAATTGTCTGAGGGACTACCCCTTAAGATTTTCTGTCAAATATATCAGAGACAAATATTGCATCGAAGGTACAATCTTGATGAATAGCAAGCAATGTCAACCCAAGCTTTAAAAGGGGATCATTCTCGAGAGAAATATGGTATTTTGCATCCATGCAAATATCAAGCATATACATCTGGTCATGACACCCAAGGAATGGTGTAACAGACCAAATTAATGGAAGAAGAGTCAAATCCTGTACCTTTAAAATTGCGGGAGGAATGAATTAAAGAGGAATCAGATTATATTCTCCCGAGTAGCAGTAGAAGAGTTTGAAGATGGTGCAAGCCTTATATCCCATGAAGTACAGTGGACTAGACCTTGAAATTATAGTGGCGCAAACTAGTTGAACAAAATGGATTGTTTCTATGAGTTTTCTATCGGAAAGTAGCAGCTGAATAAGAAAGACTCATGTCAGTGAAGCGATAGCCTTAACAGACAGCGAGTAATGGTAGCCCAAGCATTAAAATGGGATTATTTTCATGACATTCTGTATTCGTACAAATGTCATTCATAATACATTTAGTTAGGGGCATTTGATTCATGTTGATCATAGCATCCTAATCATTTAGCATAAGCATAAACCACAGGAAATCACTTCTACAGATGGATTCCCCAGTGGACAGTGTAACAAGATTGATTAAAATTACAGATTTCGGCAAGCCTTATCCCATCGAAAGAGGAGTGGGAGGGCTAAATACTAGATCTTATCTTCGCTGAGCAGGAGCGGAGCAGATCAAATTTTGGGTGAATCTTATCTCCATGTATCGGCAATGGAGCAGATTTCAGCCACCAGCCTTATCTTCACTGAGCAGGAGTGGAGCAGGCTAAACATACCAGATCTTATTTTCACTGAGTAGGAGTGAAGTAGATCAAATTTTGGCAAGTCTTATCTCCATGTATCGGGAATGGAGCAGATTTCAGTCACCGGCCTTATCTTCACTGAGCAGGAGTGGAGCAAGCTAAATACTAGATCTTATCTTCGCTGAGCAGGAGCGGAGCAGATCAAATTTTGGTGAATCTTATCTTCATGTATCGGCAATGGAGCAGATTTCAGCCACCAGCCTTATCTTCACTGAGCAGGAGTGGAGGAGGCTAAACATACCAGATCTTATCTTTACTGAACAGGAGTAAAGCAGATCAAATTACAGCAGATCACATCTCTGTGAAGCAGCAACGGAGCATTTTGAAGCAATATGGTGCGGTGGGTTGCGGCAAAGAAGACAAGACTCAACCAGCCCAGGCAAATTTGGCCCTTCTAAAATCTTTGCTCTATTCTCGTTACACAACAATGAGCAAAGAGGGGCAGCTGTAGGACCAAATTTCTGCCTGGGCCCAATCAAACCAGCCCAAATTAAACACCCCACTAAACCGACCACTAACTCCATCACCCTACTAAACCATCCACTACCTCCATCGCCCCCACACCCTACTAAACCATCCACTACCTCCATCACCCCCACTACCTCCATCACCCTACTTGTTATAAGTTGTAAAATTTGGCTATAAAAGCCATGGAAAAACTATTGTATGGAGGAATTTTTTTTAGAGAATACACATACGAAATCAAAGAGAATACAAATCAGATTTTTAAGGTAACTTTTATATTATTCAATTTTGTTTACTTTATGTTCACATTTTTTCTTTACACAAACGAAAGAAGGGAAAAGAGAGGAGTTTACCTCTGATTTTATTTCCTTTTGATTTGGCACCAAAGTTTTCATTTTAAATTCAATTTAACCCCTTTTTTATTTTTATTATTTTCTTTGTTAAATTAATTAATTTGAGCTTTATTCTCATTATTTTTATATTTGTTTTTTTATTATTTTCTATTAATTTAATCAATTGGAGTTATGTTTCACATTATCATATTATTTATTTAAATATATATTTGTTATATGTTTAGTATATATATATATATATATATATATATATATATATATTTAAAATAAAACTAATTATTTTATGTATAAATTATCATTATATGTATTATATTACTTGTTAGGTTATTTTTGTTTTTACTAATAATCATTTTTTCTGTACTATTTCTTTTTATATACATATTTTATAATAATTTTAAATATAGTTTATTATACTTGCTATATTTTATTTATCATATTTTATTTATTATTTTTTTACCGTTTACTACTATTATTTTACTATTATTATTTATAATTTTTATATGTATATATTTTTCAGCTAAAGTTTTTTAAAATTTTTAATAGACCTACTATATTATTATTTTTATATACCATAGTTTTTTTTATCGAATATTTTTTATACTAAATTATTATTATTTATTATTTTTCACTTTCACTAATTTAGCATTGTTATTTTAACTTTACTATTGTCACTATATATATATACATCATCATTCGACAAATTATTTTCACTTCTATTAAGCATTTTCGTATCGTTAATATCTTTATCGCTATGTTTCTTATGTTATTATATTTATTACTATTGTTATAATTATTGTTGATTTTCCTTATATTTACTATATTCTAGGTATTAATATATACACTGTCAAGTTTATTATTATACTGCTATTTTCATATTCCATGTCATCATTTTTTTGTGTTGAGTTTCAACTGCCCCAAATTCATTTGATTCAAAGATTTATCCTCGATTGTTTTCAAAATAAAGGCAATATTCGATATCTGGGATCCTCGGGAGGATTGTGCCCTAACTTACTGAGTACCAATTTTCCTTGTTGAACCTAAATAACTGAATACCCTGCTTAAATCTAATTGTATGAGGTCCAAATAAAAACCTATTCTTAAAATTCGGGACGTTGCACCCTAACTTACTGGGTGTGACATCACGTCATATTGAGGGTAGTGATTTTCAAAATCAAGGCAACCTTTGGTATTTGGGAGTTCTGAGAGATTGAGCTCTAACTTACTGAGTTCTAATCTTTCATGAGTCCCGGAGGACCGAACATTCTTCTTTCGAACTTTCATACATGAATTTTAAAAATCGAAGACCAACTTAGTCCCGAAGGTCTGAGATGTTGGACCCTAACTTACTAGGTATGGCATTCTCTCCTTCGAAATGGGTAGGTCTTTACCTTTTATTCGAATAATTTCGATTTTCTTTCAAATAAAAGGGATCGTATTCTAAAATCTTTTCAAATTTCGACATCAAGACATCAACTAATCAAATAGGTACCAATTTTTGGGCGTTACGAGGGTGCTAATCCTTCCTCGTACGTAACCGACTCCCGAGCCCATTTTCTCAAACTTAGCAGACCATGAAAAATTATTGTTTTAATAAGCCCAAATGTTTTATTAAAACGATTAATTTTAAGGTGGCCCAATCTCACCTTAGAAAAGATTGGTGGTGACTCTATTTGCATTTTTAAAGTCGATCCACGTTTTTCAAAACTTAAAAACGGTTTCGACAACTGGCTTGTAAATTCGAGGTGCAGGGGACACACGGTCGAACAACACGCTCATGAGGCTGACCGTGTGTCACACACGGCACAGACACACGCCCGTGTGTCTACTTGTGTGGACGATATAGAGGTATCTACCAAGCCCCTTACCACCCTGAAACACAATCTATCATACCCAAGTCCATCATAACATGATTTCTCAACCAAGAAACCATAACTAAGGCCTATATACATTGCATACATATACGACCATGCCAACAATTTTCACATTCATGAAAGATTTTCTTGCATCCATAAAATAACTTTCAAAATTAGCCATTATTCATGGCCTTATACAAAATAAGTCAAGTACTAGTTTAAGCCAACACATTTGGCCCCAAAACAATGACCAAAAACTCAAAAGACAAGATCCTATACATGCCATAATTAAAATGAAAGATCTAACTATACCAAACGCTTCAGTTGATAGTGTGACTGGCTTCTCCGACGTAAGCGATGATCCTCGAGCTACTTTGGCGGCACTATAAGAAAATGGAAAAGAAATAGGGTAAGCATAAAGCTTAGTAAGTTGCATGCAAATAAACATAACAACAATTTTACCATTCATCATCATGCTCATAATACAAAAGTAGGCATAAGCACAACTTACTCGTCACTAACCAATACAATTCACATAGCATATATATATATATTGAACGCACGTATCATATATTTCAATTAGGTACCTGTACCACTCACAATATGGTTATACTTTTCTCATTTAACTGAAACTATAACTCTCACCGTTGAACCATTTGGAAAGCTATTGAATATTCACTAAGCCTCAAACATAGGGTATAATGCTCATGCAATGTCCCAGACATGGTCTTACACTGATTATTGAAATCGAGGCCGACGCCATGCCCTAGACATGGTCTTACACTAGCTCTCACATATCTGTGCCGATGCCACGTCCCAGACATGGTCTTACACTGACACATCTCGTAACCGATGCATATCCCAGACATGTCTTACACTAGCTCTCGTCTAATGCTAATGCCATGTCCCAGACATGGTCTTACACTGGCTCTCATAATGTGGTCGATGCATGTCCCAGACATGTCTTACACTAGCTCACAAATGACCCAAATGTCATGGCATGAATATCCGATTTGTTCCTAAGGTTCACCTGAGAGTTCTATTATCTCACTTATCATCATATATAATTATTTCCACAAACAAGAAATTTATGCTATATCAATTCAGACACATAATAACAATGTAGTTGTATTATTTACATACAACTTACCTCGAATTACAAAATGTAGACGACTAGTTCGGCTTAGTCCACTTGCTTTGCTTTTCCTCGGTCTAAGCCCAGATTTTGTAATTTTTGATCTAAAATGATATAAATTCATTCATATCATCAGCATATTACTCTAGACAATTGAAGATTCATAATGGGGAAAAATGACTGTTTTACCCCTAGAGTTTTACAAAATGACCATTTTACCCCTAGATCCGAAAATCAAAATTTTTCATATTTTCTCACTAATCAAGCCTAGTCGGTTAATTTTTATACTAGAAACAGTTCAAAATTCCCAATATTTCATACATTTATCACCTATTTTACAACTTATGCAAAATGGTCCCTTTTAGGGTTTTCACAAGAAATCTCTTCACAAAAATTGTTTATTACACTACCATGAATCATATTATTCCATAAAATTTCAGAAAATAACATGAACACACTCATGGTAAAACCCTAGGCTTTCAACCATTTTGCAAAAGAGTCCCCTCATTTGAAAGCTCATGTTACAAGGGTTCTAAAAGTACAAAAATCATCAAGAAAAACCACCAAGATCACTTACTTGTACAGAGACTAAGTGGATAAAATTCAAGCTTCAAAAACCCTCTAATGGCTGATATTTTCGATCAAGAAGAAAGGATGGAAGAAAAAGATGATGGCTAGGCTTTTAGGGTATTATTTTATCACATATTAGGTCATCAAATACCTAACACCTTGACCATTTAATTTTTTTGTCTCATGGCCGGCCAAGCTATAATATAAGGTCTATTTTCCCTTTAAAGACCTCCAATTTAGGTTTCATGGAAATTTAACACCCATAGCTATTCATTTAAGACTTTTGCACTTTATGCAATTTAGTCCCTTTTCGCGATTAAGCTCACAAACGCTAAAATTACTTCACCAAATTCTTCATGTACTAATATAATAATACCAAAAAACATAAAATAATATCAAAAATAATTTCTCTAACCTCGGGTCAGTGGTCCCCAAACCACTGTTCTGACTAGGCCCAAAATCGAGTTGTTACAATTTTGGTCACTTATAAGTGCATGTATATAAGGTTATTTTGGTATGTTTGAAATGGTTTGGTAATGGTCAATTATGGTGTATTTTGGAACTTATTTGAACTAGGTTTTTATGTAAAAAATAAGCTAAAGTTGACTTGATTTGGCAAATGATGTTTGATGCAATTGTGGTGCCTTTGAATGGCACATTAGTTAGGAAAATTAAGATGATTGAAATGGCATGCTTATGTATGTTTGAATGGTGTTTGAATCCCTTGAATGTGTGCTTATATGGTTTAAGTGATTAGGTATGAAATGGACTTGTAATGGTTTGATTTTAGGTACATTTAGGGTTCACACAGCTTGGGACACGGGCCTAGCACACGACCTAGCACACGGTCTGGCACATGAACATGTGGGGATATTAAGAGAGTTACACGACCTAGCGCATGGGCATATGACATGGCCGTGTGACCCTACTCAGTGAGTTACATGAGTGAGGACACGATCATGTGTCCCTTGTTCGAAAGTTACACAGTATGGGGCTATGTCACCCATCCTGGCCATACGACCATGTGACATTTGTTTCTAATCTTAGCTACTTTTTCTTTAACTTCCCATTTTGTTTCAAATTAGTCTCGAATTGTCTTTAAACTAGTTTTAGGGCCTCGAGGGTTTGATTTAGGGATGAAATGTATGTGATTGAATGGTTTTTGATATATTTAAGTTACTAAATGTTATGATATTTAAATGTTTTCGATTGTATAGTAATGCTCCGTAACCCTATTTCGTCGACAGAGACGGATTAGAGGTGTTACAATTGCGACATCCATGGCAGTCCACTGACTCATTGGCTAAAATGTTGTCTTGCACACTTAAACAACTTGTTAATTCTTCCTTAGGCTTGGATCGGCCTAAAAGGTCGTGAAACAACACAAAATACTCAATTTATTCAATTTAACTTTAAACTAAATAATTCTAAAAATTGAACTTAAAAGATAGAAAATCACTTGAATACAAGCTCCTTAAGTAGTGAAAAAAACTTAATTTGCCACCACAAATAGTGGCAGATCAAAGATCTCTTCTTATTTGCTACCATATAAGAGTATTATTCAAGCACAATTCAAAGGGTATGGCATTCACAATAGCTAAATAATTGCAAGTAGGTAATGTCTATTTAAACAAGGCTTACTTATTTGATTTTCTATGATTGAGAGATCACTTATCTATCCACTCTTAGGAACTTGTTCCTAGTACTTTGTATACAAATTTTTTTTTCATGTTCAATTTGTATTTAAGCTTTCAAAGGGAAAATCTTAATAGGAAAATTGACATTAGATTGATTTTCAAGAGTGAGGTTGCATTTGGTTATAGATTATTCTCTAGGTAAAGTCTCGTAGACATAGGAAAGACTTTTAAACTGCGTAACCAATTCTTGTGCTCATCTCTATTTTTACTCTTCTAGTTGTTCATTCAATTGCAACTTAACTAATAATGTACATGCAATTTCGATATTTTTGCAAATATTATGTCTTAGTTCAAATCACTAACACATGAAATTTGGTTAGTTGATTGACGTAGAACTTTTATATAAAAATCATCAAAATCATAAGGTTGAACTAATTATTTAAAATTAAAAATTAGTGATAATATTATTTTGATAATTTCTCTTTTTAAATGATATATGAAACTTTGGGTTTTTCTAACAATTCTACATTGATTATCCTAATTTTTTTTAACATTAGTGGTTTAGACTAAGGTATAGCAATTGTAGAAACAAATTAAATTATGTGAAATTAAAATAAAATTATTAAATGCTCAAATTAAATATTATACAAGGAGGAAAATCATAATTTAACTAGTAATTGCCGATAATAGTTAAGGTAGAGATGTGGCTAAGCGTTCACTTAAACCTATTAGAGTTAGGATTGAGTTTGGTTGGATATTTTGGAATTTTTTTTTCTACTGTCTGTGATAATTCCGTTTGATACGGTTCGTATTTTTATTTTTATTTTTATATTAATTTTGGATTTTTGGACATTACTTTGATAAAATGGATTATATTTTATGGCTTTTGCATATAGTTTGAGTAGTCTCTTTCGATATAGTGCTTGCAAGTTTGGTATAGGTATGCCCGTATCATTTGAGTGAGTATTAATTCTTTAATTTTATAATACCAAAAAAAAAAAAAAAAAAAACTCTTATATATAATCGTTTTTGAAAATATATACGTGTAATATTTTTTAATTAATGTTATTATTTTAAATATAAAATATATTATAAAAATAATTAAAACTAATTATAATTTAAATGAAAATTCAATTCGATTTGGGTAATTAAAACTTCTTTTAACTTGTAAACTAAAAACCATACAAACAGCATTATTTGAATCGAGCCCAAATGGTCCAAACTCCACAACAATAGTGAAAAACTGAAAGTTACAATCGACCTAAAAGTGTAGCGAAAACAAATGGCCCAAAAGACTATTACACCTTGAATTTGCGTTGGTTGGTATTACTTTTGTTTCTACGCATACCCATTATTCTTTGTTACCGTTATTTTAGTTCAAGATATAATAGAGAACCATGAGCTCCAGCCTCCAAGCTCACACCAAAATTTTTAACCTTTTTGTTAGAAAATTGAATATTTGTATAAGTTACACTCACACTATCTATTAAGTAATACATATTTTCTTTGTGTATTACCTTACTCCTTAATGTTTTCTTCCCCCAACATATTTGAGCTCACATTTTTAAAGTATACAAATTCAAAATATAAATTCATTGAAATGTAATTGTAATAAAACCTTGAGAATTTAATTGACACTAAATTAAAATAATTTTGTTTCTCTTATTGCTTAGCTCAAACAGGTGGCCTCGGATCAGGTTGGGTGGAGTCTCATATAACTACCATCATCGGCCAATTGTTCATAAGAACCACTGTAGAAATCCATCAATAACATTCAAGTTTTCTGCAATAATTTTGTTTTCGTCTTTCTTTTCTAGATTGATGAGTACTTTAAAGTCGGATACTTATTTGGACGTCATTTTCTAAGAAGTGCATACAACAACCCTTTTTTAAATTCTTTAAGAATTAGGTGTTCGAAACTAGTATAATTACATTTTAATTTTAACTTTAGAAAATAAATAAATAATTTTAAAAATAAAGTTTGAAATTGATTAACTATTTAATAGTTACCTCAATTTTCACAATTTTTTCTTCAATAACTTCAATTAAATTCAATGAGACTTATTGATTATAATGATTATCTAATTATATGTAATTGTAGATTGATTTCTAACTCGGTTGGCATCGGCATTGTTACTAGCGTAGGAAGACATGAGTTCAAATGCATTGAAGCGTATTATCCTCCTATTTAAGGACTAAGTTTTGTATTAAAAAATATTATATGTAACTAGACTTAAATCCAATTATGGTGTCCAAAAGACACTTTTAACTAATTCAAGTAGGGATAATAATTCAGATTGTAAATTATGATATCCACAAATATTGAAGAAAAAAATTTCAGATTTGAATAATAAACAATTCGAATTTTTATATAAATTTACAAATTTAAATTCAAATAATTCAAAAATTGTTTATACTCAATCCAATACCATTTATTCAAGCAACTACAAGAATAGGAAGGATGGGATAATTGCTTAATAGATCTAAGGAACCCATAGCTTTAATTGACCCACTAGATTGTGCCACATGTTGCACCATTCACTCATCAATTATAGTGTAAAACTAAGATAAGGCAAAATTCTGCAATATTGGTGTTATTATCATTTCATTTGGCTTATGTAACCTTGAACACATGGCTCATATATTAAAAAATGTATGATAACACCAGCTTTTTCTCCTTTCAGGAGTTTGAAGGTACAGCTCCACTTGCACCACTTCTACTTTTTCTTCACATAGCTGACTTATTTTGAAGTTTCTTATAATCTCAATTCATAAACTCACAGTACCAAAATTAATGGATCTAATTATAAACAATGAAATCAAACATAATCTTATTGTTAATCCAAGGAAAAACCTTTGTCAACACACAACTGAAACTGAAAGGGTTTTCCTTGGATTACCAAATGCCTCTTTAACAACTAATGTACAACAAGTTGATTTAAATGGACAATGTTCAAATAATGTCATATGCAAAGTTAACCCAGCTCTCATTAATTTCGAAAAATTGACTCATCCACTCCCAATTAAGAGCCTCTGCGCTATGAAAATCGGACATGGTATCACCGAATAAGCAAGGTGTGGAGTTGTAGTCGTCGCCTCTCTTCGATGTACCTTCTTCGCTTCCTTTCGGTACAAAGACCGTCTCATTTCCCTTCGAATTGTCGAGTACCGGTTCTTGTATTTCTGAACCTTTGTTTCGGTTCTCGTTTAGCTTTATCTTCTTGCTCAAATGAGAATTCCAGTAGTTCTTGATTTGGTTATCGGTTCGACCCGGTAATCTTCCAGCAATCAAAGACCACCTAAATGATTAAAAAAAAAAAAAACAGAACAATTAGGTCTAAAAGTATATCATAACCAGACATGCATGCCTAAATTACCTGTTTCCGAGCAGTTTATGAAGCCTTAGTATCAAATCCTCTTCTTGATCTGATATGTTGCCTTTCTTTATATTAGGCCTCAAATAATTCATCCATCTCAACCTGCAACTCTTCCCACTTCGTTTAAGACCTGAAAGTTGAAACAAAATGGAAACTATAAATCCAATTTTCAAGTTCCATATGATGCAGATTATGTTGAAGAAGACTTGTATTGTGAATGAACCTGCTTTTGCTGCAATTGATTTCCACCTCTTGGGACCATGAAGGTCAATCACTTGAGCCAGCTTTTGGTCTTCCTCAGCTGTCCAAGCTCCTCTATTCACTTCTTTCAGTTTGCATTTAGTGGTTACAGCGGCCATTGCCATTTTCTTTTCACTTTTTTTCCCGCCAGAGAGAGAGAGAGAGAGAGAGAGAGAGGAGCTATGGAACTGCAATGCTAAGTTGGCAATGGCTATTTATGGTACAGAATGGTATGTCGTATCAGTCTCCCTGTAGCTTTTCTAGCTACCTTTCCTTTGGAAGAATAGGTCAAATTCTGGTTTAGGTCCCTGTACTATACTCATTCTAGGATTTAGTCCTTATGCTTTAATTTGAAATAATTTTACCTCTCTACTTTTTTAATATAAGTAGATAGTCTAAATTACAATGTTGATGTTAAATAAATATCTTGTTAAAAACACTTCTACTAAAAAAACCCATGTCAATATGATGAGTTAGAAGAAGTGTTCTTTAGAGAGAAAAATATTCATGTTAGCATTAAAATTGGAATAATTAATGGTGCTAATGATTTGACATTATAAAAGTAAAAGGATATGTCAAATTAAAGTGTAAGGACTAAATTCTAAAATTGAGTATAATAATGAGACAAAACCATAATTTAACTCAAAGAAATATGAACCCCCAACTAACCATATATGAAATATGAGGTAGCATCTGGGGTCTGAAAGTTTGGTATATGGCTGATGACTTGTAGAAAAATAGAGAATCATTTACAATAGAAGATTAATAGATACAGCTTATATCCAATCTAGTGGCTTGGACTCTCAAATCAAATTAAAGACCCTATTTTATACAAATAAAATAGTCCAAATGAAATCATTTATGCATGTGATGTTTTATTATTTCAATAGAGAATCAAAACTTTGAGGTATGATGAGAGCAAGCAATTAGCAGGTTGGTTACAGCAAAGAGTTCCAAAATTAGAGATGAAATCAACAGTTAAAAATCCATCATTATCTATATGGTAGACCCTCTCTGTCATCCAGGGAATATCAAAGTACACTCACCAAAAAAAAGTGAAACATTAATGCATGATGAGTGTCTCTTATATAGCACATTATCTTCCATTTTCGTTTCCCTCTTTTTTATGTTTTCACTTGTGTCCAAAATTTTGCTTCTTAGTTCTGATCATGATCATGAGCCGACTCGGATCGAGTCGTAATCCAATTTTTTTTTTTTTTTAAAATCATATCACAATAAAGATATTTTTTATTGTCGAGGAGTCTCACTCAATGTAGTTAATTTTGTAACGGTTTTAATTGTAATAATTTATACATACGATTTCAATAATAAATCAGAATGATTATTTTTTCTTTTTATATTAGTGTAAATTTTGATCTGTACCAATTACACCTATTTATTCTAGTCAATTTCGGCTATTTTTATCAAGATATTCTACACTGATCGATGCATAAATAATATTAAAAAATAAAATTATTGCTTATCAACCAACTTTAATATTTTTTTATTAATGACTAATAAAAAGTAAAGAATTTATATAACAAACAAACCAAAGGAAAAAAATTCTGAATGCTCCTGGAACACAACATTTTATGTAATATGTTTAGTATGGAATGATCTTATTATAAATATTTTAAATAATGTTATGGATAATTTTGTTGTTTAATGTGTGGTATGTTTTTTTTCTTGTTTACTTTAAATTTGTTAAATAATAAAATTGTATTTGTTAAGTTTATTGATAGTATTTTATATAATCAATTAATATTTTTATATTTGAAATTATTTAATCTAATTTATTTGATATATTTAATATAATATATATTAAATAATTTTTAAAAAAATTGTAAATTTGAAACGGTACACGAAACAGATCGATACTAGTACATACCAATTTTAATAGAAAAACGGTGTGCCCACTAATGCAGTACTAACTATCTTGGTCTCACTCTCTCAACAGTGGAAGTATTGTTCTTGGAGTGTCTATGCTCGGTTTTAGTCTTGGGGTTTTGTCTCCTTACTCCGAAAAGAACCTTAAGGGTTTCATAGAGTTTCAACGGGAGCACCTAGGTCCACTAAGGAAATGTTTTATAATTTTAGCCAAGTGGTAGTGTTCTTATCCACTAAGACCCTTTAAGGAAAGGAGTTTGAACCCTACCAAAGCTAAAATGATAAAACATTTCCTTAGTAAACCTAGGCGTTCCCGTAAAAACTCCGTAAACCCCTTTGAGCTCTATCTGAAGTAAAGAGATAACCCCGAAACTAAAATCGAGTATAAACATCTCAAGAATAATAACTCGAATGAGACACTTCATAACAAATACCCACTCTCAACACATTTAGGAAAATATAATGTTATAAATTATTTTTATATTAATATTTACATATTTTACAATTAAGTTTAAATAAAAGATATTGATATTATTTAATTTAAATTGGATTAACGAACCCAACTTAGGCCTTAGCTACCACCTCAGTGCCATCATTACTTGGTGTGAATAGGGGGTGGTTGATAAGTATAGTAAATTAGTGAATGATTAAGGTAACAAGGTGAGAACCGATTAATTCACTTATAAAAGTGTAGGGCTTAGTTAGAAGAATGATGAAAATTATCTACCTTGGAGTTTGGGATCTAATTCTTAATCATTTGTTGAAACTCAATCCTATACAGCTAACCCAAAAGTTTGTGAAAAGTCAATCAACTTTAAACCAACAAGAAACAAAATTGGAGCTAAATAATGTTTGGGAAAGTCGTATTATTTTATTGATTGCAATTATGCTCTAAACTCGGTCCATTATAACCAAAACAGCCATTCAAAGACAAAGGTTTAATTGATTTCAAGGTTAATGGTAGTATAACTATCATCCCCATTTAAATTAGTTTTTGGATGTTTTATTTCAACTTTTTCTAAGTATCAATAGTGTAACAATTAAATCAATTTATCAATTTAGTCATTAGTTTGAGTATTAAATATTAATTTAAATATAACATGGAGTATATTTAAAATACATATATTAAATTGTAAACACATATATAAGAACTGCATAGATAGCTTTGGTCTAATTAAAAAAAAATTATTCTCACTTTTTGTTTTTGAACAATTTTGATCTAAGCTATTCATGTATTAGATATATACATGTTTGGAGTTTGATCCATATGTTTCAAATATGTTCTAAATCATATTAAAATTGACATAAATGCCTAAATTGATAACTGAACTATAAGAGAAGACTTGATTGATATAATATTAATATTTTGAGGGGTCAATTAGAATGTATTAAAATTTAGGGATGAATTTAAATTTCAAGTGATGTTTGAGGATGTTTGGCGAAAATAAGCTATAAAATAAGAATCTCAGGTTTGCCTCAAATGCATGAAAAATATTGGATTCAGTGTGTGATCTTAAATTAATAACTGTGTGTTGTTTGAAAATTGCAGCCTCCAAAATCACCCATCACTTCACACAACTTGTCTTGTGAAAAAACAAACAACAGGTTTTGTGATCTTTCTTGCCTGTTTTGTCCTTTAGACATGGACAATTATGTATATATCTCTTTTCCTGGGTATTAGGAGAAGAAGGGTATAGGCCAAAAATGCTGCAACAAGTTGATGATGTAAATGCCAAACTGCACCATTAATTGCCAGCTCTCAGTTTAACATAGATACATCAACATCTATCTTGTAAATGCACATTTCTTTTTCTTTTTCTTTTTTAAATCATATGTGAATTCTAAGCAATAGGCCTTTCAAGATGTTGTTCACAAGGGAAATTCCTATCACTTCACCAAAAAAAATTGACTGGAAAATTACAATATATTTTTTCTAATTTTAAAATATCACACCAAAAAATTTAACATTATTAACAATTGAACTTAAATTTTAAAATCTAAAATTTATAAGAACTAAATTCATAAAAATAAAAAATACAGTAATTAAATTCTAAATTTTAGAAAATACAGGAATTTATGGCATATGTTAATCAAATGGAAATGGGTAAAGTTCAGCCTGCTTTTTAATGGAAAGAGTGTGATGGTGGAGTGAAAATCTGCCTACTTTAGGACCTGTTCAGTTAGCTGAGTAAAATGAAAAACCTGAAAATAAATATCCATTGCCAACAAAGCTGCCAATAGGCTCCGTTTAGCATTACGGTCCAACATGGTTTTTGAGATCAGAAGCTGTTTCTTCACAGGAAAAAGTAATGATAACCCAATAAAAACATTAAAATCATAGTTAACCATGAGGGATGATTAATTACTTCATCTTTTAATCATGTGATTGAAAGTTTAATTTTTGTTTAGAGAAATGAAACATATTTTGTGATCAATCATTTATTTATAGGAAATTTTTTTGATTTTGCCATTTAAATTTAGATAAAACAACTTAACTATCCTTATATTTCTAATTTTATTTATTATTTTAAATATGTACTTGTTTTACATTTCAATTTTTGATCCCACATTTTCAAAGTAATGGACAAACGCTTATAAATCGGTAAACCACATTTTTTCAAACATACTTCGTTTTCAATCAAGCTTTTTCTAAACAAAGTTTTTTTTTTCCAACAACAATGCTCTCCTATTTATGATCTTGTTAATGAAACCCCAATTTGAAGCAACAAGCTTATGGATTGATTGTTAATTTTGAATAACATGTTGAGGGAGGAAAACGACCCCACGTTGACTAGTGAATAATTGGACGTACTTATAATTTTATATAGCAAAAGACGTGTTTTTCGAAAGAACAAAACCGTGAGGTTGACTGCAAACTATCCTTACTAAACACAACAGATAGAACTTCAAAATTACAGCGAATTGCCATAGAATTCAAGAATTATCATTTGTACAACACAAGAGACGGGTCCAATTCATCCAGCACTAGAAATTTTTTGCAGGTTCGAACAATAACAAGTTGGCAATTTATGACTTGACTGCAAAGAAAAGAAGATGATGGGGTTGGTATCAAATCAAGAAAGAAAGGGATTCCAATTCTGGGAATATGCTTTTTTCTCATAAAAATCACACAGAATAAAGCTGGCCCCATAAAGCCTGAAAGATGAGCCATTATCAATAGCCATTGTGGAAACTTCAAACTCCAAATCATTGTGAACAAACACTATTATTACTTCTTCATTGGCTAAATTGTTGTGGACCTTGGTCCATAGTGGAGTTTATACATGGCATCTGACAATATATCTTACTTCCACCTTTTTTTATTTCACAATAAAATCAATGATATATGGACTTAAAAGACTGCTATGTTTGAGACCAACTTGAATGGAGGGGAAATACAATAGGTGGCAGTGACAGTGTCTCAAATTATTGTATTTTAGCATATGGAACCTGATTTGGCTTCTTATCCAAGCTTTTTTATTTTTCAATGCTAATCCAGTTATATATGTTTGGAAATTCAAGGACATGAAATAGAATGTCTGCCTATATGGCTAATGGAGTGAAACTATCTGTTTGAATTATATATATCTTGAATAAAGTGAAGTTATATAATAAAAAATATTTCTTTCCTAGTTTATATATAATTGAGTTCCTTCTAGTAATTCACCACATATATAGTGAGAATATTATTTTATCATAATAATCTGTGAACTTTGGTCAAATTTTAATTTTAGTCTTCATCATTTAATTCTCGTATAATTAATTTAAGATTTTAACATTGTTAACTATTGAGCAATATAGTACTTAAATTTTTTTTAAAATTTAATCAAATAATTTAATTTAAAAAGTAAAATTATATGGCAATCAAATGCTTAGGGTATTTTTTTTTTTTAAAAACCCATTACATTACTTTAACAAAAATAATTTGAACTAATTAATACATTATAAAAGCAGGAAAACTAAATATAAAATTTTCATATATTTTAGTTAAAAATATAGAAGAAAAAGAAGAGAATCAAATTCCTATTATGTGGCATCGATTTCAACCTATCTTGCATTGTCCAGTTCCTTCAAGACAACAGCATATCAATCAAGGGTTTTGCGTTACTAGTACACTTACACGATATTTGGTTGGAGGGAATGAAAACCTTATTCATTAAATGATAAATTATTTATTCATTTAGTTGAATATAATACTCATTTAGTAGAATAACTATTATTTTTTTATTATTTATCTTTCCGTAATAGTTAATTTTTAGATTTTTTAATATCACTAAAGAATGACTATTTCATGCAACCTTGAATAACAAAACAACATTAATTCTCAGATTAGTCCTTTAAAACTTGAACTAAAAAAAATATAAAAATATAAAAATTAAATATTTTAAATATTTCAATATAATTTAATATAAAATAAATATATTAAAAATATTATTAAATTATATATTATTATTTTTATTAAATTATATTTAATATTATGATTAAATTATTTTTTTATGAAATTATATTTAATAATAATACTATTAAAATATAATAATAAAAATAATCATTTACCTAAAAAAATTTCTGCTAAAGGTACTATAGTCATTTTAGTTTTTTTTTTCTTATGTTATTACGACATCTATTCTATTTAACCAAACAAAAGAATGCTATTACACTTTTATTCCAATCTCTTCAACTAAACAATGTAATTACTAATTACAACTCTATTCCATTACAACTTTATTCTATTATAGCCCTATTCAATTCTAGTTAACCAAACTGTCATTAAAGGTAAGTTATTGATTAAGGTTGATTCAAAAGTTGAAAGGGTTTAAATAAAATATTAGATCCGTTTTAAATAAGAGTAGATTAGTTTCAAAATTTCAAGTTCAAAATTAATTCGTCTTAACTTATTTTCAAGTTTATAATATATTTATATATATTATATCATTTATATCATAGGTAATTTAAATATATTATAACTACAATGTAAAATTATAAATTATGTTAATTGTTTTTGTTTAGAAATTTAATAAGAGAAAATATGTATGATAATAGCATGAGATATATAATTACTAAATTTTAAATAACATAAATATATTTTAAAAAAAAGTAAAAAAGAAAAGAAAACTGGTTGAGTCTAAATAGATTTAAGTTTGATAAATATTGGTGAGTTTAAATATAATATATGATATTGATATTATGTATAGATCTAACATAAATTTAATCTAACTTAAAATTTTTTAAAAGAAATAAAATAGAAGCTTCAAGAAATTGACAAATAGAATTTAAAGTAAGATATGTATTCACTTGGTTGAAACAATGAAGAGGGAAATATGGAATCAAATAAAGTGTTTATTTGTGACACTTTGGGAAGACAATATCAGACCGACCCTCATCTTATATGAGTTGAATTATATGCCATTAACAATGAAATCTACTTTGAAGGAAATGAATAAATAAATAAAGGTGTTGTTGGTTATCCATGCAATCAGGGAAAGAATATTTAAGATCTTATTCTGTGTACTGTTTTATAAATGGGATATTGGATTCTACTTCATCCAGTCAATCCAAGCATCATATAAAGCACAAATCCATAGCTATCATTCACCATTATCTCAAGCCAAATGCTTGGTTGAGCGAGGATAGAAAAAATGAGTGAAAAAATAAATCAATTGTTAGTTTGTTTGGTAAGAAAATCTTTATAAAAATTAATAATTTTAAATTAGGATGGTAAGAGAGAGAAATATGCAAGTTAATTCAAAATTATGTAATTTTTAAAAAATTAATTTTTTGAGAAGAAATTCAATTATATCAACTAATGTGGTTTTACACCCTTTTGTATCTCTTTGTATTATTATTATTATTAATCCAGCCAATTAAAATTTTAAAACTATTTGTTTTATATAAAGAAAACTTTCAATCGTTTAATGAAAATTAATACATATATATGGTCTTTTATATCAATATGATAGATATATCAAATTGATTTAAAATTTTACATGCATGATAAGTAAAATTATATCGATAAATTTAACGATTGAATCATTAAAATATTAATCGTACAAAGAGATACGACTTGTTTTTTTACCCTCATTTTTTAATTCTACTAAGTAATGAATGAAAATAAATTTATTTTTATTTCAATTATTTCATCTTTCCTATCCAAGAAAAAATTTATTTTACCTCTTTCTCTTTATCTACTCTTTCTTTTTTCTATGTTTCCAATTTCCCTTACATCCTACCAAACAGAAGCAAAGCCTAAAGTTTTATTGTAATATACTGATTCCAATATTGCATCGTTCTTGGTTATCGAGCAACTGCCTTAGGTTTTAATCAATGTGGAACCAATTCCATCTTTGATTCAACTATATAGAAAAGTTTAAAATATTAATTAATAATAAACAAGAAAAAATATTTAAAAAATTATGAAAAATTATTGTACACACAAATTTTGAGTCGAAAGTTAACTTGAAAATTTTGATTCAAATTTTATTAATAAGTTTGAACAGATTGTTACTAACTCTAGAAATCTATTAAATACAAAAAAATCTCCTTTATTTCTTCTATTCTATTTGACTTTGATCTAAGGGATGTTTGACTTGATCATGAAAGGATGCGAATTGATCCAAGGGTCGTGGCAACTTGTGAATAGAATAGAAGTGTTCTTTTAGATGAAAACAACTATTTCTCATACCTTTATTACCAATGAGAAAACAACTAATATATAACTTTTACAAAAAAAAAAAAAAAGAAAAGAAAAGAAAGGAAAAGAAAAACTCTAAAAATCTTCAACCACAAAATAACTTTCTAATCAAGGTAATAACAATTCAAAAGTTAACTAAGTATCCCTTAATAATAGGGATTTATTAAACATATCTCAACTACTTAACTTAGTAAATATATTGATAGATATGCAACTATTTTTAACATCCTCCCTTAAATTGATTTTTATTAAGTAATTAATTTCTCTCTAGCAATGAACACACTCCCATTAGCTGGCGCAGCTTCACAAATGCTTCAAGCTTCAAAGGTTTTGTCATCACATATGCAGCTTGCACTTGGGTGCTACAATGAACCAATTGTATTGTACCATCTTGTGTGAGATCACAGAGGAAATGGAAGTACACATCAATGTGAGATCACAAATCCTTTTCTTTTCTTCCACCGATCTCTCTCAAACCATTGCTAACCGATTATCCTTCGAAAAGTTGAACCACACTACGTGATAGTCGACTTTACTCCTTAGTCGAATCCTCTATTCTTTTTCTTCGTTATTCTTCTATTTTCTTCTTAAACCGAAATAAGCATACCTAAGAATAAGTTCTAAAAGCCGAATCACTAGATCTGTTCTCTCCTTGTATTTTGGGGATTTGATCTACATCAAATCTGGAATAGGAAGGTACTTCAGAAAGTTTCTGGCAAGTAGATCCTCGGTAAGTGCTCAGATCTTTCTGTCCATTCGTTCTTTCGGGTTTATTATGAAAAGCCGACAAGTCCTTAATCACTTAGGGAGACTGTCGTTTTAGACTAAAGGCTTTAATAGCCTCTTCTTTTGGTTTCATATGTATTTAGTGTGGATTTAAGGACAAGCAATCAAGGAGCATAGAGGGTTGACACTGTTGGAGCATCTAGATCTGGTAGTTGGAGATCGATAAAGGTAAGGGTTAAAGATATAGACTATGGCCGAATATGGTAAGGGTTTGATGTGTTAAGTTATTATCGGGTTTTAATCTAATGTTATAGTAACCGATTGTAGGCTGCTCGTGTGTGGAACTCGTCAGTGTTTCGTCGTAAAACAGGTGTGTAAATGACACCCACTTATAATCTAGATCGGCAAAAGTTGAAAAGCCGAAATACCGAAATGCCAAAGAGCCGGCATTTTGTGAACTTGCGAGCGTGCGAGCGCTCGTGAGATAGTTTGTTTGTTAATCCTGGTAATCTCAAGTGGTAAGATTGCAGAGTGCGCAATTTCCTGCACTTCGATATATTAGGGCTTAATGGACCGAAATCGGGTTAATGGGCCAACGGGCCCAATTCAGTAAAAATGCTCGGTAAGTGTTTTTGTTAATACGCTAATGGCTATAATATACATGAAAACCCTAAAATAGTAAATTTACTAGAATACCCCTTAAGTATAAAAATGACCATTATACCCCTAGGGTTAATTCTGTTTGAAACGCATGATATTCTGTTTTTGTATGCTATATGCCATGACATGCATATCTGTTGCATGAGATTTGAGATCTATTGATAGAGGAAGTGTTTTGATGGCTATGCCACAAATATCTGTCTCTGGTGGCTATGCCACAAATATCTGTTCTGGTGGCTCTGCCACAATATCTGTATCTAGTGGCTCTGTCACAATATTTGTTCTGGCAGCCATGCTGCAAATTCTGTGGCGTGTAGCGGATGGGTGGGTCGAGTTATCTCCCCACATGGTGTAAGGTTGGTACGGGGGTGTATACAGATGAATATGGGTTAGGTTTCTGCATACATGCATAATATATGTTCTATTACTGTAATGGGCTTAAGGGCCACACTGATTTCTGAATAGGGCTGAGGCCAAGTTAATTCTATTTCTGATAGGGCTTAGGCCTAGTAAAGCTTGATCTGATTTAGGATCTAGTTGGGTTTACTTTACACACTGAGTTCTCCAAACTCACCCCTTAATTTCCTCCATGTAGGAAATCCCCAACCATAGTGGACTTGGAGCCGTGAGGGATTCAGAGTGGCCACATGTTCTGCAAATTCGCTTTTCTTCATGTGTTTTGATCAGCACTTACTTACTTTAATTATTTTTAATTGTTTGAAATTGAATAGCTCTAGGGCGCGTTTTAAAAAGGTTACTTGATTTCAAAATATTGCATTAACAAAGCAAAGCTCCCGCAACGAAAATGTTTTCAAAATTAATAACCTTTTCAAATGGTTTTAAACGAATTGGTTTTCCCTGAACAGTCACTCAGTTAAAGTGTGGCAATGGTTGTGTGCATGTCTATGATTGGATCCGTGGAGAGCTGGGTACTTAAGCAGTCTAATTGACTCACCTGCTCTTTTCTGGCATCCTACCTGGTGCACAGCTTCCATTCACTTCAATCTATAACGAGGATATTCTTTAAACACTAAGAAAGACTTTAGATAAAACGTGACTTTTCTAGTAACGCTTCAATGTGACACGTCAGATTCGGGCCTAACTTTTAGGCCGGGTTTGGGGTGTTACATCTAGTGGTATCAGAGCCCAGTTGTAACAACTTAGCTGTGGATCGGGTTTGAAAAGCTTTTCGAAAAATTTTGCTAAACTTAGGCCCAAGAAGGGTATTTTGGAAACGGTTTTGGAAAGTTCTTTTCAAAGATATTTTACAAGGTATATATGTTTTAAGGTTCAATCTTAAAATGGTTTAAGTTTTTCTGGGTTTCTGCATTGAATCCCCGGCACCAAGTCTGTAAGTATTTCTATTACTCATACTACACTGTATTAGGATATTACTGTAGATAGAACTGGGACCATATCATGACACTATAGCTAGGGCAATACTAAAAACCCTAGAATACTGAGACTGTAGCTAGGCTATGATTCTGTGAAAATAGAAACTTTAAAATACTATCTCACATAAAACATATGAATAAGTACTAAAATTATTGAATCGAGGCCTTGGTAGTTATTTGATACGTATGCCAGTAATGTAGAGTATTGACATGGATTCTGAGGGTAAGCAAAGTCTGCCAACTTTGGGTAGCAGTAACTCAGAGCTTAGTACCGAGGCATTGGCCGAGATAGTAAGGAAAGTGGTAGAAGATGTATTGGAGACCAATGTTAAGGAAATTAGGGAAACGCTTTAAGCAGGGTGCTTGGAGTGTAAGAAGAGGAAGGATTCTAGTTCTCAGAAGATCGAGCCTTGTTCTGTGAAACATGTTAAGACACAGCCAAACTTTCCAACCTGCAAGAATTACAACTGACGTCATCCAGGTGAATGCCATAGGAAGACAGGAGCATGCTTTAGATGTGGGTCCAAGGAGTATTGAGCTCAGGATTGCCAAGCTTATTCTATTTAAGTGTGTGTTACGAGTTGTATGCGTGCTTGATAAATGTTTCTTTACTTTGGTAATTAGATGTTCTGGGTCTTACTAAGAATTATTTTTAATCAGAGTGCGCAGTGAAAGCATAATGGTTTGACTTGAGTAATACGGTTAGTTGATAGTTGGAAAATTTTGAGGACAAAATTTCTTTAAGGGGAGTAGAATTGTAACGCCCCGATTTTTGGGCCTAGAAGTATTGGGCCTTGAGTCTGGGTTCGGGTAGAAGACGGCCCGAATAAATGGGATGATTTAATTATTATTATTATTTAGTATGTTTAGTTTAGTAATTAAATAAATTACGATGGGTTTATGGTGTGGGAAAAAGTCCGAGGCTCGGCCCATAGCTTTAGCAAAATTCTTAAATTTTGCCTCTGAAGGAAATCTGGGCATACGGCCTTAAAAATAAGTTGGGCAGAAACTAGGCATAAAGGAACACCTGGCCCAGTGGTTAGGCACGTGGGATAGTAGGAAGGAAGGCTGGGGTTCGATTCCCAGCGTGTGCAAACATGTTTTTTAAGTTAAGGGCTGTCGCAGGCAGGCCTTAAGAGTTGTTGGGGCTAACTCATGTCACAAACAAGCACCTAGCCCAGTGGCTAAGCACGCTAGGAGGGCGTGGGAGATGCCTGGGTTCAAAGCATGGCGCACGCAAATGGTTGTTTTTTTTAGTATTCAGGTTGCGGTTGAAATAGAGGTTAAGAGGAGTTGCGAGCATAATCCAGCACAAGGAGCCCCTGTGGCGCAGTGGCAGCAGCGTGCTAGGCATGCCCAGGGGATGTGGGTTCGACTCTAGGGGAAGGCGAAATTTTGATTTATTTTTTAAGTAGTCGTGGCTGCAGCAGTTAAGCCTTAAAATTAATTGTGAGAAGATTATGTCATGAAAGGAACTTTGGTGCAGTGGCAAGCAGCATATGTGTGTGTTTAGAAAGTCGCAGGTTCGAGTCCTTGCGCAGGAGAATTCTGTTTTATGTTTTTTAAATGGGCCTGAGCTTCAGCAGGTAAGGTTTATAATTAATTGTGACGCTATATTAGTAAAGAGAAAAGCGTGGTGCAGGGGCCAGCAGCACGGGCGAAGGCGCAAGGGCGAATGGAGGTCTGGGGTTCAAGCCTCACCTCGCGCATGAAAGGTTGGGTTTTGTTGCTCACGTGGGAAAGGAGTTGGAGTTTGATTAGGACTCTCTTAGCAGCATGCTGAAGCGGTACAAAGGGTGGATAAGGCTGCCAAACGGTGGGAAGGAGTTTGAATGAAATTCAAACTGTGCTAAGGGCTAAAGTTAAGGAGCAAAACAAGGAATTTGAATATGGGAAGGATGGTGGTGCCGAAATAAAACTCATTCGGCTTTGGGAAATTAGATGCCGAAATAGCTCTCAATTTTTTTATGTTATTTTATCAACTTTCATTCCTTTTGATCGATCTTTCTTTTCTTCGCCGAAGCCTAAATCTTCTATTGCTATTCTTAAAATTCTTTTCCTTTTCTTTTCTTCGACCGATCTCTCTCAAACCATTACTAACCGATTATCCTTCAAAAAGCCAAACCACACTACGTGATAGCCGACTTTACTCCTTAGTCGAATCCTCTATTCTTTTTCTTCGTTATTCTTCTATTTTCTTCTTAAACCGAAATAAGCATACCTAAGAATAAGTTCTAAAAGCCGAATCACTAGATCTGTTCTCTCCTTGTATTTTGGGGACTTGATCTACATCAAATCTTGAATAGAAAGGTACTTCGAAAAGTTTCTGGTAAGTAGATCCTCGGTAAGTGCTCAGATCTTTCTGTCCATTCGTTCTTTCGGGTTTATTATGAAAAGCCGACGAGTCTTTAATCACTTAGGGAGACTGTCGTTTTAGACTAAAGGCTTTAATAGCCTCTTCTTTTGGTTTCATATGTATTTAGTGTGGATTTAAGGACAAGCAATCAAGGAGCATAGAGGGTTGGCACTGTTGGAGCATCTAGATCTGGTAGTTGGAGATCGATAAAGGTAAGGGTTAAAGATATGAACTATGGCTGAATATGGTAAGGGTTTGATGTGTTAAGTTATTATCGAGTTTTAATCTAATGTTATAGTAACCGATTGTAGGCTGCTCGTGTGCGAAACTCGTCAGCATTTCATCATAAAACAGGTGTGTAAACGACACCCACTTATAGTCTAGATCGGCAAAAGTCGAAAAGCCGAAATGCCAAAATGCTAAAGAGCAGGCATTTTGTGAACTTGCGAGCGTGCGAGCGCTCGTGAGATAGTTTGTTTGTTAATCCTAGTAATCTCAAGTGGTAAGTTTGTAGAGTGCGCAATTTTGTGCACTTCGATATTTTTGGGCTTAATGAGCCGAAATCGTGTTAATGGGCCAACGGGTCTAATTCGGTAAAAACACTCTGTAAGTGTTTTTGTTAATACGTTAATGGCTATAATATACATGAAAACCCTAAAATAGTAAATTTACTAGAATACCCCTAAGTATGAAAATGACCATTATACCCCTAGGGTTAATTCTGTTTGAAACGCATGATATTCTATTTTTGTATGCTATATGCCATGACATGCATATCTATTGCATGGGATTTAGGATCTATTGATGGAGGAAGCGTTTTGGTGGCTATGCCACAAATATCTGTCTCTGGTGGCTATGCCACAAATATCTGTTCTGGTGGCTCTGCCACAATATTTGTTCTGGCAGCCATGCTGCAAATTCTGTGGCGTGTAGCGGATGGGTGGGTCGAGTTATCTCCCCACATGGTGTAAGGTTGGTACAGGGGTGTATACGGATGGATATGGGTTGGGTTTCTGCACACATGCATAATATATGTTCACATCAGTAATGGGCTTAAGGGCCACATCGATTTCGAATAGTGAGGCCCAATTAATTCTATTTCTGATAGGGCTTAGGCCCAGTAAAGTTTGAACTGATTTAGGCTCTAGTTGGGTTTACTTTACACACTGAGTTTTTCAAATTCACCCCTTAATTTCATCCATGCAAGAAATCCCCAACCATATTGGACTTGGAGCCGTGAGGGATTCGGAGTGGCCACATGTTTTGCAAATTCGCTTTTCTTCATATGTTTTGATCAGCATTTACTTACTTTAATTATTTTTAATTGTTTGAAATTGAATTGTTCTAGGGTGCGTTTTAAAAAGGTTACTTGATTTCAAAATATCGCATTAACAAAGCAAAGCTTCCGCAACAAAAACGTTTTTAAAATTAATAACCTTTTCAAATGGTTTTAAACAAATTGGTTTTCCTTGAACAATCACTCAGTTAAAGTATGGCAATGGTTGTGTGCATGTCTAGGATTGGATCCGTGGAGAGCTGGGTACTTAAGCAGTCTAATTGACTCACCTGCTCTTTTCTGGCATCCTACCTGGTGCACAGCTTCCATTCACTTCAATCTATAACGAGGATATTCTTTAAACACTAAGAAAGACTTTAGATAAAACGTGACTTTTCTAGTAACGCTTCAATGTGACACGTCAGATTCGGGCCTAACTTCTAGGCCGGGTTTCGGGTGTTACATTTAGTGGTATCAGAGCCCGGTTGCAACAACTCGGCTGTGGATCGGGTTCGAAAAGTTTTTCGAAAAATTTTGCTAAACTTAGGCCCTAAGAAGGGTATTTTGGAAACGGTTTTGGAAAGTTTTTTCAAAGATATTTTACAAGGTATACATGTTTTAAGGTTCAATCGTAAAATGGTTTAAGTTTTTCTGGGCTTCTGAAATTTGATAACCGAAGAAGTGGCGCACTGAATCCCCGGCACCAAGTCTGTAAGTATTTCTGTTACTTATACTACACTATATTAAGATATTACTGTAGATAGAGCTGAGACCATATCATGACACTATAGCTAAGGCAATACTAAAAACCCTAGAATACTGAGACTGTAGCTAGGCTATGATTCTATGAAAATAGAAACTTTAAAATACTATCTCACATATAACATATGAATAAGTACTAAAATTATTTAATCGAGGCCTTGGTAGTTATTTTATACGTATGCCGGTAATGCATAGTATTGACATGGATTCTGAGGGTAAGCAAAGTCTGCCAACTTCGGGTAGCAGTAACTCAGAACTTGGTACCGAGGCATTGGCCGAGATAGTAAGGAAAGTGGTAGAAGAGGTATTGGAGACCAAGGTTAAGGAAATTAAGGAAACGCTTCAAGCAGGGTGCTTGGGGTGTAAGAAGAGGAAGGATTCTAGTTCTCAGAAGATCGAGCCTCGTTCTGTGAAACATGTTAAGACACGTCTAAACTTTCCAACCTGTAAGAACTGCAACGGGCGTCATCCGGGTGAATGCCATAGGAAGACAGGAGCATACTTTAGATGTGGGTCCAAGGAGCATCGAGCTTAGGATTGCCAAGCTTATTCTATTTAAGTGTGTGTTACGAGTTGTATGCGTGCTTGATAAATGTTTCTTTACTTTGGTAATTAGATGTTCTGGGTCTTACTAAGAATTATTTTTAATCAGAGTGCGCAGTGAAAGCATAGTGATTTGACTTGAGTAATACGGTTAGTTAATAGTTGGAAAATTTTGAGGACAAAATTTCTTTAAGGGGAGTAGAGTTGTAACGCCCCAATTTTTGGGCCTAGAAGTATTGGGCCTTGAGTCTGGGTTCGGGTAGAAAACGGCCCAAAGAAATGGGATGATTTAATTATTATTATTATTTAGTATGTTTAGTTTAGTAATTAAATAAATTACAAAGTGTTTATGGTGTGGGAAAAAGTCCGGGGCTCGGCCCATAGCTTTAGCAAAATTCTTAAATTTTGCCTCTTAAGAAAATTTGGGCATAAGGCCTTAAAAATAAGTTGGGCAGAAAATGGGCATAAAGGAACACCTGGCCCAGTGGTTAGGCACGTGGGATAGTAGGAAGGAAGGCTGGGGTTCGATTCCCAGTGTGCGCAAACATGTTTTTTAAGTTAAGGGCTGTCGCAGGCAGGCCTTAAGAGTTGTTGGGGCTAACTCATCTCACAAACAAGCACTTGGCCCAGTGGCTAAGCACGCTAGGAGGGCGTGTGAGGTGCCTGGGTTCAAGGCACGGCGCGCGCAAATGGTTGTTTTTTTTAGTATTCAGGTTGCGGTTGAAATAGGGGTTAAGAGGAATTGCGAGCATAATCCAGCACAAGGAGCGCCTGTGGCGCAGTGGCAGCAGCGTGCTAGGCATGCCGAGGGGATGTGGGTTCGACTCTAGGGGAAGACAAAATTTTGATTTATTTTTTAAGTAGCCGTGACTGTAGCAGTTAAGCCTTAAAAGTAATTGTGAGAAGATTATGTCATGAAAGGAACTTCGGTGCAGTGGAAAGCAGCGTATGTGTGTATTTAGAAGGTCGCAGGTTCGAGTCTTTGCACGGACGAATTCTATTTTATGTTTTTTAAACGGACCTGAGCTTCAGCAGGTAAGGTTTATAATTAATTGTGACCCTATATTAGTAAAGAGAAAAGCGTGGTACAGTGGCCAGCAGCACGGACGAAGGCGCAAGGGCGGACGGAGGTCTGGGGTTCGAGCCTCACCTCGCACACGGAAGGTTGGGTTTTGCTGCTCATGTGGGGAAGGAGTTGGAGTCTGATTAGGACTCTCTTAGCAGCATGCTGAAGCGGGGCAGGGGGTGGATAAGGCTGCCAAACGGTGGGAAGGAGTTTGAATGAAATTCAAACAGTGCTAAGGGCTAAAATTAAGGAGAAAAACAAGGAATTTGAATAGGGGAAGGACGGTGGTGCCGAAATAGAACTCATTCGGCTTTGGGAAATTAGATGCCGAAATAGCTCTCAAATTTTGGCTAAGATGAATTGTTTGTTTGTTTTTTTTTTAGCTCAAATTCTCTTATCATATTTTTTTTATGTTAATTTATCATCTTTCGTTCCTTTTGATCGATCTTTCTTTTCTTCGCTGAAGCCTAAATCTTCTATTGCTATTCTTAAAATTATTTTCCTTTTCCTTTCTTCCATCGATCTCTCTCAAACCATTGCTAACCGATTATCCTTCGAAAAGTCGAACCACACTACGTGATAGCCGACTTTACTCCTTAGTCGAATCCTCTATTCTTTTTCTTCGTTGTTCTTCTATTTTCTTCTTAAACCGAAATAAGCATACCTAAGAATAAGTTCTAAAAGCTGAATCACTAGATCTGTTCTCTCCTTGTATTTTCGGGAATTAATGTAGATCAAATCTGGAATAGGAAGGTACTTCGGAAAGTTTTTGGCAAGTAGATCCTCGGTAAGTGCTCAGATCTTTTTGTCCATTTGTTCTTTCGGGTTTATTATGAAAAGCCGACAAGTCCTTAATAACTTAGGGAGACTGTCGTTTTAGGCTAAAGGCTTTAATAGCCTCTTCTTTTGGTTTCATATGTATTTAGTGTGGATTTAAGGACAAGCAATCAAGGAGCATATAGGGTTGACACTGTTGGAGCATCTAGATCTGGTAGTTGGAGATCGATAAAGGTAAGGGTTAAAGATATGGACTATGGTCGAATATGGTAAGGGTTTGATGTGTTAAGTTATTATCGAGTTTTAATCTAATGTTATAGTAACCGATTGTAGGCTGCTCGTGTGTGGAAATCATCAGCGTTTCGTCATAAAACAAGTGTGTAAATGACACCCACTTATAGTCTAGATCAGCAAAAGCCGAAAAGCCGAAATACCAAAGAGCCGATATTTTGTGAACTTGCGAGCGTGCGAGCGCTCGTGAGATAGTTTGTTTATTAATCCTGGTAATCTCAAGAGGTAAGATTGCAGAGTGCGTAATTTCGTGCGCTTCGATATATTTTGGCTTAATGGGCCGAAATCGAGTTAAGGGGCCAACGGGCCCAATTCAGTAAAAACGTTCGGTAAGTGTTTTTGTTAATACGTTATTGGATATAATATGCATGAAAACCCTAAAATAGTAAGTTTACTAGAATACCCCTAAGTAAGAAAATGACCATTATACCCCTAGGGTTAATTCTGTTTGAAACGCATGATATTCTATTTTTGTATGCTATATGCCATGACATGCATATCTATTGCATGGGATTTAGGATCTATTGATGGAGGAAGCGTTCTGGTGGCTATGCCACAAATATCTGTCTCTGGTGGCTATGCCACAAATATCTGATTTCGTGGCTCGCCACAATATTCAGATCTGTGACTCTCGCCACACAATATACGATCTCGCAGCCCATGCTGTAAATTCTGTGGCGTGTAGTGGATGGGTGGGTCGAGTTATCTCCCCACATGGTGTAAGGTTGGTACGGGGGTGTATACGGATGGATATGGGTTGGGTTTCTGCATCCATGCATAATATATGTTCTGTTACTGTAATGGGCTTAAGGGCCACACTGATTTCTGAATAGGGCTAAGGCCCAGTTAATTCTATTTCTGATAGGGCTTAGGCCCAGTAAAGCTTGAACTAATTTAGGATCTAGTTGAGTTTACTTTACACACTGAGTTTTCCAAACTCACCCCTTAATTTCATCCATGCAGGAAATCCCCAACCATAGTGGACTTGGAGCCGTGAGGGATTCGGAGTGGCCACATGTTCCGCAAATTCGCTTTTCTTCATGTGTTTTGATCAGCACTTACTTACTTTAATTATTTTTAATTGTTTGAAATTGAATAGCTCTAGGGCGCGTTTTAAAAAGGTTACTTGATTTCAAAATATCGCATTAACAAAGCAAAGCTTCCGCAATGAAAATGTTTTCAAAATTAATAACCTTTTCAAATGGTTTTAAACGAATTGGTTTTCCCTGAACAATCACTCAGTTAAAGTGTTGCAATGGTTGTGTGCATGTCTAGGATTGGATCCGTGGAGAGCTGGGTACTTAAGCAGTCTAATTGACTCACCTCCTCTTTTCTGGCATCCTACCTGGTGCACAGCTTCCATTCACTTCAATCTATAACGAGGATATTCTTTAAACACTAAGAAAGGCTTTAGATAAAACGTGACTTTCCTAGTAATGCTTCAATGTGACACGCCAGATTCGGGCCTAACTTCTAGGCCGGGTTTGGGGTGTTACATGTAAAAACTTCATTGTAATCAATTCCATGTTGCTAAGCATAACCTTTCGCGACTAGCCATGCTTTATGTTTATCTACTTCCCCTTTCTCATTGAATTTTGTTTTATACACCCATTTCACACAAATTTTCTTTCCTACCTGTGGTAAATTTATCCACTCCCAAGTCTCATTCTTCTCTATAGATTTTATCTCCAAATCCATGGTATTTCTCCAGTTTTCATTCTTCACAGCTTCTTCAAAACATACGGGATCGGCAGTTGCAAACATAACTAGATTAGTCATGTCTTCTTCTTTTTCTTCAAAAAGCTCTTCTCCACTCACATAATCTCTCAGTCAGTCCACTTCATCTTTCTCTATATTGACAGCTTCATTTTGTTCATCTTCTCAGTCCAAATTGATTGATATGGCTTCCTCATACTTTGAGTCCCAATTCCAACTTTTATCCTCTTTGAAAAGAAGGTTTCTTCTCATAATATTTTTCTGAGCAGTTGGATTATATAGCATATACGCCTTAGATTCTTCTTTTACTCCAAGTAAAATACAACTCACACTTTTTTCATCCAACTTGGTTTTTCTTTCATCAGAAATATGGAAAAGAGAGACACATCTAAAAACTCTAAAGTATTAAATTGATGGCTTTATCCTGCTCCATGCTTCTTCTAAAGTCCTATCTTTGACTGCAAGTCTTGGAAATCGATTTACCATATGGATTGCCCAATTTACTACTTCAGGCCAAAAAGTCCTTGCCATTTTCTTTTCATAAAGCATGCAATGAACCATATTCATAATAATTTTGCTCTTCTTTTTCGCGACCCCATTTTGTTGTAGTGTATACGTGGCTGTTGCAAATGTCATTCTCATTACAAAAGGTAATAAATTCTTTAGATATAAATTCACCACTTTTGTCAGTTCGCAAACACCTTATAAATGAATTTGATACTTTCTCCACATGCTTAAAATTCTTAAAGGTATCAAAAGCTTGTGATTTTTCTTCTAAGAAGTACACCTGAGTTTTACGATTATAATCATCAATAAAGGCGATTAAGTACCTTTTTTTCCATTTGAAATGGGTGTAATTAGGTCGCATATGTCAACATGAACAAGCTGCAAGACCTAAGTTGCTCTACATGTACTTTGTTTTGGAAATGAATCTCTCATTTGTTTTCCCACTAAACAGTATTTGCAAACACAGAAGGGAGTCTTGAGTTGAGGCAGTCCATTGATCATATGCTTTTGTTTGAAAGTCTTCAAACCCTTGAAACTTTGATGACCATATTTGCAATGCCATAATTAAGTTGGATCTTTGGTGATGGTGTAGAAACAAGATGACAGCTTCGATTGAGACTCCGACTATAAAAAAAATTTCTATTTGGAGACATTGTTGTTTCCAAAATTAAACCTTTCTCTAGATGATAAATCTTGCAACTTCCATGTTAAAATAAGACTACTAGTCTCATTTCTTATAGTTGACCAATGCTTAGACACATATAATACTCTTGTAATGGTCTGTGAGATTTTATTTGACTATAACCTCACATTACCTTCTCCTTTTACCTCCATGCTAGAATCATTCTAAAACATCACACTATCTCTGAAATTTTCATCTAACTTAGAAAATAATTCTTTATTGCCACACATATGATTACTACAACCTAAATCAAGAAACCATACTCCTTTCCTTTTTGCTCGGTCACTCTCCATATATTCCATCAAAAGCATTTCTTTTTCTGCTTCTGCAAAATTAGCTTTTTTATGTTTACTTAGACATTTTTTATTGATAATGCCAAAGTTTATGGCAATGATAGTATTCCACAATGGACTTGTGAAAACTTGATGAGCTTCTTCCTTGACCACGAAAACTTTCACAACCTCGCCCTCTTGCTCTTCCTGGTTTCCCTTCATCTGTGACCTTCAGGCTTGCTCTTCAGTTACTGGACTAGTCATGTGCTGTTCATGTACCAACAAACTGCTTTGCAGTTGATTAATAGTTAGAGTATCAATATCATTTGACTCCTCAATCGCATAAACAACAAAGTTAAATATCTAAGTCATAGATCGCAAGATCTTCTCAATGACATTGACATGTCTCATAGTCCTCATCTTATTGGCTATGGTGAAAGTTCGAGCAAATTATTCATTCATCGATTCTCTTTCTTTTATTCAAAGAATTTCGAAGTTTCTCTTGAGCACCTGCAGTTATGCTCACTTTACCCTAGCCATCTCTTGATATTTTTGCTTCAAGGAGTCCCAAATTCTCTTTGACGTATCTTTGTTTAACATAGTCTCTAATATTTATTTGTCAATTGCTTGAGAAAGATAGTTCTTCACCTTCAAGTCTTTGAGTTTTTAATCTTCAATAGCCTTCTTTTATCCTTCACTAAGAATAATTTTTTCACTTGCTTTAGTAATTTTGTGCTACACCAAGCTCCATTATTCTTTGGACCACAAAAGATTTTCCATGAGCATCGCCCATTGATCATAATGACCATCGAGCTTAGGGATTGTAGGCTGAACAAAGTTGCCTTATGTTGTTATACTCTTATCGCTTCCTTGAAAAGTAATTTTTGTTTTTAGGTCTCTACAACCTGGCTCGAATACCAAATGAAGAGAATAGAAGTGTTTTTTTAGATGAAAACAACTATTTCTCATAATTTTATTGCCAATGAGAAAACTTCAAAAATTTGCAGCCACAAAATAACTTCCTAATCATAAGGCAACATCAATTCAAAAGTTAACTAGGTATCCCTTAATAATAGGGATTTATTAAACACATCTCAACTACTTAACTTAGTAAATATACTGATAGATCTGCAACTACTTTTAACAACTTGTTCTTGAAACATGTAATACCCCTCACCCGTATTCAATGCCGGAATAGGGTTACGGAGCATTACCGAACTTACAAAATAATTAAACATCCATTTAGCATACATTTTCTCAATTCAAGCATTTATCATTCAATCTTAATCAATTTGTCCCTTATACGAGCCTACGATGCCCAAAACATGCTTTAGGAGAGGTTCGGGACTAAACCGATAACTTATTAAACTTTTAAGAACTTGGAAAAATTTTCTCAAAACAGGGGACATACGCCCGTAAAATAGGTTGTGTGGACATTCGAAATGGGAGCACATGGCCATGTCCTAGTTCGTGTTTGATCCCGTGTAACTCTTTGACTCGGGTCACACGACCAACACACACGTCTATGTGGCTAGCCCGTGTGCCCTAAAAATTGCCACACACGCCCGTGTGCCAGGTAGTGTGTTAGGCTGTGCCAAACCTGTAGGGTATACTTACTTATGCCACACGACCAAGTTACATGCCCGTGTATGAGGCCGTGTGGAGCATACTGACTTGATTTCTAAAACCACACTAGAGGATACACGACCGTGTAACACAATTGTGTGTCACACACAGCTGAGATACATGCTTGTGTCTCTGCCCGTGTGGACAAATATAAGCTATTTACTAAGCCAATTTGCCACCCTATTTTTACATACCTGCACAAGCATAATTTCCAACATAATATAACTTAATAGGCAGTTAATCCATAACATTTCATACACATTTTATACCAAGTTAAGCTAAAACACATGGTTTTATCTTATACCACAACATGTACCAAAATCATTAGCTCAAATAACATAACTATCATATTTATAACTAGCCTATACATGCCAAATTTATATATATCCATAAGTTCAAAGATACCAATCGGCAACTGATAGTGTGATGTGTATCTCCGACTTTATCTGAATCGAGCGAGCTATCGAACCTCTATAAAACACGAAAAAGAAACAGAGTAAGGTTTATAGCTTAGTAAGTCCGTATAATTTAGAATTAAACTTACCATTTATACATAATCAAGACAATAAATAAGGCATACTCAATTCAATTACCATATGCCTAAACGCAAGCATTGTCACATAAGTGCGTGTATTCATCCATTATCTTAATTTAATACTCAATACATTGTACCATATCAAATTCATATATCATGTATATCACTCGTAACATTTCACTCTCAATCACATAAACAATAATTTATTCAATAACAGTAACTCATCCGTATAAACAAATAGCTTTTTCACATAACAAATAACAAAATTTATGCCCGTTGAACCTATTAGAAGATCGAGGAATACTCAGATGATATACATTATGTATATAAATCAGTAATCCGTCAATTCAATATCATTTTCGCTCTTTTTAGCTATGATCAGTAAGCTCCTCCTGAGCTGATGGACAGTAAGCTCTATTGAGCTGAAACGGTAAACTCTAACAAGCTAAAAACAGTAAGCTCTTACGAGCTGATATATCAGTAAGCTCATATGAGTTGTGGTGAGTCCGCAACACATGCAGGATCTTAACCAAAATAGTAACCCTAGTGACGTGTCACTCGTATACTACGACTTTATACTGTTCAAATGAGACTCAATATTCAATAATTCTCATCAATTAGGAATTCGAACTCCATAATACCATTTACTAAATTATGATTTTATTTCAAATAATTTACAAGCTTTTAAAAATTTGATTCTAATTATACGAACTTACCTCGAGTTGCTCGGATGGAAATTATCGACTATTCGTCCACTTTTCCTTTTCCCCGATCTAATCCTGATCTCGGCTTATCTTGATCTATATATTATCAAATTTAGCACATTCAACATTCAGTCTATTCAATTTAGGCTATAATTTACAATTTGGCAAATTTACACATTTGCCCCTAATGTTTCACATTTTCACAATTTTGTCCTTATCACATAAAATTGCAAATTCATGCAATTTAATACAAACCCATGCTTAGCTGAATTTAATGCATGTTACTAGCTGCCCATATTTTCAATTTATTCACACTTTTAACCACCACATTTCATATTTTCTCAATTTAATCCCTTTTTGACATTTTTGTCTAAAATCACTTTACAAAAGCTATTAATCTAACATTAAACCTTCCAAAGCTATCATAAATCATCAAATTACTCAAGCATTCAACAATGACAACATGATAAATCTTTAAAATTTTTGCAAATTAGTCCCTGGGCTAGCTAGAATAAGTTGCAACGATCTCAAAAATATAAAAATCATTAAAAATCGAGACAAAACACATACCTAATTGAAGAAAATTAAGTTACCGAATCCCTAGCTCTATTTTCCAATGAATAATTGGTTTCAAGAAGATGAATGCATGAATAAATTCATTTGTTTTATTTAATTAACCTTTATTAACCAATTTACATAATTAACCTTTAAAATACTAAATAATTACTCCAAATGCCATGCCACTAACATCCATTATGTATAAATGGGTTAATAACCACATAAGAACCTTTACTTTAATGTTCTATGGCTAATAGATACCTTTAACTAATAGAACTTAAGTTTTACACCTTACGCGATTTAGTCATTTTTATCAAATTGACCATTCAAACAAAAAAAATGTCTTAACGAAATATTCACACCAACATATTATCATGATGTAAACGCTTAAAATAATATTAAAATGATTTTACGACCTCAAATTTATGGTCCCGAAACTACTATTTTGAGTTGACTAAAAACGGGCTGTTACAAAACAAGTTTGAACCTCCTTTCTTTAATTAATTTGGATCGAAAGACGGCTTTCTTTAGAAATGAATTTTAACTTCTTCCCCACAATTGAACTATATCAGAAGCCAGTTTTTCTTTAGAACAAATATGGTGTTTGTGATAAGTTTAAATTATATAGGTTTATTTAGCACCTTTCCACTTGGAAATTATGCAAATCCCCGAACAATTGGATAGCTAATTATGTAATTTTAGTCCATATTGAGACATTGGTCATAATTTAAGTAAAGTTTGTAATTTTACATAATTTCACTAAGTTATGCTACATGATAATTTCTTTTTTAAAATGCTGCAATATGGACCATTAAATTACTCAATGTTGGGAGCTAGTAAGGAAACACATGCAAGTGAGCTAATTATCCAACAATGTGGATGGCAAGCTAATAAATTGGGCTCATAAAAATTGCTTTAACTCATCTTGGAAGATGGTTGCTAAAAAGAATTAGTCTACTCTCTAATTGGGTTGCCAAACCATCCAATAGGGGGAAGAGGATCCTAAATTCGAAAAAGACATGAAAGAGCAGCCAATGTAACACCCCTAACCTGTCTCTGTCGTCGGATTAGGGTTACGGAGCATTAATGTACAATCAGAAACACTTAAAAATTTTATCATTTAATAATTTAAATGCATCATCAACCATTCATTCACATGCATACTGTTCCTAAATCGAGCCCTTAAGGCCCTAAAAATAACTTAGAAGTAATTTGGGACCAATTTGAAAAAATATGGAAAGTTTCAGAAAAATTCACAAAAATTTTGGAAACAAGGGTCACACAGCCGTATGGCCAGGCCATGTACCTCACACCATTGAGACACATGCCTATGTAACCTTCAAACTAAGGACACACGGCCGTGTCCCAACCCTTGTCGTCACCCGTGTAACTCTCTAAGTAGGGTTACATGGTTGTGTCACATACCTGTGTAACTCACTAACTTGAACCCTTTCCAATCATCAGATGAGACACGGCCGTGTCACCAAGCCGTGTGTCTCACACGGTTGAGTCACACACTCGTGTCTCAAGCCGTGTGGACCCGAATTTACCTAATATCAAGCCAGTTCAAAATCGTGTCATCCATAAACATTTAGACCTATAATGCACACTTTTAAAGCACTAAAACCTCACCTAAACACACAAATATATATATGTCGTTCCCAAGACCCTATTTCAGCTAACCAATATGTCATTCAAAGGCACCATAATATATCATGATATCAAGCATTAAAACATGTCAATATTGTACCAATTCATACATGATAACCTATTTAATTTATTTACCTAAATCATACTACATATTGACCATTCTCAAACCAACAAATTGTACCAATATGCCATAAACATCCATTAACAAAAAGTGACCAAAAGGACTTACCTAATCAAGCATTATAAGTCCGTCAACCATACTCAAACATCAAGGCACAAATATACCAAATTACCATTTACATATTCATCAAGCACCATTAGAAACCACTTTATAAATGTTAATTTTGCCATTTCCAAACATAATAACCTAGTTCAAATATGAGCTAAAACATGTCACAAGTAACCATTTTCAAACTATCATCAACATGCCAAGAGGACCATATCAACAAGCATATCAAAGTAACCAAAATCACATAACTTGGTACAGCATCAAAATGAACCAAACTAACCTAGCTTTCCAAAGCTTATACATGCCAAAACACTATTAACACATACACCACAATACCAACACAAAGCACCCTATACATGCCATTATAAACCTTAGCCAAATTACTCAAATAGAACCAAATTGTCTACTGGGTAGTGTGTGTAACACCCCAAACCCGACCTAGATGTTATGGCCAAATCCAGGATGTCACATTTGAGTGTTTTTCCAAAACACAAATTACGTGAAAATTCGTTCTACATAAAACTTCTTTAGGTTCTTAACAAAGGTCTAGGATGTTTGTTCATTGTGAAAACTCAAGTTGTTTTAGCAAAATATTAATTATATTAGTTTGTTATTAAATTTTAAATCAAAGTTTGTTGCGAAAGCTTTCAAAATGTGTTACGTATACGTGGTGTTTCCAGAAAAACATTTGTTTATACTTTATTGAAAATCCGAGACCTATTACTACCAGATTAAATTTCAAGTAACTAAATCTCCAAATTAAAATAAAAATAAAATTAAAGAGGCCTTATTACAAAATGAATACCCAAAATAAAATCTTAATTATAATATTAAAATAAACTTCGTCGAGTGGCCACCTCTGAGTCCTCTGTCGCCTTGGTCCATCTAAGCTTGGGGATTTCCTACATAGTTAACAGATAGGTGAGTTTACAAAACTCGGTGTGTGAAATCCCATAAAAGCATGCAATTAGAGTAAACATAATCTGGGCCTAAGCCCTTTCAGTTTCAGTTAGGAGCCTTAGCCCCTCTTTCAGTAGCAGTAGCAGTCTAGGCCTGAGCCCATTTCAGCAACAGCGATAGTCTGGGCCCTAGCCCATTTTAGTACAGTATGCAAATAAAGAATCCTACCCAATCCATCCACTACACAACATGTGGGGATAAAATCGACCCACCCAACCCTACACACCAAGTTGTGCCAGTTGTGGCACTAAAGTAGTATTTGCAGTAGAGTTGCCAGTAATTGGCTTATAGCCTTTCAGTACACTTCCTCCAAAATCATATGTCCCACCCCATGCAATGCAACATAATATAAATGTACATACAGTAAAAATGACTTGCTCAAACAGTCATACATCACATAGTGGTAAAATAATCATCTTACCAAAATAAGGGCCCGTGTATACTTACCAACCCAACAGTAGGTCCACAGTCATCTTGGGCGACCCGTGCAACTTTAATAGTCAATTAGTGATAACGGGCCTATATCCCATACCATGGGCCCATGTTGGCCCACACACCCGTGTGGCCCACATAGCCTAAACATGGCTTTAGCCATGGGGTTTACATAGCCCGGCTCACTAACTACCACACTTTTGTGCAATTTTCTCTTGTAGAGCCCACAAGCCCATTGGGCCTACACGACCTAGTTCGGCCCAAAATGGCCCAATATCATTTTAGTCCATGAAAGCGTTCATGGCCATCTCATCGACCACACGACCATGTTTTATCACACGGCCTACCACACGGGTGGTCACACGCTTGAGTGGTGTCAATTGTTCACCTTTCGGCTTTTCAGCTTTTGCCAGTTTCACATCTAATGGCAGTGATGTGCACACCTGTTATGATATTGTAGCCGAAACACTTCCGATATCAAAGCACCTATAATTAACAACAACCTCACCATTAGTTCATATTCGTGGTCAACCCAAAACCATAGTATCGAATATACTTTAATCGATTATCACTACTTACCAACTGAACAATCACAACACTCCTTCTGTTCCAAAACTAACGTTCTCTCCAATACTTTAACCTTCACACGAAATAGTTAGATGATTCATAAGAATCTATAACCCAACATACGAAAATCAAACACTTACAGCACTTACCACGAGTTAAAAGATCACTAGTTGGGAAAGAATGATCGGCCTAACCCCTTGACTACTGAGATCGGGAGCCTAGTAGCAATCGGTCGAACCATAGTGTTAAAAGGGAGATTACCATATCGAGAAAAAAAAGAAATGAACAAAGAGGAATTCAAACACCTACCGACTGTTCAAGGATCAATTGCAAAAACCCAAAAGCAGAAGTAGGAAGGAAGCAATGCCGCCACAGTTAAAGTATTAATGGTGCAAAGATGACAAGAGGAGAGGAGAAGAGAAAAGGTATTCGGCAATAGTTCAAAAAGAGGGGAGATGATATGAGGAGCAATTGGAAACAAAAGAGGGGCAGAAAGAAAAGGAAGAAAAGCTATTTGGTTAACAACAACCCAAAAGAGGGAGGGAGAAGGTAGAGTAGTCTGCCAAGAAGAAAACCTAGAGCCCTAATTTTCCAAAACCTGAAAGTGTTAAAAGAAATGGAACAAATGGTACAAAAATGAATAAACAAATTCGCAAAACTCGAGAGAAACCCTCAACACTATTCAGCCACCAACAAAAATGAAAACAAAACCGACAATTTTTTGAGCAATTCCACTCTGGCTGAACTTCTTGAATGCCACAAATCTAATTCGGCACACTTCCTCATCTCTCCCCAACTCCCCTCAATTTCTCCTAAAATCCCTCCTCACATCACTCCAGCTGATCACTATCCAAATCCCCTCAAAAACTCCTAGTTTTTCTCTTCTCAACCACCCATTCAAACCCATTCCAACTCCTTTATTTATAGCAAAATAAAAATCCTTTGTGAAATCCACGACTCGAACCTCAGACTCATTTCCCACTCTACACGCCATTTACCACAGGGCTAACATGCTTGCTTTGTCAAAATTTTAACAAGTTCTACATATAACCATACTGACCAAGGGTAGGGGTTTTAAATTTAAAAAATAAAATTTTGCACAATGCCAAGGCTTGAACCCATGACTTCCCAGACACTCCCAAAGCACCAAACCACTAAGGCAAACATACATCCACACCACAAACACGAAAAAATAAATTTAACAGGGGATTTTGAGATTTGGGGCGTTATAGTGTGATAGATCTCTAATGAACTTCCAACCAATCGAGCTTTCGATAATCTTTATAGCAAAGGAAAAATAACTATATAAGCAACGAATGCTTTGTAAGCTCATATAAACTTTAAACATAACATTACCATTTCAATAATGAACTTTATAGAATAAGAAAAAACCTTTACCAATGCCATAAGATTAATAAAGCCTATATAACACCATCAAACTCACAAGTTAGCATACTTGTTAATGATGCATATGAAATCAACCATATATATATAAACATAATATTTAATTCATCATCATTATCATACGATCATGTTTCATTCTATTTGCTTACTTACCGTTTCCAAATGTTTAGTATAAACCTAAATAACATCATCAAATCACAAGTTAGTACACTTGTCCATAATTTAAATGAGTTCATCCATAGCATAAGTAGATTTCCCATATATAAATACATCATTTAATTCATCAATCTTTTTATAACATCATGTTACATCTCAATTGTGAACTTACCATTTCATTCCCTTTTCTTACCCGTTGAACCATCTAGAATTACTTCGGATACTCGGGAAAGTTCACACAAAGTGTGCATTTACATATAACCGTAACCTTTCCTTTACATCAATGCTCACACGAGCTGTGGGTCAAAATTTAAGCTACATGATGCTGATCACACAAGCTGTAGAGAATTCGTAACAAATGCAGGACCTCAACCATTGATAGGACATTCAAGACTAACACTCGAAACATGAAATCCCTAATGACATGTCATTTGTGTCTTAAGAATTCTTAAGGTTCAATTGGGATTTAATATCCATCAATTCATCATAGCATTGATACATTTATATGTTGATTCATTTACATCAAACAACATAATAAATATTCAATTTAAACAACATCTAAATGATTACAGTTCGTACGAACTTACCTGATTAAATTGCAGAATGACTAAGTACAGGGTCTATTTGATAAATTTCTCTTTTCCTTGATTTTTCATTCGTTCTTGAGCTAAAATAATAATTCCATTCAATTCACTAATTCTAACAAAAAAAATCAATTCATTTTATGCAATTAAGTCATTTTTGACATTTTTACAACATTGCCCCTAGTATTTAAATTTTATACAATTTAGTCCCTAAGTTCAAAACATGCAAATTAACCATTTTTGTTCAATTAATCCCATTCCAGAATTTAAAATAATTAGTCTAGCTTATAACCCATATTAAAAATTTACACAATTACCCTCAAAGTTAACCTTTTTTGCAATTTAATCCTTAAACTTGAAACTTGCAATTTCACCATTTCTAATTAAAATTCATGCAAACTGATTTTTACCTATTTTTATAACAGCCCATATTTACCATCCATTTGCAATATTTTTCTTTAATTTTACCTTTTTCATAAATAAGTTCTTATACCTGAAAATCATCAAAAATTACTTAATAAAATATGTCTATTTAATAACAAAGCTTAACAATCTATCATAAACTTTTACAAACACCTCAAACTCATCCATGGAACATTCTATAACATTTAATAATTTCAAAAATAGAGGTACAGGTTAGCTGGGTCTAAATGCAATGATTTCAAAAACATAAAAATTACAAGAAATAAATAAAAAATAGACTTAGATGCATTAACCATAGAAAGACCGAAGCTTGGAGCTTTAATTTCTATGGAGTTTTAGTTTTTTCAATTAGAAATGAAGAAGATAACTGTTTACGTTTACTTAATTTAAGTTTTACTATTTATTTATTATTTTGCCCTTAAATATTTAACCAAATTTCACCAACTGCCATGCCATGATCATCCACTAACCTTAAAATTGGTTGAATTACTACTTAAGACCCTTATTTCATGCTTTTATATCCATTAAATACAAATAAAGCTGTAGCTATTAATTAATTAATTAAATACAAAATAATTAATCATTTAAACGTTAAAATTTCTTAACGAAACTTTAATACAACCTTAATAACACTCTGTGAATATTTAATAAAATTTTTTTGGCTCGATTTATACAAATGAGATCCCGATACCTCATTTTCTAAAACCACTTAACTTCAAGGTCATACCACTTGAACTTAATTATTCATTCAAATAGCATAAATTGTAAATTCAAGTTTTATTTTAATTATAAATTTGACTCTTAAATATTAAATAATAACATTTACGAACTTACTCGTCAGATTTGTGGCCTCGAAACCACTATTTCTGACACCATCGAAAAACGGGCTGTTATAGCCCAAATCAACTTTGGAACAATTGGAGGAAGGTCCCTACATGTGTGAAAAAATAAAAAATCAGCCCCAGCTAAGTCCCTTCATTGGAGTCCAACCCCATGCCTTGAATTAAGGGAGAATCGGTGTAACAACCCATTTTCGGTAAAATTGGAATAATAGTTTCGGGACTACAAATCCGATTCTGAAAAGAAAATCTATTCTAATATTATTTTATTATCTACAGTATGATAATAATTTCATATAAAAATTTTGTAAAGAAATTTTACCAATTACATTTTTAATTTGATAAAAGACCAAATTGCACAAAGTGCAAAAGTTGAGTTCTAATAGCTAAAGGGATTAAATAGCTATGGAATTCAAAATTTGAGGTCCTTATATGGAAAATAGGCTATTAAAAATACTTAGTTGTTAAGGATGATGAATCATCCATGGAAAATAAAATAAAGAAAAGGACAAAATTAGAAAGATGAAAAATAACGATGATAAATAATAAAATAAAGAAAATATCATCATTTTTATCATCATCTTTCCCAAATAAATATGAAAACCCTAGCCATGGAGAATGGAAGAAAGAGAAAACTTATTTGGCCAAATTAGATAAATATTCAAGTCCCGTTTTTAGTAATTTTTATATTTTTGAGATCAAGATAACCTAATCTAGCAATTTTGGGGATTAATTTGAAAAGTTATCAAAGTATAGAAATTTTTCCATGGATGAATATGCTAAAATTTTGAAATTTATGGTAGAAAATGAAAGGTTGTTGATAGATAAACAACTTTTGTAAAGTGAATTTTGATGAAAATATGAATTAGGGACTAAATTGTAAAGTTGTAAAATTTATAAAAAAATTCTAAATTTTGTGAAATACATGGGCTGTAAATGTTACTTGTAAAACTTGGCTAGGCTTGGAATAAGGATTAAATTGCATGAATTTCATTTTCCGAGCCTAGGGACGAAATCGTCATTAATTAAAAGCTTAGGGGAAAACAATAATTTTTCCTAAAATGTGAATTGGACTGAATTGAGTATGAATTGTATTAAATTGATGTTAAATTTACTCGTATAGATCAGGATGACCAAATTCAGAGTTAGAGCGAGGAAAAGAGAAAAATGTTGAATTAGTAGATTTTATGTACACGAACAATTGTCGAGGTAAGTTCGTGTAACTAAATTATGTATAATTGTATACTTGAATTGAATTTTGTGCATCTGAGTTGTATAAATATTATATATATGAAATTGAAAACATATCCGACAAGGCCTGATAAATGATAATGCCCAAAAAATGTCAAGTCCCATTTGAATAAATGAAATTCGATGGATTTCTGGATTTCCTGTAATGGTTGTATTCTTGCATATGTTGCAGACATACTATATCTTAGACGAGCATTCTATTATTAGCACTCTCAAGTTTCTTATTATATAGTTCTACAAGCATCCTAATCGGTAGTAATCTTGCATATGTTGCGACTACCGCAACTCTTTGTTAGCATCCTATTTATTGATCGGTTGTGATTCTGCATATGTTGCGGACACAAATGCAGCTCTTTGTGAGTATCCTGTTATGTGATCGGTTATGATCCTGCATATGTTGTGGACACAAACGCAGCTCTTTATGAGCTTTCTGATATGGCTTGCCTGAACTCCCTGATATATAGCTATCCAGAGCTCCCGTTACATGGTTCTTTGTGAGCATTCCTAATAGGTTCTTCGTGAGCTTCCTGATTAAAAGTTTTTTCTGAACTTCCTGTTTTAAAATTTTATGAGTTTCCTAATTTAGCCTGGATAAACTTCCTGTTACATGGCTTATATGAGCATTCTTGATATATGGCTCGAGAGAGTGCTTCCTGATTATGTACTCTAATGAGTACCCCTGATTATGAATTGATGAATTTTTGATTTGTACACTTCGAGTGTACTATCTGAGTATCCATCGATATTTCAAATAAATTCAACGGGAAAAATCCTGACATGAGAAAATATGAACACGAAATAATTATTACAAGTGTCTGTCTGAAATACATCAAATGATGATACATGATTTATGGAAATACAAATTGATGATATATGAACATGAAATTTGTTTAATAAATATGTTCATCCATAAATATAGATTAGTACACCTTGAGTGTATTTCCTGTGTGACACTGATATTTCAAATGATTTAATGGGTAAATTTTTAACAGGAAATAAACTAAACTCGAGATGAATTATTATGAAAATGTACTTGAAATACAGGAATATGAATTGTATATGTTATTTGACTTCATGATGTAGAAAATATATGTATATGGGAATTTGGTTATTATTGAGCCCATAGATGTTTCTTGATGTTTATATGAGATAGTATGACTTAGAAACAAATTATTACTCGTATGTACATGAAATACATGGAAATGACATTACTTGATATAATGATGCATGAATTGGTTATTACATGAATGTGGATCATGCTTGATGACTTTGTTCATCCACGATTAAGGACTATCATATGTGATTACTTGGCTAACATGATGAGGATATGTGTTTAGGGTTTATGATAAAATTGATTGATAGCGCCTTACAAGTTTATTCTGAACATAAATATATGATAAGTTATTTACCATGTTATAAGAACTTACTAAGCATTTCATGCTTACTCTGTTTTATTTTCCCATGCCTTATAGTAATTTGGAAGCTCGTTGGATTGGAAGCATCGGCAAAAATCACTCACACTATCTATCGGCCCATTTTGGTGTATATATATATATATATATGGTAAATTAATTATGGTTATAATGGCATGTATAGGTTAATTAGCCAATGCTGGCATGTAAATATTTGAGTTATAACTAGCCATTGGAATGGCTTGTGATGAATATGTTTTGATATGTATAAATAAGGTTATAACATGTTTGGTGTGTGCTTAAATGATTGAATGATAGAAAATCATGTTGGCATATTGATGATCAATTCTAGCATATTTCGTAAGATATGCATATAAGTGAATTTGATAAGTAAGTGTTGGTGTGTTTGGTTACATGTTGGTAAATTATTATTTGAGGTGCTTAAGAACACATTGTTTGTATGTGATTTTATGTCATGCATGAGACTTGGTTTTGACTTGAATTAATTGTTTTAAATATGGCTTGTGAATATGTTAAAGTATTGGTGTAAGAGGAAGACAAATTGGGTAAGAAATGTGGCTTGGAAAATAGCCTAATTTTGTCCACAAGGGTAGAGACAAGGGCGTGTGTCTCAATCGTGTGTGACACACGGCCTAACACATGGGCTTGTGGCCTGGCTGTGTCTCCCCTACATCTTTAAAATGTCAAAATAGATTGCTCAAATTTGATCACACGGCCTAGCACACGGGCGTGTGGATTAGCCGTGTGACCCCTACACCTACAAACTGTGACATTCTGAATTAGAGCCTAGTCGGAACAGTGGTTTTGAGACCACAAATCTGAGATAGAAATAATTATTTTATGACTATTATGAAGTCCATGATGTGTATACATGCTTGTGTGAAAGTTTCATGAAGAAATTCTATGCATAAAATGTTTAATTGCACTTTAGGGACCAAATTGATTAAGACGCAAAACTTGCATTCTAGAAGCTTTTAGCATGAAATTGCTTTAGATTATAAATTAAGAGGTTCTAATTAGCCATTTGACCAATTTCTATAATTTTGGACAAAAATGGACATGAATAGGAAAAATTTGAAAGAAAGGCCTTAAGGGCATTTTAGTCATCTGGTAATTAAAAGAATAAAAAGGGAAAATCAAAGTAAAAATGTACTCATCTTCTCCATGCTTGGCCAAAATTCTCAAGCTTGATTGTAAGTGCTCCCAAGCTCCGTTTTTAATGTTCTTTACATTTTTTAAGTCTTCGCATCTTGATTTACCTATTTCCACCCTTATTTTAAAGTAGGGTTTATGTATGAAAATTTACCCATGTGTGATATGCATGTATTTTGATGATTTATTGAGGAATATGAGAGTTTGGTGTGTGATAAACATCTTTTACTAGGTGATTTTTCATGAAAACCACTAAAAAGGACTAAATTAAAAAAAGGTGTAAAGTAGGTGGTAAATGTAACACCCCAAACCGACCTAGAAGTTAGGCCCGAATTGACGTGTCACATTGAAGCATTACTGTAAAAGTCATGTTTTAACTAACATCTTTCTTAGTGTTTAAAGAGTATTTTGTTATAGATTAAAGTGAATGGAAGCTGTGCACCAAGTAGGATGCCGGAAAAGAGGAGGTGAATCAATTAGACTGCTTAAGTACCAAGCTCTCCATGGATCCACTCCTAGACATGCACACACCCATTGCCACACTTTAACTGAATGATTGTTCAGGAAAAACCATTTTTTTAAGCCATTGAAAGCACTTGTTAATTTTTTTTAAAACGTTTTCGTTGCAGAAGCTTTGTCTTGTTTCACGATATTTTGAAATCAGATAATTTCTTTTAAAAACGCGCCCTAGAGCTATTCAATCCAAAACCTTTAAATCCATATCATGCCTAAGCTAATAATCATACTAAAGCAATTAAAAATAATTAAAGCGGTCTTATTACAACTTAAAACCTGAAAACATAAAGGAAGTATTCTAGAATAAAGGTGAAGGCATAAACACTTATTTTAAATAGTCCACATGGCCACTCTGAATCCCCTCCAGCTCCAAGTCCACCGATCTAAGGCTCACCTGCAAAGATAAGGAAAGGGGGGTGAGTTTGGAAACTCAGTGTGCAACAAGCCCCCTTCAGAGCCCAAACTAATACCAGATATATCGGGCCTAAGCCCTAATTCAATCTCGACATATCTTTGGGCCAAGCCTTTCGTTTAACTGTTCATCGGGTGAAGCCTTTTCATAAATCATATCACCGGGCCAAGCCTTTATCAGAATCGGTATGGCCCATAGGCCCATTTCAATATCACATATAATACCAATGAATGTATGCAAGCCCATTTGGGGAGACTACTCAACCCACCATCCGCTACTCTCCACCCGTACTCAACCAAGCTCTCCATGTGGGAATAACACAACCCACCCAACCAAACTCTCCACTGGTAGCATAGCTGCTTTATCATATAACTGGAGGCCTAGCCTCTTTAATAACTGGGGCAAAGCCCTTTTTGATAAACTGGGGCAAAGCCCTTTTCGGTAAACTGGGGCAAAGCCCTTTTTGCACTTCCTCCATTTATATCAAACCCAACCCATGCATATAATGATTATATCATGTGCATATCATAACATATCATGTGCATATCATGTCATATCATGTTTATCAAAATCTCATGCATCATATTCATAATTAAACCCTAGGGGTATAATGGTCATTTTTTCCTAAAGGCAAAATAGTCATTTACCATATTTTAGGGGTAATTTCGTAAATTTAACAAATATTATGGGTTTTTCCACGTTCATTAACAATTCTCAATATCCTCAAGTGTTTAAACAGTGATTTTAACGCACTTTATTAAATTAGGGCTTTTGGGCCCAAAACCCCTAATGGGTCCTACGAATGCCGATTTAGCCCATTAAGCCCACATAATCCAAATTTTACAACAATACTAACCGCGTTAACATGCAATCTTTCCAAATTCCATTTTCTAGCAATTTTACCCAAATGGGCCCGAAAGCCCATTGGGCCCAATTTCAGCCCATTGAGGCCCAACTTACCGTCGTGCACAGAATTGCGCTCTTACCTGTTCTATCGATCCAAACAATGATCATATAATTTTTATCGCAACTAAAATCGCATGTAAAATCTCAAGTTCCCGAAATGCCAGAATTTTGGCATTTCGGCTTTTCAGCGAATATTAGCCTAAGCTATTACGAGGGTTTGTTACACACCTGTTTGGTGACGACTGCCACTGAGATCCCTTACGATGTCCTACAATTGATTACCACAATTCTTAGATTGCAAACCACAATAACCAATCCCAATATTCACCTACCATATTCGAACCATGCCCCTAAAGCCTTTAGAATCTTACCTTTTTGCCGAAAACCGATGACTAGATCTAAGTCTAGTTGTACCAAAGATCCAAGCCTTCGATCCAACCTCTGGAAGACACTAAACACCAAAAGAAATCATCGGTTAAAGACCCTTAAAGGCCTATGCCCAAATCGACAGCCTCCCTAGATTTTAGGGACTTCAGCTTTTTCTAAATTGTAAAATAAGACTAGATCTGAGGTGATGAGCACTTACCACCTATTCCTCTTTGATTTCTACGCAGATCTGATGCTGATCTATCCTCTAAACGATAGTATAATTCGAATCCAGGAGATCTAAAGTTCCGGCTATAAGTCCCTAAATCTATGGTACTTCGGCTTTTTAAGTGATGAAGAAGATGACGATTTGAGGCTATAACTTTGAAGTAATGCTGCAGAAAGATACTAAGGGTTTAGAGAATATGAAAGTTAATCAAAAGGAACAAAAATAACTGAAGGATTTTGGCTTGGAGAAATCGGCACAAGAAGTGAGTTTTCGGGATTTCGGCTTTTATGGCGATCGGCTATGAAGGTTTTGTAGAGGATAGAATCGATAGAGGAGGTGAGTAAGGTGGTCAGAATGTTTCGACTAGAAGAAAAAGCAAAAAGGAAGAAAGAAAATGGAGGAAAAAGAGAGGAAGAAGAACTCGGCACCAAGGAGAAGGAATTTGCGTTTTCGGTTTTTATGAGAACTTAAAAGGGATGAATGACAGTGAAAGCTTTCAGGTGGCTAACCCTAATTCTCCAAGACAGAAAAAGAAAAGAAACTAAACCTAATATCAACTAAAACAATCGGCCTAACCTCCTTAAGGCCCTTGCCGAAATTCACTTAAGTGATCACATTCCCGACACATGCCTAAAATTAAAAAGTAACAGTATGCCTACCTTGCAACTTGAACCCTGGACCTTTAATTCCTTCCTAGGCGCCATTTTTTTAGGAACTTAGTGGCGCCACCTTGCCACTTTACCAAGGCCTTATTTGTACCATAATTTACCACCTCAATTTTAAAAGCCCATATCGCCAGAACCCTCTTTCTCCAAAATTAAAAATTCAGGAATTGCCTCGAATTAAATTTACTCTTGGGCTTTTTTCCCACACCATAACCCTTCATAATTTATTTAATTACATACTAAATAATAATAACAATAATAATAATAATAATAATAATAATAATAATAATTAAAACATCCAAATTGTTCGGGCCGTCTTCTACCCGAACCTAGACTCAAGGCCCATTACGCCTAGGCCCAAAAATCGGGGCGTTACAGTAAAAATCTATTTTTGATGAAAATATGGGCTGTTATGAGTATAAGGAAAATTCAGCTAGGCTTGGGTAACAAAGAAAATACATGCATTTCATTTTATGAGCCTAGGGACTAAATCATAAATAAGTGTAAAGATAGGGGTAAAAAGGTAAATTTACCAAAGTGTGAATTATGAATTGATTTGGATAATATGATTATTAAACAAGTTAAATTTGGCATTACAGATCAAGAAAAACGAGATACGGGTCTTGATCAAGGAAAAAATAAAGTTTTCAAAGAATAGGCTCGATTATCATCATTTTGTACCGAGGTAAGTTCATATGCAAATAATGTGGTGTTGTAGCATGTTTTTAATGTTTTGATATTATGTGATAAATATTTTCTTGTTGTTATGAGTTATATGCTTATTGGTTATTATGAAAGCATAAATGATATTATGGTCGTTATCCACAACATCACGAGCAAGTGTAATGGAGACGTTATGTACACGTGAGAAAGAATCCCGTTTGAACCTTAAGAATAGTTTAGGATACAAGTGACATATCACTAGGAATTAAAAAATCTGAACTCATTGAGTTGGTCTGGGTTTGTGATATGTATGTGGCATCTGAGCTCGTTGAGTTGGTCCGAGTTCATAACAGATGCAATACATGTAATTGGGTTCCGGACAATGGTCTTGTGTGCCTTATCTGTGGCTAGGTAATCTTTGAGTGGGTTGGATACCTAACAGCTTGTGTGAGCAACCCATGTAGTTGCACGTTGATCAATAGCTTATATGAGCAAGCCTGTGAGTAGCTCCATTACGAGCATTTCATGTTATGAGGTAGCTTTGGCTATGTATGTATATGTGGCACTTATGTGCAAGCTTTTCGGCAACCCAATAGTATTCTGAGTGTTCAACGGGTAATGCAATGGATGTGATGAAAGTTCCAAGGAAGGCTTGTTAAAGAGGTATGGTTATATGATATACTACGATGAGTACAGGTATGTACGCTAAACTTATGAATAATACCTTGATAAAGAATGATTTGTGATGAGAAAGTATATGTGTACATATGATAAGTAAGTCAAAAGGTTTAAATAATGAATAATCCTTATGTATATGTTACTATGTCTTTGCTTGTTAATTGCTTACTATCATTGCATATTATTTGCATGTGGACTTACTAAGCTTTAATGCTTACCCCTTCTCTTTCCATCCTTTGTAGTTTCGCTAAGCTAGCTCGGGGATCAGAAGTTGTCGGAGCATTGGATCACACTATCAAAAGATTATTGGGTATAGTGAATTTGCTATTTTGAGTATGGCATGTATAGGGGACTTGGTTATTTTGTGATATGTGTCATGCAAATTTGGCCAAGTTGTAAAGGCCTCTAATATTGATGATTTATTTTGTAATGGCCATGTGATATGGCTTATATTTGGTTATTGGGTTGTAATCTAAACACCCATGCATGCATGTATTAATGCCTTGATGATGTGATATGTTATTGCTTGGTGAATGTATGATGAAGTATGGATTAGATGTTAAAAGATAAAGAATGACTTAATGGCTTAAGATGACTATAGTCATGAATGTATAATTTGAAGTTATGGTAATAAATTTGGTTGTGCATGAAGTTGGTGTAGAATGTTTCCAAATGGTGTGACTGATTGAATGTACAATAGGATGATATTAGGAAGAAGTGAAAGTGCCATGGTGTTAATGTCACATCGCGAATTAGGGCCTAGTCGGAATAGTGGTTTTGGGACCACAAATTCGTCGTAAGAAAATTTATTTTTATTATATTTTTATGGTTTATGGTTTCACGAAATGATTTCGTGAAAATTTCGTTCGAAAATTTCGACGTTTGGGCACTTAATTTGGTCAAAAGGACTAAATTGTAAAAAGTGCAAAAGTTGAGTTCTACATGTAAGAAGTATCTAATTGTTATGAAATTTTAATTTGGAGGCCGTTATATGGTAATTAGACAATTAGTTAATTGTTGGACAAAAATAGACATGAATTGGGTGTAATAAAATAATTTTAAGTTAGGGGCATTTGGTAAACTAATAATTAAAAGAATTAAAAAGCCAAAATAGCCAAAATTTGGTCATCTTGTCCATGTACCAGCCGAAACCACCATGGAAGCCATGGCTAGGGTTTGGTTAAAGCTTCCAAACTCATTTGTAAGTGATCCTGAGCCCCGTTTTTAATGTTCTTTAAATTTTTGAAGTCTGGGTAACATGATCTACTCATTTCTACCATTATTTTGAACTAAGGTTTATGTTTAAAAATTTGCCTATGAATTATATGTATGTATTTTGATGTTTAATGGTAGAATATGAAGGTTTGGTGTGTAATAAACGGCTTTTACTAAGCAGTTTTTGATGAAAACGCCCGAAAGGACCGTTTTGTAAAAATTGTAAAATTGGTCATAAAAGGGTGTTATGATGAGAATTGAAGGTTGCTATAGTTACGAAAGTTGTTTGGCTAGGCTTATAGAGTAAGGAAATTGAATAAAAATTATTTTACGAGCATAAGGGCAAAAGTGTAATTTTGATAAAATTTAGGGGCAAAATTGTAAATTTTCCAAAATATGATTTTGGGTCATTTTGAATAATTTGATTCCTAAATAGACTATATTTAAAATGATAGATCAAGGAAAATCGAGATTCAGGCTAAAATCGAGAAAATACCAAGTAGTGGACTTAAATGGTAAAAATGGCCATTTTCGTATACGTGGTAAGTTCATATGATTTTTAATAATGCAATGTGTATTTTAATGTTATTGCTTTAATAGTACATGAGATGTAAGTACATGTACAAATAAATACCTTAATTGATGTTTTAAATGTTTAAATAACATTTAGGTAATTAATATGTTATTTGGTTACTTTGTTGTTATAATATGTTTTGATGTTTTATGCTTATGTTATAAGTGTTGCCATGTTAATATTTGTATATGATAATGCCATATGATATGAGGCTAAAATTTCAAGAATGTTCGACAAAGAGATGAAAGTCCGAAAATCCCGTTTGAACTTAGGAATAGGTGAGGATACAAGTGACATTTCACTAGGATAGTTGTGTATGTATGAGCTCATTTGATGACATGATACATGCTAGGTTCGAGAGCTTAGGTAGCCCCGTTAAGAGGCATGTAATTATGTGGTACACACTAGGTCTGGGAGCTTATGTAGCCCTGTTGAGAGGCGTGATTATGTGATGCATGCTAGGTCCCGGTGCTCTTATGTAGCCCTGTTGAGAGGCGTGCTATGTTATGATTATGGAACTTCGGTGCGTTTGTATCCGAGTATCCTGTTCATTAATCCAAATGTTCAATAGGAAATGTATATGAAATTCGAACGTAAGCTAAGTAAGGTATGTATATGTGTAAGAAAGCAAAGGTATGTATTTGCCATTATGTGCTCGTATGACTATGATGATTTGTGGAAAGATACGTGTATGATATTAAATCATGCCTATGAGTATAAAGTATAATGACTTTATGACTATAAAACCATGCTTATGGTATATGATATGTACTTATTATGATGTTGGAAATGATTTTGTAAAGATGTTATAATCATAGTGCCATCATTTTACATTAAAACGGTATTGGACAACAGCAGCAGTCTGACTTTGAAAATCCACCAAAAATTTTGAAAATTGAATTAAAGATTGAATAAAATATGTAATTAAATCTTAATGAGTCTATTTTCACATAAAGAAAACGATGTAAGCAAAAGAATTTTGTATTATGAGATATTTGAGTTCTTGTGAGACAGATTCGAAGTGATTCCTGACTCCCCTGTCTTAACTTTAGAAAATCTATAGAAATTGTAAAAAAATAATTATGAGTCAAAATTCATATTACTGAAATCCTTAATGAGTATATTTTAAAGAGAAAGAGACAGGAACATTATCCGAGTCTCGTACGATGAGATATTTGATTTTTAGTAGATAAAGGTCGAAGATATCAGACAGTGAAGTAAGGGAGAGTTTAAATACTTATTGGCTAGACCAAAAATTCTAGTAAGTTTATTGTAAGAAGATATATAAGTATAGTTTCAGGAAAAAATAACGGATCTTAATTTGGAGTCCTGTAGCTCGAGTTATAAATAATTTATTGACTATGACTTGAGTAGATAGCTTGACCAAAATATGAATAAAAGTGTAATTATAGTTGTTTTATCTAAGGAAACATGTTGTTATAATGCTTATTATTTTCATATGGACTTACTAAGTGCAAAGATTACTTCCTCTTCCAGTTCTTCTAGTGTCTTCAGGTCAGCTCGGGGTTGGAGATCGTCGGAGGCAGCATCACACTATCGAGCTATCAATAAGGGTTATTGGGAAGCCTTAAGCATCTTAAAGTGAGTGGTATGTATTGGAGCTTAATTATTGATATGTGTTTTTGTGGTTTGGCCAAGATGTTGGCTTATATTAATTAATTGTATATAGCCATGAGATGTGGCTTATAGTGATTTTGGCTTGTAAGCCTATTTGTCCATGGTATGTGTTAATGCCTTGTGATGTGGTTATGTGATTATGTGATTATGCTTGTTCACTATGTATAAGAAGTATATGGCACATGTATATGATGATTTCCCTAGGACCATTTGAGATAGTCGTGGCCATGGAGTGAATGTGTGGCGTGGTAGTAAGATGATAATGATTTAAACATGGACAATTGTAGAATGTGTAGAGATTAAATGTTGGGTAATAAACACATGTATAACACATGAAAATTATTTAATTGAATTTCACTAAAGGTTGACTAAACATTAAATTGATATTATAATTTATGCCTATGATGTGTAAATGTATGGGGGAAATATAAGGTCAACATAAGGCTTGGAAAATAGCTTAACTGTTAGCTACATGGATAAAGACACTGCCATGTGTCTCAACCATGTGGAGGACACAGCCTAGTACACGGGCGTGTGGCCTGGCCGTGTGGTATAAATTATTTTGCTGACGTCATAAACAGAGAGTTACACAGGCTGAGGACACGGGCGTGTGTGACCACACGGCCCCACCCACACGTGCGTGTGACTCTCTAAAGCTAGAAAATTTTTAAGTTGCCCAAAGTTTATCGAATGTTTTCGGTTTTGTCTCGAACCACCCCAATGTATGTTTTAGGCCTTGAAGGCCTGTATAAGGGACGATATGCATGTTTTTGAAAATTTTTAATTTTGGGTGAAATTTGTTGACCTGGTTTTGTATGTTTGAGAATGTTTAAGTCTGGTAACGCCTTGAACCCTGTCCCGGCGTTGGATACAGGTGAAAAGTATTACATTTAGTGGTATCAGAGCTATGATTTAGTCTATTCTCGGACTAACCTAGCATATGTATGAGAGTTCAGCTATACATGCCACCGATCTGTGATAGTGTGATTCTCCCAACACACATGAGAGCCATTTTGTTTAGACAAAGGTACTCTCCAACCGAGCTACATCGACCATGTTGAATGTGATGCTAAAATATTCGAGTAAAGTATAGTCATGATGAACTGAACCTTAGAAAGGTACAAATGAGGATTCATGGAATGTGTACATGGTGGAATGAGCTTATTTATGATTAATAGATAATTCTATGATGTAAATGGTCGATTTGCTTGAGTAAATGCATGTGTTTAGATAACTTACTAAAGATGTAGATGGAATGAATATTCATGTACACTTATATGAAAGATTATGGTTAATAAGCTCGTATAACTTAAGTAAATGTGTTAAATTGATTGGATCGATTTATATGATTGTAACAATATGTCTAAATGATGGTGTACGAGGTAAAAGTATAGATTGTGATAAATTTATCTGTGTTTGTTGGCCCATGTATGATATCATGTGCATGAATTGTATGATTAAATGAATAGATAAGTAAAGTTATCCAGAAAACATAGAATGCATGTATAAGTATACTTGTTAAACTGAGATAACTAGAAAATAGGTGGAAAATCAATATGAAGGTTAGTTTACCTGAAATGAATGACATGATTATGATGATGAAAATTGTTTTACATGTATATGTAAATAAGAGTCAAGTCAAAGGCCCTATGATCCCCTTCCCCTTACCAAAGTGGTGTTTGATAATGGAAATTCCTGAGATTTATGTTGAATGAGTTTCCGGGTGAGAAACCAAAGAGTTCAATGATAGAATGGTTATAAGCATGGTTAGAGATTAAGAATGGGTTAATAAGTACAGACATGAGCTAGAAAGATATTAGATTTACCGAAAGATTGTTTAATTTTTGCAACATTGCAGTTAGTGAAAAAGGTTAATTTTGGTAAAATAATCTATCCTGGTATGATGTCGAGAAATGTATTGATTGAAATTCTCTTGTGAACTGGTTCTCTTAGTGAAAGGAATATTATGGGATCTGGGACGACATAAATACTCAAAGGAATAATGTACGAAATGTGAAATGTCCAAGTATGGTAATTATAGTGAATAGTTGTGACTCTCTCTATTTAGATATTATATGAGATTATTTGACCTCAGAAATGTTATTGGGACTATCTAATCTCTGATGAATTCTTATATTATGAAAATGTTCCTTGATCTTAACGTTAGACGAATACGTTGTCAATCTGATTGGCCTATGATCTACATGGTTCTGTTTTTCTATGGTATTTTGTTATATTCCACCTGTTAGGAATCTATGAGAAATTGTGTATGGTGCCATGATTCTATCTCTAACGATCATTGCTCTGACTGATTTTATACATATATGAGAAACATATAGTTTCGGTCGTATTTGTTGTCAGTGGTTTGGAATGATGTTATTCTAGATTTCTTTTCTTTGAAAAACCATTGGGGTCTTTCATATTTTTATGAGTCTGGTTCTCGGTCTTCTGATGCAGTGTTGTAAATTGGATTTCCTTATCATGGTTTTTTTTTATCTTGGATTTCTTTATTCTGGGCTTCTCCGTCTCGAATTTCTCTATTTTGGATTTTCTAGATATTTTTATCTTATAACTTGTCGATCATGGCTTGCATTTAGAGCATGAACTCCATCTTATGGTTGATATATATAAAGAACAAGTATGACTATACCTCTGAATTGATCATGATAATATGGTGAAACTTCAAGTCCCAATTTGTATAATGGAATTTCTTTTCTCAAGTGAGTTAATCAGAACTAATGTATTCAAGTGAGATATCAGTATTACTTATGCTAATGCATTTGTTATGGTCTTCAATTGGCATGATGAGTGAATATGGAATGATGTATGTTGAATCTTTCTATTGATTAGAAGAGAAAAATTCTTGAAATATCAATTACGGATGAATAAGGTCGACTTGACTTGTAACGCCCCGATTTTTGAGCCTAAGAGTAATGGGCCTTGAGTCTAGGTTCGGGTAGAAGACGGCCCGAACAACTTGGATGTTTTAATTATTATTTAGTATGTAATTAAATAAATTACGAAGGGTTATGGTGTGGGAAAAAGGCCCAAGAGTAAATTTAATTCGAGGCAATTCCTGAATTTTTAATTTTGGAGAAAGAGGGTTCTGGCGATATGGGCTTTTAAAATTGAGGTGGTAGATTATGATACAAAATAAGGCCTTGGTAAAGTGGCAAGGTGGCGCCACTAAGTTCCTAAAAAAATGGCACTTGGGAAGGAATTAAAGGTCCAGGGTTCAAGTTGCAAGGTAGGCATACTGTTACTTTTTAATTTTAGGCATGTGCCGGGCATGTGATTACTTAAGTGAATTTCAGCAAGGGCCTTAGGGAGGTTGGGCCGATTGTTTTAGTTGATATTAGGGTTAGGTTCTTTTCTTTTTCTGTCTTGGAGGATTAGGGTTAGCCACCTGAAAGCTTTCACTGTCATTCATCCTTTCTGAGTTCTCACAAAAGCCAAAAAAGCAAATTCCTTCTCCTTGGTGCTGAGTTCTTCTTCCTCTTTTTTTCCTCTATTTTCTTTCTTCCTTTTTGCTTTTTCTTCTAGTCGAAACCTTCTGATCACCTTACTCACCTCATCTATCGATCCTATCCTCCACAAAACCTTCATAGCCGATCGCCATAAAAGTCAAAATCCTGAAAACTCACTTCTTGTGCCGATTTCTCCCAGCCAAAATCCTTCAATTATTTTTGTTCCTTTTGATTAACTTTCATCTTCTCTAAACCCTTAGTATCTGTCGACAACATTACTTCAAAGTTATAGCCTCAAATCGTCATCTTCTTCATCACTTAAAAAGCCGAAGTACCATAGATTTAGGGACTTATAGCCGAAACTTCAGATCTCCTCAATTCAAGTTCTACTATCGTTTAGAGGATAGATCTGCATCAGATCTGTGTAGAAATCAAAGAGGAATAGGTGGTAAGTGCTCATCACCTCAGATCTAGTCTTATCTTACAATTTAGAAAAAGCTGAAGTCCCTAAAATCTAGGGAGGTTGTTGATTTGGGCATAGGGCTTTAAGGGTCTTTAACCGGAGATTTCTTTTGGTGTTTAGTGTCTTCCAGAGGTTGAATCAAAGGCCTGGATCTTTGGAACAACTAAACTTAGATCTAGTCATCGGTTTTCGGCAAAAAGGTAAAATTCTAAAGGCTTTAAGGGCATGGTTCGAATATGGTAGGTGAATATTTGGATTGGTTATTGTGGTTTGCAATCTAAGAATTGTGGTAATCAATTGTAGGACATCGTAAGGGATCTCAGTGGCAGTCGTCACAAAACAAGTGTGTAACAAACCCTCGTAGTAGCTTAGGCTAATATTCGCAGAAAAGCCGAAATACCAAAATTTTGGCATTTCGGGAACTTGAGATTTTGCATGTGGTTTTAGATGCGATAAAATGATATGATCGGTGTTTGGATCGATGGAACAGGTAAGAGCGCAATTTTGTGCATGACGGTAAGTTGGGCCTCAATGGGCTGAAATTACGTCCAATAGGCTTTTGGGCCCATTTGGGTAAAATTGATAGAAAATGGAATTTGGAAAGATTGCATGTTAACGCGGTTAGTACTGTTGTAAAATTTGCATTATGTGGGCTTAATGGGCTAAATCGACATTCGTAGGACCCATTAGGGGTTTTGGGCCCAAAAGCCCTAATTTGATAAAGTGCGTTAAAATCACTGTTTAAACACTTAAGAATGTTGATAATTGTTAATGATCGTGGAAAACCCATAATATTTGGTAAATTTATGAAATTACCCCTAAAATATGGAAAATAACTGTTGTGCCCTAGGTAAAAATAACCATTATACCCCTAGGGTTTAATTATGAATATGATGCATGAGATTTTGATATAGATGATATGACATGATATGCACATGATATGTTATGTGATGCACATGATATACTCATTATATACATGGGTTGGGTTTGATATAAATGGAGGAAGTGCAAAAAGGGCTTTGCCCTCACATGAAAAAGGCTTTGCCCGATTTATCAAAAAAGGCTTTTTGCCCGATTATTAAAGAGGCTAGGCCTTCAGTTATATGATAAAGCAGCTATGCTGCCAGTGGAGAGTTTGGTTGGGTGGGTTGAGTTATTCCCCACGTGGAGAGCTTGGTTGGTACGGGTGGAGAGTAGCGGATGGTGGGTTGAGTAGTCTCCCCAAGTGGGCTTGCATACATTCATTGGTATTATATGTGATATTGAAATGGGCCTATGGGCCATACCGATTACAGTAAAGGCTTCGGCCCAGTGATATGATTTATGAAAAGGCTTCGGCCTAGTAACCGTTGAACGAAAGGCTTCGGCCCAGTATATGTCGAGACTGAATTAGGGCTTAGGCCCAGTATGCTGGTATTAGTTTGGGCTCTGAAAGGGGCTTGTTGCCCACTGAGTTTCCCAAACTCACCCCCTTAATTTTATCCTTGCAGGTGAGCCCTAGTTGGTGGACTTGGAGCTGGGCGGGATTCAGAGTGGCCACGAAGATTAAATTCCTGGTTTTTAAATAAGTTTCAATTAGCTTCTTTTTAAATTTCGCATTTATCTTTGATTATTTCAATTTTGGTTAAATTTGTAATAAGGCCGCTCTATTATTTTTATTTTGGGTTTTTAAATTACTTAAATCGTTTTCAACTTGAGATTCACATCGCTTAAGTTGATTCCTTAAAATTGGTTAGCTCTAGGGCGCGTTTTATAAAAGTTACTTATTTTTAAGATATCATGATAACCGAGCAAAGCTTCCGCAACGTAAATGTTTTCAAGGGAAATAAATATTTTAAATAGACTTGAGCTTAATTTGTTGTTCGTGGGCAAGTAATAAGCTTAAAGTGTGGCAATGGATGTGTGCATGTCTAGGATTGGATCATGGAAGAGCTAGGTACTTAAGCAGTCTAATTGACTCACCTCCTCTTTTCCGGTATCCTTTCTGGTGCATAGCTTCCATTCACTTTAATCTATAACAAAAATACTCTTTAAACACTAAGAAAGATGTTAGTTAAAACATGACTTTTACAGTAACGCTTCAATGTGACACGCAGAATTCGGGCCTAACTTCTAGGCCGGGTTTGGGGTGTTACATGACTATTCAATCCATGTGAAATATATGCTTAGAATTTAATGAGATGTTCATGCTTGAGAATAAGATTTTATTTCTTCATGGGTAAAAGAGACAAATAGTCTGATTGAGAAGTATATGTTTCTTAGAAGACTTGGATACAATAGAAATATCTGAGTATAAAAGACGATGAAATGATCATTGTTGATTTTTATATATAAATTCTTGAAATGTTAAAAGTTTGAGGATGTATAGCAAGAATCATCAAAATTATTTTTGCCGTTTGGACATTAGAATGGAGATAGAGAAAGTTAATATGGACTGGATTATTCTTGTCCTTGAAAGAGGAAAGTAATATGTAGTGTTGCTAAACGTCATGAGATCTGTAAAATTTTGCGGGTATGCCCGAATGTCTGCTCACTACATTCATAGAATTCTGTGTCTTTATGATTGTTGGATGTCTTGGAATTTTAATATCCACTAATCGGATTGAGATCCGGGTTTCATATCATGGTTTCTTGGGAAAGCTAGAGGAGGCTTTGAAATGACAGGTAATTGAGAGTTGATTTGGCAAATAATCGGACTGTATGGAATAGTAAAGAGTATGAGGCCGAGATGAACTGGCTAGTTTTACTATTCGAATCCGAAAGGATTCGGGTGCGAATGTATATGTAACATGATGGTAGGGATTGGACTTTTGAGTACATGAGTTTTCTGATAGAGATTGAGTTTCAGTGAAAGTGTTGTAAAGTGAAACCACTCATGATTTTCGTATGTGGAATTTAAAGATATAGGTAGTAAGAGCTCAGCTTGAATGAAAGTTCTTTGACATCGATTATAGGATTGAGGAATTTAAATGAAAACCAAAACCACTTTCCTGGTAAGATTTTCGGGGACGAAAATCCCTAAAGGGGGGAGAAATGTAACATCTTGAATTAGGGCCTAGTCGGAACAGTGGTTTTGGGACCACAAATTCGACATAAGAAAATTTATTTTTATTATATTTTATGGTTTATGATTTCACGGAATGATTTCGTGAAAATTTCGTTCGAAAATTTCAACGTTTGGGCACTTAATTTGGTCAAAAGGACTAAATTGTAAAAAGTGCAAAAGTTGAGTTCTACATGTAAGAGGTATCTAATTGTTATGAAATTTTAATTTGGAGGCCTTTATATGGTAATTAGACAATTAGTTAATTGTTGGACAAAAATAGACATGAATTGGGTGTAATAAAATAATTTTAAGTTAGGGGCATTTGGTAAACTAATAGTTAAAAGAATTAAAAAGCCAAAATAGCCAAAATTTGGTCATCTTCTCCATGTACCAGCCGAAACCACCATGGAATCCATGGCTAGGGTTTGGTTCAAGCTTCCAAGCACATTTGTAAGTGATCCCAAGCCTCATTTTTAATGTTCTTTACATTTTTGAAGTCCTAGTAACATGATCTACCCATTTCTACCATTATTTTGAACTAGGGTTTATGTTTAAAAATTTACCCATGAATTATATGCATGTATTTTTATGTTTAATGGTAGAATACGAAGGCTCGGTGTGTAATAAATGACTTTTACTAAGCGGTTTTTGATGAAAACGCCCGAAAGGACCGTTTTGTAAAAATTGAAAAATTGGTCATAAAAGGGTGTTATGATGAGAATTGAAGGTTGGTATAGTTATGAAAGTTGTTCGGCTAGGCTTATAGAGTAAGGAAATTGAATAAAAATTATTTTACGAGCCTAGGGGCAAAAGTGTAATTTTGACAAAATTTAGGGGCAAAATTGTAAATTTTACAAAAATGACTTTGGGTCATCTTGAATAATGTGAGTCCTCAAGGAAAATCGAGATTCGGGCTAAAATCAAGAAAATACCAAGTAGTGGACTTAAATGGTAAAAATGGCCATTTTCGTATACGAGGTAAGTTCATATGATTTTTAATAATGCAATGTGTATTTTAATGTTATTGCTTTAATAGTACATGAGATGTAAGTACATGTACAAATAAATACCTTAATTGATGTTTTAAATGTTTAAATAACATTTAGGTAATTAATATGTTATTTGGTTACATTGTTGTTATAATATGTTTTGATGTTTTATGCTTATGTTGTAAGTGTTGCCATGTTAATATTTGTATATTATAATGCCATATGATATGAGGCTAACATTCCGAGAATGTTCGACAAAGAGATGAAAGTCCAAAAATGCCGTTTGAACTTAGGAATAGGTGAGGATACAAGTGACATGTCACTAGGATAGTTGTGTATGTATGAGCTCATTTAATGACTTGATACATGCTAGGTCTGGGAGCTTGGGTAGTCCCGTTGAGAGGCATGTAATTATGTGGTACACGCTAGGTTCGGGAGCTTATGTAGCCCTGTTGAAAGGTGTGGTTATGTGATGCATGCTAGGTCCGGGTGCTCTTATGTAGCCCTGTTGAGAGGCGTGCTATGTTATGATTATGGCACTTTGGTTAGTTTGTATCTGAGTATCCTGTTCATTATTCCAAATGTTCAATGAGTAATGTATATGAAATTTGAACATAAGCTAAGTAAGGTATGTATATGTGTAAGAAAGCAAAGGTATGTATTTGCCATTATGTGCTCGTATGACTATGATGATTTATGGAAAGATACATGTATGATATTAAATCATGCCTATGAGTATAAAGTATAATGACTTTGTGACTATAAAACCATGCTTATGGTATATGATATGTACTTATTATGATGTTGGGAATGAATTTGTAAAGACGTTATAATCATAGTACCATCATTTAACATTAAAGCGGTATTGGACAACAGCAGCAGTCCGACTTTGAAAATCCACCAAAAATTTTGAAAATTGAATTAAAGACTGAATAAGATATGAAATTAAAGCTTAATAAGTCTAGTTTCACATAAAGGAAACCGTGTAAGGAAAATAATTTTGTAGTATGAGATATTTGAGTTCTTGTGAGATAGAGTCAGAGTGATTCCAGACTCCCCTGTCTTATCTTTAAAAAATCACTAGAAATTTTACAAAAATAATTATGAGTAAAAATTCATATGGATGAAATCCTTATGAGTCTATTTTCAAAATAAAGAGACAGAAACATTATCCGAGTCTCGTAAGATGAGATTTTGATTTTTAGTAGATAGGGTCAAAGCTGCCGGACAGTAAAATAGAGGAGAGTTTAAAGAATAAACTTTACTTATTGGCTAGACCAAAAATTCTAGAAATTTTATGGTAAGAAGATATATGAGTCTAGTTTCAGGAAAAATTAACAGATCTTAATTTGGAGTCCTGTAGCTCAAGTTATAAATAATTTATCGACTATGACTCGAGTGGACAGCTTGACTAGAATATGAATAAAAGTGTAATTATAGTTGTTTTACCTAAGGAAACATGTTGTTATAATGCTTATTATTTTCATATGGACTTTCTAAGCGTAAAGCTTACTCCCCCTTCCATTTCTTCTAGTGTCCTCAGGTCGGCTCGGGGTTGGAGATTGTCAGAGATAGCATCACACTATCGAGCTATCAATAAGGGTTATTGGTAAGCCTTAAGCATCTTCAAGTGAGTGGCATGTATAGGAGCTTAATTATTGATATGTGTTTTTATGTTTTGGCCAAGATGTCGGCTTATATTAATTCATTGTATATAGCCATGAGATGTGGCTTGTAATGATTTTGGCTTGTAATCCTATTTGTCCATGGTATGTGTTAATGCTTTGTTATGTGGTTATGTGATTATGCTTGTTCACTATGTATAAGAAGTATATGGCACATGTATATGATGATTACCCTAGGACCATTTGAGATGGTCGTGGCCTTGGAGTGAATGTGTGGCGTGGTAGTAAGATGATAATTATTTAAATATGGACAATTGTAGAATGTGTAGAGATTAAATGTTGGGTAATAAACACATGTATAACACATGCAAATTATTTAATTAAATTTCACTAAAGGTTGATTAAACATTAAATTGATATTAGAATTTGTGCCTATGATGTGTAAATGTATGGGGGAAAAATAAGGTCAACATAAGGCTTTGAAAATAGCCTAACTGTTAGCTACACAGGCAGAGACACGACCATGTGCCTCAACCGTGTGGAGGACACGGCCTAGTACACCGGCGTGTGGCCTGGCTGTGTGGTATAAATTATTTTACTGATGTCATAAATAGAGAGTTAAACGGGTTGAGGACACGATCGTGTCCAAAGCCACACGGGCATGTGTAACCACACGCCCCACCCACATGGGCGTGTAACTCTCTAAAGCTAGAAGATTGTTAAGTTGCCCAAAGTTTATTGAATGTTTTCGGCTTTGTCCTGAACCGCCGCAATGTATGTTTTAGTCCTCGAAGGCCTGTATAAGGGATGATATGAATGTGTTTGAAAATTTTTAATTTTGGGCGAAATTTGGTGATCCGATTTTGTATGTTTGAGAATGTTGAAGTCCGACAACACCTCGAACCCTATCCCAGTGTTGGATACGAGTTTGGTGTGTTACAGTTGAACATTTGAGTGTCTAAATATGTCATGTTGTATGCTATGAAATATGTTTGAGTGTATGAATAATTTAGGGTGACTATTGGCTTGGAAAATAGCCTTTTAATGGTCCACACGGGTAAAGACACGGGCATGTGTCTAGACCGTGTGTGACACACAGTCTACCATATGGGCGTGTGGGCCAACCGTGTGTCCCCTGGAGCTAAACTTTGCAAGCCAGTATGCCCAGTAGTAAACACACGGGCTAAGACACGGGTATGTGTCTTGGCCGTGTGAGAGACACGGCCTACGCACATGGGCATGTGCTCTGGCCGTGTGAAGTCTACACCATTTTATGAAAAATCCAATTATTTTTAATTGACCACACGTTCTGGCCACACAGGCGTGTGATACAGCTGTGTGACCCTAAATTGGTGCTGACGCCATAGTCAGAGAGTTACACAGCTAGAGGACACGGGCGTGTCCCTTGTCTCACACGGGCGTATGGCTCTATATTAAAGAAAATTTTCCAAACTTTTCTAAAGTTTTCGGTTTAGTCCCTGACCACCCTTAAAATAGGTTTTTGGCCTCGTAGGCTCGTATGAGGGACAATATGCTTGTGTTTGAATGTTTTTAAATTGAATGAAATTTTATGGCCCGATTTTATGAAATTGTGTTTGTTTAAGTTCAGTAATGCCTTGTATCCTATCTCGGCTTTCGGTACCGGTAAGGGGTGTTACATTTAGTGGTATCAGAGTTACGATTTATTCATTTCTTAGACTACGTAGCATGTATTTGAGTCTAGCTATACATGCCATACATATATTATGTTAGTGTGACTGACTCCTGAAAAATTTTAAAATGTGTGTTTATATAGCAAATGGATCCCGATAGAGCAGTGGCAGATGATGTAGAAAGCAACGCGCCTGCTACCACGAAAGAGATAGTGCCATCTGAGAGTAGACCCGAAACTGTTAGTAGAGGAGAATGAGACAGAGAAGCCTTTCTCCATATGATGAATACATGGTACACGGAGTTCGTTCGAACGAACCCGAACGCTCAACCTCCCCCACCTCCTCCAAATCCCCAATCCCCACTCGTGATGCCTCAAAGTATGGATTTCATGAGATTCTTTAGAATACCTGTTGATAAAATAAGAAAGCATAGTGCTGAGGAATTTAGGGCAAATGCCAATGATGACTTTGAGATAGCAGAGTTCTGGTTAGAGAACTCGATACGGGTATGTGATGAATTATCCTGTACACCCGAAGAGTGCTTAAAATGTGCTTAAAATGTGCCATATCTTTGTTGAGAGATACAGTGTACCATTGGTGGAGAACGCTGATATTTATGGTACTACTGGAGAGGGTTACTTAGGAATTCTTTCAAGAGGAATTCCAAAAGAAATACATTAGCGAACAATTCATCGATCTGAAGTGCAAGAAATTTCTAGATTTGAAGCAAGGTCGTATGGCAGTTAATGAGTACGAGAGGGAATTCGTCAGAATCTGTAAATACACTCGGGAGTGTGTATCCTCCGAAGCTAAAATCTGTAGAAGATTTGAATATGGACTTAATGAGGATATTAACACATTTGTGGGCATTCTTGAGTTGAAGGAATTTGTAGTACTCATCGAACGGGCTTGTAAAATCGAGGAATTGATTAAAGAAAAGAGGAAAGTCGAGTCTGAGGCAAGAGATACAAGAAAGAGGCATATGAGTAAGTCGTTGCCATCTCAGTTTAAGAAATCTAGAGAGATGTACTCTCATTGACATGTGTCAGCTGGACATTCATACAGGAACCACAGAAAGCCAAATTCGGGTTTTAGATCTCAGGCTACATTTGTGGCAAGTGTGGGTAACGCTAAACCTTCCAAACCCGAGTTCCAGCAATGTGGTAGATGTCATTTTGGCATCTGTAGGGTGAGTGAGGGATCTTGTTTCAAGTGTGGTTCTCAAGACCACTATATTAAAGACTGCCCCAATATGGTATAGAAACAAAGATTTTAGCATTCAAGGCCGAGTGGCACAACTTTAGGGGAAGACCCTCGAGAAATGCCAGGAATAGGTTCGGTAGTAAGAATGTGACATGAGATACAACAGTGAGGTTTGAAGCTAGAACTTTGGCCAGAGCCTACGCCATATGCACACGTAAAGATGCGACTTCTCTTAATGTGATCACTGGTAAGTTTTCTCTCTATGATACTACTGTTATTGCTTTGATAGACCCCGGCTCCACTCATTCGTATGTGTGTATGAAATTGGTATCTAGTATGAATATACCAGTTGAGTCTACAGAATTTATGATTAAGGTGTCAAACCCGTTAGGAAAGCATGTGATAGTTGATAAAGTATGTAAGAAATGATCTTTGATGGTTAGAGGTCATTATTTTTCGACCGACTTAATACTGTTACCGTTTGATGAATTTGATGTCATGTTGGGTATGGATTGGTTGACACTACATGATGCTATAGTGAATTGCAGTAAGAAAGTTATTGAATTGAATTGTAAAAATGGTGAGGTTCTTCGGGTTGAATCAGATGATGCAGATAAGTCGCCAAATGTAATTTCTTCAATGACTGTTCAAAAGTGTATGAGAAAGGGGTATGAAGCTTATTTTGAATATATATTGAATACAAAGGAATCCAGATTGAAAATCGAATCAGTACTAGTTGTATGTGAGTATGCGGATTTATTTTCGGAGGAATTGTCAGGTTTGCCTCCTATTAGAGAAGTTGAGTTTGGCATCGAGTTAATGCTAGGGACGACACCTATTTCTATTGCTCCGTACAGGATGACCCCGACTAAGTTAAAAGAATTGAAATCACAGTTACAAGAGTTGATTGACAAAGGTTTTGCGAGACCAAGCTTTTTGTCGTGAGGTGCTCCTGTACTATTTGTGAAAAAGAAGGATGATTTCATGAGATTATGCATCGACTATCGATAGCTCAATAAGGTTACAATTAAAAACAAGTACCCCTACCAAGGATTGATGACTATTCGATCAATTGAAAGGAGCGACATGGTTCTCTCAGATAAATTTGAGATCCGGATATTACCAGTTACGTGTTAAGGAGTCAGATGTGCCTAAGACTTTTTTCAGAATGAGGTATGGCCACTACGAGTTTCTTGTTATGCCATTTGGATTAATGAATGCTCCAGCAATGTTTATGGATTTAATGAACCAAATTTTTTTACCATATTTGGATAAGTTTGTTATGGTGTTTATCGATGATATCCTGATTTATTCTAGAGATGAGGTAGAGCACGCCAAGCACTTGAGAACGGTTTTGCAAACCTTGAGGGATAGACATTTGTATGCTATGTTCAGTAAAAGTAAGTTTTGGCTTCGAGAGGTTGGATTCTTAGGCCACATTGTTTCAGGAGATGGTATACAAGTTGATTCCAGTAAGATTTCTACTATTATTGAGTGGAAGCTGCCAAGGAATGTAACTAAAGTTAGGAGCTTTTTGGGTTTGGTCGGTTATTATAGGCGGTTTGTGAAAGGATTCTCTATGATAGCCACTCCTATGACAAGATTACTTCAAAAAGATGTCAAGTTTGAATGGTCAGAAAAATGTCAGCGAAGCTTCGAGAAGTTGAAAATGTTATTGACTGAGGCACCAGTGTTAGTACAACCAAAATCAGGGAAAGAATTTGTGATTTATAGTGATGCATCCTTAAGTGGACTGGGTTGTGTGCTTATGCAAGAAGACAAGGTTGTAGCTTATGCTTCACGGGAACTGAAGCCCTACGAGAAGAACTATTTTACACACGATCTGGAATTAGCCACCATTATTTTTACTTTGATGATTTGGCGACATTACCTATTCGGGGAGAATTGCCACGTCTATATAGACCATAAAAGTCTTAAGTATCTGATAACCCAAAAGGACTTGAATTTGAGGCAACGAAGATGGCTTGAATTGTTAAAAGACTATGAGCTTGTGATTGATTATCACCCCGGTAAGGCAAATATGGTTGCCGATGCCTTGAGCAGAAAGTCTTTATTTGCCTTGAGAGTTATGAATGCACGGTTGACTCTGTCTCCTGATGGTGCAATTCTAGCAGAGTTAAGAGCTAGACCAACTTTTCTACAACAGATTTGTGATGCTCAGGAAGCTGATAAAGAGTTACAAGCAAAGAAAGCTCAGTGTGAGTCGAATAGTGAATCAAATTTTCAGATAGACTTTGATGGTTGTCTAATGTTCCGTGGTAGAATTTGTGTTCCGAAGAATGCTGAGTGGATTTGGAATATTTTGCAAGAGGCTCATAATGGATGTATGTCAGTTCACTCGGGTAGCAGAAAAATGTACAATGATTTAAAGAAAATGTATTGGTGGAACAGTATGAAAAGAGATATATCTGAGTTTGTATCGAGGTGTATGATTTGTTAGCAAGTAAAAGCCGAACACCAGGTACCTTCAAGTTTACTTCAGCCTATTTTGATTCCCGAATGGAAATGAGATCGAATTACTATGGATTTTGTGATAGGTTTGCCATTGACACCAAGAAAGAAAGATGTCGTTTGGGTGGTAGTCGATAGGTTGACTAAATCGGCTCATTTTATACCGGTATGCACTAATTATTCACTTGATAAGTTAGCCAAATTATATATTTCTGAGATTGTGAGACTTCATGGAGTACCTCTATCGGTTATTTTGGATAGAGATCCAAGGTTCACTTCGCAGTTTTAGAAGAAGTTATAAGAGGCTTTGGGTACAAAGCTGAACTTTAGTACCACTTTTCATCCATAGACTGATGGACAATCCGAGAGAGTAATTCAGACACTTGAAGATATGCTCAGATGTTGTGTTCTTGAATTCCAAGGTAGTTGGGAAAAGTATTTACCTTTTGTTGAATTTGCCTACAACAATAGTTATCAGTCGAGCTTGAAGATGGCGCCTTATGAGGCATTGTATGGACGTAAATGTCGTACACCGTTGTATTGGACTAAGCTTAAGGAGAATAAGATTCATGGAATCGATTTAGTTAAGAAAATCAAAGAAAAGGTTAAAGTAATTCGTGATTGTTTGAAAGCGGCATCGGATAGGCAAAAGTTGTATGCAGATTTGAAAAGAAAAGAAATTGAGTATCAAGTCTGTGATAAAGTATTCTTGAAAGTATCTCCATGGAAGAAGGTTTTGAGATTCGATAGAAAAGGCAAGTTGAGTCTTCATTTTATAGGACCATATGAGATTACCGAAAGGATATGGCCTATTGCTTATTGATTGGCTTTACCGTCCGAGTTAGAAAAGATTCACGATGTATTCCATGTGTCCATGTTACGCTGATATAGATCTTATGGTGATTGCACATGTGATTGCACCAACAGAGGTTGAAATTTGACCGGATATGACTTATGGTGAAGAACCGGTTAAGATCTTGGCTCGAGAAGTCAAGCACTTGAGAAACAAAAGTATTACCCTTGTGAAAGTTTTATGGCAAAGACATGGGGTTGAAGAAGCAACATGGGAGCCAGAGGAGGCTATGAGGAAACAATACCCAAACCTTTTTACTAGTAAGATTTTCGAGGACAAAAATCCCTAAAGGGGGGAGAGTTGTGACATCCCGAATTAGGGCCTAGTCAGGATAATGGTTTCGAGACCACAAATCCGAGATAGAAATAATTATTTTATGACTATTATGAAGTCCATGTTGTGAATGCATGCTTGTGTGAAAGTTTCATGAAGAAATTCTATGCATAAAATGTCTAATTTCACTTTAGGAACCAAACTGATTAAGATGCAAAACTTGCATTCTAGAAGCTTTTAGCATGAAATTGCTTTAGATTATAAATTAGGAGGTCTTAATTAGCAATTTGACCAATTTCTATAATTTTGGACAAAAATAGACATGCATAGGAAAAATTTGAAAGAAAGGCCTTAAGGGAATTTTAGTAATTTGGTAATTAAAAGAAAAAAAAGGGAAAATCAAAGTAAAAATGTGCTAATCTTCTCTATGTTTGGCCGAAATTCTCAAGACACCATAGCTAAGGTTTGTTAAATTTTCAAGCTTGATTGTAAGTGCTTCCAAGCCTCGTTTTTAATGTTCTTTACATTTTTGAAGTTCTTGTAGCTTGATTTACCTATTTCCACCCTTATTTTAAAATAGGGTTTATGTATGAAAATTTACCCATGTGTGACATGCATGTATTTTGATGATTTATGGAGGAATATGAGAGTTTGGTGTGTGATAAACATCTTTTACTAGGTGACTTTACATGAAAACCACTAAAAAGGACTAAATTGAAAATGGTGTAAAATAGGTGATAAAAATCTATTTTTGATGAAAATATGGGCTGTTATAAGTATAAGGAAAATTCGACTAGGCTTGAGTAACAAAGAAAATACATGCATTTCATTTTATGAGCCTAGGGACTAAATCGTAAATAAGTGAAAAGATAGGGGTAAAAAGGTAAATTTACCAAAGTGTGAATTATGAATTGATTTGGACAATGTGATTATTAAACAAGTTAAATTTGGCATTATAGATCAAGAAAAATGAGATATGGGTCTTGATCGAGGAAAGAATAAAGTTTTCAAAGAATAGGCTCGATTATCATCATTTTGTACCAAGGTAAGTTAATATGCGAATAATGTGGTGTTGTAGTATGTTTTTAATGTTTTGATATTATGTGGTAAATATTTTCTTGTTGTTATGAGTTATATTCTTATTGGTTGTTATGAAAGCATAAATGATATTATGGTCGTTATCCACGACATCACGAGCAGGTGTAATAAAGACGTTATGCACATGTGAGAAAGAATCCCATTTGAACCTTAGGGATAGTTTAGGATACAAGTGACATGTATTAGGAATTAAGAAATCCAAACTCACTGAGTTGGTCTAGGTTCGTGATATGTATGTGGCATCCGAGCTCGTTGAGTTGGTCCGAGTTCATAACAGATGCGATACATGTAATTGGGTTCCGGGTAATGGTCTTGTGTGCCCTACTAGTGGCTAGGTAATCATTGAGTGGGTCAGATACTTGACAGCTTGTGTGAGCAGCCCGTGTAATTACACCTTGATCAATAGCTTATATGAGCAAGCCTGTGAGTAACTCCATTGCGAGCGTTACATGTTATGAGGTAGCTTTGGCTACATATGTATATGTGGCACTTATGTGCAAGTTTTTCGTGTATCCAATAGTATTCTGAGTGTTCGACGGGTAATGCAATGGGTGTGATGAAAGTCCCAAGGAGGGCATGTTAAAGAGGTATGGTTATATGATATACTACGATGAGTACAGGTATGTACACTAAACTTATGAATAATGCCTTGACAAAGAATGATTTGTGATGAGAAAGTATATGTGTACATATGATAAGTAAGTCAAAAGGTTTAAATGATGAATAATCCTTATGTATATGTTACTATGTCTTTGCTTGTTAATTGCTTACTATCATTGCATATTATTTGCATGTGGACTTACTAATCTTTAATGCTTACCCCTTCTCTTTCCATCCTTTGTAGTTCTGCCAAGCTAGCTCGGGGATCGAAAGTTGTTAGAGCATTCGATCACACTATCAAAAGATTATTGGGTATAGTGAATTTGCTATTTTGAGTATGGCATGTATAGGGGACTTGGTTATTTTGTGATATGTGTCATGCAAATTTCGCCAAGTTGTAAAGGCCTCTAATATTGATGATTTATTTTGTAATGGCCATGTGATATGGCTTATATTTAATTATTGGGTTGTAATCTAAACACCCATGCATGCATGTGTTAATGCCTTGATGATGGGATATGTTATTGCTTGGTGAATGTATGCTGAAATATGGATTAGATGTTAAAAAATAAAGAATGACTTAATGGCTTAAGATGACTATAGTCATGAATGTATAATTTGAAGTTATGGTATTAAATTTGGTTGTGCATGAAGTTGGTGTGGAATGTTTCCAAATGGTGTGACTGATTGAATGTACAATAGGATGACTTTATGAAGAAGTGAGAGTGCCATGGTGTTGAACATTTGATTGTCTAAATATGTCATGTTTCATGCTATGAAATATGTTTGAGTGTATGAATAATTGAGGTTGACAATTGGTTTGGAAAATAGCCTTTCAATGGTCCACAAGGGTAAAGACACGGGCATGTGTCTAGACCGTGTGTGACACACGGTCTGCCTTATGGGCGTGTGGTCCGGCTGTGTGTCCCCTGCACCTAAAATTTGCAAGCCAGTATGCCTAGTAGTAAACATACGGGCTAAAACACGGGCGTGTGTTTTGGCCGTGTGAGAAACACGACCTACCTACATGGGCGTGTGCTCTGGCCGTGTGAAGTTTGCACCATTTTATGAAAATTCCAATTATTTTTAATTGACTACACGGTCTGGCTATACGGGCATATGATACGGCCGTGTGACCCTAAATTTGTGCTGATGTCATAGTCAGAGAGTTACACAGTTGGAGGACACGGGCGTGTCGATAGCCCACGGGCATGTCCCCTGTCTCACAGGGGTGTGTGGCTCTGTATTAAAGAAAATTTCCCAAACATTTCTAAAGTTCCCGGTTTAGTCCCTAACCACCCCCATAGTAGGTTTTGGGCCTCGTAGGCTTGTATGAGGGTCAATATGCTTGTTTTTGAATGCTTTTAAATTGAGTGAAATTTTATGGCCCGATTTTATGGAATTGTGTATGTTTAAGCCCGGTAATGCCTCGTATCCTATCCCGACTTCGGGTACGAGTAAAGGGTGTTACACACACGGTCTAACACACGAGTGTGTGACCTAAGTCAGAGAGTTACACAGCCTGAGACCATGGCTTGACCACACGGGCGTGTGACCTCTGCACCTAGGAAAAATTTTTATATTTTGCGAAAAATTCTCTAAGCACCTGGTTTAGTCCCGACATGATTCTAATGCATGATTTGGGCTTCGAGGGCACATGTAAGGGACTATATTATCTAATTTGATTGAAATTAGATATGAATACTAAAGAAGTATGAAATGTCTGTTATTTGTTCTGTAAACTTTGGTAATGCTCTATAACACTGTTCCAGCGACGGATTCGGGTTAGGGGTGTTACAGTCGGTCACAAATTAAGCAACCAACAAACCCCTCATCCCACAAAGCATGGTCGACCATGCATGGGAGATTCTCAAGGGATGTGCATGCTATTTTTAGCAAACTCCCAAGCTTTCCTTCAAGTATAAATTGCTCCTCACTTCCATGTCTAAAGCTCTCTTCATCTTCCTATTTTCTTTTAGCTAGAATTTCCTTGAGAAAAGCTCTCTTGGCCAACTACCTTGAGGAGCAATTTGCAAGGGAGGAACCACGAAAATTGGAGGAAGCCACCACAAACAGTCTATGGGGAACCACCAATTCAACAAGAGTTTCTTCTTTCGTTATCTTCAAGTTTTTTCTTAGTTTTTAAACATGTTTGCAAATTGGAAACATGAATTGAATGAATTTAATCAATGTATTGCGATTATCCTAGCTGAAACAATTTAAGTCATCATCTAATCTAAATTTTATATGATTAAACCATCTAATGCTGTAGTTGGTTCTTTTTGTTTTCTATTCAAATTATATGATTAAACCATTAGATTGATTGGTTAACAGTTCAACCTATTAAACTTATCGGTTCAATCTAATCTAAATTTTATCATCTTAGTTTAAATCTGGAACTTAACCTAATTAATTCACGTGTTCACTTTTAAGTGATATCATATTTGAACAGGTTTTTTTATCCAGCAATTATCGTGGGACCCACAAATACTAGTTATTTTGAAATAGATATAGTAAAGGTTAAATTACTTGGTGGTCCCCATTTTATAGGCTAAAGATAAAATTAGACTTTTTATTATAAAATTTAACAATTTAGACCAAATTAATTTTAAAGTAAAAGAGGTAAAATTTTAAATGGCGATTAACTTAAACATTAAAAAGTGTTGACTTATGTTTTATAGTTTTGAAAAAACTTGAATGGATTCTTTCTCGTTTTTCTCTCTCGAGTGGCCAGGTTCTCTAATCTCTAAAGAACTAGAAAGAGCTACAAACAGGTTAAGGATAAAAAGGTTGCCAACGATGGCAAGAGGACATGAGTATAGAGGGTGAGTCCCTAAGAGCTTCTTTTTGTGATAATCTTATCAGGAATATAGATTTTCCTAGTGGATCGGTGGCTGATGATGTTTATGTAGATATCAAATTGGGGAATGATGATTTTAGTGTCAAAATAGATAGGCAATATTCAAAGCTCCATTTCTCATATAGAGTTCATGAGTTAATTCATAAAAGCATGAAAAAGACTGTTATTGTTGTCTTTTGGGGAGATCTATTTGTTTCAAAACTTTATTAAGGAGACTTCATTCTCTATGAAATTTAATTGAGAATTTTCAACTAGCAGATATGGATAGTAATTATTTCATAGTTAAGTTTGGTGATGATAGTGATTATAGTCGAATTCTTACTAAAGACCATTGGTAAATCATTGGACACTACTTTATATCCAATGTGTCACATCCCTAAATTTTGTCTAGTAGATTTAGATTAGTGGATTGGATAGCCGATTCGGGTCCAAGAATTAAATTTGAGAATAATAATAATAGTGGTCTAAAATTAGGTTAAGGAATTTAGAATTAATTATCCAAAAAATGATAACTTTAAGATGGTTTTTAAAAATAAAATTGGATTTAAAAGGAATTAAGAAAAAGGTGTTTTAATTAAAAAATTACTAATTTGTAAAAAGGTCAAACTTGAGAGTTTCCTAAAAGCAACTAATCCAAGTTTTAAAAATCGGTTCTTTTTTCATGCAACTATAAAACCCATTCATGTTTCTTCCCTTATTCATTTTCTCATTTGAATTTTTTCCAAACACCAATCTAAACATTTCTCTCTCCAAACAAACAGGTCATTTTGATTTTCTCACCTAATAAATATTAGATCTCAATTTTAAAGAAAATACTCAAATTCTTCATTCTTCTCCGAAGGTTTTTCAAGCAATTAAAGCTTCAATTTGTTTTTCTTCTTTAATCAAGGTTATATTTTGATTCTTGATGATATTTTTATGTATTCTGCTTTTACAAATCAAGATTTGATCACTTATAATGAGATGTCAATGGATCTAAAGTTTTAAGTCAAACATGAGATTGAAAATGGTGAAATTATGATTTTTAAGTTAAATCATTGTTACTAAATGATTTTCATTTATTTTGATTTGATTAAAAGGTTTTTAAACTCAATTTAATAGATCATTAAAGGATTTTAAAGAATTGATGATTTTCCCTTTTAAATGCTCTCATGTGACGATATTTTTGAAAAACTAAAATCTACATTTTTAAGCATTTAAAATGGTTTAAATCTCTTCTAATATGATATATGCTATGTTTACACTCATTTTTAAGTAATAGAAATAAGAATTGATTGAGGAAATCAATTATTTCGATAAATCTAGTTAAACTTTTGGTTTAAGAGGGGAGAATATGGATTTATATGTTTTTTTATGTTTAGATGTGATTTTGGATGCTACTGTTCTAATGATTAGTTTATCTTGTGTTTAATGTGTATGCGAAGTTCTAGATCCATCGGAGCCCTCTACGAGTAAGGCAAAAGACAATGAGAAGCTTGTTTAGGCTTTCGACAATTGGATGAATGCTAAATCTGGGAGTGATCTAAAGTGCTGCATGTAAGCACAATTCATAGATTTAATAGGGAGCTTAGGTTAGCCTTGCAAATAATGCTTGTGTGGTGTGAGATGTGATTTATAATTAGTTTATAGCAAAAAATGATGTGTTTATGTCAGTATATGACTCATGATTTGCTGGTTTTATGCACACATATAAGTTTATAGTGTTTGTGGCTCAAAGAGCATTGTGTTGGCACTTGATAGTGCATTACATGTGATGTGATGGTGTGGCAAATATGGACAAACAAGGATGTGCATAAAATAGTAAATAACAGTTTTTAAATGGATATGTTAGCCTTGTAGTGTCTTGATATCATTAAATATAGTTGGGATATCATAGGATTTGAGTACTCACACATGTGTTTTATATATGGGCGTTGGGGCTCAATATATGTTGGAAAAAAAAGGGAATGTTCAGTTTTAACTCCATTCAATGGGATATATTACTATGTTGGAGATTGATAGCTTATGCTACACTTATATAGAACATGTAACAGCTCAGTTTTAGCTAAATCGGAACAGTGGTTTTGGAACCACAAATCCGAGTTCTTAAAATTATTTTAATTTTATTTTTGGTGCTTATAGTATGTGAATATATGTGTGAAATATTCGTGTGATAAATTTATCATTTAAGTGATTAATTTGACAAAAGGACTAAATCGCGTAAAATGCAAAAGTTGCATTCTATAAGTTAAAAGTGCTTTATTGCCAAGGCTTATTAAATGAGATGTCCTTGTGTCGCAACTAGACCTTTGATAGTGAAATTTGACATATATGGACATTAATATGATGTTTTTAAAAGGTTTATAATAAGGTTATATTAGTAAATTGATTATTAAGTTATAATTATAATAAAACAAAACTAAAAATTTGTGTTCATTCATCTTTGGCAACCAAATAACAAAAAGAAAATAGCATTTTGGAAGCCATTGGGGTTCGGCACACATTGGTCTTGATTAAGGTATGTTCTTTGCTTGGTTTTTGATGATTTTTACGTTTTTGTGATCGTTGCTTTGAGTACTAACTAGCCCATGCCTCAATTTTTGAAAATGTTGATGATTTTGAAAGTTTCCATTGATGAATTCATGTGTTCTTGAATGTTTAATGATGAATTATGCAAGCTTGGTGTTTGATATACATGTTTTGTAAAGTGATTTTTGACAAATTAGGGATTAAATTGAGAAAAATGTAAATTGAGGAGTTAAAATGTGAAATAAATGAAAGATATGGGCTACTAAGGGCATAAGGGTAATTCGGCCAAGCATGGGTCTTATTGAATTTTGTGAATTTTGTGTATTTATGAATTAAGGACTAAATTGCAAGAAATGTGAAAGTGTAAGGCTAAAGTGTAAAAATGCCCAAATATGTGTTTGTGGATGAAATTGAATGAATAGGTGATTAAATAAGTTAATTTTGAATGTATATAGATCAAGAACGAAAGAAAACGGATTTTGATCGAGGAAAATCGAAAGTAGACGAATAGTCGACCCCGTCTGTTACTTCTGACTACGAGGTAAGTTCATATGTAAATACATGCTTTTAAATTGAATTAGATATGTATTAATTGTCATTGAATTGCAATGAGTATGAATGAGCAACTACGAGCAAGAAATGACAGAATTATGATGCCCAAAAATCCCGTACGAACCTTAGGAATGCTTAGGATGCAAATATCATGACATTAGGTTTATCAAGATGAGATTACATGTAAGACCATGTCTGGGACATTGGCATTGTATTGTGTTTATGTGTAAGACCATGTCTGGGACATTGGCATCGTTATATGATTTCGTGTAAGACTACGTCTGGTACGTTGGCATCGTTATATGATGACATGTAAGACCATATCTGAGATATGGCATTGTACGAGCTCTACGAGATATCCGACTATACTTAGTGATTCTGAAGAGTTCATCGGGCAAACTAAAGTCAAGATTGAATATGTGATTGAGTAAGTGATTCAGGTACATACGAGACTCATATGAGAATTGAAAAGAGTAAGTATTTGATGAATTTACATGTGAATTGGAATGGATGTACTTTGAGAAAGGTTTGTGCATCTAAATGTGTTTAGTTATAATTTGCTTAGTTGATGAGAATGATGTTGATTATGGTATAGATTTATTTGCACATGGCTTACTAAGCTTTTAAAGCTTACTTTGTGTATTCATTCTCAGTTTTATAGATTATCAAAGCTAGCTTGGACTTGGGGATCGTCAGGAAGCATCATCACACTATCTATCAACTAGTTGGTACTTTTGAAGCTTGTAATTATGGTATATGGCATGTATAGGCTAGTGAAATGTTGATAAGTTTTGAACCATGACTTTAGCCATGAGATTTGGTTTGCAAATGATGTACATGTTTGTGTGTGTTTGGTAAGTGTTATATATGTGAAGTATATAATACCTTATATGTTGGCTTATTTGGTGTGATTATGTGTTGGTTATTTTGATTAGCTGTTAATTGATGTGCTAATGCTTGGAAGCTAGCTGTAACACCCCAAACCCAGCCCAGACATTATGGCCAAATCTGGCATGTTAAATTGAAGTATTTTAACGAAAACTGTGTTTTCATTGAAAACCCTTCTTAAAAAAAACCTTAATTAACTTTAAAAAAACTCCTCTCAATCACTTGTTTAAAACATATGATTTTATGAAAACATGTCATTTTAAAATTTAGTTACGGAAACGTAGAAAACATACTATAATTTAGGAAACCCATGTTCAACTTTTCGTATTTACAACTAAAATAATAATAATTCAAGTAATAATAACATAATGAAACCTTGTTACAATCTGGTTTGAAACATACTTAATAAAATAAAAACTTATATGCTTAAAAAAACCAAGTCTAAATTATCTTGCTAGCTGGCTACCTAGAGTCCCTCTAAACATCGAACTTTCTACTGAGCTTCACCTGAAAATAAAATAAAAAAGGGGGTTAGTTTTCGCAAACTCAGTGTGTACAACCCTCAACACAAAAAAAAAAAAGCATTCCAAAATCATTCATCAAACATGCAATGCAATCCCATCCAAATTATCCATCCGCTACACACCAGCTCCGTCCTCCCCGTCACACCATGTGGGGATATAAATATCGACCCACCCAACCGACACACCAAGGGTTGCTCGGTTGCTGAACTACCTTCATTTACATATTGGGCTTTAAAAGCCGCCGTTGGATCCACGATTGTCAAGCAACCATGCGATCCTCATATACTTCCTCCGTTCCATAATTCCTAACCGATATGCAACCTAAGCAGAATATCATATGTATGCATGTCACTTACATTCAACACCTAAGGGTATTTTGGTCATTTTTACCCTTAAGGGCATTTCAGTAATTTTCCCTTAATTATGGTTTTCACTTACCTTGGCCCGTTAACAATCCCCGTGAGCTAAGATGAACGAATACTATGCACCAGGTAGGATTCCAGAGAATAGGAGGTGGGTCATTAAGACCGTTTAAGTACCAAGCTCTCCCTAGATCCAATCCTAGACATGCATATACCCGTTGCCACACCTTAACCCTATGACTTGTCCATGGTCGCAAATAATTATTAAGTTTTATGTAGTTACCATATTCTACGCCCAAAACCCTTTACAAAGCCAAATCAAATTCACATACCTGTATCTGGCCAATTTGGCCTAAATCGCCTGTATATGGTCCATTAGGCCCAAATCACCTTTATATGGCCCGTTAGGCCCAGTCACTTTCATATTCATGCTTACATACAAATTCCTATCACATAACATCAATATTCAGTTTTTGCCTATTATGGGCCCAACAGCCCCTCGGGCCCATTTAGCCCATTGCGGCCCATATGGCCAAATCACAACCCAAGTCCACGGAATCGCCCGTGGGCCTCAGGTAACCTATTGGTTTCCTCGTCACGAGTGTTTGCGCACTCGCAAGACTACCGCAGCCAAACTTTTGGCTTTTCAACATTTCAGCATTTCAGCTTTTGCCGATCTACTTGTGTGTGCAATGTATGTACACACCTGGTAAGCAAACGTGTTGCAATTCCCTTAGTCACCAACCTACAAATGATATCACCCTTCAATTAATTGCATGCTTAATACATATCTTTACTAAAACCGAAACCTCACTTTAACCTTACCTTGTGCGATCAGCCCCTTCTTAAATCACTAACCACGATCAACTCCTAGATCTGCACCAATCTTAACTATAAAAACCAGAATAATAGATGACTCGTATCCAACACAAGTCCCCTTACCTTAACTATGAACATTCGGCCACTTTAGCCAATGGGAGAGGAATACTTACCAAAACCGCAAGCACCTAAAGGCAATTTCAGCAGAGAGTTAAGATCCGAGATCCGATACTAATTCCCTACATAGTTAATTAAAAAGAGTGAGGGACACTAATTGATACTTAGCAAGGAAAACCTATTAGAAGAGCAACACTTACACTAGATCCGGTCAAAGAGTATTCGACCCTTGAGGGATTTGGCTTTTTCGGCTTTCAACTTAGTATGGTGAATAACGTTTATTTGGCACTAATAAAAGAAGAAGAGTAGTAGAAGAAATCGGTAAAGAATATTGTGTAGTGGAGAATAGAAATCGGCAGAAAGAAAAGAAAGAAATGTGTTTTTGGCTTTTAGGGAAGAGTGTTTCTGGCAACAATGTGAGAAAAAGATTTTAGCATTAGCCTCATACCCTCACATTCGGCACCTATTTATATCCCCTATGGTCGAATTCCTTAAGCCCAAGTTCCCATTTCGGCTCTACTAGCTCCTCACTTCTCATCTCCTCGTTTTTCTCCCTGATAACCCCTTGATCCTTTCCTTAATTTTCTCTCTTGAACACTTCCCTTGGAGTCCATTTTGACACCACTTCCAACCTTCTAGAAGGTAAAAAATAAACTCTAAAAATTACTAAGCTAGGATTCGAACCTTGGATCTCCTTGCTAGCCACTAACGCCACCTTCCTACTCCTTAAGTGGCGTCACTTAGCCACTCCTCCACAAGGCTTTTTGATGCTATTTTCCCTTATCTTTATTAAAAATCCCAACTTCTTGCCAACCCTGATTCTTTTAATAACTAAATGATAATTTCTTCTACCCCTAGATTCAAACTCAACCCTTAATTAAGACCTACTGTAATTATCACTTGGCTAGGAATATAAAACACAATTTTTTATCAAAACTGAAAACAAAGAAAGTTCTAGATTTCGGGATTTTTGGGTTTCAAGATTTTTGGGGTGTTACACTAGTATATTGTGGTTTGATTTGAGATGATGATATGGTATAATAAGTGATTTAAAATAGATGATAAGTTGATGAGTTAATGTATTTGGAATTAGGTAAATTGTGATAGTTTTGGCTTAATGATTTGGTATATTTTTGGTTGCTTAAAGATGTATTGACATGGAAATATTTTGGTTGTTTTGTATGCTTGTGGAAAGGGTGACAAATTGGGCTTTCAAATGGCCTATTTTTGTCTACACAGGCAGAGACACGGGCGTGTGTCTTAGTTGTGTCCGACACACGGTCATGTTACACGGTCGTATGTCCCCTGGGGTGCCCTATGAATTAAGTCAGTATATTTTACGGGTTTGACATGGCCTAGACATACGGACGTGTCTACTGGCCGTGTGTGTCACACGGATTCACACATGGGCGTTTGACTAACCGTGTGACATAAGTCAGTATACCTCCTAAATGGCACACGGCCTAGCACACGGGCGTGTGTGGCCATTTCGAAGGGTACACGGGCTAGACACACAGGCGTGTGGTCGGCTGTGTGACCCAAGTCAGTAACCTCCCTAGGTTTCCCACAGCCATGGCACACGTGCGTGTTTTTGGCCGTGTGGTACAAGTCAGTATGTATGTCCTATTTTCACACGGCCTGAGCCACGGGCGTGTCTGGTGGCCGTGTGAGTTACAAGGCCTGTTCACATGGGTGTGTAACCTATAATTTCATGAAATTTTTCTAAATGCTCAAAATTTTTTATATGTAATCGGTTTAGTCCCAAACCACTCTTAAGCATGTTTTAGGGTCTCGTAGACTTATTTAAGGGACTTAGTGTATGTGAATGAATGATATGCGATATTGAATGTTTGATAGATGTTATATTGTCCAGTAATACCTCGTAACCCTATTTCAGCGATGGATACGGGTTAAGGGTGTTACATTTATTGGTATCAGAGCTGCGGTTTTGTTCGATTCTAAGACTAATGTAGCACATGTGAGTCTAGCTATACATGCCATATTTTTAAACTATGATAGTGTGATGATTCTTGACAATTAAAATGTGTTTTTATATAGCAAATGGATCCTAATTGAGCCGTAGCTGATGGTGTTGAAAGTAATGCTCTTGCTTCCGCTCAAGAGGCAGTGCAATCTGATTCTAGGCTTGTATCTAGTGGCCACGAGGGAGAGGCTAAGCAAGCCTTATTCCAAATGATGAATGAGTAGTTCACTCAGTATATTAGAACTAATATAGCTGCTCCACAACCTTCTCCCCCGTCTAATACTCCACAAGTCCCTTTCATGCCACAAGTTGTGAATCCAATTCAATTTTGGCTTGAGAATACAATGAGTATTTGATGAAATGTCATGTACTCTTGATGAATGTCTTAAATGTGCTGTTTCACTTCTGAGAGATACGGCGTACCATTGGTGGAAAACGTTAATATCTATGGTTCCGAAATAATGAGTCACTTGGGAGTTCTTTTAGACAGAGTTTAGAAAAAAAGTACACTAGTCAAAGATTCATATATCATAAATGCAAAGAGTTTCTTAAGCTGAAACAGGGCCGTATGTCTGTTACGGATTATAAATGAGAATTTGTGAGATTAACTCAATATGCACAAGAATTTGTTTCGATCGAAGCAATTATGTACTAGAGATTTGAAGATGGTTTGAATGAAGATATCCGCTTGTTAGTCAGGATTTTGGAAATAAAAGAGTTTGTTGTGCTTATCGAACGAGTGTGTAAAGTTGAGGAACTCGGGAAAGAGAAAAGAAAAGTTGACTCAGAAGCTAGAGAAGTACGGAAAAGATCATCGAGTAAGTCATTTTAGTCGACATCAAAGAGATTTCGAAATGATTTTAGCCGTTCAAAGTCTACCGCGGGTTATTCTAGACGAGACCAAGAGAGGCCACCTATGAGTTAAAAAGGTACTTCAATAGCTAGTGTTGGAAATGTTAGACCAAATCAACCTAAATGCAAACATTGTGGTAAACGACATCCCGACAATTGTAGATTGAATGATCTGGCTTGTTTCAAATGTGGATCATTAGATTATTTTATCCGTGAATGTTCTGAGTTATGAGGCCGAGCAACACTGCGGCTAGAGGTAGACCACCTAGAAACACGAATATGTGAGTGGTAGCTAGAGAATAATTAAAGGCACTATTGTGAGATCTGTATTTCAAGTACCTGCCAGATCTTATGCTATTTGCACTCGCGAAGAAGCTTTGTCTCCAGATGTTATTACCGGTACTTTCACTCTCTATGATACTAGTGTTGCTGCATTAATTGATCCTGGATCTACTCATTCGTATATATGTATAAAATTAGTATCCAGTAAGACTTTGCCTGTAGAGTCTATTAAATTTTTTATTAGAGTATCAAACCCCTTAGACAAGTGTGTTCTAGTTGATAAAATATGCAAGAATTGTACGTTGATGATTCAAGATTCTGGTTTTCGGCCAATTTGATGTTGTTGCCATTCGACGAAGTTGATATACTTCTGGGTATGGATTGGTTGACACTGCATGATGCAATAATGAACGGCAAATGAAAGACAATTGATCTGAGATGTCCGAATGAAGAGATAATTCGTATTGAGGAGTGATTTCTTCGATGTTAGCTCAGAATTATGTGAGAAAAGGGTGTGAAGCTTATTTTGCTTATGTGCTCGACACTAAATTGACTGAAAAGAAGATTGAATCAGTACCAGTTGTGTGTGAATATTCAGATGTGTTTCCTGAAGAGTTACCGAGTTTACCACCGGTCAGAGAAGTTGAATTTGGTATTAAGTTAGTGTCGGGAACAACTCCGATATCGATAGCTCCATACAAAATGGCACCGACCGAACTAAAAGAGTTGAAAGCTCAGTTGCAAGAGTTGACAGATAGAGGTTTCGCACGACTGAGTTATTCTCCCTGGGGTGCATCGGTTTTGTTTGTGAAAAAGAAAGACAAGACTATGAGAATGTGCACCGACTATCGACAACTCAATAAAGCGAATATCAAGAATAAATACCCCTGCCACGAATAGACGATTTGTTCGATCAGTTGAAAAGGGCTACAGTGTTTTCAAAGATAGATTTGAGATCAGGTTACTATCAGTTGCGAGTCAAAGACTCTGATGTGCCGAAAACTACTTTTCGAGTGAGGTATGGACATTATGAGTTTTTAGTTATGCGTTTCGGACTAATGAACGCACCTGCTATTTTTATGGATCTAATGAATCGGATCTTCAGATTGTATTTGGATAGATTTATTATTGTGTTCATTAATGACATCTTGATTTATTCTCGTGATGAATTCAAGCATGCCGAACATCTAAGAATAGTGCTACAGACTTGTGTGATAAGCAGTTGTCAGTAAATGTAAATTTTGGTTTCACGAAGTCAATTTTCTAGGGCATATTGTGTCAGCATCGGGTATTCAAGTGGATCCGAGAAAGATTTCGGCAATATTAGATTAGAAGCCTTCGAAAAATGTATCCAAAGTTTGAAGTTTTTTGGTACTCGCCGGTTATTACAGGCAATTCATAAAAGACTTCTCAATGATTGCAACTCCGTTGACGAGACTACTTTAGAATGATATTAAGTTCGAGTGGTCAGACAAGTGCCAAAAAAGTTTTGATCACCTGGAAGTTTTATTGACCGAAGCTCTAATGTTAGTTCAGCCAGAATCGAGTAAAGAATTTTTAATTTATAGTGATGCATCATTGAATGGTCTGGGCTGTGTTTTGATGCAGGAAGGCAAAGTCATAGCTTATGCCTCGAGACAATTGAAACCGCATGAAAAGAATTACTCAACGCACGATTTGGAATTAGCAGCTATCGTGTTTGCGTTGAAGATTTGGCGCCATTATCCGTTCAGTGAAAAATGTCATGTTTATTCTGATCATAAGAGCTTAAAATATTTGATGATTTAGAAATACTTGAATTTGCAACAGTGGAGATGGTTGGAATTGTTGAAAGATTACGAGCTAGTGATTGACTACCATTCGGGAAAGGCTAATGTTGTGGCTGATGCTTTAAGTCAAAAATCTTTGTTTGCATTACGTGTGATGAATACTCAGATGACTCTATCTAATAATAGCTCGATTGTGGCTGAGTTGAAAGCAATACAATTTTTTTTACAGCAGATTTGCGAAGCTCAAAAAGTTGATAATGAATTGTTAGCAAAACGAGCTCAATGTGATTTGAATTTTAATTTAGAATTTTGAATTGATGTTGATGATTGTTTAAGATTCAGAGATCGAATATGTGTTCCGAGAAATTTAGAGTTGATTCAGATGATTGTAAATGAAGCTCATAGCAGTCGATTATCTGTTCATGCAGGAAGTACAAAAATATATAACTATCTGAAACAATTTTACTGGTGGCCTGGAATAAAGCATGATATCTCTAAACTTATTTCAAAATGTTTAATCTATCAGCAAATCAAAGCTAAGCATCAGGTATCGTCTAGGTTACTGCAGCTGATTATGATTCTTGAAAGGAAATGGGACAGAATTATAATGGATTTTGTATCAGGTTTGCCCCTATCTTTCAGTAAGAAAGATGCGATATGGGTGATTGTTGATAGACTGACCAAATCAGCTCATTTCACTTCGGTATGAACAGATTATTTGCTCGATAAATTAGCTGACTTGTATATTTTCGAGGTTGTAAGATTACATAGAGTAACTATTTCTATTGTTTTAGACAGAGATTCGAGATTTACATCACGTTTTTGGAAGAAATTGCAAGATGCACTGGGTACAAAGCTACACTTTATTACTGCTTTTCATATGCAAACAGATGGCAAATCCGAGTGAATTATTCAGATACTCAAGGATATGTTGAGATGTTGCATTCTTGAGTTTGAAGGTACGTGGGAATGATACTTGCCATTGATTGAATTTGCATATAATAATAGTTTTCAATCGAGTATAAAAATGACACCTTACGAAGTATTGTACGGTCACAAATACTGAACACATTTGTATTGGACTGAGCTCAGCGAGAATAAGATTCACGGGGTTGATTTGATTAAAGAGACGAAATAGAAAGTGAAAGTGATTCATGAAAACTTGAAAGCAGCGTTAGATCATCAGAAATCGTACGCAGACATGAAATGAAAAGATACTAATTTCAAATCAGAGATCAAGTGTTTTTGAAAGTGTCTCCATGGAAGAAAATACTTAGGTTTGGCAGAAAAGGCAAGTTAAGTTCGAGATTAATTGGGCTGTACGAGATTCTTGAGCGCATTGGGTCGATTGCTTATAGATTATCATTGCCACTTGAGTTAGAAAAGATTCATAATGTATTTCATGTATCGATGCTTCAACGTTACAGATCCAATCCCTTGCATGTGATTTTTCCCTCTGAGATTGAGATTCAATCTGATATGACATACGAAGAAGAACTGATTTGAATTCTAGCTCATGAAATCAAAGAGTTAAGAAATAAGAAAATTTCATTAGTGAAAGTTTTATGGCATCGACATAGGGTTGAAGAAGCTATGTGGGAACCCGAGGATGCTATGAGCAAGCACTATCCAAACCTATTCATTGGTAAGATTTTCAGGGACGAAAATCGCTAAGGGGAGAGAGTTGTAACAGCCCGATTTTAGCTAAATCAGAATAGTGGTTTCAGAACCACAAATCTGAGTTTGTAAAATTATTTTGATTTTATTTTTGGTGCTTATAGTGTGTGATATGTGTGAAATTTTCGTGTGATAATTTTATCGTTTAAGTGATTAATTTGACTAAACGACTAAACCGCGCAAATTGCAAAAGTTGCATTCTATAAGTTAAAAGTGCTTAATTACAAGGGCTTATTAAATGAGAGGTCCTTATGTTGTAATTAGACCTTTGATAGTGAAATTTGACATATATGGACATTAATATGATGTTTTTAAAAGGTTTATAATAAAGTTATATTAGTAAATTGATTATTAAGTTATAATTATAATAAAACAAAACTAAAAATTTATGATCATTCATCTTTGGCAACTGAATAACAAAAATAGAGTTTTGGAAGCCATTAGGGTTCAGCACATATTGACCTTGATTAAGGTATGTTCTTTGCTCGATTTTTAATGATTTTTACGTTTTTGTGATCGTTGCTTTGAGTACTAGCTAGCCCATGCCTCGATTTTTGAAAATTTTAATGATTTGGAAAGTTTCCATTGATGAATTCATGTGTTCTTGAATGTTTAATAATGAATTATGCAAGCTTGGTGTTTAATATACATGTTTTGTAAAGTGATAATTAAGAAAAATGTCAATTAGGGATTAAATTGAGAAAAGTGTAAATTGAGGGGTTAAAATGTGAAATGAATGAAAGATATAGGCCACTAAGGGCAAAAGGGTAATTCAGCCAAGCATGGGTCTTATTGAATTTTGTGAATTTTTTGTATTTATGAAATAAGGACTAAATTGCAAGAAATGTGAAAGTTTAGGGCTAAAGTGTAAAAATGCCCAAATATGTGTTTGTGGATGAAATTGAATGAATAGGTGATTAAATAAGTTAATTTTGAATGTATATAGATCAAGAATGAAGGAAAACGAATTTTGATCGGGGAAAATCGAAAGTAGACGAATAGTTGACCCCGTCCGTTACTTCTGACTACGAGTTAAGTTAATATGCAAATACATACTTTTAAATTGAATTAGATATGTATTAATTGTCATTGAATTCCAATGAGTATGAATGAGAAACTACGAGTAAGAAATGACAGAATTACGACGTCTGAATGTCCTATATGATCCTTAGGAATGCTTAGGATGCAAATGTCATGACATTAGGTTTATCAAGATGAGATTACATGTAAGACCATGTCTGGGACATTGGCATTGTATTGTGTTTACGTGTAAGACCATGTATAGGACATTGGCATCGTTATATGATTTCGTGTAAGACCACATCCGGGACGTTGGCATCGATATATGATGACATGTAAGACCATATCTGGGATATGACATTGTACGAGCTCTACGAGGTATCCGAGTATCCTTAGTGATTCCGAAGAGTTCATTGGGTAAAGTCAAGTCAAGATTGAATATGTGATTGAGTAAGTGATTCAGGTACGTACGAGACTCAAACGAGAATCGAAAAGAGTAAGTATTTGATGAATTTACATGTGAATTGGAATGGATGTACTTTGAGAAAGGTTTGTGTATCTAAATGTGTTTAGTTATAATTTGCTTAGTTGATGAGAATGATGTTGATTATGGTATATATTTATTTGTATATGGCTTACTAAGCTTTTAAAGCTTACTTTGTGTATTCATTCTCTGTTTTATAGATTATCAAAGCTAGCTTGGACTCGGGGATCATCAGGAAGCATCATCACACTATCTATCAACTAGTTGGTACTTTTGAAGCTTGTAATTATGGTATATGGAATGTATAGGCTAGTGAAATATTGATAAGTTTTGAACCATGACTTTAGCCATGAGATTTGGTTTGTAAATGATGTACATGTTTGTGTGTGTTTGGTAAATGTTATATATGTGAAGTATATAATACCTTATATGTTGGCTTATTTGGTGTGATTATGTGTTGGTTATTTTGATCAGCTGTTAATTGATGTGCTAATGCTTGGAAGCTAGCATATTGTGGTTTGATTTGAGATGATGATATGGTGTAATAAGTGACTTAAAATAGATGATAAATTGATGAGTTAATGTATTTGGAATTAGGTAAATTGTGATAGTTTTGGCTTAATGATTTGGTATATTTTTGGTTGCTTAAAGATGTATTGAAATGGAAATATTTTGGTTGTTTTGTGTGCTTATGGAAAGGGTGACAAATTGGCCTTTCAAATGGCCTATTTTCGTCTCAGCCGTGTGCGACACACGGTCATGTTACACGGTCGTGTGTCCCCTGGGGTACCCTACGAATTAAGTTAGTATATCCTATAGGTTTGATACGGCCTAGACAGACAGGCGTGACTACTGGCCGTGTGTGTCATACGGACTCACACATGGGTGTGTGACTGGCCATGTGACGTGAGTCAGTATACGCCCTAAATGGCACACGGCCTAGCACACGGGCGTGTGTGGCCATTTCAAAGGGTACATGGGATAGACACACGGGCGTGTGGTCGGGTGTGTGACCCAAGTCATTAACCTCCCTAGTTTTCCCACGGCCATGGCACACGGGCGTGTTTTCGGCCATGTGGTACAAGTAAGTATGTATGCCTTGTTTTCACACGGACTGAGCCACGGGCGTGTCTGGTGGCTGTGTGTCTGTTCACACGGGTATATGACCTATAATTTCATGAAATTTTTCTAAGTGTTCAGAAATTTTTATATACAATCGATTTAGTCTCAAACCACTCTTAAGAATGTTTTAGGGTCTCGTAGACCTATTTAAGGAACTTCGTGTATGTGAATGAATGATATGCGATATTGAATGTTTGATAAATGTTATATTGTACAGTAACACCTCGTAACCCTATTCTGACAATGAATACGGGTTAGGGGTGTTACAGAACATGTTAGACTCTTTGAGTCATTGGTGTGTTGGAGATTCGTTTTTCTGATGAGATAGTTTGTATATATATTTTTCAAATCACAAGTAGCCAAACGATCAAAATCTATATGGATAGAATTTATAGTGGGATCTCGCAACATAAGCAATTATATTTCAATTGTGAATTGATTGAATTATGCTTAAAAGAGTCATGATTGTTTCCCTGAGTATGCTTTCCTTTAACCTCAGATATTGTGTTTTATTGTGGCATCCTTGAGCATTCATTGAGTTTTGAAAAGCTCACACTCGTGTTTAAATATTTTGTAGAGAGATAGCTCAATCGAGGAGGGGGAACTGGGTTAGCAAAGTGATCTATTCAAGGCAACTTGGTTGAGTTTGTTTTGAGGTTTTTGAACTCATTAATAAAGACAATGTTGGTTGTTTTTATGGGACAAGACAATTGTCACAACCCATTTCGGTGAGGTTGGAACAGTGGTTTCGAGACCATAAATCCGAGCCAAAAATAAAAATTTATTTTATTTTTATTTTATGGTTGGCATAATGATAGGAAGGTCACATGAAAATTTTGATACGAAAATTTTATCGATTGTGTGTTAAATTGGGGAAAGGACTGAATTGCATAAAATGCAAAAGTCGGGTTCTAGTAGCTATAGGTATCAAATAGCTATGAAATTCAAAACTAGAGGTCCTTATATAGTAATTAGACCATTAAAGATAAGTATGTAGATATTTTAATGACTCAACCATGGAAAAATTATAAAAGGGTAGGAACTAAATTGGAAATCAATAAAATTAATAGATGATAATTAATTAAAAAGAAAAAAATCATCTATTTTCATATCATCTTTCCCATTTTTTCTATAGAAACCCTAGGAGAGAGGAAGAAAACTTTTCAAGCTTAAAAGGTATGAAATCAAGTCTCGTTTTTAGTGATTTCTATATTTTTAGAATCAGAATAGTCTAATCTTTGTATTTAGGGGATTTATTTGAAAAGTTATCAATGTATGAAATTTGGATCATGGATGAATATGCTGAAAATTTGAAATTTATGGTAGAAAATGATAAGTTATTGATAGACAAACAACATTTCCAAAGCAATTTTTGATGAAAACTTAATTTAGGGACTAAAATTAAAAAATGGTAAAACCCATGGAAAATTCTGAGCTCGTAAATTAAACTTCAGCCTATTTTCTTATGTTTTATGACATGCTGATCATTTTTCCCTTCTATGGCAACATCAAATTCTCACTCTAACATGTACTTATGACTATTAGGTATTTTTACCGATTAAGCCCTTTTGCTCGTTTTCACTTAAAACCGAGTAGCACAAGTTGTCTAACATAATTTAAAACCTCATATTCTATCATAAAACACCAAAATACACAAATTTCACCTATGGTTATTTTTCCAAATATAAACCCTAGGTTAAATTATTGCTAGCATAAGCTAAATCGAGCTACTAGGACTCCAAAAACGTAAAAAACTTAAAAAACGGGGCTAGAATGGATTTACAATCGAGCTTGGAAGCTTGAAAAACCCTAGCCATGGTTTCTCCTTGCTATATTCGTCCATGGGGTTGAAGATGAGCAAAATTGGCTTTTAATTTTGTATTTTAATTCATTTTACCCCTAAATGACCAAAATACCCTTACTACTAAACTTTCCAAAAATTCCATCCATGTCCAATTTTTGTCCATAAACTTAGAAATTGGTAAAATTGCTATTTAAGACCTCCTAATTAATATTTCGAAACAATTTCATACTAGAAACTTCTAGAATGCAAGTTTTGCAAATTATTCGATTTAGTCCCTAATTTCAATTTAAGCACTTTATGCATAAAATTTCTTCACGAAAATTTCACACAATCATGCAATCATATCATAAACATCAAAATAATTATAAAATAATTATTTCTATCTCAGATTTTGTGGTCACGAAACCACTATTCTGATTAGGCCCTAATTCGGGATATTACAACTCTCCCCCCCTTTAGGGATTTTCGTCCCCGAAAATCTTACTAGAAAAGTGGTCTTCACTTTTAATCTCATATTCGGTGCCAAAGAACTTTCACTTAGACTGTACCTCCAATACATCTCTTTAATTTCTCATATGATCTGAAAGCTTACAGTCTCAACTCTCAACTGTTCTTAAATTTTCAACCCTTCTCAGTTTCCCATGATATCATGACATAAAACCCGGGTCTTAACTTGATTAATGGAGACCGGAATTCCAAGAAATCCAACAATCAAAGAGACCTGAATTTCCATGAATCTGATGAGTAGGAATTCATTCAATACAGATATGATTTATAGATCTCGCCAAACATTTAACAATAGGATACATCACATTTTCTCTCTTTCGCCATGGAAATAATTCGATATGGCCTCAAGAATAGTCCTTCTCATTTCCATCCCAATATCAAAACTGACAAGGATAATTTTGATAGATCCCAATGCTCGGCTTTAACCCCTTTAACAACTCCGATTTTATGTAACATCGAATGCTCTAAACTATCACATTACTTCTTTGTCTTGAAACACATCACAATTCATACCACAAGACATTATCGAAAGTCGGGAAGTCTTTACTCAATGTAGACTAGTCTAGTTCGACGCTTGGCTTACCAATATTCTCATCTATCTGAACTTTGTCAACATGTAATAAACTTTTCAGTTTTTACAAAATGAAAACCTTATCATTCGTAGTGACTTTAACTAATATCAAACTTTTTCTAATAAATATACACTTCTTGTTCAGACTATTTACTCTTTCATCCGTACAAAATGAAATTCTATTATCAGACTTGGGAAAAATAATCCTGACATAATTGTCACATGAAATCTTTCAAATAAATAATTCACCATACCGACTGAAACTCGCGCTTTTATCACTTATGCCTTTACTGATGTCAAATCCTTACACAAAAATTAGAAAAAATCCCAATACTAAAATCACCACATTATCAAGATCAAATTAGAAGAATAGTCATATTTGACATGATTATCACGAGCTAAAGAACGCACTTAGAACACGAGTCATAAAATATAACTCATTTACCTGTTTCGTTTCTTCCATATGAAAATAGACTCATCAATCTTCGATTCCATAACTTATTCATTATTTAATTCCATTTCTACTATTTTTAGTGATTTTTCAAATTCACGTCACTACTGCTATCTGAATCTATTTTATGATAAATTTTAGCTATTTCATGGCTTCCATGGATTAGCTAGCAATTTGACATACATAACACCAAATATGATCATAATTAGCCATTCCAATGGCTAATCATTACCAAGCATTTTTATACCACTCAATAACCATATCATAAGACTATATATACAAAATGATTATAATGCTATACATGCCATACTCAAAATATACAAGCCATTATGCCAAGATGGTATACGGATAGTGTGAGCGTGCCTCCGACCATTCCCGATTTCCGAGCTGGCTTGTCAACACTACAAGGAATGAAAAGGAGGGAGTAAGCATAAATGCTTAGTAAGTTCACATGCAAATAGCAAGCAACATAACCATATCAGCAAACATAAAACATCATTTGCATAATCATCACCAAGACATTCATATCATATTTTCATTTATCATCTTACCATATTGTTGTTATATCGATTTTTCCACCCGAGGGTTAAGTACATACCTGTTCAAAGTATCCATTTCACAACACTTACCAATACGTCCTTTTCATCTTGAGTATTCCGCCATTTGAGTAGAACTTTACCCGTTGAACACATCGGAATATAATTCGGATACATGGAAAGTTTGCACATAAGTGCCACATATGTAGCCAAGCTACTATGTAACCCGCCCATAAGCGAACTCGGACTCAACTCAACGAGCTCGGATGCCTAGTTACATTTCACGAACTCGGACTCAACTCAACGAGTTCGGGCATTCGCATCCATAAGTGAACTCGGACTCAACGCAACGAGTTCGGATGCCCAAATATCCCAGTGACATGTCATATCCTAATCCATTCCTAAGGTTCAACGGGACCTTTTTCCCAATCATGTGTCTCAACCATCTTCTACGGAATGCCGATACCGATACTCGGTAGTATTTCACATTTTCTAAGTATATCACATAAATAATATTTCATAATAATTATCATATCATTTAAATAACATAAAAACATTTAAAATAATAACTATGTTACCAACATTTACATATGAACTTACCTAGTATGCGAAAATGGCTACTTTTACCATTTCGTCCACAACTTGGTATTTTCCCCATTTTAGCCCGAATTTTAGTTTTCCTTGCTCTATCATTTAAAATACAGTCTAATTAGGACTCACATTATTCAAATTGACCCAAAATCATATTTTGGAAAAATTACAATTTTGCCCCTAAACTTTTGCATATTTACACTTTTTCCCCAAAGCTCGTAAATTAAACTTCAGCCTATTTTCTTATGTTTTATGACATGCTGATCATTTTTCCCTTCTATGGCAACATCAAATTCTCACTCTAACATGTACTTATGACTATTAGGTATTTTTATCGATTAAGCCCTTTTGCTCGTTTTCACTTAAAACCGAGTAGCACAAGTTGTCTAACATAATTTAAAACCTCATATTCTATCATAAAACACCAAAATACACAAATTTCACCCATGGTTATTTTTTCAAATATAAACCCTAGGTTAAATTATTGCTAGCATAAGCTAAATCGAGCTACTAGGACTCCAAAAACGTAAAAAACTTGAAAAACGGGGCTAGAATGGACTTACAATCGAGCTTGGAAGCTTGAAAAACCCTAGCCATGGTTTCTCCTTGCTATATTCGTCCATGGGGTTGAAGATGAGCAAAATTGGCTTTTAATTTTGTATTTTAATTCATTTTACCCCTAAATGACCAAAATGCCCTTACTACTAAACTTTCCAAAAATTCCATCCATGTCCAATTTTTGTCCATAAACTTAGAAATTGGTAAAATTGCTATGTAATACCTCCTAATTAATATTTCAAAACAATTTCATACTAGAAACTTCTAGAATGCAAGTTTTGCAAATTATTCGATTTAGTCCCTAATTTCAATTTAAGCACTTTATGCATAAAATTTCTTCACGAAAATTTCACACAATCATGCAATCATATCATAAACATCAAAATAATTATAAAATAATTATTTCTATCTCAGATTTTGTGGTCACGAAACCACTATTCCGATTAGGCCCTAATTCGGGATATTACAACTCTCCCCCCCTTTAGGGATTTTCGTCCCCGAAAATCTTACTAGAAAAGTGGTCTTCACTTTTAATCTCATATTCGGTGCCAAAGAACTTTCACTTAGACTGTACCTCCAATACATCTCTTTAATTTCTCATATGATCGAAAGCTTACGAGTCTCAACTCTCAATTGTTCTTAAATTTTCAACCCTTCTCGATTTCCCATGATATCATGACATAAAACCGGATCTTAACTTGATTAATGGAGACCGGAATTCCAAGAAATCCAACAATCAAAGAGACACGAATTTCCATGAATCGATGAGTAGGAATTCATTCAATACAGATATGATTTATAGATCTCGCCAAACATTTAACAATAGGATACACACACATTTTCTCTCTTTTTCGCCATGGAAATAATTTCGATATGGCCTCAAGAATAGTCCTTCTCATTTCCATCCCAATATCAAACCGACAAGGATAATTTTGATAGATCCCAATGCTCGGCTTTAACCCCTTTAACAACTCCGATTTTATGTAACATCGAATGCTCTAAACTATCACATTACTTCTTTGTCTTGAAACACATCACAATTCATACCACAAGTACATTCTTGAAAGTCGGGAAGTCTTTACTCAATGTAGACTAGTCTAGTTCGCACGCTTGGCTACCAATATTCTCATCTATCGAACTTTGTCAACATGTAATAAACTTTTCAGTTTTTACAAAATGAAAACCTTATCATTCGTAGTGACTTTAACTAATATCAAACTTTTTCTAATAAATATACACTTCTTGTTCAGACTATTTACTCTTTTATCCGTACAAAATGAAATTCTATTATCAGACTTGGGAAAAATAATCCTGACATAATTGTCACATGAAATCTTTCAAATAAATAATTCACCATACCGACTGAAACTCGCGCTTTTATCACTTATGCCTTTACTGATGTCAAATCCTTACACAAAAATTAGAAAAAATCCCAATACTAAAATCACCACATTATCAAGATCAAATTAGAAGAATAGTCATATTTGACATGATTATCACGAGCTAAAGAACGCACTTCGAACACGAGTCATAAAATATAACTCATTTACCTGTTTCGTTTCTTCCATATGAAAATAGACTCATCAATCTTCGATTCCATGACTTATTCATTATTTAATTCCATTTCTACTATCTTTAGTGATTTTTCAAATTCACGTCACTACTGCTATCTGAATCTATTTTATGATAAATTTTAGCTATTTCATGGCTTCCATGGATTAGCTAGCAATTTGACATACATAACACCAAATATGATTATAATTAGCCATTCCAATGGCTAATCATTACCAAGCATTTTTATACCACTCAATAACCATATCATAAGACTATATATACAAAATGATTATAATGCTATACATGCCATACTCAAAATATACAAGCCATTATGCCAAGATGGTATACGGATAGTGTGAGCGTGCCTCAGACCATTCCCGATTTCCGAAGTGGCTTGTCAACACTACAAGGAATGAAAAGGAGGAGTAAGCATAAATGCTTAGTAAGTTCACATGCAAATAGCAAGCAACATAACCATATCAGCAAACATAAAACATCATTTGCATAATCATCACCAAGACATTCATATCATATTTTCATTTATCATCTTACCATATTGTTGTTATATCGATTTTTCAACCCGAGGGTTAAGTACATACCTGTTCAAAGTATCCATTTCACAACACTTACCAATACGTCCCTTTCATCTTGAGTATTCCTCCATTTGAGTAGAACTTTACCCGTTGAACACATCGGAATATAATTCGGATACATGGAAATTTTGCACATAAGTGCCACATATGTAGCCAAGCTACTATGTAACCCGCCCATAAGCGAACTCGGACTCAACTCAACGAGCTCGGATGCCTAGTTACATTTCACGAACTCGGACTCAACTCAACGAGTTCGGGCATTCGCATCCATAAGTGAACTCGGACTCAACTCAACGAGTTCGGATGCCCAAATATCCCAGTGACATGTCACTTGTATCCTAATCCATTCCTAAGGTTCAACGGGACCTTTTTCCCAATCATGTGTCTCAACCATCTTCTACGGAATGCCGATACCGATACTCGGTAGTATTTCACATTTTCCAAGTATATCACATAATTTGACATATTATCAAACAATTATCACGAGTATAATATTTCATAATAATTATCATATCATTTAAATAACATAAAAACATTTAAAATAATAACTATGTTACCAACATTTACATATGAACTTACCTAGTATGCGAAAATGGCTACTTTTACCATTTCGTCCACAACTTGGTATTTTCCCCATTTTAGCCCGAATTTTAGTTTTCCTTGCTCTATCATTTAAAATACAGTCTAATTAGGACTCACATTATTCAAATTGACCCAAAATCATATTTTGGAAAAATTACAATTTTGCCCCTAAACTTTTGCATATTTACACTTTTTCCCCAAAGCTCGTAAATTAAACTTCAGCCTATTTTCTTATGTGTTATGACATGCTGATCATTTTTCCCTTCTATGGCAACATCAAATTCTCACTCTAACATGTACTTATGACTATTAGGTATTTTTATCGATTAAGCCCTTTTGCTCGTTTTCACTTAAAACCGAGTAGCACAAGTTGTCTAACATAATTTAAAACCTCATATTCTATCATAAAACACCAAAATACACAAATTTCACCTATGGGTATTTTTCCAAATATAAACCCTAGGTTAAATTATTGCTAGCATAAGCTAAATCGAGCTACCGGGACTCCAAAAACGTAAAGAACTTGAAAAACGGAATGGACTTACAATCGAGCTTGGAAGCTTGAAAAACCCTAGCCATGGTTTCTCCTTGCTATATTCGGCCATGGGGTTGAAGATGAGCAAAATTGGCTTTTAATTTTGTATTTTAATTCATTTTAACCCTAAATGACCAAAATGCCCTTACTACTAAACTTTCCAAAAATTCCATCCATGTCCAATTTTGTCCATAAACTTAGAAATTGGTAAAATTTCTATTTAAGACCTCCTAATTAATATTTCAAAACAATTTCATACTAGAAACTTCTAGAATGCAAGTTTTGCAAATTATTCGATTTAGTCCCTAATTTCAATTTAAGCACTTTATGTATAAAATTTCTTCACGAAAATTTCACAAAATCATGAAATCATATCATAAACATCAAAATAATTATTTCTATCTCAGATTTTGTGGTCACGAAACCACTATTCCGATTAGGCCCTAATTTGGGATATTACATGTACAGAACATCGGTATCGCATCTGCTCTACATGCGAAGCTTTGGGACCTATATGGTGGTTTGTGTATTTCTTGGAGCAAGTGCCACAAAAAAAAACTCTAGTGGAATGCAATAGTGAGACAGTAGTAAAAATGATCACACAAAACTTCGACGAAGGAAGTGGAATCACTTTCGTTAGACTTAATAAACATTATGTCGATGAGAGTGGGATATGCAGGTGCAACATATTTACTGAGAATCAAACAAAGTTGTTGATGTTATTGTCAAGAATAACTTTGCTAAGAACTTTGATTCATAGCAATTTGCTATTTTCCTAGTTAGGGTTGAAAGTTTCATTCGAGTAGGACTAATAGATTACTTATCCTTAGTTTTGTATTATTTAATGACATAATGTACTAGGGCTCACCTTTCTATTCCTACCAGAAAAGAAAAAAAGCATATTGGTATAGCTGACAGAGATGGCAATGAAGCAAAACAGGGTAGTTTTTTGCCCACTCCAATTTTAACTTGAAGTTTTTGCCTTCCACCCAGACCTGGCCGTAAACCTGATTTTATCTAGAATTTTAACACTTGAACTCAGCTCCAAAAAAATTTCCCAAGCTCGATCCAAACTGTTGTGAAATGTTACATAATTTTTATTTTATATTAAAGTTTACAAGATTAAATAAAATACATGTTATAAAATCTTGTAAAAAAATTAATTAAAATATAGGGTAAACAACATCCATGGTCACTCTAAAATAGAGTTTTTCCTATTTTGGTCACTTTAAAATTTTTTTCTCAATATAGTAGGGTGGGTCTCACGAGCTCTTTTCGTTGCCCTGTGCCCGCTTAAATCGTGAAGTTAAAGAGTAGACAAGTAGCATAACATGGCTAGGGCGTTCCATGCTACAACATACTCTAGTTGTTTCATCCGTCATCTTACGCTATATCTTTGAGTATTTTAGGTGGGCGTAGCCCCAGTTTTACTCATTTTTTTGCGTTTTCTCTCGTATCCCCACACTCCCCGAAATCCAAAAAAGTGTAGGGGAGTGTGGTCAACAGAGAGAGTGTGTGAGGTAAGCCAACATTCCTTATAGTAAGCCTCCCTGAGGGAGGTATGGAGGGGTAACGGTACATCTGACCAATCGAGGATTCTGTGATCCAAGTTGTCAAGATTCCTCGACAATTGGCCAATAAATGTCTTAATTTTGCGATCTTTTTTTTAGCGATAAGTCATGGGTTTAGTGGCATTATATGATGCCACTAAATGTGCTTATTTTGATTATTGAGTTCATTGGCTTTTTATCGCCCTTGAGTTAAGGGCGCTATAAAGGCTAAGACATGGGTATAATATGATTTTGTGGTTAAGTCTTTAAGAGGTTTCTCTATGTTAGTGCAAAAGAGTTACTATCTAGTATGGTAGTTAATAGAGGGAATAGTAGGATAGAGAAATACTCCCTCTGGGCTAAAGCCTCTCTGCTCTGCTTCACCACTCGCAATAGTATGGAAAAATTGAAAAAAGCTTTTAAGCCTCAATCAACTCTCAAACCATATGTTTGAGGTAGGGAGCCAGTGTCGCCTCAAGTTTGGCACGTGTCCTCTATTTTTAGGGACACAACAACATACAACAACGGGTCTATTGTTCCCAAGCCTTACCCAACCTACACTAATATAGGGTGTTGAGGCCCGTATTAGCCTAGGCCTCGGGAAGTATGTCAGTAATGGATGCCTTCTTGTCAACTAGTTTATACCAATAGCCTCACTCTAATTAAGATAATTGTTCGAATTAATCACTACCATTAAAAATTTTGTTAATACACTAACGAATTGTCATCGTGGAACATTAACCACTAACACGTGAAATCTTTTGACTAAAGATTAGGACCTCTCTACAATTAACCCCAAACGCATTTTTAATTATTTTTTTATTCTTTCTCTTCTCTCGCTTATTTTTCTTTTTTGTTTTCTAAAATGACATCAACATATTTGAACTGCGCATTTTTAATTATTTTTTTATTCTTTCTCTTCTCTCGCTTATTTTTCTTTTTTGTTTTCTAAAATGACATCAACATATTTGAACTGTGAGTACCTTCATAACATTGCCAGCATAACCACGATAGCATTATGAATTGGCTTAACTAGAATCCATTCATCTTTATGTCGGATTTGAAGTCCAAGAACCTTATCATCTTGCCAAAGTATTGCTACTATATTTTAGTCAGAGTGAGCGCTAATACCAAGAACAAGATCAAGCCTTGAGCATGGTGGATAATAATTTTATCCAAAACTGGGTTTCGAGGAAGATAAGTGAAATGATTAGGGAAAATCTCTGCTAATACAAAACGTCCAGTAGATGGTGAGAAATGATCCTCTATCAGTTCCTGAAAAATACATACAAGCACACAAAGACGAGCCATTAGTCCCTCATATGGCATCATATTCATTTCACATTACAATTATAAATTTTTCCTTGTTAGCTAAAAGAGATGAATATGAAAGAAGAAAGCTAGACCTTGCTTGCAAGGACTGGGGATTTTTCCAGGGAATTAATCGGAATATTTTTAGCTTTGTATAATCTTGTTTTTGTAATGAAATATTTATTTTTTTGACAAATAATAAACCATGGGGTGGCTGAACAATACTTGCTTAAGATGAAGGAAACTATTAAAGCTTTATTTGAACTACCACTAAAAGAAAACAACTAAAAGAAAACAACAAGCACACGCAGGCCAGGAATAATCTCCAAGGATACGGGGAAGTGTATGTCATCTCAGAGGATCAAAAACTAGATTGGGGTGAAATGGTATTCTTGGTTACACTCTCTCCTAAGGTTAGTAACATAACGTACTGGCCAGATACCATATCATGTTTCAAGTATGCACTTTTTTCTTTGTGTTCTTTATACATTTTAGTGTAGTTTGAGCCTTAATTGGCTTCCACTATGGCATACTTTTTCTCCTATTGTGGAAGGATGTTGTAGAAAGTTACTCAGAAGAAGCTCAAGAGGTACCTAATGAGTTATGTCCCAATGTGTCACTACTTATGGACATGGATAGAGACAACCTAAGAAGGTTTCATGACAAGACAAAACAAGTTACGCGAATGAACTATTATCCACCATACTCAAGACCTAATATTGTTCTTAGTATTAGCCCTCACTCTAACTTAGATATAGTAACATTACTTTAGCAAGATGATGAGGTTCTTGGACTCCAAATCTGACATAAAGATGAATAGATTCTAGTAAAGCTGATTCATAAGGCCATTGTGGTGAACGTTGGTGCTATTATGGAGGTACTCACGTGCAAATACGTTGATGTCATTTCAAAGAACAAAAAAAAACAAAAAGCTAGAGAAGAGAAAGAACAAAAATAAAATAAAAACAAAGTGTTTTTGGCTAAATGTAGAGAGATTTCTAACTTTAGTCAAAAGTTAAAAAAAAATGACATATTAGTGGTTAGTGTGTCATGTCAATAATCCATTAGTGGATTAATAAAATTTTTAACAGTAATGGCTCATTCGAACAATTATCTTAGAATGACTAAATTGAAAAAAAATATATAACATGACCAAAATAAAGCAAACCCTATTTTAAAGTAACTATAAGTATAGTTTACCTTAAAATATTAAAAATTAGTTATAAATTAAAATAGAGGTACTTTAGTAATTTTTCAAAGCATGTAAGTCTGACCCCAAAATTCTTAATTGAAAACCCATCTTGCCCCTGACTGGTAGCAGCACATGCACGTAGGGATTTTGCTCCAAGATTTGTGTGATTTCCTTTATTGTTTCATTTTTTTTTTTTTGTTTTTTGTTGTCCGTCTTTGTTCTTTTATTTGAATAATTGGATGGTGAGTGCAGTGTTTGTACGTCCTTGTTTGGTGGAGTTTTCAAGGTTTTTCACAAGAGAGCTTCTTGAGACTTGTGGTACTTTTTACGTGGAAGTTGTTGCAGCGTCCACCTTGCGTTGGGGGTGAAATACGGAACGGTAGTCTTCTTCATTGATGATATTTGTCGTTTTTCTCTGTACATGTTTTCTTTTTCTTGCATGTTTTTACGTTTTCTTGCATGGTTTCGTATTTTCTACATGCTTTCTTAGCCAAATGCATTGACTTTTCTTACGATTTCTTTATCACATGCAAAAGTCTTCTAGAATTTCCTTAATACGCATTTATTACGTTTTCTTATTATAGATTCTTATGCTTATATCTTTTTTTTCTATTTTGTACGTAGTTTTTACTTTTATGGTTTTTTGGCAGTCTTCTTTTATTTTATTCTTTTCTATTTCTTTTTGGTTGGATAAAAGGTTTTTCTATTTGTTTCGCTTTAGCTCTCATTTCTTTAAGAGTTGATTTGCTTTCTTCTTCGTGGGCTTGTTTTATGGATCACATCGCAGGTTCTCTTGCTCGACTTCCTCTTATTTTATGGGACGATCTCCCTTTTTGATTCTTAAATTTTCATATTGACTGGTGATTTTGATGGATCAGTTCCCATTTTATCTTTTTTTTTTTTCTTGTTGGTTTCTTTTTGTAGTTTTGTTATTCTCTTTCTTTGTGATCTTTGTAGTTTCTTTTAGTTTTAGATCTTATTGAGGGTCCTAGGTCTGCCTGGATTTTGGAAGAAGTGCTTGTTCTTGTTACTCACTTCTCTAGCTTCAAGAATGGCAGAGGATATCAATGATCTATTGGAAAGGCTAAATTTCTCTGAAGAAGAATCAAAACGGGTGATCAGCACAAATAAGAATTTAGCAAACATACAGGGTTAGGAGGTGTGGGCTGTTGGAAAGATTATGTCTGGGGAAAAATTAACAAAGAAGCCATGTATCATGTTCTAAAATTCTTATGGTTTACCAAGGAAGAAGTCAGCTTTGTGGCTTTAAATGAAGGAGTGATACTTGTGAAATTTGGTAATATCAACGATAGAACGAGAATTCTAAACTTGACCCCATGGCTTTTTAATCAATGCCTATTTGTAATGCAACTGTTTGTGAAGGGTCAAGAGTTGGACGACTATGGGTTCAATATTATGCAATTTTGGGTTAGGATTTACAACATTCCCTTTGAGCAAATGGACAAACAGGTTGCCATCGATGTGGGAAAGGCGATAGGGGAGGTTGTGCCAATTGATTGGAGGGATAGAGATGGGCATTGGACTGGCTACATAAGAATTAAGGTCAAAATAGATGTTTTAAGACCCCTTTGAAGGGTTGTTCATTTGGTTGGAAGTGAGGGAATTGAGACTGTTTACGCCATCAAGTATGAAAGGCTACCCACCTTCTGATATATATATATGGTCTCATTGGACACACTACGCAGGGATGTACCAGAAAAGAAGAACACCTTGAGACGAGTAACCTCAGCTTTCAATATGGGAGTTGGCTTAGAGCTTAGCTAGGGGGTCAACCCAAAATAGAGGAAACTAGCGAAACAGGATCGAAGTCTTAGAAAAAAAGATAAACTTATGTGAAGAGAATAAAGGAAACAAAGCTGGGAATGGGGATGAAAATGATATCACAATGCCAAAGGGAAAAGAAAAAGTCAGAGTTGGGGAAAAGGAGTCAGAATCTTACTCTCCCATGGAGAAGCGTCCAACAAAACCAGCACATGATGGAAGGGGTAGGATGAAGTGTAAAAGAAAAAGAACAAAAGGGAGTAATGGGGAGAACAACGAGGAGAGTCCTACTAGATTGGTTTGAAGGAAATTAGTGGATAATCTTTCACCTTGCAAAGCGATGGCTGGTGACCAGCCCCGCCAAGAATAATGAAGTTTTCTTGTTGGAACTGTCGTGGGCTTGGGAACCCTGCGACAATTTGAGAACTCAAACAACTCCTCATTGCAAATAACCCTGATGTTGTTTTTTATGTGAAATAAAAATGCATTATAACAACTTCACACATGTTCGTAATCTTTATAGGATGTCTGGTTGCTTGGCTGTGAGTTTGGAAGGCCGTCGTGGAGGTTTGGCGATGCTGTGGAAAGAGGGTGTTCATGTGTCTATACAAAACTACTCCAGTCACTATATTGATTCACTTGTTCGAATGGAGAGTCAGAATAGCATTAGGTTTACGGGGTTCTATAGTCATGCTTATCCGAATTTAAGAAGTCAGTCTTGGGATATCCTTACAATAATGGGAAGCTTGATCAGGGAGGATTGGATTATGGGTGGCGACTTTAATGTCATCATCAATGAAGCTGAAAAAGAAGGGGGACGTAGGAAATCCACGGTAACCATGGACGAGTTTAGAGATGTAATGGAGGACTTGCTGACATCAAAACCGACAAGGGTTGGTTCATGTGGGTTAATAATTGTGATGATAAAAACATGGTAAAAGAGAGGTTGGATAGATCTTAACCTCTGCTAATGTTATTGATAACCTCCCTTTCCTTGTGACAAACGTGGTGAGACAAGCAAACTCCGATCACAATGCTATTTTGACGGATACTATGGGTCGAAAGCATAGAGAGGAGTTTAAAGACCCCGTGACTTTACTTTAAATTTGATATGTGCTGGGCAAAAGAGAAGGAAGCAAAAGATATTATTAAGAAAGCTTGGAGCATTAATGATACAAACATTATCGAGAAACTTGAGAAGGTGCGTGAGGAGCTTGGCCCATGGCAACATGGTCAGTATAGAAGGATGAAAAATCGTATACGTAAGATGGTTGTGAGGATTGACAAGCTTATTAATGTCCCTTATGAAAGCTTATTAATGTCCCTTATGAGGAGTTTAATGCTGACATGTTGAAAATTGCTCGTCTTAAGCTAGGGCATCTTTGTAACACCCCTTACACATATTCAACCCCAAAACAGGATACGAGGCATTACCGGACTCACATCACAAGCAAACATGCAATTTCGAGTCATAAATTTTCCACCAAATTAAAACCATTTGCATTCAATCATAATGTCCCTAATATGAACCTACGAGACCCAAAACATGCTTTGAAAGTGGTTCGAGACTAAACTGAACACTTAGGAAAGTTTTACAAAACTTAGAAAATTTTTGCTATGAACAAGGGCCACACGCCAGAGTGGCTTGGGACATGCCCGTGTGGGCAGGCCGTGTGGTCACACACGTCTGTGTCCCTACCTGTGTAACTCTCTGTTTTGCAAAGCATGAAAAAATTAAGGTCACACGGCCAAGTCACACGCCCATGTGTTAAGCTGCGTGGTTAATTAAATTTTCATAAAATAGGTGCAGACTTTACACAGTCAAGACACAAGCCCGTGCTTGAGGCCGTGTCCCCTCAAACGGCTAAGACACACGCCCGTGTCACTGCCCGTGCGTTCAATTCTGAGCATTCTGTTTCTCAAAATTAAGGTGCACAGGACACACAGCCGAAACACATGCCCATGGAGCAAATCGTGTGTCACACACGGCCTAGACACACGTCCGTGTGTCTACCCATGTGGACAAAATAAAGGCTATTTACCAAGCCATTTGTCACCCTCATTTACTCCTACACATGCACAAGTTCAAGGCATAATTCATAGCTACATGGTGCTGCTCACACAAGCTGTCAAGTAATCGCAACATATGCTGGTATACTCAGCCACCGGTAGGACGTACAGGACTAGCACCCGGATCACATAACATAAAACCATAGTGACATGTCACTTGTATCCTATTCCTAATGTTCGATTGGGATTTCTCGCTTGCCAATTTGTTGTCAAATGTGTCCGTAAGATCGATTACACAATTCATACATAAATTAAAGTATTTAAACACATTTAAAGCAAAGCATATTTAACATACGAACTTACCTCGGTTACAAAAACAGCCGAAAGGACATATTCGTCAAATACTTTATTTTTCCCCCGATCTAGACTCGAACTTCGTTTTTCTTGATCTATAATACCACATTTAACTTATTTAGTCATGGCATTATTCAATTCAGCCCAAAAACACATTATGGCAATTTACATTTTTGCCCCTAACTTTTTAACATTTTACAATTTAGTCCCTAGGCTCATAAAATGAATTTCTTTCAATTTCTTCACAACCCAAGCCTATCTGAATATTATTTATACTCATAACAGCCCCAAATTTTTCATTTATTCACACATTTCTACACATTTCATAGACTTTTACAAATAAGTCCCTATTTGACCTTTTTATTGAAAATCACTTTGCAAAAGACGTTTAACAAACAACAAACATGCATTTTCTACCATTAAACATCAAAATACATGTACATCCAAGTTGGATAAAATTTTAGACTTTGATTTTCTTTCAAATTAGTCCTTGAAATAGCTAAATCAAGTTACAACGATCTCAAAAATGTAAAAATCATTAAAAACAGGACAAGAACGGACTTACAATTGAGCTTGAAAGCTTGGCCAAACCCTAGCTATGTCTCCTCTTCTAATTTTCGGCTATAAGGGACTAAATTGAAAAAGATGACATCTTTTATTTAGTTATTTTGGCTTTATTTACCAAATTACCTATTTACCCCTCAAACTTTGAAATTTTACCTATTCCATGTCCATTTTTGTCTATCCAGGTATAATGGTCTAATTACCATTTAAGGACCTCTAATTTAGAATTTCATAGCAATTTACTACCTTTAGCCTATAGAACTCAAATTTTGCACCTAGTGCAATTCAGTCCTTCTAGCCAAATTGAGTACTCAACCAATAAAATTTCTTAACAAAATTTTCACACAATTACTCTATCATGCTATAGACCTTAAAGAAATAATAAAATAAATATTTCTACTTCAAATTTGTGGTCCCGAAACCACTGTTCTGATTTGACCCAAAAACGGGCTATTACAGCTCTCCCCCTTTAGGGATTTTTATGCCCGAAAATCTTACCAAAAAAAAGGTTAGGGTACTGTTTTCTTATAGCCTCCTTGGGTTCCCACGTAGCCTCTTCAACCCTGTGTCGTTGCCACAAAACTTTCATTAGAGCTATGCTTTTATTCCTCAATTGTTTAACCTCTCGAGCTAACACTTTGATCGGTTCTTCACCATATGCCAAATCGGGTCGAATCTCAATCTCTATTAGAGAAATCACATGTGAAGGATCTGATCGATATCGTCGCAACATTGACACGTGAAACACATTTTGAATTCTTTCCAACTCCGACGACAAAGCTAGTCGATATGCCACCAACCCTATTCTTTCAATAATCTCGTACGACCCAATGAAATGCAGACTCAACTTGCCTTTGCGACCAAATCTAAGAATTTTCTTCCACGGTGACAATTTTAGAAACACTTTATCACCAACCTGAAATTTGATATCCTTCCGTTTCAAATCCGTTTACTATTTCTGTCGATCCAAAGCTGCTTTCAAACAATCACAAATTACTTTCTCTTTCTCTTCGATTTCTCTGACCAAATCAACCCCGTGAATCTGTTTCTCACTAAGCTCAGTCCAGCATAGTGGAGTTCGACACTTGCGACCATACAATGCTTCATATGGTGCCATCTTAATACTAGAGTTGAAAACTGTTGTTATAAGCAAATTCAACCAATGGTAGATATTTCTCCCAACTACCTTTGAACTCTAAAACACAACAGAAAGAATATCTTCGAGAATTTGAATCACTCTCTTAGATTGACCGTCGGTTTGGGAATGAAACGCAGTACTAAAATTAAACTTTGTACCCAACGCTTCTTGTAATTTCTTCTACAATCATGACGTAAACCTCGGATCTCTATTCGAAATAATAGAAGTAGGCACCCTGTGCAATCTAACAATCTTAGCAATGTACAATTCAGCCGATTTATCAAGTCAAAAATCGTTATGTACGGAATAAAATGAGCCAATTTCATCAATCTATCAACAATGACCTATACAAACATATTTCTTCTTTGAGTCAAAGGTAGCCCCGTTACAAAATCCATCGTAACTCTATCCCATTCCCACTCAGGTATAGTCACAGGCAGAAGTAAACTCGAAGGCACTCGATGTTCGACTTTCACTTGTTGACAAATCAAACATCTCGTTACAAACTATGAAATGTCTTGTTTCATGCCTGACCACCAATACAATTCCTTCAAATCATTATACATCTTGGTACTCCCAGGATGAATAGATAGACAACCATTATGTGCCTCGTGAAGAATTTTCTAAATCAGCTCAGTATCTCTCGGTACACAAATCCTACCTCGAAACCTCAAACAATCATCAGATCTAGTCTGATATTCTGAATCATTATTCGATTGGCACTGAACTATTTTAGCTTGTAACTCATTATCACCTTTCTGAGCTACGCAAATTTTCTGAAGAAATATCTGTCTAGCTTTCAACTCGGCCAAAATTGATCCATCATCAGATAAAGTTAACCGCGTATTCATCGCTCACAAAGCAAACAAAGTCTTTCTACTTAAGGCGTCTGCAACTACATTCGCTTTCTCCGGGTGATAATCGATCACTAACATGTAATCTTTCAATAGCTTGAGCCATCTTCGTTGTCACAAATTAAAATCTTTCTAAGTCATCAAATACTTTAAACTCTTGTGATCAGTAAAGATACGACATTTCTCACCAAATAAATGATGTCTCCAAATTTTTAGATAAAACACAATAGTAGCCAATTCCAAGTCATGCATCGGATAATTCTTCTCGTGCGGTTTCAATTGTCTCGAGGCATAAGCTATCACTTTACCCTCTTGCATCAACACACAACCAAGACCGTTCAATGATACATCACTGAAAATCACAACCTCCTCTCCCAACTCAGGTTGCACAAACATTGGTGCTTCAGTTAACAACGCTTTCAACTGTTCAAAACTCTATTGACATTTTTCAGACCACTCAAATTTCACATCTTTTCATAACAATCTAGTTATAGGTGTAGCAATCACTAAAAATCCCTTAACAAAACGTCGATAATATCCTACCAAACCCAGAAAGCTTCTAACTTTGGATACATTTCTCGGTGGTTTCCAATCAACAACAATCAAAATCTTATTCGGACCAACCCGTATACCTTCCGCCGAAACAATGTGTCCTAAAAATCTGACTTCTCAGACACAAAACTCACTTTTTCTGAATTTAGCAAATAATTTCTTATCTCTCAAAGTTTGCAATGTGATTCTCAATTGTTCGGCATGCTCAGACTCATCTCGGGAATAAATCAAAATGTCATCAATAAAAACAACCACAAATTTATCTAAATGCAGTCGAAAAATTTGATTTATCAAGCTCGTAAAAACTGTAGAGCATTAGTTAATCTGAAAGGCATAATAAGAAATTCATAATGCTCGTACCTCATTCTGAACGTGGTCTTCGGCACATCTGACTCTTTAACTCTCAACTGATAATAGCCTGATCTCAAGTCTATCTTCGAGAACATTGTTACCCCTTTCAACTGATCGAACAAATCATCAATTCTTGGTAAAGGATACTTGTTCTTTATTGTAACCTTGTTAAGCTTATGATAATCTATGCAAAAGACGTTTAACAAACAACAAACATGCATTTTCTACCATTAAACATCAAAATACATGTACATCCAAGTTGGATAAAATTTTAGACTTTGATTTTCTTTCAAATTAGTCCTTGAAATAGCTAAATCAAGTTACAACGATCTCAAAAATGTAAAAATCATTAAAAACAGGACAAGAACGGACTTACAATTGAGCTTGAAAGCTTGGCCAAACCCTAGCTATGTCTCCTCTTCTAATTTTCGGCTATAAGGGACTAAATTGAAAAAGATGACATCTTTTATTTAGTTATTTTGGCTTTATTTACCAAATTACCTATTTACCCCTCAAACTTTGAAATTTTACCTATTCCATGTCCATTTTTGTCTATCCAGGTATAATGGTCTAATTACCATTTAAGGACCTCTAATTTAGAATTTCATAGCAATTTACTACCTTTAGCCTATAGAACTCAAATTTTGCACCTAGTGCAATTCAAATCCTTCTAGCCAAATTGAGTACTCAACCAATAAAATTTCTTAACAAAATTTTCACACAATTACTCTATCATGCTATAGACCTTAAAGAAATAATAAAATAAATATTTCTACTTCAAATTTGTGGTCCCGAAAAACCACTGTTTCGATTTGACCCAAAAGCGGGCTATTCTACTCTCTCTCCCTTTAGGGATTTTTATGCCGAAAATCTTACCAAAAAAGGTTAGGTATCTTTGTTTTCTTATAGCCTCCTTGGGTTCCCACGTAGCCTCTTCAACCCCGTGTCGTTGCCAAAAACTTTCATTAGAGCTATGCTTTTATTCCTCAATTGTTTAACCTCTCGAGCTAACACTTTGATCGGTTCTTCACCATATGCCAAATCGGGTCGAATCTCAATCTCTATTAGAGAAATCACATGTGAAGGATCTGATCGATATCGTCGCAACATTGACACGTGAAACACATTTTGAATTCTTTCCAACTCCGACGACAAAGCTAGTCGATATGCCACCAACCCTATTCTTTCAATAATCTCGTACGACCCAATGAAATGCAGACTCAACTTGCCTTTGCGACCAAATCTAAGAATTTTCTTCCACGGTGACAATTTTAGAAACACTTTATCACCAACCTGAAATTTGATATCCTTCCGTTTCAAATCCGTTTACTATTTCTGTCGATCCAAAGCTGCTTTCAAACAATCACAAATTACTTTCTCTTTCTCTTCGATTTCTCTGACCAAATCAACCCCGTGAATCTGTTTCTCACTAAGCTCAGTCCAGCATAGTGGAGTTCGACACTTGCGACCATACAATGCTTCATATGGTGCCATCTTAATACTAGAGTTGAAAACTGTTGTTATAAGCAAATTCAACCAATGGTAGATATTTCTCCCAACTACCTTTGAACTCTAAAACACAACAGCAAAGAATATCTTCGAGAATTTGAATCACTCTCTTAGATTGACCGTCGGTTTGGGAATGAAACGCAGTACTAAAATTAAACTTTGTACCCAACGCTTCTTGTAATTTCTTCTACAATCATGACGTAAACCTCGGATCTCTATTCGAAATAATAGAAGTAGGCACCCTGTGCAATCTAACAATCTTAGCAATGTACAATTCAGCCAGTTTATCAAGTCAAAAATCGTTATGTACGGGAATAAAATGAGCCAATTTCATCAATCTATCAACAATGACCTATACAGCATATTTCTTCTTCAGAGTCAAAGGTAGCCCCGTTACAAAATCCATCGTAACTCTATCCCATTCCCACTCAGGTATAGTCACAGGCAGAAGTAAACTCGAAGGCACTCGATGTTCGACTTTCACTTGTTGACAAATCAAACATCTCGTTACAAACTATGAAATGTCTTGTTTCATGCCTGACCACCAATACAATTCCTTCAAATCATTATACATCTTGGTACTCCCAGGATGAATAGATAGACAACCATTATGTGCCTCGTGAAGAATTTTCTAAATCAGCTCAGTATCTCTCGGTACACAAATCCTACCTCGAAACCTCAAACAATCATCAGATCTAGTCTGATATTCGAATCATTATTCGATTGGCAATCGAACTATTTTAGCTTGTAACTCATTATCACCTTCTCGAGCTACGCAAAATTTTCAAGAAATATCTGTCTAGCTTTCAACTCGCCAAAATTGATCCATCATCGATAAAGTTAACCGCGTATTCATCGCTCACAAAGCAAACAAAGTCTTTCTACTTAAGGCGTCTGCAACTACATTCGCTTTCTCCGGGTGATAATCGATCACTAACATGTAATCTTTCAATAGCTTGAGCCATCTTCGTTGTCACAAATTAAAATCTTTCTAAGTCATCAAATACTTTAAACTCTTGTGATCAGTAAAGATACGACATTTCTCACCAAATAAATGATGTCTCCAAATTTTTAGATAAAACACAATAGTAGCCAATTCCAAGTCATGCATCGGATAATTCTTCTCGTGCGGTTTCAATTGTCTCGAGGCATAAGCTATCACTTTACCCTCTTGCATCAACACACAACCAAGACCGTTCAATGATACATCACTGAAAATCACAACCTCCTCTCCCAACTCAGGTTGCACAAACATTGGTGCTTCAGTTAACAACGCTTTCAACTGTTCAAAACTCTATTGACATTTTTCAGACCACTCAAATTTCACATCTTTTCATAACAATCTAGTTATAGGTGTAGCAATCACTAAAAATCCCTTAACAAAACGTCGATAATATCCTACCAAACCCGTAAAGCTTCTAACTTTGGATACATTTCTCGGTGGTTTCCAATCAACAACAATCAAAATCTTATTCGGACCAACCCGTATACCTTCTCATCAAAACAATGTGTCCTAAAAATCGACTTCTCGGACACAAAACTCACTTTTTCCGAATTTAGCAAATAATTTCTTATCTCTCAAAGTTTGCAATGTGATTCTCAATTGTTCGGCATGCTCGGACTCATCTAGGAATAAATCAAAATGTCATCAATAAAAACAACCACAAATTTATCTAAATGCAGTCGAAAAATTTGATTTATCAAGCTCGTAAAAACTGTAGAGCATTAGTTAATCTGAAAGGCATAATAAGAAATTCATAATGCTCGTACCTCATTCTGAACGTGGTCTTCGGCACATCTGACTCTTTAACTCTCAACTGATAATAGCCTGATCTCAAGTCTATCTTCGAGAACATTGTTACCCCTTTCAACTGATCGAACAAATCATCAATTCTTGGTAAAGGATACTTGTTCTTTATTGTAACCTTGTTAAGCTTATGATAATCTATACAAATTCTCATGGATCTGTCTTTCTTCTTGACGAATAACACTGGTGCACCTCAGGGCGAAAAACTCGATCTCGCAGAACCTTTATCTGTCAGCTCTTGCAACTGAGATTTCAATTCTTTTAATTCGGTCAGAGCCATCCTATACGGAGCTACCGATATCGGTGAAGTCCCTGGTACCAAATTAATAGTAAACTCAACCTCTCTGATCGGTAGTAATCCAGGCAATTCTTCTTGGAACACATTCGGGTATTCACAAACTACAGGTACCAATTCAATTTTTAATTCGGACACTTTCATATTCAGCACATGTGCAAGATAAGCTTCACAACCTTTTCTTACGTACCTCTAAGCTGACATCGATGAAATCACAATAGGCTACTCACCCGACTCATCCGGTTCAATCCAAAGAATCTCATTATTTTGACATTTTAATTCAATAATCTTTTGTTTACAATTCACTACGACATCATGTAAAGTCAACCAATCCATTCCAAGAATTATATTGAACTCATTAAATGGTAAAAGCATTAAGTCAGCCAAAAAACAGTGACCCCGAATCATTAAAGGACAATTCTTGCAAACTTTATCAACTAGAACATATTTGCCTAAGGGGTTCGACACTTTAATCACAAACTCAGTCAACTCAACAGGAAAATTCTTACTAGATACCAGATCCGTGCAAATATAAGAATGAGTCGATCTAGGATCAATCAATACAGCTGCATTAGTATTATAGAGAGAAAATGTACCAGTGATAACATTAGGGGATGACGCATCTTCGCGAACACGAATAGCGTAAGTTCTAGCAGGTGCTCTGACCTCTGATCTCGCAGCTAAATCTTTCGTTACACTTCTGCCACAGTTCCCATTTCCCGTGTTCCTCAGTGGCCTCTCTCTAGTGGCAGTGTTACTCGACCTTGCATTCTAAAAATTATCTTTCTCAGTCATTTCAGGGCAATCTCGAATAAAGTGATCTTGGGAGCCACATTTAAAGCAAGCCTGGTTATTCATCCTACATTCACCGGGATGTCGCCTACCATAGTATTGACATTCAGGTCTATTAGACCTAGCATTACCAACGCTCACTATTGACGTAGTTTGAGCCTTAGAACCCAAATATTGCTTCCCATGATCTCTGTTGGGATACCTAGCTGAAGCATTCGAACGAATATACAAATCCCTCAATTTCTTTGATGAAGACTGAAATGACTTATTAATCGATCTTTTTCTTAAATCTCTAACCTTAAACTCAGTTTTTCTCTTTTCTTTGCTCAGTACTTCGGCTTTGCAAGCTCGATCGACCAGCACAACAAATTCTTTGAACTCTAAAATCCCAACTACTAGTCTGATATCTTCATTCAACCCATCTTCGAATCTCTTGCACATGATAGCCTCGGTGGAAACACATTCCTGAGCATACTTACTGAGCCTAACAAACTCTCGCTCAAATTCAGTCACAAACATACGGCCCTATTTCAGCTCTAAAAACTCTTTGTGTTTCTAATCAATGAACTGTTGACTGATATATTTCTTTCTAAACTCTTCTTGGAAGAAACCCCAGGTAACTCTTTCTTCCGGTACCACAGATACAAGAGTATTCCACCACTGGTATGCTAAGTCCTTTAGAAGTGATATAGCACATTTCAAGCACTCATCTGGTGTGCAAGAAAGCTCACTAAATACCCTGATAGAGTTCTTAAGCCAAAACTCTACCCTCTCGGGATCATCGTCAATATTGGCTCTAAATTCTTCAACCCCTTATTTTCGAATCTTATCAACTAGAGGTTTGTTTAACCTTAGCAATTCCACATCTTGGGGAGCTATGAGAACTTGTTGGGGGTTAGGTAGGGGTAGAGGATGTTGGGCAGCCAGATTTGGCAAACCACTCATTCATCCTTTGGAAGAAGGCCTCTCTAGCCTCTCTTCCCTGACTAACAGTTACTGGTCTACTTTCAGATGGTACTATCCCTTGGGCGAGAGCCAGTGCATTACTTTCAACATCGTCAGCTACCTCTCGGTTGAGGTCCATTTACTAAATGAAAACACAATTTAAATTATCAAGAGTCGTCACACTATCACAAATTATATATGGCATGTATAGCTAGACTCTCACACACGCTACATTAGTCCGAGAATCGACTAAATTATAGCTCTAATACCACTAAATGTAACACCCCTTACCCGTATTCAATTTCGAAAAAGGATACGAGGCATTACCACACTCACATCACAAGTAAACATGCAATTTCGAGTTATAAATTTTTTACCAAATTAAAACTATTTGCATTCAATCATAATGTCCCTAATATGGACCTACGAGGCCCAAAACATGTTTTGGAAGTGGTTTGGGACTAAACCGAACACTTAGGAAAGTTTTACAAAACTTAGAAAAATTTTGCTAAGAACAGGGGTTACACGCCCGTGTGGTTTGGGACACGCTTGTATGGGCAGGCCGTGTGGTCACACACCCCCATGTCCCTAACCCGTGTAACTCTCAATTTTGCAAACCATGAACAAATTGAGGTCACACGGCCAAGTCACACGCCTGTGTGCTAGGCCGTGTGGTTAATTAAATTTTCATAAAATAGGTGCAGACTTTACATGGTCGAGACACGCGCCTGTGCTTGAGGCTGTGCCCTCATACGACTTAGGCACAAACCCGTGTCTTTGCCTATGTGCTTAATTCTAAGCATTCTGTTTCTCAAAATTAAGGTGCAAGGGACACACGGCCGAAGCACATACCCATGGAGTAAACCGTTTGTCACACACGGCCTAGACATATGTCTGTGTGTCTACTCGTGTGGACAAAATAAAGGCTATTTACCAAGCCATTTGTCACCCTCATTTACTCCTACACATGCACAAGTTCAATGCATAATTCACAGCACACTTGGACAACCAATACATCCACAAACAAGGCCAATTCATGTCATTTCATTATCAACACTCAACATATTTATAATACTATATATTACCAAACCTAATCACACCAAGCTCACATGCTACAAGTTTCAACATGGCTACCAATAACATGCATGATTTTACTTAGTTTTCCTAGCATACCAATGAGTCAACCTTAACCATTCAACAATAAACCCATTAAGTCACATTCAACCATTTATTGGGCATTTACAAACCACATCACACAAGAGATAGTTGCACATGCATATATATATGTAAGCTTACAATCAATTCAACCAAAATGAGCCAAGTTACATGGCCAAATACCATATCAAGCTTTTGACAATTACAAGCCAATACATTTGGCCAAATTCATATTGACACATATAACAAAATAACCAAGTCTCTATACATGCCATATTCTCAAACTGTTTAAAATCATCGGTACCCAAAATAACAGTTTGATAGTCTGATACGATCTCTAAGGATCTCCAATCTGAGCTAGCTTAGTGACACTATAAAACATGGGAAATAAAATGGAGTAAGTTATATAGCTTAGTAAGCTCGTATGGAAGAAATAAGCTAACCTTACCATACATTAACAGGCAAGAAATATAACTTAAGATAATGCAATTTACCAAATTCTCATTATCATAATTCATTCCACCACATCTTACCTTGAGTTTGTCGTTTCGCGAATTTAACAATCATAAGTTTTGTACACATACATGTGTCACTCATAATGGCTTCATACTCATTCTCATCTTTGTCATACCCAATGAACCACTTGGAATAATAAATTCGGATACTTGGGAAACCTTGCACACAAGGTACCACATACGTAGCCATTTCTACTTCTATCTCATATCACATATATGCTCGCTCTTGAGCCAACAACGGGCTTGCTCACACAAGCTGTCAGTCAAGACATAGCTACTCGGTGCTGCTTGTAACACCCCTAACCCGTATTCGTCATCAAAACAGGGTTTCAAGTATTACCGAGACTTTCAAAACATTTTCAGATAATTCCCATAAAATTTCTATACATTAATCGAGATTATTCATATTGTCCCTTTAAATTGGCCCTCGAGGCCCAAAACGAGTGTTGGAATCAAATGGGACTAAATCTGGAAGTCAGGGAAATTTTTGCGACATTTCAAAATTTTTCCAAGGTGCAAGGCTCACACGCCCGTGTGGTCCAAGGGACACGCCCATGTGACCCTGGGACACACCCATGCTGCAGGCCGTGTTTGACCCCATGTAACTCTCTGATTTGTACACACGGTCATGCCACACGCCCGTGTGCTAGGACGTGTTGTTAATTAATTTAATTCGAAATTAGGTGCAAGTTTCACACGGTCGAGACACATGCTCATGTTCTAGGCCGTGTAGCACACACGGCTGAGACACACGCCCGTGACTCTGCCCATGTGCTCAATTCTAAGCATTTTTTTCTCAAAATTAAGGTGTAAGGGACATACAGCCTAGCTACACACTCATGTACCAGGCCGTGTGTCACACATGGTCTAGACATCTGCCCGTGTGTCTGCCCGTATAGACAAAAAATAAAGCCATTTCTAGCTTCATTTCTCACCCAAATTGACATTAATGACTTGCACTTAAACTCACATCCATAAACCAACTAATTCAAGCATTCAAATTTAGCAAATTCCACCATTCATCATGGCATATCATTTCATGCATACATGTCTACAATCTTACTGTAACACCCCAAACCTGACCCAGACGTTATGGCCGAATCTGGCGTGTCACATTGAAGTGTTTTAGCGAAAACCTTGTTTTCATTGGAAACACTTCCATAAAATGAAAAACCTTAATTACTTTGTAAAATTCTTTCCAATTGCGAAAGCTTTATTTAGGACATATGATTTTATGAAAACTCGTCATTTAAAAATTTAGTTGCGAAAACATAGTATTTAAAAAAACTATGCTTTAGAAAAATTCATACTCAACTTTTCGTAATTACAATGTGTAAAAATGATAAACCAAATAATAACAAAAATGGAAGGCCTTATTACGTTCTAGTCTAAAATCACTTAATGAATCAGAAACTAAATGCTTTAAAAAAAACAAACAAGTCTAAGTCTAAACATTTTATGCTAATTGGCCACCTCCGAGTCCCTCCATCCGTCGAACCGCCTACTGAGGATCACCTAAAAAGTTTAGAAGGAGGGGGTGAGTTTCGAAAACCCAGTGTGTACAACCCTCAACGAGTATAAAGCAATCATTAGTTATTTTGGGCCATAGCCCAATTCAATAACGGTGGTTTTGGGCCTTAGCCCATATTAGCCATAGTTGGGTCGAAGCCCACATCGTAATAATATCACAACAATATCATACATACAATGCAATGCAATGCAGTGCAATCTCATCCCAATAATTCATCCGCTACACACCAGCTCCGTCCCCCAACACATCATGTGGGGATATAAATATCGACCCACCCAACCGATACACTTTAATGGTAGCCCAATTGCAGAACTACCTTCATTGCAGCAAGCTGCTAATCATATAATGGGCTTAAAAAGCCTTCGGTGGATCCACGGTCGTCAAGCGACCATGTGATCCTCATATACTTCCTCCGTTCCAAAATTCCCAACCTATATGCAACCTAAGTAGAATATCATATGTATGCATGTCACATCCAAACTTACATTCAACACATAGGGGCGTTTTGGTCATTTTCACCCTTAGGGGCATTTCGATATTTTTTTCTTTCTTTATGGTTTTCACATAACTTGGCCCGTTAACAAATCCCGTGAGCTAAGATGAACGAATACTATGCACCAGGTAGGATTCCAGAGAAGTGGAGGTGAGTCATTAAGATCGCTTAAGTACCAAGCTCTCCCTAGATCCAATCTTAGACATGCATATACTCGTTGCCACACCTTACCCCTTTGACTTGTCCACAGTCGCAATAAATTAATTAAGTTTTATGTAGTCATCATATACTAGGCCCAAAACCCCTTACAAAGCCCAGTCAAATTCAGATACCTGTATATGGCCAACTAGGCCCAATCATATTCATATGGCCCATTAGGCCCAAATCACCTGTATATGGCCCATTAGGCCAAAGTCACGTTTATATGGCCCATTAGGCCCAAATCACATTTATATACATGCTCACATACGAATTTCCCATCACATAGCATCAAATATCAATTTTGCCTATTATGGGCCCAATAGCCCATCAGGCCCATTAAGCCTATTCTGGCCCAGTTGGCCAAATCACAGCCCAAGTCCATAGAATCGCCCATGAGGCCTCAGATAACCTATCGGTTTCCTCCTCACGAGTGTTCGCGCACTCGCAAGACTATCGTAGCCCAACCTTTAGCTTTTCGACATTTCAACATTTTAGCTTTTTGGCATTTCAGCTTTTGCTGACTCATTGCGTGTGTGTAGTGTATGTACACACCTTCGGCTTTATATCAAGTTATCATAGGGTAGAAGTACACACCTTATCACCTGAAGTACTAGGTATTCATAATCGCCCGAACCCATATTCAACATTATACTCCATTATCACATTCCATTAATTCAAAATAAATCCATTACTTACCGAAGAACCACCTATACTTGCCTTGACTAGATTGATCGACTGCGATCTACCTATGTAACTCGAAATCTGACGTAGTCCCCCTTTCACATCCAGGCGAAAAGTCCCTAATGGCTGACACCTTACGTCACTTAAACTTGGAAGCCTCTATCCCAACCTCTCTGCTAGAACCCCCATTTTCCATTAGCGATCACACTCTTGAATGAGAGGGAAAAGAGAGATAAATGGAGAAACTGTAGGTTAACGAAAGTTTTGGAAAGAATAAAGAAAAATCAGCTTTTAAGAGTATATAAATGAAAGAACTTAGAAATATTTAAAAAAAGCTGAAGAAGATCTAATTCACTTACCAATTGCGAGATCGCTTTCCAACAAGAAATCAAACCCCCAAAGAGTAAGAATAGGCTTTTAAATGCAAAACAAACAGTCGGCTAAGTTGAAGAGGGAAGAGGTTGATTCGATTAAAATAGGGAAGAAAAGATCAAGAGTTTGGCTTAAAGAAAAGAGGAGGTGATATGAGACTGAAGCACACAAAAACAACAAATGCCCTTACTCGCCCATACGACACACATATTTATACTAAATAAATAAATAAATAAAATACACCGACACTCCTCAATCGACTTAAACTCGTCAAGATAATTTCCCTTCAAATTCTCTAATTTTATCACCATCATATCTACACTTAATCCTCATCCTAATCCCCTTGATTTTAGCCAAAAATTCCATTTTGAATTGCATTCAAATTGCTTCCACCGTACAGCACTTGAGTAGAAAAATTAAATTCTCCCTTTGCGCGCGCCACTACTCGAACTCCAACCCTCTATCTTCCCAACACGCTGCTGGCCACTGCACCGCATCCTTTCTTATGCTACCACTCAGTCATAATTAACTATAAGGCTTATATGCCTAAGCCTCAGTTTTCTTAAAGAATAAAAATTTAAACTTTTTCAGGCCTGGGATTCGAACCAACTCCCTCTCATAACCATGGCATGCTTCTCGCCACTGCACCGCAGGCGCTCTTATGTCATATTCCATCCCTAACTATTTTAAAAGCCTATTAACCTGTAACCTGATTATCCTAAAAATATTTGCTACCATTCAGATTCGAATCCCTAATCTCTTGGCTCCATTATACGTCCCTTGCCACCAAGCCACAAGCTCCATTGTGTCGTTTCTCCTACCCAATTAATTGTAAAGTCTTTCTGTCGACCTCCAGGTTATCTAAAAAAAACCCACAACTTTTGCTCATGCTGCGACTTGAACCCAGCACCTCTCCTTACTCCTAACGCCATCATGCCACTGGGCCAAGCGCATCCTTTATGTCGAATTTCCACCTAACATATTTATAAAGCCTAAACGCTAGCTTCCCTACTAATCTTATGTGTAATAAAAAAAATTTCGCCAAGGTTAGGACTTGAACCCTAGACCTCCTACTTACTACCCACGCCTTTTGCCACTAGGCCAAGCGTTTCCTTGTTTTAGATTTTACCAGGCCTTATTAATAAGCCTTCCACCTAATGCTCAGGGTTCTCTAAAAAAAATGCAAAATTTTGCTAAAGCCCTGGATCGAACCCAGGACTTTTTCCACACTACCAACCTTTCCTAAATAATTTAACAATTAAACTAAACACACAATTATAAAATATTTAAACACCTTTTTTCTATTCAAGATGCATTCTAATAGATCCCAAACTCAAGGCCCATTACTTCTAGGCCCAAAATTAGGGTGTTACACTTACCTTAGTTCAATCCATGTATTAAACATGATTTGATCAACTACTTAACATTTATGTAGCTACCATAGTTTGACATTACAAGTGTATTTAAACAAACCATTACGAGCCATTCCAATGGCTAGATTACAAGCATCATTTACATTTACATGCCAATAAGGCCAATATAGACTATACATGCCATTGTAACCAATATTTGTTTTACCAAATTGTATCGACATGGGCCGATAGATAATGTGAGTGATCTTCTCCAAGCTTCCAATCCAATGAGCTTTCGATTCACTATAAACCAGAGAAATAAAACTAAGTAAGCATATAATGCCTAGTAAGTTCGTATAACATGGTACTTAACTTACCATTCATTCTATTATGAGGTAACTATGTAAGGCATATTCAATCAATTTGACCTCAAGCCCTACACACATCCTCATTGCCCTTGTTATTCATATAATCTACAATAACATCAAAACATATATGGGCTCAACAACAATCAAGATTCCAAGCACATATGATTTCCACAACATGTATTCATTCAACATGCATAATTTATCTCGTTATTACAAGTATAATTTCATACTAATTCATCTCGAGTTCAGATCATTTCATATAAGAACTTTACTCATATTAATCGGAATATCAAGGTCATAATTAGTACACTCGAGGTGTATAAGTGTAACATCCCGATTTTGGGCCTAGTCGGAACTGTGGTTTTGGGACCACAAATTTGACATGAGAAAATTCATTTTCATTATATTTATATGGTCTACAAATTTTCGGAATGAATTCGTGAAAATTCCGTTTGAAAATTTTGACGTTTGGGCACTCAATTTAGTCAAAAGAACTAAATTCTAAAAAGTACAAAAGTTGAGTTCTACATGTTAGAGGTGTCAAATTGTTATGAAATTTTAAATTGGACATCCTTAAATGGTAATTAGACCATTGGTTAATTTTTGGACAAAAATAGACATGAAATGGGTGTAATAAAATATTTTTAAGTTAGGGGCATTTTGGTAATCTAATAATTGAAAGAAATAATAAGCCAAAATAAGCCAAATTTGGCCATCATCTTCTCCATCCAGCTGAATCTACCATGGAAGTCATGGCTAGGGTTTGCTTCAAGCTTCCAAGCTCTTTTGTAAGTGATCTCGAGCCTCGTTTTTAATATTCTTTACATTTTTGAAGTCCTAATAACATGATCTACTCATTTCTACCATTATTTTAAGCTAGGGTTTATGCTTAAAAATTTACCCATGAGTGACATGCTTGTATTTTGATGTCTAATGGTAGATAATGAGTGTTGGGTGTTAAATAAATGACTTTTTACTAAGTGATTTTCGACGAAAACGTCCGAAAGAATCGTTTTCTAAAAGTTGTAAAAATGGTATAAAAGGGTGTTGTAATGAGAATTGTAGTTTACTATAGTTATGAAAATGGTTCGGCTAGGCCTATAGAATGGGAAAATTGAATAAAAATTATTTTACGAGCTTAGGGGCCAAAACGTAAATAAGTGAAAGTTTAAGGGTCAAAATGTAAATTTGTAAAAGTATGATTTATGGACCCATTTAAATAATGAGAGTAATAAATGAGCTATATTTGTAATGTTAGATTAAGGTAATCGAGATTCAGGCTTAAATCGGGAAAATACAAGGTTATGGGCTAAAATGGTAAATTGTCGTTTCCAGGTCTGAGGTAAGTTCATGTGTCAATAATAATGCAATGCTTGTTTAAATTAAAAATCCCTTATTTTTATTGTATGAATTGCATGAGTGAATACATTGAAAGGTGATGAAATAAGTTCAAGATGTGAAAATATGATATGAAACAATGATGCGTGGAATTCAAGAGAATAATGATACATGATTAGTAAGTACATAATTAATGTGACAATGTATGATATTTCTAATGCCTTGATAGTATGTGAAATGTAAATGTTTCATTTCTACCATGTATTATATGTCTCGATGTTTCATGCATTTTACGTTAATTGTTACCATGAAAACATGATTGATATTATGAAACTATTGTATTGAAAAAAAGATGGTAAAATGTCCCAGTTGAACAAAAAGGATATCTGATGGATACGCCATTCTTACATGATACGAGATCCTGCATGTGTTGCAGAAAAGGATTTAGTCTAGATGGGTAATCCGTTGATCTCGGTATAAAAAGGATTTAGCCCGGACATGTGTTCCTAAAGTCATCTAGCCTCCCGAAGAATATGTGTGCATTATGGATTTAGCCTAGACAGGTAATCTGATTAGGGTCTGAATTTAGCCTAGACTGGTAATTTAGATCTGAGCTCATTAAGAGTGTTTGTCGTTACAAGGGATTTAGCCTAGACTGGTAATCCCGACATCACTCTATGAGTTTATACTACTGGGGATTTAGCCTGGACTTGTAATCCCGTCGTAAGATATGAGGTTCGCGGGAGTGCGTGCTTGAAAATGATCACTTGTATGATTTGATGGCAAATGGGCTATCCATCGAGATTCTGAGAAACTCAATGGGAATTTAAATGAGAAATGGAATGGAAATATATGAAATGATAAACTCATCTATGCTTAGATGATACTAGTATGATGCATATGATTGTCATGTTTGGTTAAATGGATGTGCTAAGAGATAGCACAGGTACGTATTCGAAACCCATGAGCATGTGTTTGCCATGTGAAATGAAATGGACTTGTGATAAGAGTGTAAATGAATAAGTGGGATTTTTGAGAATAATTTCTCTGACAAATTTGTGATAGTTATCATTATGTTACACTAAGATAGATTACTACAATAGTAGCGGTCTGACTTTGAAAATCCACCAAAAATAGTGGATATTGAGTTAGAGGCTGAGTAAAATATTAAATTAAAACTTATCGAGCCTAGTTTTAGATAAAGGAAATGTTGTAAGCAAAGGAATCTCATATGATGAGATATTTGAATTTTTGTGAAACAGGGTCAGAGTGATCTTAGATTCCCCTATCTTAACTTTTGAAAATCATTAAAAATTGTACAAAAATGATTATGGGTTATAATTTATATGATTAAAATCCTTAATGAGTCTCTTTTCAAGGGAAATAGACAGGAGCATCATCTGAGTCCTACACTATGAGATAATTAATTTGTAGTAAAGAGAGGTTGGAACTATCAAACAGTGAAATAGGGGTATTTTAAAGAATAAACTGTACTTATTTTCTAGACCAAAAATTCTAAATATTTTATGCTAAGAATATATGTGAGTCTAGTTTCTAGGAAAATTAATGGATTTTAATTTGGACTCCCGTAGCTCTAGATACAAATAATTTAATGACTGTGACTCAAGAAAATAGGTTATTTGGATTTTGAATAAAAAGAGGGAAATTGAAAAATAGCATATTAACACAATGCTTATTATTTTTCATGTGAGCCTACTAAGCGTAAAGCTTACTCCCTCCTTTCCATTTCTTTTAGTGTTGTTAGGTCAATTCAGGGTTGGAGAACGTCGGAGGCAACATCACACTACCAAGCCTGTAACACCTCTCACCCGAACCCAAAACCGGGGACAGGTACGAGGCGTTACCAGACATGTACTCGAACATTTTTAGGAAATACGGGTTATAAAATTTCATTCCAATACGAAATCGATTCAAATTACATCTTAATGTCTCTATTATGGGCCTACGAGACCCAAGGCACATGTCGAGAAAGGTCCGGGACTAAACCGAGAACTTAGGAGAATTTCAAGAAAATTTCTAGATTAATTCCTCACACGCCTGTGTGATTTGGGACACGCCTGTGTCCTAAACCGTGTGGAATTAATTGAATTTTATTTTCTATTTCGAACCTACAGGGGTTTTCATGTAATATCCCGAATTAGGGCCTAATCAGAATAGTGGTTTCGTGACCACAAATCTGAGATAGAAATAATTATTTTATAATTATTTTTATGTTTATGATATGATTGCATGATTGTGTGAAAATTTCGTGACGAAATTCTATGCATAAAGTGCTTAAGTTGAAATTAGGGACTAAATCGAATAAGTTTCAAAACTTGCATTCTAGAAGTTTTTAGTGTGAAATTACTTTGGAATATTAATTAGGAGGTCTTAAATAGCAATTTTACCAATTTCTAAGTTTATGGACAAAAATTGGACATGGATGGAATTTTTGGAAAGTTTAGTAGTAAGGGCATTTTGGTCATTTAGGGGTAAAATGAATTAAAATACAAAATTAAAAGCAAATTTTGCTCATCTTCAACCCCATGGCCGAATATAGCAAGGAGAAACCATGGCTAGGGTTTTTTAAGCTTCCAAGCTCGATTAGCAAGGAAAACTGAAATTCGGGCTAAAATGGGGAAAATACCAAGTTGTGGACGAAATGGTAAAAGTAGCCATTTTCGCATACTAGGTAAGTTCATATGTAAATTTTGGTAACATAGTTATTATTTTAAATGTTTTTATGTTATTTAAATGATATGATAATTATTATGAAATATTATACTCGTGATAATTGTTTGATAATATGTCAAATTATGTGATATACTTGGAAAATCTGAAATACTACCGAGTATCGGTATCGGTATTCCGTAGAAGATGGTTGAGACACATGATTGGGAAAAAGGTCCCGTTGAACCTTAGGAATGGATTAGGATACAAGTGACATGTCACTGGGATATTTGGGCATTCGAACTCGTTGAGTTGAGTCCGAGTTCACTTATGGATGCGAATGTCCGAACTTGTTGAGTTGAGTCTGAGTTCGTGAAATGTAACTAGGCATCCGAGCTCGTTGAGTTGAGTCCGAGTTCACTTATGGATGCGAATGTCCGAACTCGTTGAGTTGAGTCCGAGTTCATGAAATGTAACTAGGCATCCGAGCTCGTTGAGTTGAGTCTGAGTTCACTTATGGATGCGAACGCCCGAGCTCGTTGAGTTGAGTTCGAGTTCGCTTATGGGCGGGTTACATAGTAGCTTGGCTACATATGTGGCACTTATGTGCAAACTTTCCATGTATCCGAATTATATTCCGATGTGTTCAACGGGTAAAGTTCTACTCAAATGGAGGAATACTCATGATGAAAGGGACGTATTGGTAAGTGTTGTGAAATGGATACTTTGAACAGGTATGTACTTAACTCTCGGGTTGAAAAATCGATATAACAACAATATGGTAAGATGATAAATGAAAATATGATATGAATGTCTTGGTGATGATTATGCAAATGATGTTTTATGTTTGCTTATATGGTTATGCTACTTGCTATTTGCATGTGAACTTACTAAGCATTTATGCTTACTCCCTTCTTTTCATTCCTTGTAGTGTTGACAAGCCAGCTCGAAAATCGGGAACGGTCGGAGGCACGCTCACACTATCCGTATACCATCTTGGCATAATGGCTTGTATATTTTGGGTATGGCATGTATTGCATTATAATCATTTTGTATATATGGTCTTATGATATGGTTATTGAGTAGTATAAAAATGCTTGGTAATGATTAGTCATTGGAATGGCTAATTATGATCGTATTTGGTGTTATGTATGTCAAATTGCTAGTTAATCCATGGAAACCATGAAATAGGTAAAATTTACCATAAAATAGATTCAGACAGCAGTAGTGACGTGAATTTGAAAAATCATTAAAAATAGTAGAGATATAATTAGATAATTAATAAAATATGGAATTGAAGAATTATGAGTCTATTTTCATATGGAAGAAAGGAAACAGGTATATGAGTTATATTTTATGAGATATTTAAATTTTTGTGAAACAGGGCCAGAGCAATTTCTGGACCCCCTGTTCTGACTTTGGAAATTCACCATAAATTATGTAAAAATAGTTAGAAGTCATAATTTATATGTACAGATTTCTTATTGAGTCTAGTTTTATGAGAAACAAACTTCATAGTCATTGAAATTCTGTAGAGAGGGATAACTGATTCGTAATACACAGAGGTCAGAGTAGTCGAACCCTAAAATAGGGGAGACTTTAACTACTAAACTGTACTAACTGGCCAAGCCAAAAATTCTAGAAAAAAATTATTAAATATATATATATGAGTCTAGTTTTAGGAAAAATTTACAGAATTGGATTTTGAGTTTCAGAACTCGAGATATGAATTTTTAAGCGACTGTGACGCAGTTAGCCAGCTTGTCTAGAATTTCTAAAATTAAATTGTTTGAGCTGTTTAAGCAATGAATTAAGTCTGTTAACACCTCGTGTTTGACTCCGGCAACGGTCTCGAGTACGGGGCGTTACATTTCACACGGCCAACCACACACTCGTGTCCTTGGTCCGTGTCCTTCACACGGCCTAGACAAGCCCGTGTGGTCGCCCGCCCGTGTCCAAAAACTCGAGCATTCTGTTTATGACATCAACATGCATTTAGGGGCACACGGCCAAGACACACGCCCATGTGCTAGGCCGTGCCCTCCATACTGTTAAGACACATGGCTACGTCTCTGCTCGTGTGTTTAATACCATGCATTCTGACTTAAAATTTTTAGGTGCAGGGGACACACAGCCATACCACATGCCCATGGGGCGATCCATGTGTCACACACGGTCTAGACACACACCCGTGCGTCTACTCGTGTGGACCTTGTTAGGCTATTTTCCAAGCCTTTGGTCACCCTCTATCATCCACTCACACTTATGGGTTCCATAATACATAACAAGACCTGATTGTACACTTACAAATGACCTCAATAAACCTCACTGCTTGTAAACCTCATTTCATCGGTTTTACACATGCTAGGTTATTACCCTTGTAATAAGGATTTCTATGCCTTATGAAACTTTTAAGATTGGCTCATTATCATAACTCATTGCCAATTATGACCAAGTTATCTTATGTAGTTTGGTCGCATTCCATGGGTTTAAATGTGATATACCACATTTCATCCTCAATAGCACAACTGAACATAAGCTTGCATAAACTTGTAGGTTCTGACCTACATCAAAATGAGCCAATTCCCATGGCCATATATAAATGAATGTGTATACCTTCACATACTTTTATTCTAGCAAATCAAATGACGCATATAACAAAATAAACAAAAGCTCTATACATGCCATTAAACAAAATAAAAGTGTCTATATACCAAAGCTGGACTAGTTGACAGCATGTTGACTCTCCAACCATCATCCAATCTTTACGAGTCCTCGAGCTCTGTAAGATAGGGAAAAAGAGAGGAGTAAGCATTTACATGCTTAGTAAGCCCGAATAACTGGAAAGTAAACTTATCGATTAATTACCATACAATTATATTAGGCAATAAAACCAACAAGAATGGAATGGCTTCCCTATCACATGCACTAAATCAACAACTTAGTCACATAACAATGCACCATGTAATTAATCTTAGATGGGCTCATCATTCAAAATTTTCATATATATATATATATATCATATTAATCCCGTTGAGTTTCTTGGAAATCTCGATGGATTATCTATTTACCGTCAAGTCATAAGAGTGATCATCTCATGTATGCACTCCCGCGAACCTCACATCTTACGGCGGGATTACCAGTCCAGGCTAAATCCCCTGTAGCGACAAACATCCGCAATGAGCTCGGATCTGAATTACCAGTTTAGGCTAAATTCAGACCCTAATCGGATTACCCGTCCGGGCTAAATCCATAATACACACATATTCTTCGGGAGGCTCGATCACTCAAGGAACACCCATTCGGGCTAGATCCTTTCTATATTTAAGATCAACAGATTTCCCGTTTGGGCTAAATCCTTTCTGCATCACATGCAGGATCTCAAGTCACATATATATCATGGTTTATCCATCGAATTTCCCTTTTTAACCCCAACCGGGACATTTATCAACATGTCATTATTAAGGATACGTTTCATGTATTTTCATGCCAACATCAAATGCAATTATCATACATTCATAAATCATACAATTAGGCATATTATGAGTTTACTTTAAGTTATTCAGACTTACTTGGTACTCTTTTCGGTATCGTGATTCGATTATTTCAAAACCTTTCATTTTTCTCGATTGACCTCCGAAATTTGTTCCTCAGGGTCTATAACAATAAAAATGAATCATTAATACCTCACATTAATTTTTTTGAGCCTAAACTTCACCCCCGGACAAAATGACCATTTTACCCTTAACCTTTCACATTTTTACGATTTAATCCCTAGGCTCGTATAATGAAATGCATGCAATTTCTACCTTACCCAAGCTTAGACGAATGTTCTTTCCTCTTATGGTAGCCCACATTTTTCCATTAATTCTCATCTTTCTACCCATTTTTACAACTTTTACAAAATGGTCCCTAAAGCCATTTCCATGAAAATCACTTAGTAAAAGTTGTTTACCATATTTTAAACTTTCATATTCCTCCATAAACCATCAAAATACAAGTAACTCATGCATGGGTAAAATTCTAAACATGAACTCTAGCATAAAATATGGGTAGAAATACAGAGAGTAAGTTATCGGGATTTCAAAAATACGAAGAACATTAAAAACGGGGCCTGGGAGCACTTACTATTAAGCTTGAAAATGTTGAAAACCCTAGCTATGGAGAGCTTGAGAGTTTCGGCTAGATGAAGGAGAAGAATGGCTGATTTTTGACTTATTTTTCCCATTTTATTTCATTAATTAGCCAAATGACCAAAATGCCCTCAAGCCCTTTCTTTCAAATATCATCCATACATGCCCATTTTTGTCCAAAAACTTAGAAATTAGGAAAATTGCTCTTTAATACCTTCAAATTAATAATCTAAAACAATTTCATACAAATTGCTTCTAGAATTCAAGTTTTACAATTTATTCAATTTGGTCCTTATTTTCCAATTAGACACCTTACTCATAGAATTTCTTCATGAAACTTTAACACATGCATATTCTCATATTCTAGACCTCATAATAATCATAAAATAAATATTTAAACGTCGAATTTGTGGTCCCAAAACCACTGTTCCAACTAGGCCCTATTTCGGGATGTTATAAATCCAATACCTTTGGAGTATTGATACATATGTTAGAAATATCAAGTGAGTGGCATGTATAGAGACCTATTTCTATGACATGTGTTATTATGATTTGGCTAAATGTATTGGCCTATATCAAGCTATTATATATAGCCATGAGATGTGGCTCATATTGGTTATGTTTGTAGTCTAGCTAATCATGTCATGTTTTAATGCATACGATGGATAATTTGAACATGTTGTTTGACATACATGTTTGGTAATATGATATGTGTGTTAGATGTATGCATTATGACCAATTGGGGTGATCGTAGTCATGAAGTAATTATATGTTATAAAAACAACGTGATAAGGGTTGAATATGAGTGCTTGATGGATAAGTTAGTAACCACAATATAATGGTAAAAGTGGTCATCAATATGACAAGTCTTATGAAAATGAATTAAGGAATCTAAATTTGGTAGTTCATGAGTAGATGCATTGCATGTAAGAGGACATGTAAATGTTATGAATATGTCTTGATAAAGAGTGATTAATCACTAAAGTGAAACCATGATTTGCGGCTTTAATGCGTATAAGGTTCTAAGGGTTTATGGGTAATATGAAGGCTTGGAAAATAGCCTAAGTGCTACCTACACAGGCAGAGACACAGCCATGTGTCTCAACCATGTGGAGGACACGACCTAGCACATGGGCGTATGGCCTGGCCATGTCGTTCAAATTGTGTGCTGACGTCATAAACAGAGAGTTACACGGCCTGAGGACATAGGCGTGTTGTTGACACACGGGCGTGCCCTTGTGTCCACACGAGCGTGTGACCCTGTTTTATGAGAAAAAATTTCTAAGTTTTCCTAGAACTTCCCAAATTTCTCGGTTTAGTCCCAGACCATTTTTAAGGCATATTTTGGGCCTCGTAGGCCCATAATAGGGACACTATGAATATATTTGATTGGTTTTAATTTGGAGCAAAATTTTGTGGCCTGGTTTTCTCAAGTTTGTGAATGTTTAAGTCCGATAACACCTCGTATCCTGTCCCAACGTTGGACACGTGTAGGGGGTGTTACAATAAGTCTATAATCAAGGATGTACATACTCATCAAATAAATTTCACATACAATATCGTCATTTCATAGTTCCATATATCAATTATCACGTATCGTCATTTTCATGTATTTTAGGTCGATATGTACAATAACTCATTTCTTATTCATACCTTCTCATGTCAAGAACTTTTACCAATTGAATTTATCTGAAATATTGATGGATACATAGGTAGTACACTCGTGGTGTACAAATCAGGATTCTTCAATTCATATTCAACGTTACCCATAAGGTATTATATCAGAGAGTACACTCTCGAGCCACACATGTATACAACAAGTTTACCAGTCCAAGCTAAATCCTTTTTATGACATATGGTCTAAGGAGCTTGATCTGGATTACCCGTGTGAGCTAAATCCAATCTATAACATGTGCTCGAGAGGACTCATATCAGGATTACCTATCCGAGCTAAATCCTTTTTTATGATAAGGTCAATAGGATTACTCGTCCGAGCTAAATCCCGTCAGCAACAAATGCAGAACCTTATTCATTTCAGGAAATCACATATCCATAAAATTTCCATTTTATTCAACTGGGATTCAAACATTTTTCAAGCATTATTGGGCATGTGATTATTTCATACATCCACAACATTCATATAATTTAAATAAACACATTCCACGTTCATTTCAAGCATATAAGTAGCATTTTCATTGTTTACCTTTTAACATCTATCGGGCATTATCATTTAATTCAAACATTTTCATTTATTGAGCTTGATCGGATATGTAATCATTTTCACATATTTATGACATTTATACAATTTACATAAACACATTCAATGCAAGCATGTAAATAAACACAATTTAGTTACACGAACTTACCTCGACAAAGGTTTGTGTAAAAACATCTACTAATCTTACACTTTCCTCGTTCTAACTCTGAATTTGGTCTATCCTGATCTATACGAGTAAATTTAACATCAATTTCTCATATTTCACATTCATGTGGACTCAATTTACAACCTAGACAAAATTACCATTTTTCCCCTATCTTTTCCATAAATTTGAATTTCGTCCATAGGCCCGAAAAATGAAACTTGTGCAAATTACTCCCTATTTCAAGCCTAACCAAAGGCCCATTACAAGTTTTACAGCACATGTATTCATAAAATTTCATAATTTTTCATCAAATTTTACAACTTTTTATTTTAGTCCCTAAATCATGTTTTCATCAAAAATCACGTTGTAAAAGTTGTTTATCTATCAATAATCTTTCATTTTCTACCATAAATTTCTAATTTCCAGCATATACATCCATGACCCATTTTTCATACCTTGATAACTTTTCAAATTAATCCCTCAAATAGAGAGATTAAGCTATCCCGGTTTCAAAAATATCAAAATTACTAAAAACGGGGCTTGAATACTTACCCAATTTGGCCATGAAAGTTTCTTCTCTCTCTCCTAGGGTTTCCATGGAATATTTTGGGGAAGAAGATGATAAAAATGATTTTTATTTCTATTCAATAATTTATCATCTTTTAATAATTTTGATTTTCAATTTAGTCCTTAGCCTTTTTCTCATTTTTCATGGGTGAATCATCCAAAAATATCTATATACTTTTTATTAATGGTCTAATTACCATATAATGACCTTAATTTTTGAATTCCATAGCTATTTGATCCTTCCAGCTATTAGAATTCAACTTTTGCATTTTATGCGATTTGGTCCACCTAGTAATTAAGCACATAATTGGTAGAATTTTCTTATCAAAATTTTCACATGACATATCTATAATAATACGGACCATAAAATAAAATCAATTTTTTTTTTGGCTCAAATTTGTGGTCCCAAGACCACTGTTTCGATTTCATAAAAATTGGGTTGTTACACAGCTCACACAAGCTGTCAAATGTGTCCGTAAGGTCAATTACACAATTCATACATAAATTAAAGCATTTAAACACATTTAAAGTAAATCTTATTTAACATACGAACTTACCTCGGTTACAAAAATGGCTAAAATGACCAATTCGTCAAATACTTTGTTTTTCCCCTAATCTAAACCCGAACTTCGTTTTTCTTGATCTATAATACCACATTTAACTTATTTAATCATCACATTATTCAATTCAGCCCAAAAACACATTATGGAAAAATTTACATTTTTCCCTAACTTTTCAACATTTTACAATTTATTCCCTGGGCTCGTAAAATGAATTTCTTTCAATTTCCTCACAACCCAAGCCTAGCCAAATTTTATTTGTACTCATAACAACCCACATTTTTCGTTTATTCACACTTTTTTACACATTTCATAGACTTTTACAAATAAGTCCCTATTTGATTTTTTATCGAAAATCACTTTCAAAAGTTGTTTAACAAACAACAAACATGCATTTTCTACCATCAGACATCAAAATACATGCACGTCCAAAATGGGTAAAATTTTATACTTTGATTTTCTTTCAAATTAGTCCTTGAATTAGCTAAATCAAGTTACAACGATCTCAAAAATGTAAAAATCATTAAAAATGGGACAAGAACGGACCTACAATCGAGCTTGAAAGCTTGGCCAAACCCTAGCTATGTCTCCTCTTTTAATTTTCGGCTATAAGGAACTAAATTGAAGAAGATGACATCTTTTATTTAGTTATTTTAGCTTTATTTACCAAATTACCTATTTACTCCTCACTTAAACTTTGAAATTTTACCTACTCCATATCCATTTTTTTCCACCCTAAAGTATAATGGTCTAATTATCATTTAAGGATCTCTAATTTAGAATTCCATAGCAATTTACTACCTTTAGCTTATAAAACTCAAATTTTGCACCTATTGCAGTTTAGTCCTTCTAGTTAAATTGAGTACTCAACCGATAAAATTTCTTAACGAAATTTTCACACAATTATTATATCATGCTGTAGACCTTAAAGAAATAATAAAATAAATATTTATACTTTGGATTTATGGTCCCGAAACCATTGTTCCAATTTGACCCAAAAATGGGTTGTTACAATCTTTATGCCAAAGAGGAGAGCTACTGGGCACGTATATTAAATGGCTCAAAGAGAGGGATAGAAATACATTTTTTTCACATCTGAGCCACTAGAAGATTAAAGAAGAATAAAATCAAAAGGTTGAAAGATTCTAATTGTATTTGGGTGAATGATACAAATGATATATGTATGGTTGTGCGGGACTATTTTCATAATCTCTTTAAGTCAAAAACTTCCTCCTATGATGAGTTCAAAAGAGTGTCTCTCAGGATGTTAAAAACATGATGGCTAGACAATTTACGAATGATGAGATCCTTGAAGCATTCAATCAAATGGATCCCCGTAAAGCCCTTAGGATTGACTGCCTCGGGTATTTTATTTAAAGAGAATTGGGAGGTTATGGGTAAAGATTTCTTAATCTTTGTCATGATTGTTTAGATGGCAACAAGGACATTTCTTGCCTTAACAATACAATGATCGTCCTTATCCCTAAGATTAAGGATCCTAATGACATGACTAACTTTCGTCCTAGTAGCTTATGCAGGGTGATATACAAAATTTTTTCCAAGGTCTTAGCAAATTGCCTAAAGGCTACCCTTCCCCTTTGTATTAGTCAAAATCAAAGTGCCTTCGCCCTAGGTTGCATGATTCATAACAACATTCTTATTGCTCATGAGCTAATGCACTATTTACAAAACTCGAAAAATGGCCCAAACAAAGGCTTTATCATAAAGCTTGATATGAGCAAGCCTTATGACCATTTTGAGTGGAATTTTCTCGAGAAAGTTATGAAAAATTTGGGATTTGAGGATGTTTGGGTTGATAAAATCATACGTTGTGTCCGATCGATGATATATGTGGCAAAATGTAATACGGTTCTCTCAGAGGTTTTTTCTCTCGAATGGGGTTTTCAACAAGGGGACCCCCTCTTCCCTTATCTCTTTTAATTTTTCATGGAGGCTTTCTCAAGAATGCTTTTACATGCACAAAGTGTCAGTCATATTCGTGGCATTCGGGCTAGCCAAAATGGCCCTCATATTAACCTTTTTTTTTACCAATGATGCCCTTCTCTTTATTGGGAACAAAACAAGTAAAGTTGAAGCCTTTATGAAATCCTAAGGGAGTTTGCATAAGCCTCGGGACAAAAAATAAACCTTTTCAAATCAATGGTGTTCTTTAGCCTGAATACCCCCATGAACCAACGTCAACTTTATTGTAACACCCCTTACTCGTATCCAGCATCAAGACAGGGTTTAAGGCGTTACCGAACTTAAACATAAACATTCATACAAAATCGGGCCATAAAATTTGTACCAAATCAAATTCATCCAATCACATGCATATCGTCCCTTATATGGACCCACGAAGCCCAAAACATACATTGGGAGTAGTTCAGGACTAAACCGAAAAATTTTGGAACTTTTACTATACTTAGAAAATTTTCATACTTTGGAGAGTCACACACCCATGTGGGTAGCCGTGTGGTCATACACACGCCCGTGTGGCTTGGGATACGCCCGTGTCCTCAGCCCCTGTAACTCTCTATTTATGACGTCATGCACAATTTAGGGTCACACAGCCAAGTCACACGCTCGTGTCCCAGGGCTGTGTCCTTCACATGGCAGAGACACACGGCCGTGTCTCTACCCGTGTGGCAAAAAAATAGCTATTTTTGTACCATCCCATATAGGGCCCAATCAGAACAGTGGTTTTGAGACAACAAATCTGACATTGAAATATTTATTTTATGATTATTATGAGATCTAGAATATGAGAATATGCATGTGTTAAAGTTTTATGAAGAAATTCTTTGAGGAAGGTATCCAATTGGAAATTAGGGACCAAATTGAATAAATTTCAAAATTTTGATTCTAGAAGCAGTTTGTATGAAATTGCTTTAGAATATTATTTAGAAGGTCTTAAAGAGTAAATTTCTCAATTTTTAAGTTTTTGGACAAAAATGGGCTTGTATGGATGAAATCTTAAAGAAAGGGTTTTAAGGCATTTTGGTCATTTGGCATTTTAATGAAATAAAATGGGAAAAAGAAGGCTAAAATCAGCCATATTCTCCCTTGTACTAGCCGAAATTCTCAAGCCCTCCATAGTTAGGGTTTTCAACATTTTCTAGCTCAATAGTAAGGGCTCTCAATCCCCGTTTTTAATGTTCTTCGTATTTTTAAAATCTCGGTAACTTGCTCTCTCTATTTCTACCCATATTTCTTACTAGGGTTCATGTTTAGAAATTTACCCATGCACGAGTTACTTGTATTTTGATGTTTTATGGAGGAATATGAAAGTTGGAAGTGTGTTAAACATTTTTTCTATGTGATTTTCATGAAAAACCTCTAAAAGGACCTTTTTGCAAAAAGGTGTATAATATGTAGTAGAAATGTGAAAATAATGGAAAATGTGGGCTGCCATAAGAGGGAAAGATATTCGGCTAGGCTTGGGTAAGGTAGAAATTGCATGTGTTTCATTATACGAGCCTAGGGACTAAATCGTAAAAATGAGAAAGGTTAAGGGCAAAATGGTCATTTGGATTGGGGGTGAAATTTAGGCTCAAAAAGTACAATTTGACGTGTTAATGACTTATTTTTATTGTTATAGACCCCAAGGAAAAAAATTTCGGAGGTCGATCGAGGAAAACGAAAGGTTTCTGAATAACCAAAACACGATACCGAGAGGAGTACTAGGTAAGTTCGGATAGTTTAAAGTAAAATCATAATATGCCTAATTGTATGATTTATGAATGTATGATAATTTCATTTGATAATGGCATGAAATTACATGAAATGTATCTCTAAAAATGACATGTTGAAAAACGTCCCAGTTGAGGTTAAAAAGGAAGTTCGACGGATAAACCATGATTTATATTTGACTTGAGATCCTGCATGTGTTGCAGAAAGGATTTAACCCGGACGGGTAATCCGTTGATCTCAAATATAGAAAGGATCTAGCTCGGACGGGTGTTCCTTGAATGATCGAGCCTCCCGAAGAATATATGTGCATTAAGGATTTAGCCTAGACCGGTAATCTGATTAGGGTCTGAATTTAGCCTGGACTGACAATTCAGATCCGAGCTCACTCAGGGTGTTTGTCGCTATAAGGGATTTAGCCTGGACTGGTAATCCCGACATCACCATATGAGTTTACGATACGGGGGATTTAGCCTGGACTGGTAATCCCGCCGTAAAATGTAAGGTCCGCGGGAGTGTATACATGAAATGATCATTCTTATGAATTAACGGTAAATGGATAATCCATCAAAATTTCCTAGAAACTCAATGGGATTAATATGATGTATGTAGATGAAATGATGAATGATGAGTTCATCTAAGACAAATTACATGGTACATTATTATTGTAACTAACTTGTTGATTGAGTGCATGTGATAGGGATACCATTTTCATACTTGTTGATTCTATTGCCTAATATGGCTTTATGCTAATTAATCGGTAAGTTTACTTTCTAGTTATTCGGGCTTACTAAGCATGTAAATGCTTACCTCTCTCTTTTCCCTGTCTTACAGAGCTCGAGGACTCGTAAAGATTGGAAGACGGTTGGAGAGTCAACATACTATCAACTAGTCTGGCTTTGGTATATATACACTTTTATTTTGTTCAATGGCATGTATAGGACTTTTGAGTATTTTGTTATATGTGTCATTTAATTTGCCAAGATGAAGGCATGTAAAGATACACATATCTTTTTGTATATGGCCATGGAAATTGGCTCAATTTTGAGTAGGCTATGACCTACAAATCTATGCATGTTTATGTTCATATGTGATGGCTTGGTTATAATTGGCAATGAGTTACAAGAACGAGTCAATCTTGAATGTGTTAAGGAGATATGGAAACCCTTAATACAAAAAGAGAATTAACCTAGCATGTATAAAACTGATGATATGAGGTTTTCATGCAATGAGGTTTATCAAGGTTTTATATAAGTGTATAATTTGGCCTTATTATGTATTAAAGTAACTTGTAAGTTTGATTGGTTGATAGAGGGTGACCAAAGGCTTGGAAAATGGCCTAATAAGTTCTATATGGGTAGACATACAGGCGTGTGTCTAGGCCGTATGTGACACACGGCTCGCCCCCATGGGTGTGTGGTATGGCCGTGCATCCCTTGGACTTAAAATTTAAAGTCAGTATAGTGCACGGGTTAGACACACGGCTGTGTGTCTTAACCGTGTACCCCTAAAGGCATGTGACGTCATAAATAGAGAGTTACACGGGCTAAGGGCACGACTGTGTCCCAAGCCACACGGGCATGTGTGACCACACGGCCCCACCCACACGGGTGTGTGACTCTCAAAGGCAAGAAAATTTATTAAATTGCCCAAAATCTATTGAATATTTTCGATTTTGTCCCAAATCGTTCTGATGTATGTTTAAGGCCTCGAGGGCCTGCATAAGGGGCAGTACGTATGTGTTTAAAAAGTTTTAAATTTTTGGCGAAATTTGGTGAGCTGGTTTTGTATGTCGTGAAAGTTTAAACCCGGTAACACCTAGAACCCTATCCCGACACTGGATACGAGTAAGGGTGTTACATTTAGTAGTGTCAGAGCTACGGTTTAGTCAGTTCTAGGACTACCGTAGAGAGTATTGAGGTTCGCTATACATACCATTATATGAACGTTGATAGTGTGATATCTCCTAACTGTTTAAATTGTTTTTGAATATAGTAAATGACTTTCAATCAAGTACAAGATGAGTCTGAGGGAGTCGAGAGCCATGCTCCAGCTTCCGTACAACGAGCTATATCTAGAAGTAGTAGAAGGTTTATGTCTGAAGGCCGGGAAGAGGCCCAAGCTGCCTTCTTTAACATGATGGATGAATAGTTTGGGGATTATCTAAGGAATTGCCCCAACATACCACGACCTCCCCCGCCTTCTAACCAACTTAATGAGGAATTGCCACGCGGTATGGCACCGATAAGAATGGTAAGGCCCCTGTAGATAAGCTTAGAAAGTATAGGGCTGAGGAATTTAGAGCTAAAATCGAGGATGATACCGAAAGAGCCGAGTTCTAGCTTGAGAATACTATACGGGTACTAGATGAATTATCATGCACACCTGAGAAGTGCTTAAAGTGTGTCGTGTCTCTCCTAAAGGATACGGCATACCACTGGTGAAAGAACGTATCTTCAGTGGTACCAAAGGAAAATAAACTTGGGAATTTTTCCAAGCAGAGTTTAGGAAAAAATACATCAGTCAAAGGTTATTAGACTCAAAGCGAAAAGAGTTCCTAGAACTCAAATAAGGAAATAAGACTGTAGTAGAATACGAAAGGGAGTTTGTAAGGCTAAGTCAATATGCAGCTGAATGGGTTCAAACCAAGTTAGAAATGTGTAAACGCTTCGAGGAAGGTCTGAATGAGGAAATATAGTTGTTAATTGGGATTCTTGAAATATGGGAGTTCGCCGTATTAACTGATCAGGCCAAGAAGGCCGAAGAACTCAAAAATGAAATAAAGTAAGCGAAAAGAGAGGCTCGAGTTTCGAGCGAGAGATCCAGCAGTAAGACGCTCCCATTTCCCACAAAGAAATTAAGGAGCCAACATGAACGCTCCACTTCATTAGTAGGATATTCGGGTAAAGTAAGAGGCTCCAAATGACGTAATCAGAAGTCTTCCTCCCCGATGGTGACTAGTGTGGGAGTGTAGATGACCAAAGGCCGAAGTGTAGGAGCTGCAACAAATTTTACTTTAGAGAGTGCAGAATGAAGAGAGGTGCATGCTTCAGATGTGGTTCTCTTGACCACTTTCTTAGGGACTGCCCAGAGCGAGTTGAAAAAGAAGTGAAAGTGGCTCCGAAGTCGAGTGTTCCTATTGTACAAGGTAGACCTTCGAGGTATCCTGGAAGTGCTAGTGGCAATCGAGTTGCGACCAAAGACACTACAAAATCAGAGGCCCGAGCCCCGGCAAGAACGTATGCAATACGCGCTGGAGAGGAAGCCTCTGCTCCTGACATCATCACGGGTACTTTTTCTCTTTTCAATACATGTGTTGTTGCCTTAATTAATCCGGGGTTGACACATTCATATATTTGTATGAGATTGGTGTCTAGTATGAACATACCCATTAAACCTACGAAATTTATTATTAGAGTGTCGAACCCATTAGGCAAATCAGTTCTGCTTGATAAAGTCTATAAGAATTGTCCTTTAATGATTCAAGGTCAGTGCTTTCCGGCTAACCTTATGTTGTTACATTTTGATGAGTTTGATGTAATATTTGGTATGGATTGGTTAGCCCTGCATGATGTAATTGTAAATTGTGGTAGCAAGTATATTAAATTGAAATGCCCAGATAGTAAGATTCTACGGGTTGATTCAAGAGAATTGGGTACGCTGCCAGTTCTAGTCACAGCGATGGTTGCTTAGAGATATATAAGAAAAGGGTACGAAGCTTACCTTTCTTTTGTATTGAACACTAAAGAAACAGAGTTAAAGATTGAGTTTGTGCCAATAGTATGTGAATATCCAGACGTATTCCCAGAAGAATTACCCGGATTACCTCTTGAAAGAGAGATAGAATTTGGTATTGAAATGGTGCCAGGAACAGCTCCCATTTCTATTGCTCCGTACAGGATGGCACCAACAGAGTTGAAAGAGTTAAAAGTTCAGTTGCAAGAGCTGACGGATAAAGGTTTTGCAAGGCCAAGTTTTTCACCTTGGGGTGCCCTTGTATTGTTTGTAAAGAAGAAAGATGGTTCGATGAGGCTATCTATAGATTATCGCCAACTAAACAAAGTAACTATCAAGAATAAGTATCCTTTGCCAATGATCAATGATTTGTTCGATTAGTTGAAAGGAGCCACCGTATTCTCTAAGATAGACCTAAGGTCCGGCTACTATAAGTAAAGAGTTAAGGAATCGGATGTGCCTAAGACAGCTTTCAGAATAAGGTATGGCCACTATGAATTTATTGTCATGCCGTTTGGGTTAACGAATGCACCGGCTATATTCATGGACCTAATGAAAAGGATCTTCCGACATACTTGGATAAGTTTGTCATTGTGTTCATTAACGACATTTTGATTTATTCCAAAGATGAGGCAGACCATGTGAAACATCTGAGAACTGTGTTGCAGACCTTACGGAAAAACCAATTGTATGCTAAGTTTAGCAAGAGTGAGTTTTGGCTCCCAGAAGTTGGATTTTTGGATCATATTGTTTCGGCTGAAGGTATCCGAGTTGATCCAAGTAAAATCTCTGCTATCGTTGAATGGAAACCGCCTAAAAATGTAACCGAGGTTAGAAGCTTTTTGGGCTTAGCTGGTTACTACCAAAGATTTGTGAAAGGATTCTCTATGATAGCGACTCCAATGACGAGGTTGCTATAGAAAGACATTAAGTTTGAATGGACAGAAAAGTGTCAACAAAGTTTTGAGAAGTTAAAGACATTGCTGACTGAAGCTCCTGTTTTAGTATTGCCTGAGCCGGGAAAAGAGTTTGTGGTCTACAGTGATGCATCCTTGAACGGATTGGGTTACGTGGTTATGCAGGATGGTAAGGTGATAGCCTATGCTTCACGGCAGTTGAAGCCACACGAAAAGAACTATCCGACGCACGACATAGAGCTCGCCGCCATTGTTTTTGCCTTGAAAATTTGGAGGCATTATTTATACGGTGAAACTTGTCGTATATTCACAGACCACAAGAGTTTGAAGTATTTGATGACTCAAAGGAATTGAATCTGAGACAGCGGAGATGGTTAGAATTAATTAAAGATTATGAACTGATCATTGACTATCACCCAAGAAAGGCGAATGTGGTCGCCGACGCGTTAAGCAGAAAATCCTTGTTTGCACTGAGAGCCATGGACGCTCGATTAGCATTGCTTGATGATGGTTCAGTCTTGGTAGAGCTAGAGGCTAGGCCGACATTTCTTTAGGAAATCTATGATGCTCAAACTAATGATAGCGACCTGTAGGTTAAAAGAACTCAATGTGAGTCAGGCATTAAATCAGATTTACGGATCGGTCCTGATGGACGTTTGATGTTCAGAGATAAAGTTTGTGTGCCCAAAGATGATAAGCTTATTCAGAAAATCTTGCAAGAAGCACATGATAGCCGTTTGTCTATTCTTTCGGGAAGTACCAAGATGCACAAAGATTTGAAAAAAAATGTACTAGTGGAACGGCATGAAAAGAGACATTTCCGAATTTGTATTGAAATGTCTAATATGTCAGCAAGTTAAAGCTAAACACAAAGTACCTTCAGGTGAGTCAGGCATTAAATTAGATTTACGGATCGGTCCTGATGGACGTTTGATGTTCAGAGATAAAGTTTGTGTGCCCAAAGATGATAAGCTTATTCAGAAAATCTTGCAAGAAGCACATGATAGCCGTTTGTCTATTCTCTCGGGAAGTACCAAGATGCACAAAGATTTGAAAAAAAATGTACTAGTGGAACGGCATGAAAAGAGACATTTCCGAATTTGTATTGAAATGTCTGATATGTCAGCAAGTTAAAGCTAAACACAAAGTACCTTCAGGTTTTTTACAGCATGTGATGGTCCCCGAATGGAAGTGGGACAAAATTACTATAGGTTTCGTGACAGGACTGCCATTGACTCCGAAAAAGAAAGATGTTATATGGGTTATAGTGGATAAATTGACAAAGTCGGCTTATTTCATTCCGGTAAGAAAAAATTACTCTCTTGATAGATCGGTCGACTTGTATATATCTGAGATCGTGAGATTACATAGGGTACCGCTATCGATTATTTTAGACAGAGACTCGAGACTTCGAGATTCTAGAAGAAGTTACAAAAAACCTTAGGTACAAAATTGAGTTTTAGTATGGCTTTTCACCCACAGACCGATGGTCAGTCTGATTGAATGATTCAGATTCTTGAGGATATGTTGCGATGTTGCATCCTCGAATTCCACAGTAGCTAGGAAAAATATTTTCCGTTGGTAGAATTTGCCTACAACAACAGTTTTCAAACGAGTTTGAAGATGACGCCTTATGAGACCTTGTATGGCAGAAAGTGCCGAACCCCATTGTACTAGACAGAACTTAAGGAAACTTAGATTCACGGGGTTGATTTGATCAAGGAAACTAAAGAAAAGGTTAAAGTGATACGAGACTGTTCAAAAGCGGCATCGGATAGGCAAAAGTCATATGCTGATCTGAAAAGAAAAGAGATTGAATTCCAAGTTGGAGATGGTGTATTCTTAAAAATATCTCCATGGAAAAAGGTGTTGAGATTTGGCCAGAAAGGCAAATTGAGTCCGCAATTTATTGGATCATACGAGATCATTGAAAGAGTTAGATCATTAGCCTATCGTTTGGCATTGCCACTCGAATTGGAAAAGATTCATGACGTGTTCCATGTATCCATGTTAAGGCGATATCGATCAGACCCCTCTCATGTGATTTCACCAGTAGAGATTGAAATTAGACCGGACATGACCTATGGAGAGGAACCGGTCAAGATTTTGGCTAGTGAGGTTAAACAGTTGAGAAATAAAAATGTGGCTTTAGTAAAGGTTTTATGGCATCGACATGGTGTAGAAGAGGCTGCATGAGAGCCGAAAGAAACCATGAAAAGCCAATATCCGAACCTATTTACTGGTAAGACTTTCAAGGACGAAAGTCCCTAGTGGGGGAGAAATGTAACATCTTGGAATAGGGCCCAGTCGGAACAGTGGTTTCAGGACCACAAATTTGACGTTGAAATATTTATTTTATGATTATTATGAGGTCTAGAATATGAGAATATGCATGTGTTAAAGTTTCATGAAGAAATTCTTTGAGTAATGTGTCCAATTGGAAATTAGGGACCAAATTAAATAAATTTCAAAATTTAGATTCTAGAAGCATTTTGTATGAAATTGCTTTAGAATATTATTTAGAAGGTCTTAAGGAGAAAATTACCCAATTTCTAAGTTTTTGGACAAAAATGGGCTTGTATGGATGAAATCTTAAAGAAAGGGCTTTAGGGCATTTTGGTCATTTGGCATTTTAATAAAATAAAATAGGAAAAAGAAGGCAAAAATCAGCCATCTTCTCCCTTGTCCCAGCCGAAATTCTCAAGCTCTCCATAGCTAGGGTTTCCAACATTTTTAAGCTCAATAGTAAGTGCTCCTAAGCCCCGTTTTTAATGTTCTTCGTATTTTTGAAATCCCGGTAGCTTACTCTCTCTATTTCTACCCATATTTCTTGCTAGGGTTCATGTTTAAAAATTTACCCATGCATTAGATAATTGTATTTTGATGTTTTATGGAGGAATATGAAAATTGGAAATGTGTTAAACATCTTTTCCTAGGTGATTTTCATGAAAAACCCCTGAAATGACCTTTTTGGAAAAAGGTGTATAATGTGTGGTAGAAATGTGAAAATGATGAAAAATGTGGGCTACCATAAGAGGGAAAAATATTCAGCTAGGCTTGGGTAAGGTAGAAATTGCATGTGTTTCATTATACAAGCCTAGGGACTAAATCGTAAAAATGTGAAAGGTTAGGGTCAAAACGGTCATTTGGACCAGGGGTGAAATTTAGGCTCAAAAAGTATAATGCGACGTGTTAATGATTTGTTTTTATTGTTATAGACCTCGAGGAACAAATTTTGGAGGTCGATTGAGAAAAACGAAAGGTTTCGAAATAACCGAAACACGATACCGAGACGAGCAGCAGGTAAGTTCGGATAGCTTAAAGTAAACTCATAATATGCCTAATTGCATGATTTATGAATGTATGATAATTGCATTTGATAATGGCATGAAATTACATGAAATGTATCTCTAAAAATGACATGTTGAAAAATGTCCCGATTAAGGTTAAAAAGGAAGTTCGACGGATAAACCATGATTTATATGTAACTTGAGATCATGCATGTGTTGCAGAAAGGATTTAGCCCGAATGGGTAATCCGTTGATCTCAAATATAGAAAGGATCTAGCCCGGACAGGTAATCAGATTAGGGTGTGAATTTAGCCTGGACTGGCAATTTAGATCCGAGCTCACTAAGGGTTTTTGTCGCTATAAGGGATTTAGCCTGGACTGGTAATCCCGACATCACCATATGAGTTTATGATATGGGGGATTTGGCCTGGACTGATAATCCCACCGTAAAATGTGAGGTTTGCGAGAGTGCATACATGAAATGATCATTCTTATGAATTGACAGTAAATGGATAATCCATCGAAATTTCCTAGAAACTCAATGAGATTAATATGATGTATGTAGATGAAATGATGAATGATGAGCTCATCTAAGACAAATTACATGGTACATTATTATTGTGACTAACTTGTTGATTGAGTGCATGTGATAGGGATACCATTTTCATACTTGTTGATTCTATTGCCTAATATGGATTTATGCTAATTAATCGGTAAGTTTACTTTCCAATTATTCGGGCTTACTAAGCATGTCAATGCTTACCCCTCTCTTTTTCCTGTCTTACAGAGCTCGAGGACTCGTAAAGATTGGAAGACGGTTGGAGAGTGAACACACCATCAACTAGTTCGGCTTTGGTATACAGACACTTTTATTTTATTCAATGGCATGTATAGGACTTTTAAGTATTTTGTTATATGTGTCATTTAATTTTCTAAGATGAAGGCATGTATAGATACACATATCTTTTTGTATATGGCCATGGGAATTGGCTTAATTTGGAGTAGGCTATGACTTACAAATCTATGCATGTTTATGTTCATATGTGATGGTTTGGTTATAATTGGTAATGAGTTACAAGAATGAGTCAATCTTGAATGTGTTAAAGAGATATGAAAACCTTTAATACAAAAAGTGAATTAACCTAACATGTATAAAACCGATGATATGAGGTTTTCATGCAATGAGGTTTATCAAGGTTTTATATAAGTGTATAGTTTGGCCTTATTATGTATTAAAATAACTTATAAGTGTGATTGGTTGATAGAGGGTGACTAAAGGCTTGGTAAATGGCCTAATAAGGTCCACACAGGTAGACACACGGGCGTGTGTCTAGGCCATATGTGACACACGACTCGCCCCTATGGGTGTGTGGTATGGCTGTGCGTCCCCTGGACTTAAAATTTAAAGGCAGTATAGTGCACAGGTTAGACACACGGGCGTGTGTCTTGGCTGTGTGCCCCTAAAGGCATGTTGATGTCATAAACAGAGAGTTACACGGGCTAAAGGCACGGTCGTGTCCCAAGCCACATGGGCGTGTGTGACCACACGACCCCACCCATACGAGCATGTGACTCTCCAAGATAAGAAAATTAATAAGTTGCCTAAAATCTATCAAATGTTTTTTATTTTGTCCCGAATTGTTCCGATGTATGTTTTAGGCCTCGAGGGCCTGTATAAGGGGCAGTACGTATGTGTTTGAAAATTTTTTAATTTTGGACGAAATTTGGTGAGTAGGTTTTGTATGTCGTGAAAGTTTAAACCCAGTAACGCCTTAAACCCTGTCCCGGCGCTGGATACGGGTGAGGGCTGTTACAATTTACCAAGTCATTTGCCACCCTCATTTGCACACTCACATGCACACTTTCAATGGCACTTAACATGGCACAATTAAGCTACCAACACAACCATAATCAAGGCTTAAACATATCAAAACAATTATTTATTGTTCCTAACAAAACTGTCCACTTGAGTCACAGTCACTAAATTATTGATATCTTGAGCTACAGACCTCTAAATTAAGATTCGCTTGATTTTTCCAAAACTAGACTCAAATATATTTTTACCATAAAATTTTCAGAATTTATGGGTTAGCCAATAAGTACAGTTAATTCTTCAAATTCGTCCCTATTCTGTTGTTTAACAGTTTCGACCTTTCTTCACTAAAGATTAATTATCTCTTAGTACGGGATTCAGATGATGTTCCTGTTTGTTTATCTTAAAATTAGACTCATTAATAAATTAAAAATATAAATTTAAACCCCCAAGTATTTTTATACAATTTTTAATGATTTTCCAAACTTAGAACAGGTGAACCTGAAATCATTCTGACCTTGTCTCACAAAAATTCAAATATCTCATAATTCTTTTACTTACAACGTTTCTTCTATGTAAAACTAGACTCAATAATATTTAATTTAATATTTTATTCAACCTCTAATTTTATTTTCACAATTTTTGGTGATTTTTCAAAGTTATACTACTGCTGCTATCCAAAACTGTTTTAATGCTAATTTTACTCCTTCATGATTCTCTTGTACTAACTTTCATTAACATACCATTATAAACCACATCAAACAATGACTTGGCATAAGCATATGAGAAATTAATATAATTGCAACCCATTAGCTAATATAAGCCAATTTATATGCCTACTTACCAAATCAAATCCTTATTCATTACAAGCCAATACATTTGGCCATATCATAATGACACATACACAAAATGACTAAGTCCCTACACATGCCATAGACTTAACATACTTACATTCACTTATACTCCAAATGATAGCTTGATAGTGTGATAGAATCTCCGACGATCTCCAACCCGAGCTAATTGAATAAACTTATAAGAGGTGCGAAAGAAAGAGGGGTAAGCTTCATAGCTTAGTAAATTCACATGCAAATGAGATGCAACTTAAACAAGCATTAATCATACATTTAACATAAGGAACAAAATCTTACATTTTATCAAATCTCTTAAACTCATTCTTCATATATATATATACACATATTCTCACCACAAGTTCATCATATCTCATGTCACTCTCATGAGTTCGATGTACATACCTGTGCCCACTTGCACATAATAACTTACTTTCTCGTCTTCAATGTAATCATCTAGATTACCCATTAACTTCTCTTAGAACTACCCGTTGAACACTCGGAATGCTATCGGATACATCGGAATCTCACACCTAAATGCCTCATATGTAGCCAACGCTACCTTATATCACATATCACGTGTTGCTTGCTTTCGAGCTACTCACGGGTCTGCTCACATAGGCTATCGGGCATCTGCAACACATGTCAGACTACCCAGCCACTAGTAGAATATGCGAGACCAGTACCTGGACGCCAAAACATGTGTCACATACATCATGAACTGTAACAGTCCAGTTTAGACCCTAGTTCGAATAGTGGTTTCGGGACCACAAATTCGAATCAGAAAAATGTTTAAATATTATTTTTCATGATTATTATATGTGAATTAGTATGTGTGAAAATTTCATATGAAATTTTAATCGATTATGTGTTTAATTTTGAAAAAAAAGACTTAATCGTAGAAAATGTGAAAGTTGCCTTCTATTTGCTAAAATGCTTAATTGATGTGTCTTTATATTTGTGAGGTCATTAAAAGGTAAATGGACCATTATTAATGCTAGTGGACAAATATGGGCTTATATTATGTGATTTTTATATGGTTTATTAAAGGTTAAATTGGTAATTGATGATTAATGTTATATTAAGTAAAATAAAAAATAAAAAAATGGTCTCATTATCATCCATTAAGGGCCGAATGAAGCAAAGAAGAAGCTAAAAATAGGATTGATATTTCGGCACTCACTTTGCTTGATTGAGGTATGGTTTTGACTCGGTTTTTTATGGTTTTTTTGTTTTTGAGATCGTTGCTTTGTGTTTTATCAAGCTCATGCCTCAATTTTTTATTTTGATGGTGATTTTGAAATGTGCCATGGATGAATTCATGAGTTTTGTGTTGTTAAATGGTGAAATATGAAAGCTTGATGTTAGGTTTACATGTTTTGTCTTTGGATTTTTGATGAATTTGAGCAATTTGGGCTAAATTGTAAAAATGTTATTTTGAGGGACTAAAATGTGAAATAAATGAAACGTGTGGACTAGTATGAGTACTAGGAGAATTTGTCTAAGCTTGTGTATATGCAAATTATGTGTATTTTGTGATTTTGTGAAATAGGGACTAAAGTGTCGAAATGTGAAAATGTGAGGGCTAGTTTGCAAAATGCCTTAAATATGTGTTTATGGATTGAATTGAATTATTGGGTGAATAAAAGGGTTAATTTTGAATACATATAGATCAAGAAAGGAGGAATTCAGATTTAGATCGAGGGAAGTCGAAGGTTATCGAGTAGACAATTCAAATCAACAATTTCGAGTACGAGGTAAGTTCGTACGTGATAAATGATGTTAAAGTTATGTTTTAATGCGATGGTAATGCATAAATTGTATAGATATTTGATTAAAATTTGAGTATGATGATTCTCAACTATGTTTGGCACTAAGTGTGCGGTTTATTATAGCTTGGGCTACAAATGGCACTAAGCGTGCGAGATGAAATAGCTTCGGCTATATAAGGCACTAAGTGTGCGTTACCGACTTAGTTTCAGTTAATTATAATGGCAGCAATTGTGCGGAATCATTTTAATTTCAGCTAACCTTTGCGGCATTAAGTGTATGGATGTTTAAGTGTGTATAATTTACGGGAAGTTTTGATATACTTGAACAAGAGGTGAGAATGAAAGTGAATAAATAGGGGAAGATCCAGGTATGTACGATACCTTTGTGGTAGATGATTTATATAGATGAAGTTCATTGATTTGTTATGAACACATGGATTGGATTGGAATAGATTTGAGGATGATTTGAGAAATTCATAAATACTTATGTGCTGATGTTTTATGTTTTATATACTGTTAATGATTATAGTACGAGCTTACTAAGCTTTTGAAAGCTTACTTTGTGTGTGTTTGCATTGTTTGATAGATATCGAAGCTACTGTGAGCTCGGGGATCGTCAAGGATCGTCACCACACTATCAAACCTCATTTTGGTACTTTGAAAATGTATATTTTGAAGTATGGCATGTATAGGCTAGTAGTTGTGGGATTATGTTTTGTGATGTATATATTTAGCCATGAGATTTGGCTAGTTGGTGTTTTAAACTTATAGTTGATAATGAATTATGGTATGTGATATTAATGTGCAATTGTGATATGTTTTCGTTGGAAAAAAAGTAATGGTGAATATTGGTAAGGTTTATGAGTAGGTAAATGGTTGATATTGTTATGGTTGAAATGATGTGTATTTTGGCATAAAAATTGGTTGAATTGGTAAAGCATATATGCTTGTTTCTATTGCTTGTAGGATGACCCAAAAAGGGGTGGCAAATTGGCTTAAACCAAGCCTGCATTGTGCCACATGGTCAAGGACCACGAGCGTGCCCTATGGCCGTGTATGCAAAACAGTAACCTCTTAAGATCACACGGTTAAGACACGGGCGTGTCAGTTAGCCGTGGGTGAAAGTCAGTATATATACTCTGTTTTGGCACGGTTGGATCACATGGGCGTGTCTGGTGCCCATGTAAGGCACACGGTCTGGTCACACGGGCGTGTAACCTCAACAGAATTGAAAAAACTTTTCTAAGTTCTAAAACTTTTGTATGTTATCAATTTGATCTTGATTGCATGTTTAAGCATTGTATACTTAGTTATATGTGAATATTGAATATGAATAAATGACTTCTTTTAGTAATGAGATAATTATTGATGTGTGGTGGTTTTGATTTGAGTTGTGAGTCCGGTAATTCCTTTTAACCTATTACGGCGACGGTTTCGGGTTAGGGGTGTTACATGAACTTAGACCATAACTCAATGAGCTCAGATGTCACATATATCATGAACTCAGACCACAACTCAATGAGTTCAGATCATATTGTTCCTAATGACATGTCACTTGTATCCTAAAATATTCTTAAGGTTCAAACGGGATTCTTCGATACCACATTTCGGTCGAACTTGCTCGTAATGTTGATTTCAATATCCATAGCACCAATCACATACTCATGGAATAATCAAAGCATACTCATAATAGTAATAAAGCATTAAAATTCACTTGATATCAAAGTAATAGAGATAAGACATAACATCACATATGAACTTACCATACATGTAATATTCAAGAATTTAAAGTATGGTACATGTTGCATTATTTGCAAATGAACTTACCTCGACACCAAAATGGCAAAAAGGGACCTAACCATCAATTTCTCGTTTTTCCCCCGTTCTAGGTCCAAACCTCATTTTCCTTAATCTAAAATATCACATTTAGCTTATTTATTAGTCACATTATTCATTGTGACCCAAAAATCATATTATGGAAAAATTATGTTTTTACCCCTAAACTTTGTCATATTTACATTTTTACCCCTGGGCTTGTAAAATGAAATTTATTCAATTTATTTGTACTTTAAGCCTAGACGAACCATTTCCATAACTATATCAGCCCACAATTTCTACTAAATCACATTTTTATGACAAATTTTATAACTTTTACAAATTAGTACTTTTAGGAATTTTTACCGAAAACTACCTAGTAAAAGTTGTTTCTCCAACCATAAATATACATAATCTATCATTAAACATCAAAATGCACAAATTTTTAACATAGTTCAAACCCTAGACCTTCATCATAACTCAAATAAATGGTAGAAATAGGTAGATCTTGTTACGAGGATTTCAAAAACGTAAAAATCATTAAAAACGGGGCAAAAACGGACTTACAATCGAGCTTGAAAGCTTGGAAAACCCTAGTCATGATTTCTTCATGTAAAATCTGGCCAAGGAAGAAGATGGACAAGAAATTTTGGCTTTTATTTTGTCTTTAATTCATTTTAATTACTAAATAACTAAAATGCCCCTAACTTAAAAATATTCTATTTCACCTATTTCATGTCCATTTTTGTCAAAAAAAATTAACCAATGGTCTAATTACCATTTAAGGACCTCCAATTTAAAATTTCATAACAATTGGACCCCTCTAGCATATTGAACTCAAGTTTTGTACTTTTTACGATTTAGTCCTTTTGACTAAATTGAGTGCTCAAACGTCAAAATTTTCAAACGAAATTTTCAAAAAATCATTCCGTGAAATTTTAGACCATAAAAATATAATAAAAATAAATTTTCTTACATCGAATTTGTAGTCTCGAAATCACTATTCTGACTAGGCCCAAAATCAGGTTGTTACATTTATGGTGATTTGCTCCGTATGAGAGTGGTCGATAACTTGGATAACTATTTTGGTTTACCACTCTCCGTTGGAAAGAAAAAATCTATGACTTTTCATAGTATTCTTAACCGTTTTTCATGCAGGATTAACAGCTGATCCAAGAGGCTTCTTTCCTACGGTGGTAAAGAAATCTTTATAAAATCAATTTTACAATCACTCCCGACTTATGCATTATCTATTTTCCTTGCTCCTAGGGGTACCTTAGAGGAGATGCAAACCAAAATATGTCAAATGTGATGGGCATGCAAAGAAAAAGGAAGAGGCTGTGCAATGCTTGCATGGGACAAAGTTTGCCTTCCCAAGGGCATGGAAGGACTTGGTTTTAGAGACCTACGTCTTTTTAACTTGACTCTCCTTGGCAGACAAGTTTGGAGGCTCCTCACCCAAAGGCACATATTATCATGTGTTTAGCTCAAAATATTTTCCAAATGCCGATCTCTTCCACCCTAAAAAAGTGAACAAATCGTCTTTCACCTGGACTAGCATCGCTATAGCTGCTAAAGCCGTCGAAAATGGTTTCGATTGGCAAGTAGGGGATGGGAACAATATTGATATTTGTGAAGATAATTAGGGCTTTGAAGGTTTAAATAGTGAATCACTATGCTCCACTACTTCGATTATTCTCGAAAGAAAGGTGCGCGATTTATGGGTTAATAACCATACGAGTTGGAACAAAGATAAGGTTCATGAACTATATGGCTGCTTTTTGGGGGACCAAATTTGTTATTTACTATTATTTCCAATGGCCCAAACGACAGAATGGTCTGGTTCCATAACCCCCATGGCTTCTACACCTCTAAGTCCGCCTATTTGTGGCTTCTTCTCAAGCAGGTGGGTTTTGGTCCTCAGATTTTTTTGGAAGACAATTTGGAAGCTTAAAACCCTTCCAAAAATTCAAGTTTTTACTTGGCGTATGGGGCATGAGCTTCTTCTTACAAATACCAAGATCTCCTCCATTCGAGAAGACTTTAGGAGGGACTACCCTAGGTGTAGTGCAAGTGCAGAAACCCTCATCCATGCTCTTAAAGATTGTCAAACAGCTCGAGCCATTCTTACCCTCGGTGGTTTAGATGGTAGGCTTCTCAACAAAGATTACCCCTACAACATCGATTGGATCGAAGATGTCATGTGTTTCTTGGATAAGAAAGTTGTTGCAGACTTTATAATAACGTTGTGGGATAGCTAGAACAACCGGAACAATTATGTTTTTCGTGGGAAGGAGGAAGAAGCTCGGGTCATTTGGGATAGGGCAAAAACTCTTTGTCAGGATTTTCGAATCCATAATCTGGTCAACAAGCCGATGCTTCCTTTAACTCCTACTCTTAAAAAATGGGAGAAGCCACCATGCGGGACAGTGAAAATAAATTTTGATGTTACTGTCTTCAACAATAAAACATGTTTTGGTGTGATTGTACGTGATTCCAATGGCTTCGTTCTTGGTGGGGGTGGCAGCTTCAAAGATGAGGATATGACAGCAGAATGGGCGGAGCTTTATGCGTTCGAAGAGGGCCTTAAGATTGCACGTTCTCTTAACATTGCTAACGCCATCTTTGAAACTGATTGTGCCAGTCTTGTGAAAAGGATCAAGAATCGTAAGAAGGATATTACGATCATAGGGTATCGCATTAAAAATACCTTTATAACAATGGAGATGTTTACTACTGTTGCTGTTAAGTGGGCCAACCGTAGTTGTAATAAGGTTTTGGACTTCATGTGCAAATATGCTATTATTAATAATTGTAACTTGGTCTTTGGTATGGATTACCCTAGGGAAATCCATGATTTTGTAATTGGTGATTCTATTAATTAAGTTTTGACCGTCTTTTGTCAAAAAAAAAAAAAAACCATTTTGCTCACTCCCAAATAAGATTTTCAAACAAAAATCTCCAATCCTGTTGAATTAAATAGTGTTTAAACTTAATTTACCATCCCAATTGCCAACCCAAATTAGTTACCTAAAAAATATACTATTTATTTTTCCATTATTAAAAACAAAGTAAACACTGCTACTTAATAAGGCAATTTATGTCTCTGCGTTAATGGCTGTTTGTATTTGTTGTCATTAAGAAAAACCAAAAAAAGCAAGTGATGGCATAAGATTCTGAGCTCCAATATTCGACTACAATATCCTCTGCGGCTGTTTTCAACCTTAACAAACAAGATTGATCTCCCACGAAATCTATGATCAAATCTGGTGAATAACCATCCAATCCCACAATCATATTCTTATTATATTAAGATTTAAAAAAAAAAAATCTTGAAGTTGCTGTTTTTCTTTTAGATGACAAAAAAAAATCATCTCGTTTTCAAAACGATTTTTGCATCAGAATATCTGATTACGCACAGCACAATATCTTTGAAAGTAGAAACAAATGAAATGTTCCAAAAACATGCACCTAAATAATCTACCATCACCAAATTGAATGCCTTTAAATTATATTTTTTTAAATTCGATTTTGAATTTAATTCTTAAAGCAATTAAAATGTTTTAAAATATGAATGTTAAAAATTTCTAATGTTACTGTCTTTTTTTAACAAATCATATTTACGTTGTTCGTGTAGTAGATGCATATATGTATATTAAATAGCTTCACATTGATCTAAGCTAATAATTAACGTTCAAGTTGATGACTAGATTGACGAATGAAGTTAATATAATATTGATACTTTGATAATCAAATTAGACTATTTTAAAGTTTAGACTCCAATTTAAAATATGAATCTTATATTAAAGATGTTGCAATTAATCCACCAAATAAAGATTAAATAACTGAATTTCTTAAAATAAAATTCATTTAGGACGATTTTCTACGGTTTCCAATCAACTTGCATGACATATTGCCTCAATCTTTCTTGTAATAATCTGATGATATGAACAGGTAAGTTGCAAATAAGTCAAATTCTTAATGTAATTTATACCCCCCCCCCGGGGTCACCACCACAATTTGTTTGAGCAACTCCACAAATATTAAAATGAAGGAATTTTGGTCCAATACAAAGCATGATTTAAGCAAATAAAAAATGTGCCGCCTTTGAACAAGTACTTAATAAACAATGTGGAAAAGCAAGGGGAAAAACACAATAAACAGGCTTGTTGGAATGCAAGTACACTAATTGGAAATTATTTAATCCATTCAAAACATTAACCCCAACAAAATAGATTAGGCAAATCAATGTGTTCATATTACAATTTGAATTTAGATTGTCAAAATTGATTGCAAAAATGCAAAAAGAGCCTTTTTATCTCTTTTATTTATTTATTTATTTATTATTATTATATATTAATGGACTATATAATATCATATCATATACAATTTCTAAAAATAATTACATTATTAGTGCATTGGAAGTTAAAATTCATCGACAAGACAAGAGTGATCTAAGAAATTGCAACCTCAACTTGGACAACTTTACGTATATGGAATGAATTAATTTGAATTGAGGCATTTCCCATTTTGTGCAATGGTCCAAAGCACCACCATCCAAAAGATTAAGAGAAAAATGAAGTGAATTAATAATATAATTTTATATATTATGATGAAATGTGAATTTATTATTTATTTAAGTGATTTTTTGAGTTTGGATTTTTATATCTACTCCTATCTCCTTTCAACAATTTCAAACGACTAGAACAAAGCAAACTAGTTGCCTACCACTTGAAAGCAAAATATTGTCATGATGAATTAACGAACGAATCATCAAAAAAAAAAAATTAATGGGAACTGGGAACCAAGATTCCCTTTATCTTAATTTTGGAGGAAATAAAAATATGAGTCGTTAGTATATGTTAAAAGAAACTTTACGCCCAAAAGAAACCTTCTTTTCACTAATTAATTAACTAAAATGCAAGCAAAGTTCATATTTTAAGTTTTAAAGAAAAATTACTTAGATGGTTTTTGAAGTTGCAAAAAAGCTTTCAACTTTAAAGGAATTTGGGGATATTTGTTTTGTGCTTTCAAGGAGTAGTGATAGTAGCATCCATCCCTCGGATTCTCATATCTCTTCCCCCTTTTTATTTATTTATATTTTATAAGATATATAATGACCATACAAATATTGCAAGTTGATGAACTTTGGTTGTTTCTATCATCATAAAAGAGAAAACCCATTACGTACATGGGTAGATTGATACATGTATGTACTAAATTAGATATATTTTTGTTATAGGTTTATACTACACATTGGATGAAAGTTGGAGGGTTTATTCCAAAATTTTATCCATCTACTTTATAAAAAAGGAGTTCGTCACTTTACTTTAATTTTGGTACTAAATAAAAATTGAGAAATTAGTCTAATTATATAAATTTGGTAAACTTAATTATTAAACCACTGATCTAGAATTAAACAATTCGATCATTTATATAAGAAGAATTAATAAAATCAACAATTTAATAATTTATATTCTACAAATTTATAAAAATCGGTTATTCAAGTTGGGTTTAATTTCTTCATTTTCATAAAATAAGAAAAAAAAAAAGGATAATTCTCAAATTTTAAAATTTAAAATTAGCTTAAACTTAAAAAATCCCAAAAATATATGGAATGGTCAAGAAACTCTTCGGTTACGCTTATGGGTCACTTAAATACTATTGTTTATATTTATAGCCGGCTTAAAATAAAATATAGAGAAGATAGATTCAAAGGGATTTTGTAGCGGGCTTTCAATTAAAAAATGGATAAAATATGACTTCCCCAAACCCTAAACCCAATTTAATTAAATTAATCTATTATCTTTCATCAGTAATTCATTTTCAGAAATAAATAAATAAATAAATACTTAAAAATTATCGCATGCTTCACGAACCCCCTCCCTTGAATTTCCATAAATAAAACTTAATTTCATTTGACTTTCTCCCACCACAACCATTCTCCATTAATTATCTAAAACTTTGACTTTCAATCCAGTTTCAAATCCTCCTTGAATTTGTATAAAACAAATTACCAAAACGTATTTTTATCTTTTGAAAAATATTTCAACCAAGATTTTTAAATCTTTCTTCTCTCAATTTTGTCGATAAATTATGATAAGAGAGTAAAGTTCGAACAACAAATACGACTAGAATTTATTCATTATAATACATGGACAAAAAGCAAATATATATATATATATATTTGAATCTATAATAGAATAAATTTGAACAACACCTACTAAGAAAAATTTAAATTTAGACATTAACAATTTTTTAATAATTCGTTCATTAAATTCATCTTTCTTCTAACATTGCACTCGAGCTCTTAATAGAATCAAGAGATACAACTTTTTATTGTAAATAACACCAAATACATTTCCAACATTAAACTTAAAGAATTTTCTCATGCTTCAAGAAACCACTCCTTAAACAATGGCGTTGAATTTCAATAACAAAAAAATAATATTTGACTAAAATAAAATTAATTTTTAATGCAGCAGTGGGTGTCATGAATCTTGTTGCTTGCTTTCACTTATTCCTATCAGTGCACAATGTACTCTTTTAGTATTAGTTAAATTAATGTTGCACTCATTTTAATTAAATCATGTTTCTTTCTACAACTATATAAAACTCATTGACTTCTAACTCTAACCCATGCTTGTGTTGAAATTTAGAGCTTCAACCTTAAATAATTAATATATTGTTTGCCACAAATATATTAAAAATCGTTGACTTATAACTCTAACCCATGCTTGTGTTGAAATATTAAATAATTAATAAAATATAAATATGAATTATAAGGTTACATTTATACATTGTTGAAGCAAGGTTTAAATATGATCATACATCTCACTTTTTTATTTTTTCTACTAAACCCTAAAAGAATGTGTCAACTTTTAAATCTAATATGTGAAATAACTACAACATTATTACAGCAATTTGAATGTTAATATTTTCTTCTTTTTTTTTTTTGGTACAAAAGATATTGTAAAATTATTTGTTCAATATAAGTGTACAAATTTATAACAAACACCTCTTGTGACATGATAATTTGCAACAATTTAAAGCGTTACGTTAGTTTTTTGTCATCAATTATCCCTTTTTCTTTTTAGGATTAATTTTAATTTTGCCATCACACTAAATCATTAACAGGTTGACTTCCCTTCTCTCAACAATTTTTATACTAATATATTTAATATTTTAAGTTTAAGAGTATAAAAAGGCCTTTAAATTCTTTTTCAAAAAGTAATTAAGTCTTTTTTTTCATTTAATTTGATACTTGAATTTCAAAATACAAAAAAAAAAAAAAAAGACTTTCAATTTTTTAAAAAAAAAAGTAATTAAGTCTTTTTTTTTCACTCAATTGAGTACTTAAATTGTCAAAATGCATGAAAAAAAGCCAATGGCAAATTTAGAGGGGACTGGATGGGCCCCAGCCCCATTTAAATGAAATTTTTTCCTTTTAAGCCCTTTGTAATTTATAAAATTTTAAATTAGTAATGATAAAATTACAAATTACACCCAAAATGATAAAATTTTGATTTAATCCTCTAAAAACTATTAGGATATACACTATTAAAATGGTGAAATTGTATTTTACTATTATAAAAATATATAATTTAATTTCGCCCCTAAAAAATTGCTAACTTTGCCCCTACCCCCTAAGTCATATTTCTAGATCTGCCACTAAAAAAGGCCCTTTAACCGTTAACTTTAACGGTTACCGCCCCTAATTTTTTCAATTAAAGCTACCACATGTCACAACCACGGCATGACATGTGGCAAAAATTGATAAAAAGTAAAAATCAATAAAAGTTATAAAAATGATTAAATTTTAGTAAAAATATTAAAAATTTATTAAAAATTATAAAAATAGTAAAAAATTATAAAAAATTGTAATGTTTTATAAATATCTTAAAAAATATATAATATATATAGAAAAAATTATAAAATTTTTATAAAGTCATAAGAAAATTGTAAAAAAATGTAAAGAAATATAAAATTCATAAAAAAATTATAAAAATTATCGTACTAAAAAAAGTATTTTATAATTTTTCTATAACTTTAACGATCAACCGTTAAAGTTAACATTTAAAAGGCCTTTTTCAGTGGTGGACCTAGAAATACGACTTGGGAGGCAGGGGCAAAGTCAGATATTCTTTTTTGGAGGGTCGGAAATAAATTATATATTTTTATGATAGTAAAAATGTAAGTTTTCTATTTTAATAGTCTATATCTTTTATAATTTTTAGAGGATTAAATCAAATTGTTATCATTTGGGAAAGTGTAATTTTATCATTACTAATTTAAAATTTTATAAATTATAATAGTCTAAATGAAAAAATTTCTATTTTAAGGGGGGTCGGGTCCTTACCAGCCCCCCTAGATCTATCCTTAGCCTTTTTCATTTTTTTTGATAATTCAAGTAGCTAATTAAGTGTTTAAAAAAATAAATTTTATTTTAGAAAAATTTTTTTGAATGCTTTTATCTTTTGAGGTGTTGTTCTTGCATTTGAAGAATTTCTTTAATTTTTATATTTCAGAAACGTGAAAAATGTGAAACAACATCTAGATGACCAAAGAGGATATCGATGATTCAATACATTCTCATTAATTACGATAACAATTATAAAAACTGAGTAATTAATATAAATTATATCACAGTTGACTTTTTTTAGCAAAAAAAAAAAAAAAAAAACCTCACAACTGCCTTAATTAAAAAAACAGCAGAGAATATTTTAGTAACTTTTATAGAAGCAATATTTGAAGTTTTGTTTTTCATTTCAAATTAATTAACAAGCAAATTAAAATTTACACCACTCATTATGTGGGTAAAAAAAAAACTATTTATAATATATAGGTATTTTTGTTCTTTTTTATTAAGGAAGTGACAGATAAAAAATGAATTACATGATAAATAATTTATTTTTAAGAAATTACATGGTCAAACTACATTACATAAATATCTATGTTACATTATATATTTAATCTGCTTCTTTTTTTTCTTTTTCTTTTTTTATATAACCCTTCACACCATATTCTACCCTCTAAAAACACTACAAAGCAATTATTTGTTAATCCATCAAAAGATGTCTCAACTCAAGTCAATCTTTAAATTAAAAATTCACGTTTTTTTTCTCTACATTAGGGATGGATAGGGATAGATCGTAGGGTTTGAATCCTAATTTTAATGCCACACAAATTTTTAAGGTTGAGATAAATTTTTTAATTAACAATTTTTATTTATTCTTTTTAGGAAAAATGCAAATAACAACAAGCTAATTGCATATTCTTCTGCCTTATTATATATATATATATATATATATATATATATTTCTTTTCTCTTTCACTTGTTTTCATCCACAAATGCAAATTATTATCAAAATGCTTGTTGAAAAACAAAAAAGAATGTAAAAGTATTAAAACAATTACACTTGCTCCAAACTCCAAACTCCAAACTTATTATTCAAACTTGACATCACAAAATTTTCCTCTTCAATTAATTAAATTGAATTAAATACTTAACCATTTTTTTTACACCCCCAATTTCGAGCCTTATTTAAGCCCCTCTTTCCCCCTCTCCTCGTCTCCAAACTATGCCCAGAAACATCTTAGATTCATAGCACTTGTAAATTTATTATTATTTATTATTTCTTCTTTTGGCCAAATTCCTATTTGCAACAAAGATGATAGCTTGCTTGGGTCGAATAGTACACGACAGCGACGCCGAGTCGAAGCTGGACGACGACGTTTCCACCATATTCAACTCTCTCAACTTACAAGGCAGCATCGAAAACGGCGACGTTTCCGGCATAGCCAGTAAAGATTTCGGCGGTCTTTATTCGGTTAAGCCCTTGTATCTAATTAGACCATCGGGAGCCGAGGATATATCTCGGGTCGTTAAGGCCGCCGCCGGGACTCCCCACCTGACTGTTGCGGCTAGGGGTAACGGCCACTCAATCAACGGTCAGGCGATGGCCGACGGTGGTTACGTGATAGACATGCGTTCCACTGGGGAAAACCATTTCAAGCTCTTGACCGTCAATGGCTCCCCTTGCATCGACGTCTCCGGCGGGGCATTATGGGAAGACGTCTTGAGACGGTGCGTTTCGAGGTTCGGGTTGGCTCCCAGGTCGTGGACCGATTACTTGAGCTTGACCGTTGGTGGAACCTTGTCTAACGCTGGCGTTAGTGGACAAGCCTTCCGTTATGGTCCCCAAACGTCGAACGTAACGGAACTGGAAGTCGTAACGGGGAAAGGAGATATAACGGTTTGCTCCGAAACCCAAAACCCGGAACTCTTTTTCGGAGCCCTCGGTGGACTCGGTCAGTTCGGTATTATTACCCGAGCAAGGGTTATGCTTCAGCCAGCTCCGGACATGGTGAGTATTTGTTTTAGGTCAACTTTCGGTTTTGATCCCTTTACTATGTTTAAATTGACATTTAATCCTATACTTGCAATTTTTATAATTTGGTCATCTAATTTTTTTATAATATTATTGTTTAGTTTAACATGTTAACACCATTAACTACTTTGATTAAAATGCTAAACCTGATTTTTCAAGGTCACCATTACTGTTAAGTAATTACATTATGAAAGTAGAGGATCTAATAATCTTAAGGTAAAGCACAAGGAGTAAAACCCTAATTTAAGTATAGTAAAGGGATGAAAACATTTATTTAACCATGTTTTACCAAAAACAAATATAATAGTGCATGATTGGCACGTTAACGTCACGTAATTTCGGTCTTTTTAAGGAGGTTTTTTTTTTTTTATTGTTATTTGTGTGATTAGGTAAGATGGATAAGGGTGGTGTACGCCGAGTTTGAGGAATTCACTCGGGATGCTGAGTTTCTGGTGAGTCAGAAAGAAGACGAGTCGTTCGATTACGTGGAAGGGTTCGTATTCTGCAACAACGACGATCCAGTCAATGGCTGGCCCTCCGTACAGTTGAACCCGGACCAAGAGTTCAACCCGGCTCACCTCCCTCAAACCGCCGGCCCAGTCCTCTACTGCCTTGAACTGGCTTTTCATTACCGCAACAGTGACCAGCCTTCAACTGTGGATATGGTAAAAAAATTTTTTTTTAACTTTTGACTTAACAGTCAATAATCGTCTGCGTCGCATATTAAGATAATAACATAGAACCTTGATTGGTAACCGTGGATGAGCAAATGATAATAAGTCAAAATAAGCATATGTTGTGTTTTTAATGACTGAGTGTTGACCTACGTTGTAGCTTGGTGGGGTCCTAATAAATCTGTTGACCACAAACAAAAATTAAGTGAGGTCCTATCATCAATCGTGTCCGCCGGACAGTGAAAAAATAAAGTCAAAGAAAACTCAGAGGTGTCTTCCACGTGTACAACCTTCGGCGACGGAGGACGGGGCTTATTCTCCTCCTCCATCATTTAGAAAAAAGGAATTAAAAAATATTTATAATTGTAGTTTTTTACAAATTTTTAAAATTAAGTGAGGATACTAAATAATGTGAGAATTATTGTATGTAGTTGTGTAGATGAAACTGACCATACAGTTTAATGTATCTTTCATTGGATTTTCTGACAAGAAGATTAATTTTTTGAAAGTACCCATTCTGTTGGTGTTTAATTACGAGAATGGCACTCTGGTGTTCCTTCTCTCGGATTTTCCTGGTTCGGGTCACTTTCGTGAAATCAGGAATTTGTCAGGGCTAAATTAGTAACGTTACGGCTAGCTGGCTGAATTTTGAGATTTTGGCTGACGTTTTTGGTCCCCCTCCCCCTCACCCACACGGTTCCACAAAGGGACAAAAATAACCCCATCATCTTCTGGAATCTGCAATTCACGAATGGCAATAATTTTTGCATTTTGCAAAATGACGTGATTGTCCTTGACTGCCACTTTGCAGGCTGTAAGCAGACTTGTTGGAGGGCTAGGATTCGTGGATGGGTTGATATCCCAGGTGGACGTCAGCTACATGGGATTCTTATTGCGTGTGAAACGAGCGGAGCAAGACGCGAAAGCCAACGGCGTTTGGGACAATCCTCACCCTTGGCTCAACCTCTTCGTGTCCAAATCAGACATCGTGTATTTCGATCAGACGGTGTTTAAAAAGATGGTGAAAAATGGAATCGGTGGGCCCATGTTAATCTACCCTCTTTTGCGAAGCAAGTGAGTATTGCCCTCCCCCTTTCCCAATTATTTATTATTGTGGACCCCCCCTTTCATTATATGTCAAAAAACCTGCATGTCTGTCACGTGAGAGATGACGAGGTTTCATCACAAAACTTGGAATCTCGAAACGTGTCATAAGGTGGGACCGTGAGGACCAAATTTCACTTTTGTTTTTTTAGGTTTAATTATAGTTTTGTCTTTCTACTATGCTCAAATTTAAATTTTAGGCCTTATATTTTAATTTCACAGAACATGATTTTAGTCCTAATAATTATTTGATTAAAATTATTGACATGTATTTAAAAAAAAAATCCCTTCGAATACCAAAAAAGAAATCATATCAACATGATTTGTCGACAAGGAAAATTCAAGTTAATATTTTAACGATCATTAATTATTTAAATTAATTAATGATAAAATTATATTCTTAAGCAGAACTGAAATCATTAACTTCTTTTATCAACAACAATGAATCAAACCCAAGATCACCGGCCGGGTTTTTCCATCTGCTCGGAGGATTCTTTTGCTTAAACAAATTAAATCAGTGGCTGGGATTTGTTGTTTTTTTTTTAGAGTCAACCACACGGGGCCCAGGAGTGGGTTCGTACTGTGAGCTCAACCGTAGTGGATCATAACTATAGTCGATGGAGGATTTGTGATTACAGTGTACGTCATGTTGGGTGTTTTGGTTAAACGTAAATATACAAGTATAAAGGACAAAGATTTGTGGTGGGTCCCACTCACATAGGATTAAAAGAATTTTGAATGGGAAAAACATATTTTCTTTTTCACGTCTGAAAATTGTGTGCCAAAATTCAGACTACTACTAATAATAATGTTGGGGAGGACATACCGGTCATTAAGCGTAACTCTTTTTATGGAAAGTGAGATTTTCCAAGTGAGGTAACTTTCAATTCCGGCCCATCAGTCTTCGCCATTTCAGAAACAGACAAACAAAAATTTATTCGCCCAACCAAACTTTACAATGACACCCATTATTTGTCTGTGTTCCACCATTTTCTTTTTTTCTCCGACGAAATTACCCCTTCCGTGACCTTGGCCTTGCATTTTGCCTAACTAAATTTCGTTATGGCCTCTCAAAACTTTCCCAAAAAAAGGAAATTTTTCTTTAAATGGTGGGGGGGGGGGGGGAATGGAATTATTTTTTTTCCTCAAATTTATATATAGGATAAGATTGTGACCTATGAAAGGCACCCATGTCTTATTTTGTTTTAGCTAAAATCTATGTTTTAAAATGGACATAAAAAATGAGCATACATGGAGAGTCATTCATTGGTTCTTTTTATATCTTTGTTTTCTAATGCATGAATGGGTTGGGTTTTTTTTTTTTTTTCAGATGGGATAATCGGACATCGGTGGCGTTGCCAGAAGGGGAGATCTTTTACATCGTGGCGTTGCTCCGGTTTGTTCCGAAGGGACCGTCGGTGGAGAAGAAGGTAGCGGAGAACCGTGAGATAGTGAAATGGTGCATCAAAGAGGGATTGGATTTCAAGCTATACCTCCCTCACTACCGTGCCAAAGAGGATTGGAAACGACATTTTGGGAATCAATGGACGAGATTTGAGAAGAGGAAGGCCAATTTTGATCCTATGGCTATCCTTGCACCTGGACAAAGAATTTTTAAAAGGACTAATCAATAATAATAGTAATCTAGTAGGCAATTGTAATTTGTTGTTAATTTCGCATATATATATCAAATATATCATCTATTAATTGTTGAGTCATCTCCATTTGTATTTGCTTGACAATCAATGTTGGATTATCAATGTAAAGGAAAAAAATTTCTAATTATAAATTTTATCCTTTTATTTTACAAAAATTTTAAAAAATTAATCTCTATATTTTAATTTATTAAAATTCAATCTTTGTATTTTTTAAATACAAATTTGAAAATTTAGTTTAAGTGGATAACACTGAAATTTTAAAGTTAAATTGTTGATTTGGAATTTGATAGTTGAACCATTCATATAAATGAAATGAGCACAAAATGGCACTCTACCAATTTATCTGCAGCAAATTATTAAAATTCAATGGTTTAAGTTAATATAGTTACCAACAACTAGACTATATTGTCAATTTTTGTAAGGTATAACGATTTTTTCTCTAATTTTATAAAAAAAATTATTTTATTCTTTTATTTAATTTTTGTTTCTTTTAGTCCTTTAACTTGTATTTTTGTCAAATTACCTAAAAATAGATAGAAAATTTAACATTTATTAACTTCACTGACAAAGCATGTACATGAATTCCACATAGATAGCACGTTAGCATTTAATTAAAATTTAAAAATTTTAAAAATATTAAATATATATTAATAAGTTTTTAATAAATGTTAACGATTTTAAAAAAAATAGTTTTATTTTTTTATTTTTTAAATTTTAAAAAAATAATTAAACCCGGTGTGTCATCCACTTGCATGCAACATTAACAAAGTTAAAAAAATTAGGTTTTTCATTCATTTAGAAGTAATTTAATAAAAAGAATACTAATTTAAGGGTTAAGAAAAACAAAAAATAAATAGAGAGCTAAAATAATTTTTTTTTTTTAAAATTAAGAAGCTTAGAATGCTTTTTTGTAAAATAAAATGATGGAATTATGAGAAAATAAATTAAAGGGATTAATTTTTAATTTTCCTAAAATAAAAGAAAGAAATTCTAAATTGAAAAAAAGTTTTGATCATTGTCATTATTCCTGGAAAGAAAGATAAAGGCGATGAAGTTGAAAATTGATTTGATTAGCAGGCTCCTAAAATTGAAAAGCATGGAAATGATCAAACTTAAGTTGGAATAGTGAAAATGGAAGGAATAATTATGAAAAATACCTTAAATTTTTTTTTAAAAAAAAGCATGGCAATAAATTAGTGTAGAAAACTAAGCCCATTATTTGCTTCTAGACCAAATTTTGGTTCATGTCATTGTCAACGTGCCTTTTAGCCAACCAATATAGACCGTTCAATTTCATGTCATATCCAAAGATAAATAAACAAACTCAAGTGGGATTGATGTTTCAGTTCCAGATAATTTGACTTCAACTTGCACCCAAAAAATAAAGGGGTCAAATCCTTTTCAAGAACACAAGCAAATCAAAGCATAAGATGTGAAAAAACAAATGATAAACTTGGGAATTAGTTAGGTATCTGATTCTCTTTTTGAAACAAGACTCAATATCAATATTACTATACCTTTTCTTTTTGCCCTCTTTTGATTTCGGATATTTATTTTAGACTTTGACTAAACTTAGAGTAAACTCAGATTGGACTCCTAAATAGAAATCTCAGTTCTTTATATTTTTCATTTAAAAGGTTGAAGCTCAAATCCTTACTTAAAGCTAAAAAATTTATATTGAAGTCGAAAATAAAAATAAAAATATTTCCATTTAGTTAACTATAAACTGTTAGAAAACCAAACCCTTAATAAAAGACATAGGTTTCCTTAACCATTAGGTTTTCTTGTTGTTTGAGTTTAACCTTACCTGTGGGGGATTGTTTGAAAGGGGATGCAATTCAAAACTACTTTGTTTTCTTTCTTCCCTTCCCCTTTTACTTTTTTTTTTTTATAAAAAGCAGAGAAATTAAAAAGCTAAAATGGGAGGGGACCCAGAGCAGCTTTAGAGTTCAATTATAAGATGATGATTTCTTGTAAGATGGAGCAACCAATGGGTGAAGGTTTTCCTCGTTTAAATCCCATGCAGGTCATCCTATACGTTCTTTGGGAATCGTGTCATGCATGGACGGATTCTACCCTCCTTTTTCCTGCGGATTTTACAACTCTTTAATACATGCTCATTTTTACCCTCTACTTACAACCTGCATAGCGAGCCTACTTAAAGCTATAATTCACTAAACAACACCTACTACTTAACAATTAAGTTCATATGTCCCGGCTCTTAACTTAGCACACTAGTGTTGATTTCAAAAACTCACGTCATGGGTCGCAATCAGTGCAAGGTGATAGTGATTTGTTCAATTATGAATGTATTAAAAAAACAATTAAATTCATAGGTGAAAAAAGTTAATAGTCATAGTATTACAAAAGACCAAAGAGATTAGCTCCACATTAGCTTTAGTTGTCATCATAGCTTCCTGAAGGTTGAAGATTTGCTTCGTGTAATGTTTTTCCAGTTTAATTTTGTTAAAGGTTGGGACGGTTTATAAGTGGTTTAGGAAATATATAAAAAAACACAAAGAGATTAATCTCGACAATTTATTTTTAGGGACAATTGCATTAGACACTCTTAAATTATGGTCTTGATTTTAAATTAGTCCCCAAATTTCAAATATTTTAATTGAGTCCTCAAAGTATTTACTTTCATATCAGCTTGGCCCTTTCATCAACATTGAATGTTAGCTCAAATTTGACTTGGAACATATTTAAAACATTTTAATTGAGTCTCCAAAGCATTTAATATCATATTGATCAAATCCTTTCATCAGTTTAATCTAACCTTAGACGTTAAACGTTAGCTTGGATTTGACTTGGAACATATTTAAGATCAAATTTTAAACACAACTGTACTCATTGCCTGGACTCCTTGGATTTAACGTGTTCAAAAAAATATCTCTCCTAAATTTTATTGATATGGTCTTTTTTTAACACGTTAGATCCAAATTGTTCATACATTAGCTATACATGTGTTTTAAATATGCTATAGATTAGATTCGAGTTGGCATCTAAAATTGTAGCTGACTTTAGGTTGATGGAAGGACATTATTAAAATAATATTGATACTTTGAAGAGTTGAGTCAATAATTTTGACTAGAATTTAGAGATATAAGGTGCGATTAACTCTTATTTTTAAAAGGTTAAAATATGTTTTTAAGTCCATATACTTATAAAAAATTAGGAATTTAGCCCATGTACTTCTATTTCATGAATTTGGTCCCTCTACTTTTCAAATTTCAAAATTCAGATCTAACTGTTAACATTGTTAAATTTGTTGCTATAACATTTTTTAAATAAATAAAAAAAACACTCACTTAATAACCATGTAATTAAAAAAATAACTTTATAATTAACTTGAATTTAACCATTACAAGATTATATGATGAAAGGATTTAGGGGAATGATGCATAAAAGGCACATTCACCCATTTAGTGTTTTAGGGTTGTCCTTGAATGCTGTAAAGCAAATTAAATGTGGTTAATCAAAGTGAAGAAAAATAATAACAATCAAGTAGGGTTTGAAAGATTTTATACTATATTTTAATTAAACAAATCAAGTAGTTGTAGAAAAAGCTAATCTTGATTTTTGTGGGGGTAAAAAAAACATATTCGAAACCATGACAATATTGTGTCTTGTCAAAATAGTTTTCGAGATGATTTTTTTTGGAATATGTAGCATCAATGTTTATTCTCTATGGACACGTGCATGGGATGCTTTGTGACATGTAAATTAGTTTACTTTATGAAGAAAAGAATAATATTCTCAGGCTAGATTTTTCCAGCATGACAAAAATAAATTATCTTTTTATTCTTGTATTCAAGATTACGATTCCGAGGATGAATTTCATTTGATTTAAAGAGACAATTGAAGTGATTATATTTAAAATACTTAAACCCAAATCCATTTTACTTACTAAGTCTAAACATGAAATAAACCCAAATAAGTATTTAAATATTTTTTATTTTTATTTTTTTTAAACCCACCAATTAAATCTAAATAGGGCATATCTCATGGTTTGTAATTTAATTTATTTTTATATAAATCATAAATTTACCATTTCATACATTAATCAAAGACGCTTCCCTTACACTTAAAATCATAAAACAATGGAACTCTTTCAAAAAGGAAATTAAGATTTTGGCTAAAAGGTCTTTCGGATTTTGTAGTATTCCCTTTGGATTGATTATAGATTCTTCTTTTTATGAGTTGAATCTAAACCCAAAATTAGGGTATGGATAATCGATTTTCAACATATATTATTATTGTGGTATGAAAAGCCAAGACAAGTCAAAAGTTGGAGGAGTATAGCCTGCCTTTCTGCATATCTACAAAAGGGTTTTACTTAGTGAACTTTACAGCTCTAGCCGTGAATTTGATTCTTTTATATACATATGTACAAGGGTAAGTGCCTATGAATTGATCCAGATAAAATTATGTTTTAAAAGGGTATGAACTGAATATTTTATAATTAAAAGGACTAAAATTAGTATTATTTCATTTAATCAAAGAGGCCGGGCCCCACTTAGTGCTTACCCTGCTATATCCTTAGAAGAAAAAACTCCATGTCATTATATTAATAAAAAAAAATGATGGTAGAGCATGGTCCACTTCGTTCTCACTGTGTTGAGTGAGGATGATGCCAAATTTTATTGAATTTAGAGTAATTGAGCCAAAAAAGGAAAAGGGTGTGTTAGAAGAAAAGTAATGACTTATGGATGTCGTCCTCGGCGTGGGCTAAGAAGATGACAGGAATTAGGCGATCCAGCTTACAGAAAGCTACGCATTCATAATCAATAAGCGACAAAAGGAATTTAATCAAGAATAAGTCATAAAAGATAGTCTTACCTGTTTTCATCCATTTTTTGACCCCTAGATGCTCTTTTTCACTTCACTTTTATGCTAAGTGTTCAGTTTTGGAGGATGTAATGTAAAATTATGTCTAATAATAGGATTATTAGAATGATAAATTATTTTGTTTAATTTATTTGGTTGGAATGTAAAATTTTATTATTTAATTGACAGAATTAAAAAATTATTTAAAACCACATTTTATTTAATTATCATTAAAAAAATTTATTATTAACTGCACAAAAATTAAAGCTTATAGTATATTGGATAACTTGAGTGGGGACAATAGAACCGGTGACTTATATGGAAATAAGCAGTAGACTTTGAGGCGCGGATGACGCTTTTCAAAGAGAACTATTCGCCCCCACACAAAGTTACTAGAGGGTTAAGACAAAGGTACTCCCAGGATACAACAAAGTTTTGAATTTCCTTTGATTAGCAAAATTGAGAAATTCCCTAACTCTTACTCTAGTTTCTGAAAATAGGATTGACTGTAATTGTGATTAGCGAGCACCATAGACCATCTATTTATATGCACTCAAAAGATACTATTTTGAAAAATCACAATCCTTTGTGTTGAACATACTTCTTAGAAGAAATATGTCCCATGAAAATGTATCCATTGAATGATAATTTATCACTTTCTAAATGTATTTATTAAATTATAATTATCACTTTCCAAAATTGAATAAGTACTCATCAAAAAATTAAATTTACAATCTATAATTTCTAACATAGTATTTTTACTATACTATTAAATGAATGCATTGCCCTCGTAAATTAATTTCATATCACATTTTTTTTAAATTTAAAATTGGAGAGAAACAATAAATATTTGGAGTTTCTCTTTTGATTAAAGTGGTAGGAAAAAAAAAGAAAAAAAAAATTTCTTATTAAAACATATTATTTGTTATGGTTTAAAGAAAAATTTTGGATAAATAATAAAAATATTATAAAAGCAACATTTTACAGATATTGTTAATTTCCATCAACTAATAATATAGAAAATTTTAAAAAATATATTAAAAAATATTTTTTATTCATTAGTTATTATTATTATTATTATTATTATTTTGTTTTATGTTATGGGTCGAAATGGAACAAGGGGAAACAATGCGCAGCATGGGTTTAGTTAAACGGAGTGTTTTAAAAAATTACATACTATTAGTTTTACCGTTCATTTTAACTAACTTTTAAGTAGTAAATTCATTTTCATTTTCCTTCCTATATATATTGGGGTGTAAGGGAGTTGAGTCAATTATGAAAAAGGAATTAGTTGTTGCACAAATTTATCTTTCTCTATTCTCTTCCCTAGTTTCTCCTACCGTTTTTGCGATTCTTTTCTTTTCTTTTATATTTTCAACTGTATCAAGGTATAGGAGCTCAATGATTTGCTATGGCCGGTGTGACCACGAGACTATAGAAGGATGTGGGCGTTCTTCAACAAGAAATGGTAAAAGTCCGGGTTGAACTCTCTCAGTTGGGTTCCAAGTGGGGTACTAAGCTAGAGGCTTGATTGTAAGGTTTTAAAGAGGAATTTCGTATGGAGATGCACTCTTTGTTTGAAAAGTATTTGGGCAATCCCACTGCTTTAAATACAATAACAACTACTCAAGCCAAGGGGAAAGGGGTTTTGGGAGTGCCACCTCTAGGATTTCCATCTAAAAATCCTCTATAAGTCCCTCAACCTCCTTTGAGACCTAGGATTTTGAACCTACCTAGTTTGGGGTTCCTTTAGGAGTGTTCCTACATGTCAGAATGCCTTCGTTTTGATGGAGCTAACTTTAAGGGTTGGTTGTTGAAGTTGGAGCAGTACTTTGCAACTAAAGGAGTGCTTGAGTATGACAAGGTATGTACAGTGGTGCTTCACCTAGAAGGTTGAGCCTTAGATTGGCATCCCTTCTTACCTAAAAGCATAGAGGTTTTAACTTGTTAGATTGGACTTATTATGCTCATAGTTTGAGAGAGTGTTTTGGATCAAGCATCTTCAAGGAGTTGATAACTGAATTGGTGACCTCGAAACAACAAGGCTAAGTGGAGTAATATCACGACCAACTTGTAAGCCTTTTGAACCAGTTACAATTACCTAAATCATATGAACTTAGAATATTTGTTAGTAATATGAAAACAGAAATAATTTAGTACTTACAACTCTTTAGACCTCAAACATTGGTGAAAGGGTTCCACATTGCTCAACAAGTGGAGAGTATTGTAAGAGTATCTCCTAGGAATGGATTTTTAACTGAAGCTAATTCCTTGCCTAGGTTCAGCTCACCCCTAGCTTTTACTATTTCTATTCGACCATATGTCTTTGCTTAATCTGGTTCCTCAACTCATCCATCATCAAGGGGATCTGTGTCATGTAAAGGGTCCACAAAAGGAGTAAGTCCTACATTCATGGCTGAAAAGAAGCAAAAAGGCCTTTGCTTATGGTGTAGAGCCAAGTACCACATTAGCTACAAATGTATTACAATCCAATTATATCAAATGTTGCTAGAGTCACATTGTGAGGAGGATATAGAGGATTTTCAAAAATGCTCAAAGCAGTTAGAGGATCTTCCTAGATAAGGGGATCAAACACAAAGACCTGTACTATCCTTGCATGCAATCAAAAGGTCTCAAGGTCTCTATACCATGAGGATTGAGGCAAAAATAGGGTCAGCCAAGGTTATTTTCTTGGTAGAGTCTGGAAGTACACATAGCTTCCTAGACTTTAGGTTGGTATCTAGGTTAGCCTTACCTGTTTGGCACCAATAACAAATGAGAGTTAATATAGCTGATGGAAGACAACTGTTTACTAGTGGCACTTGTAAGAGAGTAGAATGAGAGGTCCAAAGAGCCAGTTTCATTGTTGATTTTATGATTTTACCCATAAAAGGGTGTGATTTGCTTCTAGGAATAGAATGGCTGCTTTCCCTAGAGTCTATAAACTGGAATTTTAATTCCATGACCATGTAGTTTTCTTATAAATGGGTCATTTGTACTAATAAGGGTATCCTACCAAGCAGCATTGAAGTGCTAAGATAAGGGTAGTAAGCAAAAAATTTTCAATGGTTGGTTGAGAATTAGACTCTTGTGCATTATTTATGACTAGTATTGAACAAGTGGCCTTATTAATAGCCTTTGCTCAAACCTTGCCTGAAGAATTACAATTGCTCTTTAAAGAATTTCTGGATATCTTTCAAGTTATCTCGAGTTTGCCTCCTCCAAGGCCCCAAGATTACAGGATACCTATTAAGGATGAAGGAGCAGTTGTTAAAGTCAGACCTTACAGGTACCCTATGATCTAAAAGTCTGAGTTAGAAAGACTTGTTAAAGAAATGCTTCAAGCTAGAATAATCAGAGATAATTCCAATCTATTTGCTTCTCCTGTGGTCACGGTGAAGAAAAAAGATAGCATCTGGAGACTTTGTGAGAAAAAAGATAGCACCTAGAGACTTTGTGTAGACTATAGACACCTTAATCAATTGATAATCAATGATCGATTCCCAATTCCCATTATTGAAAAGCTGCTAGATGAGTTGGGACAGGCCAAGGTGTTTTCTAAGTTGGATTTGAGATTTGGTTATCACTAGGTTAGAATGCATGAAGCTAACATTCCAAAGACAACTTTCAAAATTCATGAGGGCCATTACGAGTTTTTGGTAATGCCCTCTAGCTCACTAATACCCCTTCTACCTTTTAATGGTTGATGAACACTATTTTCAAACAATTATTGATGAGTAAAATTTTAGTTTTTTTTTTATGACATATTGGTTTATTCCACCACTTGGTTGGAATATTTGACCCATTTTAGAGAGGTTTTCATGCTGTTAAGGCAATATCAACTCTTTGTCATGAAGAGTAAATGCTCATTTGGTACTGATCAAGTGGAGTACTTTGGGCATGTCATCTCCAAGGGAACTATTTTAATGGATAAGACCAAGGTGGTTTGTGTAACAAATTGGCCCCTTCCTACTTCCATCAAGAAGTTGAGGGGATTTAAGGACTCTTGGGATACTATAAGAGGTTCATTAAACACTATGGTATAATTGTTAGACCTTTAACTAGTTTACTTAAGAATGATGCTTGAAGATGGTGTGATCAAGCCACTATTGCTTTTGAGTAGCTGAAAAAAGCTCTATGTTTAACACTAACCTTGGTTCTTCCTAATTTTAAACTAGAATTCTGTGTGGATACTGATACCTCGGGTTATGGGGTAGGTGCAGTGTTTTAGCTACAAGGAAAACCTGTGGCTTATTTTAGTAAAGGTTTAGGGATAAAACACCAAGCCTTGTCTATATACGAGAAGGAAATAATGGTTGTGATATTAGCTATGAGAAAATAACACTCGTACCTAATGGGAAGGCACTTTAAAATCAGAGCTGATCACCAAAGTTTGAGGTTTCTAGTTGATCAGATGGCTGTCACTCCTTTTCAGTAGAAATGAGTAGCAAAAATGCTCGAGGTATGACTATGAGGTGATTTACAGAAGGGGGTCAGGCAATGTGGCAACAAATGTCTTATCAATAAAAGAGTCTTTAAAAAAAAGGCAATGCTTGTAGATTACTGGAAGCACGACCAACTTTAGTCTTCTTCCAAGCATCCTACCTATTCGACACTAAAGTTCAAAGGTTGTGTTCAGAACTCCAGCAACAAGGCACCAAGCATCCAAAATATTTTTGGGATGGCAGGTTTCTTAGAAGAAAATGAAAGATTGTGGTGGGAAATATGGCCCGCCTTAAGCAAGAATTGTTCTAATATTTTCATGTTAGTGCTATGGGTGGTCATCCAGGGGTACATGCAACGAAAAGTAGGTTGACTAGTCTTTTATATTGGAAAGCTTTAACCAATGTTGTTAAGAGATGGGTGAGAGAATGTCTCACATGTCAGAGATGCAAATTAGAAAATGTTGTTTCCCCAAGACTGTTGCAGCCTCTACCCATGCTAGAGAGGGCTTGGTCATCTATTTCTATGGACTTCATAGAAGGACTCCCTTGTTCAAGAGGTAAGAGTGTTTTTTTTTTGTGGTAGTTGATCGCCTTACTAAGTATGGTTATTTTTTGGCTTTAGCACACCTCTTTATTGTTGTTGCTGTAGCTCAAAAATTCATGGATAATGTCTATAAATGACATGATGTTCCAGATTCAATCATATCAGATAGGGATAAGGTTTTTATTAGCAATTTCTGGTAGGATCTTTTTAGAAGGGTTGGTTCCATACTCCTCCTACTAATCAATATGTATAATAATTTAAGTACTCACACAAAATTGTATAATAAGAAAATTTATCAAGCTTTACTTGCCCACTACCTATCATTAGAGACAAATGGACAAACAAAAGTCTTGAATAAATACGTTGAAGGAAATTTGAGATGTATGTCTAGGGAAATGCCATAAGACTTGCAGAGTTGGCTTCTATTGGCTAAGTGGTGGTACAACTCCACTTTCCACTCAGCTATCCAAGTCACCTATTATGAGGTATTGTACAACCAAGCTCTCCTTCATCACATGCCATATGTAACACCCCTTACCCGTGTCTGATACCGGGATAGGATATGAGGCATTATCAGACTTAAACACCAGCAAACATACACAACCGGCCATAAAACTTTGTTCAATTTAAAACCATTCATACACATGCAAATTGTCCCTTATATGGGCCTACGGGGCCCAAAACATACATCGGGAGTAGTTCAGGGCTAATTCGAAAACTTTAGAAAAGCTTAGAAAAATTTTCATGAAACAGGGTCATACTCCCGTGTGGGTGACTGTGTGGTCACAAACACCCGCGTGACTTGGGACACGCCCGTGTCCTTAACCCGTGTAACTCTCTGCTTATGACATCATCAACACAAATAGGGTCACACGGCCAAGTCACACGCCCGTGTGCTCAGACCGTGTGGCGAATTAAATTCCAAAATCAGGTGCAGACTTTACACGGCCTGGGCACACGCCCATATCCTAAGGCAGTGCCCTTCACACAGTAGAAACACACACTCGTGTCTCTGCCTGTGTGTTTACTACTGGGCATTCTATTTTGCATTAATTAGGGTGCAGGGGACACATGGTCGAATCACACGCCCATGGGGCAGACTGTGTCATATACGGCCTAGACATACGCTCGTGTCTCTACTCATATGGACAACTTTGAGGCTATTTTCCAAGCCATTTGTCACTCTTAAATGCTCATTCACTCATACATTTTTGATGGCATGCAACATAGTATATTTAGTCACTCAAATACTCATAAACTTGATTAATTCATGACTTTGTAATGTCAACATATCACCTATCCAAACCATCATGCTTTCATATAGCATTCCACACCAATTTCATATTTATTCATCATTGTAAACCTACTTCAAATTTACTCAATTATACCATAGCTTTGGTCATACTTATTAGCCACGATTCATTCATTTAGCATATATGCCATTCATTACACATTTCATCCACAAGCAACCACATTAAGCATAACACATTGCATGCATGCATAGTTAATTAGGTTACAACCCAAATAATCAATATGAACCATATCACATGGCCATATACAAAATGAATCAAATATTACCATAAGCCAACACATTTGGCTAGACCAATATGACATATAACAAAAAGACCAAGTCCCTATACATGTCATACTCAAAATGTTGAGACTAATTATACCAAAATGTCTAGTTAATAGTGTGATCGAGTCTTCGACATCCTTCGATTCTCGAGCTAGCTTGGCGATACTATAAGAAAATGGAAAAGAGAGGGGAGTAAGCATAAATCTTAGTAAGTTCACATGCAAATAAATATCAATATAATCATATATATATACCATTGACATAACATAGTTTACATATGTGTCATCATAGATTCATAGGCATAACTTAAATTTGTAGACATAACTTACACATTTTCAGTCTTACCAAAAGTTCATCACATACCAAGCTCATTTATATGAGTTTTTCGTACATACTTGTACCAATTTGTAACACATTGTCATATTTCCTCATCGTTGACTTACTTGTCGAATAACTCACAGGTTTACCCGTTAAACACTCAGAATACTATCGAATACACGGAAAATTTGCACATAGTGCTTCAAACGTAGCCACATTGTAATACCCCAAAATTTGATAAATTGTTTCTGTAAATAATTCACACAAGTGTGTATCTACTTTAGTGGCTAAGTGTTTTGGGTGTGTGTGAGAGGTCTTAAGTTCAAGCCACAACTTGCGTAAATTTTTGGTATTTTTATGAATAAAGCCTCACTCTTGCTTAATAGGCTTATATTTGATTGTGCGTAAAATTCTGGCAGAATGGGCCTGCTGGTCTAGTGGTTAGGTGGAGAGAATTTAAGTTGGAGGTCTTGTGTTCAAATCAAGGTGTAAGCAAGGGTTTTATTTTTTTGCTACAAATTTCAGCTAGAGTTTGCATTTTACTGAAAATCTGAGTAGTGGGTTAGTGGTGAGTGTTTTGAGGAGAGTTTAGGGGAAGTGATAAGAATTTTTGTCGAAACTGATTTTTTCTTAAGTTTTACTGCCATTTTTACTCTCTCTAAATTCCCCTTGCTGCCGATTTTTTCTTCCTTTTCCTACGTGAAATCGTCCCCTTCTTACTGCTAAGGTTTCACAATCTATTACCTCTGTTTTCTCTTTGTGTTGGGAGATAATCAAAGGGCTGGAGATCTCTGATTGACGTGTGAAGTGGGTGAAACCCCAATTGTGTGACTAAAGGTTCTAGAGTGCTCGTGGTCATTTTAGTTTCAAATCAATACCAAGTGTGTACCCGAAAACACAGAAAATAAGAAACGACGAAAGCCGAAAAATGAATCTGTCAACGCCACACGGGTGTGTGATCGCTGGTGTGGTAGGCCGTGTGGCAGTACATGGGTGTGTGATCGATGAGCCAAGTTGTGCGCTCAAGACATGGGCTTTTGACACGGCCGTGTGATGGCCAGCGAGGTCGTGTGTGACACACGGGCTCGACCTTTTAGGTCGTGTGGGCCATATGAGCGTGTGAGATTTTGGGCCAGCCCGTGTGATCCACACGGCCAAGGCCAATTTAGGTCGTGTGGGCCTACACGGGCAGGCCACATGGGTGTGTGAGCCTATTTTTATGAAATAATCTGTAAAGTTACACGGGTAGCCCAAGTCGACTGTAGACCTACCGTAGGGTCGGTAAGCGCTACTTAGACCCCTCATTGAGTATTCTGACAGTCTAATTTCTATATCGAGCATGAACTATGATATTTGAATTGAATGTATGATCTGATAAATTGCATATTAGCATGTCATTTTTGTATGTTGCATTGCATCGGGATTGGGATGATGTTATATGGAGGAAGTATTCTGAAAGGCTTTTAAGCCTGTTATCTGGCAGCTCAGCTGCAATTATCTAATTACGTGCCGCATGTCGGTACAGCATGGTGTGTAGGGATGGGTGGGTCGATTATATCCTCACATGGTGTATAGGGTTGGATAGAGATGGTGTGTAGAGGTTGGTGGGTAGGATTCTGATATTCTATCTGCATAATGTATCTGACATAGGCTAAGGCCTAAGTTGTATCTGATTCTATATCTGATGGGCTAAGGCCCTAACTGATTCTGTAAAGGGCTCCGGCCCCAGACTGTTTATTTATGACACCTGATGTGTATTCTGACTTGTGATTTCTGTGGGGATTACACACTGAGTTTGTGAAAACCCACCCTTTCTATTTAATCTGCACAGGTAATCCCCAGATTTGACAGTTCAGCGTAGCGGAGGACTCGACAGTGGCCACACATACTTAGACTATTTTAAACTCAGTTTTGGTATTTATTTCTTAATTATTTTTTCTGGGTTGTTTTGATACAATATGGGGACTTTATGGACTGTTGGACTTTATTTGGATTTTTTAAAATTGTTTATGGGATTTTAGTCTAAACCTGATTTTAATCAAAATGATGGTAGTCTTAAATACGAATGATTTTCCAAAAACAAACTTTATCAAAAGCTTCTGCGTAAAATAAATATTTTAAAGCAAATCAATTAGTCCATGTTTTCTCAAACTAAGTAAAAGATAATAATTGGAACGATTTTAAGATCAATGCGTTTTCAAAAACACTCTCATGTGACACCGCCAAATTCGGCCATAACGTCTAGGTTAGGTTTGGGGTGTTACATTTAGTGGTATCAAAGCCAGGTTGCAAAACTCGACTATAGATTGGGTTTTAAACTTGGTTTTAAAGAAATAATTTTCAATGGGTTGAAATATTTTTGACCGAGAGTGTGGTACACCGAGTGAGTCTCCTGTGCTTATCCTATAAGTTTTCTGAAATTTGTATTGTTTATTTCACAATACTATAGATAGTATAATCTGAAACTGCTATAGGTAGTAAACTGTACTGAAAACACTCTAGTTAGTGTATACTGAAACCTGTAGTAAGACTGCGACTTACAAAAACAAACTCTAAACTTCTAATACTGTTTTGCATAAAACATCTGCTAATAAATACTGAAACTGTAACCAATCCATAAAATTTTTAATACAGATAAATTTAATTAGACGATGAGCACACGTGGTACTCGTGGACGGGGTACTAGAGGCTATGGTAGAGGCCGTAGAGGGCCTCAAGCGGGGCTGGGAATCTACCTAACTTAGATACTAGTGAGACACCGGTATCACCTGTGACAAAGACTAGGTCACGAGATCGTGCGGTTGGGGACGACGCACTATCCCAAGCTATGCTACGGATTTTAAAGAGGGTCGCTGGGCTCAACACTGGATCTAGGGGCCGAGGATCGGTTACAGAACGACTCCTGTCCAACGGGGCTGAGTTATTCAAGGGTGTCGCTGGAGTTGCCCCGAATGTGGCTGAGTATTGGATGGAGGCCACGGAAAGAATTATGGACGACTTGGACTGTACTACTGAGCAAAAGCTTAAGGGAGTTATTTCTCTATTTTGCGACGAAGCATATTAGTGGTGGCTGACGGTTAAGAAGGGCACTCAGCCTGACCGATTGATTTGGGACTATTTTAAGACTGCGTTCCAGAGTAATTATGTGAGAGCCAACTACATTGATGCTAGGAGATGTAGTTCCTTAATCTCACTCAAGGAGATCGATCAGTGGCCGAGTATGAGGCCGAGCTCCTAAGGTTGAGTCGTTATACGCAAGGCATGATGGCGACTGAGTATAAGCGCTGTGTCCGGTTTGAGGATCGTCTCAGGGACAGTTTACGAGTTTTGATAGCTCCATAGAGGGAGCGTGATTTTTCTACTCTAGTGGAGAAGGTGAAGATCCCCGAAGAGGTAAAGCGCACTGAGCGCCAAAACAGAGACAGGGGGAAAAGTAAGAGGGATTTGGAGCCCTCGAGTTCTAGGATGAGGCTTAAGAAAAAGGCTTGATCTGATGGGCAAGTAAGAGTTGGGCCTCCTGTGGCGCCTACTGGAGTGATGCTTTATGGACATTGTGGCAGAGGCCATCTGGGCGAGTGTTGGAGGACTAGTGGGGCATGTTTGAGACGTGGGTCCACTGAGCATCGTGTTAGAGATTGTCCATTGAGAATTGATCAAATGAAAGCTCTGGTTAGTTCAGCAGCCACCTAGGGGCAGGGGTCAGGCCAGGGGTGATAACGGCATGGGCCGAGGATAGAGGGTACCGAGCAGAGGTGCGGGACCGACTGAGGTGAGCCAGCCTGCTTTGGTCTATGCTGCTTGTCGTCATAAGGACAGAGATGCTCCTAATGTCATTATGGGTACATTTTTAATATTTGATGTACCTTATCTTGCATTGATAGACATAGGCTTTACCCACTCATAAATAGCTAGTACTGTGTCTGAAACTTTGAGGATTCCAGTCGAGAGTACTGATAGTGAGGTAACAGTGTTAAGTCCTTTAGGGTAATCCATACGGTTTAGTAGATTGTATAGAGATATTCCGCTAGAGGTCCAAGGAACAGTATTTTTGGCTGATCTAATAGAGCTTCCGTTTGGGGATTCGATCTGATTCTGGGGATAGACTGGCTGGTTAAACACCGAGTGAGTCCGGATTGTACGACAAAAAAGGTTGTCTTGAGGACCGAGGAGGACAACAAGGTAGTTGTGATTAGGAAGCGACAGGACTATTTAACCAATATGATTTCTACGCTGGTGGCGGTAAAGTTAGTGAGAAAAGGATGTGAGACATTCTTGGCCTACATCAGTGTTTCTAATTCTGGGGGCTCTTCGGTTAAGGATATCAGAACCGTGAGGGACTTTCCAGATATGTTTCTTGATGAACCACCGGGTTTGCCTCTAAGTCGAGAGGTGGAGTTTGGGATTGAGTTGATCCTTGGTACAGCTCCAGTGTCTATCGCACCCTACCGAATAGCACCGAAAGAGATGACGGAACTTAAGTGTAACATCCTAAAATAGGGCATTGTCAGAATAGTGGTTTCGGAACCACAAATTCAACATCAAAATATTTATTTTATGATTATTATGGGATCTAGAATATGAGAATATGCATGCGTTAAAGTTTCATGAAGAAATTCTTTGAGTATGGTGTCCAATCGGAAAATAATGACCAAATTGAATAAATTGCAGAACTTGGGTTCTAGAAGCAATTTGTATAAAATTGCTTTAGATTATAAATTAGAAGGTCTTAGAGAGCAGTTTACGCAATTTCTAAAATTTTGGACAAAAATGAGCTTGTATGGATGAAATCTAAAAGAAATGGCTTAAGGGCATTTTGGTCATTTGACATTTTAATGAAATAAAATGAGAAAAATATGCCAAAATCATCTCATCTCCATCTTGTTGCTGCCGAAAATTCTAGGGTTCTCCATAGCTAGGGTTTTCAAACTTTTCAAGTTCAATAGTAAGTGCTCCCAAGCCACGTTTTTAATACTCTTTGTATCTTTGAAATCCCGGTAGCTTACTCTCTCTATTTCTACCCATATTTCATGCTAGGGTTCATGTTTAGAAATATACCCATGCATGAGTTACTTGTATTTTGATGATTTACGGAGGGATGTAAAAGTTGGATGTGTGTTAAATATCTTTTCATTATACGAGGTAGAAATTGCATGTGTTTCATTATACGAGCCTAGGGACTAAACCGTAAAATGTGAAAGGTTAGGGGCAAAATGGTCTATTGGATCGGGGGTGAAATTTAGGCTCAAAAAGGTACAATGTGAGTTATTAATAATTTATTTTTATTGTTATAGACCCCGAGGAACAAATCTCGGAGGTCGATCGAGAAAAATGAAAGGTTTCAGAATAACTGAAACATAATACCGAGACCAGTACCAAGTAAGTTCGAATAACTTAAGTAAATTCTTAATATGCCTAAATGCATGATTCAAGAGTGTATGGAAATTGTATTTAATGATGGCATGAAAATACATGAAATGTATTCTTTAATAATGACTTGACTATAAATGTCTTGGTTGAGGTTGAAAAGGAAGTTCGATGGATAAACCATGAATCATATGTGATTTGAGATCCTGCATGTGTTGCAGAAAAGGTTTAGCTCGGACGGGTAATCTGTTGATCTCAAAGATAGAAAGAATCTAGCCTAGATGGGTGTTTCTTAAATGATCTAGCCTCCCGAAGAATATATGTACTTTAAGGATTTAGCCCGGATGGGTAATCCGATTAGGGTTTGAATTTAGCTTGGACTGGCAATTCAGATCCGAGCTCATTAAGGGTGTTTATCACTACAAGAGATTTAGCCTAGACTGGTAATCCCGACATCACCTTGTGAGTTTAGGATACGGGGGGATTTAGCTTGGACTGACAATCTGCCGTAAAATGTAAGGTTCATGGGAGTGCATACTTGAAAGGAATCAGTCTTATGAATTGAAGAAGAATGGATAATCCATCGGAATTTCCTAAAAACTTAACGGGATTAATACGATGTATATGAATGAAATGATGAATGGTGAGCTCATCTAAGATAAATTACATGGTACATTATTATTATGACTAACTTTTTGATTGAGTGCATGTGATAGGAATACCATTATTATGCTTGTGGATTCTATTGCATAACATGACCTTATGCTAATTAATCAGTAAGTTTAATTTCTAGTTATTCGGGCTTACTAAGCATGTAAATGCTTACCCCTCTCTTTTCCCTATCTTACAGAGCTCGAGGACTCGTAACGATTGGAAGATAGTTGGAGAATCAACACACTATCAACTAATTCAGCTTTGGTATATAGACACTTATGTTTTGTTCAATGGCATGTATAGAACTTTTGAGTACTTGGTTATATGTTTCATTTAATTTGCCAAGATTAAATCATGTAAAATTATACATATCTTTTTGTATATGGCCATGAAAATTGGCTCATTTTGAGGTAGGCTATGACCTACAAATCTATGCATGTTTATGTTCATGTGCAATGGCTTAGTCTTTAATTGGAAATGAGTTATAAAAACGAGCCAATCTTAAATATGTCAAGGAGACATGAAAATACCTAAATACAATATGAGAATTAACTTAGCATGTATGAAACTAATGACACGAGGTTTACATGCAATGAGGTTAATCAAAGTTTTATATAAGTATATAATTTGGCTTTATCATGCACTAAAGTAACCCGTAAGTATGTTGGGTTGATAGAAGGTGATCAAAGGCTGGGAAAATAGCCTAATAAGGTCCACACGGGTAGACGCATAGGCGTGTGTCTATGCCGTGTGTTACACACGGCTTGCCCCCATGGGTGTGTGGCATGGACGTGTGTCCCCTGCACTTGAAATTTTAAGTCAGTATAGCATACGGGTTAGACACACAGGCGCGTGTCTTGGCCGTGTGTCTCTAGATACATATTCATGTCCTAAACAGAGAGCCACACTGGCTGAAGGCACGTGCGAGTCCCAAGCCACATGGGCGTGTGTGACCACACGGCTCCACCTACACGGGCGTGTGACTCACCAAGGCAAGAAAATCATTAAGTTGCCCAGAATCGATCGAATGTTTTCAGTTTTGTCCCGAACCGTTCTGATGTATGCTTCAGGCCTCAAGGACTTGTATAAGGGACGATATGCATGTGTGTGTGTAAAGTTTTAAATTTTGGGTGAAATTTGGTAAATCGAATTAGTATGTCGTGAAATTTTAAACCCGGTAATGCCTCGAGCCTTATCCCGGTACCGGATACGGGTGAGGGGTGTTACATTAAGGCTCAGATTTAGGAGTTGTTAGATCGCAGGTTCATTCGTCCCAGTGTGTCTCCGTGAGGAGCACCTGTTCTATTTGTAAAAAAAAAAAGATGGGACAATGAGGATATGTATCGACTACCGTCAGTTGAACAAGTTAACAATTAAGAATAAGTATCCACTTCTGAGAATAGATGATTTATTTAACTAGATCAGAGGAGCTTCTGTGTTTTCTAAGATCGATCTACGATCGATATATCATCAGTTGAGAGTAAAAGAGGCTGACGTGCAAAAGACAACATTTAAGACTTATTATGGACATTACGAGTTCCTAGTTATGCCTTTTGGTCTGACTAATGCACCGACGACATTTATGGATTTGATGAATCGAGTATTTCAACCTTACCTGGATCAGTTTGTAGTGGTGTTCATCGACGACATCTTGGTATATTCTAAGATAGAGGATAAGCACGATGAGCATCTTAGAGTGGTTCTACAGATTCTTCGTGAGAAACAGTTGTATGCGAAGTTCAGCAAGTGTGAGTTCTAGCTTCGAGAAGTGACATTTCTGAGACATGTAGTTTCTGCTGAGGGGGTACGAGTCGGTCCTCGTAAGATTGAGGCGGTGTTGGATTGGAAATGGCTGAAGAATGTGTCTAAGATCCGTAGCTTTCTAGGGTTAGCAGGATATTATCGACGTTTCGTAGAAAAGTTTTCCTTGATCGCAGCTCTGTTGACTAAGCTTCTACGTAAGGGCGTTCATTTCACTCGGAATGATGCACAACAAGAGAGCTTTGATAAGCTCAAGACCGTTTTAACTCAGGCTCCTATTTTGATACAGCCTGAGCTTGGTAAAGACTTCGTGGTATACAGTGATGCGTCACATGTGGGTTTGGGTTGCGTACTGATGTAAGACGAAAAGGTGGTTACTTATGCGTCTCGTCAGCTCAAGGCTCATGAGGCTAATTATCTGACGCACGATTTGGAGTTGGTGGTGGTAGTCTTCGCTCTAAAAATCTGGAGGCACTGCCTGTACGGTGAGAATGTACTATCTATACTAATCACAAAAGCCTCAAATACAACCTCATTCAGTAGGAGTTAAACCTTAGGCAGCGTAGATGGGTTGAATTGCTTAAGGATTATGACTGTACCATCGAGTATCATCTTAGGAAGGCTAATGTGGTGGCTGATGCGTTAAGCCATAGGGCTATGACTGATTTGAGGGCGATATTCGCTCGATTTAGCCTTTTCGACGATGGGAGTCTATTGGCAGAACTTCAAGTGAAACGGACATGGATTGATTAGATAAGAGATAAACAGTTTAGGGATAAGTCTCTTGAGTTGCATTTCCATCAGGTTGAAAGTGGTGTTACTACAGATTTTGAGATTAATAAGGATGGGGTATTGTGTTTCCGTGGTCTGATTTATGTACTGAATAATGAGGATTTGAGACTGTCGATTCTGAGGGAGGCGCATAGTAACCCTTATGCTATGCATCTCTGTAGGAATATAATGTACCGAGATCTGTGAGTTGTATTGGTGGCCAGGGTTAAAGCGGGAAGTTACTGACTTCGTTGCTCATTTGTTTGACTTGTCGCGAGTTAAGGTGAGCATCGATTACCTTGAGTTTTCGCTTTGCGGCGGTAAAGATACTGTTATGGAAATGGGAGCGAGTAATGATGGACTTCGTTAGTGGGTTGCCTCTAACACCCACTAAGAAGGATTCTGTCTGGGTCATCTTGATTTGATTGACCAAGTCTGCTCACTTCATCCCGGTTAGGATAGACTTCTCTCTACAAAAATTGGCTAAACTCTACGTCTTTGAAATAGTGAGGCTACATGGGGTAGCTGTCTCGATCATCTCTGATAGGGATCCTCGCTTCACGTCTCGGTTATGGAAAAAGCTTCATGAGGCTCTGGGTTCAAGGTTAGACTTCAGTACTACTTTCCATCCTCAGACAGATAGTCAGTAGGAGAGGGTGATTCAGATACTGGAGGACATGTTAAGGAGCTGTGTTATCGATTTCCGAGATAGTTGGGAGGAGTACTTGCCATTAGCAGAGTTCGCTTACAATAACAGCTACCAGTCTAGTATACAGATGGCACCTTACGAGGCACTGTATGGGCATAAATGTCGCACTCCCTTATGCTGGAATGAATTGGGTGAGCGACGTATTCTTGGTCCGGAATTGGTTTCTGAAATTAATGAAAAGGTTTGTTTGAGTCGAGATCGACTGAAAGCGGCTTCTGACAGGCAGAAGTCCTATGCAGATATGAAGCGTTGAGAGATAGAGTTTTCCGTGGGAGACTCCGTTTTCCTTAAGGTCTCGCCATGGAAGAGGATTCTGAGGTTCGGTCGTAAGGGCAAGCTGAGCCTTCGGTTTATTAGGCCGTATCGAATTTTGAGATGAGTGGGACCAGTCGTATATCAGTTGGAGCTACCTTCAGAGTTAGGTTGCATTCATGATGTTTTCCATGTCTCGATGTTGAGACGCTACTGCTCTGATCCCTCGTACATTGTTCTTATGGAGGAGGTTGAGGTTAGGCCAGATCTAATGTTTGAGGAGGAGCCGGTCCAGATTCTAGATCGTGATGTTAAGGTTCTGCGAAGAAAGTATTTCCCCTTTGTAAAGGTACTGTGGCAGAATCATAGCACTGAGGAGGCCACTTGGGAGCCGAAGGACTCGATGCGTCAGCAGTATCCTCACCTTTTCTAATCAGGTAAAATTTCGAGGCCTAAATTTTCTGTTAGGGGGTAGAGTTGTAATGCCCCAAAATTTGATAAATTGTTTCTGTAAATAATTCACAAAAGTGTGTATCTACTTCAGTGACTAAGTGTTTTGGGTGCGTGTGAGAGGTCCCAAGTTCAAGCTACAACTTGGTTAATTTTTTGGTATTTTTATGAATAAAACCTCACTCTTGTTTAGGCTTATATTTGATTGTGCATAAAATTCTGGCAGAATGGGCCTGCTGGTCTAGTGGTTAGGTAGAGTGAATTTAAGCTGGAGGTCCTGTGTTCGAATCAAGGTGTAAGCAAGGGTTTTATTTTTTTTGCTACAAATTTTGGCTAGAGTTTGAGCTTTACTAAAAATCTGAGTAGTGGGTTAGTGGTGAGAGTTTTGAGGAGAGTTTAGGGAAAGTGATCAGAATTTTTGCCAAAATTGATTTCTTTCTCAAGCTTTGCTGCAGTTTTTGCTCTCCCCAAATCCCCTTTACTTTCGATTTTGTTCTTCCTTTTCTTATGTGAAATCGTCCCCTTCTTACTACTAAGGTTTTACAATCCATTACCTCTGTTTTCTCTTTACGTTGGGAGATAATTAAAGGGCTGAAGATCTCTGATTGATGTGCGAAGTGGGTGAAACCCCGATTATGCGACTGAAGGTTCTAGAGTGCTCGTGGTTGTTTTAGTTTCGAATCAATACCAAGTGTGTACCTGAAAACACAGAAAATGAGAAAGCCAAAGGCTGACAAATGAATCTATTGAAGCCACACATGCGTGTGGTCGCCCGTGTGATAGGCCATGTGGTAGTACACGGGCGTGTGATTGACGAGCTAGGTTGTGCGCCCAAGACACGGGCGTTTGACACGGCCGTGTGATGGCTGGTGAGGCCGTGTGTGACACACCAGCTCAACCTTTTGGGCCGTATGGGCCACACAGGCGTATGGGCCCATACGGGTGAACCACACGGGCGAGTGGGATTTTGGGCTAGGCCGTGTGATCCACACGACCAAGGTTAATTTAGGCCGTGTGGGCTATACGGGCGTGTGAGCCTATTTTTCTTAAATGATATGTAAGGTTGCACGGGTCGCCTAAGTCTACTGTGGACTTACCGTAGGGTCGGTAAGTGTTACTTAGACCCCTCATTGAGTATTCTGACTATCTGATTTCTATATCGAGCATGAAGTGCGATATCTGAATTGAATGTATAATCTGATAAATTGCATATTAGCATGTCATTTTTGTATGTTGCATTGCATCGGGTTTGGGATAATGTTATATAGAGGAAATATTCTGAAAGGCTTTTAAGCCTGTTATCTGGCAACTCAGCTGTAATTATCTGATTATGTGCCGCATGTCGGTACAGCATGGTGTATAGGGATAGGTGGGTCGATTATATCCTCACATGGTGTGCAGGGTTGGACGGAGATAGTGTGTAGAGGTTGGTGGGTAGGATTCTGATATTTTGTCTGCATACTGTATCTGACATGGGCTAAGGTTCTAAGCTGTATCTGATTTTATATCTGATGAGCTAAGGCCCTAACTGATTCTGTAAAGGGCTCCGGCCCTAGACTATTTATTTATGACACCTGGTGTGTATTTTGTACGTGTGATTTCTGTGGGATTACACACTGAGTTTATGAAAACTCACCCTTTCTGTTTAATATGTACAGGTAATCCCAGACTTGGCAGTTCGGCATAGCGGAGGGCTCGACGGTGGCCACACATACTTAGACTGTTTTAAACTCAGTTTCGATATTTATTTCTTGATTATTTTTCCTGGGTTGTTTTGATGCAATATGGGGACTTTATGGGCTGTTGGACTTTATTAGGATTTTTTTTAAACTGTTTATGGGATTTTAGTCTAAACTCGGTTTTAATCAAAATGATGGTAGTCTTAAATACGAATGATTTTCCAAAGACGAACTTTATCAAAAGCTTCCGCGTAAAAAAAATGTTTTAAAGCAAATCAATTAGTCCACGTTTTCTCGAACTAAGTAAAAGATAATAATTGGAACTGTTTTAAGATCAATGCGTTTTCAAAAACACTCTCATGTGACACCGCCAGATTCAGCCATAATGTCCAGGTCGGGTTTGGGGTGTTACACACATGCTACCTCATATCACAATCACACATTGCTCGCTCTCGAGCTATTCACGGGCCTGCTCACACAAGCTGACAGTCAAGACGTAGCTACTCGGGCTGCTCACACAAGCTGACAGGTACCCACAACACATGCTGGGCTACCCAACTACTGGTAGAACGTACAAGGCTAGCACCCGGATTCACATAATCACATATACACATAATGTCATGAGCTCATAATCACATAGTTCCTAGTGACATAACACATTGTATCCTACATTATTCCTAAGGTTCAAACTGGATTTTCTCGATAACGCATATTCGTCGAACTCGTTAACAATGTCATGCTCATAGACAATAAAGTCGTTCATGCACTCGTCATAATAATTAAACATAGAGGTTCATACATAAATAAAAAATTCAAACATGATATGTCATTGCTGTTACAGGCCAATTTTGGCCCAAATAACTAACCAAAAAACCCAAATACCCACAACCCATAACCCAAATACATTATAACAAAACCCAAACATAAAACCCAAGCCCATTTACATTAACCCTCAGCCCAACACTAACCAAACCCATAAAACACTAGCCCAAACCCGAATGGCCCACTAAACCTAACCCTAATCAGCTCCCACTTGTTTCTGCCCCCAACAACCCCTGAACACCCCAGCGCCGCAATGTCCCATCGCCCATGCTTCTGCCACCAACCGCTCCACCGTCCTTCATTGCACCATCCCCTGCAAGCATTAAAAGGGAATAGACAACAAGCAAGAAAGGGGCAGTATATAACCAAAACATGCAATGTAAAAAGGAGGTCTTTTTTTTGCTTTTTCGTCAGTTTTGAAAACAAACAGAAATAAGAACAAATCATTTCAAATAAAAAACAGCAATAGCATCTCTCTCAGTAATTAGACACAAAAAAATTGCAGCCAAGCAAAAATAACATCTCCGATCAAAGAATCAGAAACTAAAACCGAAAGGTGATTTTTTTATTTTTTTCTATTTCGTTTTTTTACCTATTATAATCTACCATACATATTAAAATATAATAAGATAATAAAATAAAAATATAAAAAAAAGAGAATATTTACCTTTTCCGGCCACCGCGCCGGCACCGGAGTCCCCTCCCCTGGCCGAAAATCGCTCCGGGCCCCCCTCTCCCCTCTCTTCTTTCTTTTTTTTCTTTTTCCCCTCTCAAATGGTTTTTTTTTCCGAATTTTAGGCTATTTATAGCCTTTCAAAACGGTGCCGTTTTGGAATTAGAGTTCAGTGCTGAAACGGCGCCGTTTTACCTTGGATCGGATCCGACCCGACCCGACCCGTCCGGCCTAGGGTCCACGCGTTTTTTAACGGAAGGGCTAATTGCACATTTAGCCCTTCCGTTTTTTATTAATTTACAATCAAATTTATTGTTTTTTTAATTTAGCCCTGAAACTTGTCGCGCTTTTCAATTCAATCCCTAGTCAAACGCAGCGTTTTAAAGGACGGGTAAATTACTTTTTAGGCCCCTCAATATTTAGCGCGTGTTCGAATGAATCCCCCTCTTCTATTTTTATTATAAATCGGCCCCAATAACTTCTTTTTTCATTCAATTTCATCTTTTTTTTTTTATTTTTTTCGATATTCTTCTTTAGTTTTATTATTTTTATAATAATATTATTATTATTATTATTATTATTGTTATTATTATTATTATTATTATTATTATTATTATGTATTAGTCTATGTTTTATTATATATTTATATATTTACAATACGTATACACACTTAATATATTTGTATATAACATATGTAATATTAGTACTAAGGTTTTTATTCTAATATGTATACGTCACCTAAATGTTTTAGTATTATATGTATAGGTATATATTCTTCATATATTAAATATGTGTTCTTAATACTATACTTTATATATATCATATATTTTTAATGTTGTATTATTATGGTCTAATACTATATTATGCATATATTTTTCACATGTATATTGTGTATATACTATCTAACTTCTTATATATATTGTGTTTTTTATGATCTTTGTTATATGTTGTTTTTATTATTCCATATAATTTTTTTAAACTACCATAATATTTATATATATATATATTTTTTTTTTTTTCTTTTTCTCTTTTCACAATCTTATGCATATATTTTACATTATTTTATTATTATCATTAATATTAGCATATGTTTTATTATTCATGTATATATTTCTAATATTATATTATGTTTTCGTACATATCATGTATACATGCTTTTAATATTATCTTCCATATGTATATTCTTAACATTATATTATTATATATATCATGTACAAATTTTTAATACTTCATTACATATATTCTTATATATTATATGTATATTTTAGTACCATGGTTTATATATCTATGTTTTTATACCATACTATATACATATTATTTATATTTATTATTAATATTAGTACCTATATTTCATTACGTGTATATATATATATATATACTTTTTACTAGTATTATTTTTGTGTATTTTATTATATATGTATACTTGTATGTGTTAATTTGAAATGTATTCTGTATATATATATATATATATATTATTTTCCTTACATTATCTCATGCATATATATTACGTTTTTTTAATACTATTTTTTTAATACCATATACATTGAGTTTATTCTTAATACTATATGTTGTATGTATTTTTTATATAACTATATTATACGTATATGTATATATATTATATATATATTATGGATATGTATTCTCAACATTATTATCTATATTTTTATATATATTACTCGATGCACCTCTCTCATATCATTGGTTGTATATATTTTCATGTTACCTTGTGTATATATTATCTTATGTTATTATTACTAAGTGTATTTTTATTTGTTCATGATCTGTCTTTATTTTTATTTCTTTTGTAAATATCATAATTATTATTGTTTTTTCAAATATTCTAGCATCCCATGTTAACATTTTTCATTAATAATGTTATTATTTGTATCTTTGATTTATTTGCAATTCTTACTTCATAAATATTTTTATGTTTTAATTATTAATCAAGGCAACGTATCGGTTTAACATTTAAGTCATCGATTTCATCGCTATGTTGGGTGAATATCAATTGACTCGTGTTAAAACGGTATATCCTTCTCAAAGATCAAAAAATTTAAAAATTCGTGTGTTTCGATCGGATCACGATTCAATATTATCTTAAACTTGCAATTTTGAAAATTAAGACAACGCTTGTTTAACAATATACCAATTTTGGGCGTCGCAAGGGTGCTAATACCTTCCTCGCGCGTAACCGACTCCCGGACCCTACTTTACTCTGATTTTGACGTAGACCTAAACTCGGCCTTTCTTTTGTTCCTAAAATAAATATATTAGGTGTCCGATCACACCTAGAAAAGATCGGTGGCGACTGCCCCTTTTTGTATTTCAAGAATCAAACTTCAATTTTCAAGTTTTTCAATAAATCGCCACAATTAGCGACCGAGCTAAATTTTTACGTCGCTACAGCTGGCGACTCCACTGGGGACCCCCTTTTTGAGAGTCGTGTCTGGAATTAAACTCGCGTTGTCAAAATTTTCAAGTTCCTTGCTCAAATTAATATTTAGTCGTGATCTTCAAACCGTGTTCTCAAAATGTCATGCATTCGCATTATGTTGTAAATGTTTTTCTAACTCGTTTCGTCTGTTCTATTTTTCGACTTCAAATTTTTATGTTTTTAGTTTCGGTTTAGTTTTTAAATAAACGTAAAGGTTTGTGAGTTTCTCCCCACACACCGTGCACTTGCATTTTGCATAAACATGAGCTCTCTACCCGGGCTCCGTCCGTTTAAGTGAAAGTAAACGCTACGCCTTCGTGAGTTAACTCGTCCCTCCGCACAGGCTAGTGAATACTTTCGGGTTACATATGACTTATGCTTTCGTGAGTTAACTTGTCCCTCCACATAGGCATAAGTAAATGTAATCCCTCGAATTGAACTCGTGAGCCTGTGATGGGCTACGATCGAGGCTTCGTACTAGTCTTAGTAGACGATAGTACGAACAATTCGAGTACCTGTCTAGAACTGAAACCATATATAGTGAACCGTACGAGCCACCTAATTAGAGCCATGCCGAACCTCTTTCCGTTAATAGTCACCAAAATAGGTGCACGGGAGGAACGCCTTTTACCTTTTGCATTTTCACTTTCTATACAAAGGAGATTGGGTCTGTTTAATAAACTAGTTCGAATTGATGAATTTTCCATGTTTTTCTGCCTGTATTTAATTACTAATCAAGGTTACTTGTCTTTGCCTTATTGTTTTTCTCATCATGCATTATAGGCATCACATTAGGAGGGTGTTGATTAAAGATTAGTGGCCAAAAAACGGGTTTCTAATGGAGGAGTCAATTATGCAAGCAGTCGAGAAGAATGCCATGGTTCGGGACTGGTCTCTAAGAATTCAAAAGGAAAAAGGGGATAGTCTAGTGGAGGGATGTTTTGCCAATCTGCCTGAGCACGTGACGGTCAATGTTCGCCAGAATAACCTTGAAGACTTGGTTCAGATTTGGAATCAGTGGGACTCGGACATTAAAGGTATATTCATTGAGAAGTACGGAGATATAGCCCACTTGATCACCATCAACATAGATGAGCGTTTGATCCAAGCCATGATCAGATTTTGGGATCCGGCCTACCAATGTTTTATTTTCAATCAGGAGGACATGACCCCAACTATAGAGGAGTATATATCGCTTTAGCCTCAGATTGATAATGCACAGCCCTATAAGATATATGTGAAGGAACCTAAGCCGATGACCTTTAAGAAGAAGCTAGTGAGGTTGACAGATATGACTGACGCGTGGGCTGAAAAGCAGATAAAGAAGAAGAATGAAGCCATTTGCATTCCATGGTCTTCCTTACGAGATTTGGTTCTGAACCATCCTGACATGATGAAAAGGGTGAATCTATTCGCTTTGGCTATCTATGGTTTGATCATCTTCCCGAAAGTTCTCGGACATCTTGAAGTCGCGGTAGTTGATTTCTTTGAAAGATTAAAACAAGGAATCAACCCTGTCCCGACTATCCTAGCCGAGACCTTCAAATCCCTGAGTAGTTGTCGAAGAAAAGGAGAAGGACGATTTATTGGATGCGCGCAGTTGCTCAATGTTTGGATTCTGAGCCATTTCTGGAAAGTAGAGCGCACTCCGTTTCACATGTTTTCAAAAACATTTGCCCCATTGGAAGCCTATCTCAAGAAAGAATGGCCCAAGGAAGTCACCGAGCAACATTGGGTCTCAGTTTTTCAAAACCTTCGCGCCGAGGATATAACATGGAGAGCACCATGGATACGCCCGTCAGTTCTGTTATACAAGGTCGGAAAACAAGACTGGGTGTCACTACTTGGTTTATGAGGAGGTGTTGGATATGCCCCGCTATTAGTCCAAAGGCAATTTTCTTCGCGACAATTCATACCCGCCACAGAAGGGTTAGCACAGTCCGAGTTCGCTTTTGCGGGTGAGGGATACATGAAGAGGATCCGAGACACTGCAAAATCTTGGAAGAAAATTCATCTAGTGGAGTTGGCCCTGTACGCTAATACTCTCACTCAAGATTATGACGTATGGAGGATTCAGCGGATAAATAGTCAGCAAGTTTCGTCAATGAGTTGCGCCTTTCAGAATCCTTTCCTAAAAGAATTGCCATCCGAGTTAGAAATGGCAAGGAAAGAGTTTGAACGCGAGAAGACCAAGATGTCAAGGGATCTCAGTGCTCTGCAAGAGGAAAATTACCAGTTAAAAATCGATGTTCAGATTAAAAAGTCTAAAACCAAAAAAGTGCAAAAGGAAGTGGAAATTGTGAAAAATGATTTAAGGGACCTTCATCTGGAAAACAAGAAATTGAGAGTCACTATCAAGAATAGCGGGTTGGGCAAATCATCATCAGAATGGAAAGAGGAGATAAGCAACATCAAAGGGGGAATAGAGTTCTGGAAGGGAAAGGCGAAAAAGGAAGAAGAAAAGGCCGCACGGGCTATGATGGAGCTAAGGAAGAAGAACGCAAAATATGAAGCCGTGTCTTCCGAAGTAATGACTAGTCGATCTAAATTTCAAGAACTAAAAGAAAGGATACGGGATTTAGAGGACATATTTGCAAGAGGCCACAAGAACAATTGGATAGTCTCTTAAAAGCCTTGGAAGAAAAGAACGAGCAATACGATAGAGATGTCCACGCTTATAAAATGAACCTCTAAGAAAGAAAGATGCAACTAGGCTTCTTGATCAACAAAATTCGTGAAGCGGCCATACAAATGGTATAATTGTCAGATGAAGCAGAGGATCTCAGCTGCCAATTCCCGCCGAGTCAACGATCAAGCATATCGGAATTCTTAGAGCGAATAAAGAAATATAGTGAAGTAGCTAGAAAGTTCGTGTAAAATAAAATGACAAAATGTTTTGTAATGAACTCTTTTGATGAATGAAATGCCTAAATAGGGGCTATCTTGAAATGAACACCAAATTCTTGTATATTTATTCATTCGTCATTTATTCAACAATTATTTGTCATGCATTCATCTCATTCATTCATTCATTGCACATTTCATAATCGTTCGCTAAGGTTAGGATCATATAATGCGCAGTTGCAATACTTCAAATCTGGAATCACGCCACTCGTATAGAACGCGTCGACAGGCTAGAACAATGGAGGCTGAATTTATTGAAATGATTGAAAGAATGGAAAGAATCTAAAAGGAATTACAAGAACAATTGGCTAGGTCACAGCAAGAGACGAGAGACTTAATGGTAAGATCACGAGAGGAATCGCTCGAACAGAAAGATCAAATGAACAAGATGATGGAGATGATGTCAGCTTTAGTTAAAGGAAAAGGACCTATGCAGAGCCCTGACATCGAGGAACCTCGGTCAAGAGTTAATCACAATCAAGACCCGCTCTATCCCCCCGGATTCACTCCGCCACACGCCCACGCAGCACAAAGAGGGTACACCCAAGGAGAACCCACAGACCCGAGCAACGCCGGTGCCACCTGCTCATTTAGGGCAAGGAATATTCATATCAAATCCAGGGCCAATCCTCGCCAATCCAATTGTTCCAGATTTGGACGATCCAATTGGAAATAGCCAGGTTGAGAATGGAGGATCACGAGGCTCAAGAGAAGTATAAGAGTTTGGAGGAAAGACTTAAAGCAATCGAAGGCATCGAAGTCTTCTCGGCACTAGGTGCTAAAGAACTCGATTTGGTACCTGATCTAATTTTGCCTCCGAAGTTTAAGGTACCGGATTTTGAGAAGTACGATGGGACAAGATGCCCAAAAGCGCATCTCATCATGTTCTGCCGGAAGATGACCGGCTATGTGAATGAAGACAAACTACTCATACATTGTTTTCAAGACAGTCTAGTAGGATCGGCCCTTCGGTGGTACAACCAGCTTAGTAGGGAAAGGATCCGATCTTGGAAAGATTTGGCATCAGCATTCTGTGAGCAGTACAAGCATGTATCGGATATGGTTCCAGATCGGATGACCTTGCAAATGATGGAGAAAAAGCCGTCAGAGACTTTTAGACAATATGCGCAGAGATGGAGGGACGTCTCGGCCCAAGTGGAACCCCCACTAACAAAAACGGAGATAACCGTTCTCTTTATCAACACCTTAAAGGCTCCGTTTTATGACAAACTAGTGGGAAGCGCTACAAAGGATTTTTCGGATATCGTAATATCCGGAGAGCTTATCGAGGGTGCCATCAAAAGTGGGAGGATGGAAGGTTCAGAAAGTTCAAGAAGGACAGCACCCATGAAAAAGAAAGAACCAGAAGTCCATATGGTGGGAATGGGAAGCCGTTATACCCCTAATCCATATCCAAACCAACCTCGACCTCGAAACTATCCACCTCTGAATTTCTATTATCCCCCTCAAACCCCATACTACCAAGCTCCACCTTCTTCCTACCCCGTATACGCCGCAAATCACCAAAGACCCGTCACCACATTTCTACAAAACACGATACCCACTCAAAGCCAGCCTAGAAACGAGCCAAGGCCAGCAAGGCCTAACCCCGAGAGACCACAATTTACCCCTATTCCTGTGTCGCATGGAGAGTTATATCCTAAACTTTTGGAGAAACAGTTGATCTCTCCTCATTACATGGCACCCCTGAAACCCCCGTACCCGAAATGGTACGATCCGAATGCTAGTTGTGCATACCATGCCGGGAACCAGGGGCACTCTACGGAAAACTGTCTGGCCTTCAGAAGGAGAGTTCAAGGACTCATCGACGCGGGCATTCTGCGATTTGATGGCACTGGCAGTACGGCCGGGAACCCATTCCCAAACCACACCGAAGGGAATGTGAGTGCAGTGGGAGAGGGGGACAAACGACAAAATAGAAGACGGGTTTCTGAAATAAGAGCACCTCTGCAGAAAATCTAGGAGATACTAGTTGAAAAGGGTTTGCTTTGCTGTCCCAATAGAGTGTTCGAAGGAAAAATTGCAAAAGGTCAAAGTTTTTGCGGATTCCATAATATTGAAGGACACAATATTCAGTCCTGCGAAGAGTTCAAGAGACTGCTGCAAAATATGATAGATAATAAGGAGATCGAGATTTTTTATAAAGGTGAAGAGACCGATAGAGGAGAAATATGCGTCTCTGATAATCAACCTTCAGGTTTCCCGTATAGCGCTGACCGACCGTTGATAATTTATTACGATGCGAAGAAGGAGTCGGTAAAACCGAAGATGATCATTGAAGTACCATCTCCTTTCCCCTACAAGGACGACAAAGCCGTACCATGGAAGTATGATATCAATATCATTACACCGGAAGGTGGAAAGTCTGAAGTCATAACTGGAGATGTTGGGGAGGTAGGTCATTTTACCCGAAGTGGGCGGTGCTATTCTAAAGAAGTCGAGCCAGCAAAGAAAAACAATGACTTGAAACAAAAAGGAAAGGCAGTGATGAATGAGGCCGAAGTCGAGCAAGAAGTTCCACCCGTACAAGAAACTAAAAAGCCTGTGGATGAGGAAGAAGCACAAGAATTCTTGAAGTTTATCAAGCACAGTGAGTACAACGTGGTGGAACAGTTAAATAAGCAGCCAGCCCGAATCTCAGTCCTATCTCTACTGTTAAACTCAGAGCCACACCGAAACGCTTTGTTGAAGGTGCTGAGTCAGGCTTACGTAGCAAATAACATATCTGTCGAGAAGCTTGATCGGTGGATAAATAATTTGAATGCGGATAATTTCATTTCTTTTAGTGACGATGAGATACCGCCAAACGGTAGAGGCTCAGTAAAGGCACTACATATTACGACTCGCTGCAAGGGCTACATAATACCAAATGTGCTCATCGACAATGGGTCGGCACTCAACGTTATGCCTTTGGCCACACTTTCTAGGATTCCGATGGATCTGTCCTATTTAAGGCCTTGTCATTCCACGGTAAGGGCTTTCGATGGGACGAGGCGTGAAGTCATGGGAAAGATTGAAATTCCTCTGGAAGTGGGCCCGTATATATACGATGTGGAATTTCAAGTCATGGACATTACACCGTCATATAATTGCCTCTTGGGAAGACCCTTGATCCATTCTGCTGGAGCAGTCCCATCATCCCTCCACCAAAAGGTGAAATTTATTATGGATGGCTGTTTGGTCACCGTCGAGGGAGAAGAAGACATTGTAGCATCTATTTCTACTGACGCACCATACATTAAAGTGAATAAAGATGCTGTGGAATGTTTCTTTCGATCCCTTGAATTTGTCAATGCCACATTCGTCGCTGAGGGAAACAGAATTCCTGTACCAAAACTGTCAAGAAATACCAAAATGGGTGTCAGGTTGACTGTAGGAAGGGGGGCTCGAGCAAGAAGAGGTTTAGGGAGATATCTGCAAGGAATAGCCAGGGCTCTGAAACCAGTGCACCACAAAGCCAAATATGATTTAGGTTTTCAGCCGGACATACGTCAAAGAAGGAGACAATGGAAGAAGGATCAGGAAAGAAGGGTCGCAAGGACCTTAGGCAGGGAAATAGAATGGGAGCCTATAACTTACCCTCCTTTGTCAAAAATATTTACGTCTGCAGGAATGATGTACCCCGAACAAGACAATACACGAAACACATTGTTAATCATTGAAAGGGGTCTCCAGAATGTCAGTATAAATGTCATTGACAAAGGAGATGGCGCAAGTAAAGACATCTCAGGTATACGCCCTTGTCCCCCGGACTTTATGTTGAACAATTGGACTGCTGAAGACCTTCTTGTAGTTTATAAGTCTTCAGGGTAATACTCAAACATTAACCCTCTATTGTGTCCTTAGATATAATAGAATTCTTTTGTAAGAGCTTGCATTCGCTCTTTATCATTCAAATGAATATCAATGAAGATGCATTTTGTCACGATTTTTCGCATTATTAATTTCATAATCATTTCCTCATTTCATAGCCTATCCTTACATCTGCCTCATGCCATGTCATAACATTTCGTCTTGGTTCCAATACTTAGATGCCCCTCTATAGTTTCCTTTTCCATTCAACTTTCAGGTGCTCAGATATCAACGGCATGAACGAACTCGTTACGAGTCCCAAATCGATTTTGAGAATTTGTTTGTTTAGGAGAATTTGAAGCCGAAGAAAATGCTGAAGACTATGTCTCGTCTCCCGACTTGTTAAGAATGGTGGAACAAGAGGATAAACAGATCTTGCCTCATCAGGAATCTGTTGAAACAATAAATCTGGGAACTGAAAAAAGAAAGCAAGAAGTGAAGATTGGGACCTCTGTTTCAAGGGACACCAGGCATAATTTGATTGCTTTGCTCCGTGAGTACAAAGATGTATTCGCATGGTCATATCAGGACATGCCGGGATTGGATAAAGATGTGGTGGTCCATAAACTCCCACTAAAGCTAGAATGCAAACCCATTCAACAAAAGCTAAGACGGATGAGACCTGAGATGTTGTTGAAAATAAAAGAGGAAGTCAAGAAGCAATTTGACGCGGGTTTCCTACAAGCCTCCAAATATCCAGAATGGGTGGCTAACATAGTCCCGGTACCAAAGAAAGACGGCAAAGTACGAATGTGCGTGGATTATCGTGACCTGAATAGAGCAAGTCCTAAAGATAATTTTCCTTTGCCACACATTGATACATTGGTGGATAACACAGCCAAGCATTCATTATTTTCGTTCATGGATGGATTCTCGGGTTATAATCAGATAAAGATGGCTCCGGAAGATATGGAGAAAACTACCTTCATAACGATGTGGGGAACGTTCTGCTACAAGGTAATGCCATTCGGATTAAAGAATGCCGGGGCAACATATCAGAGAGCTATGGTAACGTTATTCCATGACATGATGCATAAAGAAATAGAGGTCTACGTCGATGATATGATTGCTAAATCCCGAGGGGAAGAAGAACATGTAGTGAACCTAAAGAAGTTGTTCGACAGACTAAGAAAGTTCCAGCTAAAGCTCAATCCGGCCAAATGTACGTTTGGGGCTACCTCAGGGAAATTACTTGGCTTCATTGTCAGCGAGAGAGGCATTGAAGTTGATCTAGATAAAATAAAAGCCATTTAAGAGTTACCACCCCCGCGCACGCAAAAAGAAGTCAGAGGATTTTTAGGGAGATTAAACTACATTGCCCGATTTATCGCTCAACTTACCAACCAATGCAACCCAATCTTTCGACTTCTTCGAAAACATAATCCCGGGGAATGGAACGAGGAATGCCAGGTGGCCTTTGATAAGATAAAACAATATTTTTCTAGTCCTCCAGTGCTAGTGCCACCAATTCCGGGAAGACTACTGATATTGTATTTGACTGTGTTCGAGAATTCAATGGGTTGCGTATTAGGGCAACACGACGAGGCAGGAAAGAAAGAAAAGGCAATCTACTACCTCAGCAAAAAGTTCACTGAATATGAGGCAAAGTATTCGTCCATTGAAAAATACTGTTACGCTCTGGTTTGGGTAGCTCGGAGACTCAGGCAATATATGTTGTATCATACGACGTGGTTAATCTCGAAGCTGGATCCAATAAAATACATGATGGAATCGTCTGCACTCTCAGGAAGAATGGCATGATGGCAGATCTTATTATTGGAGTACGATATCGTCTATGTGAGTCAAAAGTTGATAAAAAGAAGTGCAATAGCGGATTTCTTAGCGGCTCGAACGACAGAGGAGTATGAGCCCTTGAGGTTCAATTTCCCAGATGAAGACTTAATGTGCATCACAGAAAAGAAATCTGAGTCATCAAATGAAAAGCCATGGAAGATGAGCTTTGATGGTGCATCAAATGCATTAGGGCATGGGATCGGAGCAGTCTTGGTATCGCCAGAAGGGAATCATTACCCGTTCACTACCGGGCTGAATTTCTTCTGTACCAACAACATAGCAGAGTATGAGGCCTGTATCATGGGACTTCGTGCAGCGATTGAATGAAACATCAAAACTTTAGAGGTATATGGAGACTCAGCATTGGTGATATACCAAATCCGTGGAGATTGGGAAGTGAGAGATTCAAAATTAGTTAGATACAGCGATCTAGTGGCAGGACTGATTAAAGAATTCAAAGAAATAACTTTTAATTACTTCCACGAGAAGAAAACCAATTGGCTGATGCCCTAGCTACTTTGGCTTCAATGTTCAAAGCAAACAAAGAAACAGAGATAATGCCTCTTCAAATGAGCATATATGAAGTCCCAGCACATTGTTTCAGCATTGAAAAAGAGCCAGATGGACGGCCGTGGTTCCATGATGTCTTAGAATATATCAAGAATCAAAGGTATCCCGAACAAGCAAATGAGAACGACAAAAGAACAATCAGGAGGATGGCAGCGGGATTTGTCCTTGATGGGGACATCCTGTACAAAAGAGGGAAAGATCAGGTGCTCTTGAGATGTGTAGACGCCGTTGAAGCCAGAAAAATACTCGAAGATGTACATGAGGGAGTCTGCGGGACACATGCCAATGGTTTCACTATGGCCAGGAAGATTATGAGACTTGGCTATTACTGGTTGACGATGGAAAGTGACTGCATTAGCTTTGCAAGAAAATGCCACAAATGTCAAATTTACGGCGATAAAATTCATGTGGCCCCTTCGCCCCTTCATGTCATGACTTCCCCATGGCCTTTTTCTATGTGGGGCATGGATGTTATAGGACCAATTTTCCCAAAAGCTTCTAACGAACATCGGTTCATTTTTGTGGTTATTGATTACTTCACAAAATGGATAGAGGCTGCATCGTTTGCCAATGTAACGAAGACAGCAGTCTGCAGGTTTTTGAAAAAGGAAATCATTTATCGATATGGTTTGCCTGAGAGAATCATTTCAGATAACACCTTGAATCTGAACAACAAGATGATGAAGAAAGTGTGCGAGCAATTTCAAATAAAGCATCATAACTCCTCGCCCTATCGCCCAAAGATGAATGGAGCCGTTGAAGCAGCGAACAAAAATATTAAGAAGATCATTGGAAAAATGACTGAGACATATAAAGACTGGCACGAGAAGCTACCATTTGCTTTGTATGCATATCGCACATCTGTGCGGACATCTACGGGTGCAACTCCTTTCTCTCTGGTTTATGGAATGGAGGCTGTGCTACCTATCGAAGTTGAGATCTCTTCTCTACGAGTCTTAATGGAATCAAAACTAGAGGAAGCAAAATGGGTTCAGGCTCGATATGACCAGTTAAACCTCATCGAAGAAAAACGTCTAAAGGCAATTTTCACGAACAGATGTACCAGAAGAGAATGATCGCGGCCCATGACAAGAAAGTACGGCCAAGAGAATTCCATGAAGGAGAGCTTGTGCTGAGAAAGATTCTCCCAATACAAAAAGACCTACGAGGAAAATGGGCACCAAATTGGGAAGGACCCTACGTTGTGAAGAAGGCTTTCTCGGGTGGAGCTTTGATCCTCACTGAAATGGATGGGAAGGAGTTACCGAATCCAATGAATTCAGATACTGTAAAGAAATATTATGCCTAAAAAAAAAAGGGATCAATGTGAAAACCCGAAAAAGGGCGTCTTGGTTAACACAAAAATTAGGATGAAAACTCGAAAGGGCGTTCTAATTAAGCAAACACTGGTTAAAAAAAAAAGTAAGGCGTTTGAACGGGGGGTCAAATAGTGAGACTACCGTATTTGAAGCATTTCTGAAAGCTCGAAATCTTCCACGCAAGAAGCCATGCTCGAAAAGATTCTCGACCGAGGAACGTGGAAGAGTTCATGCGTTGAATATCTAGAGCATTTGTATTGGTTGAAATGCCATTCTTTTTCTCTTTGTGACATTTTTACTATCATTTGATTGGCTTCCTTTGTTTGTTACACTTGAAATGAATAAATGTCAGGTATCCTTTTGTCCTTATCTGACCATTTTTGTGCATCTCATTATATGGTTCATTTACATGATAAATAGTGAAATAACATACTCTAAACAAAAGAAATGTTAAGCATTACCCGGATAAGAACTCGATAAGTACAAGAGCCTCAAAGCAAGGACAAAGTTCAACCGGGGGAAAAAGAGTGATACCTGAGAAACATGGATTACTCGTGAAGTTTGAGGACGGGTACAAAGCCTGAGGAGAAAGTCAAGAGTCAAAACAATGAACGCAGATCATCAAAAATCATGACGGAAAAAGGGGCATATGACGAACAAGCCCAAGGCGCATAGCATGATCATGTAGGCATAAATGCATTTAAGACCAACATGTGCATATCATGATAACATCATGCATAACATATACAGGTACTTCAACAGAGCAAGAAATGTTGAATGATAGCTGTACTGAACCAAAAGGATACCTGAGTTCCACCAGGTGACAGGTTTTGGCATTTTGATATTTTATTTTCAAAAATCAACTCATATTGCGAGAAGTGAGTTGAGCCTCGGGGCACGCTGAGGTATTTTCAATTTGTATTTTCAAAATATCAACTCATATTGCGAGAAGTGAGCTGAGCATCGGGTCACATGCCGAGTTATTTTCAATTCCTGTTTTTCAAAAAAAAAAAAATCAACTCATATTGCGAGAAGTGAGTTGAGCCTCGGGACACGCTGAGGTATTTTCAATTTCTACTTTTCAAATTAAGTTTCAAAAAGACCAACTCATATTGCGAGAGATGAGTTGAGCCTTTTTAATTTCTGTTCGTTAAAAATCAACTCATATTGCGAGAGGTGAGTTGAGCCTCGGGGTACGCTGAGGTAATTTCAATTTCTGTTTTTCAAAAAAATCAACTCATATTGCGAGAGGTGAGTTGAGCCTTTTAACTTCTATTTTTCAAAAAAGTCAACTCATATTACGAGAAGTGAGTTGAGCCTTTTAATTTCTATTTTTCAAAAAGTCAACTCATATTACGAGAAGTGAGTTGAGCCTTTTAATTTCTGTTTTTTTTTTAAAAAAATCAACTCATATTGCGAGAGGTGAGTTGAGCCTTTTAATTTCTGTTTTTTTCAAAAATTAACTCATATTGCGAGAGGTGAGTTGAGCCTTTTAATATCTATTTTTAAAGAGTCAATCCATATTGTGAGAAATGAGTTGAGCTCAAGATCACATGCCGAGCAAGAATAAAGATTGAAGCTGATGAGAGACACCATTTGGCCTCATTGAAGTTGCAGTAAAGTAGGTCAGAGTTGCAGTGGAGCTGATCGAAGATATCAGAGTTTGCCTTTTTAGAGTCACAGAAGAGAAGATCACAAACCCTATCTTACTAAAGCGATAGAAAAGCAGATTGAAGTTGTAGACCTGATCTTTATGAAGTTACATGGAAGCAGATCGAAGCCACAAATTTCATACCCTCGAAATTGCATGGGAGTGGATTGAGGTTACAAGGCGTACATCAGAAGGTGCAGTGGACTGGAAAGAGACTGCCGGAACCAGAAGGACATCAATAAAGCCAAGACTCGACAAGACAAGGCAAAATTGGCCCTTCATTATGTCTTTGCTCCATTCCCGTTTCACGACAATGAGCAAAGAGGGGCAGCTGTTATAGGCCAATTTTGGCCCAAATAACTAACCAAAAAACCCAAATACCCACAACCCATAACCCAAATACATTATAACAAAACCCAAACATAAAACCCAAGCCCATTTACATTAACCCTCAGCCCAACACTAACCAAACCCATAAAACACTAGCCCAAACCCGAATGGCCCACTAAACCTAACCCTAATCAGCTCCCACTTGTTTCTGCCCCCAACAACCCCTGAACACCCCAGCGCCGCAATGTCCCATCGCCCATGCTTCTGCCACCAACCGCTCCACCGTCCTCCATTGCACCATCCCCTGCAAGCATTAAAAGGGAATAGACAACAAGCAAGAAAGGGACAGTATATAACCAAAACATGCAATGTAAAAAGGAGGTCTTTTTTTTGCTTTTTCGTCAGTTTTGAAAACAAACAGAAATAAGAACAAATCATTTCAAATAAAAAACAGCAATAGCATCTCTCTCAGTAATTAGACACAAAAAAATTGCAGCCAAGCAAAAATAACATCTCCGATCAAAGAATTAGAAACTAAAACCGAAAGGTGATTTTTTTATTTTTTTCTATTTCGTTTTTTACCTATTATAATCTACCATACATATTAAAATATAATAAGATAATAAAATAAAAATATATAAAAAAAGAGAATATTTACCTTTTCCGGCTACCGCGCCAGCACCGGAGTCCCCTCCCCTGGCCGAAAATCGCTCCGGGCCCCCCCTCTCTCCTCTCTTCTTTCTTTTTTTCTTTTTCCCCTCTCAAATGGTTTTTTTTCCGAATTTTAGGCTATTTATAGCCTTTCAAAACGGTGCCGTTTTGGCATTAGAGTTCAGTGCTGAAACGGCGCCGTTTTACCTTGGATCGGATCCGACCTGACCCGTCCAGCCTAGGGTCCGCGCGTTTTTGAACGGAAGGGCTAATTGCACATTTAGCCCTTCCGCTTTTTTATTAATTTACAATCAAATTTATTGTTTTTTTTAATTTAGCCTTGAAACTTGTCGCGCTTTTCAATTCAATCCCTGGTCAAACGCAGCGTTTTAAAGGACGGGTAAATTGCTTTTTAGGCCCCTCAATATTTAGCGCGTGTTCGAATGAATCCCCCTCTTCTATTTTTATTATAAATCGGCCCCAATAACTTCTTTTTTCATTCAATTTCGTCTTTTTTTTTTATTTTTTTCGATATTCTTCTTTAGTTTTATTATTTTTATAATATTATTATTATTATTATTATTGTTATTATTATTATTATTATTATTATTATTATTATTATTATTATTATTATGTATTAGTCTATGTTTTATTATATATTTATATATTTACAATACGTATACACACTTAATATATTTGTATATAACATATGTAATATTAGTACTAAGGTTTTTATTCTAATATGTATACGTCACCTAAATGTTTTAGTATTATATGTATAGGTATATATTCTTCATATATTAAATATGTGTTCTTAATACTATACTTTATATATATCATATATTTTTAATGTTGTATTATTATGGTCTAATACTATATTATGCATATATTTTCACATGTATATTGTGTATATACTATCTAACTTCTTATATATATTGTGTTTTTATGATCTTTGTTATATGTTGTTTTTATTATTCCATATAATTTTTTTAAACTACCATAATATTTATATATATATATATTTTTTTTTCTTTTTTCTTTTTCTCTTTTCACAATCTTATGCATATATTTTACATTATTTTATTATTATCATTAATATTAGCATATGTTTTATTATTCATGTATATATTTCTAATATTATATTATGTTTTCGTACATATCATGTATACATGCTTTTAATATTATCTTCCATATGTATATTCTTAACATTATATTATTATATATATCATGTACAAATTTTTAATACTCCATTACATATATTCTTATATATTATATGTATATTTTAGTACCATGGTTTATATATCTATGTTTTTATACCATACTATATACATATTATTTATATTTATTATTAATATTAGTACCTATATTTTCATTACGTGTATATATATATATATATATATATACTTTTACTAGTATTATTTTTGTGTATTTTATTATATATGTATATTGTATGTGTTAATTTGAAATGTATTCTCATATATATATATATATATATATATATTATTTTCCTTACATTATCTCATGCATATATATTACGTTTTTTAATACTATTTTTTTAATACCATATACATTGAGTTTATTTTTAATACTATATGTTGTATGTATTTTTTATATAACTATATTATACGTATATGTATATATATTATATATATATATTATGGATATGTATTCTCAACATTATTATCTATATTTTTATATATATTACTCGATGCACCTCTCTCATATCATTGGTTGTATATATTTTCATGTTACATTGTGTATATATTATCTTATGTTATTATTACTAAGTGTATTTTTATTTGTTCATGATCTGTCTTTATTTTTATTTCTTTTGTAAATATCATAATTATTATTGTTTTTTCGAATATTCTAGCATCCCATGTTAACATTTTTCATTAATAATGTTATTATTTGTATCTTTGATTTATTTGCAATTCTTACTTCATAAATATTTTTATGTTTTAATTATTAATCGAGGCAACGTATCGGTTTAACATTTAAGTCATCGATTTCATCGCTATGTTGGGTGAATATCAATTGACTCGTGTTAAAACGGTATATCCTTCTCAAAGATCAAAAAATTTAAAAATTCGTGTGTTTCGATCGGATCACGATTCAATATTATCTTGAACTTGCAATTTTGAAAATTAAGACAACGCTTGTTTAACAAGATACCAATTTTGGGCGTCGCAAGGGTGCTAATACCTTCCTCGCGCGTAACTGACTCCCAAACCCTACTTTACTCTGATTTTGACGTAGACCTAAACTCGGCCTTTCTTTTGTTCCTAAAATAAATATATTAGGTGTCCGATCACACCTAGAAAAGATCGGTGGCGACTCCCTCTTTTTGTATTTCAAGAATCAAACTTCAATTTTCAAGTTTTTCAATAAATCGCCACAATTAGGGACCGAGCTAAATTTTTACGTCGCTACAATTGCATTATTTACACATGAACATACCTCGGTACAAAATATGGACAATTAATTCGATTTAGTCCAAAATCTTGATTTTTCCCCAGTCTAGGTCCAGACTCCGTTTTTCTTGATCTATAATAGCAAATTCAGCTCATTTAATCATCACATTATTCAAATTAGTCCAAAAACTATATTTAAGAGAAATTATAATTTTGCCCCTAACCTTTTACATATTTGTAAATTAGTCCCTAGACTCGTAAAATGAAATGTGTTCATTTTCTTTGTTATCCAAGCCTAGACAAACTTATAACATACTCATAGAAGCCCACATTTTCAGTAGAAATCACTTGGTAAAAGATGCTTATCACACATCAAACATTCATATTCCTCCATTAAACATCAAAACACATGTATTTCATACATGGGTCAAATTTCAAACATGAACCTTATTTCAAAATAATGGTAGAAATAGGTAAATCGGGTTACGAGGACTTCAAAAATATAAACAGCATTAAAAATGGGGCTAGGATGTACTTACAGTCAAGCTTGAAAGATGAAAAAAGCCTAGCTATGGAGAGCTTGAGAATTTCAGCCAAGGGTTGGAGAATGTGGACAAATTTTGGCTTTATTTTCCTTTTTATTCTTTTATTAACCAAATGACAAAAATGCCCTTAAGACCTTTCTTTCAAAATTTTCCTATTCATGCCCATTTTTGCCCATAATTATAGAAATTAGGCAAATTTCTATTTAAGGACCTCTAATTAATAATCCATGACAATTTCATGCTTAAAGCTTCTAAAACTCACATTTTGCAATTTTTGCAATTTAGTCCTAAATGTTAAATTGGACACTTTATCAGTAAAATTTCTTCATGAAATTTTCACACAAGCATGAAATCATATCATAAAACTCCTAATAATCATAAAATATTATTTCTACTTCAAATTTGTGGTCTCAAAACTACTGTTCTGACTAGGCCCTAAGTCGGGATGTTACACCATATTTGGCTAGGGCATCCCTAGTAGCCATTGTGGATAAAAGTCTACAACAACATGAGGCCATGAGGAAACTATTACAATTTCACTTGAAAAAGGGCTCAAGATAGAATGAAACAACAAACAAATAAGCACATGACAAAAAGACAGTTTGATGTAGGGATCTTATCTACTTGAAGCTTCAGCCATTACAATAGCATTCGGTGAGAAGACTGTTGAACTAGAAACTAGACCCTAAGTTCTTTGGTCCTTTTAGGGTGGAAGGTAGAGTTGAGAAGGCGACTTACAGACTTTAACTACCCCAAGGTTCTCGTGTACACCACACATTCCATGTTTTTCAACTCAAAAAACATGTAGGAGCATCACCTATCCAAGCTAATTTACTGATAGTCGATGTTCATGGAACTTGGGCTAAGGAACCTATTAGGATTTTGGATAGGAGGACGGTGAAAAGAGGTAATGCTACTTTCACCGAAGTGCTAATGGAATGGGCTAATTCTTTTCCAGAGGATGCCACTTGGGAATCATTTCAGCAGCTCAACGATGCTTTCCCTCATATTGATTCTTTAGGTCAAGGATTATTTCGAGTAGAAGGTACTTGTTATGGGTCGAAATGGAACGAAGGGAAACAGTGTGTTCTGAAGCTAAGTTTAATGAAACAGTGCACAACATAGGTTTAGTTAAACGAAGCGTTTTAAAAATTACGTGCTGTTAGTTTTACCATTTATTTTATCTAAATTTTAAGGAGTAAATTCATTTTCATTTTCCTTCCTATATATTTGGGTGTAAAGTGGATGAGTTAGTATGAAAAAGGAATCAGTTGTTGCACAAATTTCTCTTTCTCTATTCTCTTCCCTAATTTCTCCTGTCATTTCTGGGATTGTTCTTCATTTCTGTTTTCGACCATATCATTTTAGTTTAAATAAAATGAATTAAAGTCATTAAAAATTAGAGTAAAATTGTAAAAAAAAAAAATCACATACCAAGGTAATGTAAGATTCCCTAAGAAAGAGATGCTATTGAGAGTACCCCTATGTTACCCTATATCCTTGAGTCTAGGCACTATTAGGAATGTAAGATTACATGATTCAAATAATCTTTAAAATCCAAATAGAGAAATGTTATTCCGAAATCTAACATTACCTCAAAGAATGTGAGATTACTTGACTCAAATGTACCTTTATGGTATGGATACTTTATACATTAAAGCCAAAGCCACTAAAAATGAATTAATTTGAGGGATGAGACTAATTTTATTCAATAGGGTATTTTAAATTTTTTGAACTATATGATAATTTCATTCGGTTCAAATCTTGATTTTTTCATACTACATTTGAGTTTTTGATTTATCGATTTTTTTTTTATAAAATGGGCTTTTATTTAAAGCATTTGAATATTATTTGGTAAAATTTTAAAATTTTTTAATAATTATTTCTAAAAATATATAATTTTGCAAGTAAATAAAAAAATTCAATAAATTTTATATAGTACTTTTAAAAATTAAAATTTTTTAATACTCATAAGTTATTTTACTGTTTTAAATATAAAATATTTACTTTTACATTTTAAAAATTAAAATTAATCATAAATTAAATAAAAATTGAGGATTCTCTTAAACTATGAACCAAATATTGTACAAACACTACCATAGGAATAAAATTTCTTGTTCGGTCCTAAATAATCTTATATAAATAGCCTAGACTTTTAACTTTTAAATAATTTAAAGTTTTATCCTCTTTCATATATGATTCTTTATTTTAAAACCCTAAAAATTATATAATTATATAAACTACATATCATAATTATACCAATGCAAAGTAATCTTCATTGTTAACTATAAAAAAAATTATAATTAGAAATTCTATAACATACTTATGCGTTAGAAGCTACATATTTAAAATATAAATTTGAGCTTAAAAATAACACATAATATATAATGAAATATTGTTTTTGAAATTAATTAATAACAATAACATATGAAATATATACAATATTATAATAAAAAATAGTTTAAATTGCAAGTAAAATGAAATTTAAACACATAAATACATCATATCAAAATTAGTAAATGAATACTATTATTTATCATGGTATCGTCAACAATATTAAATTGGTGTCGATTTAACTTCATTGTTAACTATTAAACAATTAATTATAATATTGAATAACAATCGGTAATCGTGAAACAGTTTTAATATTGAATAGTTAACTTCATTCAAGTTGCAATTGAATTAATACCCATCGGACAAATCAACAATTTTATAATTTGGTTTTAAAAAACAAATGTGATTTTCATTTTTCAGAAAATGCAAAACACAAAAGAAAAATTATTTAATAAATATTTTACAAATGATTTTTAAAAAATGAAAAAAATGTGAATATTAGAAAATAGTAAAAAAAAATCATTTTTTTCATCAAAACTATGTAAAAATGAAAAAGTTGAAAACTATTATAAAACAAGAATGGTAGATAAAATATAGATATGAGAATAGGGAGATATCTATTGCAGTCTATTATTTCTATTACATCCATAACACTCTCTCTTAGATTTCATTGTATAAAGGATATGCCTAATTTAAAACCTTACTAGGAAAAACCTTTGTGAGATAAAAACCTAGTGAAGGAAAAAAAATATGTAATTCTTTGATACAGAATGTCACAACCTAAAACAAATGTAGTGCGAATTACTCCCCCTCATATAAGCATCACTTAAGATCTTTGAAACAACACAATCCAATATTGAAAATTAACTTTTCAAAAATAGCGATTGGGAGTGCCTTAGTAAAAAAATTTGTTAAATTCTCACTTGAATGAATCTATTGAACATTTATATTTCCATTCTTTTGTAGATCATGAGTGAAGAAAATTTTTGGCGATATATGTTTTATTCTATCACCCTTAATATATCCTTCTTTAAGTTGTGCAATGCAAGCTGTATTATCTTTATATAAGACTATTGGAGCTTCTTTTTCAGAGTATAAACCACAATCTTTTTGTATGTGAAGAATTATAGACCTTAGCCACACACATTCACGACTTGCCTCATGGATTGCTAATATCTTAGCGTGATTAGAAGAACTAACAACAATTGTTTGTTTCATATACCGCCAAGAAATTATAGTACCACCATATGTCAAAACATAACCAATTTGTGAATAAGCATTATGATAATCAAATTAGTACCCTACATATGCAAAACCAACCAATTATTTTTTTGGTAGGTTAGGGAAGAACAAACATATATCTTTTATACATAAAAAATAACGAAAAATATGTTTAACCCCATTCTAATGTCTTCGGGTTAGATAATAGCTAAATCTTGCCAATAAGTTAACAACAAATGATATATCAAGTCATGTATGACTAGGAAGATACATTAATGTACCAATAGCACTTAAATATGGTACTTTAGGACCAAGTAAGTCATTATCATTTTCCCAAGGATAGAAATGGTTTTTATTTATATCAAGTGACCTAACAACCATTGAGATGCTCAACAGATGTGTTTTATGCATGTAAAATCTTCTTAGCATTTTTCCTATATATATTGTTTAATGCACAAGGATTCCATTTTTTAGGTGCTCGATTTGTAACCCTAGACAAAATATTGCCTTTCCAAGGTCTTTCATTTCAAATTCTTTTTTTAAGCACTCCATTATCACTAAAATCTCTTCAGGAGTCCCCCTGATATTTAGACCATTAACATACACATCAATTATGACAAATCCTGATCCAAACCTCTTTATAAAAATGCACGGGGAAATGAGATCATTCTTATAGCCTTCCCTCAATAAGTACTCACTAAGGCGAGTATACCACATGTGCACAGATTGTTTCAATTCATAAAGGGATCTGTTGAATTTGATTGAGTAATGTTCTCGAGAACATGAATTAGCTGCTTTTGGCAATTTAAAACCTTCTAGGAGTTTTATGTAAATGTCATTATTAAGTAGGCCATACAAATAGGCTGTAATTATATCTATTAGGCGTAAATCAAGCCCATCTCTTATTTCTAAACTAATCAAGAACCTAAAAGTAGTTGCATCCACTATAGAAGAGTATGCCTTTTCATAATCATTACCAAGTCTTTGTAAAAATCCTTGTGCAACCAAACACGCTTTATATCTCACAATTTCTCCCTTTTTATTTTTCTTTCTCACAAAAACCCATTTATATCCTATAAGTTTTATACTTTCAGGTGTATGAACTACATGTCTGAATACATCTCTCTTTGTAAGAGATTTAAATTCTGCTTCAATTGCTTTTTTCTATTTTGGCCAATCATCTCTTTGTCTACATTATTCAATTGACATTGGTTCATGATTTACATTGTCATTCAAAATATCTAATGCTACATTGCATACAAATATGCCATCGACGACGATTTGATTTCAGTTCCACTTAATTTTAAACATGACATAATTTGTTGAGATCTCTTCATTATTAGGTACTTGAGATTTTTCTTGAACTGTAGTCATGTCTAAAGTCTCTTCTAGAGATCCTTTTAAAATAATTACTTCCTCGATCTGACCATCATCTATTTTTGCTCATTTTCTTTTTCAAGGATTCTTATCTCTGGAACCAACTGGTCTACCATGCTTCAAATGTGCTTTTGACTCACTAGTAACTAAAGTTTGTCCTTCAGGGACATTAATTTTGATTGGAGCATTTACAATTGATATATGTAATTTTGTCACTCTTTTTGGATCAGTAAATGTGTATGACAATTGATTTGCTAAACTTTGTAAATGAATTATCCTCTGAACCTCTAGTTCACATTGTTGCATATGAGGAACAACATGAGATAATGATAATTCACTCCAATCTATTTCTCTTTCCAGCTATTTATTTTCTCCCCCTAACATTAGAAAAATTAACTCATTAAAATAAAAGTCACCAAATCGAGTCATAAATAAATTCCCATTGATGGCTCGAGATATTTAATTATTGATGGGATTCATATCCAATATATATTCCTAACCTCCTTTGAGGACCCATCTTAAAGTGTTGTTGTGGAGCAATCGAAACATATACAACACATCAAAAAATTCTTAGAGAGCAATCGGAACATATGCAACACATCAAAAGATTCTTAGATGGAAAATATTTGGTTCTTGACCAAAAACCATTTGCAAAGGGGAGAACTTGTAATAACTTGTTGGCTTGACTCAAATTAGTGATTTTGCATATAGTATGTCATGTCCCCAAGCATAAATTAGAAGTTTTGACTTCATAAGTAATGATCTTGCAATCAATTGTACTAATTCTTGTGTAGTACAAACCAGAGGAGAGTGCGTACAATTTATCCAAAATATGTCTATTTCCTTGAATTATATTAGTAATGTGAAGATATTCATCATTCCCTTCACTTATCGTCTCAATATGATATCCATTATGGCGAATATCTTTAAAACTTAACAAGTTTCTTTGAGACTTAAGAGAGTATAACGCATCATTAATTTGAAACTTAGTTCCTCTAGAAACAATAAATTTTCTCTTTCGGAGCCTTTTATGATTTTGGTACTACCTAATATAATACTCACACTAACTTTTTGCATTATCAAACGAGAAAAAAATATTTCTTATTCTTAAATATAGTATGAGTAGTTGCACCATCTGTTAACCATAAGTCTTCATCATTTATCGCTGATTGAATTTTAAAGGTATTCATATTCTTCAAAGAAAATAAATAAATGTCACATAAATTTTCAAATATATAAAACTTTTCGCGAATAGTTCAAAACATAATATAATAACCATGATGTTAATCACATAACAAAATATCATAAATTTTATTATTTAAAAATATAATAATAAAATTAAAAGATCAATTATGCCCTTCAAGGATGGCAAAGAAATCAGAAGCTTCCAAGTAAGTTGTACCAACGATGCTATAATCATCTTTACCATTTTCATTGTAACACCCCATACCCGATCCTAAAAAGGATTAAGTAATGACGTGTCACTACTTTAAAAACCATTTTCTTAGAAACCATATATGGCGTATACCAATGTATTACATTTAAGTTAGTATGAAATATAAACTATTTGTCATTCGAAGATAAATAAGACAATACACTTTGAAAACCCTTAAGTACTTTATTCAGATTTCATTTAAATCATAGTTTCGTAAATACAAGTGTAAATACAAAATTTGTTCTTCATTGAGGACATTTTAACACCACCCACATGGCATGCATAGTATAAAATACAAGGAGTCTCATGACAACGGTTGTCCTCTAGTATACTCTTCAAAGATTCCTTTACTTCGTCAGTAGGCCTGAGAAGGAAAGGTAACTAAGTAAGTTCAAAGAACTTCGTGAGGTCCAAAATAAAACATTACAATAGTTACATATAATTCAAGTATGCCTTTCAAACTTAGCAAGGTCACACAGTTCGCCAGTTGGCGAATTCCAAACACAGACAGACTATACGTCGGACACTATTCCTTTTGTTTGTACACTATGTCCATGCAATCATACAAGCCACCTTCTTCGTGTTAGCCACAAACTGTAGTCCATATACAGAGTCATATTAAATTTTCATTCATTTTCCTTTGTTGTGATTTGCCAATTTGATTTGCAATAACACTTTCCTTACCGTAGGCTATACGACCATTTTCGTGTGTCACGATCTACCAGTTCAATGCTCACTCATTGAAGGTAACACCATGAATTCTTTTCCATGTATCATATCATGTTATTCATTTCAAAAGAAAAGGGTAGTGGCTTAAACAAGAAAGAAAGTTCTTACATCTTAACATTGACAGACCAAACCAAACTGATAACAACAAGCATTCATCACTCTTGTTCAGACATTTCATCTTCATAGAATATGCATACTTGCCTTAAACTAAACATAAGCAAACACTTTACACACATATAAAGTAAAAAGGAACTCACAAAAAAAAATGCAGCAAGTTCAAATAGCAAGACTCTTGCCCTTACCATAAGAACCTTTAGAAGTGTCTTGAGTTATACTATAAATAGTTAAATTAATCAGACTGTCTACTAAAATACTACGCAAAATTTCAAGTAACATCATCACAAAACCCAGATTCAGGAAGTTTTCTTCTTTATACTCAAAACTGACGTTTACGTGTGCAGCCCTAAAGTCACGTAAATAACCATGAAAATAACTTAAGGTTTATCGACATTTACTAGGTGCTAAAACAACAAAAGAGTTGGCTGCAAATTTCCAAGAAGTTCTCTAGTCTTATGCTTTTTGAGAGAAAAGTGAAAAGAAATTTTATGAAAAAAATGTGAATACTAGAAAGGACGTAAAAGCTTGCTCAAAAAACTAATACCAAGTTTATACAGACAGACACAAAAGCTAGGTTTAGTGAATAAATTTGATTATCCCACTAACCTCCTTGATTCCTGTGACTAAGAACTCTCTCTTATCATAAATGCGAGTCTTACTGGCTACGTCACTTAGTTCTATTCTAACAATTCCCATTTGTCTAACTAAATTGTTCAACCAGAATAATAAAATAATAATATAATAAATGGTTCTATCAAACTGAGGACTTAACATATTCGTCTAATAGCTGAGTGATGTATACTCTTCAGAAGAGTCCGCTAAACCATCAAGCTCGCTTATCGTAGGCTTCGCCCAATGACATACTCACAACCTTACATGCTTAGTCACAATTAATACCTTACCCACTCAGAACTTTCTTTAAACACTATACTTCGACAAACAATAGTCGAATCACTAGGACTACACCGAGCGGGATGTTACACTCACAAACAAAACTTATCTCTATTTTTTCCCTTTTTCTTTCAATGATCGTTGATATAGTTCCACAAGATGCTTTGGTTTATGACAGGTATGTGACCAATGGTTTTTAACTCTACAACTTATAGCACAAACATTCCAATTTTTTAGCTGTATCTTTATCATTCTTTCCATAATTATGATCCCACTTTTGATGGGTATTCCTGAAATGACCACCTCATCCACGTCCACGTCCACGTCCTTGACTGTGACCACAACCACAACTACGATCGCACCTATGTCCCCAACCACGACTACTAGCATGACCTTTATCCTTTCCATTATATGATGTCACATTCACTTTAGGGAATTGAGTAGAGCTAGTTAGACGTGACTCATGATTTTTCATTAATAATTCATTATTTTGTTCAGCCATAAGAAGACAAGATATTAACTTAAAAATATTTATTAGAACATTTTTCACAATATTGTGTTTGTAGGACGACATTATTTGCGTGAAATGTAGAGAATGGTTTTTCTAACATATCCTTATCAGTTATTTTCTCTCCACATAATTTCAATTAGAAAGTGATTCTAAACATAGTTGAGTTATATTCACACACAAGTTTAAAATCTTTTAATCTCAAATGCAACCAATCATGGCAAGCTTTAGAAAGTATTACGGGTTTTTGGCTATTCCAAAGGACAACTGGATATTTAACAGTCAATTATTCAGTCTTTAGTCCCCCATGGAGGTGATGGCAAAGAAATATCATGGCTTTGGCCTTATATTAACTAGATGCTTCATTTCTTTTATTAATAGTTTCACCAAAGCCTTTTGCATCTAAGTGTATTTTAGCATCTAAGTGTATTTTAGCATCTAACATCCAAGATAAAGAGTTCTTTCCAATAATATCAAAAGCCACGAATTCAAGTTTTGCAAGGTTCAACACTGATGATACAACTACAATGCAAATTTAATATAAACATAAGTAGTCTCTTAACAAACTTTCAAGCATAACATAACAATACTTCGACAATTACAACAATTTAGTCACAAAATAAATTATAAGTAATTTGGCTATGTTAGAAGTTTTAACAAATTACGGGGTTAGTGGAACTTTTAACGATGCAAACATACCTTGATCGAAACTAACGAAGATTGCTAATTTAAGCGTGCGTGCTGATAACGTATTATAAAGCAAGAATAATAGATAAAAAAAATATATGATAATAGAGGGTTTCTATTGCATTCTATTATTCTTCATCATCATCACAACTAGTATATTCCTATATATATAGGGAGAGATTAGACTCCACATTTTTTCTAATACATAAATAGGAAATGGGTTATAAGGAAAAGAAATGTGAAGAGTTAAGGAATATGAAAGTTGAAAAGTTGATTATAATGAACATTCACTTAATAGCATTCATAACAAAAACAAGATTTTTTAACTTTAAATTTAATTTATGAATTGGCACTGGTTCAAAACCATATAAATGTAAAAATATTTTTATTTTCAATAAATTTAAAATATTATCTTTTACCCTAGTTCAAATCCATATAAATCTAGGAAAATTTTAATTTATTTATCATATTTCTGTAATGGAAAACTTATGCAAAATGTATTTTTATATTTCCATTATTGAAAATAATTTTTTTCTATTATCAAATGTATTTTTCAAATTTTAAAAAATATAAAATGAAAATCATTTTTTAAAACATGAAAATAAAAAGTTTTTTTATTTTAAAAATATTTTTTTTCTATTTTTTAAAATTAAAAACATATTTTGTAAAAAAAAAATTGTTTTCAATAATGAAAACTTGTTTGGTACTTATTTTCCTATAATAGAAATTGAGAAATAAAATAAAATAATCTCACACTTATATGAATTTGAGCCAAGGTAACAAGTTTGATATTTAATACTATTGAATTTTTTTTTAATGTTTATATGGGTTTAAAAACTAGAGTCAATTCATTTAAACTTTTCAGTTTTACATAAAATAGATATTAAAATTATCAAATAGTTTCATTTTTCATTTCCCAAAATTTATTTTTAAAATTTTCAAACAAATAAAAATTTTCAATGTTTTCTATTTTTCAAGAAAAAAAAACAGCCTTTATTTCCTAAAATCAAACGGAACTAAAAATTTCACTAAAATTTTCAAAGGTGAAGCCAGCAAGTTGAAACAGAATTCACTCCAATATATTTACTAAAATATCTCTCTTTTAATGTTACTATTTTACATATTTTTAACTTTTAATCTCTTAATTTTATAAGAATTTCTACATATATTTTACTTTTATAAATACAATTTTTATATATTTGATTAGAAAATCTTAAATTTAGAAAATATTATAACAATATAAATAAAACATTAAGAAACATTTTAACCATGTAAGGGTTGGATGAACAAGGACAAGTTGGAGTCGAAAGCTAAGGTATATATAAATGAAATGAAATTCGAGCTGATGGAATCCAATCGAATTGGATCATGATGAGGTCTACATGAGTTAGTTCAGAAGCAGAAGACTTGAGAGGCCTGGAAGAAACTGTTTTTATAAGGGGTTAAGCCCATTGGCTTAGGCCCACATTAAGGGCTAGGCCCAATTTTCTAAATTCTTTAAATCTCCACCTCTAAATCTACTATACTAACAAAAATGCTTTGCTTTAATACTAAGGTTTTGGACTTTGAATTTTATGTTATGTTTGAATTTATTTTAAATACTTAATTAGAGTTGAGTTAATTATTCCATCTAAGTTTTTATAATAATTAATTTATTGAAATTATTATAACTTACAAATAAATTTTTTGATTTTTAAATTTTAATTCTTAACTCTCCTTGAAAACGAAATTTTAATTTAATATATAATGCATGAATTCTAATTTGAAACAAATATACAGATGAAATTTTAATTTTTTTTTGAGAAAAATAATTAACAGTAATTTTGAGAACAAAAAATAATGACAACCTAAACTATCAATATAGTTGGTTATGCATCAGTTTTGACTATATCATTTGGTGTACATTGTTTTAATGGAAAATAGATACAATCAATTCTCTTTTTTCACTGTAGTGAAAATTTTAATTTGTATCAATTTTATTAGTTTACTCTATATAATTATGATCACACCCATCGAAATATTGTGTATCAACTTATGTATAAATAATATTAAAAACAATATAAAAATATATTTATCATTTATATTAATAAATAATAAAAGCTTTAATTTTAACCATTAAAGTTTACTGACTTTAACTTTTAAACAACATAAAAAATAAGTAAACAACTTGTATATCAGGGAAGAAGAAAAGAAAAGAAATGCAAAATTTCTAAAAGCTTCACTTCGTATAGGATGATCTTATTGTGAATAATTTTATTGTTTAATATTTTTTTAAAATTGTTAAATGATTGATTTTTGTTTGTGAAATTTAGTAATGAATATTTTATTCTCATTCATTTGAAATCTATAAGTATATATTTTAAAAATGTTAATAAATTTGGAACGATACATCACAACATACCTATACCTATTTATACCAATTCCAATTCTAATAGAAAAAAAAATGTGCCATATATTGGCTATCTTGATAACATCTTATTTTACATATTTGGAACGGGATTGTCAATCGTTCAAAAAGATCAAGAGTAGTCTTATAATTTAATTGATATTATTGTTGTTACAACAATGCAAATGATGTGGATTTTAATACACCTGTAATGTACTCTAATTTAATAGTGTTGGGGTGGAGGGAGATAGGGTGGCGGCACCACCAATTTTTTCTATTGCAAACATGGAACCATCATTAGCATATGACTTGTATTTTAAAAAATATATTTAAATGGTGGACGGAGTAGGATAGACGACACCTGTATTTTGTGTCCATACACAGGTGAAACTGGGTAAAAATACGGGTTACATAGGTGAGGGTGTTTTAAAGGCGGAACCTAGTGGAGGGTCCTTGATTGGTGGCACCCAGTGGAAAAGCCTTATTTAAGCAGTATTTTCTTGAACGATTTTGAAGATAATAAAAGAAGAGGAAAATTTTTTGTTGTAGTAGAAGAGAAAATATTGAAGAATTTGTAAGGTTAGTATATACCAATTTTATTTTATTTTTTACAATATATTTTTTAGAAATAAAATATTAAGAAATTTAATTATTTTTATAGATTTAGTATTGAAGATGTATAATCAATTTTTCGTATGCATTTATTTCAATGGAGTAATTTTGACAACAATAGTTGGATGTATATTTTAATGTTGCCAACAAGTCATAATGAGATTTAATAGAAATGTCTTTGTTGATGATATGAAAGAAATGATCAGTGCAAAAATTGTTAGACGTGGGAGGTCCTGGATGATATCGACGATGAAGGCACGAATAACGATGGAAATGTTAGTGCATCTTCAATCGGAAACACAAGTCGAGGCATTATGATACACAATAACCTTGGGGAGTACATGTTGATAATATATCCCGATGCGACGCATGCATTTGAGTTCTCGAAGTACCCTAATATACTACATGTTCACTGGTTGGCCCTAGATCTTGAATGTGAGGAGTTGTTTGTGGGTAAAAAATTTGCAACCATGGAAGACTACGTATTTGCCTTTAAATAGTATAGCATGAATGTGTCGATTGATTGCAAAGTTGCCGTGTCTAAATTGACATTGTTTAATGGAGAGTGTTGGAGGTTGGTAGAAGGCTGCAATTGGGGGATACGAGCCACATTTATCCAGAGGTCGTAAATGTGGGATATCTAAAAATTTGTTGGGCCTCACACATGCACTTTAACACGTATGATGCAAGATCACCGCAAACTTGATGCCAAAAATATCTGTAATTGCATCATTTCAATGGTGAATGACATGCTGACAATTCCTGTTTCAGTACTGATTGCCAAAATGTAAGAACGATTCTAGTACCAAGTGTCCTACGGGAAAACATGGATAGCTAAACAGATGACACTAGAGTAGTTGTATAGGGATTGGGATGTGTCGTACAATGACATACATGGGTGGATAACCATGATGTGGGAGTATGTGCCAGAGATTGTCATTGAGCTGCAGATACGACCTTATTACGACTTGGACAACCAACTGCAACTGGGAAGAAGAGTTTTCCACCTGATGTTTTGGACGTTCGATTCATGTGTGCGGGCATTTCTCCACTGCAAGCCGCTTGTGCAGGTTGATAGGACCTGACTACACGAAAAATATATGTAGATCCTACTTATTGCAGTTACTCAAGACGAGAACCGGAACTTGCTCCCGATAGCATTTGCCATTGTGGAGTCGGAGAACATTGAATCATGAAAATTCTTCCTGACAAACTTATGGATATATGTTGTTAGATACAACAACATTTGCATCATATCTGATAGATCGAAGGGACTAGTTTTCACGATTAGGCATTCTGATTTTTCATGGAGATCTATTTATTGCATCCGAAACATTGTGGCTAACTTCCACTGAAACTACATGTAACACCCCTAACCCATATCCGTCGCCGGAATAGGGTTGCAGACATTACTGGAGTTTTCAGAACAAATACAATTAAATTATATCATTCACTATTCATATTCGAAACCAATCATATTCAATCGTATTGTCCCTTAATTGGACCCTCGAGGCCCAATTTATACATTAGAAACAAGTTGGGACTAAATCGGAAACTCAGAGAATTTTTCAAAAAATTTTAAAAACTTTCCTTGATGTAGGGGACACACGCCTTTGTGGGTAGGCCGTGTGGATAATTTAATTTTCAAAAATTAGGTGCAGGATTCACACGGCCAAGACACACACCCGTGTGCTGAGCCGTATGTCACACACGGTTGAGACACACGCCCGTGTGTCTACCTTTGTAGACAAAATAAAGCCATTTCCTAGCCTTATTTCTAATGTGTAAAGCATATGAGTTAGAGCCACTCGGTTGTTGAGAAATTCAACAGGGGTACGTTAATGCACCACAAGTGTGAGTGGATGTGAGCAGACGGGGAAATAATAGTCGTAATGTCCAAGAAGGAATATGACATCCAGATGAACTACACAATTAATAACATCATTATAGTAGCACGAGTCAAATAACATAAATAATGTAATTAAATGTAATGAATATTAGTAAAAATTACCCCTTCCTCGACGTGTGTTTCAATCATCTTGCGGTAAATCAGAAGCATCTATGACCTTCTGATACTCGAAGAAGAACTCCATCTATGAAAAAAGTAAACTTGTTAGAACAAATTTTTGTAAAAAAGTCAAAATTCTTGTTATAATGGTTAAATTTTATCACCTATTCACGAGTTGGAAGACATGTGTTTGGTGAGTAACTGATGCCAAGAATGGCATCCTGTAAAGCGCCCAGGATTGCAATAATACCAGTCACCCACCTATGTTCATGGCACAACGCTTTTTCATCTGATAAAGCTCGCGATACAATGTACCTAGTATTAGTGAGCCCCAATTGTACGAACGAGAAGTGTATAAATCAGGTAACAAAGGGAAATATATTAAGTGGACTTTCTTGTTATTTGCATCTGGCATGAGTACACCCCATATAATATGCATTATATATTCTCGTGCAACATGCATCACCTCCTGTTTAGTGGCAATACTCGGTAAATACTCAAAATTCGCCTTCAACCATAAAAATCTCAAAGTTGTTAATTTGTCGCCAACATAATCGGGCGAGCGTCCTAGTAAGTCATAGCAAAGGGTTGCTGGATCAGACAATATAATAAAACTCATGACCGCAATGCCGTTGATTTGGAGCCCGAGTTGCAATGCAACATCCTAAAGAGTGATGGTGCACTCCCCATACAACAAATGAAATGTGTGGGTCTCCGAGCCCCACCATTCGACCAAAGCGGAGATCAAGTCGTACTTCAAATCAAACATGCGGATCAATGCTGCTGATTTGAATCTGGATGCCTCAAAGTATGGCATAAGACATACATCTGACAGATAACCCACACCCTTGACACGACCCCTTAGTAAATGGTACGGACCCTGACCATATTAAATTACCGCAATGGTTAATACATCCCAATTAAATTATTACATTAGTTAATATATCACAATTAAATAAAAAAATTAGTCAATATATACAAATTTTATTATCATCACATTAATCTTATTTGCTATGTAATCATCTTCTGTGATCAAAGAACCCACTTGGATATCTACAGTTTGAAAAAAATAAATTAAAGTTTAAACATTTTCAATTATTACTAAAACACGTAAATATAATACAAAAGAATGCAAATCAAATTAATAGAAAAATAATATCAGAATTATATTTGGTTCACAAAAAAATTACAATTACAAAAATAAATTTTTTATTTTATTATACATACGAAAAATTCAACATGCGATCTTTAAATCTAATTCATTCAAATAACTTTAAATAATATTTTTTCTACACAAAATATATAAAACATGTAAAAATGTTGTTAAAAATCTCAAACATATTATAATTACATAAAAAGTCCTGAAAGTTAGAAAAGAATTTCAAATATTAACTAACTAAAAAACAAACAAATACATAATAATTACGAATAAAAATTAGAAAATATCACATTTTTGGCCATACAATTTTAGTATGTAATAATCTTCTTTATACTAGTTAAGGAAATAACAAAAAAAAAAAAACTCTAAAAAATTTCAACACAATGGGACCATCTATTAAGTACATAAAAAATAAAAAAATGTTAAAAAAAATAGAAACATACATTCTCCCTTTCTTCCCCATACCCTTTCTAGAAAACAAACTATCAAAAAAAAAAAAAAAAACTCAATGGGACAGTATGTTATTTGCATCTAAGAAACAAATATTAAAAAAAAAAAAACAGAAACATACATGCTTCCTTTCTTTCAAACACCCTTTCTATAAAATAAAAATCTCAATAAAATTAACAAAATGGAACCATTGTAAAATAAATAATAATATTCATAACCTATAAAAAAAAATACCTACTTCCTTCCTTTCTTTCTTCCCTTTCTATAAACAACTTTTTTTCCAAGCACAAACCCCATCCATTTGTGTGCATTCTCATATATATGCTTAAAGGAAACAAAAAAATAGAGTTGAAAGCCAATTTTCGGGGGTCAAAAACACCCATGACCAATTGGTCTTGTCCACTGCAGTCGGTCACAGGGAAAAAGTGGTGCTGCCACTCGCCAGTCCTTTACCCCCACCTGCCACCTGACACAACCTGACTTATGCATTACAAGTCTCCATAAATTCAAGTCCCCATAATTTACCCCTTTAAATTTATTAATTTTTAAATGACCATATGTGACCTATTTTCTTACCGGGTTTTTTCCAAACCCGGATACTGGTGTTGCCATCCATATACACTTCACCCTTTATATATATATTTTTAAACACAAATCATATGCTAATGATTGTTCCATGATTGCAATAGAAAAAATGGTGGTGCCGCCACCCTATCTCCCTTAGCCATCCTATCTCCCTCCACCCCCAACACTGTTGAAAACATACCATTTTGGTAAATAATTGATTTGCCATGAAATGCACTATTATTTACATTATTTTTACACATAACTTTAGCTTTTTTTTTTAATAGTTAAATCAAATCATCTTAGTATATATGTAGGTTTTCATACTTAAAGTAGTAATTTATGCTTTCTAGTAATTTTTATTACATTTTATATAACTAAATACGGTTAAATGGTCTTGTAGATCAACCCTAGAGCTAAAGATGCTTATTTGGGGCCAAAACTGATGCCTATGTCGCGACACCAAGGTCTCATCAATGAAGACAGAAGCCAAAAATAACTTTTAGAGCGAAACTGCCCTCGATGTCATGACACGACCCTCCTATGTCGGGACATACTCTCAAGGTTGATTGCAACATCGCAGGTCTGCGTTGCAACCAGGCCCTTGCGTATCCCAAAAAATCTTACATATTTTAATTATGTTTTTGAAGGAAATTAGAAGTATCTATCCTAGTCGAACTTTAAGGACTTCAAGAATATTTTAGGCACTTTGATATTTCTAGTTTAGCCTAAATAAAGATTATTGTAATTAGTTTAAACATACAATTTTAGGGAGACAGAAAATATACTTAGGGTTTCTATTTTGTTCTTAGTTTTACTTAGGTTATTTTATGTTATTGTAATCAGAGAGTCCTATTTCGAAGTGAGACTTTTGGGAGTGGAGATTGTTCTGGAGCTACGCTTTCATCGATAAATCCATGAGCATCTCTTTCCCTTATTCTATTCTTTATATCTCTTTCTTAACATTGTTAGTTGAATGTTTGTGTAAAGATTATAATCAATTTATACTTTATCTATATTTCGTAGGTTTAAATTGTATTAATCTTATTAATTGATTGAAAGGTAGGATTTTCTTATCGGATTAGCTGTTCGGGAGAGGAAGAACTTCAACCCTAGGCTTGATGATCCTAAGAAGTCATTTAGGTGGAAATTAACCCAAATTGGTATAGTCTATCCATGAACACCTTAGCCTCGCACAAGTCTGGACTGTGAGGTCGAGAGATAAGTAGTTATTACCGACTCATTATTCTAGTGGACGTATCGAAAGATCCTACTAGGGTAATGACTAGTTGATTGATTAGAGCCCTACATCAATAATTAATTAGGTGAAACAATTGAATCTAGGCTAAAGGAACTCGCATAGTCGAAACAAAGGATAGAAGAAGTCGATACATGAACTTAGGCGTAGATTTAGGTTTAATTCAATTTATTTAGTTTATTAATATTATCATCATCTTGCTTCCATATTAACACTACTAGTTCGTGACTCAAGTAGATTAGTAATTATTTTTGGTAATTGGTTTGATAACAATTTTCCCCAAATTGCAATCCCTTGGGTACGATTCTCGGAGTACTTACCTACTTCATTGTAACTATATTATTACTTGACTCGTATACTTGTAGACATCGCCTCATTTATATATATTTTGTCACAGTATTCACACTCTAGACATTAGTACGTCCGGAGGCTGTCAATAATGGTATTAGCATACCGTTTAGGTATTTAAATATTAATTTTGTATTATCTACGATAAAAAACCAGAAAAAATCTCTTCTTTTTCTTTTCTACTATTTATGCCATAAATAAATAATGGAGAAGTTATTTAAAAAAATAAGAAGCAAAGTTGGCGTGGAAACAAAGTTTTAACAAATTTATTCCTACTATAAGTAATCTAGCTATTAGGAGACTTGGGAATAGAACAGAGTGCCCCAAATGCTTAAACGTCGATGAAACTCTTAAGCATGCTTTTTGTGAATGTATAGCTGCAGAAGAAATTTTGAATAGGTTGGGTATTACATGGCCACAGGAGGTGAGCAATTTAGAGTATAAGGAATGGATAACTTATTTGATGGAGATGGGTTCCAAAGAGCAATGAAAGGTGTTAGCTTGTGCTATCTGACTGGAGGGGAATCGAGTGATGCATGAGGGTCAGAAGCAGTCCCCATCTAATATGATGAATCGGCACACATCTTGCCTATAGAGGGACTAAGAATGGGGGAAACAACTTACCTAGTGGATGAGGTGCCAGGATTTGTTATGAAGGAGGTGGAGAGAGATAGAAGGCAGTATGGGTCACGAGTGCCAATATTCTCGATGGAGAAGGACGATTACCATGACAGAAAAGGAAATCGATCTAGTGGTGTAGGATAAGCAGTGAAAAAGAAAGTTGATGGACCTAGCAGATAAAAATTCATCAGCAAACAGAAAAAAGAGCTAATGGGAAGGGATGACCGGCTTTCAGGGGAAACAGAGCAATGAACCAAAGAAGGGTCTCCAAGGAGAGAAAATCCTCAAATGGTTCAGTTTGGATTCTCAAGAGATAATTTTGTATTTATGGTTTATGGTTTATGGTTTATGATTTATGGTTTATGGTTTATGATTTTTCTTTTGATTTTTTTTTGTTGTTTTGCTGTTTAAAATTTGTTGTCTTTTTTGGTGAACATTAAAAGCTTAATCAAGTGGAATACAACTGTTTAGCATAAAAAAAGTCATCTCTATATTATATATATGATTTAATCCTATGAATTGAATATTTTAAATTTCTTATTTTCCAATGTGTATTTTCAATGGCAAGTTTATTTTTTTTTGTTAATTTTATGTGATTTATTTTTTTAAAATGCTATGATGTGACACATATCTTTGTATAATTAAACTTCCTTTTTTTTGCACATTTAAAAAGATAAAAAAAGAGAAAATTTACAATATTTATCTAATTGCAAAAAATGTCGAAGTACATATCATCACACTTGTAAAAAATAAGTCGCATTAAATTTGAAGAAATTAACGGAAAGAGTTTACTTCATTAATGAAAACGTATATATCCAAAAAGTAGAATCACTAAAAATAATTAATTTATATTATAAGAACTAAACATACTAAAAATGTATTGTATAGGTAGCTTCTATAGAAGTTGACCATTAAATCTAAAAAAACTTATTACTAATGTTTCAAGAGGATTGTTGATACAAGTCGTCAATAAGAAGGATAGGATGGTGTAGAGGAATATTGGTTCACTATCTGTAACAACCCGTTTTCAGTCAAATCAGAATAGTGATTTTGGGACTAAAAATCTAATATCAAAATATTTATTTTATTATTTTAATGTCTACAGCATGATTGTATGATTGCGTGAAAATTTCGTTGAGAGATTTTATCGTTTGAATGCTTAATTTGATAAAAAGGACTAAATCGCAAAAAATGTAAAACTTGTGTTCTATTAGTTAAAGGTGCCTAATAGCTATAGAACCTTAAAGTAGAAGTCCTTATGTGGTAAATAGCCCAATAATATGATAGTGGATGATAATGGTTTGGTAATGTCGTAAATTGAATTAATTTTTAAGGTTAATTTTGTAATTAGATAAAATAAGTTAGTGTAAATCATAAAAGATGAAATAAAATATCATCATCTTCATATTTCTTAACCTAAAAACCGTCCACCATTGTTGAGAAAGGGAGAGAGCATTCGGCCATCATTTTCTTAAGCATTTCAAGAAAAGCGAAATTCAGATTTAGATCGGGGGAAAAACAAAGTATCAGACTAATTGACTTATTTCGCCATTTTTGCAATCGAGGTAAGTTCGTATGTTAACAAACATTATTATAATTGTGTTTTAAATGTTTTAATATTGAATAGATTGTGAACATACCTTGCGGACATATTCGACGACGATTCGACAAAAGTGAAATCCTGGTTGAACCTTAGGAGTAGATTAGGATATGAATGATATGTCATTAGAGATTATGTGGTTTGGGTGTTAGTTCGTACATCCTACCGGTGGTTGAGTTATTCGACATGTATTGTAGATACTCATTAGCTTATGTGAGCAGTACTATGTAGTTTCGTCCTGACCGTCAGCTTGTGTGAGCAGACCCGTTGATAGCTCGAGAGTGAGCATTATATGTGATATGAAATTGAGAAAGCTTTGGCTATATATGTGGCACTTAGGGTGCGAGATTATGAGTATCCAATAGTATTCCAAATGGTTCAACTGGTATATTAGAGATGTGGTTGAATATGAATTTGATACGAGATGGTACAAGTATATACATGAACCGTATAAGAATTGAAATGAGGAAATTTATGAAATTCATAATTAACTTGGTGAATGAAAATGTGGTGGGTCGATGAAACATTATGAGATATGTTATATTATGTTTAAATTACTTAAATTGTGTATATATGGTAAGTTGAGTTATACTTTTATACAAACTTACTAAGATTTATAGCTTACATTGTTTATTTTTCCGTGTTTTATAGTGAAATCAAAGCCATCTCGGATTTGGGAATCGTCAGAGACCTCATCACACTATCAAGCTATCACTTTGGTACTTTTGAATCTATGTTTTTGGGATATATGGCATGTATAGGAGCTTTGGTCATTTTGGTATATAGTTTGGTAATGATTTTAACCATTTGGATTGGCTTGTAAATGTTTAGTGTTTTGGTTGATTTGGTTATGTATATATATATGCAAATGGCCTTTTGTCTTGTGATGATAATTGCTATGTAGATGATTGTGGTAAATGGTTGATATTTGAGAATTGGTATGCTTATGAGTTTAGGCAAAATGATAAATAATTGGAATTGTCCACATTGATGATTTGTGAAAGTGAGGTTTGGTATGAAATTGAATGGCATATTGTGGTATTTGTGTGCCTTGTATATGTTGATATTGAAATGGTATGATTTATGCTTGGTTGAGGTTGGTTGAATGCCTATTTATGCCATATTATTTGTTATTTGGTTTGGTATAAGTGTATGCAAATTTGGATGGCAAAATGGCTTGGTAAATAGCCTATTTTTGTCCACACAGGCAGAGACACGGACGTGTGTCTTAGCCGTGTGTGACACAAGATCGGGTGACATAGTCGTGTGTCCCATCGTGTGTAATTAGAAATCAAGTCAGTATGCTCCACACGGTCAGCACATGGGCCCGTGTGACTTGGCCATGTGGCATAAGTTAGTATACCTTATAGGTTTGGAATGGCCTAGCATAAGGTCTGGCATATGGACGTGTGAGGCCATTTCGAAGGGCGTACGGACCCAAGTTAGAGAGTTACACGAGGTTGGACATAGGCTGGGGCACGACCATGTGATCCCATTTCGATTATCCACACGGCCTGTGACATGGGTGTGTCTTTGGCTGTATGAGACACACGGCCGGGCCACACAGGCGTGTGTCCCTTGTATTTTGCAAAATTTTCTAAGTGTTCCAAAAATTTCCTGAGTTATCAGTTTAGTCCCAAACCATCCCAAATGCATGTTTAGGGGCTCGTAGGCTCGTATTAGGGACAATGTGAATGATGTTGAATGATGATTACATGAAATTTAAAAATGTATGTGAATGTATGTTTAATTGTATAATATGTCTGGTAATGCTCCTTAACCCTATTTCGGCATTGAAAACGGGTGAGGGGTGTTATACCATCTCCTCAATTAGACTTGATAGATGGTATATTAGTCTTTCAATTAGTTTGCTCATTTTTTATTATACTAGGGACATGTTTAATTTCATCTACTAATATAAGTTGTCTTTTTGTATTACAATCCGACCACATAATACTACTTAGTTTTAGTTTAAACATTAGAAAATTAGTGAGCCAATATTTTCTTCTATTTTGCTTTGAATGCGAAAACCACATGATTCTCAATTGGACTTGATAGATGGCATAGTAATGCATTCCATGAATTATTTTATTAACTAATTTGTTGGAAAAAATTTTAAGTTTAGAACGAATATACTACACTTAGGGCATCAGATCCAATAGTATCCTACTTGCCCTAGTGAAGTAGATAAGTCATATTCTGAATTCCGATGCTCTCTACATGATTCTCAAAACTCCTAGCTGTAGAGTCTTGGTAAAAGACTCCACAAGGTTGTCCATGGATGTGACTTTGACTACATCCATGATTTTGTCTGCAATTGCTACCCTTATGATATGATACTTTTTATTAATATGGTTTGTCTTCTTGTGGTTTCTGGTTTCCTTGATATTAGCTATTGTCGCACTGTTGTCATAATACAATGTGATAGCTTTTTTCATACTAGGAATGACTTCAAAATTCATAAGGAACTTTCAAAGCCATATTTCTTCTTTTGTAGCCTCAAAAGCAGCCACATATTCAACCTCTATAGTGGAGTCAGTAGTACAACCCTACTCTTCACTTCTCCATACAATGAACCCCCCGCCTAGGACAAAAACACAACCCGATGTCAATTTTCTTAAATCTCGACACATTTGGAAGTTAGAATCAATATATCTGATAGAAGTAAGTGCTACATTGGTAGTGTAGTATTTTCATCTATATAGGCTTGTAATTTTTAAAACAAATTGGTTAATAAAATTATTCATTAATCACATTAATACCTTTTGTATATTGTCCTCATGTGTTTTTTCATGCAAAGCAAAATAGAAGCAAATATTAACTCATTGGTTGTCTAATGTTTAAATAATACTAAGCGGTATTACATGGTTGGATCGTAAAATAGAAAGACAACCTATATTAATATATGAACCTAAACATATCCTTAGCCTAATCGAAAATGAGTAAATTGATTGAAATACTAATATGTCATCTATCAAGTCCAATTGGGGAGATGCCTTATCTTGGGCATTGAAATGAATGACTCCCAGAAATTAGAGACATAGATGTTGTTGGAAAAAATCCAGTTTGAAATTGATTTTTTTGCATAGCGAAATATTAAAATTTTGAAAATTGACCCGGTTTGTGATATTTATAGCAATAAACTTTAACCTTCATACTTGTGTTTTCGGCTTAGCGGACGTTCATTGTTCCTGCCTTTCAACCAAATGATTTTCTTCACTATTCTTGAACCACGAACTACTTTGAGTGTGAGGTCGAACCAATCGAATCGAAACATAGAACTTGAAAAGTTTTCTCTCTTTTATTTGGGGTGAAAATTGAAAACTCTCTCTTCTTTAATAGAAACCAATAGAATTATTATTTTGGAAAAATATATTTAATATGTGGGAATAAATTCTCCCTTTTTTTCGGTAGAGTTGTAACAGCTCATTTTCAGTGAAATCGGAACAAAAAGTTTTGGGACCACAAATCTGAGCTGGAAAGAAAATTTATTTTAATATTATTGCATGACTTGCATTATGATAGGAATGTCATATGAAAATTCTGATAAGAAAATCTTACCGATTATGTGTTTAATTAAGGAAAGGACCAAATTGCATAAAATGCAAAAGTTGAATTCTAGTAGCTATAAGTATCAAATAGCTATGGAATTCAAAATTTGAGGTCCCTATATGATAATTAGACCATTAAAGAAAAGTTAGTAGATATTTTTGATGAATCATCCATGGAAAGTTAGAAAAAGGTAAGAACTAAATTGGAAAGTGGAAAAATTAATGGATGATAAATAATTAAATAGAAATAATATCATTTTATATATTCTTCATCCCCCAAAATTCTATGGAAACCTTAGGAGAGAGAAATGAAACTAATCAAGCTTAATTAGATATGTTTTCTTGTCCCATTTTTAGTAAGTTTTATATTTTTGGGATCGGGATAGCTTAATCTATCCATTTTGGGGATTAATTTGAAAAGATATCAAATTATCAAAGTTTTTACATAGATGAATATACTGAAATTTTGAAATTTGTGGTAGAAAATGAAAGGTTGTTGATAGATAAACAACTTTTACAAAGTGAATTTTGATGAAAATATGGTTTAGGGATGAAATTGTAAAGATGTAAAAGTTATGGAAAAATTTTGAATTTTGTGGAATACATGTGCTGTAAAAGTTATATGAAAAATTCGGTTAGACTCATAAGGATTAAATTGCATGAATTTTAATTTCCGAGCCTAAGGACGAAATCGTCATTTATGAAAAGTATAGGCACAAAATAGTAATTTTGCCTGGTATGTGAATTGAATTAAATTGAGTATGAAATAGATTAAATTGATGTTAAATTTATTTATATAGATCCTGAAAGACCTAATACCGAGTTGGATCGAGGAAAACAAAAAGTATCGAATTAGTAGATTTTGTGTACGAACAAGTATAGAGGTAAGTTTGTGTAACTAAATTGTGTACATTTGTATGTTTGAATTAAATGTTATATATGTGAATTGTATAATTTTCATGTATATGAAATTGATTGAATATCTGATAATGCTCAATAAATGTCAAATTCTATTTGAATAAATGAAAGTCGGTGGATACAAGATTTCCCGTATTGGTTGTGGTTCAGCAGATGTTGCGAACACACCATAGCTCTTATGTGCGTCTTGTTATAAGCCCTCTTGAGCTTCCCGTTATATTCAGCGAGTTTCTCGTTATAGCTCTTCGGAGCGTCCCGATAGGTTGTGATCCTACATTTGTTGTGGGCACACCTCAGCTCTTATGAGCATCCTAATTAAAGGTTCTTTGTGAACTTCCCGGTAATTGGCTCTTTGTGAGCTTCCTGATGGTGCTCACTTGAACTTCCCTATATTGACTATCCAGAGCTTCTCAATATGGTTCTTTGTGAAATTCCCGATTATGGCTGTTATGAGCTTCCCGTTATATAGCCCGAATAATCTTCCCGATAGGCTTTTTATGAGATTCCTGAAATGGCTTTGTATGAGCTCCCCGTTACAAGGATCGAGAGTGTGCTTCCCGATTATGTGCCCTAATTGGGTACCCCTAGAAATGAATTGAAGAATTATAGTAGTGTACACTAAAGTGTACTATATGAGCGTATCCATCAATATTTCAAATAAATTCAACGGGTAAAGTTCTGACATGGAAAAATGAACTTGAAATAATTTGTCATTAAAATGTTTATGTAATATGAAATAATGTTATGGAAATCATATGTATATGAAAGACGTTAAATGATGAGCTCATCCATATTCTTGGTATTATATGAATTACTTGACTAACATGATTTGTGAAGTTGTGTTTTAGGCTATAAGCCAAATTGCTTGGATGCATTATTGTATGTTTATCTTAAATGTAAATATATGGTAAGTTAAATTCTTGTTATACGAACTTACTAAGCATTAAATGCTTACTAGGTTTTCTTTTCTCTGTTTTATAGTGCTCGGAAGCTCGTAAAGGTTAGAGATCGGTCAGAGTATCATCACACTATCCTCCAGCTTGTTTTGGTATAAAAAGTAATCTTATTTTGATATAATGGCATGTATAAGTTAACTTGGCCTATGTTGGCATATAAATAGTAGTTTGTAACTTAGCCATTGGAATGACTAAAATGGATTGTTTTGATATGATATTATAAGGTTGTATATGTCATGTTTAACATATATGTATGTGGTTGGTTAGATTGAATTAGAGTAAAATATAAATCATCACAAGAAAGTAAGTTTGATCATATGAATATGTAATACTATTTCATATATACTAATGATGTTTGCTTGATTTATATGATTTGAATTGGTTGAAAAATATATGCAAATGTTGTTGTAGGTTGAAGGTTAAATTTGGGTGAGAAATAAGACTAGGAAATGACTTTATTTTGTCCACACGGGTAGACACACGGGTCTGTGTCTTGATCGTGTGTAACACACAGCCTGGCACATGGGAATGTGGATTGGCTGTGTGTCCCTTGCATCTTAAAATTGAGAAACAGGATGCTCAGAATTGGGCGCACGGGCAGAGACACGAGCGTGTGTTTCAGCCGTGTGTACTATACGGCCCAGAACACGGGCGTGTGTCTTGGCCTTGTGAAACCTGCACCTAATTTGTGAAAATTAAATTGACCACACGGCCTAGCACACGAGCGTGTGGCAAACCGTGTGGGACAAGTCAAGGAGTTACACGGGTAAGGACACGGGATAGGATACGACCGTGTGCCTCATATCGAATGCCCACGCAGCCTGAGACATGGGCATGTCACTTGGCCATATGAGCCACTCGGCCTACTTACACGGGCATGAGACCTCTATGTTAAAGAAAAAATTTTAAATTTTGTGAAAAATTCTCTGAGATCCCAATTTAGTCCTGACTTGATTCTAATGATTAATTTGGGCCTCGAGGGTCCAATCAAGGGACGATATGAATAGTTTCAGATATAAATAGTAAATGACATGAATTATCTGTAATTGTTCTATAAAGTTCGGTAATATTCTGTAATCTCATTCTGAAGACGGATACGAGTTAGGGGTGTTACATTTCTTGGTATCAGAGTTACGGTTTAGTCGATTCTTGGACTAACGTAGCAAGTATGAGTTTAGCTATACATGCCATTATATGATTTTTGATAGTGTGATATCTCCTGACCCTTTTTTTAAATGTGTTTTCATATTGTAATGTCATTCAACCAAGCTAGAGCTGATTTCGAGGAATCTGAGAGCAATGCTCTAACTTCAGTTCAAAGAGTTACATCTAGTAGTAGAAGGCTCGAATCTGAGGGCCAAAGTGAGGAGGCAAAAGAATCCTTCTTCCAAATGACGAATAAGTGGTTTACAAAATTCATAAGAACAAATCCTATTGTACGACAACCTCCTCCACCTACTCTTCAACCGGTTCCTGAGATGCCACAAAATGTTAAACCTGTTAGAACTGGTAAACCTTTGGTAGATAAAATCCGTAAATATGGGGCAGAAGAATTTAGGGCTATTGTTGACGATGATCCAGAAAAAGCTGAGTTTTAGTTGGAAAATGGCATCATAGTTCTAGATTAATTATCATGTACACCGGCTGAATGTTTGAAATGTGCAGTATCTTTACTAAAAGACATAGCCTACCATTGGTGGAATACCATAAATTTTGTTGTTTCGAGAGAAAATGTTACATGGGAATTCTTCCAGACTGAATTCAGAAAGAAGTACATTAGTCAAAGATTTCTGGATCAAAAAAAGAATAAATTTTTAGAGCTCAAATAGGGAAACATGACTGTATATGAATATGAACGAGAATTCGTTAGATTGAGCAAATATGCTAGAGAATGGGTTCCGACTGAGGCTAATATGTGTAAACATTTTGAAGAGGGCTTAAATGAAGATATCAAGCTATTGATTGGAATTCTAGAATTAAGGGAATTTGTTATATTGGCTGATTGAGCATACAAAGCCGAGGAATTAAGTAAGGAAAAAAAGCAAGCAGAGAAAGAAGCTCGAATTTCTGGTAAGAGATTTATGGGCAAATCACAATCATCTACTTCAAAGAAATCAAAGAAGTACCATGATCGTTTTACTGCATCTGTGGGTTATTTTGGAAAAGAACGAGGCTGTTCTAATCCAAGATCTCTGTCTCTATCTGTTACAAGTGTAGGGAGTGTTGGAAGTCTTAAACCAAGATGCAAATATTGCAATAAATTGTATTTCGGGGAATGCCGCATAAGAAGTGGAGCTTGTTTTAGATGTAGGTCTTTTGATCACTATCTTAGAGACTGCCCAGAAAAGCCTGTAAAAGATACTATTCAGGCCTCTAGACCGAGCAATCCTGTTCTGAGATGCAGACCACCTCGACACCCTGACAATATTAGTGGTAGCCGAGGTGTGACAAAAGATTCAACAGAAAAATCTAAAGCCAGAGCATCGACAAGAACATATGTTATTCATGCAAGAGAGGATGCTTCTGCACCTGATGTTATTACTGGTACATTTTCTCTTCTTGATATTGATATTACTGTTTTGATTGATCTTGGTTCCACATATTCATACATATGCACAAATTTAATGTCTATTAAAAATTTACCTATTAAATTCACTGAATTTATGGTTAAAGTTTCAAACCTCTTGGGCCAGTATGTTATGGTTGATAAAGTTTGTAAAATTTCCTGTTGATGGTAAAGGGTTATTATTTTTCGGTTGATCTATTGTTGCTGCCTTCTGATGAATTTGATGTGATTTGGGGAATGGATTGGTTAACTCAGCATGATGCAGTGGTAAATTGAAATGTCAGAATGGCGAGTTACTCCTATTGCATCTGATAAACTGGATGGGTTATCTAATGTGATTTCAACTATATCGGCACAGAAATATATCAGAAAGGGATATGATGCTTATTTTGCATGTGTTGGATACTAAAGTATCTGAGTTGCATTTTCAGCCAGTGCCGGTTGTTTATGAATTTACTAATGTATTTCCAGAAGAATTACCTGGTTTACCACCAATTAGGGAAGTGGAATTCTCTATAGACCTTGTTCCGAGGACAACACCGATATCTATAGCACCTTACAGAATGGCTCCTACCGAATTGAAAGAGTTGAAAGCACAATTACAAGAATTGGTTGATAGAGGCTATGCTCAACCCAGTTTTTCACCTTGGGATGCACCAGTTTTGTTTGTAAAGAAGAAAGATGGATAATTGAGACTATGTATTGATTACAGACAATTGAATAAAGTCACAATAAAGAACAAGTATCTATTACCTCGAATTGATGATCTATTTGATTAGTTGAAAGGTGCCACTGTATTTTCAAATATTGATCTCCGTTCTGGCTATTACCAGCTACGGGTGAAAGAATCAGATGTCCCAAAGACAACTTCCAGAACCAGGTATGGGCACTATGAGTTTCTTGTAATACCTTTTGGTTTGACAAATGCACCTGCGGTATTTATGGATTTGATAAACATAATCTTCAGATTGTATTTAGAAAGGTTTGTGGTGGTATTTATTGATGACATTTTGGTATATTCTCGAGATGAAAATGAGCATGCCGAACATTGGAGAATAGTGTTGTAAACTTTGCGTGAGAAACAATCATATACCAAATTTAGTAAATGTGAATTTTGGTTACGGGAAGTTAATTTTCTTGGACATATAATATCTGCAGAAGGTATTTGGGTGGATCCAAATAAAATTTCAGCCATTGTTAATTAGAAGCCACCGAAAAATGTGTCTGAAGTCAAAAGTTTTCTAAGACTAGTAGGGTATTATCAGAGGTTTGTTAAAGGGTTCTCGATGATAGCTTCTCCGATGACTCGATTGTTGCAGAAAGATGTAAAATTTGATTAGTCTGATAAATGTCAGTAGAGTTTTGATAGGTTGAAAGCCTTATTGACAGAAGCACCAGTGTTAGTTCAGCTTGAATCGGGTAAAGAATTTATAATTTACAGTGATGCATCATCAAATGGTTTAGGCTGTGTATTGATGCAAGAAGGTAAAGTAATAGCCTATGCTTCAAGATAGCTAAAACCACATTAAAGAAATTACCGGGTACATGATTTTGAATTGGAAGCCATTGTGCTTGCAATGAAAATTTGGCGGCATTATCTATTTGGTGAAAAATGTCACATTTTTACTGATCATAAAAGTTTGAAGTATCTGATGTAGTAGAAAGACCTAAACTTGAGACAACGCAGCTGGCTTGAATTATTGAAAGATTATGATCTTGTCATTGACTACCATCTGGGAAAAGCCAATGTGGCTGTAGATGTTTTGAGTAGAAAATCCCTATTTGCTTTGCAAGCGATGAACACTAGGGCGTGTGATGTAACAGTCCAGTTTAGACCTTAGTCAGAATAGTGGTTTTGGGACCACAAATCCGAGTCAAAAAATATTTTAAATATTATTTTCCGTGCTTATGATATGTGAATTAGCATATGTGAAAGTTTCGTATAAAAATTTAATTGTTTGTGTGCTTAATTTGTAAAAAAGACTTAATCACGTAAAATGTAAAAGTTGCCTGTTATATGTTAAAAGTGTCTATTTGATTTGTCTTGCTAAATGTGAGGTCTTTAAGATGCAATTAGACCATTAAATTAATGCATGGACATATTTAGTCATTAGTTAATGGAATTTTAATGAAAATAAAAAGGTTAAAATTGTAAATGGCTAATTAATGTTTGTTTAATTAAAACAAAAGCATGAAAATGGCCATTATCATCTTGTTCATTCCGAAATTGAAGAGAGAAAAGCTAGGTTTTTTTGTGTTTTATCGTTCGGCCATTGAAGAACTTGATTAAGGTATGAGTTTTACTCAGTTTTTGATGATTTCTACATTTTTGTAATCTTTGCTTCGAATACTATCAAGCCCATGCTTAAATTTCTAATTCTAATGATGAATTTGAGATGTGCTATGGATGAATTCATGAGCTTTATGTTGTTAAATAATGAAATATGAAAGTTTGGTGTTGGGTTAATATCTTTTGTCTTTGGATTTTTGGTGATTTTGAGTAAAATGGGCGAAATTGTGAAATTTGTAATTTGAGGGACTAAAATGTGAAATAAATGAAATATGTGGACTAGTTTGAGTACTAAGAGAATTCGGCTAGGCATGAGTATATACAAATTATGTGCATTTTGTGATTTTGTGAAATATGGACTAAAGTGTCAAAATGTAAAAATGTGGGGGGCTAATTTGCAAAGTGCCCTAAATATGTACTTGTGGATTGATTTGAATGATTTGGTGAATAAAATAGTTAAATTTGAATTGATTTAGATCAAAAATTAAAGAAAACGGAATTAGATCGAGGAAATTTGAAAGTTGTTGAGTAGCCGATTCTGTCTATCCGAATCCGTACGAGGTAAGTTAGCATGTTATAGGAGCATTCTTTCTTTATGTATAATGCTTAAGAACGATTAAATTGTATATTTGTTGTTACTAGATTGATGGTTACAAGTATCTCGATTTTGAAAATGGCACTTAGTGTGCGAGTTACTGAGGATGGCACTTAGTGTGCGAAACATCCAGAAATGGCTCTTAGTGAGCGAATTATCGAGGGTGGCACTTAGTGTGTGAGACATCTAGGATGGCACTTAGTGTACGAAACTTCGAGAAGAATACTTTGGTTGAAAGTCATTGTTTGTGCAACAGCAAACTTCGGGTATGTACAAGTTTAGAGAAGTAAGTTGGTGAAAGGTTTGTTAGAAATCCTGGAAGATGTGTATGCTATTATAAACTGTTAATGTTTATGTATACAAATGAGTTTTTATCATACTAGCTTACTAAGCTTTGAAAGCTTACTTTATGTGTTTATTATTTGTCTTGTACATATCGAAGCTACTGTAAGCTCGGGGATCATCGGGGATTGTCATCGCACTATTGAATCATATTTTGGTACCTTTTGAATGTGTAAATATTGAAGTATGGCATGTATAGGCTAGAAGTATTTTGGTAATGTTTTAAAGTATGTATATATATCTAGCCATGTAATTTAGCTTGATTATGGATATGTATATGAATAAGTTTGTGGTATGAGTTATGTGATGAAATTATGCTTATATGGCATGTTTTGAATGACCAAAGGAAATGGTCAATGTTGATAAATTTAGGTAAGTTTTGAGTATGAGTTTGAATAATATATTGAAACATATGTTTTTTTGATATAATTTTAGTTTAGGTTTTAGTATGATTTAGTTGATGAATTGAGGTTGGAATTTATCGATAATGTGAAGGCATGAATAATGTATGTTTTGGTATTGAGATTGGTCGAAATTAGTGTACAAATACGTTTGGTTTGGTGCTTGTAGGTTTGACCCAACTAGGGTGGCAAATTGGCTATTCAAATGGCCTATTTTTGTCCAAATGGGCAAGGACACGGGTGTGTATCACAACTGTGTGTGACGCACGGTTATGTTGCACGGCCATGTGTCCTCTAGGGTACCCTACAATTGTAAGTCAGGCTCAAGCACGGCCAAAGCACACGGGCATGTGGCTAGCCGTGTAGCTCAAGTCAGTTTCGACCACGGCTAAGGCATACGGGAGTGTCTTGTGACCGTGTGTATAAGTCAGTATGTATGCCCTGTTTTGACATGGCCTTGGCACACGGGCGTGTCTAATGCCCTGTGAGGCACACGGCCTGTTCACATGGGGGTGTGACCTGTACTTGTTTAAAAAATGTTTGAGTTTTGGAAAAATTTTGTACGTGTTCGGTTGAGTCCCGACCCCTTTCTAATGCATGTTTATGGTCTCGATGACCTATATAAGGGACTTTATATTAATGTTTGATCTCTGATGCTTTGATGCTTATGAATATGTTATTTGTCCCATTTTGTCCGATAATGCCTTTAACCCTAGTCTGGCAACAGATACAGGTTAGGGGTGTTATATGTGACTTGGCCGTGTGACCTTATTTTGGTTGATGACATCATAAACAGAGAGTTACATGGGCTGAGGAAATAGGCGTGTCCCAAGCCACACGGGCGTGTGTGACCACACGGCCTACCCATACGGTCGTGTGACTCTCCAAAACAAGAAAATTTTCTAAATGTCGAAAAGGTTCCGAAAGTTCTCAGTTTAGTCCCGAACCACTTTCGATGTATGTTTTGGGCCTCGTAAGCCCTTATAAGGGACAATTTTCATGTGAATGAAAAGTTTTAAATTTGAACGGAATTTTATGGCTCAGATTTGTATGTTTGTTTACGTTTAAGTCCGGTAATGCCACGTACCTTGTTCCGGTGTCGGATACGGGTAAGGGGTGTTACACTTTCGATTACAGAACAGGGACTACTCTGTAATTTTTTCTTTTCCTCAATTGTCGTCTTTTTGGTTTGGTTTTTGATCTAAATAATAATTAAATACAATTTACTAATTTCACATTCTATTCAGCACACGTGACCCTTAAATTTTAATTATTTATGCATTTTCTCTAAAATTTTACATTTTTCACAATTTAGTCCCTAACTTAAAATCTCCAAAATAAGCAAACTTTTCCAAATACTCAAGTTAGCCAAATTTTTACCCTCCCATAACTAGCCCACATTTATTTGAAATTCACATGAATTCCATGTAAAATTTATTATTTTATCAAATTAATCCTTAATTCAAAAACTAACAAAACCACTTTATAATTTACTCAAAATCAACAACTAACACTTCCAATTTCATTATTTAACATCCAAAATATCAAGTATTTATCAATGACAACATCTAAAATTCTTAACAGTTTCAAAGACAAAGCTATGGATTTGTTAGACCTAGTTGCAACAATTACAAAAACATAAAAATTATAAGAAACAAAACTAGAATAAACTTGCATGCAAAGAGTTTATGTTGGCCAAAAATACAGCTCCAACAATGGTGGTTTTCTTCTAAATTTTTGTTGCACTCAATGTGGAAGATGGCAATGTTTCTTTTATTATTATTTAACTTTAGTTTTAATATTAATTTACTATTCTCCCATTTTTATTTTAACATGCAATTTGATATAACCTTGTCCATAAAATTCCACTACTTTTATGCATGGTATATTTACCATCTAAGTCCTTTAACTTACATCTCCAAAACCATTTAACCCATTTTAACTAATAGCAATCAACTTTTGTAGCTTATACAATTTAGTCATTTTTAATTAATTAAACAACCAAACATTAATATTTCTTCACCAAAATTTTATATGACTCTAATGCAACCCTATAAATATTAATTAAATAATAAAATGCAACCCTATATACCGTAATTGTGGTCCCGAAATCACTATTTTTGATACCACTAAAAAATGAGATATTACACATATAATCCCTCGTTACTAGAAAATACTTGAGTATATGATTAACTACTTGCCAGTGTCTTAGTCTTGGATTTGCCTGATATTGACTTACCAACCCCACTGCAAAACAGATATCTGAGCGTGTGCATAACATAAGATACATGAAACTTCCTACTGCCGAAGCATAAGGAACCTTTCTCATGTTCTCTCTTTCTTCCGCTATTTTAGGACAGTCCTCTAAAGAGAGAAGAAATCCTGATACGGAGGGTTGATTTCCCTTCTTCGAGTCGGTAATTGCATAACGCCCCAATATCTTATCGATGTGTGAAGCCTGAGACAATGCTATCACTTTGTTCTGTCGATCCGTTAGGATTCAAATGCCTAGAACAAAATTAGCTTTTATCAAGTCCTTCATGCTAAATTGTCAGGTTAACCACAATTTAACCAATGGCAATGTCCTTACATCATTCCCAATGAGTAGATCAACATATAGAACGAGAAAGACCACCTTTCCATCCCAAAACATTTATAATTATAAGATTCATCTACATTTTACTCAAATCCAAAAGTCTTGATTGCTTAATCAAATCTTTGATTCCATGAGCAAGATGCTTGCTTAAGTCTATATATGGATTTAAACAGTTTGCAAACTTTATGCTCGTTTCCTTTAGCTATATATCCGGTGGGTTGCATCATATATATGCCGTCTTCAAGATAGCTGTTGAAAAGTATTATCTTGACAACCATTTTTCAGATCTCGTAATCTAGAGTCGCCGCAATAGATAACAATATGCAGATTGACTGAGAATAAACCTGAAGAAGGTTTCTTCGTAATTTATACCTTTTTTTTGGGTATAACCTTTTGCTACAAGTTTGGCCTTATAAGTTTCCACTTTTCCATCTATATTTTCTTTTCATATTGTTGATCCACTTACACCCTATGGGTTTTATCCTTTTCGATAAGTCTACAAGTTCCCACACTGAGTTGGAGTTTATAGAATCCATATCAAATTTCATAGCTATTTCCCAGAGACTGGAATCAACACTCTGCATCACTTCGCCATACGTAAGTGGCTCATCATCTTTCTGTTTGGTAGACTAAGTGTTAAAAACACTGTCGTCAGATTGAAAGAACTTAGGTTTATGAGAGACCCTCCCACTGTGACGAAGCACCCTATTATGCTGATCGTTTGCAGGTCTACTATCAGGAGTTGGTTTTGGAACCATTTATGTAGGGTTTTGTATATTTCTCAAAATTTCCTCGGGTACCTCTTTACTCTAAGGTTTAAAGTCATTAATGTAACTTACTTTAAGGAAAGTAGCATGAGTTGACACTTTAACATTTTGTTCTTTCGGGTTATAAAACAAATCACCCTCTTTTCCTTTTGGATATCCTATAAACATGTACAATTCTATCTGCAACTCCAACTTCCTCACATATTTATCCAATACGTGGGCTGGGAATCCCTAAATCCTTAAATGTTTTAGGCTTCACTTCTTGCCATGCCACAATTCATATGGAGTTTTTTTATGCTGCCTTAGTTGGCATATTGTAACAGTCCGTTTTTCAGTCGTGTCAAAAATAGTAGTTTCGGGGCTACCAAATCCAATGAGTAAGTTCATAAATATTATTATTATTTAATATTTACAAGTCAAATGTGGTTTTAAAAAGGTTTTTGATATAGTGATTTTTGTTATATTGATTATTAATTAAGTTCAAGTGGTAAGACCCTAAGGTTAAGTGGTCTTAGAAATGAGGTATCGGGACCTCATTTTTATAAACTGAGCCGCAAATATTTTCATAAATGTTTATGGAGTGTCATTACGATGGTATTAAAGTTTTGTTGAAAAATTTTAATGTTTCAATAGTTAATTAAGCGAAAAGGACTAAATCGTAAAAGTTGAAAAAGTCAACTCTATTAGATTAAAGGTGTTAATTGATTAAAGAATCATAATTGGAAGGCCTTAATTGTTAAAGTACCCATTCTTGAGATGGTGGACGGTTTAATTTTTAATTTATTTTAATTTTATAAGTTTTATAAGTTATTTTATTATTAAAATAAAGAATAAAGGTTAAAAATATAATAATAAGAAAACATAAAGTTTCCTTCTTCATTTGGCTTGTTCACCATCGAAATACACCATTTTTATACTTCAAGGTTTGGCTATGGCTATGCCTTTGCATGGTAAGCCAATTTCCATCCATTTCTTTTAATTTTTATGTTTTTTAGATTGTTGCAACTAGGTTCAGCTAGCCTGTTCCTTTGATTTTGAAACTGTTAAAGATTTTGAATGTTGCCATTGATGAAACTTGTGATTTTAGATGTTAAATGATGAATTTGAGATATTATTTGTTATCTAAAAGTATTTTATTAAGTAATTTTTGATGAATTTTCTAGTTAGGGACTAAATGTTAAAATAGTAAAATTTCAAGGATTTGATGCGAAATTGTTGCAAATATGGGTTGATATGGGTACCATGAATATTCGAATGTTATAAATTGGCATTGAAAATGGTTAATTTGCATGTTTTGGGCTTATGGACTAAATTGAATAAAAGTAAAATTTTTAGGGTAATTTTGTAAAAATGTAAATATGACTAAATTGCATAAAATACATTTTTTTACTGTCTAAATTAATAGATAGAATGAAATTATTAATTTAGATCAAGATCGAGTGGAAAATCAAGGAGAATAAAAATTTACCAAAATACCCTTGTACTTTGTCATTTCTACAATTTAGCCAGATAAGTTCGTATGAACTAAATTCTATATAATTTTGATTAAATTGAATGTTAGTATGTGATTCTATTGTGGTTGAATCATTTTATACATGTTATTAAGCAATTTATCTTGTCAAGAAATGATGAAAATTCAACGACGTACGATGATTATCGAGCCCCATTTGAACTTTAAGAATATATAGAATAAAAATGGCATGTCATTAGGGTTACGATGATTCGAGTGCTGGTCTTAAATGTCCTACCGGTGGCTGAGTTCTGACATGTGTTGTAGGTACTTAATAGCTTCTGTAAGTAGTACCGTGTAGCTACGTTCTGACTGACAGCTTGTGTGAGCAAACGAAGGTTACCATGTTTTGGGTGTTGGTCTTAAATGTCCTAATTGTAATTGCCCAATTTTGGGTCTAGTCGGAATAGTATTTTGGGACCATAAATCTGACACTGAGAAATTTATTCTTATTATATTTTTATGGTCTACAATTTCATGGAATGATTTAGTCAAAAGGACTAAATCGCGCAAAGTGCGAAAGTTGCATTCTAATAGCTAAAGGTATTAAATAGCTATAGAATTTTTAGTGAAAGTCCTAATGTGGAAATTAGCCCATTAATAAGTTAGTGGAAGATATTTGTTTGGTATTATTGAAATTAGTTTGAAATTAAAAAGGTAATTTTGTAATTTGGTTAATAAAGGTATAATAAGACAAAATAACTAAAGTTATCATCATTATTCTTTCTGCTTCCACCGAAATGGTGAATAAAATGGTAGCCATGGGAGAAGCTTCATTCGGCCAACATTGTTTGACTTGTATGTGAATATTTTTCGTCCCATTTTTATTTTTATTTTTATGTTTTCGAAGTCATGGCAACTTAATCTAGCTAGCCTGTATCTTCGATTTCAAAACTGTTAAAGTTTGTGAATTTTTCCATTGTTGATTAAGTGTGTATTTTGATAGTTGATGATAAAAAATACATCCTTGTTGTTAGCTAAACAACATTTGTAAAGTGATTTTTAATAAAAGTGACGATTTAGGGCTAAATTGAGAAATGTGATAAATTGTGCGGTAAAAGTGTGAATATGTGAAATATGTGGGCTGCTATAAGTATGATAAATATTCGCCTAGGCTTATATGTGAATAAAATTGAATGAATTTTATTTTTATGAGCCTAGGGATTAAATTGTAAATTAGTCAAAAGTTGAGCGGTGATATAGTAATTTTACTAAAATATGAAATTTGCTGAAATTAAATAATTATTTGTTAGTATTATGCATTATATAATGTATTATTTCTAGATATTCATGGTTGAATTATGATTGTTTAGAAAGAAAGATAAATTGGAATAAAAGTTCAAATTAAGGAGAACGTGAGAATGAGTACTTTTATTCAGTGAAAAGACAAATTGACGGAAAAGACCATGGTTTGACCATGGCAACATGTGACTATGTGATTATGTTATCCCGTATAAGACCATATCTGAGATATGACATCGGTGTGATTATATGTTTCCGTATAAGATCATATCTAGGATATGGCATCGATATGTAATATGTGATTCTATATAAGACCATATCTGGGATATGGCATCAGTCTGTGATATGTGATTCCGTATAAGACCATAGATGGGCTATGGCATCGGTTTGTGATTATGTGACTCTGTTTAAGACCATAGTTTTACTATGGCAAAGTGAAAACGAAGTACTCAATTCTGGAAGGCGTTCTTTAATTTAACCAGGTGTGGCAAGTGAAAGTATTTATGGATTTAAAAGATAAATTTGTAGTGAACATGAAATTGAGCTCAATTAATGATTTCATCAATTAAATATTGAGTATGGCAGGATGTGTTAGTGAATTACATGTTTGTGAATTGATATTTGAAGTTCGGTAAGTGATATATGAAATTAATATGAAAAGATTTATGATTATTATTAGTATTGATTCTGACATAATGTGTATTCTTCGATGTTGAAATGATTCAACGGATATATATTGAGCATATGAATGAATATGAGACTAATACGAGATAGTATAGATATGTACATGTGCCTTACAAGCATTGAATTGATAAGAATTGTGAATTGTGAATTAAACTATGTGAAAGAATATGGGATAGATTAGCGAATCCTTACGAGTTACATTATGAAATAGTAAATTGCCTTAATCATGTTATATTAAGTTATGAAATGGATAATGTATATGTGATGTAATAGAGGTGGTCTAACCACATGTGTGGCACTTAGTGTGCGAGATATTGAGTATTCAATATATTACAATAATTTAATAGGAAAATATAATGATACGAGGATATGAAATGATACGGATCAATTCATGTACTCCTGATGAGTTCGACAAGTATGTGATAATTGATAAATTCATATGACGAGAAAGTGAAAGATTATAAGTTAATATATGGTATATATGATTGTGCTAATGTGATAAGCATTGGATTTTAAGAAGCTTGTTTATATTTACTTATGCTTCTTTAAATTATGAATGAATAATAAGATAAACTTATTAGCCGTTTGAGCTTACTAAGCTTTATAGCTTACTTGTTTTCTTTTCTATGTTTATAGTGTTTCGGAGGCTCGCTCGGGTTGGAAGTCATCGGAGAACACATCACACCATCCAGTTATTGTTTTGGTACTTTTAAGTTTTGTGATTTTGGTTATATGGCATGTATAGGCTTTGTGGTTATTTGATAAGTATAAGTAATTTTTGCTATTGTTGCCTTTATGTTCAATATGTGATTAGCCATGAAATTTGGCCTGCTAATGATGTGAAGTTTATGTAGGGTAGATGTAGCATGTGAATGATGTGTTGATGCCTTAGCTATGGATGTTTTGGATGTATGTTTATGATTGGAATAGTGCTAAGTTATGTTATGTAAGTATGTACTTAAAAAGGGTGGCAAAATGGCTTGATAAATAGCCTTATATTTGTCGACACGGTTAGACACACGGGCGTGTGTCTAGGTCGTGTGTGACACATGGTCTACCCCATGGGGTGTAATCCGATCGTGGTCCCCTGCACCCTGAATTTTAGATTTGAATTGGCCACACGGGTAGAGACACGGTCGTGTATCTCAGCCGTGTGAAGGACGCGGCCTAAGCACACGGGCATTTGATGCGGCTGTGTGACTTTCATTTGTTGATGAAATCATAAATAGTGAGTTAGACGGGTTGAGGACACGAGCGTGTGTGACCACACGGCCTACCCACACGGGGGTGTCTCAAGCCACACAAGCGTGTGACCCTATTTGAAAAAAAATCTAAGTGTTTCAAAGTTTTCGATTTAGTCCCAAACCACTTCCAATGCATGTTTAGGGCCTCAAAGGCCCGTATTAGGGATGATATGCATGTGTATGAATGATTTTGAATTGAATGAAATTTTATGGTTCAGTTTTGTACAATTGGTTTTGTTTAAGTCCGATAATGCCTCTACCTTTTCTCGATGTCGGACTTGGGTAAGAGGTGTTACATTTAGTGGTATCAGAGCTATGTTTTAGTCGATTCTTGGACTAACATACTGTATGTGAGTCTAGCTATACATGCTATATTACTACTTTTGATAATGTGATATCTCTCGATCCCGACGAAATTATTCTATTGAGACAGAAATGCTTTACAACCGAGCTACTTTTGATAAGACCGAAAGTGATATTAAGATGTTTGAAAATGTGTTTATGATGAGACGAAACTCAGAAAGGTAAGAATAAAAGTTCATGATACGTATGTGATTAAGTATAAAATGAAAGAGACATAAGTTAAGAAATATGGAAAAGCGAAATGAAATGAAAGTTTATATTGTGATAAGCCCATCTATGTTTTCTTGATAATCATGTGATGCTATGTGCCTAACTTGTTTGATTAAGTGAATGTGAAAAGTAGACTTACTCAAAATTGATGGAATGTATGTTTATGTACACTTGTTGAATAAATACAATCGGTAAGTCTGAGTAACTTATATATATATATATATGCATGTTAATTTGCTTGAAGTAAATTATGTGATTGTGATGATATTGTTGATTATGATTGCTAAGTCATATGTGTGTATTTATGAGAGTCAAGTTAGAGGCTTTACGACCTCACCCCTTTACCAGTGTTCCTTTTATAACGAAAATTTACGAGAATTATGTTGAATAAGTTCGCAAGTATAAAACTAAAGAGTTCAGTGATGGAATAATTAATAATGTGATTAGAGATGAGGATGGCTTAGTGAGTAAAGATGGTTATGAGAGAGATATCAGATTGTTCTAAAGATTATTTAGAATGCACAATGCCATAGTTAGGGAAGAAGTTAATCTAGACTAATCGACTCATTCAGGTATGATGTCTAAAGACTGTACTTACCGGGAATTCTTCTGAATTGATTTTTGTTAATGAATGGAATATTATGGAATTAGTGATGACAAAATTAGTCATAGGAATAATGTTTGAATTGTAAAGGTGTTTGCGTATGACAGTTACAGTTGACTAATTTATGACTATCTCTTCTGGGCATTCTATGTGTTCATACATTCTCAGAGGCATAGGTAATTGCTCATTTTCTGATGAAATCCTTATTTTATGAGAATGTTGGTTAACTAAATTTTTTTGATGAAAACATCGTGGTCTGATTGATTTATGATTGGCATTCCTCTATCTTCCATTGGTATTCTATTCTGTTATGTTTGAGATAAAAGTCGACAGTGAATTTATATGAAACTATTCCTTTGTTTTTTTTTGTTTGTTGTTCTGTTTATATCTATATGGAAAATATATTATCTCTGTTACAATTGATTTCAGAATGTATGAAGTGTTTCCTTTTCTTCTGGTTTTCTCTGAGGAATTGTCAGGATCTCTATTGTTTTATATGAGTTGTGTTCTCAGATTTTCAATATGGTCTTGTATCTTGTATTTCATTATCTGGGTTTTCTTATCATCCTTATTGCTTAATTTATCAAGCATGGCTTATCTTTAAAGTATGTTCAATGGCCGAAAATAATTATGCTTATTATGGTTATTTTCTGGTTCGATCATAGGAACATGATGATACTGATATCTGAATTTTTTTTCTAATTTTCATGAAAAAGGTCGATATTGGAAAAAATGTGAATTATGACAGTTCAAGTTCAAATTGTATATTGGTTTTCTTTTCTCAGGAAATCTTGATTATTATCAGTGAGTTCAAACAAGATGTTATGGTTCGTTTGAGTTAATGCAGTTAGTAAATATCTGTGACTAGCATGTTGAAAGAAATATGAAAGATTGTATGTTTGAGCCGTCCTAAAAACATAAAGAAGTGATCACTATGGAATGTTATTATTGAATAGTTAAGATCGACTCAGTTGTTTTAATTAGAGTGAGCTGTTCAGTTAAAAGGTAAATTAAGCTATGTGCATTTATGTTTATCCTCTGGTCCGAGAATAATGTTGTGTATACATGGATTTATAGACGAACAATCTGAATGAAGAATTTATATTCTTGAAAGCATGATACAGGAACATACCGGTTAGATTTCTCTTAATTGAAAGATGTTGTTATGAGAAAAGTAGTTCTGATTTGTAAAATGACCATATCTGTGAAGTTTGAATCGTCTGATAAATGTTAGCAAAGTTCTAAACAGTTGGAGATATTGTTAATAATAGCACTAGTTCTGGTTTTAGCTTGAATTAAGCAAAGAATGATGATTTTCAGTTGTGCGTCATTTGAAGGACTGGGATGTGTTATAGTACAAGAATGTAAAGATATAGCTTATCCTTCCATATGGTTAAAGTCACATTCAAAGAATTATCTGACGTGTGAATTAAAAATTGGCTGCTATTGTGTTCGTGTTAAAAAAGTCTGATGACATCTTTTGTTCAGTGAAAAGTATTACGTATATACTAGTTGCAAGAGTTTAAGGTAGCTAATGTTACAGAAAGATCTGAATTTAAAATAACATTGATGGCTTGAATTATTGAAAGATTGTGAGTGAATATCGATTAACCTTTGGGTAAAGATTGTGAGTATTGATTTCAAGATTGACTTTATTGATGGTGTTCTGATTCTAGCTAAATTGAAAGCTGAAACAATGTTTCCATTATAAATCAGAAGAGCTCAGAAATGAGATAGTAAGTGGTAAATTAAATGAGTAAAGTATGAGCTGACTTTTGATTCTAAATTTCAAGTCAGATCTAATTACTTTTATTATTATTCTGAGATAGAATTTATGTACTGAGGAACTCAGGACTTATGCAGAGAATTTTTGTACAGAGCTCACAGTAGTATCTTGTCTGTTCATCTAAAGAGAAATAAAAAGTACAATCATTTAAAGTAATGTTTTGGTATACGAATATGAAACTTGATATTTCTGATTTTGGTGTTCAAATGTTGTTCTGTCAACAAGATAAAGCCAAATATCAAATGGAATCAGGATTATTACTGTCAGTGATGATGTTGAAATGAAAATGAGAAAGAGTTATTATGAATTTTGTATCGAGATACCCCTCATCTTTTGGAAAAGAGAGGTGCTAATTGGATTGTGATTGATTGAAGATGAAAATCTGTATGATTATTTTAGTATGTACAAAGTTTTTATTTGACAGATCAACTGAGTGTTTGTATTCCTGAAAGAGTAACTGATATCTTGATGATATTCTTCGGTACTGTGTGCTAAAGCCCAAAGGTTATTGGAAAGAAATATATGACGTTAAATGGATTTGTAATTCTGAGAAGTTAGTGAAAGTGTTTCAAGAGAGTTGAAAGCAATTTCTTCTGGTAAGATTTTCGGGGACAAAAATCCCTAAAGGGGGGAGAGTTGTAACAGTCTAATTTTGGGTCTAGTCGGAACAGTGGTTTTGGGACCATAAATCCAACACTGAGAAATTTATTCTTATTATATTTTTATGGTCTACAATTTCAAGAAATGATTTCATGAAAATTTTGATCGAAAATTTTCACGTTTGGGCACTTAATTTAGTCAAAAGGACTAAATCGCGTAAAGTGCGAAAGTTGCATTCTAATAGCTAAAGGTATTAAATAGCTATAGAATTTTTAGTGGAAGTCCTTATGTGGAAATTATCCCATTAATAAGTTAGTGGAAGATATTTGTTTGGTATTATTGGAATTAGTTTGAATTTAAAAGAGAAATTTTGTAATTTGGTTAATAAAGGTATAATAAGACAAAATAACTAAAGTTATCATCATTATTCTTTCCTCTTCCACCGAAATGGTGAATAAAATGGTAGCCATGGGAGAAGCTTCATTCGGCCATCATTGTTTGGCTTGTATGTGAGTATTTTTCGTCCCATTTTTTTATTTTTATGTTTTCGGATCGTGGCAACTTAATCTAGCTAGCCCGTATCTTCGATTTCAAAACTGTTAAAGTTTGTGAAATTTTCCATTTTTGATTAAGTGTGTATTTTGATAATTGATGATAAAAAATACATCCTTGTTGTTAGTTAAACAACATTTGTAAAGTGATTTTTGATAAAAATATTGATTTAGGGCTAAATTGAGAAATGTGATAAATTGTGTGGTAAAAGTGTGAATATTGGAAATATGTGGGCTGCTATAAGTATGATAAATATTCAGCTTGGCTTATATGTGAATAAAATTGAATGAATTTTATTTTTATGAGCTAGGGACTAAATTGTAAATTAGTTAAAAGTTGAGGGGTAAAATAGTAAATTTACCAAAATATGAAATTTGATTGAATTGATTAGATTGATAATTAAATGATCTAAATTTGATTATTTAGATCAAAGTAAGCCTTTAGATCGGGGAAAAATAAAGTACTGGACTGTTTGATCCATTTAGTCATTTTTGCGAATCGAGGTAAGTTCATATGGCTAAAATTAAATAATTATTTGTTAGTATTATGCATGATATAATGTTTTATTTCTGTATATTCATGGTTGAATTATGATTGTTCAGAAAGTAAGATAAATTGGAATAAAAGTTCAAATTGAGGAGAACGCGGGAATGGGTACTTTTATTCAGTGAAAAGACGAATTGACGAAAAAGACCATGGTTGGACCATGACAACATGTGACTATGTGATTATGTGATCCCGTACAAGACCATATATGGGATATGGCATCAGTGTGATTATATGATTCCATATAAGACCATATCTGGGATATGGCATCGGTATGTAATATGTGAATCCGTATAAGACCATATCTGGGATATGGCATCGATATGTGATATGTGATTTCGTATAAGACCATAGCTGGGCTATGGCATTGGTTTGTGATTATGTGGCTTTGTTTAAAACCATAATTTTACTATGGCAAAGTGAAAACGAAGTACTCAATTCCGTAAGACGTTCTCTAATTTAACCAGGTGTGGTAAGTGAAAGTATTTATGGATTTAAAAGATAAATTTGTAGTGAACATGAAATTGAGCTCAATTAAATGATTTCATCAATTAAATATTGAGTATGGTAGGATGTGTTAGTGAATTACATGTTGTGAATTGATATTTGAAGTTCGGTAAGTGATATATGAAATTAATATGAAAAGATTTATGATTATTATTAGTATTGATTCTAACATAATGTGTATTCTTCGATGTTGAAATGATTCAACAGATATATATTGAGCATATGAATGAATATGAGACTAATACGAGATAGTATAGATATCCTTACAAGCATTGAATTGATAAGAATTGTGAATTGTGAATTAAACTATGTGCCTTACATGAGTTCGATAAGTAAGTGATAATTGATAAATTCATATGGCGAGAAAATGAAAGATTATAAGTTAATATATGGTATATATGATTGTGCTAATGTGATACGCATTGGATTGAAAGAAGCTTGTTTATATTTACTTACGCTTCTTTAAATTATGAATGAATAATAAGATGAACTTATTAGCCGTATGAGCTTACTAAGCTTCATAGCTTGTTTTCTTTTCTATGCTTATAGTGTTTCGGAGGCTCACTCAGGTTGGAAGTCATCGGAGAACACATCACACTATCCAACTATTGTTTTGGTACTTTTAAGTTTTGTGATTTTGGTTATATGGCATGTATAGGCTTTGTGGTTGTTTGATAAGCATAAGTAATTTTGGCTATTGCTGCTTTTATGTTCAATATGTGATTAGCCATGAAATTTGGCCTATTAACAATGTGAACTTTATGTAGGGTAGATGTAGCATGTGAATGATGTGTTGATGCCTTAGCTATAGATGTTTTGGATGTATGTTTATGATTGGAATGGTGCTAAGTTATGTTGTGTAAGTATGTACTTAAAAAGGGTGGCAAAATGGCTTGGTAAATAGCTTGTCTACACGGTTAGACACACGCGCATGTGTCTAGGCCGTGTGTGACACACGGTCTGCCCCACGGGCATGTAATCTGGCCTTGTGTCCCCTGCACCCTGAATTTTAGATTTGAATTGGCCACATAGGTAGAGACACGACCGTGTGTCTCAGCCATGTGAAGGACACGGCCCAAGCACATTGGCGTGTGATGCGCTGTGTAACTTTCATTTGCTGATGACATCATAAACAGAGAGTTGCACGGGCTGAGGACACGAGCATGTGTGACCACACGGCCTACCCACACGGGCGTGTCTCAAGCCACACAAACGTGTTACCCTGTTGTATAAAAAAAATTCTAATTATTTCAAAGTTTTCGGTTTAGTCTCGAACCACTTCCAATGTATGTTTAGGGCATCGTAGGCCCGTATAAGGAATGATATGCATGTGTATGAATGGTTTTAAATTGATTGAAATTTTATGGCTTGGTTTTGCACGATTGGTTATGTTTAAGTCCGGTAATGCCTCATACCCTGTCCCGACGTAGGACTCGGGTAAGGGGTGTTATACTACTGATGGCTGAGGTTTGGTATTAGTTGCAGATACTCGACAGCTTGTGTGAGTATCATCATGTAACTTACATTTTGACCAACAGCTTGTGTGAGTAGACCCATTTTACAGCTCGTGTGAGCTATGACTATATGTTTAGCATACTTTGTGAGATGTTTCCCGCGTATCCGATATTATTCTAAGTGGTTCAACAGGCATGAAAAGGGATGAACCGGTGCGGGGTCCGATTGAATTCACTACGAAAATTATAGAATGGTATGATGTATCAATGATCAAAGTAAGAACATTCATGATTATGAAAAGTATGATTTAAGTGATGCTATGTTTATATACCATATCTTACCAAGTGATGATATAGCTAAGTTATGCGTTAAATCACTAATTGGTGACTATGGTTAATGCTATGTTTATGTCTCATGTGTTATGCAAATAAAATGGTAAGTGTTCAATATGAATTAAGATATGTATGTGTGAAACTCATTGAAATGGTGATATATGGAAAACATGGTATGTTATGAGATGGATGATAAATCCAATTAAATCATGCTTAAGTATAATTTTTATCCATGTCAAATTCATATGAATCATGTTTAAATAAACTAACATGTGTAGTGCTTAGGCTTATGCCAAGCTTATGGATATTCTTGATGTTTATAATTACGCTCGTACTAGTTGAATATACCTATATCATGGATAAATACACTAAGTCGGAAATTGATAATGTTGTTTAGGCTTATGATAAGCATTAGGAACGGAATGAAAAGAAAGTAAATGGAAAGATATATAATCTTATAGAAAGGTTGATGATTATATATTATGTCTCATGAAATCTTATCATGTTATGAATGGTTAATTAATTATACGACATTAATGAACTTATTCAATTGTGAGTTGATAATTATAGTTGGATAAATCTTAAGGCATTAGTATAGGCTTGTATTTAACCTATAAATTTCATTATTGAAATGTAACATCATGCTTATGGTTTATACGAGCTTACTAAGCATTCATTGCTTACGTAGTTGTTTTTCCTTTCCTTTTCAGATTATCGGAAGCTTAATTGGGTTGGAAGTTCATCGGAGATCTATGACACTATCCAGCGATTATATCGGTAGATTTTAATGCTTTGGTAGTGGTTATAATGGCATGTATAGGTGGACTATGTTTAATGTTTAATTGATAAGTTTGACATGTATTTGTCATTTTGGTTGATGATTATAGCATGAAAAGTTGCCTTGTATAGGTGGACTATTGATGTCTTATTGGTTGTGGGTAATATGGTCAAATTGATGCATGTTTTGAAATGACCAAAATTGGTATAAGTTAATATATCTTTAAATAGACAAAATGGTATGTGATAAATTGATCTCAACATGGTCAAAATATAGTTTATTTTGGAAAGGTTTCTAGCTAGATGTGCATGATGTAAATATAGTATATAAATGTCAGTTGATTGGTACTATTTGGAAATGGTTGGTTTATGTCATTTAGGTGGTTATGTTAACATGTATGTAGGTCTTTTAATGGTTACTATTTTGGCATTTGGTGCTTGAATGACAGTAGTTGGAATGATGAATAAATATGCATGCTATGAAATGTTGTTTTGATATGTTGCAATGTTGTCATTGAGGTATGGTCTGATATGGAAATTGCTAGTGAGTATTGAGCAGATAAATGGCTAATTTGGTATAATCGGATGTGGTTGGCATATGACCAAATTTGCTAAGGTTTAGTGTTGATAGTTGTTGAATGGTCAAATTGGTGTATTTGAGTATGATTAGTATGTGAACATTGTGGTAAATGTTTGTATATAATTAGTTCAAATGGTTAGTTGATTTTTGGCTAAACTTAGCAAATGTATAATCAAGTTTGACGGTTGTGATTGAGGTGCCTTTTTGGCATATTGGTTGTATGGTTAAATACTATGATGATCTAGCTTGAAAATGAATGTGTTAGGTACAATTTGGATGCATGAATGTAGCTGCATTTGGCTTGTGTAAGTGGCTAAGTTTTGGGTGAGGAAAATGGCTTGAAAATGACCTATTTTTGGTTCACATGACCTAAGACACGGACGTGTTCTCAGCCGTGTGTAACACACGGCCATGCGATATGGTCGTGTGTCCCTTGTAGGTTTTTAAAGATTGCATTTCGAGAGTTACACTGACTACCACATGGGTGTGTGGCTTGGCCGTGTGACCCAAGTTAGAACACGGGCATGGACACAACTGTGTGTCCCTACTTCGAATGCCAACATGGCTTGAGATACAGGCGTGTGTCTTAGCCGTGTGAGTCACACAGCCTGGCCACACGGCCATGTGACCCCTGCAATATGTAAAATTTCAACTTTTCCCTAAAAATTTTATATGTTTATGATTTAGTCCCAATTCATTTCTAATGTGTTTTTAGGGCCTCAAGGGCTCGTATAAGGGACTATATGTATGAGATTGGTTGATTTTTCTATGAATGATGCTATGATTTAAATCTTTTAAATATTTGATTGTTTTGAGTTGTAAACTTTTGGTAATGCTCTGTAGCCATATTTTGGCTACGGATACGGGTTAGGGTTGTTACATACATCATTTAGAATATAACAAGCTATTTATACCACATATCCCTAGAAAAAGATTGGCACCTTCGAATAACTTAACATCAAACTTACCATGTCTAACAACGTTCGATTTCTTCACTCTGCCATGCCATTCTATTATGGAGTACCCGACGTGGTTAACTGGAATAGAATCTCATTCTCTATGAGGTGCCCTAAAAACTTATTAGATAAAAATATTCCCTACCTCAATCTAACCGAAGTGCCTTTATGTGTAAACCTAGTTGTTTCTCCATTTCTGCACGATACTCTTTGAATTTATCAAAAGTTTCACTTGTGCGATACATTAGGTATACATACCCATATCTGGAATAGTCATCAATAAAGGTTGCATAATACTTGTAACCACCTCTTGCACTAACACTCATGGAGCCACATATGTCAGTGTGCATATGTTCTGGGGTTTTTCGGCCCTTGTTCCTTTTGCATTAATAGATCGCTTAGTTATCTTACCTTCCAAGCAAGATTCACATTGTGGAAAATTAACTTCTTTAAGCAAACTTAAGATGTTGTCTTTCATAAGTCTAGTGGTTCTTTCTCGATTAACCTGACCAAGTTTCAAATACCAAATGTACGCGTTATTAGAGTGGGAAGTTTTAAGTATTTTATTAGATATTTCAATCTCAATCAGCATGTACATATTTGGTTTGACGAAATAGAGATTATTTGACATCCATCCATTACAGATAAGTCACGGTCAAGTCGACTTTATATAAACATGAAACAAAAATTAAGTTTCTTTTAAAACTTGGTACATAGAAAATTTCTTTCAAAATAATCTTCTTAAAGTTATCAAAGTAAAGATGTACATCTCCCACTACTTCATTGCCACAGTTGTCCCATTTTCGATCCGCAACGATAGAATCATATCTCTAGGATTTTTTGTTGTCTCGAACCTCTATTGAAAAACACAAACATGATTAGTGGCTGGTCTATCTAATCTTCCACTAAACAAACTTCTACCATAAAGATTTCTGTAACACCCTATGACCCTCATCCGTCGCCGGAATAGATTCATAAGGTATTACCTATCAGAAGACAAATCAAACTAGCCATTCATAATCAATCATGCACAACAAAATATAGTTTCTTTGATCTTTCAACCATGAACAAATTTTAACCAAAATTAAAATAACTAATAAATTTCAAGATATTTGACATATAAGTCCATTGAACCATATACTCATTTTTAGGAATTTAGCAAGCCATTTTCGCATGGCTAGAATATTTACAATTTCAAAATATAACTTGTTTCAAAAGAGAGTTAAGCCCATACATGCCATATTTCAAAATATAAACTATTTAAAGTACCAAAACAGTGACGATAGTGACTTTGAACTTGAAATCCCCGAGCCCGTAGCTTCCAAACAAGATCTATAAAATAGGACAACACAAAACATTCACAGTAAGCCATTAGGCTTAGTAAGTCTTAAGTATCTTAAACAACAAAACTTATTTATACACATTATAACATATTCGAAATGCAACACTAATTAGCCGAATATACATAACCATGTTAAATCCATTCCATTAACTTATTATTTCTTCAGAGTTCGAATTACATAATCACACCATCTAAATGACTCGTAGTAATTCATTGATTCGACTTTATAAAGTTAATTTAAATCATTGCATTCATATAAAATTTCAATGATCATAATTATATATATATAACATATACTTTCATGTACTAAATTCAAGATGGCCGAATATCAATATACACAACCACATTTCATATACTTCTCGTTTCAATTCATACTTTAATTCACATTATCTTCATATGCATAATAATTTATACGTACCTGGACAATTTAATCAATCAAATGAATCTAGATGCCATATAACATAAACTCATATTCATAGACTTTTATTGTTTCACCGGCAATTAGCCTGCTAGGTATAAACCTGAACTTATCACCGGCACGAGGCCTGCTAGGTATAAACCTGAATTTATCACTGGCACGAGGCCTGCTAGACATTAAGTCTGAAACTCATTCACCGGCATTATGCCTGCTAGGCTCATGGCCCGAAACAATTTCACCAGCTAAAAGCTTGCTAAGCCATAGGCTAGAATAATAATTCGAATATAAATTTCACAAAATCATAACATATACACTTCTTATATTTATGCATTTCACACAAGTTAATCACATTTGTCCATGTTGACTTCACTCACGTATAATCACTTAATAACTATCACACTATTGCTTTTTAATTTACCATTACATATCTTCAATCTCATGAATATAACTTACGGCAATATGATCATAACAAATTTCCTTATTTCACTTTCATGCATACTATACGGCTTCATGTATGTGTATATATATGCTAAAGGTATGGCTAAATTCTCGTGACATATCGTGATTCATTCACAAATAACTTATGTTTAAATACTAAAAACTTACGTCGAGTATTTCCGAACAACTACAGGTCGGCTACTCAACTACTTTAGCTTTGCCCTTATCCGAATTTGCCCCTCTATGCTCTTGAGCTTAAATTCAACAATTTTAAACTAATTATTATTCGACTATTCAAGCATTACTTCAAAATATAATATATATACATATTCGACTTTCATGTATACAGATCATAGTAAACAAAAGTAAGATACATTATAGGTCATCTTTGACCTTTCTATTTTCATCAATTTGAACCATTCCTTGGCCAAATATTTCATTCGGCATTAAGATACAAACAAGTTAACATTTTCTCTATACACACTCTTAAGACCAAATGCATAATTTATTTATTTTAACATATTTATACCTCGTAACTATACTTAATTCTCACCTATCAATCATCATCCGAACATGTATATGTAAGATACATATAAATCCTTAGTCAACCACCATACATCATTTAACATGATAAATTTCCATTTTCAATATCATAGAAACCTAGGTTGGCCGAATATATATATAATTTCACCTATGCATAAACATAACTCACATTCCATTACTTACATTATTCAAAATCATACCATTAATGCATAAAGCCAAACCTTGACATTCAAACATCTATTTTATTTTTTTCAAATCACTTAAATGGCAATTACTCATATTCTAACATTGTAATACACAACATTTGCTCAAATCATTATTCAAGTTCAAATTCGGCTAATACACATATAAATACTAGCAAATTAAATATTAGCTAGCTCAAACTTCACTCATCAACAATTATTCATTAAAACATAAAGACAACAATCTATCCCCTTCAATTTCTTCCATGGCCGAATGCTCAATTCATCACACAAATTCAAAATTTTGACATGGGCTAAGTAAGGAACTTAGTAACTAACTTAAAATATGCTAAAATTTCAAGAACTAACATGAATTTCTTACCTTATTTCAAGCTTAAGATGACCGAATGGTTTTTGCTCCCTTTTCTTTCTTTACATTCGGCTAAGAAGAAACAAAGATGAACACTTTGTTTTCTTCACCCTTTTTTTTCTATTTTAATTATCATTATTTTGTAATATAAAGCCATTTAGTTGCAATAATACTAATAGAAAATACATATATTTTGTATTAAATAACAACATGGCCGGCCACTAACTCAAAAGTGGATAATTTGACATGCAAGTCCACTTTTGTTTTTACCATGCATTAATAGACCACTACAATTTAACCTAACACATTTTCAAAATTTCTCACATAAGTCCTATTTATTAAATTTCACATACAAATGACAAAATCAAAGCATGAAATTTTCATACATGCACTTCCACATATAATAAGCATAGAATATAACATTTAATTATTTTTGTGACTTGGTTTTGTGGTCCCGAAACCACTTCCCGACTAGGGTCAAATTAGGGCTGTCACAATTTCCATACCTTTCCCTTTGGTGGCCAGGTGTTCCTTCCACTCTTTACAATTTGCCTTGAAATGTCATTTCTTACTGTAAAAGAAGCATTTAGACTTAAATAAGTCTTTGGGTTTTCTAATTCTCTTCCTTTCCACTTGTGGTGGCCCAAAGACCTTAGCCTTGCCATTCTTAGTGTGCTTTCATTTCCCTGTTGGGGAAGAATTGAAATCTATATTTGTTTCCACTTTTTGGATCAGTTGACCATCATTCAACATCAACTCATAGGATTGTAAATCTTTCATGAGTTGTGTAAGCGTTAGGTTCTTGTTCTCAAGGTTATATGCGGCCCAAAAGCTTGGAAAGTCCTTGGACAAGCTCTTGAACACCATTTCAATTTGAGTATTTTGGTCCAAATTGGCCTCATTATCCACAGCCTTGGCAAAGTAGCCCATAAGAGTGATCACATGGTCTTTGACTTGAGTGTCGAGGTTTTGCTAGGCATTCATCAAGCTAGTTATAGCATACTGTCGAGCTAAGGTAGCTTGGCCTCCAAACATGTTTTCTAACTTATCTAGAATTTCTTTGGAAGTCTTTCATCTCTCCAGTTGCTTTTATATGGTGTTGGTCACACTTGCCAACATATAGCAATGAGCTATCTTATCAGACTCCTCCCAATGTTTTCTAGCCTCAACTTGAGTGGTCGGTGGCACGTATTATCAAGAACTATTTTAAGTTTCTCACAGCTCAAGGCAATTATCAGGTTCCTTTTCCATTCCTTATAGTTACTTTCGTTTAGTTTGTTTTCAATGAGTATGTTTAATAAGGAAGTTGATGTCATTTTTGAACTAAAAATAAAAAACTCATATCTTTTTATTAAGCAAAATTTTTAAAATGTTTTGCAACATTACGATATTCATTAAGATGATTCATGCATCTTACATTAAGGCTCCATTTGTTTGCCAGTAAAATGTTTTTCGGAAAATGATTTCTGGAAAATGATTTGCTTTTTTGAAAATGATTTACTTTTCTGGTGTTAGGATGAATTTGTGTAAAATATTTTCTATTGTTTGGCAGATTTCCTTAAAATATTTTCCGGAAAAGTTATTTTTACATATATTAATAAATTTATATTTTAAATTATTTTTACATATATTGTAATGATTTATTTATAAATAAATAAATTAAATTAAATATATAATAATACTCAATTAATTGTAATAAGTCAAATAAATTATTTATAATTGTGTTATAAAAAAAATAAAAAAACAAGGATTGAATAATTATAAATTAGCTTCCAAACCACAATTAATAGGAACTATACGGTTGATGAACCATGTCTCATTAAGAAAAGACGAAACCAAAAATATGAAACCTAAAATAGGATTCGTATTTGACATTAAGGTGAACCAAAGTCTCGTAGAAATATCCATACAACAAAATTTTGGGTATATATGTTGCTGTATTCCATATCTAAATGTCAAAGACATATAAATTGTCATATATTGCATTTTATATAATATCAAGATCTGCTATACAAGAATATAAACAATTGAATAGGGTAGTTACGTTAAAAATGCCTACAAAAATGAAAAGCAATTCCTGTATGCCTACAAAAATGCCTACAAAAATCAACTCAGGAAGAACCTTGGCAGATATGCCTGGCAACACTGGAAGCAACTCCAAGATAACCTAAGAAACATTTACACCCTGTTGATGTTTAACAAAATGAAAAGCAATTAATGAGACATGAAGAATGTATAATAATCGCTAAAAGAGAGATATGTTTGTTCGTAAATGGTTTGGATTTGTTAAAACTGCAAACTTTGGAGTACCTGACTTGACGATGTTGATATTGAACTTTCCGCTATTAAGAATTCGAAAATTTTTGGACATTATTCAGTATAAATTTGTCTTCCTCGGTTATTGAAGGCAAAAGTCCTGCTGGTTTGAAGGGTCCAACTGTTGGAACCAAGCTAAACACTGGAGCAGCATTTCTTACACCTAACACTGACATTATTTGAACCAACTGTTCCCTGCTAAGTGCATCAATGCCCTTCACAATTTGGTTAGCAAACCTAGAAACATTAGTTCAATATTTAAGCAACCTCACACCAAAATGTCATAATTAATTGATGCTCAAAAGGTAAAACACTTATATAACGAAAAACCAAAAGAGAAACAAGAAGGAACTAGGTAAAGTAACACAAGCGTGCAACTTTTTCAAAGAAAATGATTATAACCAAACATTTTTCCCTTTTGAATATTAGATCAGAAATTACCTCATCAAGAAGAAATTCTTAGAAAAAAATTCCCTTCTCAAACAGTAGAAATCCTAAGGTTGCTCTTGTTTGAACAAGTTACTTTGATTCAGATTCACTTGGTAGAAATCTAGGGAAGGAAATATCTGCTTGCCTTTATAGAAGACCTAGTTCAACCATATCCCCATTCAAATTCTCCCTACCTCCACTTTTTACTGCAGTTATGAAATTCTCAAAGGCATGCATCACATCAATGAATCTTTTAGCATCAAAAACACCTGATTTCCCGTATATTGTATAACTCAAAGCATTCCTTAGCCGCAGGGATTCCTCAGTGAGCAATCTCTGACAGTAGAAAATAATACAAGGAAATGGTAAACGTTATGATCAGAAAAACATTGACCACTTAGGAAGACAAAGCACAACAAAAATGATATAAATGTTTGTGCACTCTTTCATCTTGATCCTATACTTTGGAAATTGGTTAGCCACATGGATCCTTAGACAACCTTAAGAATTGTACTTAAGACAATAACATTGATCTGTTACATCAAAAGAAACATGGTATCCTCAAAGCACTCTTCGGCTATCATAATTTAATAAAATAAAACTAATGAATCAAGCAATTAACTATTTAGTCATTAGAAATTTAAAATAACAATAGTCAGTGCATATTTCACATTATCCTTATATGTATAAATCAATTTATTTTCAAAATAGAATTAGCAAAAACAGAATATTCATACCTGTGCAATATAAGGATAGGCCTCATCCATTATAGCAAAATCAGGATTCCCCACTAAAGCTATTCCTTCCAACACCCCAATTGCCCTAATTATAAGAGCAAAATAAGAAGGTATCCTAAATGGATAATCAAATGTTATCTGTGCCAAATCTGATGCTAGGTCCTGAAAGTTGATTTTTTTACACCCCCACCCTCAAGTGCTTGATCAAAAACCTTTGCCAGAATGGGCAAGATTGGCATAAAAATGGAGAAGAGTAATAAGATTTGCTCATGTATATTACACACTATAACCATGTAAGAGATATGCTTATATCAAAACACTCACACAGAGTAACATGGAAGAAGATTACTTGACATAAAAAGAATGTCTTAAAAACCCTCTAATTACTGCAAACTTACCTCTTTTCAACTTTCAAGCTATTAACACTAGGTTTATGAAAATTTCCCTTGACAGGCAATTTGATTTCAATTTCAACATATTCCAAGCCAAGACAAGCTAAAATAATTTATCATACAATTTCATTTCATATCAATGTTATAAATAAATACCTTATCCTTAAGAATGACAAAGCTTCTTATGAAAAAAGTTGAGAGAAATAAAATCTGGGTCATCCAAAAGTAACTTAAAAATCGAAGAAATAAAAAAGAAATTTACCTATTTGACCAAGAAGTGTGGGTTTGCAGGAGTTGAGAGAAAGAAGCTAAGAAAGAGGAAATAATAATAAATAAAAAATTATTATTATTGATACTAACAGTAAAACAGGAAAAGAAGAATATGAGAGTAGGAGAGAAAAGAAGGGAAAGGAAAGGAAATGGAGGAAAAAAACTAAAATTGTAACGCCCCGAATTCTAGGCCTTGAGCGTAGGAACTGATAGTAGGCGGCATGTTTGGTGTGGTGGTTAAGTGATTTTGGTGTATTTGGGGATGTCTGAAAAGTCCTAGGTTTAAATCTAGGCTTTAGCAAAATTTTAGTTTTTACCTTAAGTGAATCTTGGCTTTAGCTTGTAGGCCTTATAAATATTAGAGGTTAAAATGTATCACAAGGAAGCATGTGGTCTAGTGGTTATGGCATCATTATGGTGGAAAGGGGATCTTGAGTTTGAATCCTATGATTTGTAGGGTACATTTATTTTATTCCCATGAGGTGAGAGAGGTAAAGTTGGATTAAAACTCTCATGAGGTGGTTGTGGACTTGGTAAAATGGGAGGGAATCAATGGATAGGATGTTGGTTGTTGGGGATTTGAAGGAGTGAATTATGGAGAAAAGGTTGGAGTGAATCAAGGAATTTCAAACTTGGAGAGTGTTGTAGCCGAATAGGGAAGCTAGTGTGTGCAAATTCGGCTAAGGGGTCCCTTTGTGTGCATTTTCAGCAATTGGAGAGGTTTGGGAGTTGTTCTCTTGTGTACTTTCGGTTTTTGGAGCACTTAGTGCTGAATTTGTTTGGGGTTTGCTCTTCCTTTTTGGTTTTTGGCCAAAATGTTCCTTTTTGATTTCCCTGCACTTTCTGGTAGAAGCCAAATATTGTTTGTCATTCGGGGTAACTCAGTTTTGTTTTTCTCAATTGTTGGTACTTGTTCTTTTTGACCATTTGGTTCTTCTTGAAACCGATGGTTCCTTTCTTTCCCTCTGAGCCTTCTTTCTAGACCGATTTCTTCTATCAACATTCTCCCTCGACCTTTGTTTTCCCTGGCCGATTATCTAGTCTCTTTTTCCCCTTTATGTAACACCCCTTACCCATGTTCTAAGCTAGAACAAGGTACGGAATATTACAGATCACGAAAACATAAAATCACACATTTACCTGATCTTACATAATTAATTCCTCTAACTTGAACAAAATAGATAACATTAACAGATCTACATGAGTACAAGTAAATTATCAAATTTTGAAAAGTAATATTTTAAAACAAATTAATTATGACATATAACAAAATGATTCAGCCCTCTTTACATGCCATAATTCCAAAATAGTGTTTACAAAGTACCAAAAAGTATTGATAGTGTGGATGGGTCTTCGACGATCTCCAAATCTCGAGCTGGCTTAGTAATTCTATAAGACAAGAAAAAGAAAAGAAGGTAAGCATATAGCCTAGTAAGTAAGTACGAAATTGATATTCAATTTATCAAAGTAAAACAATCATACTAGTATATAATCACATATTCAGGACAGACTATTTTCTGGAGTCCCGGTTTAAAAAAATCATATCTCGAGCTACAAAACTCAAAATCCAATTCTGTAAAATTTCCCTGAAACTAGACTCATATTTATACTTACTAATTGTTTTCTAGAATTTTTGGTAGGGACAATTAGTACAGTTTTTTAGTTAAAGTCTCCCCTGTTTTAGGGTACGACTGCTCTGACCCCTGTGCACTACGAACCAAATTTCTTCCTGTACAGAATTCCAACGACCATGAAGTTTGTTTCCCCTAAAATAGACTCAATAAGGAATCCATGCATGTAAGGGATGACTCTTAATAATTTTTTTACAATTTATGGTGAATTTATATAGTCAGAATAAGGGATCTCAAATTCATTCAGATCCTGTTTCACAAGAATTCAAATATCACACAATATAGAATTCTTTTGCTTCCCCTATTTCTTTTATGTAAAAATAGACTCATTAAGATTTATTTTCATATATCATTTTCATTTTTATTCAACTTCCACGATTTTTGGTAAATTTTTAAAATCATGTAACTGCTGCTGTCCAACACTTTTTTATTTCTAACATTCATTCTTGCATAATTTCACCTAATCCTTTTTTTATACCAGAATTCACTCAATTATCGAGTACATAGCTCCTAAATTTTCATAAACATAAATTTTCACTTATCCACCTTATAATAACTTTCACATATTACCACTTTATCGATTTTCGCTGTTGAACTCAACGGAAAAATAACAAATATACCATTGTTTACACATATTTCCCCCTTTCCATACTTATAGCCGAAGCTATCTGATATGCATAGTAGCCTGCACTTAGTACTACACATGCGACCAACAATCCGGTACACTTAGTAGCCTGCACTTAGTACTACACACATGTATTCACAATGGGTCATTCGTATTGTTCCTGTTCCGAAGGTTCAACCGGAATTTTTTTTTCCTTTTTCACTATAAACACTTATTCATAATCTCATTAAATTTGCAAATTTCCATCATTTAATCATTCTATGGACAGTCACCAATTCATATGATAACAACATAAAATAACATAAAAAAATCAATAAATTATTCATGTACGAACTTACCTCGGTGCAAACTTTAGAAATATTATAATTTAGTCCGAAAGCTTTTCTTTTCCCTGATCACGATCGATTACACGTATTTCTTGATCTATAACAACACATTTAGCTCATTTAACACTCATACTATTTATTTCAATCCAAAAATCACATTATGGAAAAATTACGTTTTTGCCCCCTAACTTTTACAAAATTATGATTTTGCCCCTAGGCTCAGAAATTTAATTTCAGTCCTTATTCTTATGTTTTATGACATGATAAACATTTTTCTCTTCTATGGAAACATCAAATTCTCAGTCTAACATGTACTTATGAACATTAGGTATTTTTACCAATTAAGCCATTTTACTCGTTTTCACTCAAAACCGAGTAGCACAAGTTGTCTAACATAATTTAAAACCTCATATTCTATCATAAAACACCAAAATACACAGATTTCACCTATGGGTATTTTTTCAAATATGAACCCTAGGTTGAATTATTGCTAACATAAGCTAAATCGAGCTTCCGGGATTTCAAAAACATAAAAATCATTAAAAACGGGGCTTAAAATCACTTACTATGAAGGTTGAAAGTTGAAGAAACCCTAGCTATGGAGGAGAGCAAAATTCGGCAGCAACTAATTGAGAAGATGACCATTTTTGTGTTATTTTTCCCATTTTATTTCATTTAATATACAAATGACCAAAATGTCCTTACTAATAAACTTTCCAAAAATTCCATCCATGTCCAATTTTTGTCCATAAACTTATAAATTGGTCAAATTTCTATTTAAGACCTCCTAATTAATATTCCAAAGCAATTTCATACTAAAAACTTCTAGAACACAAGTTTTGCAATTTATTCGATTTAGTCCCTAATCTCAACTTAAGCGCTTAATGCATAGAATTTCATCACAAAATTTTTACTCAATCATGAAGTCATATCATAAACCTCAAAAAAATTATAAAACAATTATTTCTATCTCGAATTTGTGGTCATGAAACCACTATTCCGATTAGGCCCTAATTCGGGTTGTCACACTCTATTTCTTTTCTCTCTTCACCCTTCCATTGCGTTTGGTGCATTGGTTGATTGGTGTCAGCTAAGTATATTGTGTTCCTTCATCCTCGGTTCTTACCTTCTTACCCTCGTTCATAGTTTTCTTGCATTTCAGTTCTACGTGAGAAGTGAAAGGATTCTTAAAGAACTTCTATGTCGTTCAAGATCTTGTGCCATCATTCGGCTAAAGGTAACTCAACCCTTAAATATCTTGTGGTGCACTTCGTGTGTGTTTGGTAGTAGAGGGTGTTGGCCGAATGTCTTACTTCCCTGTATTGGATCTAGTATGTTCTATAACGCTATTTTGATTCTAGTTGAGTAAGTATAAGAGACCACCATTTAATGGACCGCTTTGGGTAGTGCAGATTCTTGACAAGGAGTGGCGATTGCTAGGTTAAGGAAAGAGTGAACTCTGCTTGCTTAATCAGGGTTGGCATTGTGGAGAGTTGCTCACATATCGCAAAAAGGTGTGTATTCACGCCCTTTTTTGTTGGAAATTGGCAAAAGCTGAAAAGTCGAAACTTCGACATTTGAGGCCTCACGAGCGTGTGATCACTCATGTGGAAAACTGAGCCCACAGATCAGAGGCGATAGACTCTTGAGGCCACCACAAGTGTTCTCGTGTACTGGGGCTGTTCTGGGCCTCGATGGGCTAAAATGGGCTGCATGGGCCTAATGGGCTCGTGGGCCCTACACGGATGTAATCTGCGGTAAGTGACAAATAATGAACTGGGCTATGGTGTTCACATAGCCGTGACTAAAATTGAGCTAAATGGGCCACACAAGCGTGTGGGCCCACTTGGGCCGAGTAATGGGCCCTGGGCCCATTTACACCGTTTTGACCATCTAGGTTACCTGAGTCACTCGAGGCGACGGTAGACCATCTATGAGATCGTAATCTGTACTGGGACCCCAAAATTAGTAAAATGACCAAAATACCCCTAAAGGATAAAATGACTGTTTTGCCCCTCGATGGTAAATGACTGATTTGTCTGTGATTTGTATGACTGATTTTGGGCATGACATTCTACGTACATAACATACTACTCGAGATTGGGATATTTTTATGGAGGAAGAAACCATATTGGTGGTTGTGCCACATATTCTGATATTAGCAGCTTTGCTGCGACTCTTGTTAGTGCCGCAACCGGTGCTAACACTATAAGTGTAGGGATGGCGTGGGTGATTTATTCCCCATAAGTAGTGCAGGGTTTGACGGAGGCGTGCAGGGTTGGATGGGTTATCATGCATATTCTGAACTGGACTGTACTGTTACTAGATAAGGCTCAAGCCCAGAGTGGTTCTAAATTCTATTTTTGACTAACTGTTTGGATGCTAGGGGATTACACACTGAGTTTTCATAAACTCACCCTGTTTATTAACTGTGCAGGTAATCCCCAATGATAGGTGGATCGGTGCTACGAGGGACTCAAAGATGGCCACACACACTGCTTATGTTTTCAGATTTGTTTATTTATTGCTGAGTATTTTTATTTGGGTTGTAATAAGGCTTCTCTTGATTTTTGGATTTTTATTTGGGACTTTTGGTTAATTATGTTTTACATCTGCTAGTAATTGGACGCGTTTTAAAAAAAAAAAACTTAAACTGTTTTCAAAGTATCACGTTTCCACAAACTACAAAATCTTACAAGCTTCCGCAACTCTTATTAAATGCTTTCGCAACAACCATGTTTCTAAATGTAAGGCTGGTTTGAAATGGTTAGCAAATAATTAAGTTGACTTTAGAATTAAACAAAGGGGCTTTTATCTTTCAAGCGTGATTTATTAATAACACAAAGTTTTTCGAAAAAATATTTTAATGTGACATGCCAAATTCGGCCCTAACATCTAGGTTGGGTTTGGGGTGTTAAAAAATTGAGAGGAATTGTTGTAGTGGAGAGGTAGAAAAGAAGAAGGCATTTGGCTGAAGGAGGGTCGACGAGCAAACAAAAGTGGAAAATTATGTGAGGATTAAATCAGAAAAATTCATTCTAAAACTGTTATTGACAATTTATATATAAAAGAGCCAAAATCCCCTATAAGTTGAATCACTAGTTGATATAAGGAAGAAAATGAAAGTACCTAGAAAAGAAAGCACTAACATAAATCCCAGAAAGAAACAAAAATTGAAACGAAAAGAAAAGGTCAACAATTTGGAAACAAACCAGCAATGAATTGAAACAAAACTTAACCAATTAAAGGTTATGATCTTTACAATTAAAAGTATCTTACAGAGTATTGGGAAGAAGAAGACGGTTAAAAATAAAGAAACAAAGAAAGGCATAAAATCGATTAAAATATGGACAAGTAAAGAATAAGAAGAAAAATAAAAGCTTTACTTGAGAAAGAGAGAAAGAAAGGAAACGAAACAACAGCGTGTAATTTGCCTTAGAGGAGAAGATATGGGACGGACTAAGGAAAAAGAGAAGAGATAATAAGAAGATAAAGAATAGAAGAAGGAGAGGACTTTTACCTGATGAAGAAAGAGATGGAAAATGTCTTACAAAAAAAAAATCCGTAAGACATTTTCCCTAAAACAAATGAGATTTTACCCGTGTCTTAGAAAACATTTTCCAAATGTAAAATGTTTTCATGCTTCCAAACATCGTAAAACCAGGAAAAAATTTTCCGGCAAATGTTTTCCTGGTAAACAAACAGAGCCTAAATCTTGAAAATATTTGTAAGTCATTGCAACGATAATTTTTACACCTATTGAATCAAGCCACATTGGGGTGATTGATAAGTGCTAAAAGTAACATGTTTTAACCTCATTTTTCATGCATTTTTGGTTGATTATCTGATGTTAATTGTGAATTTAATGCTTTTAATCCTTTAAATTCATGTTTTAATGCTTAATAGAGCACTTAGGAGCAAAAAGAGCAAAAAAGAGTGAAAATTGGAGCGTCAGAGTTAGCTATAGGAGCCACACGGGCCAAACCATTCCACACGACTGTGTGACCCACACGAGCATGTGGTAGGCTATGTGAATTTCACAGAATTGTGCATGGAACTACAGGAAATCATAATTTTTAATTTTTTCGAGCATTCTAAGACATATATATGACAAAAATAAGAAGATAGGAAAGAGCCATCAGAGAATATTCAAGAAAACAACTTGAAAAACACCATTGAAGTCGATTATAAAGCATATTTCAATCAAGATTGAAGATTCTCAATTGATTTCTTAGAAGATTATCATGCGTTTCTTTATTTCTTTTGGTTATAATGTACCTTGGATGTTTTTAGTTTCAAGCATGAACTAATTTTCTAAATACATATGGGTGATGACCTTATGATAGAGTCTGTCATTTGATTTTTATTTTAGGCAATAAATATTTAGTTTCTTATTCTCAAATATGTGTGCTTAATTCCTGGTTTGATATTTTTAGATTATTAATCCATGTTTGATGTGCTTAAATCGGTGGTTGACTAGACACTATTTAATAGTAGATATTGCATAGTTGAGTGGAGTTGCATGCAGCCCTAGAAATAGAACAATATAAATATACCAAATTAGAGTCAAATCTAATAGGGAATCTATAACACGAGTTAATGCGATAATAGGGGTTTTAATTAGAAAGAAAATTTTCAATTAACCAACCTAGAGTCAGTTGCTCTTATGCTTGAAAGAGATATTTTTATAATTTAAGGATCCCTACGGATCAAGTTGCTAAGTAAGGAAATTGCGTAATTTAGATTGATAATGAAAGATGAAATCTAGGTGAATTTTTTTCCTAGGTATTATTTTGCTTCTTGGTTTTTACTCAATTATTTTCATGATTTGTTCTTTGTCGTATTCGTTAGTTAATTAATTTAGTTAATTTTAGTTTTTATCAACCACTCAAATTATTCAGTTAAATAATAGAAAGATAGTAATTACTAGTACTTTTAGTCTTCGTGGGAACAATATCTTTGCTCACTGTATCTATATTATGAATTGATAGGTGCACTTGCCTTAGTCAAATTTATAGTTAGTTTTGTGGACATCAAGTTTTGTGCACCGTTGTCGAGAATTAGAATATTAGTAAAACTTAATTTCTATTAATTTAGCTATTTTTTTAAAATTTAAAAATTTTTGTTTTTAATTTAATTTTTAACATCTAATTTATCTTTTCTTTGATTTTTACAGGTTTTTTTTGGTTTATGACTAGAGGCAAACCGTTGGAACCTTTAATTTTTTACAGTGAGATCGAAAAAACTACTCGCAAAAATTAGAGAGAGGTTAAAGAAGCATGACAAGGTCAACAAGTTTTATTAGACGATCAAGAGCAAAGGGACATTACTGTGGAGATGGATAATAATCCTATTAATCCACAACTTCCTGCACGTCCTGCTCTTTAAACTATGTATGACTATGCTAAGCCCACTTTGATTTAGGTTGAATACAATATTGTCCGATCGACTATTGCTGCAAATAATTTTCAGATGAAACTGAACACAATTTAGATAGTGAAACAATATGTTATGTTTGATGGGTTTCAAAATGAAGATTCAAATGCTCATTTAGCTAACTATCTAGAAATCTGTGACACATTCAAGATCAATGGCATTACTGATGATGCCATATGCTTACAATTGTTCCCATTCTCTTTGAGGAATAAGGTGAAATAATGGTTGAATTAACTTCCATAGGGTTCCATCACGACTTGGGCTCAGATTATCGAAAAGTTTATGTTGAAGTATTTTCCACCAGCCAAAACAACTAAGTTGAGGAGTTACATCTCTTCCTTTACTCAATTTGAGTTTAAGACATTGTTTGATGCATGGTTGATCTATCGTAATTCGGTGTAGCAGATTAAACTAGTTTTCATACTTAAGGATCTTGAATACAAGAAATTTTAGTACGTTTTAGTTATGTTTTCTTAGTTTAGTTTAAATTTAATAAAAAGTGTATTTTGAGTCTTTTATTGACCTTAGGGGCCGAATGAGGCCGAAATGCGAGCTAATGTACTTAGTAAGTGTGTAGGAAAAGGTAACTCAAAGTTGGCTGCTGTGTTGCAGCATGGGGAGTTTGATGTCGCAACATAAGGAGCAGAATATAAGAATTCCAAGTTTGCCTTTGGTGTCTCCACACAACCATGGGATGTCATGACACACCCTTGAAGCCACCTCTGAACCTAAGCATACTACCTTTGATGTTGCGACACAGTCACTAGGGTGTCGCAACACTGGCGCTGTACAAGATTAATTACGAGTCAGGGGCATTTTAGTCTGCACAATGAAAATTAAACACTAGAATGTCAGCTAAGCTAGGATTGAGGACGACGGCTACTTTAATTCTATAAGTAGGCTTAGTTAACACTTGTTTCGGACAACATTTCATAATTTAAGGTTTTTTTTTTGTAATTTTAGCTTCAGTTTTTCCTTTCTTTTAGGCCTTAGGTTTATTTTTAGTTAATTTCTATTTTGTGTTTTTTAGGGAATGTGATTTGTAAATGCGAACAAACACTAGTGGGTTTTCTGCACTTCATCTATAAAATACAAACAGGATTCTCTAAACTCTATTCTTGATTTATTTTTTATGCATATCTTTATTATAAAGTTTATGATGTTTATGGATTCCACGAGGAACTAATACTCTTGTAAGGGATTAATGAGTGGAAGTGTGATTAATTAATTGCTATGTAAGGTTGTCTTAGTGGATCAACTGTTTGGGAGAGGAAGAACTAAAACCCTAGGCTTGATGACCCTAGGAAGTCATTTAGGTGGAAATTAACCCAAAATTGATATGACCTACCCTTAAACACCTAAGCCTCGAATCAGACTGGATTGTAAGGTCGAGAGATAAATAGTTGTTCTTAATTCATTAGTTTAGTAGAAGATCGAGTGAGCTTGCTAGGGTAACAACTAGTTGGTTGAGTAGAAACCTGAAATAGGAATTAGTTATGATCACTAAAACTAGCTAATTACCCATGCCTAAATTTGATTAAGTTTGAATTCATTTACCTGAAGTACACTTTATTTCTATTATTTTTATTTTGCTATTATAAAAATAAAAAAAATCTTTCTTTTATGTTTTGTCGTAATATAATTGATTTAAACTACTATTAATTTTATTTGCATTTAGGTTCACTTTAATTTATTACTCACCTCCCTTAGGTACAATCCTCGGAATACTTATCTATTATGTTGTAAAACTATATTACAACCTGTCCCATATACTTGTGGACACCGCCTCAAATTAATATCTTTAGTTGCAGTATTCACACTCTAAAAGTTAATGCATTTGGAGGTGGTCAATGGAAGAGATTTAAGGATCTGTTGAGAATGTGCCCTCATCATGGGTTACCTTTGTGGTTATAAGTTCAAACCTTTTACAACGGTTTGAGTCCTTCAACTAGGTAGATATTTGATGTTGGAGTTGGTGGAACATTGAAAAATAAAACACCTGATGTAGCCTAAGAATTTATTAAGGAAATGACACTGAATAACTATCAATGGCAAGTTATGAGAACAAAGCCTACTAAGGCAACCGATGTTTTTAATATAGATGCAATTGCTATGTTGGTGAGTTAGGTGAAAACACTGAGTAAAAAGATTGATGGTTTGAGTTGCAATAAATAGATGAATCCGGTAATGCAATACAATACGATTGGTGTGAGGATGATCAATCCAGAATGCTTGCCCTTCAAGTCTAACATGGAGCATTAGCAAGGCGATTTTATGGGTAATAATTTTAGACCTTAGAATAACCTCTACAACAACAATTATAATTGAGGATGGATGAATCATCCAAATTTGTCTTTGGGTGGTCAAGGAAATCAAATGTCATAACCCCCTCTGTGTTTTTAGCAACCTTATCAACAAGAAAAGAAGTTGAATCTGGAAGAGACAACAAGGCAATTTACTAAATTGGATTAGATTAGCCAACTTGCTAACTTGGTTTTGAAGAGACAACAAGGCAATTTACTTAGTAACAGTTAAACCAACCCAAAAGAGTAAGTCCACACAATCATTGTACGAAGTGGAAAGGTGTTAGTCGAGCCTTAAAAAAGCTAAATATATAAGCTATTAAGAAAAATGATGGGGTGAGGAATGCAAGAAAGAGCATAAGCTGGTGGTCAGAGAATACAAACCACTAATTCCATATCCGAGAAAGTTGAAGAAAGACTGCATGAATGAACAATATGGTAAATTTCTTGAACTTTTAAAAAAAATGATATTAAGTTATCTTTTGTTGAAGCCCCTTCGCAGATGCCCAAATATACAAAATTTTTAAATGAGCTATTAACAAATAAGAGGATGTTGGACGAACTATCCACTGTGAAGCTAAATGAGGAGTGTTCGTCCATTCTCTAGAACAAAGTACCCACCAACCTTAAATATCTAGGGAGTTTTACTATCCCTTGTTTTATTTAGCTTAAATTTAGAAAAAGCTTTGGCTGATTTGCATGTTAGTATAAATCTAATGCCTTACAAAATGTTCAAACAACTTGGTCTTAGAGAACTGTAACCCACTAGGATGAGTATTCAATTAGTTGACATATCAATTAAGTGTCCTAGAGGTATTATTGAGGATGTAGTTGTTAAAGTAAATAAATTCATACTCCCTCTTGATTTTGTTATATTGGACATGGATGAGAATATTGAGGTACCCATGATCTTAGGTTGACCCTTTCTAGCCATTGCTAGAACTATTATTGATGTGAGTAATGGTGAACTTGTGCTGATGATAGGTGATGAAGAGGTTACTCTTCAAGCAAGTGATGTTGTGAGAGTTTCTAGTGAGCGAGATGATACTTGTCATTTTGTTGATGTTAGTAATCATGCGGCTCAATGTTCTTTGTAGGAAATCAATCATGAAGATGTGTTAGAACCGTATCCTTTTCAAGATGATGGAAATTAAGGGACAAGTGAAGAGAGAATGGTGCAACTCTATGAATTAGATGAATGGTAAAAAAAAGGCTGATGAGAACTAGAGAATGTTCAAAGAAGTTAGAAAGCAATGTCTTGGTGTGCATGTAAAGAGGACGAACCAATTCAAAGTTGGAGACAAAGTACTATTGGACAATCTAGATCTATGAATGTTCCCTTAAGAGCTAAAATCGAGATGGTCGAATCCAATTGTGCTACAAAACGTATTACCATACGGAACCACTGAGGTAACACACGTTGAGTATAGCATATTTAAGGTAAGCAATCATTGTCTCAAAATTTATTTTGGTGGTGATATTAATAACGAATGAGAGGAGCTCTAACTTCAAAATCTGACTTAAACGTAAGCTTGAAAAGGGAAGTTGAGCTTAGACATTGAACAAGCACTTCTTGGGAGGCAACCCAAGTGTTTTTTTATTATTTTATTTTTAGTTAATTTTGTTGCATGCTTAGTTTCTTATTACTTAATTTTTTTGTTTTTATTAATTGAAAAAACTAAAAAAATTTAAAAAATGGTCCAAACAATCGTGTGACCCACACACCCTTTGACAAAGCCACGGAAGAAGCGAAATATAAACCAATACAACTTGGTGACATGGCTGTGCGATACATACAGCATAGACACACAGGCGTGTCATGGACTGTGCAACTACGGCTGTGAGACCCACACACCCTTATACACAATTGTGGGAGAAGTGATCGAAAACATCACATGGCCTGGAGACACGACTGTGTGGTACACATGACCTGGACACACGGGTGTGCGGTACGTCGTGTGAATAGTAGAGCTTATTTTTGTAAAGTTTTCATTTGACACACAACCTTAGAGGACTTAAACGGCTGCGAGACATAGTTGTGTGGCCCAAAATGGGCCATATACATGACAGTGTCCTCTATTTCAGCCAAGGCCCTCTCAAACCCTAGCCACTGTCACCTTTTCCAGTCATCGCACATCCCTTTCCACCGCTGATTATTTATACTGTTCTTCGATACATCTCCCTTGTCTCTCATTCCTCTTCCCTTTTTCGCTGTTTAACCATAACCCACCTCTCAAACATCTTCAAACCTTCAAAGTCATCGTTCATACCTCATAGCCATATCCTTCCCTCCTCTCCTTTCCCCTAAGCCCCTTTTTCCACGCTCAATACTTTTCCTCTCCCCTCCCTCTCATTCATCTTCTTTTTGTCAGCCCGACCAACCATTTTTACCCACCATCGCCTCATTTTCCTTACTCCACTAACGCTGTAGTTCCATTCATCCCCAGCTTTCCCTTCTCCGTTTCTTTCCTTCCAAAGCTGCAACCATAGATCCATCATCGATCATTTGTCCTTTAGACCACTTCGTCCACTGTCGTTGCTGTTTGTTACCCCTACCACTGTTTGGCTCAATCCCCTTTCTTTTTATTTTATTATTATAATTAATTTTCTTATTATTATGTTTTTAATTTAGTTTAGTTTAGTCAGTTTTTTTCTCCTGATTTTTAATTCTAATATTCTTATTAGTAGTAGATTTTAGTTATATTAGTTAAGTGATCCGGCTTTTGTCATAAGGTAGGTTGCTTGTTGGTTTGTTTTATTTTGTAAGTTGATCTGCTTATCTGCTAGATTAGGTTATTGGTGATACTATTTTTTTGGTACTCTGATATCTGGTTAATCATTTTTTTCAGATACATTATGACGAACTCGAGAGGTAAAACCAAGGTTGTTGTTGTCGCCTCTAAAAAGCGAAAGAAATTGGGTGCTACTTTGTGTTCAGCCCCGACCACAATCACGAGACATCCATGTCTACAATTTAGTTCGGGCTATAGGAGAACCAATATCAACATCTTAAGTAGCAACCATTGTGGTTGGATCGTTGCATTAATTGAGAGGTTCTACAGGCGATCCCTTTAGCTACTAGGGTTCGAGTACTGATCAACACGACACCATGGGACCGATTCTTTACTATTTTAGAGCCCACAAATACCAAACTCACACTAGATTTTTGCTCGAGTTACTTCCTACAACCGACTATTTCACAGTAGGATGAGCCTCGCACTATTGCTTTTCACCTTGGGGGTACGACATGTTACTTTAGTGTCTTCGGCTTCGGAGTTGCCCTTGGACTTTATTCTGAGAACTTTATGAGTACCCTTGAGTTCTCATCACTTTCCAGGCACATCCATCGGTCGACCCGACTCTATTGGTTTGACATTGTCGAGAGTAAGTCGCAGTATAACTCAATTCAGTTGAAGGTGACATGCTTACCTCTAGCGTTGCACAATATTCAAGCCATTCTGGCCCACACATTGACAGGTCAGAGGGAGATCATGGGGGTCGTTAATACTTTATACACTTATTTCCTTTAGAGTATAGAGATGTGCCAACTGATTGATGTCACTTACTTCATAGCTCTTTGTTGTTGCCACCAGTTCGATCAAAATAGGTAGGGCCCTATCTTTATTGTTCCTTACATGACTTGTTCGATAAGGTATTTTGGACTCCTCGATAATTCGGAGTAGATTTCATCCTTCACTCAAGTAGGACAGATGGTCTTGTAGAGTTTATCTATTATGAGTCACATGCAGATGATTTAGTGTTAGCATGGACTGGGTCCACACTAGTATACATTGTTTCATCCAAATCCTCAATATAAGCATAAGGTGCTTCTAGATGATGATCCACCTCAACATGCGTACCAAACTCGATCCTCTCTTCCTCCGAGTCAATCCATTGCTGCACATTCAGTCACGCTTGAGGACATTTTTCACACACAGTAGCAGCATTCCAAGTAGATCGACCGCATTAAGCACCGATAGTCTGAGCGGATTGATCACCTTGAGCAGCATCACTCCGAGCAAATTAGTTGCCTTGAGAAATGACATTCGAAACAATTCAGCCAGCTTCAACATCAGCAAGATCACATTGAGGCATATTTGCAGCAGATGTGCCAACATTTTCACATTTCTTCACCAGATCCCCTTGTTGTACCTGCACCTTACGATCCTGACTTCCCTCATGACACTGATCACTGATTCCATTTAGTTTTATGTTTTATTTATTTATCTTTTTATTTTTATTTTCAGTTGTGTTTATTTTATTTTATTATGTATTTTACTGTTATTTTTTTGTCAATTTTTTTCTATTTTATTATCTCTTTATTTTTTTTCTTAATTTTTACCTATCTTCTTATTAGTGTGCTCAAAAACATGTACTACAATTTCGAGTTTCACTATTTTGACGACACCATTCAAATTCAGAGAAGTTTCAATTCTCTTCTTTCTTTTCTAATGATACTCTGATTACTGTGATTATATTTCTTTATACATTGAAGGTAATGTACATCTTAAGTGTGGGGAGGATTTTATATGTTTATGCGATATAATCTCTAAATTTTGTTTGTGTTTAAGTAATTTCTAAAACCTACCAGTAATTTTTTTTAAAATTTGAGTTTCTATTGATTCTGTTTGGGAATAATTTATGGATTTTTGTGCATTTTTTCAAGAGAGTCAAGCATGATAACTGACCATCTCCGGATGTACTAACATCTAGAGTGTGAATATTGCAATAAAATATAGAATTATGAGGCGGTAAATGAAAGAGCCTGATTGTATTGAGATTAAGCACAAATCCATAGAGTTTGAATGATTCCATAATCCAGATCTCTTGAAAGAAAACAATGAACAAATAAACTCAACTCTAGAAACCTAAGAAAGAAAGAAAGAAAAAATAAATCTAAATCTAGAGGCAAAACTAAATCTAAAGAAAGAAACTAGGTTAATGAAAAGAAGTCCATAACATGTTCCAAAGGAGCTTATTTATAGCCTTCAGGTGGTCGTCATCCTTGACCCTAGGTCAGCTAACATTTCTAAGCTTTAATTGCAATTGTGTAGACCAAAATGCCCCTGCTTCATGTTTAATTTTCATGCCAGAGTCAATGTCGCGACACACCAGGACCTGTGTCACGACATAAAAGTCAATATGCTCCCCATTGGGATGTCTTTAGGCATATGTAGTGACACCCATAGTCAATGTCGCAACATCGGAGGTAGTTTCATACTTTCTCCATTCTACTCTCATGTTGTTCCCATGTTGTGACATAGTATCCAGTATCGGCCTAAAATGTCTTTTAATGGTCTTCTGCACACTCATGAAGTACGTCAGCTCTCTCTTAGGCCTCATTCAGCCCTTAAGGTCAATAAAAGACTCAATTTTCACATTTTATTGGATATAAGTAAAACTAAAGAACCTTAATTAAAATATAATAGAAATGCTTGTATTCAAGCTCCTTAAGTGCAAAAACTAGTTTAATCTACTACATTGAATTATGGTAGATCAAACTCCCCCACACTTAAGTCATTTCTTATCCTCAAGCAACATAAATAAAAATAATAAAATGATGACCTTTGAGCAAATATGATACAAGTATTAATTTCGAAGCACATGACTTAGACTTTCATGCTTATAAACTATCTTAACATGATAAGTAGTTGACTTACCACTTTTGACCACAAACACCTAAGTTCAGTATGTTACAAAGTATACAAGTATTAAGGGTCTTACCTATAGGAATCCATCAACAAATCATACAAGTACTTTGATTATCTGAGAAGAATACAAATAGTCATTTATGCATATGTTCAGTGTGATGTCCAATCATGTATAAGGATATTTTAGGTCACATAGGACTTTTCGGCTTGTAACATTCTAAGGCTTAGGACATGTATGAAATTCAAAAATAATAAGCATAAAAAATGGTTACAGACATGAAAATAGTTTGGCGCATCATATTGGTCCCTATTCTTCCCTCTTAGTGATCTTTACTTGCTCACCGCCTTATTTCTCCTTTTCTCACATTCCTTGTCTCTCAAAATATAGGAAGTCATAGCATGACATAGTAACTATGGCTAGCCTTATGAGTTTGTGTGCATTAACGAACAAATTTTTCTTTGTCTTGTGACTTTATGTCTTTTCCCTTTTTTAATACGTCTCACTCATGAATGCTTTTTCGCTAATTTAAGACTTTTTCTACTCGTACAAATTCCCTTTTTGGATTTTTCTTTTTGTTTTGCATATTAGGCTAACTTATAGTTCCTATATCACACCAATCTTTCCTATTTCACTCTATTTTTACAAACTCTACCGTGATGTATCTACTTAACCCTCAATACGTATGGCCAGATGTCTATAATTGTGCAGTGCAAGACAAAAGAAAAAGGGCGATTACAAATTAACATTTTCAGGCTCAGGGCCTATAATATGGTTCATCAAGAAGTGTCAACAGGCTCAAAAATTGGTACTAAAGGTAAAATATAAATAGGACAACTTTTTAGCTCTGGATGTGTTCCAAACAATGCTTTAGGTCATTCCTAAATATCTCAACATGCACAAATTTAATCAACCAAACAAATACAAATTCAACTATTTATCATTCGTACTAGCATGTTTGCTTCATTTTATTTTATATATCACTTCGTATAGTTGATTGCTTAATACCTATTTATAGTGTAACATATAGAACTTAGTATTCTAATAATCAAAAATTAAACACCTATCAGCATGCCAAATTTATTCATAAACACAAGCAACCTATGTACATGCTCCTAATCAATCACTTGTATTTCTACAAGCTCAAGCACACAAAAGACATCAAAAATCAAAGAAAACGTAAAAATTTGAAGCAAATTTTCTATGTTACCCTCACACACTTTAGTTGACACATTATCCTCAATGTGTAGCTCATAAATAGATAAGGAAGAAAGTTACCCAATTGATCGTGTTCGCTCCAATTGCTAATGGTGGGTGCTTCCTCCTTTGATCGTGTTAGCTTGAATTATTTGTGTCTCCTTCGTGTTGGGTTCCTATATTGAAAATTTACAAAGTGTAACAAAATAAAAAAAAATATATTTATTATTCCTACACCTAAAAAGTCTAAATTAAAATCATCCAAAAATTAATACAAGTCTTTATAAAATTAATATAGTTCAATTGTCCTCCTCATCCATCTCCATACTCTCATCATTCTCCTCATCTCTTCCTTCTTTCTCGCTTTCATGCACTTCTTCTAGTTGTTCCATATTCGTTGGCTCGAACATGTCAGGTGTATAATTAGGGACCCGGATGCTATTTTGCCTTACAAATTCTTTGAAAATTGGTCCTGACTCTTGCATCCACTGTATCATCCAATCAATCCTTGGATGACTACTTTCACATATATCTTTTTAAGCTCGTGTCAACCTTTGTGATGAGGCTAGTGTAACTATCGTTTCTTGTTGTTGCTTGTTCCAATCCTTCATTCGTTTGCTCACAATTCTATATACTATTGGAACAAGGTATCACCGGTAATACTTTTGGACGGTTTCAGCAACTACTTAGTGGATGCCATAGGTACATCTGCCTTTCTGCATCTTCTATGTTTTGATGAATCCATTTACCAATACATACATGCTTTTTCTACAAAATAGCATAGAGTAACATTGCTCTAAAAGTATTAACATTAGAATCATTTAAAGCATGTACGATTCTTGTGCATACAAATTGGATCCACATTTTGGCCTCAGGAAACATGATCGCTTGATTAAAGGGTACTAGGATATTGGCACTTGTGCGATATTTCCATTCAGCCCTTCCTTCAGTCAAAAATTTTATAATGTTATCCATATCTATGTCTCAAAAATGTGCCAGATCAATTTTTTCAATAAAATCATTTTCACAGTGTAGAGCATTATTAAAGTCACAAATAATACGTGGGGTTACTCTAACCTCTTTCCCTCACACAAGGACCATATCCCACATATGACCTTCAATGTTTTTAGACTCTTGGTCTTATAATGATGCATAAAATTCTTGAACAATAGGGGCCACAACACTCTCTTTAGGGGTCGTCCAAAAATGTTCCCACCTATGATATTGCACTAAGGGCCATATTTCCTTACACAAAATTATGGATGGATCAAATCCCCTCTCTTGGATTAATGTTCTTCCTTAAATTACATTAAAGTATTTTCTAACATTCATATTTAGGAAAATAGAGGAATTTTGAACCATCGATGGCTTCATTTGCATGGTTCGCCTAACTTTCCTAGGAGGCACGATATTTCAATCCTAAGCAAACAAGTCAATGGAACAGTAAAAAGTTTGAGTTTAGAAACCCTTAACCTTTAATATATGGTTGAAGTTCATTTGAATTCCTTGCTTTCTTGTGATGTTACTGTTCCTTATTTCCCTCAATATGGTTACAGAGTTTGAGAAGAATAAATAGTATTTTAAGAAATTGAGGTTTAAAGGTTTAAGATATCTTGAGAGATTTGAGAGAGTTTGAGGGATTAGGGGTTAAGAGGTGTTTTAACTAGAAGTAGATATGGTTTTAGGTTATAAAATGGGGTTTCAAGGAGTTAAAAATCAGGTTAAATGAAGAGTAAGCCATTGGGTTGTGTGATGGGTCGAGTCAACCCTGCAGAAAATTATAGCAATATCATGACACAGGGGTTCAGTGTCGTGATATCCCTAGCAATACATCGATGTCGCGACACGTCCGTCAGTTTGGAGCTCTGAAGGGAATATCTATTATGTCACGATTCCCTGGGGCGATGTCGCAACACTGACTCTGTTTTGGCTAAAAACTTCTAACTTTAAAGATGTTTTGGTTTAGAGATAAACCTACATCAAATAAAAGTCAAAATCTAAACTAGGTGATTTGTTACATATACAATAATTTACAAAAGTTAATCAATTCAACTAAGTTTTAAGTTTCTCTGTCAGATTCATCTGATAGTGTCATCAATTCACCGATGGAGGATTTTCCCATTCTATCGGTATTGGTCCATCTTCCATTATGCCATTCCACCTGTTCTCATTTATCCCGTTCCTTAAACCTATTTATTCTTTCTACATGCATAAAAGGAAGCGTGTCCCTTGACTTAGGGATGTTAGAAATAAATAATTTTATACATTGTTCCCATAGCTTCCTTATATATTCCTCACTCAATTGATGACCATATTTAAACGTTTTTGTCTCACCATTGATTTTCATAGTTAATTCATTTTTCTCTTAATCAATGGTGGACCTAAAAGTAGTTAGGAAGGGTCTTCCTAATAAGATCGATATCTCACGATCTTCTTCAAAATCAAGTATCGCAAAATCTGCGGGGAAAATAAAACTTCACACTTTGACTAACACATCTTCCAATACCTTTTTTGGACATACCGAAGACCTGTCAACCAATTGTAATGTTATTTGAGTAGATTTCAGATCCCCAAACCTGGGTTTTTCAAAAATTGATAGAGGCATTAAATTAATACTTGCTCCTAGATTGCATAGAGCTCTATTAAAATAAATGATCCCTGTTTTTATGGGAATAGTAAAACTTCCCGAGTCTTTCAATTTTCAAGGTACCTGTCTTGAAATAATCACGCTACTGGACGTATTTAAAGTAACTTATTCTCCTACCTTAATTTTCTTACACCTAGCCGTCATTTATTTTAAAAACTTAGCTTATTTGGGATCCTTTTCAATTAACTGAATTAAAGGTAGGTTAATATTTAATGTTTTAAATAGGTTTAGAAATCTTAAAAATTCATCCTCATCCAGCTTTTGTTTTTCTTCTAGTCTTGAAGGGAATGGGATTTTTGTATCGGCCCTGTCTCTATTTCCGGTGTGATTATCTCCTCTGATTCTGACTCATCTTCCACTTCTGAAAGTACTTCTTGAGGTTCGTCAGTCTTCTCTACAATTGTCTCTAGAGTGGTGGTTTCTGGGCTACTCAATATTTTGCCCAATTAGAGTGCAATTGCTTTCACATGCTCCTTACTTTCTCTCTGTGGATTATCTTCCATGTTACTGGGAATACCTATGCATATTTGTATTTTGATGTCACCCGTCATGCTCATCAATTGGCTCATTTGATCCTTGATTTTATTCAATGTTCTTGTTGAATTGGTGCATTCAGACTGCACCTGTTTGACATCAATTCTCATTAGCTACATTTCTCCCTCAATTCTGTCCAAGCGTTGACCACATGCAGTATGGACCTTTGGGTTGACCCTATCCTAGGGTTTCTAAGAATAAGAAGGTTGGTAATTAGTATTTTTAACTTTACTTCTTCCGTGGTTTCCTCCCCATTTTAAATTTGAGTGATCCTTTCAGCCAGGATTGTATGTACTCGAATAAGGGTTTCCACCCCTATTCCCAATGTAGTTTATATCCTTAGTAGGATTATTGATATAATGGAAGAGGGGCTTATCTCCTCCTTGCATAGACAGTATAGAAGCAGATTCAATACGATTAAGTCTATCCACTATTTGCTGGTATTTATCATCCTCATAGATAGCTTTGACTGTATTAGGTTTCTAGCCATATGTGAAGCGTTCAATTAGCCATTAACAGAAGTTTAATGCCATGTTCTCAATGATTTCGTATGTATCCCCGTATGTTCTATTCATAAGGGTTTTGTTGCTGCTCCATCAAATCCAAGTCATGCATTTGCATACAACTCATTATAAAATATTTGCAGTCATATCCACTCAGGAAATCCATGGTGTGGGCTTTTTTTAATCAACATTTTGAACCATTCCCATGCCTCATAGAAAATTTCACCCTCTATTTTTCTAAAAAAAAAAACAATCTCTCTTCTTAGTTGCACTGTTTTGCTGATTGGGAAAAACTTCTATAAGAACTTTTCAGCAAGTTATCCCATGTCGTGATAGACCCTGGTACCTGCGAGTCTAACCAAGAAAAAGCATTATCAGTCAAGGAGAATGGGAATAATTAGCATCATCTGTGACCCCGTTATACTTAAAAGTATCACAAATTTGAAGAAATCGTTTTAAAAGTTGATTAGGATCATCTGTCATAGTGCCCCTAAACTGCAAATTGCTCCATCTGTCATAGTGCCCTTAAACTGCAAATTGTTCTGGGTAGCTGGTTTTATCTTGAAGTTATTAGTTGTAATCATCGGCCTTGTTATATTTTCTTGAACCATATCCAGACTTGGTAAGGCATAATCCCTTAAAATTCTTTCGTTCCAAGCCATTTGAATGTTTGCAGGAAGCTGTGGTGCTGGTGGGTTTCCTAGGGTGTTCTTGTTAGCGTCGTCAAATAGTGGATTTTCATGTAGTACATTATCTAGAGTTGGTAGTGGATCTTGCATATGCTACTACTATTGCAGTTGGCGATTTCTTTGAATTATTCTATCTGGATCTATGGTTGCTACAATAGGTGTGCCTCTACTGCGAGTCATACACTAAACCTAGAAAGAGGAGATTGGTAACAATAAATGGAACAAAATTGTATCTATAACCAACAAAATTCTTAATTATTCCTTTAAAGTGCAAAAATTAAAATCGATCTAGTGACGTTGCCTCCCCGACAACGGTGCCAACAACTTGACTGCCTCTAGATGTACTAACATCCAGAGTGTGAATACTGCAATAAAATATAGGATTATGAGGCAGTATCTGCAAGTATACGGGTCTAGTTGTAATATAGTTTTACAACGGAGTGGGTGAGTACTCTAAGGATCGTACCCAAGGGAGGCGATTGCTAGATTAATTCTAACCTACACTAAAAGATCTAATTAGTATTTTAAATTCATTTATAGTATGAAGAATATAAAATAAAGGATTTTGTGTGTTTTTATAATAATAGTAAAAATAAAACAACATAAAAAAATAAAATTCAAGAGATTAAAAAGGAAGAATAAATCAAATCTGATTATGGATAATTAGCTCACTTTGGTAATATCCATTAACTATCGTTTCGAGTTCCTCTTCAATCAACTAGCCACTACCATCGCAGGATCTTTCAATCTTCCACTAACATAACGAGTCAACAATAACTACTTATCTTCCAACCTTAAAGTCCAGACTAGTTTGGGGTTAAGGTGTTCATGGATGGGCAATACTAATTTTGGGTTAATTACGACCTTGATGACTTCCCATGGTTCTCAAACACAGGGTTTGTTTTACGTTCTCCTTTTCCCAAATAACTGATCTGTTAAGTAAACCTACAAACAGTTAATAGATCATACCTCCACTCGTTAATCCCCCATAGAGGGATTAGTTCCTCATGGTGTTCATAAACAATATATAATCTATGTAAAATGAAAGCATACTAGTTAAATCGACAAGAGAGAGTAAATTAAAGAGCCTGATTGTATTGAGATTAAGCGCAAATCCACATAGTTCGAATGAGTCCACAATTCAGATCTCTTGAAAGAAGAAAACGAACAGATAAACTAAACTCTAGAAACCTAAGAAAGAAATAAAACAAAACTAAATCTAAAAAAAGAAAATAGGTTAATGAAAAGGTGTCCATAACATGTGCCAAGGGAGCCTACTTATAGCCTTCAAGTGGTCGTTGTCCTTAACCCTAGGTCAACTGACATTTCTGAGCTTTAAGTTTGATTGTGCGGACCAAAATGCCCCTGCTTCATGTTTAATTTCCATCCCAGAGTCGATGTCGCGACACACCAAAACCTATTTTGCGACATAGAAATCAATATGCTCCTCTTTGGGATGTCTTCAAGGGTAAGTCGTGACTTCGTAGGCAATTTTGTACTTTTTCCATTTTGCTGCAACAGTCTGATTTTGGGCCTAGTCAGAATAGTGATTTCAGGACCACGAATCCGAATAGAAAACATTATTTTTCTTATATTTTTATGGTCTACAGTTCTATGGAATGATTCTATGGAAATTTCATTCGAAAATTTTGACGTTTGAGCACTCAATTTAGCAAAAAAAAACTAAATTGCAAAAAGTGCAAAATTTGAGTTTTAGAAGCTAAAGGTGTCTAATTGCTATGAAATTTTAAATTGAAGGTCCTTAGATGGTAATTAGACCATTTTTTAAGTTAGTGGATAAAAATGGACATAGTAGGGTGAAATTTTAAAGTTATGCATAAAGGGCATTTTGGTCATTTGGTAAATAAAGCCAAAATAACTAAAATAAAAGATGTTCATCTTTCTAATTTCATCCCTTAGTGTCCAAAATTGAAGGGTCTCCATAGCTAGGGTTTTGGACAACTTTCAAGCTCGATTGTAAGTCTGTTCTTACCCCGCTTTTAATGCTCTTTACATTTTTGAAGTCATTGTAGCTCGATCTACCTATTTCTAGCACTAATTTGAGGTATGACTAAGGTATAGGGTTTGAACCATGATAGATATTTGTCTATTTTCATGTCTAATGGTAGAAAATGCATGTTTGGTGTTAGATAAACAACTTTTGCTAAGTGGTTTTCGGTAAAAATGTCAAAAAGGACCTATTTGTAAAAGTTATAAATTAAGTCGTAAAAGTGTGATTGAGTGGAAAATGTGGGCTGCTATAAGCATGTATATGGTTTGGCTAGGCTTGGGTAATGAAAAAATTGGATGAAAATCATTTTACGAGCCTAGGGACTAAATTGTAAAAATGTGAAACAACATTAGGGGAAAAAATGTAATTTTGCCATAATATGATTTTTTGACTGAATTGAACAATGTGTGTATTAAATAAGTTAAATATGTCATTATAGATCAAGAAAAATGTGGTTTGGACCTAGATCAGGGAAAAAGTAAAGTGTTTGACGATTAAGTCCGATTCCTACTATTTTTGTACCGAGGTAATTTCGTATATAAATAATGCATTGTTATATTTATGTTTTAAATGTTTTAATATTGTATGAATTGTGATTAACTCTTTGGACGTATTCGACAAAGTTTCAACAAGTGAGAATTCCCGGTTGAGCCTTAGAAATAGAATAGGATATGAGTGACATATCACTAGTCCGAGTGTTGGTCTCGTATGTCCTACCAGTGTCTGGGTAATCCAACATGTGTTGCAGATACCTGACAGCTTGTGTGAGCAGCACTGTGTAGCTACATCCTGACTGAAAACTTGTGTGAGTAGGCCCGTGAGTAGCTCGAAAACGAGCCTATATGCATTATGAGATGTGAGGTAGCTTTGGCTACATGTATGGCACTTATGTGCAAAATTTTCGAGTATCCATTAATTTTCCGAGTGTTCAACTGGAATGTCAAAGTTGTGAAAGACTATGGTTATATTGTGAGTTGGTACAAGTATGTACGTAAAACTCATATGTACAAGTATGGCTATAAGATGTTAGCAACATTCATGCTAATTTTCATCATGCTAATTGTATGTTAAATGTATGGTTATGATGCTTATTATTTGCATAGGGACATACTAAGCTTTATAGCTTGCTTCTCTTCCTTTCCCTTGTCTTATAGTGTCACCAAGCTAGCTCGGAGATCGGAGACCGTCAGAGATCCACTCACACTATCAACAAATATTTTGGTACCAATGAATTCAACATTTTGAGTTATGGCATGTATAGGGGACTTGGCTATTTTGTTATGTGTCATAATTGATTTGGCCAAATGTGTTGGCTTATATTGGTTGAAAGTTCATTTTGAATAAGGCCATTTGAAATTGGCTACTTTTGGTATGATCACTTTATATAATGATGTTTTTCATGGATATGGGAATTTACTTGATTGAGTTGACAGGTATATGATGTTTGTGCATGATAGATGGTAGCATGTGAATGATGTGTTGATGTCTCGGTTGTGGCTGATTTGGTTGTATGTAAATGTTGGGATTGGTGCTATGTTGTGTTGTGTAGGTGTGTGCAACAAAGGGTGGCACAATGGCTTGGTAAATAGCCTTATTTTTGTCCACACGGGTAGGCACACGGGGGTGTGTTTGCACCGTGTGTGACACATGGCTTGCCCCATGGGCATGTGCTTAGGCCGTGTGTCCCCTGCAACTTAATTTTGAGAAACAAAATGCTCAGAATCGAATACACAGGCAGAGACATGGGCATGTATCTCAACCATGTGGATGACATGGCCTCAAGCATAGGCGTGTGAAGTTTGCACCTATTTTATGAAAAATCATAATATTTAAATCGACAACACGGCCTAGCACACAAACGTGTGACTTGGCCGTGTGTCTTCAATTTGTTCTTGGGTGACAAATAGAGAGTTACATAGGTTTGGGACACGGGCGTCTGTGACTACACGGCCTGCCCACACGAGCGTGTCCCAGATCCACTCGAGCGTGTGACCCTAGTTTAGTGAAAAATTTTACTAAGTGTTGCAAAATTTTCTAAAGTTCTCAGTTTAGTCCCGAACCACTTCCAAAGCATGTTTTGGGCCTCGTAGGCTTGTATTAGGTACTTTGTGATTACTTGCTAACGATTTTAATTTAGACGAACATTTACGGCTCGAAAGTTTATGTTTGATTGTGTTTAAGTCTGGTAATGCCTCGTACCCTGTTCCGGTGTCGAATACGGGTAAGCAGTGTTACATTTGCTCTCTATGTTGTGACATCGGGTCTCCCATTTTTCAACATAGCATTCAGTATCGGCCTAAAATGCCTTCTAATGGTCTCCCGCACACTCACCAAGTACATTAGCTTTCCTTTAGGCCTTATTTGGCCCTTAAGGTCAATAAATTACAAAATTCACACATTTTATTAGATATAAGTAAAACTAAAGAAACTTAATTAAAATATAACAGAATGCTTGTATTCAGGCTCCTTAAGTTCAAAAATTGGTTTAATTTGCTACACCGAATTATGGCAGATTAATAAGCCTTTTTTTAAAAATTATTATTTTAGGTTATCTCCTTGAACTAAAGAATTATCTTGAATTTTTAAATTTACAATTTTGACATAAAAACCATAATTTTTTTGGAGTTTTTTTAGCTTATAAAGTATATATTTTATTTTGGGCTCATTTTATTTTTGGTTGTGAGCATGTCAACTTTATTTGTTATTCTAGAACTTGCTTCAGTTATACTTGTCGAGACCATATTTTTTGTTTGATATACTAAGATAATAAAGACATTTAGGATTTAACCTGATCAACCTTCAAATAGCTTACCTGTTGTATTATCCCTTAGTAAATCCCACTGATCCTAACACTTTTTTTTACTTAACAACCATTCATGTTAACTCATAAACAGCTTTAATGTTGTAACATTTTTTTATTGACTCCCTTATTGTTGAAATACAATATGGTTTGTGCCTGATTATGTTTCATCATTTGCATTGCTGAGTTTTCTTTTTGTTCTAGAAAAAAGGAAAAATAAATAAATAATAAAAATATTTTTTTTGCTTGAATTGTGATTCTCATTGTTTGTATAAAAGCTCACATTCGCCTTTTATTTCTTGTTGATGTAAATTATTTTAATTCAGCAACTATTTTTTTTCTAGTTTGATTTGGTAACTTATTAACTCGTCTATTGATTGTAACCAACTTTTCTGACTTTTTTCCCGCCGTTAACCTAATCCCCATTACAACCTTGTAAAGACCTCTTTATTGGTTTGTCATCTTGTTATATAATCGTGGAGATTTGATTTTCAAGTAAGCCTATGGTAATAATATTTGTTGTTCAACTGTTGATTGCACATTACTTGAACCTTAAACACTTTGAGTGCTTTGAGTGAACCTTAGTGAGGCTGTTCAATCTTGTTGAGTTGACTTTCAGGTAATTATTGAGATAGGGGAGACGCCTATGTTTCTGTGCTTTAAAACTTTTTGCTTGGATTGTTTGTATTCTTTAGTGTCATTTTAGTTTAAATTTCAAATGCATGATTATTTGTAAATTATCTTAATAAATATCAGTGAAAACAATAAATTGAAAGAAGTTAACTTGAATGTGGGTTGAGAATTTTTCCGAAGGACAAGCAAACACTTAAGTGTGGGGATATTTGATAAATGCTAAAAGTAACATGCTTTAACCTCATTCTTAATTTATTTTTGGGTGATTATCCAATTTTAGTTTTGAATTTTATGTTACCAATCCTTTAAATTAATGTTTTAATGCTTAATAAAGCACATGGGAGCAAAAGGAGCTAAAAACGAGTGAAAATTGGAGCGTTGAAACAAGTTGCAGAAGCCACAGGGTGGAACCATTCCACAAGGCCAGACCACACGGGCATGTGGTAGGCCATGTCGATTTCACAAAATTCCGCACCGAACTACAAAAAATTCCTAATTTTTAGGTTTTTAGGCATTCTAGGTCGTATGTATGATAAAAGTTAGAAGATAGAAGAGAGTGGGCAGAGAATATTCTAGAAAACAACTCGAAAAACCCAATTGAAGCTGATTTTGAAGCTGACTTCCATCAAGATTGAATATTCCCAGTTGAGTTCTTCAAAGATTATCATGTGTTTCTTTATTTCTTTTGGTTATATTGTATCTTGGATGTTTCTATTTCAAGTATGAACTAATTTTCTAAATAGCTAAGGGAGATGAACCCTATGATGGATTCTATCATTTGATTTTCATTTTAGGCTTTAAATATTTAGTTTCTTGTTCTCAATTATGTGTGGTTAATTCTTAGTTTGATATTTCTGGATTATTAATCCATGTTTGATGTGCTTAAATCGATGATTGAATAGACCCTATTTAAGAGTAGATGTTGCATAGTTGAGTGGAGTTGCATGTAGTCCTAAAAATAGGGGAATCCATATTAAAGTCAAATCTAATAGGGGAATCCATAGCAGAAGTTAATGCGATAATAAGGGTTTTAATTAGAAAGAAATTTTAATTAATCAGCATAGAGTCAGTTACTCTTATGCTCAAAAGATATATTTGCATAATTTAGGGTTTCTACGAATCAAGTTACTAAGTAAGGAAATCGTTTAATTTAGATTGATAGTAACAAATAAAATCAAGGTGAATTCTTTCCTGAATATTGTTTTGCTTCTTGGTTGTTACTTGATTATTTTCATGGTTTGTTATTTTTCATATTCATTAGTTAATTAATTTATTTAATTTTACTTTTTAATCAATCACCCAAATTATTCGGTTAAATAATAGAAAGATGGTAATTGCTAGTACCTTTAGTCTTCGTGGGAACGATATCTTTGCTCATCGTAGCTATACTATTAATTGATAGGTGTACTTGCCTTTGTTAAATTTTTAGTTAGTTTCGTGGACATCAGATATCATGATGAACTAGTAAGAGCATGGATTTCCATCCAATTAGTACATGAACCTAATTCCTTAGGCATTCACACTGTAACACCCCTAACCCGTATCCATCGTTGGAATATGGTTTTACGAGGCATTACCGATCAATACACATCGTTCACATGCATAACATATACATTTATGCATTCATATATAAAACCCATTCAAATCATTCACATTGTCCCTTATAAGGTTTTACGAGACCTTAAAACATGCTTAGAAGTGGTTCGGGACTAAACCGATAATATTTGCAAACTTTGAGAAACTTAGAAAATTTTTCAACATTCACACGCCTGTGTGAACAGGCCGTGTGCCTCACACGGTCACAGACACACCCGTGTCACAGGTCGTGTGAAAACAAGGCATACATACTGGCTTGCACCACATGGCCGAGGACACGCCCGTGTGCCATGGCCGTGGGAAAACTTGAAGGGTTACTGACTTGGGTCACACGGCTAACCACATGCCCATGTGCTGGCCCGTGTGCCACACATGACTAGTAGACACGCCCGTATGTCTAGGCCGTGCTAAACCTATAGGGTATACTGAATTTAATTCGAAGGGTTACCCCAAGGGACACACGGATGTGTAGCATGACCGTGTGTCACACACGGTTGAGACACATGCCCGTGTCTCTGCCCATGTGGACAAAAATAGACCATTTGACAAGCCAATTTGCCACCCTTATCTCATACACACATAGTAACCAAAATAGTATCATTTCAATACATATATAGGCAGCCAAAACATGCTAATTCATACACATATCATGCCATCTATCCTCAACCATTTCAACTACTCAATTCCATATTCAAAAACATACCAAATCAATATGCCAAAATCATCAAGACTTACATAAGTTCTAAATGCATTTCCTCATCAAATTATCATCTATATCATGACACAAATTGCACCATTTCATCATCTCAAAATGAATCACAATATGCCAATCTTCCAAGCATTAAGACATCAACTATTAATTAACCAAATGAACAACCATTTAGCTATATCAATAACTATGGAAAACATACCAAAACAAGCCAACATATAAGGCATTATATACATCACATATATCACTTATCAAACATATAATTCAAGCCAACTTAAATGGCCATACACACCAACATTTATAAGCCAAATCTCATGGCTAAATCATAACTCAAAACTACCAATATGACACTAGCCTATACATGCCATATACCATATATATACAAAGCTCCCAAAAGTACCAATGAGATGATCGATAGTGTGATGACGTTTTCCCGACGATCTCCAAGTCCGAGTTAGCTTTGATAATCTAGAAAACAGTGAAAGAACACACAAAGTAAGCTTTAAAACTTAGTAAGCCATATACAAATAAAGTCATCACATGAACATTTGCATATTAATTCATATATGCTAAACATAGCTAATCACATTCAAATTCACAAACCTTTCTCATTGAACATATATTCAATGTCTTAATCGAGTTCATCATATACTTCCCCTTTTTCATTACTCGTATGAATTTCGTACGTACCTGAGTCACTTAGCTCTTTCACATTTTCTTTCTCGACTTGACTTTTCCCATTGAACTGTTCAGAATAATTAAGGATATTAGGAAATCACGTAAGCTCGTACAATACCGTATCCTAGATGATCTTACATGTTATCACATATCGATGCCACTGTCTCAGACAGGGTTTTACACAAAATCGATTAACGATGCCAATGTCCCAGACATGGTCTTACATGTAATCACATCTCGATAACCTAATGTCATGACATTCGTACCCTATACTATTCCTAAGGTTCGTACGGGACTTTTGGATATCGTAACTCTGTCGATTCTTGTTCGTAATTATTCGTTCAAAATTTATAACATTTAAATGCTAAGTATACACATATAATTCAATTTAAAGGCGTTCATTTGTATATGAACTTACCTCGTAGTAGGAATAGAGGGGCTGGATCGACTAATCGTTAACTTTTGATTTCCCCGATCTAAATTTGATTTCTTTCGTTCTTGATCTATATACATTCAAAATTAATACTTTTATTCATCAACACATTCAATTTAGTCCATAAACACATATTTTAGCCAATCTGCATGTAACACCGCAAACCCAGCCTAGACATTACGACCGAATTTGACGTGTCACATCGAAGTGCCTTCCAAAATTAGAACTTTGTTGGTTAAAACCGTTTTTAAGATAAAACCCATTAGTTTGTATTACTTGAGAAAATTTGATAAATTTCGTTATTACATCCGAAATTAACTTATCAAAACGTTTGTTATCCTTGATTTCCTAATCCGAATAAAACCGCGAAAGCTTCTCTAGTTGAAAACCTTAAGGTTAAGAATGTCGGTTTTTCTTTGAAAACGTTATTATTTTGAAAACTCAATGTTCCTACTCTAGCAGTTTAAAATACAAAATCAAAAGCCCAATAAAAGTTAAAAAAATTCCCCAAATGGCCTTATTACATAATTAAAACCCAAATATAAAATCTTTGAATAAATTAAGTCATAATCAACCAATCTGCGGTCGTGTGGCCACCTCTGAGACCCTCGCGGCTCCAAATTGTCTAAGGCTGGGGATTACCTGCACCGTAAAAAGGAAAGATGAGTTTGCGAAAACTTAGTGTGTAATCCCCTACCGGTCAACAGTAACCAAATCATAGAGTATCTGTCTGGGCCTAAGCCCTATTCAGTAACAGTGCAGTTTAGGCCTAAGCCCTATATAGTGACAGAGTGGGCCTACACCCAAAATAGTATAAATACAGTGCATGTATGCAACCCATCCCAATCTAACCATCACACCACCCGTGCCAACCAGCACATCAATATCACATCGAAACTGCTAACAGTAACGCAGCAAAGCTGCTAATAACAGTAAATATGGCGTAGCCACTAATGTCAGAGTACGTCGCAAAGCCACCAGAACGGTAAAACGTGGCAAAGCCACTAGTACAGTACTTCCTCCGAATCAGAATCCCAACCCCAATGCAGAATGTCATGTCATAAATATTACGTGTATGCAAGGTTTCATACTCAGATACAGTCATGCATATATCGTACACTCATCAATCAACCTACCTCTAAGGTATAATGGTCATTTCCACCCATAAGGGGTAAAATAGTAATTTTACCCCTCAGGAGTATTTTGGTCATTTAACTAATTTTAGGGGCTCGGTAGAGATAATGACCCTTCAAATGGTCTATAGTCATCTTGAATGACTTAGATAACCCGTATGGCCAAAATAGTGTAAGTGGGCTCACAGCCCATTACTCGGCCCAAGTTGGCCCACACGCTCATGTAACCCAAACAACCCAATTTCAGTCGCGGCTATGCAAACCCCATAATCATCTCCAATATTTATCACTCACTGAATACTTTATCCGTGTGAGGCCCACGAGCCCATTGGGGCATCTCAACCCAACGAGGCCCACAACGGCCCAGGCTCACGAAAATACTTGTGGCGACATTTACAGTTTTTTGTCCCTGATTTGTGGGCTCAATTTATAGCACTGGCGTTCGCACGCTCGTGAGGCCTCAATTGCCGAAGTTTTGACTTTTCGACTTTTCGACTTTTGCCGACTCACAACAACGTAATGGTGTAGATGCACACCTTCGTCCATCGTTTGGTAGTAGCAAAAGTTTGGGTGTACGATTACACACCTGGATTTTCAAAAATGAGAGAACCTCCTACGAGTCCAAAGCCTACAATCGATCCAACATTCAGTTAATCTCCACTTAAAACAATCAAGAACAACTAATCCAAAATCCAAATCTTCCGCTTACCCTGACCGAAAAGAGAGTGGCCAACTGCGTCCGAAATAGTTAGGGTCGATCACCTATATTTAGTCACCTAACTGCACTCACGACAGATTAAAAGGTAAAACTAAATAAAATGTAGCCTACAATCATAAAGATAACACTGAAGAGACTAGGGGCAATCGGCTTTACTAAAGGATTTGGAAGACAGGGTTTCAATGGTTCGAGAACATGCTACGCCCTTCGTTTCTCAGCGATACCTGGAATCCATGGACACGCATCATGGGAAAAGAGGTCACCAATCGACAACTACATAGATTTATGAGAAGGGATATTCGATTTTTAAGAAAATAGTAGAAGAGACAGAGTTGCCTATACGATATACTTACCAATAGCAGGGGAGCCCAGAATTTGACCAACCAGACAAACCGAGTAACACAGATACTAAAATGATGAACAAAGAATCAATAAAATATTTGAAGAAAAAGGGAAGAAGTTTCGGAAAGGGGGTGTTAAGTTCAACAGTAGGGTTCAGCCAAAGAAATAAATGTGTGGAAAGAAGAGAAGAAATATGGGTATTAGAGGAAGGCTATATTCGGCCAAAGATTTAGAAGGGAAGAAAGAAAAGAGAAATATGTTTCAGCACAAGGTAGAGTCAAAAGAAAGAAAAGAAAACAAAGAAATTTGGCTTAAATCCCGAAAGGCACGAAAAGAGATCGGCACAAGGGAGAATGGTGCCAAAAATGTCAAAAAGAACAAACCCGAAATAGAAAAGAAAGAGTTCGGCACCTACTCTCACACCAATTGCTGAAAATACACTCCCAAAACCCTCTTGGCCAAATTTGCACTCACAAGCACCCTCATTCGGCTACAACTCATTCCAAATTCAATTCCTTGAAATTTTCCAAGATTTTCTCCCCTTATCCCTCATTGATATCCTCCACAACAACCTCTATGACCCATTCAAACTCTCCATCACCAGAGTTCAAATCCCATACAACTCTTGTCGTCCCTTGATAGCAAAATAAATGCTCCTTGATTACCAAGGGATTCGAACCCATGCCCCCCTCAGATGCTCCACACGCTACTTGCCACTAAGCCACAAGGCTTTTTGTGACATAAAATCTCACACACTTAAACATATGTCCTAACTGTGAACAGCCAGTCTCACTTAAGAACAAAACCAAAAATTTTGCCAAGGTCCAGACTCAAACCCAGGCTTCTCAAACACTCCTAAATACACCCAAATCATTAAGCCAGTGAAGCAAACATGCAATTTGTGTCAAAGCATGCAAAATCACAGACCCTACATTTTTAGGGCGTTACACTGCACTTTGGCCCTAAACTTTTACATTTCTTACAATTTAGTCCCTATTTCATAAAGTTGCAAATTCATTAAATTTAAGGACAACTCATGCTAGTCAAATTTTGTATAGCTTCATAACAACCCATATTTTCATTTATTTCACACTTTTAACCACAACATTTCACATTTTCTCAATTTAATCCCTAAATAGCATTTTCATCGAAAATCACTTAACATAACATGGAAATCTATCATCTAACTTCCATAATTCATCATCAACCATCATAAAGCTCATAAATTTATCAATGGAATTTTACAAAATCACCAAAAAACTCAAAAATTAAGGCACGGGCTAGCTAGTACTCGAAGCAATTATCACAAAACGTAGAAATCAATAAAAACTGAGCTAAAACCGTACCTCAATCAAGCTTTGCAAGTGCCGAAATTTCAAACCCTATTTTAGTTTCTTCTTTGCTTCATTCGACCATAAAATATGGACAAAATGTCCACCATTTTTTTGTTTTAATTATTTAAGCTTAAATTCTTAAATTACAATAATAACCTTTGTTATAATCATTAATAATTCATTTAATGGATGGCTATTTATGAAAAATTCCACTAACAATGGTCTATTTACAACATAAGGACTTCACATTTAATAAACTATAACAATTGGGTACTTTTAACTTGTAGCATGCTACTTCTGCATTTTACACGTTTAAGTCTTTTTTTCTCAAATTGAGCTATAAAACGATAAAATTATTTCACGAAACTTTCACACATATCTAATTTCATGCCATAAGCATAAAAAATAATATTAAAATAATTTTACTACCTCAGATTTGTGGTCCCAAAACCACTATTCTGGTTTAGCTAAAATCGGGTTATTACACACACGTACTAATAATCGTGTAGCATTTGGCTATTATTCTAACATAAGCTTAGCTCCTTGGTGAGTTACTTAACTAGATGATCTTGAGTGTATAACCATCAACTCAACACCTATCACATCATGCACCACAAATGAGTCGTCTTGGGACAATCTTATCGAGTAGCATGCTATGACTAGTTGTCCTCTTTGAAGACATAATTTCTTAATGCATCACATGATAATGCCTACCACAAGGCTGGTCCAACTATCATATGATCATAAGAAATTTTTTCTTACTTTTAGGAAGTCTTCTCAGTGAAATCTACATGACAATGTCTACCTTAGGGCAAGTCCATTTTATGCCATCATAAGAGACCATTGATGGAGACCATATGTCTTGTTTAGGAACCTTCTCCCACTTAATATTTTAAAAATATGCAAGGTTTTTAATTTCCAGTTTCAATCATGAATGATCAATATATGCATGACATGTACATGTGGCATTCTTCCCTAATCTATATGTCATGCTTATCTCATATATGCATGACATGCTATAGAAATGTTATAATATTCACATTTATAAAAATAAAAAATTTTGATTCTTCATAGTTTTTCTTCTAAAGAAAAACATGAAGAAGTGAATGTGAACCATGCACAGGTAAGCTCAGGAAAGGGAGGTGAGTCGTATTCGACCGCTTAAAAACCACACCTTTCCTTGCCAGGTCCAATCCTAGACAATCACTTTATCATTACCACACTTCTTATCTTAATTGGTCAACTTTGGATCAGCTCATACATATATATATCATAATTATATTATTAACAATTGCTAAACAAATAAATAATAAGATGGGTAATTAAATAAAATTGTTAGCCAATGTTTTCATGGTTCTATTTTTAGAAAATAAATGAAAAACAAAAGTTACATAGTTTTTCACCACAAGGCATTCTTTTTGTCTTCAACCATTATCGCTCCATCTTCTCCTTGTTATGGACTTATTTATGAAAAAATTACATTTATGTCCTATGTCTGTTTCCAACTCACAAATTCTATATAAAAAATAATCCTACGTAGAGGTGATAGTCCACAACCTATATCCTAAGAACCACAACCTTGACAAAAAATAATAATTATATAAAAATATATATATAATATCACATTCATTCACATACATTCCCCTAAACATGTGACTAATCACAATAGTACCAAATCTTATCAAATATTAATCAAACAAGATGAAGAGAGAGATTTAGTATCGATTTACACCATAAACATATCACAACTTGGCTTTGATATCAATTGTTGGAAAAAATCTGGTTTGAAAAGAATTTTCTTGCACAACAAAAAATTAAAGTTTTAAACATTGACTCAGTTCGTGATATTTATAGCAATAAACCCTGATCGAATTCAAACATATGTTTTCGGGTTATCTGACGTTCGTTCTTCCTAACTTTCAACCAAATGATCTTTTCTGCTATTCTCATATCACAAACTACTTTGAGTGGGGGCTCGAACCATATGAATCGAAACACAGACCTAAAAAAACTTTTCTCTCTTTTATTTGGGGTGAAAATGTAAATTCTCTCTTCTTTAATAGAAACCGATAGGGAAAGGGGCTAATAGGGTGCGCTTCCCCTCATAGGTATTATGATGGGGATTTGGGCCTCTCTCACATCAGGTCCAATTACGAGTACTTCCTAGGCCTTTTGACCCAATACTTTGTAATATGATCCAACCCCATTCGGTTTTTTTATTTCCCAAAATAAACTTTAATATTCTATATTAAATAATTTTCTCATCCCTATTTTACTTCTAGTAAACTTTTGATGATTTTACCCCAAGTAAAATATCGAGAAAATCTATTCAATATTTCATAAATCAACATGTTCACTATGACCGAATGATTTATTTTCATTTTCAGGCTTCAAAATAGCTAAAAAAACATAAACTCATTCTTCTGGTCATTTTTAAGCAATCCGTATAGAATTTTAAATGTATCATTTCTATTTCCATTTCCATTTTTGGAACCTACATTCATTTCTAAATGATTTCATTTTTTAATTTTGAAAAAAACTAAAATCATTCCTGAATGTTTTTCATTTCTCTTTTCCTATTCATTCTATTCATTTCTATTCAAACTCACAATTAATTTATGGTTTCAACAAGCTAGCGGAGGGAACAAAATGATTGGACATACATAATTAGGGCTCAAATGATATATAATTAAGTTCCAGCTTTTATCCTATTAATTATAAACTCATTTCACAAAGTTATTCCACTATAGTATCATGACTGAGCTCTCCTTAACGATATACCATTATGAAAGCAACTATACAATACTCATCCAATGACCTTGTTATAAGTGTGTTACCTTATTAGGATATCCTTGTTCTCTTTGGGATATTATTCGATCTCCCAATACAATCCTATTTTATCTCAAGGTAACCATTATATCTTCTTTCATGAAAAGTCAATCAATGTCAAATTGTGATCAAGTCATCCATCACAAAGATGAACGACCCGTGGCCACGTTTACTTTTCATCAACCATGTAATGCCAATGAGAGGATATCATTTACCCATGTTTTGGGCTATGAATTTCACTATTGTGAATGATGCTACATATTGCAAAACTTGTACACCCAATGCACCAACTTTTAGTTCCTTATCTTTTTGAACTTAGACTTTTACTTAAATCAAAGTGTACGAGTCACGCATACATAGTCTGCCATCTACTCAGGATTTAGGTATGCCACACTATGAACGTCACAAGTAAATAAATCCATAAAAAAATTCAAGATTTATTTTTCTTGGGTCTAGTCTGATGTTCTATGAGTCCAGTCAATCACATTTATGTCTCTATCTTTTAGGAGTTATATGCTCCGATGCCTAAGACAAGGCATCTCCTTAATTGGATGAAATATTATTCTTTTAATCGGTTTGCTCATTTTCGATTAGACTAAGGACATGTTTAAGTTTGTCTACTAATACAAGTTTTCTCATCGTATTATGATCTGACCATGTAATACCGCTTAGTATTAGTTAAACATTAGACAACCAATGAGAAACATTTTGTTCCATTTTGCTTTACGTGCAAAAACCATTTGAGGACGGTATACAAAGTATTAATGTAATTCATGAATAGTTTTGTCAACCAATTTGTTTAAAAAATTACAAGTGTACTTAGACGAGAATACTACACTTAGGGCACTAGATCTAATAGATGTGACTAACTAGACTAATAGTGTAACATCCCAAATTAGGGTCTAGTCAGAAAAGTAGTTTTGAGACCACAAATCTGAAATAGTAATAATAATATTATGATTATTTGATGATCCATGATATGATTGCATGTTTGTGTGAAATTTTCATGAAGAAATTCTATGCCTAAAGTGTCCAATTTGACTTTAGGGACTAAACTGAATAAGTTGCAAAACTTGTATTCTAGAAGCTTTAAGCATGAAATTGCATTAGATTATTAATTATAGGTCCTTAAATAGCGATTTGACCAAGTTCTAAAATTTTGGACAAAAATGGGCATGGATAGGAAAAATTTGAAAGAAAGGCCTTAAAGGCATTTTGGTCATTTGGTAAATAGAAGAATAAAAAAGGAAAAATCAAGCAAAAATGATGTCCATCTTCTCTAAGGGTGTCAAAATTTTGGGGAGTCTCCATAGCTAGGGTTTTCAAAATTTTCAAGCTTGATTGCTGAAATTTTTAAAGTTGTCACCAACCGATCTAGCCATTTCTACCATTATTTTGAGCTAGGGTTCATGTATGGAATTTGACGCATGTGTGATATGGTTGTATTTTGATGTTTAATGGAGGAATATGAATGTTTGATGTGTGATAAACATCTTTTGCTAAGTGATTTTTAGTGAAAACACCTAAAAGGGACTTGTTTGTAAAAGGTGTAAAAATGAGTAGTAGAAATGTGAAATAAAAGAAAATGTGGGCTGATATGAGTTAGAATACGAATCGGCTAGGCTTGGGTAACCAAGAAATTGCATGCATTTCATTTTACAAACCTAGGGAGTAAAGTGTAAATAAGTGAAAAGTTAAGGGTAAAAAGGTAATTTTACCAAAGTATGTGTTATGGGTCGATATGAACAATGTGTGTATTGAACAAGTTAAATTTGGCATTATAGATTAAGAAAAAAGTGATTCCGGTCTTGATCGGGGGAAAAACAAGGTTTACAAGGATTAGGCTCGTTTCTATCATTTTGTACTGAGGTAAGTTCAGTTGGAAGTAATGCAACATGGATCATATTTTAAATGCTTTAATATTGCATGTATGATAAGTACTTACATATTTGATATGTTGTTGTATCATGTGTTTACTGCCTAAATTTTATCGTGATTTATACTTTGATTATCCCATGAATATGTGATTGGTGCTATGAGTATTGAAAATGACATTACAAGCAAGTTCGACAGAATATGGTATCAAAGAATCCCATTTGAACCTTAGGAATAGTTTAGGATACAAGTGATATGTCACTAGGAACTATGTGATCTGAACTCATTGAGTTGTGGTATGAGTTCATGATATATGTCACATCTGAACTCGTTGAGTTATGGTCTGAGTTTGTAATGTATGTGACACATGTTTTAGCGTCAAGGTACTGGTCTCATATATTCTATCAGTGGCTGGGTAGTCTGGTATATGTTGCGAATACCCGATAGCCTATGTGAGCAGACCCGTGAGTAGCTCAAAAGCGAGTAACATGTAATATGTGATATGAGGTAGCATTGGCTATATATGAGGCACTTAGGTGGGAAATTTTGATGTATCCGATAGTATTCCAAGTGTTCAATGTGTAGTTCTAAAGGAAGTTCAATGAACAATCTTGATGAATACGTTAAAGACAAGAAAGTAAGTTATTATATGCAAGTGGGCACAAGTATGTACATCAAACTCATGAGAATGTCATGAGATATGATGAACTTATGGTAAGAAAATGAATATATATATGAAGAATTAGTTTAAAAGATTTGATAAAATGCAAGATTATGTTCATTATGTTAAATGTATGATTAATACTTATTTAAGTTGTATTTTATTTGCATGTGAACTTACTAAACTTTAATGCTTACCCCATTTCCTTTCCTTTTCTTATAGTGTCACCAAGCTAGCTCGAGGATCGGAGGACGTCGGAGACTCGATCACACTATCAATTGAATATTTGGGTATATCTAGTCTTATCATTTTAAGTATGGCATGTATAGAGACTTGGTCTTTTTGTTATGTGTCATATTGATTAGCCAAATGAGTTGGCTCATGAAAGTACTATGATTATTTTTGTATATGGCCATGAGAGGTGGCTCATATTGACTATTTGGGTTGTAACCCTAATTATTGGTGCATGCGTGCAAATGTGTTTATGGATTAATGTGGTTATGGTTGCTTATGGTTAATGAGTATGATGGATGACATGTATGTTTGGTGTATGAAATATGATTAATGTGTAAGACAATAAATGTGGTGCAAATGTGTAACTTGAAAGTAGGTTAGCAAAGATGATAGACAAATATGAAATTGGTGTGGAATGCCATATGAAAGCATGATAGTTTGAATAGGTGATATGTTGACATTACCAAGTCATAATTTAACCATGAATGTGAATGCTTGAGTAATCAAATGTGCCATGTTGCATGCCATGAGGTGAGTGTAAGTATGTGAGTGTTTAAGGGTGGCAAATGGCTTGGAAAATAGCCTAGATAATTTCCACAGGGTTAGACACACGGGCATGTGTCTAGGCCATGTGTGACACACGGTCCGCCCCAAAGGTGTGTGATCCGGCTGTGTGCCCCTTGCACCCTAATTATGCAAAACAGAATGTCCAGTAGTAAACACACGGGTAGAGACATGGCCATGTGTCTCAGCCGTGTGAAGGACATGGCCCTAGGTCATGGGCGTGTGCCCAAGCCGTGTGAAGTCTGCACTTAATTTTTGGAATTTAATTCGCCACACGGTCCAAGCACACGGATGTGTGACTTGGCAGTGTGACCTTATTTGGTTGATGACATCATAGTCAAAGAGTTACACGGGCTGAGGACACGGGCGTGTCCCAAGCCACACAAGCGTGTGTGACCAAACGACTTACCCACACGAGCGTGTAACTCCCTAAAGTAGGAAATTTTTCTAAGTTATCCTACAATTTTCTAAAGTTTTCAGTTTAGTCCTAAACCACCTTCGATGTATGTTTGGTGCCTCGTAGGCCTATATAAGGGACAATTCGCATATGTATGAATAAATTTGATTTGAACTAAAATTTTATAGCCCGATTTTGTATGTGTGCTTATGTTAAAGCTCGGTAACGCCTCGAACCCTGTTCGGACTTAGGATACCGGTAAGGGGTGTTACATTTAGTGGTATTAGAGCTATAGTTTAGTCGGTTCTCTGACTACGTGGCATTTTTTTAGTCTAGCTATACATGTCATACATAAATCGTGATAGTGTGATGACTCTTGACGATTTTAAACTGTGTTTTTCATATAGTAATGGATCCCAACAGAGCAGTGGCGGATGATGTTGAAAGTAATGCACTTGCTTCCAATGAAGGAGTAGGCAGAGAAGGAGAAGGACCTGCAACTGTTAGTAGAGGAAATGGAGGCAGAGAAGCCTTTCTCCATATGATGGATGCCTGGTACATAGAGTTCGTTTGAACGAACCCTAATGCTCAACCTCCTCCACCCCCTCCAAATCCCCAACTCGTACCCCAAGTGCCTCAAGGTATGGATTTTATGAGATTTCATAGAACCCCGGTTGATAAAATTAGAAAGCAAAGAGCCGAGGAATTTAGGGTCGATGCTAACGATGACCCCGAGAAAGTGAAATTTTGGCTTGAGAATTCCATTCAAGTATTTGATAAACTGTCATGCACACTCGAAGAGTGTTTAAAGTGTGCTATTTCCTTGTTGAGAGACGTGGCATATCATTGGTGGAAGACACTAGTTTCAGTGGTTTCGAAGGAAAGGGTCATATGGGAATTTTTTCAAGAGGAGTTCTAAAAGAAATACATCAGTTAGCGATTCATCAATCAAAAGCGTAAGGAATTTTTTGATTTGAAGCAAGGTCGCATGTTAGTTACTGAGTATGAAAGAGAGTTTGTTCGACTGAGTAAGTATACTCGAGAGTGTGTATCCTCTGAGGCTAAAATGTGCAGAAGGTTTGAAGATGGACTTAATAAGGAAATTAAAGTGTTAGTGGGCATTCTTGATGTAACACCCCAAACCTGGCCTAGAAGTTAGGCCCGAATTCGACGTGTCACATTGAAGCGTTACTGTAAAAGTCATGTTTTAACTAACATCTTTCTTAGTGTTTAAAGAGTATTTTTGTTATAGATTAAAGTTAATGGAAGCTGTGCACCAGGTAGGATGCCAGAAAAGAGGAGGTGAGTCAATTAGACTGCTTAAGTACCAACCTCTCCATGGGTCCACTCCTAGACATGCACACAACCATTGCCACACTTTAATTGAATGATTGTTCAGGAAAAACCATTTCGTTTTAAGCCATTGAAAGCACTTGTTAATTTTTTTAAAACGTTTTCATTGCGGAAGCTTTGTCTTGTTTCACGATATTTTGAAATCAGATAATTTCTTTTAAAAACGCGCCCTAGAGCTATTCAATCCGAAACCTTTAAATCCATATCATGCCTAAGCTAATAATCATACTAAAGTAATTAAAAATAATTAAAGCGGCCTTATTACAACTTAAAACCCGAAAACATAAAGGAAGTAATCTAGAATAAAAGTGAAGGCATAAACACTTATTTTAAACAGTCCACATGGCCATTCTGAATTCCCTCTAGCTCCAAGTCCACCGATCTAAGGCTCACTTGCAAAGATAAGGAAAGGAGGGTAAGTTTGAAACTCAGTGTGCAACAAGCCCCTTTCAGAGCCTAAACTAATACCAGCATACTGGGCTAAGCTCTAATTCAGTCTCGACATATACTGGGCCGAAGCCTTTCGTTTAACGGTTACTGGGCCGAAGCCTTTTCATAAATCATATCACTGGGCCAAAGCCTTTACTGTAATCGGTATGGCCCATAAGCCCATTTCAATATCACATATAATACCAATGAATGTATGCAAGCCCATTTGGGGAGACTACTCAACCCACCATCTGCTACTCTCCACCCGTACCAACCAAGCTCTCCATGTGGGGAATAACTCAACCCACCCAAACAAACTCTCCACTGGCAGCATAGCTGCTTTATCATATAACTGGAGGCCTAGCCTCTTTAATAACTAGGGCAAAGCCCTTTTTTGATAAACTGGGGCAAAGCCCTTTTCGGTAAACTAATGCAAAGCCCTTTTTGCACTTCCTCCATTTATATCAAACCCAACCCATGCATATAATGAGTATATCATGTGCATCTCATAACATATCATGTGCATATCATGTCATATCATGTATATCAAAATCTCATGCATCATATTCATAATTAAACCCTACGGGTATAATGATCATTTTTACCTAAAGGCAAAATAGTCATTTACCATATTTTAGGGTTAATTTCATAAATTTACCAAATATTATGGGTTTTCCACGTTCATTAACAATTATCAACATTCTCAAGTGTTTAAATAATGATTTTAACGCACTTTATCAAATTAGGGCTTTTGGCCCAAAACCCCTAATGGGTCCGACGAATACCGATTTAGCCCATTAAGCCCACATAATCCAAATTTTACAACAGTACTAACCACGTTAACATGCAATTTATCCAAGTTCCAATTTCTATCAATTTTACCCAAATGGGCCCGGAAGCCCATTGGACCCAATTTCAGCCCATTGAAGCCCAACTTACCGTCGTGCACAGAATTGTGCTCTTACCTGTTCCATCGATCCAAACACCGATCATATCATTTTTATCACATCTAAAACCACATGCAAAATCTCAAGTTCCCGAAATGCCAGAATTTTGGTATTTCGGCTTTTCTGCGAATATTAGCCTAAGCTATTACGAGGGTTGTTACACACCTGTTTGGTGACGACTGCCACTGAGATCCCTTACGATGTCCTACAATTGATTACCACAATTCTTAGATTGCAAACCACAATAACCAATCCCAATATTCACCTACCATATTCGAACCATGCCCCTAAAGCCTTTAGAATCTTACCTTTTTGCCGAAAACCGATGACTAGATCTAAGTCTAGTTGTTCCAAAGATCCAAGCCTTTGATCCAACCTCTAGAAGACACTAAACACCAAAATAAATCATCGGTTAAATATTCTTAAAGCCCTATGCCCAAATCGACAGCCTCCCTAGATTTTAGGGACTTCGGCTTTTTCTAAATTGTAAAATAAGACTAGATCTGAGGTGACGAGCACTTACCACCTATTCCTCTTTGAGTTCTATGCAGATCTGGTGCAGATCTATCCTCTAAACGATAGTAGAACTCGAATCCAGGAGATCTGGAGTTTTGGCTATAAGTCCCTAAATCTATGGTACTTCAGATTTTTAAGTGATGAAGAAGATGGTGATTTGAGGCTATAGCTTTGAAGCAATGTTGCCGACAGATACTAAGGGTTTAGAGAAGATGAAATTTAATCAAAAGGAACAAAATAACTGAAGGATTTTGGCTTGGAGAAATCGGCACAAGAAGTGAGTTTTCGGGATTTCGGCTTTTATGGCGATCGGCTATGAAAGTTTTGTGGAGGATGGGATCGATAGAGGAGGTGAGTAAGGTGATCAGAAGGTTTCAGCTAGAAGAAAGAGCAAAAAGGAAGAAAAAAAATGGAGGAAAAAGAGAAGAAGAAGAACTCAGCACCAAGGAGAAGAAATTTGCATTTTCGGCTTTTGTGAGAACTCAGGGAGGATGAATGACAGTGAAAGCTTTCAAGTGGCTAACCCTAATTCTCCAAGACAGAAAAAGAAAAGAACCTAACCCTAATATAAACTAAAACAATCGCCCCAACCTCCCTAAGGCCCTTGCCGAAATTCACTTAAGTGATCACATGCCTGGCACATGCCTAAAATTAAAAAGTAACAATATGCCTACCTTGCAACTTGAACCCTAGACCTTTAATTTCTTCCCATGCGCCATTTTTTTAGGAACTTAGTGGCGCCACCTTGCCACTTTACCAAGGTCTTATTTGTATCATAATTTACCACCTCAATTTTAAAAGCCCATATCGCCAGAACTCTCTTTCTCCAAAATTAAAAATTCAAGAATTACCTCGAATTGAATTTACTCTTAGGCCTTTTTCCCACACCATAACCCTTCGTAATTTATTTAATTACATACTAAATAATAATAATAATAATTAAAACATCCAAATTGTTCGGGCCGTCTTCTACCCGAACCTAGACTCAAGGCCCATTACTCCTAGGCCCAAAAATTGGGGCGTTACACTTGAGCTGAAGAAATTTGTTGTGCTCGTTAATCAGGCTTGTAAAGCTGAGGAACTGACTAAGGAAAAGAAAAAAGTCGAGCCTGAGGCTAGAGATATGAGGAAGAGGCTGATGAGCAAGTCTCTTCCATCCCAATCTAAGAAATCTAGAGATATGTATTCCCATTCTTATGTTTTGGCTGGGCTTTCGTACAGAAACCGTAAGAAGCAAAATTCGGGTTTTAAGTCTCAGACTACATCTGTGGCTAATGTGGGTAATGATAGAGCTTCTAGACCCAAGTGCCAACAATGTGGTAGTGGTCATTTCGGTAAGTGTAGGGTGAGCGATGGATCCTATTTCCGATGTGGTTCCCAAGACCATTATATCAAGGATTGTCCTGAAATGGTCGAGAAAGAAAATTTTCATAATATAAGGCCGGGTAATACAGCTACAAAGGGGAGACCCTCTAGAAACGCTAGTAATGGGGCTACTAGTAAAAATGTAGCAAGGGATAAAGTAGTGAGATCTAAAGCTAGAGCTCCGGCTAGAGCCTATGCCATACGTGTGTGTGAGGACGCATCTTCTTCCAACGTGATTACGGGTACTTTTTCTCTCTATACTACTTTTGTTATTGCCTTGATTGACCCTAGTTCTTCTCATTCATATGTGTGCACGAAATTGGTATCTAGTATGAATACGCCTATTGAGTCTACGAAATTTATGATTAAAGTGTCAAACCCATTAGGCAAGTATGTTTTAGTTGATAAGGTATGTAAGAAATGTCCTTTGATGATTAGAGATCACTGTTTTCCAGCTGACTTAATGTTATATTGGGCATGGATTGGTTGACATTTCATGATGCTATAGTAAATTGTAGACAAAAAGTTCTTGAATTGAAATGTGAAAATGGTGAAATTCTCCGGGTTGAATCAGATGAGTCAGATAGGTTACCAATTGTGGTTTCTTCGATTTCTGCTCAAAAATGTATTAGGAAAGGATGCAAAGCTTATTTGGCTTATGTGTTGAATACAAAAGAGTCTGAGTTGAGGATTGAACCAGTGCCTATTGTATGTGAGTATACGGATATGTTCCCAAAAGAGCTGCCTAGATTACCTCCTATTAGGGAAGTTGAGTTTGATATTGAGTTAATCCCTAGTACAGCACCTATTTCAATTACTCCATATAGAATGGCCCTAACTGAATTGAAAGAACTGAAGTTACAGTTGCAAGAATTGACTGACAAGGGTTTTGTGAGATCGAGCTTTTCGCTGTGGGGTGCTCCGATGTTATTTCTGAAAAAGAAAGACAGATCTATGAGGTTATGTATAGATTACCGACAGCTCAATAAGGTAACGATTAAGAATAAGTATCATTTGCCAAGGATTGATGACTTGTTTGATCAGTTGAAAGGAGCGACATGGTTTCCTAAAATAGACTTGAGGTCCAGTTACTCCCAGTTAAGAGTGAAAGACTCGAATGTGCCGAAAACTGCTTTTCGGAAGAGGTATGGTCACTATTAATTTCTTGTCATGCCTTTTGGTTTAACGAATGCTCCTGCCGCATTTATAGACTTGATAAACTGTATTTTTCGACCGTATTTAGATAAATTTGTTGTTATTTTTATTGATGACATATTGATTTATTCTTGCGATGAATCCGAGCATGCCGAACATTTGAGAACTATTTTGAAAACCTTGAGAGACAAGAAATTGTATGCCAAGTTTAGTAAAAGTGAGTTTTGGCTTTGAGAAGTTGGATTCTTGGGCCACATTGTTTCGAGTGATGGTATTAGAGTTGACCCGAGTAAGATCTCAACTATTGTTGAATAGAAATCGTCGAAGAATATAAATGAGGTTAGAAGCTTTCTAGGCTTGGTCGGTTATTATAGACAATTTGTTAAAGGATTCTTCATGATTGCTACTCCGATGATGAGGTTGTTACAGAAAGATGTCAAGTTCGAATGGATAGAAAAGTGCCAACAGAGTTTTGAGAAATTAAAGGCATTATTGACTGACGCTCCGATTTTGGTACAACCCTAGTCAGGTAAAAAATTTGTGATTTATAATGATGCTTCCTTAAATGGTTTGGGATATGTACTTATGCAAGAGGGTAAAGTTGTAGCTTACGCTTCGAGACAGTTGAAGCCTCACAAGAAGAACTACCCGACACATGACTTAGAGTTGGCCGCCATAGTGTTTGCTTTGAAGATTTGGCGACATTATTTATTTGGTGAAAAATACCATGTCTTTACTGATCACAAAAGTCTTAAGTACTTGATGACTCAAAAGGATTTGAACTTGCAGCAACGAAGATGGTTGGAATTATTAAAAGATTATGAACTTGTGATTGATTACTATCCGGGTAAGGCAAATGTGGTCGCCGATGCTTAGAGTTGGAAGTCGTTGTTTGCCTTAAAGCCTATGAATACATGGCTAAATTGGTCCGATGATGGCTTGATTCTAGCCGAGTTGAGAGCTAGACTGACTTTTCTCCAACAGACTTGTGACGCTCAGAAAGTTGATAAAGAGTTGCAAGCTAAGAGAATTCAGTGTGAGTCCAGCACTAAACCATATTTTCTGAGTGGCTCTGATGGTTGTTTGAGATTCTGTGGTAGGATTTGTGTTCCGAAGGACACTGAATTGATTCAAAATATTTTACATGAGGCACACAACGGTTGTTTGTCAGTTCACCCAGGCAGTACAAAAATGTATAATGGCTTGAAGAAAATGTACTGGTGGAATGGTATGAAAAGAGATATCTCAGAATTTGTATTGAAATGCTTAGTTTGTCAATAAGTAAAGGCTGAACACCAAGTACCTTCAGGTTTACTTCAGCCAATTATGGTTCTCGAGTGGAAATGGGACCAGATTACTTTGGATTTTGTGACAGGTTTGCCTTTAACTCTGAGAAAGAAAGATGTCATATGGGTTATTGTCGATAGACTGACTAAATCAGCCCATTTTATTCCAGTGCATACTGATTACTCACTTGGTAAGTTAGCTAAATTGTACATTGGTGAAATTGTTAGACTTCATGGAGTACCTATATTGATTATATCGGATAGAGATCCGAGGTTCACTTCACAATTTTGGAAAAAGTTACAAGAAGCTTTGGGTATAAAGCTGAATTTTAGCACTGCTTTTCATCCATAGATTGATGGTCAGTTTGAGCGAGTAATTCAGATCTTTGGAAGACATGCTCCGATGTTGTATACTAGAATTCCAAGGTAGTAGGGAAAAGTACTTACCGTTGGTGGAGTTTGCCTACAACAATAGTTATGAATCGAGTTTGAAAATGGCTCCTTATGAGGCATTATATGGGCGTAAGTGCCTAACGCCATTGTATTGGACCGAGCTCAGAGAAAATTAGATTCACGGAGTTGATTTGGTCAAAGAAACTGAAGAGAAAGTGAAAGTAATTCGTGATTGTCTAAAAGCCGCTTTGGATAGACAAAAATCCTACGCGAATTTGAAACGAAAAGAAATTGAGTATCAAGTCGGTGAAAAGGTATTTTTGAAAGTGTCTCCATGGAAAAAGGTTTTGAGATTTGGCAAGAAGGGCAAGTTGAGTCCTTGTTTTATAGGACCGTATGAGATCACCGAGAGAATAGGGCTGGTTGCCTATCGGTTGGCTTTACCATCCCGGGTTGGAGAAGATTCATGATGTATTTCATGTGTCTATGTTGCGCCGATATAGATCATATCCTTCACATGTGATTTCACCGACAGAAGTTGAGATTCGACCAGATATGACTTATGGTGGGGAACAGGTTAAGGTTTTGGCACGAGAATTTAAACAATTAAGAAATAAAAGCATTGCTTTGGTGAAAGTGTTATGGCAAAGACATGGGGTTGAAGAGGCTACATGGTAGCTCGAGGAGGTCATGAAGAAACAATACCCAAACCTTTTTACCGGTAATATTTTCGAGAAAGAAAATCCCTAAAGGGGGAGAGTTGTTACATCTCGAATAAGGGTCTAGTTAGAACAGTGGTTTCGAGACCACAAATCCGAAATAGAAATAATTATCTTATGATTATTTGATGATCCATGATATGATTGCATGTTTGTGTGAAATTTTCATGAAGAAATTATATACCTAAAGCGTCCAATTTGACTTTAGGGACTAAATTGAATAAGTTGTAAAACTTGTATTCTAGAAGCTTCAAGCATGAAATTGCATTAGATTATTAATTAGAGGTCCTTAAATAGCAATTTGACCAAGTTTTAAAATTTTGGACAAAACTGGGCATGAATAGGAAAATTTTGAAAGAAATGGCCTTAAGGGTATTTTGGTCATTTGGTAAATAAAAGAATAAAAAGGGAAAAATCAAGAAAAAATGATGTCCATCTTCTCTAAGGGTGCCGAAATTTGGGAGAGTCTCCATAGGTAGGGTTTTCAACATTTTCAAGCTTGACAGTAAGTTCTCCCAAGTCTCGTTTTTAATGTTCTTTACATTTTTGAAGTTGTCGTCAACCGGTCTAGCCATTTCTACCATTATTTTGAGCTAGGGTTCATGTATGGAATTTGACCCATGTGTGACATGGTTGTATTTTGATGTTTAATAGAGGAATATGAATGTTTGATGTGTGATAAACATCTTTTGCTATGTGATTTTTAGTGAAAACACCTAAAAGGGACTTATTTGTAAAAGGTGTAAAAATGAGTAGAAGAAATGTGAAATAAAAGAAAATGTGGGCTGATATGAGTTAGAATATGAATTGCCTAGGCTTGGATAACCAAGAAATTGCATGCATTTCATTTTACGAACCTAGGTACTAAAGTGTAAATAAGTGAAAAATTAGGGGTAAAAAGGTAATTTTACCAAAGTATGTGTTATGGGTCGATATGAGCAATGTGTGTATTGAACAAGTTAAATTTGGCATTATAGATCAAGAAAAACATGATTCGGGTCTTGATCGGGGGAAAAATAAGGTTTACGAGGATTAGGCTCGTTTCTATCATTTTGTACCGATGTAAGTTCCTTTGCCAATAATGCAACATGGACCATACTTTAAATGCTTTAATTACATATTTGATATGTTGTTATATCATGTGTTTATTGCCTAAATTATACTTTGATTATCCCATGAAAATATGATAGGTGCAATGAGTATTGAAATCGACGTTACGAGCAAGTTCGACAGAAATGTGGTATCGAAGAATCTCATTTGAACCTTGTGATACAAGTGACATGTCACTAGGAACTATGTAATCTGAACTCATTGAGTTGTGGTCTGAGTTCATGATATATGTCACATCTCAACTCATTGAGTCATGGTCTGAGTTCGTGATGTATGTGACACATGTTTTGGCGTCAGGGTACTGGTCTCGTATATTCTACCGGTGGCTGGGTAGTCCGACATGTGTTGCGGATACTCGATAGCCTATGTGAGCAGACCCGTGAGTAACTCAAAAGCAAGCAACATGTGATATATGATATGAGGTAGCATTCGCTATATATGAGGCACTTAGGTGCGAGATTCCGATGTATCCGATAGTATTCCCAGTGTTTAACGGGTAGTTCTAAAGGAAGTTCAATGAACAATCTTAATGAATACGTCAAAGGTGAGAAAGTAAGTTATTATGTGCAAGTGGGCATAGGTATGTACATTGAACTCATGAAAATGTCATGAGATATGATGAACTCGTGGTGAGAATATGAATATATATATGAATAATGAGTTTAAGAGATTTGATAAAATGCAAGATTATGTTCATTATGTTAAATGAATGATTAATACTTATTTAAGTTGTATCTTATTTGCATGTGAACTTACTAAGCTTTAATGCTTACCCCATTTCCTTTCCTTTTCTTATAGCGTCGCCAAGTTAGCTCAGGGATTGGATGACGTCGGAGACTCTATCACACAATCAATTGAATATTTGGGTATAGCTAGTCTTATCGTTTTGAGTATGGCATGTGTAAGGACTTGGTCTTTTTGTTATGTGTCATATTGATTAGCCAAATGAGTTGGCTCATGAAATTACTATGATTATTTTTGTATATGTCCATGAGAGGTGGCTCATATTTACTATTTAGGTTGTAACCCTAATTATTGGTGCATGCATGCAAATGTGTTTATGCATTAATGTGGTTATGGTTGCTTATGGTCAATGAGTATGATGGATAGCATGTATGTTTGGTGTATGAAATATGATTAATGTGTAAGACAATAAATGTGGTGCAAATGTGTAACTTGAAAGTAGATTAGCAAAGATGATAGACAAATATGAAATTGGTGTGGAATGCCATATGAAAGCATGATAGTTTGAATAGGTGATATGTTGACATTACCAAGTCATAATTTAACCATGAATGTGAATGCTTGAGTAATCAAATGTGCCATGTTGCATGCCATGAGGTGAGTGTAAGTATGTGAGTGTTTAAGGGTGGCAAATGGCTTGGAAAATAGCCTAGATAATTTCCACAAGGTTAGACATATGGGCATGTGTCTAGGCTGTGTGTGAGACATAGTCTGCCCCATGGGTGTGTGATCCGATCGTGTGTCTGCTACACCCTAATTATGCAAAACAGAATGCCCAATAGTAAACACATGGGTAGAGAGACGGTTATGTCTCTCAGCCGTGTGAAGGACACGGCCTTAGGACATGGGCGTGTGCCCAAGCCGTGTGAAGTCTGCACTTAATTTTTGGAATTTAATTTGCCACACGCCCTGAGCACAAGGGTGTGTGACTTGGCCGTGTGACCTCATTTGGTTGATGACATCATAGTCAAAAAGTTACACGGGCTGAGGACACTGGCGTGTCCCAAGCCACCTGGGCGTGTGTGACCACATGGCCTACCCACACAGGCGTGTGACTCCCCAAAGTAGGAAATTTTTTCTAAGTTATCCTAAAATTTTCTAAAGTTCTCAGTTTAGTCCTGAACCACCTTCGATGTATGTTTGGGGCCCCATAGACCTATATAAGGGACAATTTGCATATGTATGAATGAAACTGATTTGAACAAAAATTTTATAGCCCGATTTTGTATGTGTGCTTGTGTTAAAGCCCGATAACGCCTCGAACCCTATTACAACTTTGGATACAGGTAAGGGGTGTTACAAATAGTACGTTGAACTGGACCCATAAAGAATAGATCCTAAATCCCTTTATCAATTTATTCACCTGTGACATTCAAAGTGCGGCATACCTTACTCCTAAATGGATGACAGACTATGTATGCGTGATTCCTATACTTTAATGTAAGTAAAAGCCTCAGTTCAAATAGATAAGGAACCAAAAGCTGATAAATTGGGTATACGACTTATTCAGTATGAAACACCATTTACAATAGTGGAATTCATAGCATGAAATATGGGTAAATGATATCCTTTCATTGGTATTACATGGTAGATGAAAATTAAACATTTCAACGGGTCATTCATCTTTGTGATGAATGACTTGATTACTTTTTTATAGTAATTGAATATTAATGAATGAAGATGTAATAGTTTCCATGAGATAAAATAGGATCATATTGAGAGAATAAATTTATCCCAAAAAGATTAAGGATGTCATGTGACGGTAACACGCTTATGACAAGGTCATTAGACGAGCACTGTAACACCCCAAACCCAGTCTAGACTTTACGATCGAATTTAGAGGTCACATTGACCATCGAAATGGCCAAGTAGAAATGATAAAACCTTCAGAAATTTATTATTAAAATGTTTTCTTATTTTCAAAAAAATGTAGTGGCTTTTATTTTATAAAAACATTAATATTACCGAGTTTAAAATAAGATCCAATTAAACAAAAGTTCTTATTAATTTTGGAAACATATTTAACTTATAATTTACATTTCAGAAATTCAAGTACGAATTTTGTAGTGGAAAAATATGATGACTTTAACCTAAGTCGAGTAACATGCATTGTTCTATTTCAAAATAAGTATCCAAATCCAATTAATGAGATGAGCATTCATGCATAAAAACCCTAAAATAAAGAGAAAAACCCAAACCACAGATCAAATAACTTTACAATCCAAAAACCAAAAAAGTTTAGGAAAAATGTAATTTGAATAATTTATAAGTCTGAAGTCCATATGTTCGCATGTCATGTCCGATCCTAGTTTCAAGCATTATCTAAGATGGTTGAAACTATGAGGTGAGCTAACTAGCTCAGTGTGAGTCTAAACAATAAGAACATTCAAATATCATTCACCATTAATAACATTGTAACACAAACATAGCATAAACATTACCATTCAAAACTGTCATGGACATAACACAATGCATAATGAATTCCATCCCCAACCATTCGCTACCACCACAAGTTCCCTAGAACTCGTCTACCAAACTCCATACATTGCGAGCTGAACTCTATGTAGTTAAACCACCATTACATGTAATGCAAATATACTGCCATTCAAAATAAATGTGATATAATCGTTGTTTTCATCATTACTCTCGGTGCAGTGCATTGAGGACATATATGCAGACTTAATATGTTGCCATTACTCCATGGAACTCCTCCATTATCCACATAATCTCGCCCCATGCACATGCGATGTGTCATAGAAATTTCAATAAAAATCATGTTTCTATTACATTCCCATTTCAATAGCATGTTTTACAGGCTCTCATAATAGCATTCACTTCCGTTCAATAATAACACTTATCAATCATTCAGTTTCACCATCAATACGGTGACATTCCAACATGTCATAGTTTCAATATCATTCATAAGAAATTTTCCAGTACATGTGTAGCAGTTTTCCATTCAGTATATCTGACAGCATTTTACCCAAACATACATTTCATTTTCATTCTAATACATGCTACTTATACAACCAGCATACATTAAATTACAAAAAAATTCATATTAATTCATACGAATACCAGGCATTCAAACATTCAATCACTCATGCAACCTTGCAAACATGTCATTTAACTAGGGCTTGAAACGTACCTAATTTTGCCACCTTGAAATCATTTACTTAGCCATTTAAGTTTGACAAACAAGCTTAACCATCATTTTAAGTATTAAAAATATTATTTAACATTTAAATTTTATAGGTTAGAACCCACACCTTAATTTCGCACAACCATAACACTACTTGTGAAACCCGCGATTCCTCCTTTAGACTTAAACTGAACCTAAATTAAAATATAATATTTATCAAGTTAAAACAATTTCAAATCATCCTTAAAACACCCTCTTGACTGTTCAATCAAATCAGTGTTACCATAATAATTTTCAAATCCAAATCGACTAGGCTACTTACACTGATTTATGTGAAACGTACTCGTGAACGAGATCTGTAGTCACTACTGATCTAGGACATTTAATCCTCGAAAATATCCAATCAAACTTTAAAGTAACCAGCCAAAGAAGAAATTATTAACAAAGCGAAACAAAGTAAGATCTCATACAAGTTTGCACTTTGCGCTACCCATTACCCATATCTCATTTGTCGGATGAACGTCTTAGCTAATTACTCAACTAGGAATGTCTAAATCAAATCCAAATAAAGAGAAAAATCCAAAAACTTACAATAGTATGGGCAACAACAGAAGGGTAACAACAGTCCTAAAACAAGGGTGTTCTAAGGGGGTGGTAACACCATTTAAGGCAACAGAAAAAACAAATTTGGGGTGGCACAAGGAGGAATCTTTGGATAGACAAAAATAAAAATTTTAAGGTTGGAATGATGATTTATTGATTGTAAAAACTACAGCCAAAAATTGGCGCACAAAGCATAACAACAGAGAAAGAAAAATAGGGCTTATCAACACTGATACGAATAAGGGAGAGGGGTGGCAATGGACATTAAAGGAGGTTGTTAGGAGTGGCAAAAAGGGAAGTTTATGATAGAAAATAGGGCTGATTTAGGAGTTTTAGACATTCAATAGGGTGGCTGGAAAAAAAAACTCTAACAATGGGGTGGCACAACTATAATGAAATTCCAGAGAAAGGAAGAAACTTTGAGAGAAAAAATAAGATAGGAAAGGAGAACGACTAGGGTAGGAGAAAAATTGACTTAAGTCTGAAAATAAAGTGAAAAAGTGATATTTATACCTAGGTTAAAAGGCATGGGCGGAACATTATTTTCTAGTTCTTTCATATGGTAAATGTATTTATACCTCAACCATTCCTACACTAGTGTCATAATATACCTACTCGTTAATCACCTATAATTACCTAGGTTAAAAGGCATGGGTGGAACATTATTTTCTAGTTTCTTTACATGGTAAAAATATTCACTTTTAAGAATATATCCTATTACACATATAATCACCTAGCATTCAATCATATATCACAATACTCAAAAACATGTTTATAGAAAAATTGCATAATAGTCACATGTCATATAAACTCATATATTCATAACTCACGATAAATTGCATTGCAACCACATACTCATTGAAGCAAACATCACATTATACATACATACATTTTAAGATAATTTTTCACTTGAATTATGAAACAAAAAAGTGAGCTCTATCATCATTCATCAGATACGCGGATCTCCAACACACCAACCATAGACTCATAGAGTCAAACATGTCCCAAAAGTGAAGCATAAAGCTAACACTCTCCTTATTTCCCCTCACATGTCCCATTGAATAGAGTTTAGCTCACATTCCCTTATCCCTCCAACATGTCTGAGGGCCTCAATGCCCAAAATCACTGTACATATAGGTGAGCACTCACAATCTTATGGCATGCCACTATATTTAACGATTTCAAGATCACAAGGCCAAAATATTCGAAATCAAACACATATCACTTATCGATTATCCGTGCACTATCACTTCATATTTGCCTCTTTAGCAAAACACTATCACTAACATTAAACATATACATAACATGTACACATTTGCACTTTCAAAACGGTTAACATAATCGCATATTCCATGTTATAGCATCTCATCTCAATTCACATATTTACAAACACATAAGCATATTGTTCACAAGATAGCATAGGTATGAGAAAGCTTACACTTGAAATTTAGAGTAGGGAGTTTAGGCTACTACTCAATTCCCAAATAACGCATTGAATCATGTCCACAAGTAATTATTTTAAACACTCACTGATTACACTTTCGCCGAAAAGTCGAAAGCTCAAACTAGCTTTTCCATGCCTTTATCTCTACTTGTTAAAGGTTCTATTGAATCTGGAACTTCAAAACAACAAATTAACACAACTATACAACCAAAAATCAGCCAAGGACTCATTACAAGCATACAAAACATAAGCCTAAACTAAGTTCTCATGTAACAAAAACTTATTACATAGCAAACTTTAAATTCTAATATCTCGATCTATACTTAATCTTTTCGCCTAAGATCAATTTTTTTCATCTTATAATTCACCTACGACTAATTCCAAACTTTTAAATTACAACAAAATACTAAATTCATAATATCGATTTTTTCGACATGTTTTATGGCTATTTTTCAAAAATTTATTAAAACTCAAGAAATATTTAACGAAATTTCAAAGTAACTTTAGAAACCTTCTAATTATGTTAAAACAAGTTGAAAAACACTTTAATACTAAGTTTTCATCCACAAACCTGAAATCCACCACTAATGACCAAAATTTCGGCTTTTATCTAAAACATGTATTTTAATGTCTAGAAATTCGATTTAAAAGTCTAAATAGCATTTAAAACTAATAGGAAGATGATTGGTTACCTTTAATGCAAGAAAAACAAACTTTGGTGAAATTTCAAAAAATCCATTATTGAAGAAGATGATGAAATTAATGAAGTTTTTAGGTGTTTTCTTGGTTTCAATGGAGATATATAGTTCAAGGGATGTTGGAAATCAAGAGTAATTAGGATTTAGAGATCAAAATCAATTGGGAGAGAATAGGAGAGCTAGGGACGACACTAGTAAGAAGAATGAAGAAACTAATATGAAAACATATTAAAAAAAGGGGGTTTTAGGTTGCTTTTAAAATTCTGGATAAATTGCTTCATAAAACTCTTAGTTTTGATTCTTTTACAAATCAGTCATATTTCGAAAATTAAAGATATTTAAAACTCATTTTTCAAATATTGATTTAATTTTCTAAAAACCATATTTGAAAACATTACTGGTATATCCTGTCGCAAAATTTTGAACACTCTAAGGTAGAAATTCCTAAAATACCCATAAAAATCCTAAGCCCTATTTTGGGTTGTTACATGACTACTGGTTGGAAGGATTTGAAAGGATCCTCAAGAAGATGTCCTATTTTGACAAGGAAAAGATGGGTTGTGTTGTGTCCCTACTCGACAATAAGGCTTAGGCTTGTCGTTGGTGGAATACAGTTAAGAGAGATACTACTGTTGATCGTTTGACTTAGGGATATTTTCTTGAGGTTTTTAAGAGGAAGTTTCTAGAAGATCAGTATATAGAGGCTCGTAAGCGTGAGTTTTTGGATTTGGTTCAAGGAGATTTATCAGTGGTTGATTTTGAGGCAGAGTTCATGTGAAAAAAAGAAATAATTCATGATAATAACTATAAGTCTACAAGGGAGCCTTTTTTTTGTAATTCCTATGATGCGATTGGAGCTTATAGGCAGAAAAGAATCAATTTAGATAGTCCTTTGTGGCTCCGGTGGCGACTAGAGCAATGCGTTATTGCTTCAAGAGAAGCTCCCATCGAAGTTCACTATGAATCTTTGGGTACCTATCATGAGATTTATGGACATTATCTAATAGTAAGAAGTTTAAAAAAAAAAATTCTTTGTATATACATTCGAACCACTGTTGGTCATATTTCTCTTTACCGAGAAATCGAAGAAGCTATACAAGGGTTTTTTCGGGCCTACTCATATGATACCCAATCATATGGTATCTAAGCTAAAAAATTCTATGACACCAATATGAATTCGGGTCTCTCCGGTTCAACTAGGACCCCAGTTCCTGACCCGACTTTCTACCAAAATCAAGATCGAGAAAAGGAAGTTTTCCAATCATTGACTCAAACCCATTGGCGAAGTCCACTCAGCGGAATAAGGGGGTATTTATGGCAGAACGGGCCAATCTGGTATTTCACAATAAAGTGATAGATGGAACTGCCATTAAACGGCTTATTAGCAGATTAATAGATCACTTCGGAATGGCATATACATCACACATCCTGGATCAAGTAAAAGCTCTGGGTTTCCAGCAAGCCACTACTACATCCATTTCATTAGGAATTGATAATCTTTTAACGATACATTCTAAGGGATGGCTAGACCAAGATGCTGAACAAAAAAGTTTTATTTTGGAAAAACACCATCATTTTGGGAATGTACACGCGGTAGAAAATTTACGCCAATTGGAAACACAAAAATATACACACTTTTCATGCCTTTTTTAACTTAAATTCATGCAGTTTTGATAAAATTCTTATCGAAAAATAATTAATTTTTATAAAATAATTAAAATTGAACTTAAATTATGAACATGTTGAATTTTAATTAATTTTATGATTAATTTTGATTAATTTTGATCATTTTTCGACAGGTTTGCACAAAGGGCAAAAAAAAAAAAACAACTCGACAGACACTAGTAAATGTTTAAAATCGAGAAGTAATTTGAAGTATCAAGGAAAATTAATTTTCAACCTAATTCGGTCCAATTATGTGTATTAATTCATGATATAATTAATTTTAATTTATATCCAATTTAATTTGGATTAAATAAATTATTATTATTAATTAATTATGAAAAAGTGGTCCAGTTGAGCCGAACCGAGTGAACCGAACCGACCAAGAAGTGGACAGCCCAAAACCGTCCATATGCTGACCCAAATCAGCTTATTGGCTGATTATTTAGCTTGCAAAGAGGCCCTTGAAGACTTGTTCAAGTTGCAAACAAACCCCTCCACAATTGGTGGCTTTATAGATTTGCCCCAAGCCTAAATTAGCAAAGTTGAAACTATCAACCTTGCCACATGTGTGACCGGCCAAGGGAGGGCTCTTTGGCTGATAATTTTAGCTATTTTTAGCAGCCCTCTTCAGCTATAAAAACCCCTTTAGGCTGGTCATTTGAAAGACATCTCAAGCACTCACATCTTTTCTCTCTTCTCTCCATTTTTTCTCTTCTTTTCCATTCCAAATTCCCTTGCTCTCTTGTCTATTTCTCCTCTTGGAAAAGGGGCATTCATCAGCCATTTGGAGCAGTAATTAAGTGTTCATAGCAGCCTTGGTCGACGAGGACAACAGAGAAGGAAGAATAGAGTAAACTAGTCAAGCCACGGAAAAACACCGGATTTGATTCATGTTCCCTATCTCTTTAATTTTTGTTGTTGTTATGATGAACATGTCCATGGATATTTATGTTGTTAGAATGGTTAATTTAATCAATTTAGCTTGAATTTAATTCGTGTTAGGTTGATTGCATTTCATTTGCTAAAATTGTTAAAATTGTGTTTATCTTGTTATAGGCCTCGGTAAGATGCTTGATTAAGTAAAATCATGACTAAGTTATTCTTGCATTACAATTGTGAGGTAGCTAATGAATTAATTATCTAAATGGATTGAAATTGTAATTAATGGACATATTACTTAATCAGTGCATGTTTAATCATCTAAGGTAGCTGAGGGTTAAATTAGCAATAGTATTTGACGATACATTTGGCTTGCATAACTTGCAAGATTATTGTGATTAAATTGTTTCAAGGTAAGGATACCTTGTTACCTCACGTAGTCTTTTATGTGCTTATTATATTTAATTAATCATTTGAATTGACATAGGGATATGTACAAGAGGTTATTTCGATTTAATAAGTATGTATGTGCAATAACATATTTGCCTATTAAGATTTGTTTAATCGGTTGAATTGACATAGGGATATAGTCAAGAGATGAATAGATTTTGGCAGGTGAGTATGTTCATAAGTTAGCAAATTACCGAGTTGCCACGAATTTATTCGTAACAATATAAACATGAGTTTAATAATTCTAAGTTAAGAAATGTAATTAATCTAACACAATTATGTCATCTTGATTAAAATCGTATTTTGAAATCGTGCATTTGAGATTTATCTATTTAGTTTACTTAGTTTAAAATCTTAGTTTTTAATCACCCTCTTCAAACAAAATATTTTTATTCACCAAAGTGTTTTAAATAACATTCATAAATAATTCTTTTCACAGTCCCTATGGGTACAATAACTCGACATTTAGTTGTCACTTTATTACTTGTTGCGATTGTGTACACTTGTACATTTTCGTCGTTGCAAGTTTTTGATGTCATTTTCGGGGACTGTTTTAAAAAGTAATTATTTGTGAATTTGTTAGTTTTGCATTTTGGTTTATTTTTTTGTTCAATTTTAACTTAATTAATCTTTCTGTGATTATTTCAGGTATTTATGAGTATTGACCAAATTATCGATTTACTCCCTGTAGACCCTGAGATAGAAAGAACTTTTTGACAGCAAAAAAGACAGGTGAATCAGAGTAGGGCTGAAGAGATGAACCTTGAAAATTTGACTCAAGGGAACGGAGCAGACCCTACTCAAAATCCTATCCTTATTGCTAATGATAGGGATAGAGCTTTAAGTTAGTAGGTAGTGCCAGTATTTCATGGTCTTAATCTGAGTATTAGGAGACCCGAATTTGAGGTACAATAATTCGAGCTGAAGCTAGTGATATTCCAAATGCTTCAGAATGTGGGCCAATTTAGTGGAATACCTACTGAAGATCCTCATCTCCACTTAAGACTGGTTATGGAGGTAAGCAATTATTTCAAGTTAGCTAGAGTACCCGAAGATGCATTACGATTGAAGCTGTTCCCATATTCACTGAGGGACAGAGCTTGAGCCTGGTTGAACTCATTGGCACCAAATTCAATTTTCACATGGCAAGAGTTAGTAGAAAGATTCCTCATAAAGTATTTCCCGCCTAGCAAGAATGCTAAATTGAGGAACGAGATCACTTCTTTCCAAAAAATTGATGAGTCCTTATATGAGGCATGGGAAAGGTACAAAGAATTACTACGGAAGTGCCCTCATCACGGAATCCCACATTGTATCCAACTTGAGACGTTTTATAATGGTCTTAATGCCCATACGAGGTTGGTAGTGGACGCTTCTGCTAATGGTGCTCTCCTTTCTAAGTCTTATAATGAGGCTTATGAAATCATTGAGAGGATTGCCTGCAACAATTACCAATGGCCAACCAATCGAGCAGCGTCAGGAAGACGAGTCGCTAGAATACATTAAGTAGACGCTCTCACTTCACTCACATCTCAGGTATCCTCAATATCCTTTATGCTTAAAAATTTTACCACTAATGGGTTTAATAGTTTTGTAGCACAGCCATCGAATCAATTTGAAAATATAGCCTGTGTCTATTGTGGGGAAGGACATCTATTCGAAGAATGCCCATCAAACCCAGAATTCGTTTATTACATGGGTAACCAGAACCAAAACCAAGGAAGGCAAGGACTACAATCCAATATCTACAACCCATCGTGGTGAAACCACCCTAGTTTCTCCTAGAGTAACTAAGGGGCTGGACCCAATAACACATATGCCCAACCTAGACCAACCTAGCCACATATTTTTACCTAACAAGTTCAGAAACAACCTCAAGCTGAACCATCCAATGGCTTAGAAAACTTGTTAAAGGCATACATGGCCAAGAATGATGTCTTAATCCAAAGCCAAGCAGCTACATTGAAAACCTTGGAAAACCAAATAGGCCAACTTGCAACTAAACTCAGAAATCGACCATAAGGTGTTTTACCTAGTGATACGGAGAATCCGAGGAATCCAGGGAAGGAGCTTTGTAAAACATTGACATTGAGGAGCGGAAAGACAATAGAGCGCAACACCGTCAAAATTCAAAATGAGCCAGTCGATGCTCAAGACTCAGAGGAAGTTCAATCGAGTGCTGAAATTCCAATTTCACCAGAACCAGAATCTAGAAAATCTGACAACGTAACTTTAGAACCAGCTAATTCTGATCAACTAACAACTTCGTTAGATGCAGAATTTCCATAGAAAACAAATCAACCAGTTCCATCAAAGAAGCCTCCACCACCCTATCCTCAAAGACTTCAGAAGAAGAAGTAAGAAATTCAATTCAAGAAGTTCCTAGACGTATTCAAGCAACTTCATATCAACATCCCGTTGGTTGAAGCACTTGAACAAATACCGAACTACGTCAAATTTATGAAGGATATCCTGTCTAAAAAATGAAGACTTGGAGAATTTGAGATAGTAGTCTTGAAAAAAAATGCAGTGCATATCTTCAAGACAAACTACCCCCAAATTTGAAGGATCCTGGATGTTTTACCATACCTTGCAATATTGGAGCAACATATTGTAACAGCCCAATTTTGGGGCTAGTCGAAACAGTGGTTTCGAGACCATGAATCTAATGTAAAAAAATCCATTTTTATTATATTTTTATGGTTTTCATTTTTCTAGAACTATTCTGTGAAAATCTCGTTCGAAAATTTTGACGTTTGGGTACTCAATTTAGTCAAAAGGACTAAATTGTAAAAAAGTACAAAAGTTAAGTTCTACTTGTTAAAGGTGTCAAATTGCTATGAGATTTTAAATTAGAGGTCCTTGGTTGGTAATTAAACCATTCGATAAGTTAGTGGACAAAAATAGACATGAATAGGTAAAATTTCAAAGTTATGCATTAAGGGCATTTTGGTCATTTGGCAAATAAAAGAATAAAAAGAGAAAATCAAGTCAAAATTTGTGCCCATCTTATTCACCTTGGCTGAATTTTTACAAGGAGACCATAGCTAGGGTTTCTTCAATTTACAAGCTTGATTGTAAGTACATCTTATCTCCGTTTTTAATGCTCTTTATATTTTTGAAGTCCTCGTAACCCGATTTACCTATTTCTACCATTATTTTGAAGTAGGGTTCATGTTTAAAAATTTACTCATGTGTTAAATGCATGTATTTTGATGTTTGATGGAAGATATTGTATGTTTAAGTTGTGATAAACAACTTTTACTAAGTGATTTTTAGTGAAAATGCATAAAAAGGGGGACTTATTTGTAAAATTTGTAAAAATGGGTGGTAGAAATGTGACTTGATGAAAAATGTGGGCTGTTATGTGCATGATTTAGGTTCGTCTAGGCTTGGGTAACAAAGAAAATGGATACATTTCATTTTACGAGCCTAAGGACTAATTTGTAAATATGTCAAAGTTTAGGGGCAACAATGTAATTTTGCCATAAGTTGATTTTTGGACAGCATCGAGTAATGTGATAATTAAATAAGTTAAATATGCTACTATAGATCAAGAAAAATGAAGCTCAAACCTTGATCGAGGAAAAAATAAGGTTATTGACGATTAGGTCCATTTTCTACTATTTTGTACCAAGGTAAGTTTGTGTGTAAATAAAGGCAATGCTATACTTGTATTGTTATATGTTTTATTATGCATGAATTGTATAAATGATAATGTGGATACATTCGACGACAAAATGACAAGTGAGAAATCCCATTTTGAACCTTAGGAATAGTTTAGGATACAAGTGACATGTCACTAGGATACCATGTGTTATGTAATCTATGTGAATCTGAGTGCTGGTCATGTACGTCCTATCGGTGGCTAGGTAGCCGGCATGTGTTGCGGATACCTGACAGCTTGTGTGAGCAGCCCGTGTAGTTACGTCTTGACTGACAGCTTGTGTGAACAGGCCTGTGATTAGCTCATGTACGAGCCCTATGTGTTATAAGATATGAGGTAGCATTGGCTACATATGTGGCACTTATGTGCAAGACCTTCCGTGTATCCGATAGTATTCTAAGTGTTCAACGGGTAATCCGAAGAGTACGTCAAAGATGAAAAAGTATGTGACTACGTTACGAGTTGGTACAGGGATGTATGTAAAACCCATGAGTATGAACTCTTGGTAAGAATGCTAATGAGTAAGTTATGCCTGAGGTACATGATGATATTTATGTTAACTTATGTCGAGTAGTTATATGATTAATGAATTATTTATGTTGTTTATTATTTGCATGCAAACTTACTAAGCTTTAAAGCTTACTTCCCTTTTCTTTCCTTTCCTTATAGTGTCACCACTTAGCTTGGGGATCGAGGAACATCGGAGCTCGATTCACACTATCATACGATTGTTTTTGGTATACTTGGTTTCAATATTTTGAGTATGGCATGTATAGGGACTTGGTTATTTTGTTATGTGTCATATTGGTTTAGCCAAATGTGTTGGCATTGTTATGGTTAATGATTCATTTTGTATATGGCCATTGGAAGTTAGAAAATATTATTTTTTATTGGTCATTGGTATATTTATGTGATGAAGTTTATCATGAAGATGAAATTGGCATATGTAACATCTCGAATTAGGGTCTAGTCGGAACAGTGGTTTCGAGACCACAAATCTGAGATAGAAATAATTATTATATGATTCTTATGAGGTCTATGATGAGAATGCATGCTTATGTGAAAGTTTCTTAAAGAAATTATATGCATAAAATGTCTAATTGCACTTTAGGGACCAAATTGAATAAAATGCAAAACTTGCATTCTAGAAGCTTTTAGCATGAAATTGCTTTAGATTATAAATTAGGAGGTCCTAATTAGCAATTTGACCACTTTTTATAATTTTAGACAAAAATGGGCATGCATAGGAAAAATTTGAAAGAAAGACCCTAAGGGCATATTGGTCATTTGGTAATTAAAAGAATAAAAACGGAAAATCAAAGCAAAAATGTGCTCATCTTCTCCAAATGTTAGCCGAAATTCTCAATAGCCATAACTAGGGTTTTGTTCAACATTTTAAGTTTGATTATAAGTTCTCCCTAGCCCCATTTTTAATGTTCTTTGCATTTTTGAAGTCCTTGAAGCATGATCTATCCATTTCTAGCTATACTTTGAGCTAGGGTTCATGAATGAAATTTGACCCATGTACAACATGCATGTATTTTGATGATTAATGGAGGAATATGAATGTTTGATGCATGATACACATCTTTTACTAGGTGATTTTTAGTGAAAACACCTAAAAGGGGGACTTGTTTGTAAAAGTGTAAAAGTGGGTAGTAAAAATGTGAAATAAATGAAAATGTGGGCTGATATGAGCATGGTATAGGTTCAGCTAGGCTTGGGTAACCAAGAAAATGCATAGATTTCATTTTACGAGCCTAAAGACTAAATCGTAAATAAGTGAAAAGTTAGGGGTAAAAAGGTAATTTTACCAAAACATGAATTATGGATTGATTTGAATAATGTGATTAATAAACAAGTTAAATTTGGCATTATAGATCAAGAAAAACGTGAACCGGTTCTTGATCGAGGAAAGAATAAAGTATACGACGATTAGGCTTGATTATCATCATTTTGTACCGAGGTAAGTACATATGTAAATAATATGACAATGTAATATATTTTGATGTGTTGACATTATGTGATAAATGCTTCATCAATATTATGTATGCTATGCCTAATGATAACTTTGTAAGTATGAATAATATTGGTCGTTATCCACGACGTTACGAGCAAGTACGATGGAGATGCTATGTGTATATGAGAAATAATCCCGTTTAGACCTTAGGAATAGTTTAGGATACAAGTGACATGTCACTAGGAATTAAGAAATCCAAACTCATTGAGTTGGTCTGAGTTTGTGATATATATGAGGCATCCAAGCTCGTTGAGTTGGTCCGAGTTCATTATGGATACGATACATGTAATTAGGTTTCGGGCAATGGTCTTGTGTGTCCTACTGGTGGCTAGGTAATCCTTGAGTGGGTCGGATACCTGACAGCTTATGTGAGTAACCCATGTAGTTACACCTTGATTAATAGATTATATGAGCAAGCCCGTGAGTAGCTCCTTTATGAGCGTGACATGTTATGAGGTAGCTTTGGCTACGTATGTATCTATGGCACTTATGTGCAAGTTTTCTATGTATCCAATTGTATTCTGAGTGTTCAACGGGTAATGCAATGGATGTGATAAAAGTCCCGAGGAGGGCATGTTAAAGAGGTATGGTTATATGATATACTACGATGAGTACAAGTATGTACGCTAAACCCATGAATAATGCCAAGAATGATTTGTGATGAGAAAGTATATGTGTACATATGATAAGTAAGTCAAAAGGTTTAAATGATGAATAATCCTTATGTATATGTTACTATGTCTTTGCATGCTAATTGCTTACTATCATTACATATTATTTGCATGTGGACTTACTAAGCTTTAATGCTTACCCCCCTTTCTTTCCATCCTTTGTAGTTCCGCCAAGTTAGCTTGGGATCGGAAGCTATCAAAGTATTCGATTACACTATCAAAACAATATCGGGTATAGTGAATTTGTTATTTTGAGTATGGCATGTATAGGGGACTTAGTTATTTTGTGATATGTGTCATGTTATTTGGCCAAATTGTGAAGGCCTATGATGTTGATGATTCATTTTGTAATAGCAATTTGATATGGCTTATATTTGATTATTGGGTTGTAATCTAAACACCCATGCATGCATGTGTCAATGCCTTGATGATGTGATATGTTATTGCTTGGTGAATGTATGATGAAGTATGGATTAGATGATAAAAGATGAGAAATGACTTATGATCATGATTTTGTGACAGGTTTTAAATATTTATAATTAATCGCTCTTCAAACTAACTATTATCACGATGTAGGCAAGTGTACCTATCGAACAGTAGTATAGTTTTAGCAAGACCAGATTGTCGAACCCAAAGGAACTAAAAGTACTAGTAATGGCTGTCTTTTTATTATCTAGCCTAAGAATAAGGGGGTTTGTTTTAACTAACTAATTAACTAAACTAAGAATTCACAGAAAATAGAATTGGGGGATTACTTTTGAAAAACGATTGAATTAAGACAATACCTAAGGAAAAACCCACCTAGACTTTACCTATTATTTGACTCTGAATCGGACGATTTATTCATTTGTCTTGATCTGTAGAAATCCCTAAGTTATATTATTATCTCTCTCGAGACTAACAACGTCTAACCCTAGGTTGAATAATTAAAATCTCTTTCTAATTAACTTCCTAGGGTTGCATTGACTCGATCTATGGATCCCCTTATTAGGTTTCACCCTAATTCGACAAAATCTTGTCACCCTATCTCTAAGTGCACAATCAACTCCTTAATTATGACAAATGTACTCTTAGACAGGGTCTATTCCTCCTCTGCATAAGAGCTTAACTTGAATCAATATCCTGGAATATCAAAACAAGAATGACGAACACATAATTAAGAACAAGTCAAATATTTATCATACAATTCAGAAAATAATAATAACAAGATCTGTCTTAGGTTTCATTCCCCTTAGATATTTAAGGGTTTTTAGTTCATAACTAAAAAGGTAAACATCTCAGAAGAATAGTGAATATAAAACATAAAGAAAAACCTAAAACTTCTGAAGGGGAATTGAAGGGAGATCTTCAGTCTTGACGGTGAATTCGACTTCTAAGATGGATCAATCAGCTTTCCTTGAGCAATTCCTTGCTTCCTCCTGTGTGTCCCCCCTTTTCTCCTCCTTTAAGGTGTATTTATAGGTTTTAGAATGCCTAAAAGCCCTCAAAATTAGCCTTTTCTGAATTGGACTCAACTTGGGCTCGGTAGGGACACGCCCGTGTACGATTACTTCAGGCCGTGGTCAAGCCTGTTAAAATAGCACGGGCGTGTGCCATATTGACACGACCGTGTGGTCTGCCCGTGTGAGGAAGTCCAGGCCGTGTTGATTTCGTACGTTGGCCTATTTTCTCTATTTTTGGTCTGTTTCTTGTTCCTTTTACTCTCCTAAGCTCACCTAAGTATAAAACATGAAATTAAGGCATTAGGAGCATCGAATTCACCAATTCTAAGGAAAAATCATCCATAAAATGCGCTAAGCATGGGGTAAAAATATGTATAAATGACGGTTTATCAAATACCCCCACACTTAAGCATTTAGTTGTCCTCAAGCAAAATCCTCATCTCATAATCAAAACAAATTCTTTTCAACTTATAATTTCTATCGATAATACCTCAAAATAATCCATAGGTAATCAAACATTGAAAATTTGACTAAAAGAACATCAAAGTTTCAAACATTCCAAGTTGAGCATTTTATCATGAAAACATAGGTGTTTCCCCTCATCTAAGTAATTACCTTTGATTCAAAATATCACAGAGTTTCACATCATCACTAAAGATTCACTCAAATCACTCGAGGTGTTTAAAGACAATAAATGAAGTACTCAATAGTCAATAATGAAAAGTCATTACCATAGGCTTGCATGAAAATCAAATCTCCACCACTATAAATTGAGATGAAACATCAATCAAAAGGTCTTTAGACGGTTGTAACGTAGCTTTGGTTAAAGGGTGTGGTCACAAGCTAGAAGAAAGGGTTAGAATCGAGATTGAATTGAAAAATTGCCTAACTAGAAAAATGATTGGTCATCAGTTGATTACAAGTGAGCTTCTTCTCAAAATGTGGAATTAACACTCAAGCTCAAAAATAGCGAATTACTATTAATAAGTATGCAAGTATTGTTGTTGTTGTTTTTTTTTTAAGAACAAGTCAAATACAAAATAAAACATAGCTAAACAATTATTCCAACTCAAATCTCGACAAAAATAGGGATCAAATTAAGTTAGGGGATTTCAACAATAATGAGTTATGGGTTAATATTGAGGGTAAATCAATGAATGGGTTGTTAGGCTCAAGGGGGTTCACTAAGGGTTAATTGTGAAGGTAAGCTTTTATGGAGTGAGTGGGTGAAACCTAAGTGCCTTTATCATTTTGACATATCAAATCAAATGGTGTGGTCTTGACATGCATAATCAAGCAAGTTCTAGAATAACAGTTCAATATTGGCGCACTCATAATGAAAGTGAGCATGGAAGAAATAATAGATGCTCTTGAAGGCTCAAAATCTCACACAAATTATGGTTTTTTGATGTTTAAACTTGTGAATTCCAACTCAAGATAATACCTAGACTTAGAGAAACAACCTAGAAGTTTTTAGTTCTTCAAAAATCAACTTATCATGCTTGATTCCCTAATGTTTTAAAGTTTAAACAATCAATGCATAAATGCCTATGTTTTAATTTAAGACATATCAATAAAAATCATGAGTTAATTAAAATTCATTCTAATAGTGATATTGTGAGAATAAGACATATTCTAATGGTGATATAAAAGACCCCCCACACTTAAGATGTACATTGTTCTCAATGTACAAAGATAGATATATTGAAAAAGATAAATTTATGATCATAAGATAAGGAGAGAAGTGAAACTTCCTGAATGATGAATGATTTCCTTGAACTGAAGTTTTTGGAGAATAAATGGCGTGAGAGTGGAGGAGGATACTCCGGTGGTGGTAGAGGTTCATTAGTCCATAAGTCCTGTGACAAAAGAATATTATATCTGTTGGTAGCTATAGTCGTGGTCAAGCAGGACATGACAGTCGTGGAGGACCTTTCCCGGTGGAGTTTTTAGTTCCTATGTGAGGATGAGCTTAGGAGCTCTTTTATAGCTGTGACAAAATCAGGAACTTTTTTTTTAAGAAATGTAAAGAAACAGAATTACTCGTAATGAAATAGCTGAAGTTGGCCATTGTAAAATAAAAATTATAAAATCTAATAAAGATAGGCGTAAGGAAAAATAAAAAGGAGTCTGAAGATAAAATAAAAGTAAAAACATAAAATAAAATAATTAATGAAAGTTTTTAAACATTTTCATCGCTAGATGGTTTGCGAGGTGGGGGTGGCGATGAGATGTGAAAATGCTGACAAATTTGATGTAGAGTCGCATCAATGTGATCAAATCATTGAAAACATTACTACTCAAACCGTGTATGGCACTTAGAGATGTCAGCATATGAAGCCGCCGCATGAACTGGACGAGAGGGGCGTGGTGGCTGAGACAGTGGGTCCTCGTGCTGTGGAGGACATCATCAGTAATGTCCTCGGGGGCCTCCTCCTCGGTAGATTAGGCGAGATGATATTAAAGAGGGTAAGTTCCTTGGCACTTTTCGATCATCCTCATGCTTAGCATGCTCGAGATGCCTTGTGGAGACATCTGGCCAATAAGGGTCAAGGATGACTCTTGGGTTGCGGTGTTGAGAAGCCCAAAGTGTCGCGCCAGTCGCATCACATAGGGCCCAATGGTGATGACCCATTTCCAATGTCACTCTGTCTGGCGGCGAATGGCAAGGGCGATAAAGTAGGCGAGGTCGAAGATGTGTCCGTGCGACATACACCATAAGTAGTAGACATCGTTGGTGGTGACAACGCCGGTGCTCTCTCTCCGCCCTGTCAAGGTGTGAGATAGAATCGAATGTAAATACCTCAAGGATGGAGGGAGAGCTGATGCCTTGGAGCGATTAGGGTCGTAGGTGGCCGAATGTGGCACGAGTGTGCCCCAGCACCGTGAGAGAGAACGGTGGATATGACGGTTGAGAGAATATAAGTCATTTTCCTCCTTGAACTCCTCTGTATATAATCCCAATGCAGTACCGAATTCTGGGACGCTTAGCTGGCGGACTAATCTGCCTAGGCAAAATTGGACCGTGTCGTTATCATTGTAATTTGTCATTACGGTCTGAAGATGAAACGTTGAGCATAGTTTCATCGTAAGCTCGAGATACATCGGCTCGATGATCCCAAAGAAAAGTTCCCAAGGTTCGGTGGTTAGGGGGCCCGAATCGCATCAGCCAACTGAACTTGTTCTATTGTAGCCCAGTCGATGCAGTGGCCCGCAGTTAAAGGTCGAGCCCGGAGTATTTGGTAAAGTTCTTCTTGGGGCAGAATGGGGAAATGCAGAAAAGGGTGACGAATTTCTGCGGTAGGATCCGAGGAAGATGACGCCCCCTTCCTTCTCTTCGAAGCTGGGACGACGGTTTTCTTTCCTCATGAAGATGACATTGTACCTGCAATCAAAACCATTAATTCATCTTGAGGAATGGTCAAAGTAAAGTGAAGAAAAAAATTAAAATAAAATAAAATTCATAATTTCAGCCACAACTACTAAGACTAACAACTTAACCAAAGAAATCAATTTTATGGCATAAATATGGCAGAGAATTTCATGGAATGCAATCATACTTGACGGATGAAACATGTCAACACAAAATGCATGAGTATGTCTGTTATTCTATCCATGAATAATTACTTTAAACTACTCAAATGGGGTAGGGAAATCATGTAATGAGTAAGAATTTCACATGAAAAAGATGATAACTACTCTAGATAATGAATTTTGAGTGATAGAAAGATAAAAATAACATATAAAATGCAGATTGTTATGATAACTAGCATGACAAATGAGTGCAATTAAAGGGAAAATTGTAAACAAACGCTAGAAATGGGAGAATGAGCGTCGAAAACGGGGTTGGAAACGGTGCACAGGCGTGGCGGGGCAGGCGTGTGGACTTGCAACGGCTAGGGTTAGGGATTTTGGGTGAAGAAGATAATGAATAGTGTAGCCTATTTATATATTTTGGGGCACATAGCCAGGGAACACGCCCATGTTCCCCAGTTTCAGCCCGTGTGTTTCGCATTTTTGAATTTGGGTGCTCTAGCATTTAGTCCACACCAGTGTTCCTTGTGAGTGTGGGTGTACACGGCCGTGTCACACGACCGTGCCTGGCTTCGTTCGCTTCTCCCACGCCGGTGTATGTAGGCCCACGCCCTTGTTAATTTAAGAGGTTTGACCACGGGTGCTAGACAAGACGTGTCACACACCTGTGTTATTTTCTCAAGTTCAACCACGATTCTGCAACACGGGCATGGTGAACTCCCGTGTTATTTTGGCAGGTTCACCCACGGCAATGTCGCACAGTCGTGGCATTTTATCGTAGCCCGTGTCTGGAAAAAATCTTTGCCCTGTTTCCACACGGTCCTCAGCACGCCTGTGTGTCTGGTTGTGTCTGTGTGGAAAACCTGTATTCAAGATCTCCGTTAGCAAGTTAGGTGTTAAATACTAAAATTTAAAGAAATTAATATTGTTAGTGCTAGGGTTGCCTCCCGAGAAGCGCTTATTTATACTCTAAGCTCGACTTACCTCTCTATTGAATGGTCATGGTGGTTCGAGCATTTTATACTCCTCATTCCTGCTACCCATCTTATCAAAATAAGGTTTTAGACGGGTGTTGTTTACCTTAAAAGTGCCAAACTTGGGATGACTTACCTCAACTGTACTGAATGGGAAAATGCTAAGTACCGTAAGAGGGACTTCTTCATTCGGTTTGGTAGTGACAATGTGAGGATCTGTGGCTTCTAATAAAATTTTATCTCCAACCTTAAGTTGATTTGGAAAGGTATTGAGCTCGTTCTGGCGTAGTTTTGGTTTATCGGGTGTTCTTGGTTTATGCATCCACCATTCATCTAGTTCCTCGATTTGTAGCCTTCGGTCTTCATGAATAGGTCCTCTACTATTTCTTGGGAATGGCTCATGTACTTCCTTCAGACTCATTTCTAGCAAAGTAGGTTGCACCATATTGTTAGTTTTAGTAGAATGGTTTAGACGATCACCTCCAATTTCCGATGTGTTGCCAGAATTGCGAGCTTGAAGGGTAATTGTTTCGTCTCCCACACGAAGTGTGAGCTCACCTGTGCCAACATTAATAATCGTTTTAGCAGTTGCTAAAAAGGGCCTTCCTAAAATCAAAGGAGTGTTGCTATCCTCCTCTATGTCTAGAACAATAAAGTCAACGGGAAATATAAATTTATCGATCTTAACTAGCACATCTTTAACAATACCCCTAGGAAATCTTATAGTTTTATCTGCTAATTATATGCTCATCCTAGTCTATTTGGGTTTCCCAAGACCTAATTGTTTGAACATTTTGTAGGGCATGACGTTAATACTAGCCCTTAAATCAGCTAAAGCATTATTAATATTTAAACTACCAATTAAGCAAGGAATTGTAAAACTCTCTGGATCTTTTAATTTGTTGGGCAACTTATTCTGTAGAACAGCTGAGCAAACTGCGTTTAGCTCTACATGCGACACCTCGTCCAACTTTCGCTTATTTGATAAAAGCTCCTTTAAAAATTTCATTGCGTTTGGCATATGTGATAGAGCTTCGATAAATGGTAAGTTAATGTGTAATTTTTTTAAGAGTTTAAGGAATTTACCAAATTGTTCATCTGAGTGGTCTTTCCTTGTCGCGTTAGGGTATGGCACACGAGGTTTGTATTCTGTACTTATCGATTTCTGTTCTTTGTGGTATACCTCACCTTTACCTTTGCTTATCTCAGTATCTTGCCTTGGTTCTGGTTCAGGTGTGACTAACCTTTCCTCATCTTGACTAGTAATCGTGTTGAGTTGCTCCCTTGGATTCGATTCTATGTTGCTTGGCAAGCTACCTTGTGGTCGTTCAGAAATCAACTTGGCAAGCTGTCCAATCTGAGTTTCGAGCCCTTGGATCGATGCTTGTTGATTCTTAAGTGTTGTCTCGGTATTCTAAAAATGATTTTCTGACACTGATATAAACTTTGTGAGCATCTCTTCAAGGTTCGGCTTCTTATCTTGTTGGTAGGGTGGTTGTTGGAAACCTGGAGGGGGTCCCTAATTGCCTTGGCCTCCCCATGAGAAATTTGGGTGGTTCCTCTAAGCATTGTAAATGTTACTATAAGGATTGTTTTGAGATCCAGGATTGTTACCCATGTAATTTAACTTCTCGTTGTCCATGTTGCGACCATATGGTGGGTATTCTGAACTGCTCAATCCACCTCCATTTGCTTCGCACTGCATTACTGGGTGAACCTGTGAAGAACTAAGAAAACCATCAATTTTCTTATTCAAGAGTTCTACCTGATTAGAGAGCATGGTGACCGAGTCGACGTTATAAACACCGGCTGTTTTCATTGGTTTTATCCTCATGAATTGCCACTGATAGTTATTCAGTGACATCTCCTCTATAAATTCATAGAAGCGACTTGGTGTGTTTTATTGTTGATGGTTTCGCCAAGAATTTGCGTCAACCATTTGTCGAGTCGAAAGATTCAGGTCATTATGAAAGGTTTGAACCTGTAGCCAGAGTGGTAACCCATGGTGAGGGCATCTTTGCAAAAGATCCTTGTATCTCTCCCATGCATCGTAGAGTGTCTCTAAATCCATCTGCACAAAAGAAGAGATATCATTACGTAATTTAGCCGTTTTAGCTGGTGGAAAATATTTTAATAAGAACTTTTCAGTCATTTGTTCCCAAGTAGTAATTGACCCTCGTGGTAACGAGCTCAACCACTGTTTAGCTTTGTTCCTAAATGAAAAGGGAAACAACCGAAGACGTATGGCATCATCAGAAATGCCATTGATTTTAAATGTATCACATAGTTCTAGAAAGTTTGCCAAATGAGCATTGGGATCCTCGTCCTGCAAACCATCAAACTGAACAAGTTGCTGTATCATTTGAATTGTGTTAGGTTTTAGTTCAAAAGTATTTGCAGCTATAGCAGGTCTAATTATACTCGATTCAGTTCCTGTTAAAGAAGGTTTAGCATAATCATACATCGTGCGTGGAGAAGGATTCTGATTTACTGGATTAATAGCAATCACAGGAGGTGTCAGGTTTTCCTAATTTTCAGCCATCTCCTCGGTTGTGGCTTGTAGATCGTTCTCTTGCTCTTCCTCTATGTATCTTAGGCTTCACCTTATTTCTCTTCGATTTCTGCGAACTGTGCGATCGATTTCTTCGTCAAAAAGTAGTGGTCCTGACGGGTTTCTTCTAGTCATAAACTATAAAAACCTACCAAAAGAAAGAAAAAGTAAATTAATAAAAAATAATAATAAAAAATAAATGGCTAAAGTAATAAAAATTGAGTGTTCCTAATATCTTAGTTCCCCGACAACGGCTCCAAAAACTTGATACTGATTTTGTGATAGGTTTTAAATATTTATAATTAATCGCTCTTCAAACTAATTATTATCACGATGTAGGCAAGTGTACCTATCGAACAGTAGTATAGTTTTAGCAAGACCGGATTATTGAACCTAAAGGAACTAAAAGTACTAGTAATGACTGTCTTTTTATTATCTAGCCTAAGAATAAGGGGGTTTGTTTTAACTAACTAATTAACTAAACTAAGAATTCACAAAAAATAGAATTGGGGGATTACTTTTGGAAAACGATTGAATTAAGACAATACCTAAGGAAAAATCCACCTAGACTTCACTTGTTATTTGACTCTGAATTTGACGATTTATTCATTTGACTTGATCCGTAGAAATCCTTAAGTTATATTATTATCTCTCTCGAGACTAACAACGTCTAACCCTAGGTTGAATAATTAAAATCTCTTTCTAATTAACTTCCTAGGGTTGCATTAACTCGATCTATGGATCCTCTTATTAGGTTTCACCCTAATTCGACAAAATCTTGTCACCCTATCTCTAAGTGCACAATCAACTCCTTAATTATGACAAATGTACTCTTAGACAGGGTCTATTCCTCCTCTGCATAAGAGCTTAACTTGAATCAATATCCTGGAATATCAAAACAAGAATGACAAACACATAATTAAGAACAAGTCAAATATTTATCATACAATTCAGAAAATAATAATAACAAGATCTGTCTTAGGTTTCATTCCCCTTAGATATTTAAGGGTTTTTAGTTCATAACTGAAAAGGTAAACATCTTAGAAGAATAGTGAATATAAAACATAAAGAAAAACCCAAAACTCCTGAAGGGGAATTGAAGGGAGATCTTCAGTCTTGACGGTGAATCCGGCTTCTAAGATGGATCAATCGGCTTTCCTTGAGAAATTCCTTGCTTCCTCCTGTGTGTCCCCCCTTTTCTCCTCCTTTAAGGTGTATTTATAGGCTTTAGAATGCCTAAAATCCCTCAAAATTAGCCTTTTCTGAATTAAACTCAACTTGGGCTCGGTAGGGACACGCCCGTGTATGATTACTTCAGGCTGTGGTCAAGCCTGTTAAAATAGCACGGGCGTGTGGTCTACCCGTGTGAGTCGTGCTTCGATTCTGCCAAATTGACACGGCTGTGTGGTCTGCCCGTGTGAGGAAGTCCAAGCCGTGTTGATTTTGTACGTTGGCCCATTTTCTCCATTTTTGGTCTGTTTCTTGTTACTTTTACTCTCCTAAGCTCACCTAAGTATAAAACATGAAATTAAGGCATTAGGAGCATCGAATTCACCAATTCTAAGGAAAAATCATCCACAAAATGCGCTAAGCATGGGGTAAATATATGTATAAATGAAGGTTTATCAACTTGATGGCTTAAGATGACTATAGTCATGAATGTGTAATTTGAGGTTATAGTAACAAATTTGATTATGCATGTAATTGGTGTGGAATGCCTCCAAATGGTGTGTCTAATTGAATGTGCAATAGGATGACATTATGAAGATGTGAGTGTGCCATGATGTTGAATATTTGAGTATTTAAATAGGTTATGTTGCATGCTATAAAAAATTCTTGAGTGCATGAATGATGGAGGGTGATAATTGGCTTGGAGAATAGCCTTTAAAGGTCCACACAGGTAAAAACACGGGCATGTGTCTAGACCGTGTGTCCACGGGTGTGTTGAATGGTCGTGTGTCCCCTGCACCTAAATTTTGCAAGTTAGTATGCCCAGTAGTAAACATACGGGCTAAGACACGGGCATGTGTCTTGGCCGTGTGAGAGACACGGCTTACCCACATGGGCGTGTACTCTGGCCATGTGAAATCTGCACCATTTTATAAAAATTTAATTTATTTCTAATTGACTACACTGTCTGGCCACACGGGCGCGTGATACAGCCGTGTGACCCTAAATTGGTGCTGATGTCACAGTCAGATAGTTACACGGCCAGAAGACACGGGTGTATCAAGAGCACACGGGCATCTCCCCTGTCTCACACGGGCTTGTGACTGCATTAGGGAAAATTTCCCAAACCTTTCTAAAATTCTCGATTTAGTCCTAAATCTTTTTCGATGGTTGTTTTAGGCCTCGTAGGCCCATATCAGGGACAAATTGTATATGTACGAATGAAGTTGTTTTGAAAAAAAATTTTATAGCCCGATTTTTGCATGATTGACTGTGTATGTGTTCGGTAACGCCTCGTATCCTATCTCGGCCTCGGGTACGGGTAAGGGGTGTTACAGCATGAATGGAAAAGAAAATATGTGATGTTCATGCATGATAGATGTTAGTATGTGTAATTGTTGTATTGATATCTTGTTTGTGGCTGAGTTGGTTGAATGTATATGCTTGGGATTGGGTTACGTTTTGTGGTGTAGGTTGATGCAATGTAAGGGTGGCAAAATGGCTTGGTAAGTAGCCTTATTTTGGCCACATGGGCAGAGACACGGCCGTGTGTCTCAGCCGTGTGACAGACACGGCCTAGGGACTTAGGCGCGTATCCAGGGCATGTGAAGTCTGCACTTATTTTATGAAAAATTTTCGAAAATTAAATTCGCCACATAGCCTAGCACACGGGTGTAATGCCCCAAAATATAGGTGTTCATTTTTTGTATGTTTTGTAACTAAAATGCATGCTTTTCTCAATGGTTAAGTGTCTTGGGAAGTGCCTGAGAAGTCTTGAGTTCAAGCTTGGGCAATTGTAAAAACTTTTTTTTTTGTTTAAGAATAACCTTTGCCTTTAGTTAGTAGTTTTTAAATTATTGTGGGTAAAATTTGTCACAAAGAGCTTGCTAGTCTAGGGGCAAGTGGTGTGTGGAGTGTTCCTAGGGTCTGAGGTTCGAGCATTGGCAGGGGGAAGGAGCATTTTATTTTTTGCTACAAGTGCTAGGGAGGTATCCTAGGTTGACTGAAATTGAAGTGTGTAGTGGGAGTTTGAATAGGCGGTTGAGTAGAATAAGGTGGAGAGATTTTAGGTGAGGGATAAGGGGAGGAAAAAGTAAAGTTTGAGGTGTAGTGGAGTTGTGGTCGAATAAGGCATTGACCACTTAGGATTTCGGCTATGAGTGGTAAGTGGTCACTTTATTTAGGGTTTTTGCAAAATTTTGATGATTTTCACTCCTTGTTTCCAAAGCCAAACATTGCTTTTCTTTTCGTGCATCTTTTGGTAGTGTGTTTCAATTTCCATTTTGTTGCCTAGGCCGATTACCCTAGCTTTTTTTTTGGTTCTAGGCAAGTACTCCTTCTCTCATTTTTGTCTTTTCTTTCTCTTCAAGCCATCCTCCTTTGGTCGAATACCCCTTGCTGCTTTCCCTTCTTCTCCCTCCAAACTCTTCTTCTTACTGTCTCTTCTTTTGGTAGCCAGGCCGTCTACTCCATCCCTTTCGTGTGGTTCAGTTTTGCTCTCTGAAAAATCAGTAAGGTACTCTCACACTGTCTATGGCCAAATACTCCTTTCCTCTTTTGCCAATTCTTGACTCCCTTCTTTTAGGTGGTGACTTTTTCGATTTTTAGAACTTTTTGGGAAAGTAGAGGAGTGGCTAGTGGATACTGAAGCAGTTGTAACCTTTTTTCTTATCGCTCGATTAAGGTAACTTTGTTTGCGTTATTGTGTTCAACTGGTGCATGACTTGAATAGAGGGTGTTGGCCGATTGCCTACTTTCCCCTATTCTAGGTCTCATGTTCGAAAAGCCATTACTTAGTTTCTAGTCATGGGTTGTGTAATCTTTGTTAATGGGTTTCGCTATCAATACAGCTTTTCGATTAGGAGGATAAATCAGCTTACGTCAACGGTCTAAACGGGGCTAACCACACTCTTGCAATCGAGGCAAGTTTGGATGTTATTTTAAGTTAGGGATTGAAAAGGGTGATTAACCCTAGTGTCAAGCGACTAACAGAATATTGTGATTGAATGTAGGTTTGGGGAACTCCTGAGTTAGACGCACGTTTCGCAATAGGTGTGTAACTACACTACCATGTTTGTATACTGGCAAAAGCCGAAAAGTATGATTGTTGACGCTGCACGAGCGTACGTTTGCTCGTGTGGCAATCAAAATGTGTAGAACGTGGGCGTTTAATCGTAGAGGCCACCATGAGCGATTTCATGGGCTTAGGCCATTTTGGGCCACGTTGGGCCAAGATGGGCCGTGTGGGCCTCACGGGCTTGTGGGCCCCACACGAGTAAACTACACAGATGTGTGGAGATTATTGGGCCAGGCTGTGTAGCTCGCATGGCCAAGACCATTTTTGGGCTTATTGGGCCACACGGGGGCGTGTGGGCCCACATGGGCCATGTCATGGGCTTAGGTCTATTTTCATTGATTGACTGTTAAGGTTGCACATATCGCCCAAGACGACTGTGGACCTACTATCGGGTCGATAAGTACACTTAGACCCCTTACTGATGAAATGACTGTTATACCCCTACGAGGTAAAATGACTGATATACCCCTATGATATATATGATTGTATTCGAGCATGACATTCTTGCATTCACGTATGATATTATGACATGACATATTGCATGGGGGTGGGGTTGATATATTTGGAGGAAGTGTACTTTACTGGCAGCTCTACTGCAATATACTGATTATATGCCGCATTCGGTACCACTTGGAGTGTAGGGATGGGTGTGTTGATTTTATCCCCACATGGAGTGTAGGGCTAGACGGAGTGGAGTATAGAGGATGGATGGGTAGGATACTGATTGCATTACTATTACTATCACTGTATTGGGCTAATGCCCACACTGATACTGATACTATAATGGGCTATGACCCTAACTTATACTGGACTGTTACTGAAAAGGGCTTAGGCCCAGACTGTAATTATTTATTGTATACTGGTTGTTTGTTTAATAAGGGATTACACACTAATTTTCCATAAACTCACCTTTCTGCCTTCCTGCGCAGGTAATCCTTGGGCGGGTCTATGCTGCGAAGGACTTGATGGAGGCCACACAACTGCTTTTGTTACTGTTTTAAAATTTTAATCTCTAAGCTATTTTATTTGGGGAAAATCTACTTTGTAATAAGGCCTCTTTAAATTTTTACTTTATTTTTGGGTTTTACTTACTTTGATTTATATCTTCTAGTAATAAGACGCGAATTTCCAAAAAGATAGATGTTTTCAAAACACTACGTTATTGCAACATCTTTCAAAAGCTTCCGCAACAAACATTGACTTAAAAGTATAAATAACATCCTTAAACGATTAAAATTTAGCTAACTTGAGTTTTTATCAACAAACAAGATACTTAGAAGTTTCGAAGATGGTCATTACGAGGTTTTACTAAGGTACAAACTTTTTAAATGAAACGATGCTTTTCAAAACACACTTCAATGTGACATCGCAGATTCGGCCGTAACATCTAGGCCGGGTTTGGGGTGTTACAACGGGCATGTGACTTGGCCGTGTGACTTCTTTTGGTGCATGATGTCATAAACAGAGAGGTACATGAGTTAAGGACACGGGCGTGTGTGACCACACGGCCTACCCACAAGGGCGTTTCTCAAGCCACACGGGCATGTGACCCGTTTTTGATGAAAATTTTCTAATTGTTGTAGAATTTTCTAAAGTTCTCGATTTAGTCCCGAACCACCTCCAACGTATGTCTTGGGACTCATAGGCTCATTTTAGGGATGATATGATTATAAATAAAAAGTTTTAAATTTGGATGGAGATTTGTGCCTCGGTTTTGTATGTTAGCTCATGTTTAAGTCTGGTAATGCCTCGTACCCTGTTCCTGCGTTGGATACGGGTAAGGGGTGTTACACATATTGTGCTAAGGCACTATGTGACTTAGGTGCGAGTATCAACTTGATGCTTATGTCAATATTTAGGAAGTTAGGGATAGGTGAAGTTAGACCGATTATGGTTACACTTCAATTAGCAGACCGATCCTTAGCATATCTAGAAGGAAAAATCGAGGACGTATTGGTACGTGTATCTTTCCTACTGACTTTGTGATTCTAGACTTTGAAGCAGACAAAGAGGTGCCAATCATCCTAGGAAGACCGTTCTTAGCAATCGAAAAGATGCTTATTGATGTGCAGAAGGGCGAGCTTATTATGCGTGTTCAGGATGATCGGGTAACATTTAACTTTTTTAAGTCTATGTGATTTCCTGACATAATTGATGATTGTTTTGCAGTGTCTGATTTAGAGGATTTATGTTACACCCCAAACCCAGCCTGAAGGTTATGGCCGAATCTGGTGATGTCATATTGGTGTGGCTTTGTAAAACACAGTGCTATTAAAAAGATCCATTTGCGTTAAGCCTCGTTGAGGTCTTTATGAAAAGCTAATTTTATTTCGTTTACAGCTAAATTACCGGTTCGATTAGCAAAGCATGTCACATATCAAATCGTTATTACATTTTAAAACATTGTTCATCGTAGAAGCTTTTTTTAAAACAAGTTGCGTAAGATGATAGTTGAAAAATCATTTTTATTTTGAAAACCCGAGTACTACTACTGTCAGATATAAACCAATTTAAATAAGTCCCCAATTAAATATAAAACGTAAATCGACCGTATTACATAAAATTTAACCCAATTAAAACTACCATTATTAAAAAGTCTAGTATGTAAAGTAACAGTGGTGTGGCTTTTCTCGAGTCCCTCGCAGCACCGACCCACCTAAGGATTACCTGCATAGATAAACAATAGAGTGAGTTTGTGAAAACTCAGTGTGTAATACAACTTGGGGCCTAAGCCCTCAACAGTAACAGTATCAGTGTGGGCATTGGCCTAACCCAGTACAGTATCAGATATGCATATAAAAAGATCTTACCCAACCATCATCTACACTCCACTCCATCCAGCCCAACACTCCATATGGGGATTATATCGACCCACCCATCCCTAAACTCCAGAATAACGTACCGTTTACGACACTATCAGTATTTGCAGCAGAGCTGCCAGTAATAGGTGTATAGCCTCTTAGTTCACTTCCTCCAATATCATAAATCCCACCCCGTGCAATTCAAAAAAGTATGGATGTACATACAATAATCATGGCATGCTCAAACAATCATATATCATACAGGGGTATATCGGTCGTTTACCTCATAGGGGTATAACTATCTTTTTAACAAGTTAGAGCCTAGGTATATTTACCAACCCTATAGTAGGCCCACAGTTGTCTCGAGTGACTCGTGTGACCTTATCAGTCCATCAGTGACAAATGGGCCTAAGCCCATAATACGGCCCATGTGGGCGCCCAATAAGCCCAAATGATGGCCTTGGCCATGCAATTACACAGCCGGCCCGATTATCTCCATACATCCGTGCAGCATGCCCGAGTAGGGCCCACACGGCCCATCTTGGCCCAACGTGGCCCAAAATGACCCATGCCCACGAGATCGCTCGTGGTGGTCTCCACAGTCACATACTCGCGTTTATGTGCTTTAGATGACCACCCGAGCATGCGTTCGCTCGTGTGGCATCGATGATAACAATTTTTTGACTTTTGTAGTATAACAGTTGAGGCAGTGTGATTACACACCTGTTGCGAGCGTGTGCCCAGCCCAAGAGTTCCCAAACCTACATTCAGTCACGATCAACCATTAGTCGTAACACTAGGGTTATACACCATACCCTAAACCAAGCTTAATCCACCATCCCATACTTACATTGATCGCATGAGTGATTAACCCTGCTAGAACCATTACGAAGGTTTGATAAAGAACTCATTGATGCATATTGCACAGTAAGTAATTTATATCACTCATGTTTACCTATACACGTGAATCGAGTCCAATAACAAAGTGAAGGGTATTCGGCCAACACTAAGGGATTCACGCCAAATACCCTAATTTAAAACAATGATAAAGTAAAATGCTACCTTTGATTGAGAGTCGAGCGAAGATTCTGGTCATTCTGAAATACTTGTGTGCTTCTCTACTCTTCGAGAGGTGTTACGCTTAAAGAACACCAGAATCATTAGAGAAAGAGATGAGATTCGGCATTCCAAGAAAAGAAGGGAAAAATCGAAAAGAGCAGTGATCACTAGGGGCTTACCAGTCAATATTCGGCCACAACCAGATAAGAGGGAAGGAGAGTTGAGCGAAAGCCGAGAATAGAATAGAACAAAGAAGAAGAGGAGACACAATATTCGATCTATAACAAGAGAAAGTAAATGCTGAGGTTTGGCAAGGGAAAAGAGAATAAAGAAGGGAGGTGAGAAAAGGAAGACCAAATTGATCACGCAAAACCCCCAAACAAACGATACGAGAATGCCTAAAAGGTCCCAAGTAGCATTCGGCTACCAAAAGAAGAACAGAAAAACAAAAGATGAAAATAAAACATGAAGAAAAAGAACTGTCGAAAATGAGAGCACAAAACCAAAAGCAATTCGGCACCAAACTTTCTAACCCTCCCTTAACCGAATGGCCTAAGAGAGTCCTCATTCGGCACCACTACTACCACACTTCCCACTTCCTCGATTCTCTCCTAATTTTCCTCCTCAACATACTCAACCGATCCCCTTCAATCCAAATCCCCAAAACTTCTCCTAACAAATCTGCTACACACCCCTTTGTCCCTTCAACCACTCACTTAAACCAATTTAAACCACAATTTCAGTCTACCTCAAACACTTCAACGGTCCTTGCAGCAAAATAGCATGCTCTTGCTCCCATGCCAAGCCTCGAACCCCAGACCTCAAGCATCACCCACACGCCATTTACCACTAGACTAGTAATCTCCTTGTGATAAGTTTTACCAACAACATTTTAAAAGCCTACTACCAACATGCAAGGGTTATATTTAAACAAAAATAAAGTTTTTGCAATTACCCAGGCTTGAACCCAGAACCTCTCCAACACTTCTCAGGACACTTAACCACTAAGGCAAGCATGCATTTACGCAACACAACCACCAAAAATAAATACCTACATTATTATAGCGTTACAATTTAATTGTGGAGAAGGAACTCAACTATGTTGAGGATCCATTAGAACAAATTTTGACATCAGACCCTCAAAATGATGAAGAGGAGGATGAATACTTAGCTTTGCTAGAAGCTAATCAAAGGGGATTTAATCCGTAATCCTATTTTGAATCTTTGGAGTTAGAGAATAGGGATTATGCCTAACCAAAAGCGTCAATCGAGGAGCCACCTAAATTAGAACTCAAGGTACTTCCTTCACATTTGAAATATGTTTTTTTAGGTAACTCCTCTACTTTGCCTGTGATTGTTTCAGCAGAATTAACCAGTGAGCAAGAAGATAAACTCATCCTTGTATTGAAACAATTCAAAAAGGATATCGGATGGACCATAGTCGATATCTGAAAAATTAGTCCATCTGTATGCATGCACAAGATTATCCTGGAAAATTGCGAAAACGGGACAATTGATGGACAACTAAGACTGAACCCCATCATGAAGGACGTAGTCAAGAAAGAAATCATCAAGTTGTTAGATGTGGGTATAAACTCTATCTCAAACAGTTCATGGGTAAGTCCGGTCCAATATGTGCCGAAGAAATGAGGTATCACGATCATTGAAAACGAGAATAACAAGTTGATACTGACTAGAACAGTTACGAGATGGAGAATTTTAATCGATTACCAGAAGCTAAACAAGGCGACTAGGAAAGATCACTTTCCTTTATCGTTTTTGGACCAGATGCTGGATAGACTCGCGGGGTGAGACTATTACTATTTTCTTGATGGATACTTGGGGTATAATCAGATTACAGTAGCACCAGAAGATCAACACAAGACAACATTCACCTACTTGTACGGTACATTTGCATTTAGGCGCATGCCATTTGGTTTATGTAATGCACCTGCTACATTTCAAAAATGTATGATGTTTATTTTTACTGACAAGGTTGAGAAATATTTGGAAGTGCTTATGAATGATTTTTCAATATTCAGAGATGCATATGATGATTGCCTGGCCAATCTAACCAAGGTACTATGGCGAAATGAAGAAACAAACCTTGTACTCAATTGGAAAAAGTGTCATTTCATGGTACGAAAAGGTATTGTTCTAGGGCATCAGATAACGAGACATGGAATCGAGGTAGATAAAAAAAAGGTAGATGTTATTGAGAAACTCCCACCTCTAACATCTGTAAAAAGTGTTAGGAGCTTTTTGGGTCAGGCCGGTTTCTATTGAAGATTTATCAAAGACTTCTCCAAAATTGCGAAACCCTTATGCAAATTATTGGAGAAAGACACGATTTTCAAATTTTATGAGGAGTGCTTAAGAGCTTTTAAAGATTTGAAGAGTCGACTAGTTTCGACACCCATAATCGTCACACCAAACTGGGATTTTCCATTTGAACTGATGTGTAACGCAAGTGACTTTGTGATAGGAGCTGTCATGGGTCAGCGAAGGAACAAAGTTTTTCATCCCATCTACTACGCAAGTCAAACTTTGACAGGAGCTCAACTGAATTATATGATAACAGAGAAAGAGTTATTTGCTATTGTGTTTGCTTTTGACAAGTTTCGATCTTATCTTATAGGTACCAAGGTGACTATCTATACGGACCACTCGACAATTAAGTATTTACTTGCCAAGAAAGATGCTAAGCCGAGACTGATCCGGTGGGTACTTCTACTTTAAGAGTTTGATCTAGAAATTCAAGATCGAAAAGGAGTAGAAAATCAAGTAGCAGATCACTTGTCCAGATTGGAGCCACAAGAAGGGAATTCACCACTTATACCAATTCAGGAGACATTTCTAGATGAACACATACTGAAGGTAAATCATGTCCATGACACCTCTTGGTTTGCTGATATTGCTAACTATTTAGCTTGTGGTTTGATGCTGATTGATAAGACATATCATTAAAAGAAATAGTTTCTTCACGATGTTAAGTACTATTTCTGGGAAGAACCATATTTGTTTAAAAAGTGTGCAGATTAAATGATCAAGAGATGCGTGTAACACCCCTTACTCGTATTCGATGCCGGAACAGGGTACGAGGCATTACCGGACTTAAATTTAAACAAACATTCAAAATCGAGACACAAATTTCCACTCAAATTTAAAGCTTTTCATAAAAATTCATATTGTCCCTAAAATGAGCCTACGAGGCTCAAAACATACATTGAAAGTGGGTCGGGACAAAACTGAGAACTTTAGAAAATTTTACAACACTTAGAAAAATTTTCACTAAAACAGGGGTCACACGCCCATGTGGGCAGGCCGTGTGGTCACACACTCCCGTGTCCCTAACCCATGTAACTCTTTGTTTATGACGTCATCAACAAATTGAAGTCACACAGCCAAAGGCACACGCCCGTGTGCTTAGACCATGTGGTCAAATAATTTTTCATAATTTTTCATAAAATAGGTGCAGACTTCACATGGCCAGGGCACACGCCCGTGTTCAAGGCCGTACCGTCCACACGGCTGAGACATACACCCGTGTCTCTGCTCGTGTGCTCGATACTGAGCATTCTATTTTGCAGCAATTAAGGTACAGGGGACACACGACCGGAACACATGCCCATGGGGCAAGCCGTGTGTCACACACAGCCTAGACACACGCCCGTATGTCTACCCATGTGGATAAAAATAAGGCTATTTACCAAGCCTTTTTGCCACCCTTCCATGCACAACCTATACAGCAACATGTAATACCATTCCAAGTATATACATACAACCAATTCAGCCACAACCAAGGGATCCACACATCATTTACATACTTATTAACTCATACCATGCAATTTCCATATCCATGAAAGACATCATCATATGCATATAAACTTAAACCAATGTTAGCCAATTTCAATGGCCATTTACAAAATGTATCATCAACCATACTTGACACTTAAGAATTTGGACATATATTAACATCATACATGCACCACTTGAACATCGTTAGTCATTCCAATGGCTAAGTCACAAAATATTACTTACAAGCCTTCATCTATGCCAAATAGCTTATACATGCCATTATACCAAAATGAATCATTTAGCTATACCAAAAGGGGATTTATGGATAGTGTGATTGCTCTAACTGAATCCTTCAACCGTCGCGAGCTTTACGAGCACTATAAAACAAGGAAAGGTAAAACGGGTTAAGCATTCATGCTTAGTAAGTTCGCATAATAGAAAAAAACTTACCGATCATAATTGTTCAGATAAGCATACAAACGCATTTATTCCATTAATAATTTTGACAAGTTACCTAAATACATTCGCTCATTAAACAAGTTAGTCATACACGTCATGAAATATTCAAACCAACATAGATGAGCTCACCATAATATAAACTTTCATATCATTTCACAATTTCCATTTTTCAAGATTTCTTTTCATTAAACTATTGTAAATCTCGATGGAGACTCGGGTAGTGTACTCGAGGTATACATGCCAATTGTCTGTCAGTTTACATCCAGAGTGCTCCTTGAGCACATATTCATAGAGCACACTCTCAAGCCTCAGTTATATAACAAGATTACTAGTCTAGGCTAAATCTCGTCTTTAGCATTCGCTCTCAAGAGCTTATTTAGGATTACCAGTCCAGGCTAAATCCCTTCAAAAATGTTAGCTCTAATGAGCCTACTATGGATTACCCATCCGGGCTAAATCCATTTCATAACATTTGCTCAAGAGATTGTAGCTCAGGATTACCCGTCCAGGCTAAATCCTTTCTATATTATTTTTGTTCAGTTCAAGGAAATTATTATAATCCATCGAAATACAATGCTCAACCGGGACAATGACATTTTATTCATGTTTTCCATCTTATGATTATTTCATAGTGTGTATCATTACGTATATACTATCCTAATCACACAATTTAATTAAAACATAATAACATACCAAATTAAATTACACGAACTTACCTTGAGAATGGTTTGTATTCGAACTCGACTATTCTGAGACCTTTCGTTTTCCTCGATCTAGTTCCATAATTGATTTTTCTGGGTCTATATAAGCAAATTTGACTATCAATTCATCGTTACACATACATTTACATTAATTTGCATCCTAGATAAAATTACCATTTTGTCTCTAACTTTTTGACATTTTACATTTTAGTCACTAGGCTCGTAAAATGAAATATGTTCAATTTCTTAGTAACCCAAGCCTAGCCGAACCATATACATGCTCATATCAGCCCACATTTCTATTAAATCAGATTTTTACTACCCATTTTACAACTTTTCACAAATAGGTGCTTTTATGCATTTCCATCAAAAACCACCTAGTAAAAGTTGTTTATTATACATCAAACTTTCATTTTCTACCATAAAACAACAAAACACAAGCATGTCATGCATGGGTAAAATTTTAAACAAGAACCCTACTTCAAAAAATGGTAGAAATAGAATACGATTTTAAAAACATCAAGAGCATTAAAAAGGGGCTAAGATGTACTTACAATCAAGCTTGAAAGTTGAACAAACCCTAGCTATGGAGAGCTTGAAAATTTCAGCTATGGTGAAGAAGATGGACAAAATTTCGGCTTTATTTTCCCTTTTTAATTCATTTAATAACCAAATAACCAAAATACCCTTAATTCCTTAATTTAAAATTTCACCTAATCATGTCCATTTTTGTTCATAAACTTAACTAATGGTCTAATTATCATATAAGGACCTCTAATTTAAAATCTCATAGCAATTGGGCACCTTTAACATCTAGAATTCAAGTTTTGCACTTTTTATAATTTAGTCCTTAAAACTAAATTGAGAAGATTTTCACAGAATAGTTCCATAAAACTGTAAACCATAAAAATATAATAAAAATAAATTTTACTGCGTCGAATTTGTGGTCCCGAAACCACTGTTCTGACTAGACCTATAATCAGGATGTTACAATGCGTGACAGAAGATGAAGTACATAAGATTTTATACTACTGTTACTCAGCTCCGAGTGAGGGACACTTCGGAGGTACACGTACTGTGACCAAAGTATTACAAGTTGGATTCTTTTGGCCAACACTATTTAAAGATTCATATGCTTACGTAAAGAGTTGTGATCGATGTCAAAGGGTTGGAAATGTCACCAACAAAAATGAGATGTCTCGAACAAACATCATTGAGGTAGAATTGTTTGATGTTTGGGGTATTGACTTTCTCGGTCCTTTCCCTCTGTCTTTTGGTCACAAGAACATCTTGGTAGCTGTAGACTACATGTCTAAGTAGATTGAGGCTGAAGCATATTCGACAAACGATGCTAAGGTTGTGATGCAGTTTTTGCAGAAGCATGTTTTCACAAGGTTTGGAACCCCACGAACCATCATTAGTGATGAAGGGTCCCATTTTATGAACAAGTGGTTGGAATGGTAAGTTGACAAACATGGAGTAAAGCACAAGGTTTCCACAGCTTACCATTCGCAAATGAATAGACAAGCTGAACTGGCAAACAAAGAGATCAAAGGCATACTTGAGAAGGTAGTTTGCCCAAATAGACGAGATTGGTCCAAAAGACTGGATGATGCTTTATGGGCCTACAGGACAGCATACAAGACACCTTTAGGGATGTCACCCTATAGGTTGGTCTTTGGGAAAGCTTACCATCTGCCCTTGGAGTTAGAGCATAAAGCTTACTGGGCTCTCCAACAACTCAACTTGGATCTTAAGCTTGCTAAAGAGAGACAGATGATCCAGCTCAACGAGTTAAAAGAATTATGAATGTTCTCATACGAGAATGCCAAATTACTCAAAGAGATACTTAAGAAATGGTATGACAAGCATATTCGAGTTCGAGAATTTGAAGCAGGCCAGCAAGTCTTGTTATTTAATTCCAAATTAAAGTTCTTTCCAGGAAAGTTAAAATCACATTGCTCTGGCCCATTTACAATTCACCGAGTTTATCCATACGGAGTTGTCGGCCTTCAAGGTAAGGGACGTATTTTCCGAGTCAATGCTTAGTGCTTGAAACATTACTGGGGGGATAAAATTGAACAGGATCAAATCTCGTTCATTTTATCGGATATTTAATTTCCCTTGTTTTTATTTTTAAATAAATGTTTTAGGGTATATTTTTGGGAGGAGATTGGAACTTAAGCGGGACCGTTTGTAACCCCTCCAATCTTTCTTGGGAATTGATTTTAACATAATCTTCCGAGAAATTATCCCCTAAATGGAAAATTAAATTTTTAGTTTCAAATAAAAGGGTCAATTTTTATCCAAGTTTTAAATTGCAACTCAATTTCAAATTTTCTTTAAGTCTAGGTACTTAATTAAATAATTTTCAAAATGTGGTTGTTCTTTTTGTAAATATTTTCAAAAAGCTTCTAGAATAAATTTTTTTAGTTTAATAAAAAAAGATGATAATTACTAATATATAATTATATCTATTATAATATATATTAATTATTATCAACTTTACATAGAGTTAGGATTAGTTTTAATTTAATCATATTTGATAAGTTTTTATCTTAATAAATTAATAGTAAATAATAATTTAATATGCATTATATTAATTATTAATTGTTATTTACTTTGAGTAGAATTAGAACTTAGAATTTCTAATTATTAATTATTAAATTTCTCTAAGAACTCTACTCTAATTCCTACTCCTCTCACTATAAAATCCACTCAGCTATGCTTATTTTTTTCATTCATACATCATTCCTTCCAAACACCAAAATCCTTAAGTGTCGCAGCCTCCTAGCCAACTCTGCCTAGCTACCTAGCAGAGCTCAGCTCCATCGCACGCCCATCACGCGCACGCCTGCCCCATTGTGCGCTGCATTGCGCGCCTTGTACTACTCCAGCTCCAGCTGCCCAAGCCTTCATCCCGCACCTGCGCTCAGCTTCCGCGCGCGCTCACGCTAGGCCTACTAGACGAGGATCCGCATGTTGCTCGCACATCCAGCCTAGCCCACGCGCGTTGCTACTTGCATTTAACCACTACTGTGTGCTACTGCCTAGCGCACCCAGGCGGCACACTGACCTTGCACCAAACCAACCCCTTTAACTGAAAACCCTCCAACTTCTTTTAATTTGCCATCTTTTGATTCATAATTATTTTCTTAGGAGTTCCTAATTTTTACTAAAAAGGTGGTAAGACCAATTTTTCTCTTAAATTTTAATTTTATTCAATTATTTAATTTTTCAGTTCATTGAATTATTAATAATTTTTATTAATTAATTTTTTGAGAAAATAATTTTTCCCATCTTATATTTAGGTTAATCATGCCTCACAAGAGAACTCGTGCCTCCGCCTAAATTGACGAATCACAAAACAAGTTCCACTATGAAGAAGCCAAAGTGAGATACAAAAATATCTTTAAGAATCAACAAATACATCCAGAGAAAGGCTTCACATTGAAAGAAAACAACTATATTGATTTTATGGTGCGTATTCGTCAAGTTGCTGAAACTCTCAATTGGGGGTTGTTCTATGAGAAGAGACCTAGTGTGGGTAAAGAGTTAGTAAGTAAATTCAATGCGAATTTAACCTCAAGTGAGTTGACAGAAGTTCCAATTCACGGAATCAAGGTAGCAATAAATTCAAATGCTATTAATGAGTTCTTTGAATTACCTAATTTCGAAAATGATGAATATTCTTCCTTAATGAGAAATATCGAGCATGAAAATTTGCAAGAAATACTAGAGGAACTTACATTCCAGGTTCTAAGTGGACTGTGTCAAAGCAAGGAATCCACACTTGTAGAAGAGAATATTTAACACCACTCGCAAAGGTATGGTTCTATTTTATCCGTTTCAGCCTTATGCCTAGTTCACATAGGACTACAATCTCATTAGAGCGAATGGTCTTATTATACTTGATTTTTACTGGAAAGACCATTGATGTGGGAAAAATCATCTTGAGAGAAATGCGGAATTGTGCCGTTACACGTTCTGGCCCAGCTTACTTACCTTTTACAATAACAATTCTGTGTTTGAAAGCTAAAATTCTTACAAACATAAAAAATACAGGATATATCCAAGGCACAATCACAGTTTGGGACCTCTATCGAATAGCTGGAGACTCTATTCTACAGCAATGAGTTAAAGAAAGTGAGGATCCGGAAGAAGAAGAAGAAGAAGAAGAAGAAGAAGAAGAAGATCCCACAAAGATCGAGCCAGTGTAATTGACTGAGTTTTCAGATTACATATTTGAACCATAGAGTCCATTATTGAAGAAGGAGCAAAGCGATTCATGCAAAGACAATAATGATGGAGCAAAAGATGAGTCGAATTCGGAAGGATCTGCATATAAATAAAGGAGGGATCTCGACTTTATTTTATTTATGTTCTTAGGTTATTTTAGGATTAAGTTAATTAGGAATTTTTATTCTCGTATGATAAAATAAGAGATGGAAATCATTAATAAAATTGAACAAGTCGCGAAGTATAAAGTGTGGCAGTAGATATATACATGTTTAAGATTGGATTTAGAAAGAGCTTGGTACTTAAGCAATCAAATTGACTCACCTCATCTTTTCTAGAATCCTACCTGGTGTATAGTATCTATTCACTTTAAACAATGAGGACATTGTTCATTTTAAGTAGGGGGACCGACAAATTGAAATTATTTTCACTCAGAATAAATAGTTCTTTTAATTATGATTAGGATATATTTTTTTCAATAAATTGAATTTTTTTTAAGTATGGTAAACTTCAGTATAAATAAAGTTCTATTATTTCAATAAATTGTTAAGTTAGCTTAATAATGATATAAATGTATTTTTAATAAAGCATGCAAATCGTACCATAAAATTTTAGTCCTTTAGGAAAGTTAGACGTGCATGAAAGTTTAAGTCTTTAGAATTGACTTAGTAGTTTCTTGAGGCGAAACCCTAGGAAGCATGAAATGTTGAAAATGATTTAGGCAGCTTTTGTTGGGACCGTTTGAGCCTTTCAAGCCAACCATTATGAAATTTTATCCCTTGAAACCCAACTTTGAGACTATATGGCCTAATTTTATTTGAACCTTTGCAATATTTAGCCATCACTTTTCTCTTAATTATCTTTAAATTGTCCCAAACACTAGACTCAATACTATTCAGAGTATCCTTTGAAAATAAGTTTGGGGAAGTTGGAAGAAGTATCAAATGCTCTAAAAATTGTAGTACATATAGTAAAATGCTTGTGTTAAAAAAAAAAAGAGCATGTGTACTTGAAAGAAAATAGATGTACAAAAGAGCATGTGAAAGCAAAGTAAGTTGGTGTATTGAGGGAAATTATTCCAAAGGTCTGATTGATGCTGAGTCTAAGGTTTTAAGCCTAAATTTATCTATCTTTTACCTACCCCGAGCCTAGCCACGTTACAACCTTTTTAAAGATCTATTGATTCAAGTTTTCTATGCTACCTACATTAGTGGGGAGAAATTGCTATGTTCAACATATGAAGGTATAAGTTAAACTTAATGATTGCAGCTTAATCTTGAATAAAGAAATAAAATCAAATTGGTAGAGGTTAACATGTCTTTGTTAAGGAAGCATTTAGTCTAATTTTGTTATCATAATAGTTGTTGAGATTAATTTGAACGATATGTATACTTAAGTAGCATAACTATCAAATTTCTTGGTTTTGAGTATAAGTATATTAAATTCATAATTCTGGGAAGAATGTTGTTTTGAAGGTGTTTTTCAAAGGTGTTTTCGAGAAATTCTTTTCAAATTTGTGCATTACTCGGGACGAGCAATGAATTAAGTTTGGGGGTGTGGAAACACAAATATATACACGCTTTTTCATGCCTCTTTTAACTTAAATTCATGTAGTTTTGATAAATTTCTTATCAAAAAATAATTAATTTTTATAAAATAATTAAAATTGCACTTAAATTATGAACATGTTAAATTTTAATTAATTTTATAATTAATTTTGATTAATTTTAATCATTTTTCGACAGGTTTGCACAAAGGGCAAAAAAATGACTTTTCAGACACTATTAAAAGCTCAAAACCAAGAAGCAATTTGAAGTATCAAAGTGAATTAATTTTCAGCCTAAGTCGGTCCAATTATGTGTATTAATTCATGATATAATTAATTTTAATTTATATCCAATTTAATTTGGATTAAATAAATTATTATTAATTAATTATGAAAAAGTGGTCCAATTGAGCCGAACCAAGTGAACCGAATCGACCAAGAAGTGGACAGCCCAAAACCGTCCATATGCTGACCCAAATCAGCTTATTGGCTAATTATTTAGCTTGCAAAGAGGCTCTTGAAGACTTGTTCAAGTTGCAAACAAACCCCTCCACAATTGGTGGCTTTATAGATTTTCCCCAAGCCTAAATTAGCAAAGTTGAAACTATCAACCTTGCCACATGTGTGGCTGGCCAAGGGAGGGCTCTTTGGCTGATAATTTTAGCTATTTTTAGCAGCCCTCTTCAGCTATAAAAGCCCCCTTAGGCTGGTCATTTGAAAGACATCTCAAGCATTCACATCTTTTCTCTCTTCTCTCCACTATCTCTCTTGTTTTCCATTCCAAATTCTCTTGCTCTCTTGTCGATTTCTCCTCTTGGAAAAGGGGCATTCATCCCATTTGGAGCAGCTATTAAGTGTTCATAGCAGCCTTGGTCGACGAGGACAACGAAGAAGGAAGAATTGAGCAAACTAGTCAAGCCACGGAAAAACACCGGATTTGATTCTTGTTCCCTATCTCTTTAATTTTTGTTGTTGTTATGATGAGCATATCTATGGATATTTATGTTGTTGGAATGGTTAATTTAATCAATTTAGCTTGAATTTAATTCGTGTTAGGTTGATTGCATTTTTTTGCTAAAATTGTTAAAATTGTGTTTATGTTGTTATAGGCCTCGGTAAGATGCTTGATTTAGTAAAATCATGACAAGTTATTCTTGCATTACAATTGTGAGGTAGCTAATGAATTAATTATTTAAATGGATTGAAATTGTAATTAATGGACACAGTACTTAATCAGTGCATGTTTAATCATCTAAGGTAGCTGAAGGTTAAATTAACAACGGTATCTGATGATACATATGCCTTGCACAACTTGCAAGATTACTATGATTAAACTTTTTCAAGGCAGGGATCCTTGTTACCTCACGTGGTATTTTATGTGATTATTACATTTAATTAATCGTTTGAATTGACATAGGGATATGTACAAGAGATTATTTCGATTTAATAAGTATGTATGTGCAATAACATATTTGCCTATTAAGATTTATTTAATCGGTTGAATTGACATAGGGATATAGTCAATAGATGAATGGATTTTGGTAGGTGAGTATGTTCATAAGTTAGCAAATTGCTGAGTTGCCGTGAATTTATTCGTAACAATATAAACATGAGTTTAATAATTCTAAGTTAAAAAATGAAATTAATCTAACACAATTATGTCATCTTGATTAAAATCATATTTTGAAATCGTGCATTTGAGATTTATTTATTTAGTTTACTTAGTTTAAAATCTTATTTTTTAATCACTTTCTTTAAACAAAATATTTTTCTTTACCAAAATGTTTTAAATAGCATTCATAAACAATTCTTTTCACAGTCCCTATGGGTACGATAACTCGACATTTACTTGTAACTTTATTACTTGTTGAATTGTATACACTTGCACATTTCCGTCGTTCCACCAATCAATTTAGATATGGTATCCTACAAGTGAATATTTGCGACAAGTAGTGAATCCTAATTTTAGGAAGACTGACACATTTAACCCAGTCCATATAATGTCTTTTTCAAGAGTTAGAGGAAATGCATCTCAAGTGCACCAATTAGTAGGTATGAGAGGATTAATGTCAGATCCTCAAGGACAAAAGATCAATTTACCCATTCAAAGCAATTTACGAGAAGGACTATCTTTAACAGAATATATCATCTCTTGCTACGGAGCCCGAAAAGGGGTTGTGGATATCGTCGTTCGAACATCAGATGCTGGATATCTTACACGCAGTCTTGTTGAAGTAGTTCAACACATTATTGTACGTAGAATAGATTATGGCACCACCCGAGGGATTTCTATAAGTCCTCAAAAAAGGACGCTTCTGAAAAGAATTTTTATCCAAACATTAATTGGTCGTGTATTAGCGGACGATATATATATATGGGTCCGCAATGCATTACCATTCAAAATCAAAATATTGTGCTTGGGCTTGTCGATCGATTCAGAGCCTTTCGAACACAAACAATATCAATTCGAACTCCCTTTACTTGTAAGAGTACATCTTGGATTTGTCGATTATGTTATGGTCGAAGCCCCACTCATGGAGACCTGGTTGAATTGGGAGAAGTTATGGGTATTATTATGGCCCAATCCATTGGAGAACCAAGAATGCAACTAAAATTAAGAAATTTTCATACCGGCAGAGTATTTACAGGGAGTATTGCAGAACATGTATACCTTTTTAATGGAAAAATCAAATTCAATGAGGATTTGGTTCATCCTACACGCACACGTCACGGGCATCCTATTTTTTTATGTTATCTGGACTTGTATGTAATTATTGAGAGCAAAGATATTATACATAAGGTGACTATTCCACCAAAAAATTCTCTTAGTACACTCCTAAAATGGTTCTTTTTTAGAGGAACCGTTGTAAAAGGTTCTATTTTGGTCTTAATCACGAGATCCAGGTTTATTTAGTAGCCCAAAATACATAGGTGTTTGATAAGTTGGTTAAGAAAGCCAAAGCAGTTAAGGAGACTTTGGTTGAACTGCCTCATTATGTGGTTACTGAATCTGATAAGAGGACTTCTGATGGTACATCAGGTCGACCGCCTAAGAGAGGGCGTGATAGTTAGAGTTCTGGTAGGGGTGCTAGACGTGGGTCTTGACTGAGTCAGTCTAGGGAGCATAGTAGTGTTATGGTTAGTACTGGTGGTTCGTTGGGTGGTTCTGGATGGTCGTTTTGTGCACATTGTGAGCGTAGGCATTCTTGTGAGTTTCGTAAGTTGACAGGTGGTTGTTTTAGGTGTGGTTTGAAGGAACATTTTTTTAGGGATTGCCCGAATAGAGTAGAGGTTTCGCATACTCAGAGTTTGGCACCTACTTCTGCATCTGCTAGAGGGCTGGTCACGGTACAGGTAATGGGAGACTAATTAGGCCACAAATTGTTGCTCATATTGTTGCTTCACAGGTTGAGTCTAGATGTCCAACTCAGGTTTATGCTATTAAGGAGTAGGAGGATCAAGATTCGATTGATGTTATTGCTGGTACTTTTTGTTTACATTCTACTCTATTATTTTTTTTGTTGATTTTGGTTCTACACATTCATATATTTTGAGTGAATTCGCTTGTAAGTTAAAGGTTCTTGTAGAGACTATTGATTTGGGTATGAATGTAATTAGTTCTTTTAGCGATAGTGTGGTAGTGAATAAAGTTTATCGTAGATGCTCCCTTATGACACAAGGGCACGTTTTCCCTCTTGATCTTATGGAATTGCCTTTTTACGGGTTTGATGTTAGTGTAACAGCTCGTTTTTAGTGAAATCAAAACAGTAGTTTCAGGACCACAAATCTGATGAGTAAATTTTTATTTTATTATTATTTTAATATTTATCGGATGTTAATAAGGTTGTATTAAATTTTCATTAATAAATTTTGATATTTGTATGATTAATTATGTGAAAATGACTAAATCGTAAAAGGTGCAAAAGGGGAGTTCTATTTGTTAAAAGGGCCAAATGGCTATAAAACTTTAAAGTGAGTAGACTTAGACCTTAATTATACTATTTATAATGTTAGTGGACAAATAGGGCACGAATTTGGCATTTATTTAAGTTAATTAGCAAGGTTATTAAGGTAATTTAAAATTTTAGTTAAAGTAAAATAAAGTAAAACAATTGTATCATCTTCTTTAGTTTATTTCTCCACCAAAAATAGGGTTAGAAAACTCCATTATTGAGGTTTAAAGGTTCGGTCAAGCTACCTAGATTGCATGGTATGATTTTTAAGCTCGTTTTTAATGATTTTCATATTTTTGAAGTTGCTTTAGCTTAATCTAGCTAGCCAGGGGATCAATTTGTAAAATTTTTAAAGATTGAGGGTTATTCCATGAATGATTTTGTATGATTCTTGATGTTCAATGATAGATTATGAGTCCTTGTTGATAAATAAACAAGTTTTGTAAAGTAATTTTTGATGAAAATTGTATTTAGGGGCTTATTTATAAAAATAGTAAAAGTTCATGTTAAATTTATGAAATGATGGTTTGTATGGATTGGTTTAAGTCCTTAGAGAAATCGGCTAGCTTGAAAGGAGGATTAAAATGCTTAGATTTCAATTTATGAGCTTAAGGACGAAATTGTGAAAAGTTAAAATGTTAGGGGCAAAATGATAGTTTTTCATAAATATGAAATGTGGACTAAATTGAATACTAGGGATATTAAATGGATTGAATTTGTCTATTTAGATCAAGATAGATTACATACGGATTTAGATTGAGGAAAAGCTAAAGCCTCAAATTAGTTTGATTTCGTTTCTACGCCCTAATCATAGAGGTAAGTTCATATGTCCTGATTACCATATTCATGTTATTCATTTGTATGTTATTATGTATTTCTTATGCTATTGAACAATGTATATCCAAGCAATGCTATGATAGTTATTAAGTCCCGGTTGAACCTTAGGAATTCGTAGGATACAAATGACATGTCATTAGGGATTTCATGTTTAGTGTGCTGGTCTTGAATGTCCTACCAATGGCTGAGGTCCTGTATTTTTTGTTGATACTCCATAACTCGTGTGAGCAGCATCATGTAGCTTACATTCTGACCCACAGCTCGTGTGGGCAGGTCTATTTCATAGTTTATGTGAGCAACGATGTAAAGGAAAGGTTATGGTTAAATGTTTATGCACACTTCGTGTGAGCTTTCTTGACTATCTGATGATATTCTAGTTGGTTCAACGGGCAAGAAAAGGGATTGAAATGGTAAGTTTCCAAATGGTATTATGCATATGTTCGTGGAAAGGATGAATGATTCAAATGATGTATTTTCATATGGAAATGACTTATCATGTGGTTAATCCAAATGAGTTATGTGTAAATGCACTAACTTGTGTTTTGATGATAATGTTTAAGCTTGTGCCAAGCTTGTGGTTTGGGTTACATTATGTTTATACTATTGTTATGTAATGAAATGGTAAGTTTTGTTTCATTTTCTATAAACTTACTAAGCATTATGTGCTTAAGTAGTTTATTTTCGATGTTTTATAGATTATCATAAGCTCAATCGATTTGGAAGCTCATTGGAGATCTATCACACTATTCAGCATAAATATCGGTAGTTTTTGAATGTTTTGGCCAAGTTTATAATGGCATGCATAGGTTGAATTGTAATGTCATTGTGATGAATGTTTAGTTGGTGGTTTGGCTTGTAAAAGTTGTAAATGTTATCTTGGTTTGGTACCCTTAATGCCTTGATGGTTTGTGTCATTGTGTTATTTCATGTTGCATGTTTTGAAATGGTTTATGTGGTATGTTTGAGGTAGTTTAAATATGGTAAAGTTATGGCATGTTTTGAAAGGTATTTGAATTAGTAGTTGATGAATGAAAAATAGTAAAATATGCATGTTTAGGTAAGTCTTGATGTTTGCATTTGAGGTGCCTTGAAAGGCATATTGGTTAGTTGATTTTAGGACTATTTAATTGGTCATTATATGTATGTTTTGATAGAGTTTTGATGCCTTAATTATGTGCACAAAAGGCCTAAAGGTTTATGCATGATTTGGTGTTGGAAATGACTTGATTTTGGGCAAATTTATTTCCACATGGCCTAAGACACGATCATGTGACCCAGCCGTGTGTGACATACGACCGTGTGTCTCTTGTAGGTCCCTTTGTATGCAAGTCAATTAGTTACACGGCCTAGCATACGGGCATATGACACGACCGTATGACCCTACTTAGAGACTTGTACGGGTGAGGACACAGGCTGGGACACGGTCATGTGTCCCTAGTTCAAAGGTTACATGGCCAGAGACACGGGGGCATGTGTCTCAACCATGTGAGGTACACAACCTGGCCACACAACCTTGTGACCCTTATAGTCAAAATTTTGTAACTTTTTCTTAAACTTTTCAAATGATTTCAATTGGGTCCTGAATTGCTTCTAAGGTATATTTAGGGCCTCAAAGGCTCGATTTAGGGACGATATGTATATGAATGATTGTTTTCCAATGTGTTTATGATAATGTATGAAATGTAAGTTTAAATGTTTCATTTGTTTGATAATGCTTCGTAACCCTAATTCGATGGCAGATGCGGGTTAGAGGTGTTACACTTGGTATGGACTTGTTAACTGAACATAAAGCTAAGGTAGAACTGGAGACGAAATGAATTACTTTGAAGAACAATAATGGGTTGTGGATTGTTGTTGTTGGTAAAACACCAGGATTTTTGTCTAATGTAGTTTTGGTTATGAAGGTTGAGAAGATGATGGAAAAGGTTGTGAAGTTACTTAGCCTATGTCATGAATTCAGATAGTAAGGAGTTAAGAGTTCAAGATATTCTCACTGTTAAGGATTTTCCTGACGTGTTTTTTAAAAAGTTATAGAGTTTGTCACCGAAACATGAAGTTGAGTATGGTATTGAGCTCTATTTGGGTATTGCACCGTTGTCTATAGTGCCCTATCACATGGCACCAAAAGAGCTCAATGAGTTAAAGATTCATTGCAAGAGTTGCTTGACAAAGGGTTTATTCGACCGAGTGTATCTTCGTGAGGTGCAGCGATTTTATTTGTAAAGAAAAAGGATGGTACGATATGGATGTGTATTGACTATAGGCAATTAAACAAGTTGACTATTAAGAACGAGTAATATTTGCCTCAACTTGATGACTTGTTGGATTAGTTCCAAGGTGCAACAGTGTTTTCGATGATTGATTTAAGATCTAGGTATTATCAGTTGAAGGTGAAGGAGTAAAATCTGTTAAAAACTACTTTTATGACTCAGTAAGGGTATTATGAGTTTTTGGTCATGCCATTCGGCTTAACTAATGCCCCTACTGCATTCATGGATTTGTTGAACTAAGTATTTCATTCATACTTGGATCAATTTTTTGTTGTCTTCATAGACGATATTTTGGTGTATTCTCGTTCTGAGGAGGATCAGGATACACATCTAAGATTTATTTTACAGATTCTGCTAGATAAGCAGTTGTATACAAAGTTGAGTAAGTGTGACTTCTTGCTTAAAGAAGTGGTGTTTCTAGGTCATGTTGTGCAAGCAGAAAGCATTCGAGTGGATTCAAAGAAGATTGAGGTGACCTCAGAGTGGAAGCCACCTAGGAGTGTTACTGAAGTTTAGAGTTTCTTGGGTTTGGCTCACTATTATCATAGATTCGTTGAAAGGTTTCACTTATTATTGCACCTTTAACGAAACTACTTTAGAAAGATGTGGTGTTTGAATGGACAAATGAAAGGCTGAAAAGTTTTGAACAACTTAAGGTAGTTTTGACTAAGGCACTTGTGGTGATTCAACTAGAGCTTAAAAAAGACATTGTGGTTTATAGTAATACTTCATATTCAGGACTTGGTTGTGTGTTGATACAAGAGGGTAAGGTTGTAGCTTATGCTTTGAGACAGTTGAAGACGCATGAGTGTAATTATCCTACTCATGATTTGGAATTAGCTGTTGTGGAATTCATGCTTAAGATTTAGCGCCATTATTTGTACAGAGAGAAGTGTGCCATTTATACGGATCACAAGAGCCTTAAGAACCTTTTCACCTAAAAGGAGTTGAATTTAAGGTAAAGGAGTTGGATTGAGCTTTTGAAGGATTATGATTGTGTTATAGAGTATCATCCTAGCAGGGCGAATGTTGTTGCTGACACTTTAAGTAGAAAGTCATTGACGGAGTTGAAAGCTATGTTTACGTGTTTGATTTTAGCTAGTGATGGTGGTTTGTTAGCTGAACTTCAAGTAAGGCCGACTTTGTTGCAACAGATTAAGAAGAAACAGTCGTTAGATGGAGAGTTGTTAAAGAGGATTCGACATGTTGAGCAAGGTGTTAGGGAGATTTTGACATTGACAGTAATGGAATATTGAAATTTTGAGATAGATTGTGTGTGTTGCATGATGTAGATTTAAGGCAAGCAATTCTTACTGAGGTGCATAGCACCCTTTACAATATGCACCTCGGTAGTGGTAAAATGTATCATGATCTTCGAAAGATTTATTGGTGGCCTAGTTTGAAGCGTGATGTTACGGATTTTGTGACTCGTTGTTTGGTTTGTCAAAAGGTTAAGGCAGAGCATCAGTTTTCTTCAGGTTTGTTACAACCAATTGCGATTCTTGAATGGAAGTGGGAAAGGATCACCATGAACTTTGTTTCAGGTTTTCCTTTGACCCCGACGAAGAAGGATTCAGTGTGGGTAATAGTTGATTGATTTTTGAAGTGTGCACATTTCTTGGCTATGCGTACTAACTATTATTTGCAAAATTTGAAAGTGTTGTACATCACTAAAATTGTACGTCTTCTTGGAGCTCCAATTTCTATTATTTTAGATAAGGATTTACATTTTACTTCGAGGTTTTGGAAGAGCTTGCAAGAGGCTTTGGGGTTGAAGCTGAGTTTTAATACGGTTTATCACCCCCTAAATAGATGGTCAGTTAGAGAGGGTAATTCAAGTTTTAAAGCATATGTTACGAAGTTGTGTGATTGAGTTCAGTGGTAGTTGGGAGCGATATTTTCCGTTAGCGGAGTTTGCTTACAACAACAATTTTCAAGCAAGTATTTGTATGGCACCATTTGAAGCATTTTATGGTAGGAAGTGTATAATTCCTCTATGTTGGAGAGAATTGGATGAAAAACGATTTGTTGGACCAGATTTAGTTAGTAAGGCTGAAGAGAAAGTGAAGTTGATTTATGATGGTTTAAAAGCAGCGCCTGATAGGTAGAAATGTTATGCAAATTTGAAACATCGAGATATCGAGTTTCAAGTTGGCAATAAGGTGTTCTTGAAAGTTTCACCTTAGAATAAGGTTTTGATGTTTGGGAGGAAGGGTAAACTGAGTCCAATATATGTTGGACCTTATGAAATTGTCACCAGAACTTGAGTGAATTTACAATATTTTCCATGTGTCTATGTTGTAGAAGTATTGTTCAGATCCGTCGTATATTGTGCTAGTAAAAGAGATTGAGGTTTGAACTGGCCTAACTTACGAGGAAGAATTGGTTGAGATTCTAGCTCATGAAAAGAAGGTTTTGCAAAATAAGAGGGTTCTATTGGTTAAAGTTTTATGGTGCAACCATAAGACCGAATAGGCTACTTAGGAAGTCAAAGATGCGATGAGACAGCAATACCCTTATTTGTTTGGCTTAGGTAAATTTCGAGGGCGAAATTCTTTTTAGAGGAGGAGAATTGTAACATCCCTAAATTGGACCTAGAAATTTTAGGGGTATTTTAGGGATTTTAGCTCTAGTGAGCTCGAGAATTTTGTAGCATGGTGTTTGGAAATATTTTTTTCTATGGCATTTTTAAATTAAATAAATTTTTGAAAATGATATTAAAAAGACTTTCAATTTTGAAATAAGGATTGGTTTGTAAAAGGGGCAAAATTCTATGTGTTTAGAAGCAATTAAACCAAAATTTTAAAATCAACGTAATATTCCCCACCTATAGTTTTATTTTCACTATAGCCATCTCCTTCACCCTTTGTTGACATCTATTGCTCTCCCAAGTTCTCTCCTTCAATTTTATTTGTTAAACCTTCATCCTTTTGATTCCTATCATCACTCAAGCCAAAAACCTCCATAGTATTTTAAGAAAAACACCCAAAAACACTATAGATTTTTCCATTGTTTGGCTTTCGAGTTTCTCAGGTTTTTGATCAAACGCTTAGTTTTTTGTCATCAAAGTTAACAAATCATTTTCCTATTTGTTTTAAATGTTATATACTCTTTTAGACTAAATTTTTGTCGTTAAATTGCATGTTTTAAATAAAAGACAAAATTTGGGTTGTTAATGGTGAATTTCAGGATTTTTAGTAAAAACGTGGTTTGAAAGTGTTTTTCAATTAGTTTTGATTAGATTAGAAGGTTTCTAAACTTACTTTGGAGTTTCGTTAAAGATTTCTTGGTTTTAATGATTTTTTTGTGAAAATAGCCATAATTTGTTAAAAAAAATTGATGCTATGAATTTGGTAGTTTTGTGTAGTTTAAAGGTTGAGAATGTCATAAGTGAATAATTAGATGCATGGAATTAATTTTAGCCAAAACGATTGAGTATAGATAGAGAGAATTAGGTTTTAAGTTTGATGTCTCGAAGGTTTCTTAGGCTTATGTTTTTTATTATTTAAGGTGAATCCTTAGTTGATTGTTGATTGTGTTATTGTGTGAATTATTGTTTTGAAGATTCAGATTCATTAGAACCTTCTAAGAGTTAATGAAAGGCTAGTTTGAGCTTTTGGCATTTCGATGAAAGCATATTGGTGAGTTTTTGGAATCGTTGCTTGTAGACATGATTCGTTGCATTAATTGGGAATTTAGAAGTAGCATAAACCCCTACTCTAAATTCCGAGTGTAAGCTTTCTTATACTTGTAACATCCCGATTTCGGGCCTAGTTGGAACAGTGGTTTAAGGACCACAAATTTGAGGTCATAAAAATTATTTTAATATTCTTTTGAGGTCTACGACATGATAAAATGATTGTGTAAAAGTTTTGTTAAGAAATTTTACCGTTTGAATGCTTAATTTGTGAAAAAGGACCAAATCGCATAAAATGTGAAAGTTGTGTTCCATTAGTTAAAGGTGCTAAATAGCTATAGAACTTAAAATTTGAGGTCCTTAATGAGTAATTAGGCCATTATATATATGCATGGTTGTACATGAAGTGTAATAAATGAAAAGTCAAAAAGTCAAAAAAATTGAGTATGGGTTGGTATTTGATGACAAAAGCCAAAAACTAATAAAATAAAAATCAAATGGTCATCTTCTTCTCCATCATTTTCCACCAAAATTTTAAGGAGAAAAACCCTATGGAAGCTTGAAATTTTTAGCACAACAAACCGTCCACATGTAAGTCATTTGGTGATAGTTTTTGATGTTTTTCAGATCCTTGAAGCATAATATAGCTATTTCTACCATTATTTTGAGCTAGGGTTTATGTTAAAAAATTTACTCATGTGTGTCATGCATGTATTTTGATGATTAATGGAGGAATATGGAAGTTTGGTGTTAGATGAACATATTTTTCTAAGTGATTTTTTATGAAAACACCTAAAAGGACTTGGTTGTAAAACGTGTGAAAATAGGTGTTAAAAATGTGATTTGATGAAAAATGTGGGCTGCTATAAGAGGGAATGTGAATTGGCTAGGCTTGGGTAACCAAGAAAATGAACACATTTTATTTTACGAGTCTAGAGGCTAAATTGCAATTATGTGAAAGTTTAAGGGCAAAATGTAATTTTGCCAAAATATGATTTATGGGTTGTTTTGAATAATGTGGTAACTAAATAAGTGAAATTTGCTATTATAGATCAAGAAAAACAGAGTCCGAGCCTAGACCGGGGAAAGAGCAAAATCTTGGACTAAATTGAATTGATTGTCCATATTTTTGTACCGAGGTAAGTTTGTGTGGAATTGATACAGCATTTATTTATGTATTCAGCATTTAATGTTGCATGAATTGTATAATTGTCTTCATGAATATTATTGATGTTGTCCGACAAAGAATTGAGGTGATGAAAGCCAGTTGAACCTTAGGAATACTTAAGGTACAAATATCATGACATATAGGTTGATGAGATCATTAGCATCGTTATGTGTTATCATGTAAGACCATATCTGAGATATGGCGTTGATATGAGATTTCATATAAGACAATATCTGGGATATGGCATCGATGTGAGATCCCATGTAAGACTACATCCGGGACATGGCATTGGCATCTTAATGTGTGTATGATAATCCCGAGTGTCCTTAGTATTCCAAGTGGTTCAACGGGTAGTCCAAGGATTTGTCAAAGAAATGATGTGATATGATCATGTTGAAAGGGTACAGGTATGTACGCCAAGCTTGTAGTTATTGAGATTACAAAATGACAAGACTTCGGTAAGATGAAAATGAACGAATTATGATCTTAGGTTCTATTGAACATTATGTAAATTGAATGAGATAGGATATGGCTACAATGATAATTGAGAATGAGATAATTTAAGGCATGTTGTGTATGTGTATGAAAGTGCATACTCTTATTGCTTTTTAATTACATGCAAGCTTACTAAGTTTTATGCTTACTCCCTCTCTTTTCCATTTTTCTTATAGTATCGCCAAGCTAGCTCAGGGATCAAAGTACATCGGAGGCACGTTCACACTATCGATTGGAATATTTGGGTATAGTTAGTCTCAACATTTTGAATATGGCGTGTATAAGGACTTGGTCTTTTTGTTATGTGTCATATTGGTCTAGCCAAAGGTGTTGGCTTATAATGATAGTTAATTCATTTTGTGTATGGCCCTGAGATATGGCTCATAATGAATATTGGTTGTATGTATGTGCCAATTCCATTATGATGTGGCCTATGGTTATTGATGAATGTCATGTGTGTGTATAAGATGGTATGAAAATGCATGTATACAATCTAAGAAATATTGTTTATTTGTATATATGTGTTTGGACAAATAAGGGTGGCATTTGGCTTGGAAAATAGCCTTAAAGTTGTCCACACGGGTAGACACACGGGCGTGTGTCTAGGTCGTGTGTGACACACGGTCCACCCCATGGGCGTGTGGTCTGGCCGTATATCCCCTGCACCCTAATTAATGCAAAACAGAATGCCCAGTAGTAAACACATAGGTAGGTACATGTCCATGTGTCTCGGCCGTGTGAGGGACACGACCTCAGGACATGGGCATGTACCCAATTCGTGTGAAGTCTACACTTGATTTTGGAATTTAATTCGCCACACAACCTAGCACATGGGTGTGTGACTAGGCCGTGTGACCTTATTTGGCTGATGACGTCATAGTCAGAGAGTTACACAAGCTGAGGGCAAGGGCGTGTCCCAAGCCACACAAGTGTGTGTGACCACACGGCCTACCCACACAGGCGTGTGACTCTCTAAAACATGAAAATTTTGTAAGTGTCGTAAAAGCTCCAAAAATTCTCGGTTTAGTCCTACATCTTTCTCGATGTATGTTTTGGACCTTGTAAGCTCGTATAAGGGATGTTAAGCATATGTTTGAATGACTTTAATTGGAACGAAATTTTATGGTCCGATTTTTGGGTGATTGATTGCGTTCGAGTATAGTAATGCCTTGTACCCTATTCCGGCGTTGAGTACGGGTAAAGGGTGTTACAATACTCATGATTTTATATGTGTTGTGAAATTGCGGATTAAAATGTGATGTTGTGATTTGTGTAATAAGCTTATGATGGCTATTTTGAAATAGTTAATTGTGGGCATGTTATACGTTCCATGTAACAGTGAATATGTTGTGATAATAATGTGATTATGCTGTGAAAAGTGCAGCAAACAATAAGTAATATGTATGTTTAATAATGGATATCTTGGCCTTGTAAACCTTGAGACCATTGGATATAGTTGGCATGTCATAAGATTGTGAGTCCTCACCTATAAGTATTGTGTTTTTGAGCATTTAGGCCCTGGGACAGGTTGGAAAGATAAGGGAATGTGAGCTAATCTCCATTCAACGGGATAAGTTTGGTGTGTTGGAGAGTGTTAGCTTCACGCTTCACTTTTTGAGATATGTTCGACTCTATGAGTCAATTGGCCTGTTGGAGATCCGTGTATCCGATGAGTGGTGATAGAGCCCACTTTTACGTTTCATAGATCAAGTGCCTAATTATATTTTAAATATGTTTATAAGTATTGTGATATATGCTTAAATGATATGTGATTATTATGTAAAGAAACCAGTAGATAATGCATGAATAGCTAATGTGGTACTAAAGAATGAAATGTTGAAATTATGTTAAATGATTGTTTCGATAATGCATGATGACATGTTTGTGTGGTAGTTGTTTTGATCATTTACTGAGCTTGTAAATCTCACCCACTCCTTTTCATACTATTGCAGATTAGTTGTGTTTCGGTGTGAGTGGTGTGGTTCTAAGGGAGTGATCCAAGCAAGACTTTGATGTTAATTCGTAGGTGTTTATTCATTTTTATATGTTTTGAGGAAATAAAGGCAATATAGCTGTAACACCCCTAACCCGTATCCGTCGCCGGACAAGGGTTAAAAGGCATTACCGGATATATCAGAATATTTAGCAATCAAAAGTCATACATCATCATTTCATAATCAAAAATCAACATAAAGTCCCTTTCTTAGGTCAATAAGACCTTAAACATGGATTAGGAAGGGGTCGGGACTAAACCGAACACATACAAAATTTTTCGAAAACTTAACAATTCTCTAAGTTACAAAGATCACACGCCCGTGTGAATAGGCCATGTACCTCACACGGCATTAGACACGCCCGTGTGTCTAGCCCGTGGTCGAAACTGACTTGGCCACACAGCCTGGCATATGTCTGTGTGTGTGCGACCGTGTGGACTACCAAAGCTCATTTCGAAATGGCCCCTAAGCAATACGGCAGAGACACACATCCGTGTCCCTACCCGTGTGGGCAAAAATAGGTCATTTACAAGGCCAATATGCCACCCATTTGGGTCTTCCCTACAAGTCCAAATTCAAGCATCATAAATGTAACATTTTCAACCAAATCCAACTCCAAACATATATCTATTAATCTAAAATATCATCAACCAATTTCATGTTTACTCTCTATACCAAAACATACAAAAATCATAAGCCAAATTCATTCAATCATACATTACCAACATCTCAATTTCTTATCCATCTTCATGCCAAACTTATACCAAATTTAACAATTAAGCACATACCAAATTGACTATTTCATTTAGTCATTCATATGCATCAAATCATACCAATTTCTCATCACATAAACCATAACAAAACCAAACCATATTCACATCCATTATCAAGCCATATCACTTGGCAAAACATATATTTACATCTCCAGACATATTCACATACTTCTAGCCCATACATGCCACATAACCTAATCTCAAAACATTATTTACCGAAAATCTATAAACATAGGAAAAACACACACAGAATAAGCTTCGAGAGCTTAGTAAGCCATAAGCAAATAAATCTTCACAAGATCATGTATATAATTCAACTTGAATGAGCCAAATTTAATTAATTTCGTACACATATTCAATCACTTATCTTAATAATCCAACATCACCATATTAAGTAAATTTATTAGGCTTATTTATCGGTGAACATATAAACCATGCTTTCAATTTTGAATAACGACCATTAGATCATTCATATAAATTAAGGTTGCACAATTTCATTACATAACCAACTGAAATATGGTCATTTATTACATTTCATGCATAGAAGTATATCAATTTCTTTTTATGCATTTCAAAACCCGAATAATCAGAACAAATCACACATCCAAACCATGTTCCATTTTTCATAATTCTCATGTTTGAAACATAGGACCACAATTTCATATAACAAACATATATAACACATCATTCATTGTCATTTATTTCACATTTCATATCAGAATTTCATATACAAATCACATGTACTTGAATCATATATGGAAAAACAGAATTATAATTCCACATATCTCATATAATTCATTTGATCATAGTTCACTTGCTAGTATCCACATCTCATTTTCACATAGTTCATATATCAACTAATCATAATCATACTCACTTTCATTGCTTAATTTCATATATCTTGCAACATACCTGATTTGGATGCACATTCATATACTCATTTATTTCTTGGAATTCCTGTTGAATCGTTCGGAATCAATAAGGATACTCGGATAACACATAAGCTCGTACAATGCCAACGTCCCAGACGTGGTCTTACATGTAATCAAATATCGATGCCACTATCCCAGACAGGGTCTTACATGAAATCATATACGACACCAATGTCCCAGATATGGTCTTACACATAAATCACAACTCGATGCCAATGCCCCAGACATGGTCTTACATGATAACACATATCGGAATCCTATGTCATGACATATGTATCCTAACTATTCCTAAGGTTCGTACAGGGCTTTCGAACGTCGTAACTTGATCGATTCAAGCTCATAAATATTGCTCCCATGCTTAATTCAATTCGGCATATACATATGCACAAGTAATAATTCAATTTAGCACTATAATGCACATACATTTCAATTTAACAACATTTATTTACTTATGAACTTACCTCGTACTAACACGAACGGACCGGAACGATTATTCGATAATTTTTTTACTTTCCCTGATCCAAATCCGATTTTCTCATTTCTTGATCTAATTCAACAAAAATTCAACTTATTTAATCATATATTCAATAAAATTCATCTAAAAACACATAAATGGGATAATTACACTTTTGCCCCTGATATTTTACATTTTTCGCAATTTAGTCCCTATTTCACAAAACACAAAAAATATTCAAAATTTCACCACACCCATGCTTGGCCAAATTTTCCTACACTTCATATAAGCCCATATATTTCATTTATTTCACATTTTAGTCCCTCAATTCCTCATTTTTACAATTTAGCCCAAATTACTCAAATTCATCAAAAATTCAAAGACAAAACATGTTAACCCAAAACATATCTTTCATTTACTATCATCAAACTTCATAAAACTCATATTATCAACAATGGCATAACTCAAAATCATCAACAAAATCAGAAATTAGGGCATGGGCTTGATAGATTACTAAGCAACGATTACAAAAACGTAGAAATTATCAAAAACAGATCAAAACACATACCTTAATCGAAGAAATCAATGGTCAAACCCTAACTTGTATTTTATTCCTTGTTATATTGATACATTCAGCCAACAAAGATGATAATGGCTTTAATTTCATGTTTTGTTTTAATTATATTAACATTATTAACTAGTTTACCATTTTTGCGCTTGCATTAAATCATTAATAAACCATTATTTAATGTCCATTTAAGTCATTTAATGCATATCATGGTCAAATAACCACATAAGGACCTCAAAAATAATAAGCCATATCAAATAGACACTTTTAACATATAACAGGCAACTTTTACATTTTATGCGATTAGGCCCTTTTATCAAATTAAGCACACAAATGATAAAATTTTCATACGAAACTTTCACACACGCTAATTCACATATAATAAGCATAGAAAATAATATTAAAATATTTTTCTGACTCAGATTTGTGGTCTCGAAACTACAATTTTGACTAGGGTCTAAACTGGGTTGTTACAGTAGTAGAAATATTGCTTGTTATTGCCATGATGTTTTGGATATTTTGTTGCTTAATTGTTCCTAGGAATTATAGGCTTGAACCTTGGTATGTTGATTCTTGCTCAAACATGTTTTTGATGTTTTGAACTATTATTTTGGTCATTTTGACATAGGTTTGATGGGATAAATGATGCATGTTGAATAGATATTTGTTAGAACAGATTAAATGTTTAATTATGTTGTATTTTTGTGGCCTAGAGCAGAGGTATCAATATTCGAGTTTCAAAAATGATACCTCTATGATATTTCGATGTGCAGGAAATCAGTATTATAATTTGGTATTGATAATATATCACAAGTATCGATACTCAGGGTAAACTAATCGATACTTAAATAAGAGTACCGATAATTTTTTAGTTGGTTTTAGACGAGAAACAAAATGTTGATTTGAAATCACTTTTTCAATCGGTATCAATACCTTTTAAGAGAAATATCAATACCTTTGTTACAATATAGATACCTACATACTTATTCAAGAATTTTTGTTAAGTGGATGGAAAGCATGTATATTTCTTAATATTAGTTCCATTGAAGTATGCTAAGCATGTTTTAATGTATGTATGTTGGGCTTAAAATTTGCATGAATGCTTATTAAAAAGAATGATTTATTAATAACATGACAAATTACTATGAGTTTGATGTGTGACGGTGGTGTAACATCTTGATATTTGGGATCGACGACTAGGCCGGGTATAGAGTGTTACACAACTTTTGAGATATTATTATTCTACCCGAAAATAATGAGAATTTATTTCTAATTCTAAATTCTATTTTCTGAGAATAACAATTCTACTGGTTTTCATGAGAGACAGATTTACTTTCCTACTGAAAGTAATAAAATTTTTTCTGGTTCTGTTTTTTATTTGTAATTGTTCGTGTAACAAAGTGTCACAGTCGTTGCCAAAGCAACTACTGACAAATACACAGTAAAAACATCATTTCACTTCATCAATCATGTAATCAATCAATAATACAACATTGAATAACATGAACTTTCTTTCTCGATTCTTATACGAGCATACAAATGCTTTAAAGTCAATTTGAGATCAAATAGAGAATTTTTTGTAACATTTCTAAAATTTATGATCAAGTATACCAATAACAAATCATTCAAATATTCAATCATATCATAAATACCTAGATATTAATGTACACAATTAAATCTTAGTCTTAATTGAGCTTACGAAAGCTCTTTTGTAGACCTGAGCATGAACAATGGCTAATTGCAAAGATTTGAAAGTTTGGGCTCAACATCGTGATGTCATTTCCTCCACGCCGTAATGTCACCACAACGTTACGATGTCACAATATGTCGGCCAACATTGTAACGAGAGGTATTTCACATCAAGATGAGGACCCTATTTTTGGTAAATTTTGACCATTTGGTACCTATTCATGTCAAGTCAAACCTTCAGCTCATTTGGTGTGTACATGTACATCTAAACCAACACAAAACCAATCCAAAAGCATTCTCAAACAGTAATTTACCATTACTCAATTCAAATAATCCAACATGTCTCAATTTAGCATCATTTTAAAGTAAATTCAATTTAATAAACATGTACTTAACCATTCTATGCCATCGTCATATCATACCATAAAGTTATCATGCCTAATCATGCTCAAATTTACCATTGAATGCAATTCAAAATCATCTCATCATAGTACCAAAACAACCAATATGCCATCATTTGGCACCAATTCACAACAACACATACCAATTCCAATACCAACTAGTCTATCATACAATTCAAACTTTTCCAAAACAACATGAAACCATACCAATTCTCTAATCAAGCATACTAACAATTTAGTCATATCAATTGACTACCAAATTGTCAATTCAAGTACTTCATAAATCATTTAACACATTACCATCATATATGCATTTCCATATAACCATTACAATTCCAAAGGTAAGCATTCATAAGGTTCAAACCAAAACCATATCCAAAACAAACACATATATTAACTCTATGTACATGCTACAAAACCAAGCTTTAAGTGATAGAAAGATTACCAAGTCATTAACAGGATAGTGTGAGCTCCTAGACAATCCGCTAGACATGTTCTGCAAGTTGGCCAACTATAGGAAAAGGGAAACAATGGGGTATTACAAATGCTTAGTAAGTTCACAGGTATTTAAATAATGATCTGCCACAAATTGTATTGGAAAATTAAGTACTTTTTGGCACTTACCGAGCCTATTTTCTAAACATTTTATTATATTTTATTGTATTTTCACATTTCATATCTTAGATTCAAATTGTTACAAAATAAACATTTTTACGCATTAATTCGAGTTAATTGACCTATTAGGCCAATACCGAACTTAAGGTGGTTTTAATACTTTGATTGAGTGTACAAGATACTCATTTTGAGGCCCAAAAGCATTAGGAACAACAACTGAGTCACAATACAAGCTTCCAGTGTCGTAACACAATCGAGCCGATACAGCATTTTACACTTGAAGTTGTGTGTCATGACACGTATTAGGTATTGTATAGGTGCGATGATGGGAAAAAATTAAGCAATGGTGTTTCCATCCGCACAACTCATATTTTATGTGATTAAGGCTTGTATTTGACCTAATTAGGCTGTTAAACTCTGTCTATAAATAGTTAAGTTGAGGCAAAGCTTAGGGAGCTTTTGCTAACCCGTTTTAGGGTTTTAGTTAGTTGTTTAGGATTTTTATTTAGTTTTAGTTTATTTTCTTGTTCTTCAACTTGGATTCGATTTGAATCCAAGTCTTTGTTATTAATTATTTTCATAATTTTCTTCCACTTCTTGTTTGCAACCAATGAGATCTCAATTATTGTTAAAGGATTTCGTAATTCCGAGCACATCAAGTTCACCAAACGAACAATTTTTATCTCTTTCTCTTTTATGTTAGTTTTTGTTATTGCATGATTAATTTAATTGTGGAAATTATGATTGTTAAGTCGATGAGTGGCCAGATCCTTAGGGAGATTAACGAGCAGATGTGAGAATGACTAACGAAGGAATTTGGGTTTTTCCAATAGAGTTAGTTGGTATAAATTCATGTGTATTTAAACCCTAAGATTGATGACCGTAGGAAGTAATTTAGGCTAAACAAGGTCAAGAGATAAGATTATCGAGTAAATCGTGGATTTATCCCAGTCAGGAAAGTGAGGTTGAGAGATAAGTGTGTACTAGTCGATTAGTTAAGTGGTAGAGGCCGAGAGGTAATACTAGTTAATTAATAACTAATTCCCTAATAAAACTCGAATTCTGAAGTTAATTGCAACCATTGAAACGAGTTAATCTTCTACCTATTAATTGAGAGATTTTCGTTTGTTAACTTTGTTTTAGATGTTGAATGGTACCATTTTATTGGTAAATTGAAAGTTGGAATATTATTTCCTTTTACTGAAAGTATTTGATAAATGAGGGCATATGTTGATAATGCCAATTAAATGTGAAAGTACTGATTAATGGCTATGTATGAGATTGTATGACATATTGCATCTGCATTGTGGCGGGTTATTTTGTAACACCCCTTACCTATACCCTAGACCGAGACAAGGTACGAGGCGCTACCAGACATATACTCGGGCATTTTTAGAAAATACAGGTTATAAAATTTCATTCTAATTTAAAACCAACTAAACAACATCATAGTGTTCCGACTATGGACTTACAATGTCTAAAACATACATTAAAATGATCAGGGACAAAACCGAGAACTACAGAAATTTTTAGTAAAATTTCTAGGATTATACCTCACACGTCCGTGTAGAGGCAAAGCACACGCCCGTGTGCTTGGAGACATGCCCGTGTGTCCGACCTGTAACACCTCAAACCCGATGCAGAAGCTAGACCCGAATCTGGCGTGTCACATTGAAGTGTTTTTCGAAAACCATGTTTTCATTAGAAACCCTTCTTATTTCAAACGTAGGACATTGAAAATTTTTTAATTTTATTTCCAAAGCTCCTTTTTACTTTGCGGAAGCTAATTCTAAAAGTAACCGATTTACGAAAACGTGATGTTTAAAAGTTAAGTTGCGAAAACGTAGTGTTTTGAAAACAGTTGTTGTTTTGGAAAACTGTGTCCTACTTCTAACAGATATTAGACATACTAAACAAACTTTCCAAATAAAAGGTTAAGGAAATAAAGAGGCTTTATTGCAACCCAAATCAAAACCAAAGTGCCTAACTAAATAAACAAAATAGAAAAACATGTGCAGTTGTATGGTTATCTCCGAGTCACTCTGCGACACCGATCCACCTAACACTGGGGATTACATGCACGGTTAATAAACGGGGTGAGTTTATGAAAACTCAGTGTGTAATCCCTTTACTAGAGTAACAGTCAGTATACAAAAACAAAAACAGAAATAGTTTGGGCTAGAGAGCGCTATTAAGAATAAAGATGCAGTCGGTTTAGAGCATACGTGGGCCAAAGCCTATTACAATGTCATTTGGGTCACGACCCATAACAGAATCAATTGGGCCCGGCCCAAACCAAATGACAGTAAGAATGTGTGAATGCATGGATGCATGCTATCCCATCCCAATAATCCAACCGTTACACATCAACTCCGTCCCTGGGTACACATCATGTGGGGATATAAATATCGACCCACCCATCCGATACACATCAATGGTAGCCCGGTTGCGGTACTACCTTATTACAGCAAAGCTGCTAATCATATATTGGGCTTAAAAAGCCTTCAGTAATGGTATTATAATTGGCACAAAGCCATCAGTAACTGTATTATGTTTGGCACATAGCCATCAGCGATGGTAATATAATCGGCACACAGCCTTAGTTAAAACAGTCATTTTACCCTACAGGGGTATTTCAATAATTTTACACTATAAGGGTAATTCGATAATTTTACAAATTGAGGGTATTTCGATAATTTTATAAATTAAGGGTATTTCGGTAATTTTACAAATTGGGGGTATTTTGATAATTTTACAAATTGGGGGTATTTCAGTAATTTTACAAACTAGGAGTATTTCGGTAATTTTACAAATCAGGAGTATTTCGGTAATTTTACAAACTAGGGGTATTTCAATAATTTACAAACTGGGGGGATTTCGATAATTTTACAAATCGGGGGGATTTCGGTAATTTTACAAACTAGGGGTATTTTAGTAATTTTACAAATCGAGAGTATTTCGGTAATTTTACAAATCGAGGGTATTTCGATAATTTTACAAATCAGGGGTATTTCAGTAATTTTACAAATCAAGGGTCTTAACGACCTAACAAAAGGTCCACCGTCACCTCGAGCGACTTAAATAACCTAAACAGACTTAACAGTGCAAATGGGCCTAAGGCCTATTACTCAGCGTGTGGCCCATTTAGCCCAAATTCAGTTACAGCTATGTGACCTACAAAGCACAGTCCAACATTTATCACTTACCGTGGATTTAATCTATGTGGGGCCCATAGGCCCATTGGGCCCACACGGCCTATGCCATGCACACGACATGACAAGCCCAACTGCTTCCCACCTAACAGTTAGATTTACTCAAGCGGGCCCATGGGCCCATCGAGGCCCAGAACAGTCCTAGCACATGAGAACGCTCGTGGCGGCCTCTACAATCTATCGCCCATGATCTGTGGGCTCGATTTGCCACACGAGTGATCGCACGCTTGTGAAGCCCTAAATGCCGAAGTTTCGGCTTTTCGACTTTTGCCGACTTCTAGCAAAGAAGGGCGTGAATACACACCTGTTTATGAGAATGCGCCGAAGTCCACAATCACCAACCTTGGCACATCCTGCATTAAGTCTTCCTCCCCAACTCATCTGGTTCGCTCTATTTAAAGCCAGCTTCTCACCAATTCTCATGTTAACTTCCCGATTTGGGATTGCTTTCAAGCATTAGGAAAAATTCCTCATTCTTATGACCACTTCAACCACAGAGTTCCAGTCCAACTCCACCTCCTACATAGCTCAAATAGCAAAATAAATACTCCACTGCTCATCCCAAGACTTGAACCTCAAACCTCACAATTACACAACACGCCACCTTACCACTCCACCACAGGCTCTTTCTATGATAAAAACATCCATAATTAACTTTAAGACATATGTTCCAGCGTCCAGATTCACTTAAGAGAAAAACCAAAATGAATTGTAAGAGCCAAGACTTGAACCTAGGCTCCCTTGCAACCTTAATGACTCTACAACCACTAGACCCCATGCTTCCTTATGTCATTTATTTAACATAATAATTTAAAAGGCCATCATCCAAGCATCTAGGGCTTTATTCACTTAATACCAAAGTTTTTACTAAAGCCCAAGTTTGAAGCCAAGATTTCTCCAACACTTCTCAGGGCCATTAACCACCAAAGTAGACATTTAATTATGCCATTTCCTTGTACAATTAAATACTTATATACAACCTCCTTACGAACCCATACTTAAGGCCCAATTCTTTTAGGCCCAAATTTGGGGTGTTACACCACCCATATTGAGTTATTTGGATTTATTTTTCATTTTGAACCTATAGGGGTTTTCACACAGCCAAGCACATGCCCGTGTCCCTCACACGGCCTAGGCACGCCCATGTCATCGCCCATGTCCAAAACCCCAGACATTCTGTTTATGATGTCATCATTCATTTTGAGGCACACGGCCAAGGCACACGCCCGTGGGCTAGGCCGTGTCCTCTACACGGCCGTGTCTCTGCCTGTGTGTTTACTACTATGCAAACTAACCTAAAATTTTAGGTGTAGGGGACACACGGCCAGGCAACACGCCCATGGGGCTGACCGTGTGTCACACACGACCTAGACACATGCCCGTGTGGACTTTTTTAGGGCTATTTTCCAAGCCTTTGGTCACCCTCTAACATCCATAAGCACTTATAGATTTCAATGGTATTTAACATGGCCTAATTATATTTTTAAACAACCTTGACATAACCCATTGCATGTTAACCACATCTCATCGGTTTAGTACATGCTAAATTATCCTTTTCGTATTAGGGATTAACATAGCACATTTTACATTTTACACTTAGGCCATATTATAAAAATATACCATTTAAGCCCTTACAAGGCTAGCCAAATGACACATATAACAAAATAACCAAAAATCCTATACATGCCATTAAACAAAATAAAAGTATCTATATACCAAAGCGGGACAAGTCGATAGTGTGTTGATTCTCCAATCGTCTTCCAACCTTCACGAGTCCACGAGCTCTGTAAGACAAGGAAAAAAAAGGAGGTAAGCATTTATATGCTTAGTAAGTCCGGATAACTGGAAAGTAAACTTACCAGTTAATTAGCATATAACCATATTTAGGCAATAAATCCAACAAGCATGAAATAGTTTCCCTACCACATGCACTCAATCATCAAGTTAGTCTCATAACAATACATCATATCCTTAGTATTAGATGAGTTCATCAATTCAATATCTCTATTCTTTATTTCATCATGTTAATCCTATTGAATTTCTCGAAAATCTTGATGGATAGTCCAATTACAGTCAAGTCATACAAGTGATCATCTCAAGTATGCGCTCCCGTGAACCTTATATCTTACGGCGAGATTACCAATCCAGGCTAAGTCCCCCGTAGTATTAACTCATAAAGAAATGTCGGGATTTCCAGTCCAGGCTAAATCCCTTTCAACGACAATTTCTCTCATAAGCTCGGATCTGAATTGTCAGTCCAGGCTAAATTCTGTCCTCAATCGGATTACCAGTTAGGGCTAAATCCTTAATGCAACCATATTCTTCGGGAGGCTCGATCACTCAAGGAACACCCATCTGGGCTAGATCCTTTTTAGTTTTGATTACCGGATTACCCGTCTGGGCTAAATCCTTTTCTGCAACATATGCAGGATCTCATGTCATGTAAGTCATAATTTATCCATCAGATTTCTCTTTCTATTTCAACTAGGACATTTATCATCCTTCATTTACACTAGTATATTTCATGGATTATCATGCAATGAATATTTAGATTTTCATACATTCAAGGACATGCATATTTAATTATATTAAAAGTTTACTTCGGGTTATACGAACTTACCTTGTAATGGCTTTGGTTTCGTATTCTGGTTATTCCGAAACCTTTCGTTTACCACGATCGACCTCTGAAATTAGTTCCTCGGGGTCTATATCAGTAAAAATAAATTATTAACATCTCACATTATTCATTTCCGGCCTAGAACTCACCCTAGGGCAAAATGACCATTTTTGCCCCTAACCTTTCACAATATTTACGATTTAGTCCCTAGGCTCATATGACAAAACACATGCAATTTTTACATTACCCAAGCCTAGCCAAATGTTTTTCCCTCTTATGACAGCCCACATTTTTCCTTCATTTCACATTTTTCTACCCATTTTTATAACTTTTACAAAATGGTCCTTTAGGCCATTTCCAAGAAAACTACTTAGTAAAAGTTGTTTACCATCCTTTAAACCATCGTATTCCTCCATAAATTATCAAAACACAAACATCTCATGCATGGGTAAATTTTTTAACATGAACCCTAGCTTGAAATATGGGTAGAAATAGAGAGAGCATGTTACGAGGATCTCAAAAATACGAAGAACATTAAAAACGAGGCTAGGATTGACTTACTATCAAGCTTGAAATGTTAAAAACCCTAGCTATGGAGAACATGCAAATTTCGACAGCTATGGGGAAGAAAATGGCTGATTTTTGCTTTATTTTTCCCTTTTTATTTCATTAATTAACTAAATGACCAAAATGCCCTTCCTTACTAACTTTTCCAAAATTTTTCATGCATTCCCATTTTTGTCCAAAAACTTAGAAATTGGGAAAATTACTCTTTAAGTACCTCTCATTAATAATCTAAAGCAATTTCATACAAATTACTTCTAGAACCCAAGTTTTGCAATTTATTCAATTTGGTCCCTAATTTCCAATTGGATGCCTTACACATAGAATTTCTTCATGACACTTTAACACATGCTTATTTTCATATCCTAGACCTCACAATGATCATAAAATAATTATTTTAACGTTGGATTTGTGGTCCCAAAACCACTATTCTGACTAGGCCCAAATTCGGGATGTTACATATTTTGTGGTTGACGAAGGAGTTTTGTGGAGTACTAGAGGCATATTAAGTTCGTATTTAAACGTAGCCAATGCACTGTACCTGGAGTATTGAGGGGAGCAGCGATTTATTGCATTTTTACTAACAACTTGTCTGCATTATTACTGGTAGAATTTTTTGCATATTGTTATTGGTGGTTTTAACCACAACGGGCTTAAGCCCCATAATATTTTGGAGTTTGGATGACAGGTTCTGGGAAACTCGTGGTGTGTAGCGCATGGTTTGGGTAGGAACTCACATGTGCATTATGTTATGATCATGTTACATAAGAATGTTATTATTGATATGGATTGTGTTATTTGGTTCCATGAGAAAATGCTTGATTGTATTATTTTTGCTTGATTGATTAGATTCACATTGAGCTTGTTAATTTACCCCATTACTTTAACTTCTCAGGTAATGAACATAATTAGGATCAGATTTGGCATACGGACGTACGACGGGCTTTGGACTCATTTTCAGATCATAATTTTTATTTTATCTTTATTTAAAATTTCCTAGTATTATTTGGGTTTTGGACTATAAAATTATTTGAACTGTGGTTTAGGACTGTTTCTATTTTGGGGTTTTCATGCATGCATGGTTTTCAAATTTGGGATTGAATACTTGTTATATGTTGGAATTAGACTGAGCATGTCACTCGACTAAATTAATATTTGGAAATTTTACTCGTTTTACCACTGCAAATAGGATAAATCAATTTTTTCCTTCTAGAGCAATGTCATGCAATGTTTTCTAAAAACCACGTCAGTTCTGCTAAGTTAACTTAATAAAGGTTAATTTAATTAAATGAACGTTTTCCCAAAATTAACAAGGGTAACCTTAATTTTATAAAAAAAAGAGTGTTTTGGAGGTTTCAACTATCGATAAAGGAGGATCAACACTTAGGTGTCCAATGTAACTTTCATGATTCAACTATAATGTCTAGGTCGTGTAACAGTTTGGTTTAGACCCTAGTCAGAACAGTGATTTTGGGACCACAAATCTGAGGTTGAAAAATTATTTTAATATTATTTTCTATGTTTATAGCATGATATGTGATATGTGTGAAAGTTTCGTGTGCTAATTTTACCGTTTGTGTGCTTAAATTGTAAAAAAGACTTAATCGCGTAAAATACGAAAGTGGCATTCCATAAGCTAAAGGTGTTTATTTGCTATGGCTTATTAAATGTGAAGTCCTTATGTTGTAATTAGACCATAACTTTAGTAAATGGACATGGATGGACATATGTTAGTGAATTTTAAATGTATTAATAAAGGTTAAAATGGTAATTAGATTATTAATGATATATTAGATAAAAACAAATGAAATTATCATCATTTTAGTTCATCCTAGTCGAAAATAAGAAGAAGATAGCCATTTAGGGCTTTTGATATTCGGCACACACTTGGCTTGATTGAGGTATGTATTTTGCTCAATTTTTGATGATTTCTATGTTTTTGTTATCGTTGTTATGTGTTCTAGCTAGCCCATGCTTAAATTTATGAAATTGTTGCTGATTTGATGTGATTCCATTGATGAATTCATGAGTTTTATGATGTTAAATGGTGAAATATGAAAGCTTGGTGATAGATATTCATGTTTTATAAAGTGATTTTTAACAAAAATGTCAATTAGAGGTTAATTTGTGAAAATGTGGGGTTAAATATGTGAATAAATGAAAAATATGGACTACTAGGGGCACAATGGTAATTTGGCCAAGCATGGGTTAAATTGAATTTGGTGAATTTTGTGTATTTGTGAAATAGGGACTAAATTGAATACATGTGTAACTTTAGGGGATAAAGTGCAAAAATGCCCAAATATGTGATTGTGGATGAAATTTAATGTGTTGGTGATTAAATGGGTTAATTTTGAATACATATAGATCAAGAAAAGAGAAATTCAGATTTAGATCGAGGAAAATCGAAGATTATTAAGTAATCAATCTGATTCGTCAATTCCGAGTACGAAGTAAGTTCGTATGTGTAATTTCATTATAAATGCATGTGAAATGCTTTGATATTGCATAAACTGTGATTATAATATTTCAGATAAAGTTTAAATGATGATTTCAACACTACGGAGGTGTTCGATGATGAAATCGACTAGTGAAACTTATTGGTTGAACATTATATAGAGAATTGGATAGTTATGAAATGTTAAGTTGATATATCGATTTGGCTTCGGGCCTTGCATGTTGAATGAGTTGGCTTCGGGCCATGATATTGGCACTTCGGGTGCGAATGATACCTTAGTTTGGCTACTGGCCATGGTATAGGTACTTATCGATAAAGATCTTGAGTATTCAACTTTTATTTCAGATGGTTCAACGAGTAAAGAATGATGTAATTGAGAAAGAGGTTAGTACGAGGTGGTATAGGTACGTGCGGAACCTATCCACGTATTACATTGAGAAAGATCATTGAGATGGCATTTAATCATGTTTTGAGACATAATAAAGGTTTGTGGTTAATGTGATTTTGATTTGGTAATATGAAATTGGTTGAAATCATGTTTATGTGATGAATTGAGTAATTCATTTACGAACTTACTAAGCTATGAAGCTTACTGTGTGTTATTTGCCTATTTTATAGATCATCGAAGCTAGTTCAGACTCGGGGATCGTCGGGAAGTGTCATCACACTATCGATCAACTTGTTGGTACTTTTGAAGCTTTGTATATATGGTATATGGCATGTATAGGCTAGTGTTATTTTGGTATGTTTTGAACTATGATGATAGCTATGTGATTTGGCTTGTTAATGATGTAAATGTTGATATGTTTTAGCCAATTAAATTAGCTTAAGTTAAGTGCTTGATAAGTGATTTATGTGATGCAAATAATGCCTTTATATGTTGGCTTATTTTTGTATGTTTGTTATAGGGGTAGATATAGTTAAATGGATGTTGTTTTAGTTAGTTATCAAAGTTTAGTAATGGTAAATTGTGATAATTTGGTATAATTTGAATATGGAAATGATTAGTTGAAATGGTTGATTATATATGGTATGTTATGTATATATTTTAGTGGGTTTTGGTTGCTTATAAATGACTCGAAATGGTATCAAATATTTGATTTATATGCATGATTGTAGGGTGGCAAATTGGCTTTTCAAATGGCTTATTTTCGTCCACACAGGTAGAGACACAAGCGTGTGTCTCAGTCGTGTGTGACACACGGCTATGTTATATGGTCGTGTGTCCTCTGGGGTAGTCTTACATTTTAAAGTCAGTCTCGAGCACGACCTAGACACACAGGCATGTCTGGTGGCCTTGTGAGACACACAGCCTTGGTACATGGGCAGATGTGGCCATTTCGAAGGGTACACGGGCTAGACACACGGGCGTGTAATTAGTCATGTGACCCAAGTCAGTTTCGACCACGGCCAAGGCACACGGGCATGTCATCAGCCGTGTGGTGCAAGTCAGTATGTATGCTTTGTTTTCACACGGCCTAGGACACAGCCGTGTCTGGTAACCTTGTGAGGCACACGGCCTGTTCACACGGGCGTGTAACCTCTGTAACTTAGAAAAATTGTTAAGTTCCGAAAAATTTTTATATGTGATCAGTTTAGTCTCGAACCATTCTTAAGCATGTTTTAAGGACTCGTGGAACCTTATAAGGGACAAGGTGAATGCTTGCAAATGGTTTTCGATAATGATTGTATAAATGTCTATGAATGAGATGTGTTATTCGGTAATACCTTGTAACCCTTTTTTCCAGCGACGAATACGGGTTAGGGGTGTTACAGGTCGGGTTTGGGAGGTTACGCAACATATATCACATCTTATAATAAATCAAGCATATAACATTTCAATCACCTATAACCAACATCTATTCCATTCAATATCATTTTCTATCTATTATCAACAATACATCTAATTTCAATATAATGTCATTCACTATTTCATTTCATTATTCGAATTCCAAATCAAATTCATTGATTTGTCACATGCTATCGATATTTGTATATCACAATGTATATATAAATCATCAAATCATAATATCAATTCAATTCAAATATCATTTATCCAATTTATATTTTATATCCCTATTAACCTGACTCAAACTCAGATAAATATATAGATCCAACCAATTACACCAGTTTGGCACCTAGTACCTCGTTGGACAATGCTAAAGTAAATAGTTTGTGCCCAATGCTCATCAATGTGTTCAACACCCAGTGCCTCATAGGTATAACCGAAGTATAAATGTGCCCAGCACTTATCAATTTGTAGTCGAAGTAACTCATACATGACCTATCCTATGACATGGCAACTATATTCGACTCTGCCTAAACAGTTAATAGGGTAACCTTTTTATTCAATCATCATATTGTTCAATTCTTATTTAAATAATTCAATTCATCAGTTTATCACATAGCATATCTTATTTCAAACCATTTCAAAATCAATTCCATAATTTCATCAAATTACACTATTTTCAGTTATATTCAATTTAATCCTCTATCTCAATAATCAGTCAAATTTATAACATTATGATTTGATTAGTCATAATCAACTATTAATTCATTAATATTTCACATTTCGATTCATCATATTCAGTTTATCAACTAATTTATCATTTTCTTTACAATTTAGTCTGTATCTCATATTTTGTACCAAATTGCAAAAATTCAAATTACTATTAAATATACACAAATTCATAATTTAAATACATATAACAATTTATATACAATCATACCATATGAACTTAACTGGTCAAAACAACAACAAGCAACTCTCTAAGGACTAATCAACAAATTTTGCCATTTTCCTGATTATCTTCGATTTGGTCCAATTTTCGATCTATTCAATAATTCAGTCCAATTTATCAATTTTAAACTTCTTATATCATTCTATTATAGGCATATGTCAGTTCAATTTCAATATTAGAATGTCCTAAATTTTTGCATTTTATTCAATTTAGTCATTAAAACAGAAATTGTAATATCTTTCAAATTTGAGTTTTGATTTTGAAACCAATCTCAGTTTCATCCTTCTATAGCCCTCTATTATCAATAATTACAGAAATATTACACCAATTTCAAAATTTATACACTTTAGTTCCTATGTTCAAAAACTAGCAATTAAACTTTACAAATTAGTTCTTTTTCATATCTAAGCTTAAAATCTAACAAATTAACACAAATTTCATCAAGTAATCATTAATGGTAACTTTTAAAAATTCTAACAGTTTTGCAAATTGATACATGGGTTAGCTAAATCAAACTCTCACAACCTCAAAAACATAAAAATTACAAGAAAAGAACATAATTGCAATAACTTACCAAGGACTAAAAGATTGAAACTCAAAACAATGGCTGCTAGTTTCCTCTTGCTGTTTCGGTGAAAGAAAAAAAATATAATGGATGATAACTTTTAGTTTTTACTTATAATTAAACTAATTAATCTTAATTAATTTAACTTAAAACTTAATTAATTAATTTTTAATCTAAATTAACATGGTTGGTGGATGCAAGATGTATTTCACCACTTTTTGTCACAAATAAAAAGGCCCAAATACTTAATTAGTCCTCCACTTAATTAGAAATCCATAACTACTAACTTTTACCACTTTTACAATTTAACCTTTATACCTTAATTAGTCACTAATTCGACAAAATTTCCTATCCAAAATTTAATTCACCTATACAATAACTCTGTAATTATTGAATAAAAATATTTACGGGCTCGGTTTACAGAAACAATGTTCCAATACCTTATTTTTCAACACCACTGACTTTAGGGTTAATATACTTGTACCATAACTAACTATCTAATTAAAAAATTCGTTAGACCAAAATTCAATATAACATTATAATTGACTCATAAATATTAATTAATAACATTTACGGACTTGATCATCAAAAAATAGGGTTTCGAAACTACCGTTTTCGACACCAATAGCTTTCAGGTCATTACAATTCAAGCCCACACTCGAAACAATTCATAGTATGAGAATAGTGGAGAACATCGCTCGGTTGAAAGCCTAAAACGTCTAGGACCTTTCTCGCTCAAAGTATAGGTATTATTTTGGGAAAAAGTTTATTGCTATAAATATCATAAATCGACTCGATTTTCAAACTTTTTGTTTTCCACTATGCAAGAAAACAATTTTCGAATCAAATTTTTTTCACCAGAGTACACAACTTCTGTTGTATGTAGCATCATTCCATAACAGTAAAATTCATAGCCCAATCAAAGGGTAAATGATATCCTCTCATTAGCATTATATTATAGATAAAAAATAAACATGGTCATGGGTCATTTATCTTAATTATAAATGATTTAATTACTATTTGATAGTAATTGACTTTTCATGAAGGAAGACATAATGGTCACCATGAGATAAAATAAGATCATATTGGGAGAATTAATTTATCCCAAAGTGAGTAACGATATTATATGAGGGTAGTACACTTATGATAACGTCATTGGAGAAACACTTATTAAGTAGCTTTTGTAATAGTATATAATAAGGGAGAGCTCAGTCACGGTACTTTAGTGGGATGATTTTGTGACTAAATAATATTGTAATTAATAGGTGAGAAGCCAAACCTTAATTATAAATTATTTGAGCCCTAATCTTATATGTCTAATCAGACTTCTACTAGCTCGAGATAACCAGAAATTAATTGCATATAGAACCAATGAATAGAAATAAATGAAAAAAGATAAAATAAGAGAAATAGATCACATGTATCTCTATCTACAATGAATGCATTTTCTTACTAAGTACAAGAAATGACTTATGAATTATTTTAAGATTCTTCGAATTATTAATTAATTAATTAATTAGAGTTCAAAGATGAAATTAAATTAATTAAATCATTTTGAATTTATTGAAATATTTCCTTATCGATTCCATTACGGTAAAATTGTTATGACTTCAACGGAACAAGAATTAGGTTGAGAAAATTATTTAATTGAGGAATTAATTTATTTAGTTTGATTAATTAAATTAATCGATTAAATAATATTTATTTTGAATAATAGAAAATAAATATTGGGTTGGATAAATTATAAATATTGGATCAAAAGTCTAGAAAACACATATAATTGGATCCAATACATGAAAAGGTCCAACTAGGCCTTGTATGATACATAGGGGTGACAAACCCTAGTAAAATATAGGGATTGACGTTGCCTTTCTCTCTCTCCAATAGCTCAAGTACGAGTTGTATTTTCTATTAAAATAATATTATTTTATCAAAACTTAATCAAGCACAAATCTTGTACTTTTCTCTATAATTAGAGATCACTGGTTAAGCAAAATATACACTTCATAGACATCATTATTCGGCTAGAAAGTAGTGGTAATTTATTTACAAAAATTAAATTCTATTTTCTAGAAATGTTGAATAATTATCGGTTTATAGAGAGTATTTACTTTCCTATTGAAAGTAAATAAATCATTTTCATTCCGTGACTTGGTTTGTGTTGCTTGAGCCCACACTTGAGGCAATTTGTGGTTCAAGAATAGCGGAAAAGGTTGTTCAGTTGAAAGCCAAAATTGAAGTTAGTCCATCTCACACAAAGCACATGTATAATTCTGGTTAAGGTTTATTGCTATAAATATCAGAAAATGACTTGGTTTTAGAAAATTTTAAAACTTCCATTGTAATTAAAATAAACTGTTTTTCTCAATCGATTTTTTTATAGAGATAATTTACTTTCCTACTGAAAGTAAATTAAAATATTTCATTATGTGACTTGGTTTGTGTTGCTCAAGTCCACACTAAGGCAATTCGTGGTTCGAGAATAATAGAGAAGGTTATTTGGTTGAAAACTAGGATTGACTTCAGTCCACCTCACACAAAGCACAAATACATCTCAGTTTTGGTTTATTACTATAAATAACACTACATGCTCAGTTTAAGAGAATTTTTTAAACTTTCATTGTACTTAAAATATATGTTTTCTTCACCTAGTTTTTCCAACGTGTTGTTCATGGTACGGTTGAGTAAAAAAAATGACCAAGCCGAGAAATCAAGTTGAGCCGACAATTTGGTTCAGGTTCTTTTTAATAGTTTAGTTCGATTAGGTTATGTCATCAAACCATGTCATTTCGGTTCGGTTTCAATTTATTCCATTGGACACCAAAAGTTAAAAAAACCTTATTAAAATTTTCCAAAAATAAACCCAATATTTTTTTTGAACATATAAGCCCAATATATAAACTCATTTAAAACTAAAAATAAAACTCATTAATTCTAAATTCTAAAATACAACTTTTTATTATATTTTTACATATCCTTTAAATAAAAAATTATAAATCTTATTTCAGACTCAATCTCTCAAGAATGAAGATCTTAACCCCAAAATCCACTATGTTCATCCTTATACTCACTAACTACGACAAGAACAATGGGTGTGGAATTAATAGACTTGCTTATTTATTATTATTAAAATTTCCAAGAATTCAAGTGTTCATATCTTTTTTGCTTATTATTTATTGTATTCTTTTTCTATTATTATTATTGTTAAAACTTCTAAATTTTTTGTTATCATTATTAACATTTCTAAGTTATGGTGCTTTTTTTATGTCATTACACATTAAGATTTATAAAATAAAAATAATTTAACAATTGTTTATATTCAATGAAGATTGAAAGTGATTAAACTAGTGTTTAATTAGATTTTTAATAAATATTTATAATCATATATTTTACAATTTGTTTTTTAGGTAAATATATTAATTGAGATTTTTTGTATAATTGGAAAAAATTGAAAATGATCAAATACGGTCTAGAAACATAAAACAAAGATAATTATATCAAATTAAAATTGAAAAGTCCAAATTCAAAGATAAATTTGTCTAAATAAAGTCCAAAAGTTCAAGGCCCAACAACAATATGGAAACTTGAAACTCGAACTGAACGAAATCAATTTAATTACTACGGTTCAATAATAACAAGTTTCTTATGTCTATCAGTCTGGTTTTGGTTCGAAAAATAGAAAAATTTAATACATTGGTTCAGTTAAAAAACAAACAAAAAAAAAATAAAAAAAAAACTAAACCAAACCGATCTCACCCCTAGTTCTTGATACAACCCCTGTTGTTATGATAGTTGAGCTTCAAAGAGTTTCATTTTTTCTTGCATCTCAATGAACTATTGGGAACTTGACTGGGGGTTTTAAGAGGTTTGGTTGTTTGGCAGAACATTGATATTACCTTGATGGAGTTTGGGATAGTACCATGTGGTGGATATTGATAATTTGGTAGGTAGGCATGGTTATCGTGAGGGATAATGGAGGATATTCTTGGTAGAGGTGGGTAGAATTGTTGGTGTTAAATATAACTCCTATTTTCAATCAAATTTGAGAAATAATCTTTCAATTAAACTCTGTTTATTTGTTTCAATCAAATACTGATTAGTTTAGATTATTTTATTATTTGACCTATGAATTTAGCCTATAAATAGGCTCTTTTACAACCTTAGAAAAAAAGACCCATTAGATATTAGAACTCATAACACATTTAGAGAATTTTGTGTTTACGTTTTAAGGGTTCTTTGTTTTCGGGTTTTTGGGGTTTAGTTTTTATCTACATCTTTTGTACTCTTCGTTCTTTTGCCATTATAGTAAAATTATCTTTGCCCGTGGTTTTTTATCCTCTTTGGAGGGGTTTTTCCACGTTAAATTTATGTGTTTAATTTTTCAATTTATTTCGCTATTTTTCTTGTTCGTTACTTAATTGGGTCGATTTTAACAAGTGGTATCAGAGCTAGTTCAATTTTCATAGATTAGCCCATTCAGATATGGCAGCAACAAGGTTTGAAATTGAGAAGTTCAATGGTGAGACAAATTTCAATCTGTGGCAAGTTCGGATGATGGCAATTCTAGTACAATCTAGTTTGAAAAAGGTTATTATCGGGAAAAAGCCTGAGAATCTAAATAAAACAGAATGAGAAGAGCTTGATAAAAAGGCTTTGTCTGCAATCCAGTTGTGCCTCGCGAATACGGTATTGCAGGAGGTATTGATGGAGAAGACCTCATCTGCCTTGTGGAAAAGGTTAGAAACTCTTTATGCGACTAAGTCTCTGGCTAAACATTTAGTGTTGAAACAACGTCTATTTACATTTCGCATGAACAAATGTGAGCTTCTTAGAGATCACATCAGTCAATTCATTACTCTTTTAAATGATTTAAAGAATGTTGAGGTTTATATTGATGATGAAGATCAAGCTATGCTATTATTGTGCTCTTTACCCTCTTCATACAAGTCTTTTAGGGAGACCCTAATTTATGCAAGAGACAAACTCTCGTTCGAAGATGTGAAGGGTCATTTGTTGAGTAGAGACAAACTCGAAAATGAGCTTCATTTGGATAGTAAGGTTGATAGGAAAGCTTCCGTTTTGATAGCATCAAAGAAACGAGACAAAAGGTGCCGCTATTGTAAAAAGTTAGGTCACGTCAAAGCAGATTGTTATAAACTACGAAATAAAAGAGTTGCTGAGAGTAATGAGGAAGATGTAGCTGGTGCTAATTTGGCCGATGAAAGTGGTGATGATTTCTTATTAGTGTCAACGAGCGATAACTCTAAGCTCACGTCTGAGTGGATCCTAGATTCGGGATGTTCTTTCCATATGTGTCCCAATAGAAAATGGTTCTCCACATACAGTTTGGTTGAAGGTAGAGTTGTGCTCATGGGAAACGATTCATCTAGTAAGGAAATTAGTATTGGTATTGTTAAAATTAGGATACACGATAGGACGATTAGGACACTCTCAGATGTCAGGTATGTACCTGATTTACGAAAGAATCTCATCTCCTTAAGTTTTTTAGACTTGAAAGGATGCAGAATCAACATCGAGTCAAGCGGCATTAAAGTATCTCATAGAGCTCTTGTTTTGTTAAAAGGTAAAAGAACTGACAGTCTTTATATTCTAGAAGGTTCTACAGTGACCTGTGAAATCGGAGTTGAAGTCAACTCATTTGGGGTGGAGGCAACTTGGTCATAGGAGAGAAAAATGTATGACCGTTTCATTGAAGAGAGGTTCTCCCGTTTCATTGAAGAGAGGTTCTCTTTTGGATGTAGGTTTTGAAAAGTTAGGGCACTATGTTCGTGAAAATCAGACCCGAGTTAGTTTTGATTTAGCCGTGTACAAGTCGAAGGCTAGAAGTCTTCCAGTTTCTAAGCACAAATTCGACTCAGTTAACTCCCTGCATAGTTCAAGGTAGGCTCGTGGTGGGCTTTGGCAAAGATGGCATTGTGGAAACATGAGTCAAGGTGGAGATTTGTTAAATATGACTCCTAATTTCAATCAAATTTGAGAAATAATCTTTCAGTTAAACTCTGTTTATTTGTTTCAATCAAACACTGATTAGTTTAGATTATTTTATTATTATTTGACCTATGAATTTAGCCTATAAATAGGCTCTTTTACAACCTTAGAAAAAACACCCATTAGACATTAGAACTCATAACACATTTAGAGAATTTTGTGTTTACGTTTTAAGGGTTCTTTATTTTCAGGTTTTTGGGGTTTAATTTTTATCTCTATCTTTTGTACTCTTCGTTCTTTTGCCATTATAGTAAAATTATCTTTGTCCGTGGTTTTTTATCCTCTTTGGAGGGGTTTTTCGATGTTAAATTTGTGTGTTCAATTTCTCAATTTATTCCGCTATTTTTCTTGTTTGTTGTTTAATCGGGTCGATCCTAACAGTTGGTTATGCTACAGTTGTTGATTTGGGTTGGTGGGTGGCTGAGTAACTTGAGGAGGTTGCTAGGATTGTGTTTGGGTTGGAGGGAGCTCTTGGTTTGGTTTGATGCATTTTAGAAATGATAGTAGAATAGTAAGCCATGGTGGTTCAATCTATGTTTACCACATCAATTGTTGATACAAGTAGTCAACAAAGAGGAAAGGATGGTGGAAAGGAATGTTGGTTCACCTATGTTAGGAGGAGAGTTGGTGGAAGGAAGAGAATAATACTGAGAGGAATGTGAGGAAAAATGTGATGCTCTAGGGTTGATGTGTGAAGTCCAAAGGAGGGTGGGTCGATCCTTAGTCCTTTATGCATCCAAGCTTATATAAGGGGATATTGTTTGTCCTTTAGTGCAATGTAGCCGACAATAGAGTGGCTTGCATAAATGTTTGGGTTGGTTATGTGTTAGTGTCGTTATAGGTCAGTTGTCGCCATGGAGTCTAATTATTGCTAGGAGTTCGTGGTCGAACTTTAAAAAAGAAAGAACTTACAACCCAATGACTTAAATAAAAAATGTTATAGTTCAGTAGGGGCAAAGCCATAAAATTGTTTTGGGATAGAAATAAAAAAAAGGGCCAAAGTGTAATTTTTACCATTATACTAACTTATAATTTCTTAAAAATTAAAGGGATTGATAGACGATTTTCTACTTTAGAGGGGCCAAGGCTATTGCTTGCCCCACCCTCCACCCCAGTAATTCAATAAATATTTTGTAACTTTTTAAAGTTAAGTGACTAAAATAGGAAATTTACTAATAATTTAATAACTTTATATGTAATTTGCCCTTCATCTTTTTATATTTTTATATAAAATCAATAAAAATATATAAATTTAAACTTGAACCCAAAATATAATAAATTTTTTACCTTTAAATTTACAATTTCTATTAAAACTTTATTTATTTTATATAACTTTCTAATACATATATCATTTTGTTATAATTTAAGGGTTATGTGAGATCACATATACGATTGAGCTATTAATATTTTTTATATCAAGTCTCTTTAAATATGATTTCGAATATGAGTGTTTATGAGTGTTATAAATAAAGAAAATATTATTACGAAAATTTTACTTATATTTAAATATTTATCTTTACTTGACTTCAAACTTTTTCGAGCACAAAAATCTTATAAAAATATATATTATTGAGCTTAATTCAATTCTACTTATAAAGATATAAACCTCTCACCCTAAACATAAAATATCTGTTTAATTTGATTAATCAAAATGCGCAGATGTTTTTTTTTTTTTTTTTTTCTTTTGAATACTCATAACAACAGATAAAGAAAAAGTAACCCAAAAGTTGTGGGTTGCACGTGCGATTTCATCTTTGAAAAATCTACCTTAACGGGAAAAAAAGTGACTTTTTTAGTCAATAAACAGTCTTGTCTTGTCATCATAAAAAAACGCGAGTTTTCTTTTTTCATTTTTACCAATTTAATTTTTATTTTCCACAACGATCCATTCAATTGTGTTTTTTTTACTAGTAAATATATTTTTTAAAACTATTTGATAAATATATCTTTTAATAAAATAAATATTAAAATATACTATAAATCTTAATACACTTAGTACATTTAAAATTTAATTCAACTACTTTTACTTTCAAAAATTTAACCTTTTTATATTTTAAAGTTAAAAATTTAAATTTGATTGTTATCATCATTAAAATTCTTTTATTAAATTAACTAATGTGTAATTTTAAAAGTTAAAAAAAACACTTAGTAGTTATAAGTGACAAAACCAGAAAATTCTTTTTGGGGTCGAAATTAAATTGTATATTTTTACGATAGTAAAGATATAATTTATCATTTTAATGACTATATATTTATAATTTTTAAAGGATTAAATAAAATTTTTATTATTTTTGAGGCCAAAGTGTAATTTTATTATTACTAATTTAAAATTTTATAAATTATAAACTGCCTAAATAAAAATTTAAGGGGGTTGGGCCCCTACCTGCCCCTTTTGCTTCATTGGTAGTCATGTAACAAAAAATAACATTAAAAATGCCGAAGTAGATTTTTTTCATAAAAATACCCCTTCGAACTTGTTATGATAAAATAATTTTTCTTTTGTTGGAATAATATTCTTAAAAGAAATTGACGCCAACATTTTGATTGAAATAGTTAATAGTATTAACTATTTAGATTAAATAATGACACTACAAAAATAGAGAGACAAAATTACATAAAAATTAAAATATATAGATTGAATATCAAGTTTCAACATAATAAAAGGGTCAAAACTAAAATTTGACCATTGTCTTAATATTAAAAAAAGGCAAGTCAAACCCCCCAAAAAATGAGAAGCTAACATTTTAATCGAAAAATTAACATTACTGATTATTTAGATTAAATAATAATATTATAAAAATATAGTGATCAAATGGTGTTAGAAATTAAAATATAAAGATTAAATATCAACTTTAAGCATAATAGAGGGACTAAAATTGAATTTTAACCATATTTAAAATGTAAAAAGACACTGATGTGACACAAGTCAGTTGAGGAAGGCCCTTTTATATATAGTTGTATAGATTTAAAATGTAAGAAAAAAAAATCGGTGGGACACGTGTTGGCCTTCCTTTTACATATAGTTGTATGGATTTAATTTCTATGTTTAAATTGATACTAAATTTAATTTTCATCACACATTTTAATTCAATTTTATAAGTCGGTTAAAATTGAAAATTGTATTTCATGTTATTTTTCCATTAAAATTTGCTATTAATTTTTATATTTAGACTAAATTTAATGTTTCCTACACTTAAAAAGTTTAAAAATTAATTCTTCTATTTTTATTTAAAAATCTCAATTATAAGTATTTTTTATTAAAATTTAGCAATGTAAAATTTTAATTAAGTTATCCTCATATAATATGAAATGTGATTAATAAAAAAATATCAAATTAGTAAATGTTGATAAAAACTATTAATGACGATCATGTTTAATTTACAATTTTTAAATTAAAAACATAAAAAGATTAAATTTTAACTTTTAAAGTATAAATGCCAAATCTCAAAATCTATACAAGAGAGGGAGTAATAATAAATTTAACCTATTTTTCCTTAACAAAACTTAAAGCATTGGGTTTTTTTTTTTTTTTTTTTTTTGGAAAATCACTCAGATTATTTAATCAATTAGCGCCGGTCCATTTGTTTATTTTCATGCTTGCTAAAAAAGAAGTGAATTTTACTTTACTAGACCAGATCCGGTGATGTTCGTTGCCCTCTCTGTATATTTTACATCTCCGTCTCTTGGTTCGTACGTATCAATCGATTCTTCTTTGGATTTTCTAAAAGATTGAACTTTCGAAATCTTCTTTTTTTTTTTTTGAAAATTTTCTAGGGTTCCTAAGAGGCCGGAGCTTTTTTTCTTTTTTTTTTTTGGGGGGGGTGGATGATGGAAGGTGGAAGGTGGTGACTTAGGGGTTTATATTGTTTTAGTGGAGGGTTTGGTGCATGAGGATTTAGTGCTGCCTCTGGTTTATCGACGACGAAGAAGACAACCATGAAAGAAGGGTTTTTCGCAAATGCTGACGACATTGAGGAGAATATTGTAAATGACGGCGACGAAGAAGCTCCCGCCAGTGTCACCGTCGCCCCAGATCGATTTGCATTCTCCCTAAACAGAACACTTAACAGTCGAGGACAGAGAGACGAGACATTCCTGTTGTTTGAAGAAATGTCCGCCGCCATGAGGTGCGGTGGCAATTGGGTTGATGCTAAGTGGCTCCCATTGGTTGGCTGCTCGCGTCCTTCCCAGGGTGAGACTAGCGCCTCCGCTTCAACTGCCGTTGAAGATTCTGACTACCATGATTCGCACCATAAACGAGCCAAAGTCTACACTGTTTATCAGTGAGTTAACTGGACAAATGTAGGCAAAATTAGTTAAGAAATTAATTTGTTGCGGTACTTATTCTGCAAAGTTTTTCATTGCAGTGAGAGCACTTCTTACTCATTAGTACCGAGAGAGTATAATAATAACCAATGCTCATCGATTTCATCCAATAAAGGGGTATTTTATCACAATTTCATGTTGAATAGTGGGAGTGATGGGCATCGTTTTGATGGTAATGGTGGGAAAGATGAGGAATATGAGGGTGATTTGAGAGCTGAAGATTCTGAAATTCGAATGGATCTGACCGACGATCTATTGCATATGGTAGGCAGTTTGTATAATCTACATTATATGTTAGTTTTATTTATTTATTTATAATTTTTGTATTGTTTAATCTTATTGAACCTTTTTGTTTGTTTTTCCTGTTTTCAGGTGTTCTCGTTCTTGGATCATCGTAATCTTTGCAACTCAGCCATGGTTTGTAGGCAGTGGTTATCTGCTAGTGCTCATGAGGATTTTTGGAGGTGTTTGAACTTTGAAAACCGGAGTATATCTCTTGAAAAATGTGAGTTTTAGATTTGCTTAATATCTTTACTTCGTTTTCATTTGGTTTATACAGTGTATTCCAAGCAAATGAAGTTTAGAAATTAATTAAATTTGACGCTTTCTTTTTTCAGATAAGAAAACTATATGAGTATGCAATTATATATCAGTTGCGCTTTTATCTTTTATAAATTGAGAATTAACATGTTTGGTGCTTGCTTCCTGAGCAAGAGAATACTCACGTCATATGTTACAGATCTTCATAAATAGCTCATTCTCTATTAATTGTTTGTTCATTACATTATTTTGCATGAGCAAAAGTGGTCCATTGTTGTGATGAAATTTGATGCTGAACTGCAATAATGTTGCATTTTGATTTTGCAGTTGAGGACATGTGTCAACGATATCCTAATGCCACTGAAGTGAATCTGAGTGGAACTCCAATTATCCACCTTCTTGTTATGAAAGCTGTCTATTTGTTACGGTAATATTTTGTCACTATATTTTATGTTCTCTAATAAAATGAATTTTGCATAGCCTCCTGTTAATTTGAATAAATTTTCCAATTGGCAGAAATCTGGAGGCTTTAACATTGGGAAAAGGCCAACTAGGTGATGCTTTTTTCCATGCGTTGACCGAGTGTAGTATGTTGAGGAGTTTGGATGTGAATGATGCTATTCTTGGTGATGGTGTTCAAGAGATACTTATTAACCATGATCAATTATGTGATCTGAAATTAACTAAATGCCGTGTGATGCGTATATCCATCAGGTGAAACAAAGTCTTGATTTGATTTTAAAGTATTTCGTGATGTCGATCTGGTCATTCTCTATGCTGACATCTGATCTTTTGCAGGTGCCCACTACTAAAAAGTTTGTCTTTGAAACGCAGTAATATGGCACAGGCAGCCCTTAATTGTCCTCTTTTAAATCTGCTTGATATAAGTGCTTGCCACAAACTTACAGATGTAGCAATCCGTTTGATAGTGACTTCTTGCCCCCAATTAGCGTCTTTAGACATGTTAAATTGTTCTTGTGTTAGCGATGAAACATTGCGGGAAATAGCTCTCACTTGCTCTAATCTCCATGTTCTGAATTCGTCATATTGTCCTAACATATCACTTGAGGTCTGTTTTTGCAAATGGTTAATTTAGATCTAATTGGTGTTGCTTTTTGGGTTTATTTTGATGCATTTACTTGTTTTTGAAGTCTGTAAGACTACCGAAGTTGAAGGTTCTTAAGCTGGACAACTGCGAGGGTATCACCTTGGCTTCAATGGCTGCAATAGCTTATAGTTATAAGTTGGAGGTTTGAATCTTTTTTCTCGTGTATATATAAATTGTCAGATGCCTTTGCTATCTCTATTAAAGATTTCTAGCCATCCATACTGATTCTTCTCTCTGTTGCAGGAGTTGGAGCTTGATAATTGCCACATGTTGACATCAGTGTCATTGGATCTTCCTCGTTTGCAGAAAATTCGACTGGTTCATTGTCGAAAGTATATTGCTATTCTATTGACTTCCCTTCTTATTTCCAATCTTCTTCTTTTTCTTTTATAATAATATATAATTTCTTCCATGCAGATTTGCTGACTTGAATTTACAAAGTTCCACGCTGTCATCCATAACAGTGTCCAATTGTGTCGCACTCCGTTGCATTAACATCAGTTCAAATGCACTTCAAGTATTTTCTCAACGCACAATTTGGTTTCTATTTCTACTGTCTTTGTTGTTGATAAGAGTTTGAATTATAGTGTTGTACATGAAAGTGCAGAAATTAGCACTGCAGAAGACGGAAAATTTGACAATATTGGCACTGCGGTGTCAAGGCTTGCAAGAAGTAGACCTCACAGATTGTGCATCTTTGACAAATTCTATTTGCAATGTCTTTAGTGATGGTGGTGGATGCCCTATGCTAAAATCATTGGTTCTGGATAATTGTGAGGTTTGTGAATAGGTTTTTCCAGTGTAGTGAGTCTTCTCTCAGTTCTCATTTATGCGCATGGATGAGGGCCTTACTATAGGAACATGCAAAGATATGGTGATAAATGAGACATAAGATGTTATATACACATTCAATGACTGGGTGATAAAAAAGGCATGAGATGATAGAGATCTGTAAGATGGTTTCATCTCAGCTCTTTGGTCACTTAAATTGGCATCTTGGTGCCTGCATTGTTGTGAGTCATTTTCTTATGCCTTCTGAAAAAATTCTTTGTTTTTTTTGTTTTGGCCAGAGCTTGACAGCATTGCAGTTCTCCAGTACATCTTTAGTCAGTCTTTCGCTGGTTGGTTGTCGTGATATTACTACTCTTGATCTTGCATGTCCTTGTCTTGAGAAGATTTGCTTAGATGGTTGTGATCATCTGGAAAGAGCATCATTTTGTCCTGTAAGCTTAGACTGACTCTTAGACTTTATATGAAATTCATTTGCTGTGTTAGCAACTATTTGGTGCATACAATTTCTTGCTCTTAGGAAAAATATAATGCCTGAAAATTTCCCTCCTTTTAGGTGGCTCTCCGGTCACTTAATCTTGGAATATGCCCCAAATTGAACACCCTCAGAATCAATGCTCCAGATCTGGTGTCACTTGAGCTCAAAGGATGTGGTGTCTTATCTGACGCATCCATAAACTGTCCTCTACTAAAATCTCTGGATGCTTCCTTTTGCAGGTCTGTTTTTCTAACTTTTGATGATGCTTTTCTTTGTTCTGTGACTGATGCTTCTATCCAAATTTACATGCAGCCAACTTAAGGATGATTGCTTATCTGCAACAATTGCTTCCTGCTCTCTGATCAAGTCATTAATATTGATGTCTTGCCCGTCTATTGGTTCTGACGGTCTTTACTCTCTGCGCTGGCTTCCAAATTTAACAACACTTGATTTGTCGTATACCTTTTTGACAAATTTGCAGCCAGTTTTTGACACTTGTTTTCATCTTAAGGTAACTTGGAAATCCTTGATATGTAAGCATGAATTGATGAGACATACATGGCATGTCAGTGTTGTTTGACAGTCAGTAGATCATATTATACCTACCTGTTGAACGCATGAATGTTGCATTGGTTTGTACTCTTATTGAATTTGTGTTTTGATAAAAAAATGCTAATACTATTTTAGTCACTTCTGTGGAGAATTTTTCTCTAATGACATTCATTGTTTTGCTTAATCTTCTACCATTAAAGCAAGTTTAAGTAAATTCTCACATTCTGGTAAATTGTCTGGTTTAAGCTTTCTATACTTTGGATGGTCCATGTTTTCCATATTTCCTGCCCATGTTGTTTTTCTCACTTTTCATTCTCTCTTTTAGGTGCTAAAGTTGCAAGCTTGCAAATATCTTTCTGACTCATCATTGGAACCTCTTTACAAGGAAGGTGCTTTGCGAGAACTCCAGGATTTGGATTTGTCATATGGTACCCTCTGCCAATCTGCCATAGAGGAGCTTCTTGCATATTGCACACACCTTACTCATTTGAGCTTGAATGGATGTATAAATATGCACGACTTGAATTGGGGTTCTGTTAGCCGATTCGAGTTTCTTAGTGTACATAATGGATCTACGATGTTTTATTTTGAGAACATCAATGAGCCAGTCAAGCAAGGGAACCGTTTACTGCAGAACCTGAACTGCGTAGGTTGTCCTAATATTAGGGAAGTGCTCATCCCACCAGCAGCACGTTGTTTCCACATGTCATACCTAAATCTTTCTTTGTCAACCAATTTAAAGGAAGTTAATCTTGTTTGTTTCAGTTTGTCCTTTCTTAATCTAAGGTATGTATGCATCTTTTTTGCTTATGGTTTCTATTTATTTTATCTGGTACTCCTAAAATTTTCCGTCCATATCTGAATACAGCAATTGTTGCTCTTTGGAAGTTTTGAAGCTAAGGTGTCCTAGACTGACTAGTCTCTTTCTTCAGGTATGCAACCTCATTTCTCAGTCTTTGAAACCACAGATTTTTAATGTTTTAGGTCCATTTTTGCCCCCTGTTCCGGTGATTTTCTACTAGGGATGTACTTAAAGATGCTTAGTTTTTACTAACTAGGCTTCTGTGAGAGATCACTTTTTGTTGAAGGCTGACATGCATGAGTAGCTCTATTGATTTTACCTGATGAAATATCATGCGAAACTTGCTTATTTTAACTTTGATGTAAACAATACCAATTTTGTTGACTCTGAAAGCTGTCGTTTTTTTCTGTAGAGTATTTGCGTTCTGCCCCTAAATCCTCTTCCGGATTCCTGTTTCCTTCGTGCCAAGTCTTTCTGATTTCTTTTGTCATAGACAATCATAAAGTGATGCTTTATACCCGTCCTTGTAGTTAATGTACGGACATGAATTTCTTACCCCCGTCTTTTTTATTCTTTTTTGCATACTGGTCATTTTAGTCTTGCAACATTGAGGAAGAAGCAGTTGAAAGTGCTATATCACAGTGTAGCATGCTGGAGACTCTGGATGTTCGCTTTTGTCCGAAGGTGAGCATTATTTTTGTTTTCCCTCCTTTCTTTCTTGCATCTCATAAAGTGCGTAGGTTTGTTTTCTGGTGCTCGGCTTATCATCCCCTATATTTCAATCTCCCTATATTTCAATCTCTAGATTTTACTTGAGAAAAAGAATAAAGAAAGAAACATAATCCAGTTCATTGATGTTTGAAATGCGGTGACTGATAGATTTGCTCAACGAGCATGGGGAGGTTACGTGCAGTTTGTCCCAGTTTGAAGCGTATTTTTAGTAGCTTGTCACCTGCATGATGTGAATGTGATGAAAGAAGTTTTATTTCCCTTGGCAAGTGGATATCACCTCAAGTTATTGGCAGCAACGACGGCATGGTATTTTCTCATAATCCTCTCACACTGTATGTAAAATGCTCACTCATTATCGCCCCCCAGTTTCTTTTGGATATTTATGTATATGTATGTATGCGTGTATATGCATATGCATATGTTTATCTTAATGGTTGTTTTTGTATTGACAGAAGGAATTACAACGGGGGAAGGTTGGGAGCTGTCCCCACTGAATTCCTAAACTACATTGGGTTTGTAACAAGTTGTTGAGTAAAGTTTTGCTCCCCCCACAACAAAAGGAGTTAATTAACTTCGTTATTTTTTATTGTGTTATTTTTTAACGTACAGTTAGTAGCAAGTGAGAGAGTTAAGTGGAGACCCAACCGATGGCATTTTATCCACAGAAAAACTGAAAACGGTCTTATCCGTCAGTATATGCGTTTTAAAATTCACAAATTTAAGCTCGTAATTTTCATTAACGCTGACATTAGATTTTGCGGTTATTAATGCCTAAATATTTATTTTACTCCTTGGAATTTTATCAAAATATAAATGTGTTTAAAAATATTGTATAATACATATATATTAAGCATTAGATACAAATAAAATACATATACGTTAAGTATTAAATTAAATTAAAATTAAAAATTAGTTTAAATTGGGAGTTAAAAAAGTTTAAATAATTATATTAAATTAAAAATACTAAATGTACATGGTATGATAATTTTTTATATTGATATTGAGTTGATAATTTTACAAGTATTGATGGTATGGGTTTAAGTATTAATGTTTTTAATTTTTATTAGTTTTTTTAAATAAGAAAAAAAAATATTCTTGTAATTATATAATTTATTTAAAATATTAGAAGTTATTTTAGTAATTTTCTTGAGTGACTGTGAAGTTGACTCGTGGCATTAATTTAATCATATATTTAGATATTAAACAACATTTAAAATTAAATTAATATAAATAAAAATAAAATATTTTTAAAAAGTATAAAGCTATGTGAAAATTAAACATTTAAAATACAACATATAATAAATAAAGAAATGTATAGTTTGAAACTAACTAATAATAGCTTACGGAATATGTATGATATTAAAATGAAAAAAGAATAAATTAAATTGCGAGTGAAATGAATTTTAAACACGTAAATAAATCATATTAAGAGTAAATAACATACAATAAATAAAGAAACTTATGGTTTGAAATTAATTAATAATAACACATGAAATATGTATGATATTAAAATGAAAAAAGAATAAATTAAATTGTGAGCGACATGAATCTTAAATATGTAAATATATCATATTAAGAATATTAAATGTACTACAATTGCTTATTGTGGTGTTATGTCAATCTGGAGTTGATGTCGAGTTAATAAAGTGTGCATACTAAGATAATAATATGTAAAATGGTTTAAAATAAAACATTGGATGATTGATAAATTTAATATTTTACTAATACAATTAGCATGATTTCAACCTCACCATATGCATATCTTTTATTGTTTTTTAGATAAAAAGATTTAAGTATTCGTGACTAATATAACTTATTTTAATATGCAATGACATTTTTGTAAATTTTCTCGAGTTGGTGGTTGGTTAATTCGTGCCACCAATTTATTTATGGGTTTAAATAATAGTGTAGATATTTATTAAGAATTGACATGAAAATTAAATATTATGTTTGTTGAAATGGTAAAATTGGGAGTGTTTGTTTGTTGCCTTGGGTTCAAACTGGCATTATAAGCATGTATTTTTTAGTTTGGATTTTATATAAAAAGATAAAAATATTTTTAAATTAATATTTATTACTTTATTAAAATAACGACTATTAATTTAACAATTGAATTGAGATCCAATTATGAGTAATACTAATTTAAGTATACACTTAAATAATAAAAAGATGATACATGTCCGAATAATAGCTAGAATCAAATTAATGCAAAGTGCAAATCAAATTGAAAATAGAAATATATCCAAATTTAAATTAGAATTAGGATATAAACTCCATATAAATTTGGAAGATAAGGCTAATTTATAAATATACGTGGAAAACAAACCTTATTTGAGTATGTGTGTGTGTTTATTTATTTATTTATTTATAAATTTAGCGATCTATATTGTTTTTGGAAGAGAAAGGGAAACACGTCTTACATGGTGCGTTTTCATTGAAAATAAACAACTCATCTTTTTTGGTTAGATGGTTAAATGTTAGTATTTTTGTTCTCGAGTCCCGGGTTTGATTCCTTTCCTACTCAAATTTATATTTTTTATTTCATGTTGTTTTAAGCTTTTTTTTAATTAATATTTTTGACATATTAACTCTTTTGTTTAGATGGTTAGATAATTGTGATTTCATCCCTAGGTCCTAAGTTTGATTCCTTTTATAAACATTTTAATATGTATTTTTTATTTCATGTTATTTCAAGTTTTTTTAATTTTTAATTAAATTTTATAATTAATAAATATATTGTTTTTGTTATAAAATAAAGAGAGATGGAAAGAATAAAGAACAAAGAAAATATGAAAGTAATAGAGAATGTGCTTTATTGATCAAAATAGGTGATTTACAATGCTTCATCTGTAACACCCCAAACCCGTATCCGTTGTCGAAACAGGGTTTCGGAGCATTACTAGAATTTACGAATCACCTAAAAAATTTCAATTAAATACTTACCGATTCAATGCATCATATAAATAAATAAATATATTATCATTCAATCAATAGCTTGGCACTTGTATAAGCATCAAATAGTAACATTGTTAGTATACTAGTACATATTTCATATAAATTCAACATTGATATACTTATTTTCTCGACATGTCACACTTGAGTTTAATAATTGTCTTTACTTATATAATTTCGTTATATCAACATATCAAAGATAGTCATATATGTACATGTCACGAGACATATTATTCGCTTACTGTTTCTTTATAAGCATATATCATTCATTTCGTTATATCAATATTTCATGCACCATAATTTCCATATATCTTATGTATATTTATTTTGGTAATAGTTCATATTAAAATTAACATAAATTAAATTCCATGTACCTATACTTATTTCATTTATCTATCTTTTAATTATTTCATTCAACTATTTTGTACATATATTTTCATATGACCAATTCTTGTAAACATTTCACAAAACCATTTCATATAACCATTCTTCATTTGATACATATTACCTGAATATCAATTGTTCAACTGATATCAAAGCATCTCCCATCCACGATCTTATTTATCTTCGACATGATGCCATAGTGTCTTTCAACTATGGTCTTACTCATTTTCTGCCAGGTTGCCATGGTATCTTTCAACCATGGTCTTGTTCATTTCATGTTACATTGCCATGGTATCTTTCAACCATGGTTTTACACATTTTATATCCTGTTGCCATGGTATCTTTCAACCATGGTCTTACACATTTCATATCATGTTGCCATGGTGTCTTTCAACCATGGTCTTACACATTTCATATCATGTTGCCATGGTGTCTTTCAACCATGGTCTTACACATTTCATTTCAGAAAGCACACTCCCGCGAACCTCATCCTTACAGCGGGATTACTAGTCCAGGCTAAATCCCCTGCAACGACAATTACTCTAATGAGCTAGATCCTAATTCGGATTACCCGTTCGGGTTAAATCCATTTTCCACATATTCTTCGGGAGGGCTATATCAAGATAGGATCACCCGTTCGGGCTAGATCCTTTTTACCGTCAATTGCTTTTCAAAGATCCATCGAATTTTCCTTTCATTCAATCGAGATTTCTTCCCCTTTTTATCAAATATGTCAGTGTTTCATAAATTTTCATATAATGAACATTCAAATCATATTCATATAAAAAAAACATACATTTCAAGCATTTATGAATATAATTCAAGTTACACAAACTTACCTCATTGCTTGTTTGTGTTTATAATTTCATTAATCCGATATCTTTTCTTTTCCACGATTAAGTCTCTTATTTGAGTCGTCTGGATCTTTATAAATAAATTTGATCATCATTTTCATTCATTTCATATTCTAATGTATTTAATTAATGCTCTAGGCAAAATTACCATTTTGCCCCTAAACTTTTATTTAATGACGACTTCATCCTTAGGGTCAGGAAAATAAAATTCTTGCAATTTTAATCTTTATTTCCAGCTATTATTCTCATGCATATTAATAACAGCCCAAGAATTCTATAAAATATCAAAATTTTCCATAATTTCAACACTTTTCAATTTAATCCCTAAAAACATGTTTTTCCTCGATCTTGAACTAAATTCATAATTTCATTCAATTTTGTAATTTAAATAATAAAATAATCCATTTCATGCAATTTGGTCATTTCTGACATTTTTACAAAATTACCTATAAAGTTTTACTTTTATTCAATTTAGTCCCTGAGTCTAAAACATGCAAATTAGCCATGCCAGATGAATATTCATACATATTTTCCTCCTCCTCCTCTCCATTACACATCCTTAAATTTATATAATATGCTTATAAGTAACACTATCAATAATTTCACTATTTACTTATATGTATATTCAAAGCTGTCCATTTGAGTCATAGTCACTAAATTATTTATATCTTGAGCTGAAGAACTCCAAATTAAGATCCATTAATTTTTCCTGAAACTATACTCACACATCTTCTTACCATAAAATTTTTAGAATTTTTGATTTAGCCAATTAGTATAGTTTATTCATTAAAATCACCCCTGTTCTGCTGTCTGACAGTTCCAACCCTTCTTCACTAAAAATTAATTATCTCCTTGTAAAGAATTCAAATGATGTTCTCGTTTATTTCTATTGAAAATAGACTCATTCAAAATTCTAATCATATAATTTTAATTCCATAATTATTTTTATCCATTTTTTTATGATTTTACAAAGTCAGAACAGGGGAACCCAAATTCATTCTGACCTTGTCTCACAAAATTCATTATATCTCATGATTTACAAATCCATTGCTTACACCATTTCTTCTATGAGAAACTATACTCAATAAGCTTTAATTTCATATTTTTTTCATCTTCTAATTCGATTTATAAAATTTATGGTGATTTTTCAAAGTTAGTCCACTGCTGCTGTCCAATATTGTTTTAGTGCAAGCTGTTTATTACCATTTTTCCCCTAAGCTTTTAATAAATAACAATTTCGTCCCTACTCAATTAGCCTCTCAATTGAGCTGATTTTTCTCAATTAACACTTTATTATATCACTTTAAACTACTTTACAAATTTTGGAAATCATAATTTCAGCACTAGAATTTAATTCCAAACATTTTCACAATTAGGTCCTAAAATCAATTTCCATCAATTTTACTTGATAAAATTATCATATATCAAAATTAAAGCTTCAATTCTATGTTTATTCATCATATTCTTCCAAAACTCATCCATAATATCTTTAAAATTAACTATGACATCAAAAACTAATGAAATAGTAAGTTGGACCCAATTGTAAAAGTCTAAAAACATAGAAATTTCAAGGAGAAAGCAAGAATTAAACTTACATGTAGCTAGAGAATGAAAATCAGCTTGAATCCTCTTCCATGGCTGTTTTTCAGCTGATGAAAATAAAGAAAAATGAAGAGAATTCTAGATATTCCAATTTGGTCCCATTTTTATTTAGTTTATTTTGGCAATTTTCCAATTTTGCCCTTATTTCACCCTTTTCCTATTTTTCTCAGCTATTGCCGCCCAAAATATCTCCTTTGGGCTTATTTGCACTTTAGGTCTTTCCTTATTTGACAATTGAGTTATTTAATCCTTTTAGCAACTTTTACACCTTTTTCAATTTAGTTCTTTTTATTTAATTAACCACCCAAACGTTAAAATTTTCTGACGAAATTTTAATACTACCTTATTGATACTCCATAAATATTTATAAAAGTATTTACGGCTCGATTTATAAATTTGAGATCTCGATAACTATTTTCTTCAATTTCTTGACTTAATAAATCTTTATAAAACACAAATTACTAATTTAAAAATCTCTCAAAAATCACATTTGGCTCATAATTATTAAATAAATAAATTACGAGCTTATTTTTTTGAATTTAGTGGTCTCGAACCACTATTCCCGACATTATTGAAAGTCGGTTATTACATCATCAAAGTATCTATTTATAGGCATAAGAAGTATAAAAGAAGTAGAGATCTAATTCTAATAACTATTAGAATTTAAAGTACATTAAAACTTTATCTTGATTATGATGGACATCCACTTAATACACTCAGCAAAATTGACTTTTAGCGGCATTTTTTAGGCCTATAGCGCCGCTAAAACTATTTGCGGCGTTTTTACAAGCGCCGCAAAAAATGCCGCTATAGATAACGCTGCTAAATTTTGTGGCGTTTATGTAAAAAAACGCCGCTATAAAACATGACTTTTAGCGGTGCTTTCCCCACAAACGCCGCTAAAGAACATGACTTTTAGCGGCGCTTTCCCCACAAACGCTGCTAAAGAACATGACCTTTAGCGACGCTTTCTCTACAAACGCCGCTAAAGAACCTGACTTTTAGCGGCGCTTTCCCAAAAACGCCGCTAAAGAACATGACCTTTAGCGGTGCTCTCTCCACAAACGTTGCTAAAGAACTTGACTTTTAGCAACGCTTTCCCAAAAACGCCACTAAAAGCTATGTTCTTTAGCTGCGTTTTTCCCAAAAATGCCACTAAAGGTCATGAAAAATAAAAAAAAACTAAAATATTATAAAAATGCCACAAATTCATTCCCATCCCTTTACCTGCTTAGGCGAATCCTTTAGAAATGTTGTTATCAGTACATACATCACTCCATTCTTTGGTTAGAGAATGCAGCAGAAGTGGGATTCCACCAGTTTAGAAATGTATAATTTAATTTGAATACGTATTAAAATGGAAATTTATGAATAAGAAGATCAATGTTTTTCACTATATCTCATGCAGCAAGTCAAATTGCCTTTGATTACATAAGATTCCTTTGAATTTTTTTTTTAAAAAATTCAAACTAGTTCATATCAACTTGCTCAAGTTGTATGTATGAATTGCAATCAACACCTTATTTGAACTTACAATTCTAGGAAAGCACAAAGTGCAATTCCATGAGCATGCATTTAAAGTGGCAGAAAAAAATTATTGATTACAGTGACAGTCTAAGCTCAAAATATAGCTCTTGTGTGTCGCTTGATTCTGAATTCTGACTGCTCGATCCCAATGAGTTGCTGCGATGTTTCTTGCTCCTTGAATGTGAATCCTGTAAGAATGTAAGGAACTAAAACAAGTTAAATTTTAAAACACAATCATCACATGGCACATAAACTAAATTTAGCAACTAAACAATTCAATTTGTAGTATTTAAAAACTTCAATTTACAACATTTAAACACTTTAATTTGCAACACTTTAACACTTCAATTTACAGCACTTTAACACTTCAATTTGCAGCACTTTAACATCTCAATTAACAACATTTATACTCCTCAATTACAATGATAAAACATCTCAATTTTCAGCAACTAAACACTTCAATTTGCAGTACTTAAACACTTCAATTTACAACATTTAAACACTTCAATTTACAACATTCAAACACTTCAATTTGCAACACTTTAACACTTCAATTTATAGCATTTAAACACTTCAATTTATAGCATTTAAACACTTCAATTTGCAGCACTTTAACATCTCAATTAACAACATTTATACACCTCAATTATAGCGATAAAACATCTCAATTTCCAGCAACTAAAAACTTCAATTCGTAGTACTTAAACACTTCAATTTACAACATTTAAATACTTCAATTTACAACATTTAAACACTTAAATTTGCATCACTTTAACACTTCAATTTACAGCATTTAAACATTTCAATTTGCAGCACTTTAACATCTCAATTAACAACATTTATACACCTAAATTACAACGATAAAACATCTCAATTTCCAGCAACTAAACACTTCAATTTGCAGTACTTAAACACTTCAATTTATAACATTTAAACACTTCAATTTACAGCATTTAAACACTTCAATTTGCAGCACTTTAACACTTCAATTTACAGCATTTAAACACTTCAATTTGCAGCACTTTAACATCTCAATTAACAACATTTATACGCCTCAATTACGCGATAAAACATCTCAATTTCTAGCAACTAAACACTTCAATTTGCAGTACTTAAAAACTTCAATTTACAACATTTAAGCACTTCAATTTACAGCATTTAAGCACTTCAATTTACAACATTTAACACTTCAATTTACAGCATTTAAACACTTCAATTTGTAGCACTTTAACATCTCAATTAACAACATTTATACACCTCAATTACGCGATAAAACATCTCAATTTCCAGTAACTAAACACTTCAATTTGCAGTACTTAAAAACTTCAATTTACAACATTTAAGCACTTCAATTTACAGCATTTAAGCACTTCAATTTACAGCATTTAACACTTTAATTTGCAGCACTTTAACACTTCAATTTACAACATTTAAACACTTCAATTTGCTGCACTTTAGCATCTCAATTAACAACATTTATACATCTCAATTACAGCAATAAAACATCTCAATTTTCAGCAACTAAACACTTCATTAGTGATGCACTAGCAGTTTATGGCGCATACCTAAACTTTGCATCATTCTTAGGAATTGAAAGTAGCCTAGTCAGCCTTCTGGTAGAAACACTTCCTCCAAGATTTAAGTGATAATGATATATCTTATTATCACTAATGCCTGCAGCCAGACACAAAATTGACTTTATCAAATACATAACGAAGAATTTAATAGAAGGGACACACACACACACATGCATGTATATATATATATATTGTTTAATATGATCCAACTGACGAAATAAATGGACAAATTTTAATATTAAAAAGAAAAGAAAAGAAGCATGCCTCTTGACAGCATTTCAGGCACTATAATAAGTTGTTCATCCAAATGAATTATTTAAATTTTAGATCATAAATACATATTAAAAAGTGTAGTAAACTTAAAACAGAATTGAGTTATTCACAACCCTGTATTATCGCCTACACCTTAAGCAGCTAACAACTGACAGGCAATACGCATAGCCTAGTGGTAACCACGTTAATCCTCCAAAAATGAGATCCCTGGTTCTAATTCCCTATTCCCCCAACTGTAGTCAAAATCTAAGCTATTCAACAATGGATATTTGACTAGCCAAAAAAGAAATTAAATATCTGATTTAAGGTCTGGTTCTTCAAAAGGCTAAATCCTAAATATGACTTATCAGAAACTTAATTTTCCACTTTTCAAATATAAGTTTCTTAGCTTTTCAAGCAAATTTCCTCTAAACAGATGCATACTAAATTTCTTAGCTTCTGGTACTGCTCAACTTTACTTGCAAATAGTGTATCAGTTCTTTCAATACATTCATGAAATTCAATGCAGCCAAACTCACCAATGTCATGCATTAAACAACATATCAATAAGTATACATGCATGAGCATCAATTCATTTACACAAACATTAAGAAAAACAATCATTCAGATCATATGTATATGCAAATTGAAACTTTTTTTCCTTGTTAGTATATAAAAAAACCAATTAAAACAAGATTCTAATTTAAACATTTATACAAAAAAAATGATAAAAAAACATTTAAAGCATAATGGGAGAATAAAAATTAATGTAAAAAGCATCTTATTACATTCTCACAAAAAAAAAAACTTGAAGATAAATTATATAGCAAAAAAACCATTTTATTCAAGAGTCAAGATACATACAACAACATAATCCTATTTGCATAAAGTCACTATCTTAAAAACATGCTAAGAGGAACAGACCAGTTGTTACTTCAAAATTTGTTAAAAAGAAATTTTAAAAGGGAAAAAAATCAATATTTGTATATGCACAATGATACCACATATTTGGATACGCATGGAAATCATAGTGATACCAAACCAAAAGCTATCAATTTAAAGAACATTCTCCACTCTGACATGAATCCTCTTCCTGATAATCCGGTTACCCACTTGAAATCCGAAAGCATATTAATACAAAAATTACAGAAATTTTTAACCCCTTATACGATGCACAAGCTTGAAAAAATCAGCCGGGAAAAGAATATAAAAAGGCCCGATAGTAACAAGTGAAGATTGTAATATTGTTCACATGATCACCACTGAAACGCTGGGGTGTTGCGTCCCATTTAATCAACATGATAAGTCAGCTTACTGAAATATATAAACTAAGCTCATCCCAAAAGAGTGATTATACATATATTTTCCCCTTCAATAGCAACTCCAACATTACAAAGGGGCTACACTATTATTGAAAGTAGTAATGTACACAAGGAAATCTAACTTTGAAAAAGCAGCACACCATATTTCAAAATGGATTTTCATAATATACACACCGAACAGATTGCTATAAGTGGATAAACAAATCCAATCGGATAATCAGAATAAACAATTCCAACACATAGAAAATATCAGCAAACAACATTCAGTAACAAGAAATTTATTGTACATAATCTGCTAAATTAGCTACATCTTTACATACTATATCGAGACTTAGTAGAATGAATCATTTAACAATGAAATGGAAACCCAAAAATACAAATAAACATAATACATCAAGCAAAATGAAACTGAAAACCCCCCAAAATGATTCATACACCGAAAGTCCATCAAACAAAGAAAAACCCACAAATAAAAAGGTAACCTTATGTCTATCAATAACAAACCTGGTTGGGAAGTGCCATCAGTCTCTGCAAGTATTCATCCCTCTTATGGGGATCAAATTCTGCTTGAATCATATGACCAACCTAAAATTTAAAATTAAGAAAAACACAAAAAGGAAAATTGAGCTCATTCAGCAACATATTAGACATGCAAAGATCTGGATAGTAGAGGCATTGAAAAGAGACATACAAATTCATAAAAGGAATGAATTTGATGAGGCTCTAGATAGCAACTGTTGTTGCAAGAGCAAATAGAAGTTTTACAAACAAATGATTCATTTTTGCCAACCTGAATTAACAAGATACAGTTCATCAATATAACAGGTTCCGACATGCGCTCAGAACTGATGTAAAAAAAACAGAGGTTACCATAGATGTAAAAAAAAAAAAAACAAAGGTTACCATTGCTAAACCAATGGGATTTGGGGGAGGGGGAGGGGAACTGATTTGGGGAAAAACGATTTCGGGAATGGGGAGGGGGAACTGATTTGGGGAAAAATGATTTGGGGAGGGGAGGGGGCGATTTGGGTAAAAAGAGAAAGGGTTCTGGGAATAAAACGGCGCCATGTTTGAAAATTTTAATACATATTAGTGGCGTTTTTTTGTTCCAAACGATGCTATAGCCCAACCTTTTGAGGCGTTTATGAAGAAAACGCCACAAAAAAATCATTTCATTTTGAACAAAACGACGCTATTTTGTTCTGCTAAAAATCCTTTATTTTGTCTACTAAAAATTATTAGTTAAGTGATTTTATAAAACATTTATTATTACTATTTCTATAAATTGGATTTTTATAAAAAAAACCAAGTACTTTCAAAATAAATATCGTATATTTTAATAAGAAAAAAACTGATTAAATGGTTGTAATTAATTATTAAGTTAGAATTATCCAATGTAAACAATCAATCTCTCACATATTAAATTTCTATTAAAGATTGAGACATTAATCATGATTTTATATTATTCTTTTCCGATCTAATCTCCATTTTATTAGAGATATTTCTTCCTAACTAAAATATAATTATTTTGCTAGATGTTCGATGTGGAATGATTTTAGTTTTTGTATTTCATTTTTATTTGTTATAATTTGGTCCTATCCAAAATAGATAGTTACCTATCCATATCAATCTGTTACTTTATTTATTTATTTATCAATGTTTTTTTTAAATCTAATTTTTAAATATATATGAAATGGTTTAGATTAAATATTTTTAAATATAAAAGCATTAATTGATTGTATAAAATTTTATCATTTAACAAACCTCAAGTAAACCTTAAATCTTAAACCATTTAATATATATAAAGTTTATCTATTATCTCTTAAATAATTTAAACTATAATCATAATTTTAATATATTAAAATTAAAATTATCTCTTTTACAATTATATAAGAAATTATTTAATATATAAATTAAAAACACTAATTAATATAAACCCTAAACCCCTAACCTCTATCCCTATAAACCCCTAACCCCTAACCCTTAAACCTTAAACCCCAACTCTTAAACAATAAACCATAAACCATAATCTCTAAACCCATAATCCATAAACCTTAAAATAGTATCTCCTAAAGCTTAAACCCTAAACCATATACACTAAACCATAAACCCTAAGCTATAATGATAATTAATTCAATATTTTAAAATTAATACAATCTCTTTTACGATTATATAAGAAATTATTTAATATATAAATTAAAAAAAAATCAGTCATATACCCAAAAAACTTTAAAATTATTTTAAATAATAGTTATTTAATTTTTTTCATTTTTAACAAATATTTTTCTATGTGTCATTATTTTTTTTGAAGAATTTAAGTATTCAATTAAAAATAAATTGCATTTTAATTAATATAAATAAACCAGTTAAATAATAAATAGACAGATAAAATGTTTTTTGCGGCGTTTTTGATAAAGCGCCGCTAAAGCTTGATCTATAGTGGTGATTTTCAAAAAGCGACGCTAATGCCACTAAAGCTCAACATAAAACGAAGGCGTTGTGCTTAATTTTTTGCGGCGTTTTTCAAAAAGCGCCGCTAATGGTCGACCTATATCGGCGTTTTTTAAAAAGCGTAGCTAATGCTCAATCTATAGCGGTGTTTTCCAAAAAGCGCCGCTAATGCCACTAAAGCTCATCTTAAAATGGCGGCGTTGTGCTTAATTTTTTTGCGACGTTTTTCAAAAAGCGTCGCTAATAGTCGACCTATAGTGACGTTTTTGAAAAGCGCCACTAATGCTAGAAAAACGCCGCTAATGCTCGATCTATATCGACGTTTTTCAAAAAGCACTGCTAATGCTCAATCTATAGCGGCGTTTTTTATCCAAACGCCGCTAAAAACTTGTTTTGCTTTAGTGATAAGATATTCATAACACTCCTTCTTGGATGTCCATTGATTGATAATATGCATCGTTAATATCTTATTAGGAAAAACCCTGTGGGATAAAAACCTAATGAAGGAAAAAGAGTACACAATTTATAATACGCATAATATTCTGCCTCATTAAAAACCTTACCAGGAAAACCCAATGGGACAAAACCTCGGTTAAGGGAAAAATAGTACAACTCGTATTTACTCCCCCTTATGAAAACATCACATACCTTTTCATATTCTATGTATTCAATCTTGAATACTAGTTTTTCAAATGGCTATTTAAATGCATTGCTAAGCATTTATATCACCATTCTTTTAAAAGTCATGAGTGAGGGAAATTTGGGGAAATATATTTTGATTCCTTTAGGAGATTCAACAATAATCGTAACAAACATGATTCTTTTATAAAAATACAAATAGGTATTTTGGATCATTTTATAATCCTCCTTCAACTACTATTCACTAAGTCAAATTTACCACATATATTCAAATTATTTCAATTCATATAAATGAACAATTTCTCGAGAACTTCAATATGCTTCTAGCATCCTAAATCCTTCAAGGATTTTACTATAAATTTTACTATATAGTGATTCATAAAAAGTTGTAACAATAACCATTAGACGCAAGTTAAATCTTTTATGAATTGTCAGTTTAATAATATATCTAAAGGTTATTGCATCCACCACAAAAGAATATTATATCTTTTTATAATCAATGCCAAGACTTAGCGAAAAACTTCATATTTTTATTCCACTTTTGCAGAACTACTTCAATTGAACCCTCACTGGCTTTATACCTTTAGATATTTGGACTACTGGTCCAAAAACTCCACAAATTTAATTGTACGTGAGTTACGTCTTTCTATTTTGATCAATTTAATCTCAATAGATTTATTTAAGATCCTCCTTTTATCTCATTATTTCAATAATAATATTGCATCCAAAATCATTGTCGTCCACTTTTATTATTCGGTTCCACATTTTCTCGAATTGACATAACTTATCGAGATCTCTTATTTTCATTATTTTAAAATTCAGTTTCAGGTACTTGAATCTCTTCTGAAGTTTTACTTATTAGTTATGTCTTGGGTCTCTTCTAGAGCACACGCTTCCACTATATGATCATCTAGAAGAATTTTTCATCTTTGGAACCGATCAATCTATATAAATGCTTATCAAATACTTCTAATAGTTAACTTGTAATTAGTTATCCTTATTGAACTTCTGGTTCAAATTACTCTCCCCCTAACTCATTATAAGTTATTATTTCTCTCCCCCTAATGTTGGGAAAACTTACAACTAATGTCGTAATTAAGTCTCGAATTAATAGCTCAAAAATATTATAAAGAGACTCATATAAATATACATTCCCAATCTCTTATTATAAACCATCTTTGTGGTGGAGCAGTTGGAACATATACCACACATCCAAAAATTTTAAGATGGGAAATATTTGGCTCTTGACCAAAAATAAATTGTAATAGAGAGTATTTATAATTTATCGGCTTGATGCTTACAACATGTAAATCAATACAATCTCAAGTTGAAATAGAAAGTTTTGTTCTCATAAGTAATGATTTAGTTATTAGTTGGAGGCATTTGATAAACAATTCAGCTAAATCATTTTGTGTGTGAACATGAGCTATAGGATGTTCAACTTCTATCCCAATTGACATGCAATAATCATTGAAAACTTGGGATGTAAACTCACCAACATTAGCAAGATGAATTGTTTTAATTGCATAATCTGAAATTAATCATTTAATCAAGCACTCTCGCAAACAACAGGTTGCGAGTTGATAACGCATGTGATTATTTTGTAGATGCATCTACCAAAATCATATAATATCAAAACCATCCACATGGTGATTGAATGGGCCCATATTCATTTCAGAAATGCAAGACATTAAATCTCAGCTTTAGCTAGTGAGTTTCTAAGAACCAATTTTTATTGAGAACAAGTAACAAATGAGAATTCTTTAAATTAAAGAATCTTCTGGTTCTTTAATGGATGTCCATATGAATTCTTAATTAATTTTCGCATCATATATGATCCAGGATAGTCTAACTGGTTACGCCAAGTAGTAAATGCATTTGTATTAGTAAACTTCTGGTTTACTTTAACATGTGCTTCAATTGTACTAAATTGTAACAAATTGATAATTTTATTATCATTCCTTTTAATTTGTATCCACATATAAGTACTATTGTGACATTTACTACTGAAAATGTCTAAATCAATGTGAAGTCTATAATGCCACCAAGTCAATAAATATAATTTCCAAATAATTACATGCAGTATTCACTTCAGGGAATATGCCAAAATCTTCAAATGCCCAAAAATCTATTAATAGCAACTTTGAGAGTGAATCTTAGTTTCCATGTGTATAACAGGTACATAACCAATGACTTTTCATACATATGTTTTCTTTCTTGTAAGTTCTCATCAGTAATATTTTACCACGTAATTTTAATTGAGAAATTATTCTAAATACTGTAGAGTTATACTCACAGTTTTTAAAAAATACTTGCAACTTTAGGTGCATCCAACGATAATAAACTTTAGATAGAATTATCATTTTCTATTGCTCATGAGTAGATCTTTCACAGTCAAATATTTTGCTTTCAACCCTTTAATAGGGATGATGGCAAAAGAATATCATAAAGATTATAAATTAATAACTCAATCCCCTTTTTTTTATTCATATGAAATATAATATTTTCCTCATTCACAATCTCAATATGGGATCCATTACAAATAACTTTTAAAAGTAATGCATTAACCATCACAAATTTTGTGCTTTTTAGATAGTGATATATTAGCTCTTTTGGAGCTTTCAACTAATTTTGTAGTATTAAATATTGGAATATTATTTATTTGTTTTAGTACCAAATAAGATAAATATTTTCTATCTGTAATGATAAAATTCCTTACTACATTTTCATATCTTTCCTCAAAGAATATTAACAGAAATAAAATATGAATCACTATTGCTATAGATATCTATTTTGAAAGGATGAAAAATAATAATCAGATATGAAACATTAGATAAAAAAAACTTCCTGTAAAAACTTTGCATCTTGCTGTCAAAGATATTGAAAATCATGAAGGATAAATTTGATCGTTGATAAAAGGAACTATCACTTTGAGCAAGATCGTGCTGATAATGTGTTATAAAATAAAGAGAGATGGAAAGAATAAAGAACAACGAAAATATGAAAGTAATAGAGAATGTACTTTATTGATCAAAATGGGTGATTTACAATACTTCATCAGAGTCTTTATTTATAGGCATAAGAAGTATAAAAGAAGTAGAGATCTAATTCTAATAACTATTAGAATTTAAAGTATATTAAAACTTTATATTGACCATGATGGACATCCACTTAATAAGATATTCATAACAGTTTTAAAGTTTTTTATTTTTAATTCATCTTTTTAATTAATAACTCTTTTATTTATAAAATCAAATAATTATTACAAATACCATTAGTTTTAGTAACTATAAATTTTATATGTGTAATATTTATCTTTCAATCCATATCATGAGTATAGGGCCTAATTTTCACCCGAGCCCAACAAACCCAAAACATACAAAATAAATCCAAGGCCCAAAATTTTACAATGGCCTAATACCCAACTACACAAGCCCAATGGCCCAATTTTTTTTCCAGGAACAGCAAACCCCCACCTTCAGTGCCATTCCACCACGCACGCGCACGACCCCTAGCTCGCGCATCCACGCCCCACGATCATGCACTCCTCCACGACATCACAGTACCTGCGATTTGAGCAAAGAAATAGGCAGAAACTATATTGTATTCGGCTATAAAGCCTTCAATCTTTCATTGTAAAAGGGGACTTTTTTTTTACGATTTGAATACAAGAGATACACAAAACCAAACACAAACAGAGATCAAAAGCAACAATATTTGTTAAAGGTGATTTTCACTTGGTTTTCCTTCCTTCGTTTTTCTTTCAGTTTTTTATTTTCATTTTGTTATACGAAATAAAGAAAGGGAAAGAAAGGAACGTTTACCTAGCCCTTCGCGTTCATGGTCGGAGTTCTCCTCCGTTGGTGAAATTGGCCATCGTTTGCATGCTGTCGGCCACCGTATGGTGGTGGTTTGATGGCTGCACATTTCTGGGTTGGAACCCTAGCAGAGAGGGTTAAGAACTTTGGGTTTTCAAAAAGGGTTCTTTAATGTTTAAAAAAAAAAAAGAAATCAAAGTGAAGGCTTCATTTGTTTTTTATTTTATTTTCAAAAGCAGTGTCTGGGGAAGGGGAAAAGCAGTCCATGCGTTGAATATAGGCTGGATCCGCGCATGTTCCCTTTAAATGGGTAATTTACGCGGCCAGTCATTCCCATTTGCGCCATCTTCAATTTAATTTGTTATGCTTTTTCAATTTCTCCCTAAAGTTTGCGCAACACTCCAATTTAGTCCGCGCTTGTGCAGTGCGTTTTGTGATTTGGAACATTTGCATTTTAAATCCCTGTGTATTTGCGTGCATTGCAATTTAGCCCTTAGTTTTGTTATAATGTTTTATTTTATCCATTTTAGTTTAATTCTATATCAATTGAGTTTGTTTTTCCATTTCAATGGTTATTTATTTATTTATTTAATATTTGTTTCTTTTAAAATTATTTAAATATAGTTTGTGTTATTCTAATTATTTTTGCCTCATTTCAACTTGGTATTTTATTGGTTTTTTTTAATTATATAATAATTATTTTAAAAATATTATTTTATGTCATATTGTTTAAAAGTTATGTGCAATATTTAATTTAACTTCCCTTATATTATATGTATGTATATAGTTTATATTAAAATTAGTTTTGTTCTATGTAAATTATTGTTTTCATATTATTTTATGTAAATATTTTCTTTTATATTTATTATATATATATTTTTTCCTTTTAAATTTATTATATATATATTTTCATTTTTCCTTTTAAACTTATTTATGCATAGTTTGTTTTTTAAGGATCCTATTTTTAATTGTATATTTTGTTTATTTTAAATACTTTCATATATTAGTATTTTTGTATATACATTATTTTCTTTTTTTTTTTCCATTTTTCATATAAATATGTATATCATCTGTTAAGTCAATTTGTTTCATTTGAAATTATGTTACATATTATTCATTTTAATATATATTTTAATAATCACTTATATATTATCAGTTTTTATACGTATAAGCTATTTTGAATTCTAACATACGTTATCCCTTTGTATATTGTTCATATGGTTTTTATATTGTTTTGTGTTATATTGGTTCCTAATTTTCATGTTGTTTTGTGTATTATGTGTTATTTTTGGTTTTCAATTCGTATCCACTTATTATTGTTTCATGCTTATAATTATGTTTTAATTTCTTATTATTGCATCATGATTTTTTTTTAAATCCCGCATTTTTGCCCAACATCGATTGCTTTTTATTCTAAAGTAAACCAAATGAATATATTTTGAGTCGGTTTCATAATTGTTTATTTGGAAACTCTTCAAAACAAGGCAATGTTTCGTGTTTGGAAATTCGGGAAATCGTGCCCTAACGTGCTGGGTTTTGATTTTTTCTGTTTGGCCAAATAACGGAATACCCTTTTAAGACTTCGTTGCGTGTTTTGGAAATTATGATGTGATCTCAGTTTTTGGAGGCTTAAAGTATCGTGTCCTAACGTGCTGGATGTGGTATTTTATTTCTTTAGAACTAGTGAATCTTAAAATCCAATTCGACTTATTCATACATTTTTAAAGGAATCGTATTTTAATATTTTTTCCTTCAAATTTTCAACGATAGGACATTCAATAATCAATTGGTACCAATTTTGGGCGTTACGAGGGTGCTAACCCTTCCTCGTGCATAACCGACTCCCGAACACTTTTTTTCAATTTTCGTAGACCTAAAATTATTGTTTTAATAAATTAAATATTTTATTAAAATGATCAATCTCAAGGTGATCTGATTACACCTCAAAAAAAGTTGGTGGCGACTCCATAATTCGTTTTTAAAGTCGACCCCCGTTTTTCAAAACTTGAAAATGGTTTCGACAGCTTGGCGACTCCACTGGGGACAATAAGAGAGTCAAGCCGTAAAATTGATTATTTTCTGTCCTTTAGTCGAAAATTTAAAATTTAGTTTTTAACATACGATCCTTCCATTGCACTTCATGGGTTTTATGTTTTTTTGTCATTTTATTCGTGTTTTGCATTTTGAGTTTTTTATATCCCTTCACATCATCTTGCATGACCGTTGTGGTCGCACTTTTTAAGTGGGAGTGAGAAACTATGCCTTCGTGAGGTTTTCACCTCCGCATGGGCTAGTGGACCGCTTCCGGGATACATTCGTACCTATGTCTTCGTAAGGTTTTCACCTCCGCATAGCCATAGGGAAATGTATTCCCCTGAACTGAACTCGATCCGTATGAGCCTATAATGGGTGAGGGTTGAGGAATTTGCTGGTTCAAGTACCCTTTTTTTAGAATCGAGCCACATATAGTGAACTCTAGGTGCCCGCCTTAGATAGAGCTATGTTGAACCCTAGCGATTACCCAGATAGGTTTTTGATTATTTTCTATTTGCTTTGATTTTTATTTTTCGATACTAACTTGTTGTGTTTTCTTGTGGTTATGTTTGCATGTCATTTCATATTAAAGAGGTGTCGAATTCTATTCGGTTACTAAATTAGAAAGCTTGTTATAGAGAGCGAATTCCTTGATAAAATGGAGGATAATATAGCTGTCCGTATGTGGTCAGAGAAGATGCAACTTGAGAAAGGGGATAGCCTAGCTGAGGGGTACATATCAGAGCTGTGTGGCTTCACTCGCATCAACGTAACCCAAAACTAGTTCCAGGAATTAAGAGATATATGGGCCCGTTGGGGTGATGAGACTAAGCAGCTGTTCTATCAAAATTATGGTAATTTACCCAACCTACTCGATGTTAAGGTGGACAAGTACTTGTTTCAGGCTGTGGCCCAGTTTTGGAACCCGACGTATAGTTGTTTTACCTTCGGGAAGGTGGACTTGGTGCCTACTGTGGAGGAATATACAGCTTTATTACGTTTTCCAAAGGTTAAAGTCGATAAAACTTATGCTAAGGCTGCTAATGCCTCAGCTTTTGTAAAGAAATTAATGAGTGTCACCGGGATGAGTGAACAGTGGGTTACAGCCCGAATTCAGCAAAAGGGTGATGGTAAATGCATTTCTTGGGGGAGTTTGAGGGATCTGATCGTAGCACATCCTGATATAAAAAGGAAAGTTGATGTCTTCGCCTTGAGCATCTATGGTTTGGTAATATTCGCAAAAGATTTAAGGCATATAGATGAAGCAGTGGTCGACTTATTTGAAAGGCTTGACAAACAGGTCATACCAGTGCCGAAAATTTTAGCCCAGACATTCAGATCCTTGAGGGCATGTCGAAGGGTAGGTGAAGGTAGATTTATTGGATGTGCGCAGTTGTTGTTGGCTTGGTTTCACAGTCATTTCTGGAAGGTGGATAAAGTTTCCTATCGGGTTTTCTCCGGGAATTACTCCCTATTAAAGGAGATAACAACTACGCCTAGAAGAGATGACATATCAGAGGAGAATTGGATCGCGCTCCTTTGAGATCTCCAAGAAGAGAATGTTGAGTGGAGAGCTCCTTGGTTGGTTCCTGATGAGATCCTCTATCGGTGTGGGAGTTTTGATTGGGTGTCTCTGCCTGAAATATGGGGAGCTATTGGATATGCCCCTTTGCTTGTTTTAAGAAAGTACAGATCAAGACAGTTTATATCGATGATACATGGACTAGCCCAGAGTGAGTTCTCGTACAAGAAGAATAATTATAAGAAGAAGGTTCGAGAGATTTCTGATGCATGGAAGCAAACACATCGAATGAAGAGATTGGCTGTAGGTTCAATGACGACTCTTGAATACAAGGGGTGGTTGAGTAGAAGGGTCAATGGTAATATCCCTGGCCCGAGTTTAGAAGGCATTCGACCGATGGAAGAATATTTGTAAGTAATTTCCTTCAAGCTAGAAATCGTAAAACAGGACTTCGAAAGGAGAAATTCAGAGTTAGGAAAGATGATAGAAAAGTTGGAGGAGGAAAAGATACATTTGAGGTTAGATACCAATGTCCAAAAACTCGAGGCCGAGAAGTTGAGGAAAGGGAAAAGAAAAGTTGAAGAAGACTTGGACAGTTTGAAGATTGATTACAAAGTTGCACATGTCCATGAGAACTGCCGAATTAGGAAAGACGTAAGATAAGTGGCGACAGGAAATTCAAGAGGAAAAGGCTAGAGCTTATCAGTAGGAGAAGAGGTTCCATGATGCTCGAGCACGCGAAAGCGCCTTAAAGAAGAGTTTGGTTGAGGGCCAAGGTGAGAAAAAGATGTTAGTAGCTCGAGTAGCGAAGTTAGAGAAGGTACTGCATCAGCATCGTGGTCGTAACGCTGACATTGAATTAAGAGCCAACTTGAGCAAGATCGAGGACCTGAAGAGAAGGGTAGAAGAACTCGAGACTGCGTTGTAGAATTGTGAGCTTCAAATTGAATTCCTTGAGTCGAACAATGAGCAGTGGAATGAATAGCTTCATCGGATGCAAGACCAGATCAAGGACAGAGATTATATCATGGGCGAAGCCGTAGCTTAGATTCGAGAAGTGGCCGAACATTTACAGACCTTAGCGGTTCAAGCTGATGTACTTAGTGTAAAGTATGAGTTAGAGTCAGACCGGGGTCGTGAGCTGGCTTGCCTTCTTAAGAAAGTTAAAACTTTGGGCATTAGGGAAAATTTGTATATATGATCTATTTTATGTAAAGAATTTTACTTTCTAATAAAGTTTTTTAAATGCAATTAAATCAGAATCAACGTATTTTTAGTTTTGCATTCATCTCATACATTTGCATTTCATCACATAATATGCATTAAATTTCACAAAAAGAACCCTAATTAATCCGAAATCATATTATAGTTGCCCTAGAACATCAATATTACACACGAAAAAAGACTAAAGCTATAGATCAAAGGTTGGAAAAATTGGAGTAAGTGCAGAAAGAAATGCAAGAACAGATGCAAGCGCAAATGCAAGAACAATTAGCCAAGATTCAGCAAGATATGAAAGATCAGATGCTGGAATCTCAAAAAAATATGATAAACCAATTATCTCAGCTACTGGTTGGAAGGCCAGAAAAGGGAAAGAGTCTCGTGATTAATACTAAAGACGACAGTGAGTTCCTTGCTTATCCTCCAGTTTTCACCCCAACAAATACCCTTGTACCACCACGAGGGGTGTCTGTCAATATCAAACCTCAATATCAGACTGGTACTTCGGCACCAATTAACTTCCCAACAGGCTCGTGTTCCAACTCTGAAGACAATCAGCCAAATCCTATAGTCCCTGACTTTGATGATGTAGCGAAAATAGGAAAGGCAAGAGCAGACCTCCCAAAGCAATTGGAAGACCGATACAAATGGCTGGAGGAGAAATTCAAGGCGTTGGAAAACGCTGATTATCATTGTGGGATAGATGCTAAGGAGTTAAGTCTGGTCCTAGATTTGGTACTTCCTTCAAATTTCAAAATGCAAAAGTTTGAAAAATACAATGGAACCAGCTACCTTGAGGCTCACATCACGATGTTTTGTCAGAGGATGACTGGTCATGCTAATAATGATCAGTTATTGATTCACTGTTTCCAAGACAGTTTGTTTGGGGCCGCGGCCAAATGGTACAATTATCTGAGTCGTACCCAAGTTAAATCATGGAAAGACTTGGCACAGGCCTTCATGAAGCAATATGGCTATGTGACAGATATAGCGCCAGACAAGATCACGTTACAAAACATGAGGAAAAAATCGAGTGAAAGTTTTAGGCAATACGCTCAGAGATGGAGGGAAGTTGCTACACAAGTCCAACCGCCACTATTGGAAAAAGAAACAACCATGCTTTTCATCAATACGTTGAAAGAAAATTTTATTAATCACATGCTGGGAAGCACAACTAAGAGTTTTGCAGACATAGTTATATCCGGTGAAATGATAGAGAATGCGATAAGGTGCGGAAAGATAGAGGCTGGGGAAAGCGCCAGGAGGTCGGCCCCAAAAATGAGAGAAAATGAAGCCAGCAATGTGAGAATGGGTTATGCGAAACCAATCACAGTAAATCAATCGAAAGTGGTAGCCACGGGCAAGCAAGCGTTGACAAGGCAAGAGCCCAATACAAAGCAGAACACGGAGAAGCTCCAGTTTACTCCCATTCCAATGACGTATCGAGAGTTGTACAAAAATCTATTCGATGCACACGTTGTATCCCCGTTCTACTTAAAACCATTGCAACCCCCATACCCCAAGTGGTATGATGCAAGTGCCCAATGTGAATATCATGCAGGAATTATAGGACACTCAATAGAGAACTGCACCTCTTTCAAAAGGGTAGTTGAAAGGCTCATCAACATGGGTGTTGTGAAATTCAATGATGCACCTGGTGTTGGAAATCTGTTACCCAATCATACTGATGATAGGGTAAAAGCAATAGTCGAAAATATGGGGAGAAGAATTAAGTTAGATGTGGCAGAAGTAAAAACTTCGATGAGGGAAGTTTTGAAGAAGATGGTGGAGAGAGGTCTAATCATGCGAGACTTTGGGAGCAAATCCTGAGAAGCAGGGAACTATTGTGAGTTCCACGGAGAGGAGGACCATGAGATTGAAATGTGCGATGAATTCAGAGCCCTGGTACAGGGTCTAATGGACAACAAAGAGCTGAAGTTCTTTGAGTTTGCTGAGGAGGAAGATGTATGCACCTCGGAGGAGGGGTCGATAGAGAGGGTCTGTGAGGTTAATCATCTAGTGGTGATCATTTCACGACCAAGAATCAATGAAACTGGTAACTGAGGATAAAGCTAAAGAATTCTTGAAGTTCCTAAAACACAGTGAGTATAGTGTTGTGGAGCAGTTGCACAAGCAGCCAGCACGCACATTGCTACTAGCTCTGCTCCAAAATTCAGAGGTACACCGTAATGCGTTGATGAATGTGTTGAATGAAACCTATGTTATTGAAGACATTTTAGTGAACAAGCTAGACCATCTTGTCAGCAACATAAGTGCCGACAATTTCATCTCTTTTAGCGATGATGAGATACCACCAGGGGGCATGGGATCCACCAAGGCTCTGCACATCACCACTCGCTGCAAGGGGTATACGTTACCAGGGGTACTAATTGATAATGGATCAGCATTGAATGTCTTGCCCCTATCCACATTGAATAGGTTTCCAATAGATAGTTCTCACATGAAGACATGCCAGAACATAGTGAGAGCATTTTATGGCACCGAGAGGAAAGTGATGGGAAGGATTAAGGTACTTCTGCTGATTGGACCAAACATATACGAGGTAGATTTCCTTGTGATGGACATTACGCCTTCTTATAATTACTTATTGGGGAGGCCTTGGATTCACTCGGTTTGGAAAGTACCGTCATTGTTGCACCAAAAGCTAAAGCTGGTGACAAAGGGCCGGTTGATAACGATAAATGCGAAAGAGGACATTACTGCATCTGTTACTTGTAGTGCACCGTATATAGAAAATGATGATGAAACAATTGAGTGTTCCTTTCGATCATTGGAATTTGTCAATGGGACTTTCATCATCGAAGGAGGTAAGGTCCCGATGCCAAGAATATTCGAGGCTACAAGGATGAGCTTGCAACTAACAGTGGGAAAGAGGGCATTACCTGGAAAGGGACTTGGAAAGTATCTTTATAGACGAATTGAGGTGTCAGTTTTGGCTGATAAACAGGATCGCTTTGGCTTAGGGTATAGGCCAGATGCAAAGCAAAAGAGAAGGGAGATGGAAAAGAGGCAAGAGAGGCTAAGAGCACGATTGAGTAGGGTAGAGGTCAAGTGGAAACCGATGACTTTTCCCCATATATCTAATACATTTGTGTTAGGAGGAATAATCTATCCTGAACTGAAGATGACAAGAGAAGGAATGGCCGAAGATTTTATGGGAGGTCTGAACATCAACGTCATATCTGAAGAGAAAGTGATGGGAAGAAACTTAGTAAACATTCACCCTTATGAACCTGGAAGTGTTCTGAACAACTGGAATGTGGAAGAAATTCTTGTAGTTTTTAGAGCTAATACAGAGTAATGCTCAAAACACACTTGTTGTTTTAAAGCCTAGAAACAATAAGAATCTTTTGTGAAATAGGCTCATGTTCAAAGCATCTTTATTTTAATATAAATACATCTTTATATCCTATTATGAGTAAATATTATTTTATCTTAAGCAGATATTCTTTTCTTGCATCTCATTTATAATCACGTCACACAAATAAGCTATTCTTAGATTTTTTATTTTTTGATATCCTTTCATGCCAACAATAGGTCTCTAGATATCAATAACGTGAATGACGCTGTTACGGACCCAGAGTTCCCTTTTGAGCGAGACATGTATTTGGAGGGATCTCAGGATTTTGAAGATAATGAAGACTATAACTTACCTCCGGATTTGTTAAGGATGGTAGAGCAGGAGGAGAAATAGATTCTGCCTCATAAGGAGACAATCGAGAATGTGACATTGGAAGAAGGGAATGAGGTGCACATTGGAACTTGCATAACTGAAGAAACAAGATGGGACCTCATTGAATTACTGCAATAGTTCAAAGACATCTTCTCGTGGTCATATCAAGACATGGCTAGGTTAAGCGCTGATATTGCGGTGCATCGCATCCCCATAAAAGAGGAGTGCAAGCCCGTTCAATAGAAGCTTCAAAGGATGAGACCAGATGTTGTAGTAAAGATAAGGGAAGAAGTCAAGAAGCAATTTGATACTGGGTTCTTGCAAGTTGTCAATTACTCAGAATGGGTAGCCAACGTTGTCTCCGTCCCTAAGAAAAATAGGAAAGTACGGATGTGTGTAGATTACAGAGACTTAAACAAGGCCAGCCCAAAGGAAAAATTTTCACTGCCTCACATTGAGGCTTTGGTGGATAGCACAGCAGGTTATTCACTGTTCTCCTTCATGGATGGTTTCTCTGGGTACAATCAGATAAAGATGCATCTTGAAGACATGGAGAAGACCACATTCATAACTTTGTGGGGAACTTTTTGCTACAAGGTGATGCCATTTGGGTTGAAGAATACAGGAGTAACATATCAAAGAGCCATGGTAACCTTGTTTCATGACATGATGCACAAGGAAATTGAGGTTTACGTCGATGATATGATTGCAAAAGCCCGAACAAAAAAAGAGCACATACAAGTTTTGAGAAAATTGTTCTTGAGGTTGAGAAGGTTTCAACTAAAGCTCAATCTGACAAAATGTACTTTTGGGGCTAGGTCGAGAAAGCTGCTTGGTTTCATAGTTAGTGAAAGGGGAATTGAGGTCGACCCCGACAATGTCAAGGCTATTCAAAAATTGCCTTCGCCGCACACTCAGAAAGAAGTTCGAGGTTTCTTGGAAAGACTAAATTATATCGCCCGGTTCATTTCACAACTAACTGAGAAATGTGACCCCATATTTCGCCTTCTCAAGAAACACAATCTAGGTGTATGGGATGATGAGTGCCAGAAAACCTTTGATAAGGTTAAACAATATTTGTCCAATCCCCTAGTGCTAATGCCACCTAGTCCTGGTAAGCCATTAATACTGTACTTGACAGTATTTGACAATTCAATAGGATATGTTCTCGGCCAACATGATGAGAAAGAAAAGGAAGAAAAGGCGATATATTACCTCAGTAGGAAATTCACTGTGTGTGAAATGAGGTACTCGCCAATTGAAAAACTATGTTGTGCCTTGGTTTGAACTACTCGGAGGTTGAGGCAGTACATGTTGTACCATATGACTTGGTTAATCTCGAAATTGGACCCTTTAAAATACATGATGGAGTCAGCTGCTTTGAGTAGAAGGATGGCCCGATGGCAAATTCTGTTTTTCGAATTCGACATAGTTTATGTGAACCAGAATGCTGTGAAAGGAAGTGCAATAGCAGATTTTCTAGCCAGCAGAGCTTTAGAAGATTATGAGCCTTTGAATTTTGATTTCTCTAATAAGGATCAAATGTATGTGGCAACTATCAAAGAAGACACTTCAGAAGATCATCCTTGGAAACTGAATTGGTAATAGAATTGGGGCAAACCTGATATCCCCAAGGGGAGGCCACTATCCATTCACTTGTAAATTGGATTTTGATTGCACAAATAATATGGCAGAGTACGAAGCATGTATCATGGGAATCCGTGCAACCATTGAGCGTAAAATTAAGGTGTTAGAGGTGTATGAGGATTCTGTACTGGTGATTTATCAGCTCAAAGGTGAATGGGAAACAAGGGACCCCAAGTTGATCAACTATCGAGAGCTAGTTCTGGATTTGATTAAGGTGTTTGATGATATCACTTTTCATTATCTCCCGCGGGACGAAAATCAGATGGCAGATGCCTTGGCTACGCTAGCTTCTTTGATTAGAGTAAATAAACAGGAGGATATGAAGCCGATTTAGATGAGTATTTGTGAGGCTCCAACTCATTGCTGCAATATTGACGAAGAAGAGGAGAGAGATGATTGTCCTTGGTATCATGATATTCTACGATATGTGAAGAATCGCGAATACCCTGATCAGGCAACGAAAAATGGTAAAAGAATGTTGAGGAGGCTGGCCAGTGACTATGTCTTAGACGGAGAGATCCTGTATAAAAAGAGGAAGGATCAGGTGCTGCTAAGATGTGTTGGCGTTGTTGAAGCTAGGAAAATCCTGGAAGAAGTCTATGAAGGTGTCTGCAGGACGCATGCCAATGGGTTCACAATGGCTAGGCAGATTATGAGATTCGGGTGCTACTGGTCTATGATAGAAGGAGATTGCATCAGTTACGCCAAGAAATGTCATAAATGCCAAATTTATAGGGACAAAATCCATTTGCCTCCTTCACCTCTTCACGTCATGACTTCCCCATGGCCTTTCTCAATGTGGGGCATGAACGTCATTGGGACGATCTCACCGAAGGCTTCTAACGGACATCGATTTATCTTTGTGGTTATCGATTACTTCACCAAGTGGGTAGAGGCTGCTCCATATGCCAACGTCACAAAGTCGGCAGTCAGCAAGTTCTTAAAAAAGGAGATCATATGTTCATATGGCATGCCGGAAAGGATCATATCTGACAACACATTGAATTTGAATAACAGTGTGATAGTGGAAGTCTGTAGGCAGTTCAAAATTAAGCATCACAATTCATCGCCATATCGCCCAAAAATGAATGGTGCAGTTGAGGCAGGTAATAAAAATATCAAGAAGATTGTGGGAAAAATGATTGAGACCTATAAGGATTGGCATGAAAAGTTACCATTTGCTCTGTATGCCTATCGAACATCTATTAGAACTTCTACTGAGACAACACCTTCCTCATTGGTTTATGGGATGGAGGTAGTTTTTCCCATTGAATTCGAAATTCCTTCTCTCCTAGTTTGTCAGAGTTGAAGCTAGACGAAGCAGAATGGATCCAATCCCGGTATAATCAATTGAACTTAATTGAAGAAAAGAGGTTGAAAGCTATCCGCCATGGCCAAATGTATCAGAAGCGAATGATGCTAGCTTACAACAAAAAGGTTTGCCCCAGAGTATTCCATGAGGGTGACTTGGTATTGAAACATATTCTCCCTATGCAAAAAGATTTCAAGGGGAAATGGATGCCAAACTGGGAAGGACCTTATGTGGTAAAGAAGGCTTTTTCTGGAGGAGCACTGATATTAACTGAGATGGACGGTAGGAGCCTGCCTAATCCAGAAAACTCAGATTTAGTCAAGAAGTACTTCACTTAAAAGGTGAAAACCCTTAAAAGGTGCCTAAAAAAAAGAAAAAGGAAAAGGAGAGGCCGAGGTGAAAACCCGCAAAAGGCGCCTTGAGACCAAAGGGGTTTTGAATTGAAAACCCAAAAAGGGCAATAGGGCAATTCAAATTTTGACCAAAGATGGGGCAGGTGGTAGTCTTGCTATGCTAGATTTAATGAAGAGGAAGTACGTTACGTCTTGGGGAATCGACAAAGTACTCTAGATCTTCTAGGCATATGAAAAGCCCAAAAAGGTTCTCATAGAGTTCGTACAGAGGAGCTCAGATTGCGATATCTAGGGCATTCTTTTTTATCCCTTTTCTACCTATTTTTGTACACTGACAATATTTGCTTTCTTTGGATTAATCCATTCTTCTTGAATCTTGTTCCTAATAAATTTCAGTTTTGTCTATCTTTATAATCTTTTTCAAGTGCTTGTATTGAAATAACGGTTAATAGACTAAAAACACCTTCACAAAAGGAGTTTTCCATATTACTTTAGAAGGCTCTAAACAGTGCAAGAACCTGAAACTGGACTATTGTTTAGAACTTACCCAATTTAAGGGTAAAAAATGTTTGAGTCCAAATTTAAATTGTCTCTTTAGATTTTCAATCAAAGATATCGGTTAAACAAAAATAGGAAATGAGTGATGTTAACCCAAGTATAAGAGAGGGTCATTCTCGAGAAATAATATTCCTCATTCATGCAAATATTAGGTGCACGCGTCTAGTCATTGACACCCAAAGAATGGTGTAATAGGCCGAATTGATAAAAGATTTAGGTCCTATACTTCCGAGTTGAAGGAGAGGGTTTGAGGATGGTACAAACCTAAGGTCTCGGAAGTACAGTGAAGTGGACCTTGAAGTTACAATGAGGCAAACCAGTTGAGCAAAGTGGGTTGTTTCTACGGGTTTTTGGTTGGAAATGCTAGCCGAGCAGGAAGGCAGCATGATAAAACTCTGATGATTAATGAAGGATGTTACTTTAAGCCTTTAAAAGAAATCATTCTCATGACATTTTTACATTCATATCATTCATAGCACATTTGGTTAGGAGCATCTGATTAATTTTTATCATAGCATTCTAATCATTTGGCATAAACATAGACAGATAAAACTGAGTTTACAAGGCATGTTACCCAAAGGACAGTGTAGCGACATCGGTGAATTGTAGGTCTTATCTTTCTGAGGTAGCAAGGAAGCAAATTGAAAATTATAGATCTTATCTCCATGTATCGGCTATGGAGTAGATTAAAAATGGCGAGTCTTATCTCCATGTATCGGTTATGGAGCAGATTTTAGCCACCAGCCTTATCTCTCTAAGGTAGCAAGAGAGCAGATTGAAGATACAGGTCTTATCTTCCTAAGGTAGCAAGGAAGCAGACTGAAAGTTATAGATCTTATCTCCATGTATCGACTATGGAACAGATCGAAAATGGCGAGTCTTATCTTCATGTATCGGCTATGGAGCAGATTTTAGCCAACAACCTTATCTCTCTATGGTAGTAAGAGAGCAGGTTGAAGATACAGGTCTTATCTTCCTGAGGTAGCAAGGAAGCAGATTGAAAATTACAGATCTTATCTTTACGTATCGACTATGGAGCAGATTGAAAATGGCGAGTCTTATCTCCATGTATCGGCTATGGAGTAGATTTTAGCTACCGGCCTTGTCTCTTTGAGGTAGCAAGAGAGTAGGTTGAAGATACGAGCCTTAACCCCCTATGTAGAAGGGTAACAGGTTGAAAATTTTAGATCTTTTCTCCCTAAGCAGTAGTGGAGTAGATCGAAGACGGTGAGCCTTAACCCCTAAGTAGTAGGGTAACAGGCTAAAAATTACAGATCTTATCTCCCTAAGTAGTAGTGAAGCAGATTGAAGACGGTGAGCCTTAACCCCCTAAGCAGTAGGGTAACAGGCTGGAAATTAAAGATTTTATCTCCCTAAGCAGTAGTGGAGCAGATCGAGGGCGGTAAACCTTATCTCCCTGAGTAGCAGTAGAGAAAGCTGAAGATTACAAATCATATCTCCCTAGGTAGTAGCAGAGTAAATTGAAACGAAAATCCCTATACCCCTGGAGATGCAATAGGTTAAAGTGAGGCTACTTGAAGAAAGAAAGCATCAAGAAGTCAAGACTTGGCAAGACCGGGCAAAATTGGCCCTTTTAAAATCTTTGCTCTATTCTCGTTACACGATAATGAGCAAAGAGGGGCAGCTGTAGGGCCTAATTTTCACCCGGGCCCAACAAACCCAAAACATACAAAATAAATCCAAGGCCCAAAATTTTACAATGGCCTAATACCTAACTACACAAGCCAAATGGCCCAATTTTTTTTCCAGGAACAGCAAACCCCCACGTTCAGTGCCATTCCACCACGCACGCGCACGACCCTAGCTCGCGCATCCACGCCCCGCGATCATGCACTCCTCCACGACATCAGAGTACCTGCGATTTGAGCAATGAAATAGGCAGAAACTATATTGTATTCGGCTATAAAGCCTTCAATCTTTCATTGTAAAAGGGGACTTTTTTTTACGATTTGAATACAACAGATACACAAAACCAAACACAAACAGAGATTAAAAGCAACAGTATTTGTTAAAGGTGATTTTCACTTGGTTTTCCTTCCTTCGTTTTTCTTTCAATTTTTTATTTTCATTTTGTTATACGAAATAAAGAAAGGGAAAGAAAGGAACGTTTACCTGGCCATTCGCGTTCATGGTCGGAGTTCTCCTCCGTTGGCGAAATCGGTAATCGTTTGCGCGTTGTCAGCCACCGTATGGTGGTGGTTTGGTGGCTGCACATTTCTGGGTTGGAACCCTAGCAGAGAGGGTTAAGAACTTTGGGTTTTCAAAAAGGGTTCTTTAATGTTTTAAAAAAAGAGAAATCAAAGTGAAGGCTTCATTTTTTTTTATTTTCAAAAGCAATATCTGGGGAAGGGGAAAAGCAGTCTATGCGTTGAATATAGGCTGGATCCGAGCATGTTCCCTTTAAATCGGTAATTTGCGCGGCCAGTCCTTCCCATTCGCGCCATCTTCAATTTAATTTATTATGCTTTTTCAATTTCTCCCTAAAGTTTGCACGATACTTCAATTCAGTCCGCGCTTGTGCAGTGCGTTTTGTGATTTGGAACATTTGCATTTTAAATCCCTGTGTATTTGCGCGCATTGCTATTTATCCCTTAGTTTTGTTGTAATGTTTTATTTTATCCATTTTAGTTTAATTCTATATCAATTAAGTTTGTTTTTCCATTTCAATGGTTATTTATTTATTTATTTAATATTCGTTTCTTTTAAAATTATTTAAATATATATTTTGGGTTATTCTAATTATTTTTGCCTCACTACAACTTGGTATTTTATTGGTATTTTTTTAATTATATAATTATCATTTTAAAAAGATTCTTTTATGTCATATTATTTTAAAGTTATGTGCAATATTTAATTTAACTTCCATTATATTATGTGTATGTATATAGTTTATATTAAAATTAGTTTTGTTCTATGTACATTATTGTTTTCATATTATTTATGTAAATATTTTCTTTTATATTTATTATATATATTTTTTCCTTTTAAATTTATTATATATATTTTTCCTTTTTCCTTTTAAATTTATTTATGCATAGTTTGTTTTTTAAGGATCCTATTTTTAATTGTATATTTTGTTTATTTTAAATACTTTCATATATTGGTATTTTTGTATATACATTATTTTCATTTATTTTTTTTCCATTTTCATATAAATATGTATATCATCTGTTAAGTCAATTTGTTTCATTTGAAATGATGTTACATATTATTCATTTCAGTATATATTTTAATAATCACTTATATGTTATCAGCTCGAATGGCATCACCAATTGGTGATGCCCCGAACGTAGATCAATCTTCAAGAAAACGAAAGCTCCCCTAAACTGATCAAAAAGATCATCGACTCTCGGCAAAGGGTACTTGTTTTTAATAGTTAACTTGTTCAATTGCCGATAGTCGATGCACATTTGCAACGTCCCATCTTTCTTCTTTACGAATAACACCGGTGCTCCCCACGGAGACACACTTGGTTGGATGAATCCTTGATCCAACAATTCCTGAATCTGTGCCTTAAGTTCTACCAACTCCTTCGGTGCCATCCGATAAGGGGCGATAGACACTAGAGCCGTACTCGATAACAACTCGATTCCAAATTCTACTTCTCTGAGGCTATCCCTAAGACCATCCTCAAACCTAATGCAACGCTCATAGTCCATTGCCATCATAACTCTTGCATGCCTACTAAGGCGTAGAAATTCCACCTCATACTCCGCCACAGATTTGTTTCCCTAGGTCAAGTTCAGGAACTCTTTCCTTCTAGCGTCCACATAACTCGCACCCACATACTTCCCTTGAAATGCAGTTTTGAAGAACTCTCAAGTGACTTGGTCAGGTTGGGTGCCCACTTTCACTGTCAACCACCACTGGTAAGTTTCTTCCCTAAGCAGTGACACTGCCCCTTTCAACTTTTGTTCAGGTGAATAGTCCAAGTCCTCCATTATCCTTTCAGTGGCCTCCAACAAGTAATCAGCCATGTTAGGAGCCACACCAGCCACACCAGCCACGCCCTTAAAGATCTCAGCCCCATTTGATCGAAGTCGATCTGGAATTGACCCCCGATTTCCCGTGCCATTATTGTGCCCTACGACCCTTTCCAAAATCCTCAGCATTGCCTGCGACAATGCATCCTCCCCTGAGGCCCGACAATACAGTCCAGTCTCAGCCACGGGTGAGGCCGGACCTCTCTTACTCCAATATTGGACATATGGTCGATGCCGACGATTCAACCCAAACACTTCTGCAGCCTCGGCCACGGCCTCTTGCACATCTTCTAGCACTCATTATTGATTCACTTATTATCTGGATTAGAAATTTTATGAAGTTTTACTTAGTTCCAATAATTAAGCCTATGTTTTATGAAAGTATTAAAAAGAAAGTTATTTTCGTAAATCCTCTACAGTTTTAAGGTCCTACGAGCTTCAGTTTCACTCCAACTAAAAGCCTTAGTTTAATCATCTAAAGTAGCCCACTAACTATCTACAACATATCAAATTAAACAAGCTTAATAATAAAAGAACTTACTTGGTTCGACGTTGGAGACTCGGTGTGCCGCACAGTAAGATTTTTTTCCAAAACATTGTGATCCAAAAAAAAAAATTTAAGACAAACCCAAATAATACGGCCCACTTCACAGCTCGAGTTTTGTAACTTGGCTCTGATACCACTAAATGTAACACCCCGAATTGGCTCGAACGTTATAGCCAGATCCAGCGTGTCACATTGGAGTGTTTTATCAAAAACCTTATTTTTATTGAAAACCCTTCAAGAGAAAATTAAGTAACATTCAGGTTGTATTTAGTTTCCAAAGCGTAGTAATGACAATGAAATCATATCTAGCGAATAGGCCTTATTACAATCTAGACTGAAATAACTTTAAATACAAGAAATTATAGGCTTAAGAAAACAAGTCCAAGTCGTCTTGCTAGTTGGCCACCTCGGAGTCCCTTCAACCGTCGAACCACCTACTGAGGATCACTTGAGAAAAATAAAAGAGGGGGTGAGTTTTCGAAAACTCAGTGTGTACAACCTTCAAAGAGTATTAAGCAATCATCAATCACCACAATATCATACATGCAATGCTGTGCAACCCACCCCAATAATCCAACCGCTATACACCGACTCCGTCCCTCGGTACACATCATGTGGGGATATAAATATCGACCCACTCATTTGATATCAATGGTAGCCTGGTTGCGATACTACCTTCATTGTAGCAAGCTGCTAATCAAATACTGGGCTTAATAGCCATCAGTGGATCCACGGTCGTCAAGCAACCATGCGATCCTCATATACTTCCTCCGTTTCATAATTCCCAACCCATGTGCAACCTAAACAGAATATCATATGAATGCAACAGGTATGCATGTAACATCCATAAGTCTTACATTCAATACATAGGAGTATTTTAGTCATTTTTCGCCCTTAGAGGCATTTCGGTAATTTCTTTTTATTATGGGTTTATTACTTACCTTGGCCCGTTAACAAGTCCTCGTTGACTAAAGTGAACAGATACTATGCACAAGGTAAGATTCCAGAGAAGAGGAGGTGAGTCATTAAGACCGCTTAAGTACCAAGCTCTCCCTAGATCCAATCCTAGACATTCATATACCCATTGCCACCACTCAACCTTATGACTCGTCCACGGTCGCAATTAATTAATTATTTAAGTTTTATGCCTAATTGAGTAGTTACCAAAAACTAGATCCACAACCCCTTACTAAACAGTAATAGGTCCACACTTATTCACTTGGCCCTTTTAGGCCCAATCTCATTCATATGGCCCATCGATCCCAATCACATTCATATGCCCATCAGGCCCAATCATATTCATAGTCATGCAATCACACGATTTTTCATTACTTAGTATCAAATTGCCAATTTTGCCTATTATGGGCCTACAGTCCATTAGCCTATTTAGCCCATTCTGGCCCGGTTGGCCAAAACATGGCCCAAGTCTATAGAATCGCTCATGGAGCCTCTAATAACCTGTCAATTCCCTCTTACGAGTGTTCGCGCACTCGTAAGACTATTGAAGCCAAACTTTCGGCTTTTCAGGTTTTCAGCTTTTCGGCATTTCAAGATTTGTCGGCCTACTGTGTGTGTGCAGTGTATGTACACACCTAGTACTAAGACGTGCCGCGATCTCCTTAGCCACGAACCTACAAATGATGTCACTCAATGATTAATCACACACTTATCAAATACGATCACCACAAACTGAAAATCTCACTTTTGCCTTACCTTAAACGACAAGTCTTAACAGCCCTTCCTTGATCACTAATCAGGAGTATTTCTTTTAACAGCCCTTCCTTGATCACTAATCAGGAGTAGTTCTTAAATCTGCATCCATCTTAATCATTAAAACCTAAACAACAAGTGACTCACAATAATCTTAAGTCACTCTTAAATCATCCATGACCATTCGGCCAACCTTAACCAATAAATGAGGAACACTTACCCAAAGCCCCAAAATGCCTAAGGAGTGATTCGGTAGAGATTTGAACTCCAAGATTCGATACTAATCCCCTACCAAAACCGATTGAAAAAAGGTGAGGGAGAGAAGAAACCGGTACTAGGAAGACCAACTAAAAGAAAGTAAAGCACTTACACAAGAATCGATCGACCAACGTTGAAAAAAAAAGTGGCGGCACAACAGGATTTTGGCCAAAAGATATTCGGCTTTAGAGAAGGAACTAGGAGCAAGAAAGAAAAGAGTTTGATGTGAAAGGAAGAGAAGAAATCAGCACAAAATAAAAGAGAAAGAACAAGGGATTTCGGCTTTTAGATCTTTAGAGAGAAAAGTGTTTTCGGTAACATAAAGAGGAAGAATTCGGCATTAGCCTAGAATCCCCAAAATCGACAGCTATATATACTATAGCCGAATTAACCTATCCCCAAATTCCAAATTCGGCTCCATCTCTCTACACCCCTCATCTCCTAACTTTTCTCCTTGATAACTCCTTAATCCCTTCTTTAAATTTCTCCTCTGATCACTCCCTTCAGAGTTCACATCCAACGCCACCACTGGCCATTCATTGAGCAAAAATAAATCCTTCTTTTGAGCAATGAGGGATTTGCACCCGAAACCTCCTTACCATGCATGTGACGCCACCTCTAAGCCCCACATGTGACACTACTGCCACTCCAACACAAGGCTCCTTGTGTCCAATTCCTCCTTCATTTATTTAAAAACCAAACTACTTGCCAACAAGGTTCTTTTAATTATTAAACTATAATTTCCTTTACCCCAAAGTTCAAACTTAAAACTTAACCAAGGCCTATTATCACATAAATAACACTTGACTAGAAATATTAAGCACACTTTTTATCAAAACCAAAAAAAAAAGAAAGTTCGAGATTTTTGGGGCGTTACACTGCACGACTCACCGCTTTCAGCTTAAAAATGGTATATTATAATATAAGAATTTGAAAAAGAAATTAATAATAAAAGTCAACACGTATGTAAATTAAATTTAACATTACTTTGAATTTCTGTAGGCTCGTTAAGTGTTTCCGGAACATTCGAAGATCCAATAGCAGTATGTTGCTCACTATTTGTTTCTTCCAAATTTGGAGTATTTTGAGCAATGCTTAGATCTCGTAATCTTCTTCTAGGCATTTTTTCTGCAATACTCATAAAATAGTTGAAATTTTAGTAACTAATTACAACAATAATAGTACATATAAAATAGTTGAAATATTTAACAAGACTAAGATTTAAATTATAATATTACATATAATTAAAAAATCATAAAATCTTACTTCATCATCATTCGTAAATATATTCATCCACATCCTGGTGAACCCATTGAAATTGTGTATAAGTATTTGGGATATTTTCAATTAAGTTTTATTTTGGAAAAGGCAAAGTTTCTGATCTTTCGACGATGTCATCTCTACTTCCATTGCCCATGTCAAACAACTCTCTAGGGGTGTTTTGGAGTACAATATACCAACCCTCATCAGTTGGATCTTTCGAATAAAAAACTTATTTCACTTGAGAAGAAAATACATATGACTCGTCTATCAATTGTTGTCCAGTGTGAATCAAGCGAGAGAAATTCACCATTTTAAAATCAAATTGATCTTTTTTAATTTCGCGAGCAGTATTAACATCAGTCTAATCACATCGAAATAAGACAACTTTCCATTTTCCATAGTAATCCAACTCAATAATATCAATAAGAAGTTCGAAATACTCCACATTTCCCTCAACAGGATTACTGTCCCTAGCACTAGCATAACTTGTAATTGAAGAATTAACAACAATTCCACAATTTTGAGTTCTCCTCAATCTCTCGCGATATTTTGTATGAATTCTGAATCTATTCATGAGGAAGGCACTATATCTTTTTACTACTCTATTCGGACCTTGGGAAAGCCATTTAACTTCATCATTGACGTCTTTCCCACTCTAAACCTATTGAATCGAAAGTAAATTGAGTAATTATAAATGTTATGAGAAAATATTATTTTTTGATACAAAATATCACGATTATGTGTAACTTATTAACTTCAGTTGCATATTGTTTGGCTTAACCATTCATGAAAAGATTCTGTGAATAACTTATTAATCTTTCAATATTGTAATCTTCGGGAGAGTGAATGAGATCTCAAGATTTGTTTGTACTCACTATGTTAAAAAGAGGTTTAATTAGATAGAATATAAAAAAATCAAAAAGATGAATATTTATCAAATTCTAGAACTTACTTGCGTAATGGTTCAATTGAATCGTGGTGGAAAAGAACATATCGATGTGCTTGTATCCAAGATCTATCATCTAATTCTACAATTTCAACTTTACCGATTGGTTCTCCATAATTTTAAAATAAATAAGTTTTGGCCAAGTTATGATCAGTGAGCCCAACATTTCTACTTGGTCTATTCAGTCTTGTTTCAACATCTTCTAAATATTTAGAATAGTAAGTCATACACTCCTCTGCCAAGTAACCTTTAGCAATTGATCCTTCTGAATAACACTTATTACAACAATAAGACTTCAATTTGGGTAGGAACTTAAACACGATATACAACATTATCAAAAGTTGTAACTAAAGGTATAGAGGTGAATGAATGAATACTTTACAAATGAATTAGCACCTTTCTATGGGATACATCCATCGATAGAAAATTGGTCCATCAAGTATTGCTTCATGAGGAAAATGGATTAGCAAGTGCACCATAATAGTGAAGAAGGAAGTGGAAAGATCTTCTCCAAATTGCATAAAGTCAAAGTGGCTCTATCTTGTACTTTCTCAAGTTCTTCAAATTTCAAAAATTTGCCACAAATAGCTTTCATTATATTGGATAATTCAATTATACAGGAAATCACCTTTTTTGACATATAGCACCGTAAAGCAACTGGCAGTAAATCTTGCATCAAGATGTGATAATCATGTGATTTTAAGGAATATAGTCTTCAATATTTAAGACTCACACATCGAGATATATTTTATGCATACGCATATAGGACCTTTATATCCTTCAACACCATGCAGAACACTTCTTTCTCTTCCTTTGACGTTGCAAAAATAGAAGGCGGCAACCGATATTTCCCATTCGGAAGTACTTGAGGATGAAAATCACGTTGAATTCCAATGTCAACTAAATCAAGTCGACTTTGTAGATTGCCTTTCTATTTTCCATCGACATTCAAAATTATCCCAATGATGTTCTCCCAAACATTCTTCTCAATATGCATGACATCAAGATTGTGGTGTAAAATATGGTGTTCCCAATAAGGCAACTCAAAAAAATACTTCTTTTTTTTTCCCATAAGTCTGCCTCATTAGGATCATCCTCTTCATCAAATTTATCCCTCAATCTTTTCTTTGTTTGCGTGTTGGGTGGTTGATTCATCTTCCCACAACTAAAATTAATATCTTTTATCATAAACAAGATTTCATATCCAATGGTCTGCTCAGGAGCTCCTCTAAACTCTTCAGTACCGTCAAATAGAATCCTCTGAAATCTAAATTTATGAGTTCCATCTAACCATCGACGATGCCCCATATAAGAGGACTTCTTCCAATTATATAACCACTTCGAACATGTTTGTGCAGCACAACAAGGACAAGCATAACGTCCTTTGGTACTCCAACCAAATAAATTGGCATAAGCCGGGAAATCATTAATAGTCCATAACAAAACTGCACGTAAATAAAAGTTCTCCTTTCTCAATACATCATATGTCTCAACACCCGCCCATAACTCTTTTAACTCTTCAATAAGTGGCTGTAAATAAATATCAATATAATTTCCAATACCTTTCTCTCTAGGGATAATCATAGATAAAGATAAAAGAAGATTGCTTCATGCAAAGCCATAGAGGCAAATTGTAAGGAACAAACACTACAGGCCAAGTACTGTACGAAGTGCTCATGATTTTATAAGGATTAAATCCATCAGATGCTAGCCCAAGTCTCACACTCTGAGGATCACTTGCAAAGCTTGAAAATTTTCTGTCAAATGATTTCCAAGCTAAAGGATCCGTAGGATGCCTTAATAATCCATCATCGATTCATTGATCATGATGCCATGTTATAGACTCGGCTATCTTTGACGACATCAAAAGCCTTTGAAGCCTCGGTATTAGCGAAAAATATCACAAAATCTTTATTGGCTTCTTTTTTCACTGTGCCTCATATTCATCCTCATTCACATCTTCTATATTTCTATTCATCCAATGAGATTTACCACAAATGTAACAAGACTGTTGGTTTTTCCGATCATTCCAATACAACATGCAATCATTTGGGCAACTATGAATTTTGTTATACCCAAGGCTTAAATATTTTATCAGTTTCTTCATATCTTTGCATGAATGAGAGATTTTTGCAAACGGAAACATATCTCTCAAAAACTCTAAAAGCATTGTCAAAGAGTTTCTGGTCCACCCTCCCAAACATTTTAAGTGAAAAAGACGAATGCAGAAGGACATGTTTGAAAATTTTGATCCCTCATAAAGTTCTTCATTCATTTCATTAAGTGACGTGTAGAACTTCGCCACTTCTTCATTGGGCTCTTCATCAGGTACACTTCTTTCTGTTTCAGTAAAAGCATTTCCACCAAGATTACAATCATCGGATGCAACAAAGTCAGGTGGAAATGATTGCAAACCATGACTGCGCATATTAAATGCATCCCGCAACATACCTTCCATGTCATCTTCTCTAACAGACTGATGGTAAGCACTATAAGGATAAGCCGGATTAATCGTTGAAAAGGTTCTACTAGGTGTACACTCTCTATGGAAAATCCATTTTTTATACCCCGGATAAAGCCATCAACAATTAGATGTTCATAGACAACTTCATGAAAATACCAATTGATGTTGCCACACTTCTTACACGGGCAAAGAATCATATTCTCTTGGCTTGTATTTTAAAATGCAAAATTTAGAAAATTTTGTACTCCATTTAGATAGTCGTTGCTTACCCTTGACAAATTCATCAAACTCCTATCCATTTCGTAATTCTTGAAGTCTAAACTTGACAATAAATTACACAGGTAAGTTGTTTATTTATAAGTATAATTAAGTTATGTAAGTTATGATATGATATCTATTTATGTATTATGTAAGTTATGTAAGTTATGTGAGTTATGTAAGTTATGTAAGTTATGTGAGGTATGTAAGTTATATAAGTTATGTAAGTTATGTGAGTTATGTATGTAACGCCCCTCACTCGTACCCGACGCCGGGACAGGGTTCGAGGCGTTACTGGTAATTCACCTTTACAAACTTACTAAATTGGGTCACCAAATTTTGCCCAAAATTTAAAACCTTTCAAACATGTACACGTTGTCCCTTACACAGGCCTTCGAGGCCTAAAACACACCTAGGGGCAGTACAGGACACAACCAAAAACATTCGATAAACTTTGGGCACTTTAAAATTTTTTCCCTTACTTTGAAGTGTGACACGCCCGTGTGATGGGGCCATGTGGTCACACACGCCCGTGTGGCTTGGGACACGCCCGTATCCTCTGCCCGTGTGCAACATTAACTTCAACCTCATCATTTTGTTAAAGGCTCACGGTCAAGACACACGCCCGTGTGCTTAGCCCGTATTCTATATTGACTTCAAATCTCAAGTACAGGGGACACACGGCTATACCACACACCCATGGGAATAGGCCGCGTGTTACACACGTCCGTGTGTCTACCAGTGTGGACCTTATTAAGCCATTTTCCAAGCCCTTGATCACCCTCCATACTTATAGATTACTTTTACACATAATAAGGCCGCATTAGACACTTATATATATACGACTTTAATTAACGTCATTGTATGTAAACCTCATGTCATTGGTTTCATACATGCTAAGTTAATCCTCATCTTGCATTTAAGGAATTCCACGTCCATTTGACATATTTAAGATTGGCTCATTTTTATAACTCATTGCCAATTATAACCAAGCTATCATATGTGAACATAAACATGCATAGAATTGTAGGTCAGTGCCTACTTCGAAATAAGCCAAGTTACCATGGCCATATACAAAAAGATAAGTATAATTTTACATGCCTTCATCTTGGCAAATCAAGTGACACATATAACCAATTATTCAAAGTTCTATACATGCCATTCAACAAAATATAAGTGTCTATATACCAAAGCTGAATTAGTTGATAGTGTGTTGATTCTCCAACCGTCTTCCAATCTTTACAAGTCCTCGAGCTCTGAAAACGGGGAAAAAGAGAGGGGTAAGCATTTAAATGCTTAGTAAGCTCGAATAACTAGAAAGTAAACTTACTGATTATTTAGCATACATTCTTATTAGATAATAAAACCAACGGATATGAAAATGATTTCCCTATCACATGCACTCAATCAATGAGTTAGTCACATAACAAAACACCATGTAACTTATCTTAGATGAGCTCATCATTCAACATGTCATTTATACATATACTTCGTTTTAGCCTCGTTGAGTTTCTAGGAAATCTTGATGGATTATCCAATCACAGTCAATTCATACGAATGATCATTTCAGTATGCACTCCCACGAACCTCACATCTTACGGCAGGATTACAAGTCCAGGCTAAATCCCCTGTAATATATACCCATAAGGTGATGTCGGAATTACCAGTCCAGGCTAAATCCCTTATAGCGACAAACACCCTTAATGAGCTTGGATCTGAATTACCAGTCCAGGCTAAATTCAGACCCTAATCGGATTACCCGTCCGGGCTAAATCCATAATGCACACATATTCTTTGGGAGGCTCGATCACTCAAGGAACACCCGTCCGGGATAGATCCTTTTCATACATGAGATCATCGGATTACCCGTCCGGGCTAAATCCTTTCTGCAACACATGCAGGATCTCAAGTCACATGTCAATCATGGTTTATCCATCAAATTCCCTTTCTAACCTCAACCGAGACATTATCCATCGAATCATTATCAAATATGCATTCTATGCATTTTCATGCCATCAACAATGCAGTTATCATGCATTCATACATCATACAATTATGCATATTATGAGTTTACTTTAAGTTATCCGAACTTACTTGGTACTCGTTTCGGTATTGTGTTTCGGTTATTCCGAAACCTTTCGTTTTCCTCGATCGACCTCCAAAATTTGTTCCTCGAGGTCTATAACAATAAAAATAAACCATTAACACCTCACATTATACTATACGAGCTTAAATTTCACCCCCGGTCCAAATGACCATTTTGCCCCTAACCTTTCACATTTTTACGATTTAGTCCATAGGCTCGTATAATGAAACACATGTAATTTCTACCTTACCCAAGCCTATTCGAACACTTTTCCCTCTATAGTAGCCCACATTTTCCATTATTTTCATATTTCTACCACATATTTAACAACTTTTCCAAAAAGGTCCCTTTAGGGGTTTTTCATGAAAATCACCCAGGAAAAGATGTTTAACACACCTTTAACTTTCAATTCCTCCATAAACCATCAAAATACAAGCAACTCATGCATGGGTAAATTTTTAAACATGAACCCTGGCATGAAATATGGGTAGAAATGGAGAGAGTAAGCTATCGGGATTTTAAAAATACAAAGAACATTAAAAATTGGGCTTGGGAGTACTTACTATTGAGCTTGAAAAGCTTGGAAACCCTAGCTATCGAGACTCCTCAATTTTCGGCTGAATGAGGGAGATGAATGGCTGATTTTTGCCTTCTTTTTCCCATTTTATTTCATTAAAATGCTAAATGACCAAAATGCCCTTAAGCCCTTTCTTTAAAATTTCATCCATGCAAGCCCATTTTTGTCCCAAAACTTAGAAATTGGGCAAATTTCTCTCTAGGACCTTCTAATTTATAATCTAACGGAATTTCATGCAAATTGCTTCTAGAATCCAAGTTTTGCAGTATATTCAATTTAGTCCCTAATTTCCCATTGGACACCTTACTCAAAGAATTTCTTCATGAAATTTTAACACATGCATATTCCCATATTCTAAACCTCATAATAATCATAAAATAAATATTTTGAAATCAGATTTGTGGTCCCGAAACCACTATTCTGACTAGGCCCTATTTCGGGATATTACAATGTAAGTTATGATATGATATATATATAAATTATTAAGTTATGTAAGTTATGTGAGTTATTAAGTTATGTGAGTTATATGAGTTATGTGAGTTATGTAAGTTATTTGAATCAACATGAGGACTTAAAACTTTAAATACAATTTAATTTAATATTTAAAAATATTGTTTACCTTGTAATAAAATAAATAAAATAGTTGTTCTATATATATATATATATTAGTGTTAGCGTATGAAATTGGAAGATTGAAGCAAAAAAAATGGTTAACGTGATGGGCCATTAACAGAAGGGCAATAAAAAATAAAATAAAGAGGCCTTCAACCTTATATTATTTGATGCAGTCTAGTATAGTTTCAGATTATAGAAAATTATGACAAATGTTCCATCATTTATGAGCCACTTAAGTTATATACTAAGGAAAAAATTCAGGATTCCCTGGCCCTGTCTATTTTGATGGGTAATTTTTTACTCATACCAATTAGGTTCCATTTTAATCCGGGGAATTGTCTGCATTGATAAGGATGCTTGGGGAAGATCCAAGAAACATATTAAAATTTGTTTCACTTCACCTCATCAGTCACTTTTGCTGATTCCAAGCTCACATGGATTTCGGGATCTTTTTAAAATAATTGATTAGTTTCTTAATATAATAATGTTCTCTCTTACTTAACTCGAAAGAAACCACGAGGCGTGCATATCAAAGACAAAAGGCATACATAAATTTTACAGAAGAACATGGTAATAAAATTTAATAAAAAAGAAAGCCAATGATGCTAGTTGCTAACTGCACAGGAAAACAAGCAACAAAAATTGGAGAAAGAAAGGAAGTAGAACTGTCTTACCTGAGAGAATGTGGATTGAAGCTAAACAAACTGGATGGCAAAAAACTGGATGGCAAATTCAATTTCATGAGTAAAATGATGATAACAGTTTTAACTGTACCTTTTAGATTTTACAGAAACATCAGTTTTCAATAGCATAATATTTAAAAATCTTATGAAGTTGTCGATGATATACAACTCTTAAATAAATGAAGGATTAAAAAGAGGCCTATCAGTAATAAGCAATTTTAATGTCAATGTAAAAAAATTACAATAAGCTACAGCCTACACGCATAATATTATTAATTGAAGCATGGAGCAATTGAGAAGAAAAAAAGATTTAAACTTTAAACACAATATGCATATGGGAAATAAGGAGGGAAAGCTTACCGCTAGACCATCAATTGGATTCAGGTGGGATCTAAAATGCTTTGCAAACTCAATCCCAACTGCTTTCTTCTTCCAAAATTTCAAATGCCCTAATAAAAATAAATAAATAAAATGAAGACAAGCAATCTATAAGCCAGTACCAAAATCCCATTCACTAGTAAAGCCTCAAATATTACTGATAAAATTTAAACCTAGTAGTCAAATTTACAGATTGGTTGCGGCAGTAGAGAGCGACGGTGACGGTGACACAGCAGAAGAGACAGTTGATGACGATGCAGTAGGTGGTCGGTTTGGCGTCTTTAGCGACAGATGGGTCTTTCGACTTTGATTTAGAGAAAAATTTAGGGATTAAGGGAAAAGTTAATGATTTGGGGAAATTTTGTTAGGGGAGAAATAAGTTCTTTCAGGCATAACTTTAGGGATAAAATGGATGAAAAACAAACGACGCCGTTTTGGTAGAAAACTAAATTTTGTTTGCGGCGTTTCTAATAAAGCGCAACTAAAAACAAAGTACAAATCATAGCTGTTTTGCACACACTTAACACATATTTGCGACGTTTTTGGCTAAAACGCCGGTAATGCATAGCCTATTGCGATGTTTTGGACAAAACACCACTAATAACAAAGCTAAAACGGTGACATTTTCCAAAATCTTAATACATATTTGTGGCGTTTTATGGAAGCACCACTAAATACAAAGCATAAAATGATGCCGTTTTGGAAACACTTAACACATATTTGCGGCATTTTGGGCAAAACATCACTAATAACAAGGTTAAAGGTGTCGGTTCCTGAACTCCTCATACATATTTGCGGTGTTTTTAACAAAGCGCCACTAAAAACAAAGCATAAAACGACGCCGTTTTTCTAACACTTAACACATACTTGCGACATTTTTGTTTAAAACACCAGTAATGAATAACCTATTGATAACAAGGATAAAACAGCATTGTTTTGTGGACTCGTCATACACATTTGCGGCGTTTTAGTGGGAAAATGCCACTATTGCTCACCTTTTTGCAGCGTTTTGACCAAAAACGCCACTATTGTTCAACTTAATTAAAATTTGATTCACGTTATACCCTAATCTAGATATGAGCCAAATTTTAATGCCCAAGCTAACAAGTAAAATGACAGAGGAATATGATTGATAAGGCACTTATTATTTGATGACTCAAATAAAACGTTTTAAAACGTTTTTGATATATTAATATGAAATATATGTTGAATTGAAAAGGAAAATTAATATTTTGATATATTAGTCTTCCATTTGTAAAATGCATCATTTTGCAATCTGATCAATCATATTTCATTTGTGAAATGCATCATTTTTTCATTTCACTTTTTTTAAAACGTTTTATGGTTTGGGGTTTAAAGGTTTAAAGATTTAGTTTTTAGAGTTTAAGGTTTTAGGGTTTAAGGGTTTATAGTTCATGGGTTAGGATTTAGGGGTTAGGCTTTAGATTTTAGGGTTTAGGTGTTAAGGTTTAGGGATTAGGCTATAGAGTTTAGGGTTTAGGGGTTGAAATTAAATTGTAAGTAAAAATGAAATTTGATAATTTTTATAGCATATATTTTTATAATTTTGAAACAATTAAATCAATTTTTTTCCATTTTTAGAGGGATAAAGTGCAATTTTACCTTTAAAATTTTAAAAAATTTCAAAAGGCCTAAATGGAAATTTTTTTCATTTTAGGGGGCTGAGACCCTTTCAACCCCCTAGTTATGCCCCTAAATATATATTAATTATAGGGTTTAAGATTTAATTGAATATGATTCACTTGAGTTGTAAAAACTCGAATTCAAGTTGGATTTGTAATTTGAGACATAAAGTTTTATTTAAGTTAGGTTCAATTTTATAAGATTCAAAATAAAAATCAAGGTATTCAAAAGTAGTTGATTAAGTTTGATTTTGGGATTTTGGGGAGGGGGAATTGATTTTGGGAAAAAGATCAAGGCATTTCGAGGATAACAAAATGGAGTCATTTTGTAAAAAATAATACACATTCGTAGCGTTTGGATAAAAAACGCCACTATAGCTCAACCTTTTGTGACGTTTGGACAAAAACGCCACAATTGTTCAGATTTTAGCAGCGTTTGAAACAAAAACGCCACTATTGACCAACTTTTTGCAGCGTTTGAACCAAAAGTGCCACTATTGCTTAGTTTTGAGCAGCGTTTGGTCTAAAAATGCCACTATTGCTCAACTTTTTACGGCATTTTCTTGCAAATACTACTAATATATAATCTTTGCGGTGTTTTTTGTACAAACGCCACTAAAACCGCCGCTAAAGCCCTATTTTCCTGTAGTGCTGCCCCTATATATTATGATGATATTAGTTAGCTTATACTATTGCTTGCGTTGTAATTAAATATTCTGATTGGCTAGTAATGCCCGTGACCCTAATCTAACAACAGAGAGGGGTTAGGGGTGTTACAAAAGTTAACTTTATTGTGGTTTGAGGATTTTGCTTGAGGACAAGCAAACGCTTAAGTGTGGGGATATTTGATAAGTGTTAAAAGTAACATGTTTTAATCCCGTTCTTAATGCATTTTTGGATGACTAATTTATGCAAAATGGTGAATTTTATGCTCCTAATACTTTAAATTCATGTTTCAGTACTTAGGAGAGCATTTGATAGCAAAACGAGTGAAAATTGAGCGAAAATTAGACAATTGAACCAGATTTCAGGAGCCACACAGGCTGGGCCTTCCCACACATGCTGGACACAAGGCTATGTACGCCATAGGGGCTGCCACACGGCCATGTGCCAGACCATGTGGATTTCGTGATTCACACTCCAAATAAGCGGAAAAACGTTATTTTTAGGTTTTTCGGGTATTCTAAAACCTATATATACCAAATATAAGAAGAGAAGGGAGAGTCGTTAGAGAGTATTGAAGAAAAAAACTCGAAAAACACCATTGAAGCCGACTCTGAAGTAGATTTCCACCAAGATTGAAGATCTTCTTTTGATTTCTTTGAAGTTTATTATGAGTTTCTCTATTTCTTGTGGTTATATTGTTTTTGAGATGTTTTTATTCGCAATTATGAACTAATTTTCTAAATACTTAACGGAGATGAACCCTATGATGAATTCTGTCTTTTGATTTCTGTTTTATGCAATAAATACTTAAATTTTGTTCTCAGTTATGTGTGCTTAATTCTTGATTTAATATTTTTGGATTGTTAATTCATGTTTGATATGCTTAATTCAGAGGAGGAATAGACCCTGTTTAAGAGTAGATCTAGCATAATTGAGTGGAGTTGCATGCAATCCTAGAAATATGATTACATAAATCTACCGTATTAGAGTCAAATCTAATAGGGAAATTCATAGATTGAGTTAATGCAATAATGCTGGTTTTAATTAGAAATGAATTTCAATTAATCAACCTAGAGTCAGTTGCTTTTAGTCTTGAAGATATTAACATAATTTAGGGATTTCTATGGATCAAGATATTAAGTGAATAAAATTTTTAATTCAGATTGATAATGACAGATGCAGTTTTGGTGGATTCTTTCCTGGATATTGTTTCGCTTCTTGGTTATTATTCAATTATTTTCCCGATATATTCTTTGCCGAGTTCTTAGTTAATTAATTTAGTTAATTTTAGTTTAATTCAATCACTTCAATTTGTCGGTTAAATAATAGAAAGACGGTAATTACTAGTACTTTTAGTCCTTATGGGAATGATATCTTTGCTCACCGTAGCTATACTGTTTATTGATAGGTGCATTTACCTTTGTTGTATTTTTAGTTGGTTTCGTGGACATCAAGTTAATAGGGTAACTAGTTATCCAATTCATCATTTCATTACATAACATAACATGATTCAATCCAATTCAAGGCCAATTTCATATTTTCAATAAGTTACACTAGTTTCAGTTCTATTCAATTTAGTCCTCTATTTCAACAAGCAATCTCAATCATAATAATTCAAATCAAATAATCATTTTCAACTCACCTCAATATCATACTATGCAAAACAATATAAATATGAAACAATTATAATGATTCAAATAATAGAAATACAAACCGAAGACTCAAGTTACTCGTCATTAGCTCTCGTTTTTCCTTTCCCTTTTGACGGTCCTGGGTCGTCTTTAGCTACGAATAATAATCCAACAATACACAGCATCAAATTCCAATTCAAAACAAAACCAATTACAAAGTTGCACATATTTTGCAATTTATTCTATTTAGTCTCTAAGCCCTCAAATTAAAATTTGATTTCACCTATTTTCATTAGGGACCTTCTATTTCCTATTCCTACCAAGGTTTCATAATAGTTTTTCATTTTATTCAATTTGATCTCTATTGTACGAAACTATTAATTAAACTTTACAATTTAGTCCTTTTTAAAACTAATCTTAATTTCTATCAAATTCACACAAATTTCATCAATTTCTCAACTATGGAAACTTTATAAAACTCTAACAGTTTCACAATTTAATATATGTGTTAGCTAATTCAAGCTCCTATGACCTCAAATCTATAAAAATTAATAAAAAATGACTAGGGACTTATTTAGCCAAAAGCTTCAAAGTTAGGAAAAATGGTGTTTTCCTTTTATGTTTCTTTTTTGTTGAGATGAAGAAGATGAAACTCTCATCTCTCTTTCCTCTAATTGCATTTTATACTATGGTTTTAATTTAATTAAACTAGCTTACTTAAATTATCCTTAATTATTTAAGCTTAATAACTAATTAAATTAAGTAAATGACACCATCCATCACCGCCCACTAACATATATTTAAAATTGGTCTGTTTTCTATTATAGTCCTTTGGTTAATTGTAATTTAAGTCCCTAAGCCTTATTCTAATTAAAAATCTATAATAATTAAACTTTTATAATTTAGTCCCTAAGCCTTAATTACTCACAATTTCGATTAAATCATTTAACCAAATTTCAATAAATCAATACAATAACTCTACACATATCTCTATTAAATATTACAGATTTGATTTACGAAAATGAAATTTTGAAACTACATTTTCTAATACTATTAGAAACCAGATCGTTACATTTCAAACTAGCTTTTAGACCCAACCTCAAAAGCTAAAAAAATAAAGCTTTTGGATTTTGACTTTTGAATGTAAAATTGTAAAAATATCCTCATCTATTTCATCCCAACAAATTGAATTTTAATTGATTGTGACATAATATTTATTACAACTAAATGAATCCATATCAATCAAATATATTTTTAAGCTTTAACTTAGCATTTAGCAATGAACATGTAAATTATTCTAAAACAAGAGCAATGAGCATATAAATTAATAAAAAAAATTAAATTTCTCTAATATAGTTTATATGTTTAAATTAAAGTTTAGAAATAATTTATATTAATTACTTTAAAACTATTTAAATTTTATATTTCATATATTAAAATATTAAATTATTTAAATACTATTTAACTTATTTTTTAAGTTCCAATATAATATTTAAAAAATATATATTTTATAACAGTGAACAACATTTGAAATTAACAAATCGTATCTTTTGAAAAGCAATTTTTAACAATGGTGACCGAGCCCCAAGTGTAATGGATTAAAACGCAGCGTTTTGGAATTTTAAGTAAATTGAATATCTCAATTGCTGTTGTCGAATTTCGACCACAAGGTTAGGTGAAGTTCAGTTCAATAATAGCATACAAAAAAACGTGCGGATACAGTTTCAAGATTACATGGCGGATTATAATTGGATAATGTTCTAAAAGGAAATTAAGCTCCGGTCCTCTGCGTTTCAACTTTCAACAAGGATCAACATCATTGTCTTCAAATCTTTCTCAGTGCATTTCTTTGGCCATCTTTTTTTTTTTTTAAGAAAAAAAAATCCTTATGCGAACAAACAATGGCAATGGCGGGGGATCTGTTAAGACTCTCTGTATTAAATCGGCCAAAGCTCTCTTTCGGTAATGGCGCGAAACTCAAAGCTGACCGCTTTGGCTTGCTAAAGCGATGCCCTCGCGGTCGTTTCCATTGTCAGCCTCGGTCAACTCCTGGATTCGTCTTGTTCAGTTCACTGGAGACTAGATTAGAGTCGGAGGAATCGTCTGTACAGCCGGTAGGAAAGAAGCTTAAAGACCCGTCGGTTCTCCTCGATGTCAACGGGATGATGTGCGGCGGATGTGTGTCCCGAGTCAAATCGGTTATCTCTTCCGACGAGCGAGTCGAATCAGTAGTGGTCAACTTGTTGACCGAGACGGCGGCGATCAAGTTGAAGCGGGAGGTGATGGAGAGGGAAACCGCGGAGAGTGTTGCGGAGAGCATAGCTCAGAGGGTGAGCGAGTGCGGGTTCATGGCTAAGAGGAGGGTTTCGGGGATTGGAATCGCGGAGAACATGAGGAAGTGGAAGGAAATGTTGAAGAAGAAAGAGGAATTGTTGGTGAAGAGTAGGAATCGAGTGGCTTTTGCTTGGACTTTGGTTGCGCTTTGTTGTGGAGCTCATGCTTCACATATTTTGCACTCCCTAGGGATTCATTTCGGCTATGGTAATTTAATTTAATGCAATTCAATTTCTTATTTAAATTTGATATGTGATAATGACGCCTATGGTTTAATTATGTTTGATTCAGGATCGTTTCTGGAGGTCCTTCATAATTCTTATGTCAAAGGAGGATTGGCTTTAACGGCTTTGTTGGGTCCAGGAAGAGGTTTTTTGTTTTATCCCTTATTTTCACATGCATTAACATTTAGGCGGCATGTAAAAAATTCTATGTTTGGATATATGAAATAGAAAATTTTGGATTTATATTTGGTTTGTTGTATAAGTTGTCAGAATGAATTGCATACTATAAATTAGTTAAATATTTAATATGATATGTATTTGAAATGTATAAAAACTTGCATGCCAAATTCACAAATGCCTTTAGGAATTTCAAATTCACCGTGAAAAAGACCTCCACAAATTCATGAATTTGAAAGATAATCATAATATCTATCTATAGTATATATAAAGTGGCTGATTGAGTTAGTGTCAGGCTGTGAGTTACTAAAATACCTTTACTTTAAAGGGTAATTAGTATTACTTTAAAAGTATTTTCATCTTTTCATACTTTTATATAAAATTCAAATAAAATAACTAAAAAACATTATTTACTAATTGACCACAAGACCAACAAATTCATATAAAAGACCCTTGTCACTCCACTGATAATAATTTATTGATATATTTTATAAATATTTTTTTAATGTAAAATCGTGAGTGTAATAATATTAGTTCTATTTATATTTGTTTTATCACACAATTTAAACTATTTTGATAGCTAATTTTCCAAACAAAACCCATATTTAAGGAAGATATTCCTTGGTCTTAAGGCAGTTACTAGCAAAACTCTTTCTAAAGTGTCGTAATGCTGTAGTGACCGGGGAGTAAAGATTGACTTTGATCAAAGTTCTCAAAAAATGGTTTGCAGATTTGCTAGTTGATGGATTATTTGCATTCAAGAAAGGATCTCCCAATATGAATTCACTTGTGGGTTTTGGATCAATTGCTGCATTTATCATTAGTGCAGTGAGAATTTTCTTTCTTTCTTTCATGCATTCTTTCCTTGTGGTTTGAAAGCTGAGATTCAGTTTTCTTAATATAGCATCATGGAATCAATCTGCTAAGTTCAGTTGGTCCTTATATTTGCCTTGCCTTGTAGGTCTCACTTCTTAACCCTGGGCTTGAATGGGATGCTTCATTCTTTGACGAGCCGGTGATTTCCCTTACTTTTACTCTGCAATATTTATTTTTGATATCATGGTTCTGCTGTATCTGCCAAATGCTTCGAGATAAGTTTCCTTTTTCTCACATCTGTTGATTCACTATTTTTAATATGCAGAAGCTACTTAGGTGGAAGTCTGAAAGTTTTAGTCTGGTTGATAATAAGTTCTAATGAAGCACTCCTGTATTTTGACATGCAGGTCATGCTTCTTGGTTTTGTGCTCCTGGGACGTTCGTTGGAAGAAAAAGCAAGGATTAGGGCATCCAGCGACATGAATGAACTTTTAGTGAGTCTTAAATCTGATACTTCCTTGTTTTGTTATTACACTTGTTTTCATGTTTGATGGTATGAATCTTGGCTTATAGATCCTTAAAAACTAAGATTTAGTTACATAACGTGCTTCTATCATATTCACTCATCTTCACGCCATTTGGTTGATTTGACATGTGAGGTAATTGTTTTGCAGTCATTGATATCCACTCGGTCAAGACTTGTAATTACTTCATCAGACACTGATTCCTCTGCTGATTCTGTACTTAGCTCTGATGCTATTTGCATTGAGGTCCCCTCAGATGATATTCGAGTTGGAGATTCGGTATTAGTTTTGCCTGGAGAAACAATTCCTGTAGATGTAAGTCATGAATATGTTATATGATCAGGATTTAGTGCATCACAGTCTGATTCCTAAACTTGGTCATATACAGACGAACCCTATGTATTTTTAGTTATAGCAAACAACATATTGATAATATATGAAACTAAGATGAACCTTTTTAATCACTGTCTGATTAAATTTACCACATATAAATGATCTTTTTCTGAAATTAGAATTCCCTACATAGGGGAAAGTTCTTACAGGAAGAAGTGTGGTTGATGAATCCATGCTGACGGGAGAATCACTTCCAGTATTCAAGGAAAAGGGTCTTATGGTCTCTGCTGGAACTATAAATTGGGTAAGATGTGTTGAGGAATATAATTTAGAAATGCTATGACTTATGCCAATAGCAATACTTTAGGGAGAGAAATACTTGACCATTGCTTATTTCAGAGATATATGAATAACCTTTTGTATTAAAATTTAAAATGCATATTAGCTGACTGCCAAAAGGAAAAAAAAAATACGTATTAGCTGGATTGCTTGGGAGGATTAGATCTGAATGAGGAGCGTAAGAGAAAGACTGAATGTTATTATTAGTTGTATTTTTTCTAAATTATTCTTAAGAATTTTAGATTGAACCCACTACCCACGCAATCATCATTTATGTTTATGAATGTTCTATTTCAGGATGGCCCTTTAAGAATAGAAGCAACTTCCACAGGCTCCAACTCAACTATTGCTAAGATCGTACGCATGGTTAGTGCCCTAGTGAACCTTTTTTATTGGATTAATCATACAGTCATGTCCTCACATCTGATGCTTGATATGAGTCACTATGTGTCTGCTGCACGGGGCATTATTCTCCTATTTCTGTGTAATTACTAGTATAAAAGATCAAACCGTTGATTCCATTTAGCCTGAGTAGGATATCTGCAACCAATTTTCAGGTTGAAGATGCTCAAGGACAAGAAGCACCTGTACAGAGGCTTGCAGATGCGATAGCCGGGCCATTTGTATACAGCATAATGACTCTGTCAGCTGCAACGTTTGCTTTCTGGTATGGGTTTTGTTTCTTCAAATGTATTAACTTCAGACCGAGTGATTTTAATGAGATGCTTAAAAAAGATGGAAAAGACGAGATTCTAATTTCCTCATTCAATATATTTATGTAACTTGTAGATACTTTCTCAAAACGAAAATGGGTAATTTGCATTCAATTTGCAATTCGAATGGTTGACCTATCTATGAAGAAAGTATGACAAGTTTATTTGCACTTCATTTCTTGTTGTTATCTCCCGATTATTCCCTCCCAAGTCCCAGCATACTTCTACTGCTGCATACACTTGTGACAACTGGATCATTAATTTAAGTAAATGCTGGACAAGTTTCTTTTTCCCCTACTTTGTTCCATTGTTGAAGTACCATTCCTGCATTAACTGACTGATTTCTTTATTTTCCCTTTTGCCATGGTACTCAAACCATATTATGCTGGTCCTGTGGCCTTTAGTTTTAGTTGCTTGTAGATGTGTTATTTCCTCCTAGCTTGCTGTTGATTGTATATTAGCTAATCTTGCGTCTTTCTCCTTGTTGTTTTCTATGTCCAGGTATTATGCTGGGTCGCACATATTTCCAGATGTTTTGCTCAATGATATTGCTGGCCCTGATGGAGATCCATTGCTTTTGAGTTTGAAACTTGCAGTGGATGTCTTAGTGAGTTTTCTTTTGTCTACCTGTGTTTCTCCACATTGCCTAAATATTAGTTGCCTGATTGTTTGCATTTTTTATCCATTTGATTGGCAAGAAAGTTATTTATTATTACAATAATTTCAATATGGTAAAAGAAACTTCTTTTTATCTTCAAAAGAAGGAAACAAGTTAAAAAGTGTTTCCATTCTGCATGTTCCTGTTAAAAGTTGCAAATAAATTTTGGGGAGTTCTTCTTGTAGGAATGACGACAGCTAATTGCTGGCAAGGTACAATATGATTGAATATGCAAATTTTAAAAAAAATAAATAAAGATTTTATAAGAATTGCTTAACTTGGTAGCATTTGAAGATGGTTGCTTGCATAGATGTCACAATTTTCTTAGAGAATTGTCACTTAAAGTGATATGTTTTATTTTAATCGAGCAAAACAAGATTTATTTGCACTTCAAGTTTGTACTGCTGGTTTTTGCTTTTCAGGTAGTTTCCTGCCCTTGTGCTCTGGGTCTTGCCACACCAACAGCAATCCTTGTTGGCACCTCTCTTGGTAATTATCTAGCATGTCAATAAATCTTGATTTAGATTCATTTTCTGTATGGGACTAATTTAGTGAATCTTAACATACGTCTATTCACCAGTTAGAAGACAGTATTTGCAATTGGAAGATTTCATACTTTAGTTCACTTTAAAGCATGAGTGAATATATTGAGAGCTTATATTTACTATGGGTGACTAAATATATGAAGAGCTTTGGCTGGCTCATTCTTCAATGGTACATTGAAGACAGGAAGGAATTCAATTTGAAAATCATGATTTTGGGGAATTGTCAAATATGCTTTTTTGGAATTTTTGTTTGTTTTGGAACATTTTACCCATTATGACATTGAGACCGTTGTAATATTGTTCACTGGTATAAGGTGTATGCACATTGGATACACTTGGATTTGAAGAATAGCATACTGGCTATTTAACTTTATTGGTTCTTTGTTTTTTCAAACAACAACTAACTCTGTTAAATTGTATGTTGCTGCAATGAAAATCATCAGGAGCAAGACAAGGACTGCTTATAAGAGGTGGGGATGTTCTGGAACGCTTGGCCAATGTAGACCGTATTGCTTTTGACAAAGTACTTCTACCCTTGAAAACAATGCACTCTCTCTCCCCTCCCCCCCTCTCTCCCTCTCTCTGAGTTTGTATGTGTATATAATTTGCTATGTTAGAATTTCACTCAAACATTACCCTATTTACCAATGTGCAGACTGGGACTCTCACTGAAGGAAAACCAACTGTCTCATCAGTTTCTTCCTTTACTTATGATGAATCAGAAATTCTTCAACTTGCTGCAGCAGTGGAGAGAACAGCAACACATCCGATTGCTAAGGCTATTGTAAAGAAGGCAGAGTTGTTGAATTTGGTACTCCCAGAAACTAGGGGACAACTAGTTGAACCAGGTTTTGGAACCTTAGCTGAAGTAAATGGACGTTTGGTTGCTGTCGGTAAATTAGAATGGGTTAATGAACGCTTCCAGATAAAAGCAAGTCCATCTGATTTGATGGCTTTAGAACATGCTGTAATGCGTCAGTCATCATCACCATCAAACTATTCAAAAACAGCTATCTATGTTGGACGTGAAGGAGAAGGCGTAATAGGTGCTATAGGAATGTCTGACAGTCTGCGGTTTGATGCCGAGTCTACCGTGAGCAGGTAATATTTCCTTTTCGTAATCATGCGGGCAAGTTCTTCCATTTAACTGGCTTGGCATGCATATAAAGTCTTGATAAGTAGGCAATACCCAACTAATATTTCCATTGATGACTAGAGATGCAGCTCTATTCTTTATGTTTCCTGCTAGAATAGCTACTTAGATGTTTCACTTCCTGCTCTGTTTTTTCTATAAAAAAATGCTGATGAAAATGTTCCTTGTGCTACTCTTACTTTCTTACCTTTTATCATTTGTGGTTGTTTTGTTGCCTTGTTTATGTAAGGCTTCAGCGGAAAGGTATCAAAACAATCCTTGTTTCAGGAGACAGGGAAGAGGCAGTTGCAACTATTGCGAAGACAGTTGGAATAGAACATGAATTTGTTAATGCATCCTTGACACCTCAGCAGAAATCAAGGGTTATATCTACTCTTCAAACTGCAGGACATCACATTGCCATGGTGACTCTCTCTCCCAGTCAGTCTAGAATTCGATTAATAATGTAAAGCATTCTTAAATTCACCTGGTTCTTCTGTCAATGATTGGATATATTTTAGTAAATCCAGGCACTATTGCCTGGTCCACTGACTTAGATGATCATTTGCGCCTTTGGATGCAACTAAAATAACAAATTAATTTTATAGTAAACTCAGGAAAAAGATTTAGGATGACCCTAATTAAAGCAAAGACTATGCAAATCTAATACTGCAGCTTCATTAGAAAATATACTCAGCTGATTTTTTCCCCCTCTCCTAAGGTAGGGGATGGCATTAATGATGCACCATCCTTGGCCATTGCGGATGTGGGGATTGCTCTACAGACTGAAGCACAAGAAACTGCAGCCTCAGATGCAGCATCTATTATACTTCTTGGCAACAGACTCTCACAGGTATGCTCTTCTTTAACCATAATTGTAGTTTCATGCAACAAGATAGATGAACTTGTTGAGTATAAACCTTTTAGCTAAGTTGTTTGCCCTTTTGTATGGCTTGTTCATGAAAGAATTATGTTTTCTTAGCTCAAAAGAAATACCAGTATCATCTTACTTAAGACTTCCCCACCAGGTAGTAGATGCACTGGATCTTGCACAGGCAACAATGGCAAAAGTGTACCAAAATTTATCTTGGGCAGTAGCGTATAATATTGTTGCCATCCCCATTGCTGCTGGTGTTTTACTTCCCCAATACGATCTTGCTATGACACCCTCATTTTCTGGTATGTGAACTGAAAACAAGAGCTAAAACTTCACTTTTATATGGTCTCTCCATTGACTATGATTGAGTTGCTTCAATTTTTTGTATTGAATTTATAGGTGGGTTAATGGCCTTGAGTTCAATATTTGTTGTAACCAATTCGTTGCTTTTACGGCTCCATGGGTCTGAGAAGAGCTGGAAGAATAGTATTGCGAAAATTTCACAAATGCCTGCCGGTCCAGGTTAACAAAGTACTTCATTCCAATGTGCAAGTATCCTGAGATGGTATATCTTTTAACTATTTCCATTCTTGTTTTCTTCTGTTCATTTGGTCGAACTTCGTTTGTTCATTACGTTGGTACTAAAGCATGTTTGAAATTGTTTTGTACACAACCAAAGCCTCCAAACCTCAAAGGTTACTGTGCAATCCATATAGAACCTAAATCTAATAATACTGGCACTTGTCATTTCTAATTATAAATTCAATTTCTACATTGAATAGATCAAAGATGCATTTGTACTCTACTTTTCTTTGTCTTGATTTCTTCATATGCTTATCTTTTTGCTACCATATATTTTTATTGCTGTGCAGCTTCCTGGAGCCCTCAGGTGCATTGCCTCTAAGAACACTGCTTTTTGACAGATCAACTTGTAAGTAGCTTATTCAGTACATACTAAAGGTGATTTCGAACGGTTAATCAAGGTGTATCGCGTTATGAATAGTGGCTGTTTTTGTTATTCATTTTATCTTTGCTTATTATCTTCAGCTGGCTTTTGTATTTAAATAAACATTTATCTAGGAGATTTATCTATACTATTATTTAAGCTCTTAATTAAATTTGTGTCACAAGTCAACTAGGTATTAACTCAATTAGAGAAACTATGAAAATTTTCTTCTCGTAATTATATTCAATTATATTATTTGAGGGTATTTTAGTCTTTTTATTTTTAAAAAATAATCAATAAAAAGTTTGGATATGATAAGATTTGAACCTATGTTATTTAAATCAATAAGATATTAATATTACCACTAAAGCAAAATTTTTTTTAATATAATATTTACATTTTAATTGTATTATGTATGTTTTATATCCTTCATAAATTGTATATTTATACTATATATAAAATGGCTGATTGAGTTGGTGTCATAATATTGTAAGATATTTTCATCTTTTGATTCTTTTATATTAATAAAACAATTGAAAAAAACATTATTTGAGGGTTGGAACACATTTCATATAAAAAATGTCACTTCACTAATAATCATTTGTTAATATATTTTTATAAATGTATTTTTTTAATATAAAATATTTTCATTCACTCACATTATGGGTGTGATAAATTTAGTATATGATAATGTTGATTGAGTTTGTGTCATAAGTTAATTCACACTAACTTATGATTGATAACAATAACATGATAAACAATCGCATTACATTTAGTATTTTTAGTATAATGTATTTATGTGTTTGAATTTCATTTTACTTACAATTAAATTTTAATATGGTATAATTTCATGTGTTATTATCAATTAATATTAAACTATACAAAAATTCATTATTTATTTGTAACTTTTTTTTGTTGGTAATTATTTTAGTAACCCTGCTTTTTCATCTTCAACCATTTTTTTTTCTTTCACCATCATAGTCTCACTATTTATTTCATGGAGGCGTATGCCAATCTTCATATTTATTACATTGTATATGTACCTTAACCTTCTCCAGTTAATTAATTATTAGAAGGGCAAACGTTGTCGTGTAATCACATGCAAAACCATTGTACATTGATCATTCAATTGCTTGGTACAAAATTGCAAAAGCTGGGGTGAACCAGACAGAGACTGCTGGGTAGTATATCAATGGACGTCGGTAATTGCACCTTGGTTTGTATCTCATTATTTTTCTGTTAGGTTTCCTCTCCCATATCACTGAAAAATCTCGTCTTGTTTCGTCCCCATCAAGGCCCCAAATTTCCCATAATCATATACCACATAACTCGTATATTTAAAGCATTCATTCAAGGTAGAACCCCCAACCCCCAATTGCAAAAGCTCTAAGAAAGGCCCACAATTCAAAGGGATTGTACTGCTTATCTTTCAATAAGGACTGAATCGAATTATTAAATTCTGGATGAAGGGATCAAAGAAAAATAAGTTGGAGGTTGCAAAAAGTAGAGAGAATGAGATAATAAAATAATGGAAGTTATGGGAAATCAGATTCTTTTGTTTTGTCCGGCAGTGTCATTTTCTCTAAACCAAACATTTATGGTAGACAGCAACGGTGTCATTTCAATCATATTACAAATTTCTCTGTATCATTTTACTTATTTTGTTTTTTATAAATTTAAAATTTAATTTTTATATTTTTATTTTGTAAAATTTAATTTTTCGTGTGATATTTTAAAATAAAAAATACTTATTTGATAAAAAAGAATTTAAATTTAATAATATAATTTTAAACAATGTTAACAGTTAAACTTGAAGTAAAGAAACTAAATTTCTAAATATAAAAGTATGAATATTAAATTTTAAATTTTTAAAGAGTAAAGAGATTTATAACATATTTTAACATTTTTTTTCATATTTTTAAGTTTAATTAATAATTAAGAAAAAATTTTCATCTCATCTCAATTTATCATCTTAAAATAAAAATATTAAGACACATTGTTATTAAAGCTGACAATTTTTAAGATAAATGAAAGGAAAATGATAATTCTGAAATAAAATTATTATTATTATGCCTATTATATTTTTAATATGAGAGTAAAAATCTTTATATAATAAAAGTAGTAAAATGTTATATTTATAACATTTGAAAAAATATTGTTAGTTTTATAAATTAGATTTAACTAAATAAGATTGAGAAAAATAATCATGAATTCTGAACATGAATCATAAAATGAATTTAAACCATATAAAAAAACTACCTCATTCTTCTTCTACTTACAATTGTTTTTGAATAATCTTATTATAAGTTTCGATCATATCTGCTCTTTTTGACACAATGTCTAGAACTACCCATAATCTATCATCAATCCATAAATAAGAGAATAAAACACTTCAGCGTATTCAAACTCATGTCCTCCTATATCAATTGAGTTAAAACTCAATCGGTTACTTACAAAAACTTTTTATGTTTATTCTAAAAATATAAGGAATAAAATGCACCTTAGGACCCATTGATTACCTTAATTTTCTGTATATAGGTATTAAACTTTAAATTAAAGAAAATAAAACCCAACAAATTAAAGTTATATTGTGTGTAAAATCATAAAATACAGATGGCTAATGCCTAATGGTTCTAGCCAAAACGTAAATAAATAATAATAATAAACATAAATAAAAACACATTAAATGGGCACGTGATTGGGAACTTATTTAGTTGCAAGGATTTTCATGCAAAAACGCTTTACATGTGACTGTTGGGTCCACCATATTTATTCCACTTTACTTTGATTTTTATTTGTTTATTTCTATTTCAGGTGTGTGGGTTAATTGACAGCACAAAAAACCCTCAATCAAACTTTTTTGTTCAATAAGGGTGTAAGAGATTGGCTTTAACAACCGACTTCATACAGTCCGGGCAATTAAAAAAGACGATATAATTTCAGAAAAATTACTACCATCAAAATCACCCTTATTACTGCTAACGCATCTGCACAACAGTTTTCTTCTCGAAAAATATGACAAATCTAATTAGATAGAAAGCTCAAGTATAGTTCTACGGTCGGTAATGATAGGGTCAAGTAGCAAATTTTTCCATTACATAAACAACAGATAAAACATCAACTAAAAGTTGTGAAATATCAAGTTGTATAGCAGGAGATAAGCCATCTCTTAAAGCCCAAAAGTTAGCAATCATGTTAGTTGCATGGTCAATATAACTATAAGATATGGTGACCCAGTTCTCATTATGGCTTTAAATAATGGCACCGCACCAATAGCCCCCTAAGTTCCAAAAAGAAAACCTATCACAATTAAGCCTGAACCATCCAAGTGGAGGATGAAATCGTTGAACATGGATGATTGTGGCTAAGTGATTATGTTTGATCTTACAACAAATAGCAAAATGTTTAGCAACCAAAGAAATGGTTTTGGGAATGATCTGCTGTTTGTTAAAAGAGTTTTCAACTGCAAGGGAGTTGCAAGCAAGCCATATACTTGCAAGGAAAATAGCAGAGATGGTTGACCAAAGTAAGCAATGACCAGTATACATAAGCTTGGAAGTCGGGTTAATCTTAAGCCACTCATAAAAAGGAAGGTTTAAGGAGCTTGTCAAAGAACTAGGGATTGATAACTTATGCCAAAAATCCTTAACATGATCGCAAGTTTCAGAGGCAGTGTTGCAAAAAGGATAGAGGTCGATAACATCCATTCCTCTGGAATTCAATAGAGATTTAGTAGGAAGAATATTCCTAGCTAATTCCCAGATGAAAATGAAAAGCTTAGGAATGAGGTTAAGCTTCCAAATCCAATTCGAGTATAAGGGAATAGAAAGGATTATTTGAGAAAGATAAAACTAGAAGGTAAGCAGATTGAAAAGTAAAATTGCTAGTAGGATTTGGCCAACATCAAGCATAGTCAGAACCAGAATTAATAATAGAAGTTGGTGTAGTGCGTATCATATCAAAGATTTCTGAAGAAAAAAGGAAAGAAACCTTGTTAGGAGTAACTCATATATTTTATTGAAAGGTTATTTTTTCTTTATTAGAGATCTAATAGGTACACTTCCAGCCCAAAATATAAATATAAATAATTATATAAACAAATAAAATAAATTAATATAAACAAATATTTATATTTATGTAAAAAAACACCATATTTAAATAAAATAAATATTTATATTTATTTAAAACATCAAATTTGAAAACAATTAAATAAACAAGATTTTAGAAAACCAAAAATCAAATAAGGGAATCGAGTTTTACTAGATGTTGATGCCTATTTTCACAGTTTCTTTAAGACAGATTCGGCCGCTTTTATGGTACTTGGAGAAACGTTGGTCGACTGTCTCCTAGGATATAACAACAAAATGATCGCAGCAGTAGCACCTCTGCAATGATCAACGAACTAGCCTTACCTTTTTCTATCACCGAAACGTTTGAAAATTTTGGAGAGGAAAAAGAAAAGAATTTTTTTTTTTTGGGAGTGAAAAATTTGTTATTTCTCTGTGTAAGTAAAGAATTCTGCAGAATTCTTTAGGCTTTTATAGGCATTCAATATGGAGGAATTTTAGAAATTTCCATTTAAATCGATTTGAATAAAATCAAATCAAATTGAAAGTCAATCTGATTGGAATAAAATCAAATTGAGATATTTTTCCTTTTAATACAGATTTTGTATAATACCTGTTGAGAAAATTAAAATACATATTGGGCTAAAATATTCACAGGCCTATTTTGGGCTCGACCGGTCTAGATATTTCGTGTCACCCACGTTGTGCGGGTGCGCCCCCAACCCCGACGGGTTTGGACTTGCACCCTCTGCGCGCGAGGTAAGGTTTCAAGCTTAGTCATTCAAAAATCCTTTAAACGGGTTCTCATAGATATACATATCTCACACTTGGTATTTAACCAAAGTGGGATCTAACCTTTTCATTTTTCTCAACATAATTCACAAGTAGCTTACTTTGAGCATCAATTTCTCATTCATCACTTAACTATTTTGAGCGTATGATATACCATTTTAAAGGTCTCATGGAGTAGAATATAAAAGCATAATCTTATGATTCAACTCTCCACATTTACCAATCGATAATATGCCTCAAAGTTTTCAAAAATTACATATTTTTCCAACAATCCCCCACATGAATGAAAATTGATAGTTTTAACGAAAAACATTGACTCGATGTGATGATAGAATCTATGATTGATAGTTGCATAGGATAGGTAGGCATCCACTCTTGAACCTTCCCTTGTGAAAGTAAATTTACTTTACTAGCTGACCAGTAGACGCGATGTTCTTAAACTATTCTGCCTTTTGTGTAAATGATGATATACCTCCTACAACCGCCTCCCTAGCAAGGTTTTAGTTCTCATGGGTATGCTCATATAGCCGTGAATATCTCCTAGTTTTATAAGAGTTTGAGAGAACTATGCCCTGATAGTCTCTTCGAAGCGGCCCTACTTCACTCTCACATAGGTGACTTATGTTGCTCAGCTCACCGAAACACACAATAGTCATTAAAAGCATTGCTTAACCTATCCCATTTTTAGTCACTGTTTACATAATAGGAATGGACTTGGGATAATAATTCCCATAGTGACCTCACAGGTCTATGCAAGTAGGTTGTCCCTTTGAACCTCGATCGTGGGATCTCTAGTCAGCTAGGTAGGGTTTTCCTTCACATAGCGCCTTTCATTTTCATGGGCTTTAGTCTCATTCCTTTCAATGTTTTATCCCCATGATCTCAATTTAAGCCTTTAGTTAGTGGATCCGCAATGTTAACTTTTAATTTTACAAAATCAATAGAGATAACTCTGTTTGAGACCAGTTGTTTAACAGTATTGTGTCGATGACGTATATGTCTTGACTTACCATTATACATTACGTTAGCAAGACACCCCTACACTTTCAAATGATTATAGATTGATTTTCTACCTTTTGATAATTCATATGTTGTCTTGTGCCTTTTCTTGCGGGGCACCTTATTTAAAAGGTAATTAGTTGATAGAAAAACTTCCCTCCACATTTTCTATGATAACCTAGAGCTTTCTAGCAATGTATTCATCATTTCCTTTAGAGTTCGATTTTTCCCTTCGGCTACACCATTTGATTGAGGAGAGTATGGTGGTGTTACTTCATGAATAATGTCATGTTGTGTACAGTATTCAAATGGTTCAACATATTCACTACCACGATCACTTCTCACCATCTTAATCTTTTTTGTTAAGTTGGTTTTCAACTTTCTGCTTATAGAGAATATATTTTTCTATAGCTTTGTCTTTACTCTTTAGTTAGAAATATTTTGTGCTATCATCAATGAAGGTAATAAAATATTTATTCCCTCCTCTTGTTTGAAGAAATTTAAGTCACAAGCATTGCTATGTATTAGGTTAGGTGCTTTTGTGCTTCTTTCAACAGTTTGAAATGAAGACCTTGTTAATTTTTCCTCAACACATGTTTCACATTTATGATTATAATTAATGTGAAACGAAAGAATGTGCTCTAAGTTAATTAATGTACGTAAATTATCATAATTAACATGTTCGAGCCTACTATGCCATAAATTAAATGACTCAAACATATGAACAGAAGAAGAAACAACATTCTTATTCATAGTTTTGCTTTTACAGAGATTACATTAAGTTTAATACATATCCCTTTCCCACAAACATTCCTCCTTTAGACAAAATTAGCTTTTGGGATTCAAACACCACCCTAAAATTGTGTACACTTAGGAGTGTTATAGAAACACGATTCTTGCGTATGTCAGGCACATAAGTTCATATCAGACACTTTCTTGGAAATTTCTTCCATAGCATTGGCCGCTTTAGCTCTAACTTTCTTTGGAATCCTATAGTCAGATGACTTGTGCCCCATATTGGTGCAATTGAAGCATTTCCATTGAATTTTTTGCTTTTTGGAAATGCCACCTTTTGGTCTTAGTTTAGACCCATTCTGAAGTTGTTTTCCCTTTTTGAAGTCCTTCTTGACTTCTACGACGTTTGCCCTAGCACCATTTGCTGCTTTGTTAAGCCATTTTTCCGTACCTCTATTATCTTCTTAAATCTGAAGTCTGACAATTAAATCTCCCATTGACATGTCCTTTCTTTTGTGCTTTCGGTAATTCTTGAAATCATTCCAAGTAGGAGGCAACTTCTCAATAATGGCTGCCACTTGAAAGGATTCACTTATCACCATCCCTTCAGCAAGAATTCCGTGAATGATCAGTTGAAGTTCTTACACTTGATTCACAACTAATTTAGAATCAATCATTACAAAATTTAAGAATTTAGCAACTAAAAACTTTTTAGCTCCAGCATTTTCGGTTTTGTATTTATGGTCCAATGATGTCCATAATTTCTTAGCTATTTTCTTAACACTATACACTTCATACAGTGCATCCGACAATCCATTCAGGATGTAGTTTTGGCATAGGAAATCAGAATGTTTCCAAGCTTCAACAGCACTGATAGCGGTAACATCATCTATCTCACCCTCTTTAACAGTAGGAGGGTTATCTATAAAAAATTTGGCCAAATTCAACATGGTCAAATAAAAAAAACATTTTCTGTTACCAAGTCTTGAAATTTTGTCTCGAGAATTTTGCAGGTTTCTCGTTGTGGCTTACAGAAGTTGCCACCGGCAATACTGAGTTTTGGATCAAAGATTGCGTTTGAACCACAGTTTCAGATTGCGAATTGGTTGAATTGGTAGGATTTCTATTTTTCTATTAAGATTTTAGAAATAAAACCAGAATTAGAAAAATTATCAACTTTTGTTAGCCAGTAAGAAATTAGTAAAACCCAAAACAAAAATTTACACGATTTAATCGAAAAAAACACAATAAAATAATACACCAGGTAGGTAACCCTAAAAAAGAGGTGGTGTACTTGACACTCTTAAATACCAAGTCTTTCAAAGAACCAATCCTAGACATGCACTCTCATATTGTATTTTTTTTAATTCACCCTTGATAAATTTCTTTTCTTTTATGTCAACATTTTGAAGCTACAATTTAAGCTTTTACAATTTAAAGCCACAATTGAGGCCACAATAAATAGAAAATTTAATTTCCAGTTTATATTACCATTTGATTTTGTTAAACGATAGAATTAAAATTCTGAAACAAAATCAAAATCAATCCTCAGGATTAAATCTTGAAATAGAAATGTTCAATTAAATATTGTTTGGACACAAAATCAAAATAAAAAAATATCTATTAAACGGCGAAAATAAATTCTGAAACAGAATTATTTAATTAAATCTTGTTTGGAAACAAAATCAAAATCGAATAAAATCTGTTAAACGGCGAGATTAAATCCCGAAACAAAATTATTTAATTAAATCTTGTTTGGAAACAAAATCACAATCGAATAAAATCTATTAAATGGCGGTAATAAATCCCGAAATAGATTATTCAATTAATTCTCGTTTGAAAACAAAATCAAAATCGAATAAAACCTGTTAAACGGAGGAAATAAATCTTGAAATAGATTATTCTATTATTTCTCATTTTAAAACAAAATCAAAATCGAATAAATTCTATTAAACAGCGAGAACAAATCCCAAAACAGATTATTCAATTTTAATTTTTATTCTCAAACAAACTACGTTATTATTTTTTTCTTTTCTTCGCCTTGGTGTCTCATTCGACTCGGATTAGTGAATTGTAAAATAATAAAAAGTCTGTCTTAAGATTATTGGACAAAACACGTTAGCGAACAAATATAAATATAAATAATTTTATAAACAAATAAAACAAATTAATATAAGCAAATATTTATATTTATGTAAAAAACGCTAGATTTAAATAAAACAAATTAAATAAATATTTATATTTATTTAAAATATCATATTTGAAAATAATTAAATAAATAAGATTTTAGAAAACCAAAAATCGAATAAGGGAATCGAGTTTTACTAGATGTTGAGGCCTATTTTCACAATTTCCTTAAGACAGTTCGGTCGCTCCTATGGTACTTGGAGAAACGTTGGTCGACTGTCTCCCAGGATACAACAACAAAATGATCGCGACAGTAGGACCTCTGCAGTGATCAATGAACTAGCCTTGCTTTTTTCTATCACCGAAACGTTTGAAAATTTTGGAGAGGAAAAAGAAAAGAATTTTTTTTAGAGTGAAAAATTTGTTATTTCTTTGTGTGTGTAAAGAATTCTACAAAATTCTTTAGGCTGTTTTAGGCATTTAATATGGAGGAATCTTGGAAATTTCCATTAATAATGATACAAATCTTTCCATTAAAGGAGCCTTTAAATCAATTTGAATAAAATCAAATCAAATTGAAAATCAATCTAATTGGAATAAAATCAAATCAAGATATTTTTCCTTTTAATACAAATTCTGTATAATATCTGTTGAGAAAAATAAAATACATATTAGGCTAAAATATCCGTAGGCCCTTTTTGGGCCAGACCGGTCTGGACATTTCGTGTCACCTACGTCGTGTGGGTGGGCCCCTAAACCCGACGGGTTTGTACTTGCATCCATTGGGCGCGAGGCAGGGTTTCAAGCTTAGTCATTTTATAACCCTTGAAGTGAGTTCTCATATATATACATATCTCACACTTGGTATTTAACCAAAGTGAGATCTAAGCTTTTCATTTTTCTCAACATAATTAACAAGTAACTTACTTTGAGCATCAATTTCCTATTCATCACTCAACCATTTTGAGCATATGATATACCATTTTAAAGGTCTCATAAAATTGTAAAAATGTGAATTATTAGGGGCAAAAGTGTAAAATTTTCTTAATGTGTGTTTTGGACTAAATTGAATACAATGATAATTAAATAAGTTAATTTTGATTACATTTAGATAAAGAAAAGTGAAATACGTATTTAGATCGGGGAAAGAACAAGATTTTGGACTAATCGACTCATTTCGTCATTTTTTTGCATTTGAGGTAAGTTCGTATGTAATAAGCATTGTTATAATTATGTTTTAAATGCTTTAATATTGCATAAATTGTGAATACAACACTACAGACATATTTGATAATGATTCGACAAATGAGAAATCTCGGTTGAACCTTAGGAATAGATTAGGATACAAATGACATGTCACTAAGGGTTATGTGATTTGGGTGCTGGTCTGTACGTCCTACCGGTGGCTGAGTTATCCGGCATGTGTTGCGAATTCTCATTAGCTTGTGTGAGTAGCACTGTGTAGCTTTGTCATGATCGTCAGCTTGTGTGAGCAGACCCGTTGATGGCTCGAGAGTGAGCATTATATGTGATACGAGATTGAGATATCTTCGTCTATATATGTGACACTTTAGGTGCGAGTTTCCCAAGTATCCGATAGTATTCCAAATGGTTCAATGGGTAAATAAATGATGTGGATGAGTATATATTTGAGACGAGATGGTACATGTATGTACATAAACTGTACAAACATTGAATCGAAGAAACTTATGAAATGTATAACTAACCTTGTGAATAAAAATAGTGGTAGGTTGATGGTTTAAAATGAGATATGTTTTGATATGTTTAAATTGCTTAAATTGTGCATAATTGATAAGTTAAGCTTATTGTTACACGAACTTACTAAGCTTTATAGCTTACTTTGTTTATTTTCCATGTTTTATAGTGAAATCAAAGCTAGCTCGGATTCGGGAATTGTCAGAGACTTCATCACACTATCCAACTATCACTTTGGTACTTTTGAACTTAAGTATTTTGAGTATATGGCATGTATAGGGACTTTGGTCATGTTGGTATTTGTGTTGTTAATGAATTTAGCCATTTGAAATGGCTTGTAAATATTAAGAGTTTGGTTTTGTATATAGCCCTGAGAGTTGGCTTAATTTGGTTGGTTTGATGGTGTATATATATGTGCATATGGATTGTGTTGTAAGTTTGTTGATGGATGTATGATGCTTGTTGATTATAGGTATTTTGGATGTCAAATGGTTGATATTTGAGAATTAGTATGCTTGTTTGTTTAGGCAAAATGATGCATAATTGTAATATTGTAACACTCCTGACCCGTATCCGTCGCTGGAATGAAGTTACGAGGTGTTACCAGACTAGACACAAATTTCGAACAATCGTATGCGAACACTTGCTTAAACTCTTAAAACAATCAAATATTAACATATACAACTGATTAAAATTCTTTACAAATCATATTATAACATTTTTTAAACATATATCTAGTTATAATTCATAAGCAAATAGTGCCAAATATATCATATTACTACATAGCATATGTAGATATCATATTTAGCAAAACTCTATTCGGCACAATAAAGATATAATAAATTTAACCAAATTATTCATGGCATAAGTACATTATTACATATATATGATTTCAAATGACTAATCATAAACAAGTTTACTTATAAGTTCATCTAAATAGATTGTGCAAGACTAAAAGATCATATATCAATTTAAACATATATTAAAGGAACACCGAATGGTCTAATTTTCAAAGATCATATAACTATTCACATTCACACATTTTGCATAAAAACAATCATAATTTCTTATAACTTAAATTACTATTCATTTGGTCATTTTGCAAAGTCTTAGCCGAATGTAATCATGCTTATTACTTATGTTTATTTTAATGTCCACTTTCAACTTTACTCAATCACATTACGTGCATGTAATCTCACCTAGAATCAAATCCATATATTAATTATAAATTTACACTTCACATCAAACACATCACACATTTGTAAATATATACATATAACATAGCAAGCACTTGTTTAATACTTTCAAATACCAAAACCAAATCTAATCATGTTAATATTATTATTCATGCAAAAATAACAAAGGTCATAATCGATACCAATTCAATGATTACATGTTTGAATAAGCACATACAAATATATATACATACCATTGTCGAATCATCAATTCAATAATTTCATTACCTAAATTCAACATTTAACTAAATGCACTCATCAACCAAATCAAATGATTACTATCACATACAAGTCATAGCCGAACCTTTAAACAATAGGTAACATATCAAGCATAATTCATACTTATATATATATATATATGTATATATCATTGCCAATTCAACCAAACCAAATGAAATCATCATTTGAGCATAGCTTACAATCCAAACTTAACACACACAAGAACCATGATCAAGTTAGAAAATACTATATATATATCAAATTAGCTACTTTCACATGGCATAATATATACAATACTTCAAACATATCCGAAAAGTAGTATAGCCTATACATGCCATAAGTTTGATAATTCACTTATAAAGGTACCGAAATAGTGGATAGTGTGGTTGACTTTGCTGACGATCCCTGAGCTCGTAACTTGCTTCAAAATCTATAAAACAGGGTATACAAATACAAACAGAGTAAGCTAACTTAGTAAGTCATAAGCAAATATCAACTCAATAATATATTCAACTCCTTAAAGTTTAAATTGAACCAACTTACTATATCAATGTCATATTTAGTTTCAACTTAAACAATCCATAACCACACATGTTTAACATAACTATCACTTTGGCCGAATACTTATAAGGTTAACATTTTACAAATTTTCATTCAACTTCCAAAGCCAAATATCATTACACATTCAAATATACTTCCACACATTTACACAAGCTCATAAAAAAAATTTAACTTCATATACCAACATCACTCATTTGGCCGAATACACAAGATCAAATATAACATCACAAATGTACATACCTATGTGGCCGAATATACATGGTCATTTAGCTCAGTTTACTTTCTGAAATACCACATCAACATGAGGTCTTGTAGGAATAGGCTTAAAATAAATCACCGACATAAAACCTGCTAGGCTTAAGCCTGAATCACACACCGGCACAAGGCGTGCTAGACTCAAAGTCTGATTTTATTCACCGGCAATAAGCCTGATAGGCATAAAGCCCGATTTAATTCACCAGCACAAGGCTTGCTAGGATCAAAGCCCGAATGTCACTATCATAGAGTTGTCTCATAAACAATTCTTATATAAAAAATTCCAGATATTCCATATAGTTCACATGGACTTTCAAATGCTATAACTCAGTCGAATTAAACTCAAATACATTATTTCCATGCTTAATCATATTCGGCTAGCTTCACTATAATTATATATATATTAAAAATTAGCACAATAACTATTTTACATTCAAAATAAACTATGTTTATTTGCTTAAAGACTTACCTCGGATGTCAACGAACGATAAAAATCGACTATTCGACTATTTTTGCTTTTCCCCGATCCAAGTCTGATTTCTTTTGTTCTTGATCTATAAAATTTCAAATTTATCTCATTCAAACACAATTTCATTCAATTTAATCCAACAACGCATAAATGAGAAAATTACCATTTTACCCCTGATATTTCATACTTTTACAATTTAGTTCTAATTGCATAAAACACAAAATACACAAAATCTCACAACAACATAGTTGGGCCGAATCTTCCTTATACTCATACTAGTCCATATATTTCATCTATTTTACATTTTAGTCCCTCAATTTATTATTTTTGCAATTTAGTCCTAATTACTCAAAATCATCAAAAACTCCAATACAAAACATATTAATCCAAAACATATCTTTCATAATTTATTATCAAACATCACAAAACACAAATATTCATCAATGGTATTACTCAAAATATTCACCAAAATCAGAAATTCGAGCATGGGTCTTGAAGATTACTAAGCAACGATCTCAAAAACGTAAAAATTATAAAAAATCGAGCTAAAACTTACCTTGATTGAGCTTAAGCAAGTGCCGAACCCTAACTTCTTTTTCTTTTCTTTCTTGTTTATGATATTTGGCAATAAGAAGAAATAATGAACATGGCTTTATTTTATGTTTTATTATAACATATATTATCATGTTATTTATTTTACTTATTTAACCTTTAACATTAAATAATAAACCATTATATGTTAAGGTCATGACCGTCCACCACATATTCTTTTGGTCTAATTGCATCATCAATGCTTCCACTTACAAAGACATCAATAAATAAGCACTTTCACATTTAACCACCAAAGTTTCATTTTACACGATTATGTCCTTTTATTTAATCGGACACTCAAACGACAAAATTAAATCACGAAAATTTCACAGATATAAATTCACACAAAATAAACACAGAAAATAAATTTTAAATATTTTTCTGACTCAGATTTGTGGTCCCGAAACCACTGTTCCGATTAGGGTCTAAATCGGGCTATTACAAATATACCATTTAGGGGAATTGTGATTATGAGTTAGCATGGATGAAATGGTCAAAATTTGATGTTTGTGTGTATTGTGGTTAATGTTATGAGATTATCATGAATTGAGCTTGATTGGAGTCGATTTAGATGCCTAGTTATGCTATGTTTTGTGCCAATTAGGTTAGTTTAGGTTTGTGCAAATTTGGGTGGCAAGATGGCTTGGTAAATAGCCTATTTTTGCCCACATTTTTGTCCACACGGGCGTGTGTCTTAGCCATGTGTGACACTTACACGGCCGTGTGTCCCCTGGTGTTGAATTAAAAATCAAGTCAGTATGCTCCACATGGCTTAGTACACGGGCATGTGACTTGGCCGTGTGGCATAAGTCAGTATACTCTACAGGTTTGGCGCGACCTAGCATACGGGCGTGTGTGGCCATTTCTTAGGGCACATGGGCTAGTCACACGGGCATGTGTGTTGGCCATGTGACCCAAGTCAGAGAGTTACACGGGGTCAGACACAGGCTGGGACACGACCATGTGATCTTATTTCGAATGTCCACACAGCCTGTGGCACGGGCGTGTCATTGGCCGTGTGAGACACATAGCCTGGCCACACGAGTGTGTGTCCCCTGTAACTTGGAAAATTTTCTATGTTTCGTAAAAATTTCTTGAGTTACTGGTTTAGTCCCGAACCACACCTTAAGCATGTTTTGGGCGTCGTAGGCTCGTATTAGGGATGATGTGAATGATATTGAATGATGATTATTTGAAATTTGAAAATGTATGTGAAATAAATGTTTAATTGTTTTATAAGTCCGGTAATGCTCCGTAACCCTATTCCGGCGTTGAATACGGGTGAGGGGTGTTACAGGATCTAGTTATAATCATTTCCCTTGAGGATTTCCATAACACATCTCTTCCTCCCAATGTGAAAATATAACCACTTGAGCTATTGGTATCTTGAATATCATATGTCCAACTGGCATCGGAGAACCTTTTTAACATAGAAGGATCTTTAGAATAATGTAATCTGTAGTTTTGAGTATATTTAAGGTATCTCAGTACTCTCAGAATTACTTTCCACTGATTCTCCCTTGGATTGCTTGTGAATCTGCTTAAACTACTTATAGTGAAAGCAATATCAGGTCTAGTGCAACTCATAAAGTACATTAAACTTCCTATGACTTTTGCATATTCCACTTGGTCAACACTTTCACCTTTGTTTTTGGACAGATGTTGACTTATATCTATCGGAGTTCTGGCTACACCAAAATCATCATTGCCAAATTTCTCAATAATCTTGTCTACGTAGTGTGATTGAGTCAATACGAGACCTTTAGATGACCTTTTGATTTGGATTCCCAAAATCATGTCAGCAAGTCCCATATCTTTCATGTTAAATATTGAATTTAACAAGTTTTTTGTAACAGCCTAATTTTGGGCCTAGTCGGAACAACGGTTTCGAAACCACTATTCTGAGGCCAGAGAAAATTATTTTGATGTTATTTTATGTGTTGTAATGTGATTTTATAAGTGCATGTTAATTTTGGTATATTAATTTTAGCGATTTCTAGTCCAATTTTGAAAAAGGACTAAATCGCGTAAAAGTTAAAAGTTGTGTTTTGATGCCTAAAGGTGTTAAAGTTCTTTGTATCTTAAATTGGGGGTATTTAAAGTGAAATTAGGCCATTGAAAGTGTGATGGCCGTCTAAGGGAGACAAGATTGGTCAAAAAGCCAAGATTTATGGGATTTAAAATGACTTTTTGGCAATAAAATAAAATAAAGAAAAAGTTGTCATTTTCTTTCATTTTCTTCTTCTCTTTCACCGAAAATGGAAGCAACATGGGGGGTTTGAGAGCTGGAAAATTTCAGCAACATATTTCCCTAGTAAGTAAGTGTTTTTAATGTCTTTCTTGATGATTTTTACATTTTTGGAACCCCTAAAGCATGAGCTTTCATAAGAGGGGACTATTTTGCAAATTGATTAAGAGTCTAGGGTTTTTCCATGAATGTATATGTGTTGTTTGATGAGTTTTTATGGAAGAATATGAGTTGTAGTTGCCTAATAAACAACTTTTGTGAAGGAAATTTGCATGGAAATACCTCAAAAAGGTTATTATGTAAAGTTGTAAAAGGGGTTGTTAATGTGTGTAATAATGATTTTTGTGAGTTGTCATAGTGATGAAAATGGTTTATCTAGGCTTAAGGAGTATAAAAATTGAATAAAAATCTTGTTTCCTGCCTAGGGGCAATTTGGTAATTTTGGTAAAATAGAGGGGCAAAATTTAAAGTGTGTCAATGAACTAATTTGATTAGTACATTGTTTTAATTAGCTAAATGTGATGTTTTAGATGTTGAAAAATGCGATTTGAGCCTAGAACGGGGAAAATCAATTTATGGACGATTACGTCTTTTTCACCTTTGTGGTATCGAGGTAAGTTCGTATGTAAATAATACCATGCTATACATATATTTAAATGTTATCATCACATGAATTGTACAAATATTAATGTGTACGTGATTAATATAATATGATGAGACAAAGCCTTGATAAGCGAGGAAAAATCCCGTTTGAACCTTAGGAATAAAATAGGATAGGAGTGACATGTCACTAGGAATTATGAGTCTAGATGACTAGCTCGAGAGTGAGCATTTACATGTCATGAGATATGAGGTAGCTTTAGCTACAATTGAGGCACTTATGTGCAAAGGTTTTTCCGAGTATCCAATTAGTATTCCAAGTGTTCAACGGGTAATCCGAGGAAAGAGTTGATGATGGTCCCAATGAGGTAAGTCATTGGTGAGTATGCACTTGAGTTATGTTACGAGTTGTACAGGTATGTACACTAAGCCTATGAGAATTCCTTGGTATGTGAATGATCTATGATGCATAAATATGTGTTCTTACCATGATGGATGAAATGATGTTGTATTAATTTTGTGAGCAATGATCGTGAGTGAGTAACTTAGCCTTGATAGATTTGAGTTACTGCAGTAGTGTAACTTTGAAAATACACTAAAAATAGTGGAAAATGAGTTAGAAGCTGAATAAAATATGGGAATAAATCTTATTGAGTCTAATTTTTTATAAAAGAAACCGTGTAAGCAAAAGAATTTCCTATAATGAGATAATTGAAGTTGCATGGGACAGAGTCAGAATGACTTTGAGATCCCCTGTTCTGATTTGAGAAAATAATTATAAATTTTACAAAAATGGTTATGAGTTATGATTTATATTATTAGAATCCTTAATGAGTCTAGTTTTAAAATAAATAGATGAGAACATTATTCAAGTCCTGTGCTATGAGACAATTGAACTTTAGTGCAGAAGGGTCTGAACTGCCAGACAGTGAATCAGGGGTAACTTTGAGGAATAAACTGTACTAATTGGCTAAACCAAAAATTCTGGAAATTTTATGGTAGAAAGGTACATGAGTCTATTTTCAAGTAAAATTAACGGACCTTAATTTGGAGTTTTTTAGCTCTAGATATAATTAATTTAGTGACTGTTGCTCAGGAAGACAACTTATCGTGAACTTGAGAATATGTTGGGAACATTGGTAAAACATGTTAATGAGTTGTTTATTGTTTTCATATGAACTTACTAAGCGTAAAAATTACCCCCCTTTCTTTCCCATGTTCCCTAGAGTTTCTAGGTTAGCTCGGGTTGGAGGCCGTCAGAGATATTATCACACTGTCGAGTTAACGCTATCGGCGTAAGTAAATCCTAGTGTTTTGAGTCTATGGCATGTATAGGGTCTTAATATTGAGTATGTGATATTATGATTTAGCCAAATACATTGGCTTGTTATTAAGGTAGTATGTAGTCATGTAAATTGGCCTATGTTGGCTAATGACGTTATGGGCCTATATGATTATTCTTATGCATGTATGTTATTATCTCTTGTGATGTGACTTACAACATGTATGCCTAGAGATTGAATTGAGATTCGTTGATGAGTTAGTAATTGATGCAATATTAAGTGATTAGTAAAGAGTTAATAATGCCTCATGAATGGTTTGTGAATATGATTATGCATGCCTAGTGATGGACATGAGGTTTGTGACGTAATGATAGTTATGACAAGTATGTGGTAATGATGTGAGTAAATTCTATGATATTTATTGCATAAGAAATTAACATGAGCATAACATGTTTGTAGATGTTTAAGAGCTCATTTATGCCATGTTGTATGTTATTGGATAAGTATGTGTGCATATGTTGTGAGGGTGACAAATGGCTTGGAAAATAGCCTTATAATTTTCTACACGGGTAGACACACGGGCGTGTGTCTAAACCGTGTGTGACACACGGTCTGTCGCCATGGGTGTGTGTCATGGCCGTGTTTTAAAGTCAGTGTTGCACACGGGCTAAGGGCACGGGCGTGTCCTGAGCCACACGGGCGTGTGTGACTACAGGGTCTATATCCACACGGGCGTGTGGAGCCTTAAAGCATGAAATTTTTCAAGTTTTTCTTAAGTTCTCGGTTTAGTCCCGAACCGCCTCTAATACATGTTTTGGGCCTCGTGAGCCCGATTAAGGGACTAAATGTATGTGAAATGAAAAGTTTTAAATTGATTGAAATTTTACGGCCCGATTTTTGTGTGATTGATTGAGTTTAAGTCAGGTAACACCTCGAACCCTATCCCGGCGTTGGATACGGGCGAGGGGTGTTACATTTTTGGTACATTTTACCATTTCATTGTTACTTCCAACAATGAGTATGTCGTCAACATATAAACATAAAAGTACATATCCATTAGCAGTGGTTTTGACATACACACATTTGTCACACTCATTAATTTTAAATCCATTTGATATCATGACACTGTCAAACTTTTCAAGCCACTGTTTTGGTGGTTGCTTAAGTCTATACAAAGACTTCACCAATCTACAGACTTTTCTTTCTTGCCCTGGAGCTACATAACCCTTAGGTTGTTCCATGTAAATCTCCTCATCAAGATCTCCATTTAGAAAAGTTGTCTTAACATCCATTTGATGAACTTCAAAATTCCGCAAAGCGACAATAGCAAGTATCATCCTTATAGAAGTTATTCTTGATACAGGAGAAAATGTATCAAAGTAATCAAGGCCTTCCTTTTGTCTATAACCTTTTATAACCAATCTAGCCTTGTACTTATCAATTGGTCCATCTGCTTTCATTTTTCATTTGAAAATCCATTTAGAATTTAGTGGTTCAATTCCCCGAGATAGATCCATTAATTCCCATGTATGATTTTTCAGGATGGAATCAATTTCACTCTTGATAGCATCTTTCCAAAAAGTGCTTTCAGATGAGCGTATAACTTCACTATAAGTTTGAGGTTCAGTCTCTAGCATATAGGTTAGAAAATGTAACAACCCGATTTTAGCTAAATTGGAACAGTGGTTTCAGAACCACAAATCTGACTTCAGAAAATTATTTTAAGATTATTTTTGGTGATTACAGTATGATAGTATGTATGTGTGAAAGTTTTGTGATTTAATTTTATCGTTTGAATAGTCAATTTGAGAAAAAGGACTAAATCGCGTAAAATGCAAAAGTTGTGTTCTACTTGTTTAAAGTGCTTAATTGCTATTTTTTATTAAATGAAAGGTCCTTATGATGTTATTAAACCATTGATAGTGGAATTTGACATAGATGGCCTTATATTAAGTGATTTTATATGTTTATTATAAAGGTTAAAATGGTAATTAGGTTATTAAGTTAATATTAATTAAGAACAGAAGATAATATGTTTCATAATAATATTCCACCATCAAAATTACTAATTGAAGAATCCATTGGAAGCCATTAGGGTTTGGCACTTTGAGGGATCAATTGATATGTGACTTTAGCTCAATTTTTGATGATTTTTACGTTTTTGAGATCGTTGCTTTGTATTCTAGCTAGCCCATGCCTTAATTTTTGAGGTAGTTAATGATTCTGTGAAATTCCATTGATGAATTCTTGAGATTTTGAATGTTTTATGATGAAAAATGAATATTTGTTGTTAGTTATACAAGTTTTGTTAAGTGATTTTGTGTAAAAATGCCTATTAGGGGTTTAATTGTGAAAAGTGTAAATTGAGGGGTTAAAATGTGAAATAAATGAAAGTTTTGGGCTGCTAGGGACCTATATGAAATTCGGATAGGCTTGGGTTTAATGAAATTTCATGAATTTTGTGTATTGGTGAAATAGAGACTAAATTATAAAAAATGTAGAACTTTAGGGGCTAAAGTGTAAAAAAGCCCAAATATGTGTTTGTGGACTTAATTGAATGATTTGATGAATAAATAATTTAATTTTGAATTAGTATAGATCAAGAACGAAAGAAATCAAAATTAGATCGGGGATAATCAAAGGTTATCAAATAGTCGATCCAGTCAGTTTATCCCGAATACAAGGTAAGTTCATATGCAAATAAATGAATTTAAATTGAATTATATATGTTTAATTGTCATTGAATTGTTATGAATGTTGAATGATCAAATACGAGCAAGAATCGACAGGGTTACAATATCCGAAAGTCCCGTACGAAGAATAGTATAGGATACGAATGTCATGACATTAGGATTAACAAGATGTGATTATGTGTAAGACCATGTTTGAGACATTGGCATCATTATTTGATTTCGTGTAAGACCATGTCTTGAACATTAGCATCATTATTTGATTTTGTTTAAGACCATAGCTGGGTTATCGACATCGATATGTGATAACATGTAAGACCATATCTGGGATATGGCATTGTATGAGATATATGTGATTTTCGAGTATTCTTAACAATTCCAAAATGTTCAATGGACAAAGTCAAGTTGAGGAAGAATGTGTGAATAAGTTAAGTGACTCAGGTACGTATGAGATTCATACAAGTATTGAAAAGGGAAGTATTGAATGAATTCATTTATGATATTGAATATGTATACATTGAGAAATGATGTTGATTCATGTGGTAATTTTATTTGTATATGGTTTACTAAGCTTTTAAAGCTTACTTTGTGTGTTCTTTCACTGCCTTATAGATAATTGAAGCTAGCTCAGACTCAGAGATCATTAGGAACATTGTCACACTATTGATCAACTTGTTGGTACTTTTGATGCTTTATAAATATGGTATATGGCATGTATAGGCTAGTGATATGATGATGTGTTTTGAGATATGATATTAGCCATGAGATTTGGCTCATAAATGATGTAAATGTTGGTGTGTATTTGGCCATTTGGGTTGACTTATTTTATGAGTTTGGTAAGTGAAATATGATGTATATAAATGGTCTTGCGTTTTGGCATGCTTGTCATAGATGTTGTGATAATTAATTGGTATGATTTGAGGTTTAAAATAGATGAAAAGATTATGAGAAAAATGCATAGAGAAGATAGGTGAAATTGTTGGTAATGGCATATTGTTTTAGCATGTTTTGGATTATGATTTGAGTAGTGAAATGGATGGATTTTAAATGGCATGATTTGTATATGAAATAGCATGTTTTGGTTGCTTATAAATGTATTGAAATGGTATGAAATGATGTGGTTTTGGTTTGCTTGAAGAGGGTGAGAAATGTGGCTTAAACCAAGCCTATTTGTGCCCTACAAGATTGAGCACATGGGCATGTGACTCGACCGTGTGTCTACTATAACTTAGTTAAACAAGTCAGTGAGTTACACGGCTTAGACACACAGGTGTGTCTATTGGCCATGTGTGACACACGGGCTGGCACATGGCTGTGTGGTCGGCCGTGTGACCCAAGTCAGTATACCCTTCAGATTTCACACGGCTATGGCACACAGACATGTCTTCGGTCGTGTGATGCATGTCAGTATGTATGCCCTGTTTCCACACGGCTTGTGACACAAGCGTGTCTGGTGACCGTGTGAGGTACACAGCCTGTTCACACGGGCGTGTGATCCCTATATGCATAAAAATTTTATAAGTTTCCTAAAATTTTCAAATGTTATCGGTTTAGTCCCGAACCTCTTCCAGGCATGTTTTAAGGTCTCGTAGAGCCTTATAAGGGACAGTGCGGCTATGTTGGATTGATGTTTATGTATTAATGGATTCTTGGATGAGAAATATATGTTGTATGTTGTGATTTGATAGGTAATGCCTCGTAACCCTATTCTGGCGACGGATACGGGTTAGGGGTATTACAGAAAATTTGATCGAAAGGACTTTTCCACCCTTGCCCGTTTACTTCTTCTTGGCTCTGCCTCAACTTCAACCTCTTGTTGAAAGTCTTGACTATCAATAGTTTCTAAAGTTTGTTTTGTTGAACTTGGCCCAACTTCCCTAGTCTTACAAGGGAATATATTTTCAAAGAATGAGACATTTTTAGATTCCAATATCGTATTATTGTGAATTTCAGGATTCTTTGATTCATGCACAAGAAACCAATTTGCATTGATATGGTGTGCATAACCAATAAAATTACAATCCACCGTTTTAGGACCTATTTTCATTTGCTTCGATAAAGGAACCATTACCTTTGCAAGACACTCCCACACTTTCAAGTAGTTGTAGGAAGGTTTCCTGCCCTTCTATAACTCATATGGTGTCTTATTCTTTTTTGTGCAGGGCACCTTATTTAAAATGTAATTCGTTGATAAAACAAATTCCCCCCACATGTTTTGTGACAACCCAGAACTTCCTAACATTGCATTCAACATTTCATTTAGGGTTCTATTTTTTCGCTTTACTACTCTATTGGATTAAAGAGAGTATGGTGGTCTCACTTCATGAATAATACCATGTTGTGCACAAAATTTACCAAATGGTTCAACATATTCACCACCACAATCACTTCTCACCCTCTTAATTCTTTTATTAAGTTGGGTTTCAACTTCCTGCTTATAGAGAACAAATTTCTCTATAGCTTCATCTTTACTTTTAAGTAAATATACATAGTAATATTTTTTGCTATCATCAATGAAGGTAATAAAATATTTATTCCCTCCTCTAGTTTGAATAAACTTTAAGTCACAAATGTCACTATGTAATAGATCAAGTGGTTCAGTATTTCTTTCAACAAATTGAAATGAAGACCTTGTTAGTTTTGCCTCAACACATGTTTCACATTTATAATTAACGTGAAATGATGGAATGTGCTCTAAGATAATTAATCTACGTAAAGTATCAAAATTAACATGTCCGAGTCGACCATGCCATAAATCAAATAATTCAAGCATATAAACAGAAGAAGAAGCATCATTCTTATTCATAGTATTAGCTTTTACAAAGATAGCATTGAGTTTCTACATATTATTTAATACATATCTTCTTCTTACAAAATTTCCCCCTTTTGATAAAACTAACTTCTAGGATTCAAATACCATCCTAAAGCCATGCATACTTGGGAGGGTCCCAGAGATAAGTTTCTTGCGTATGTCAGAAACATACAACACATTTTGAAGTTTCAACTCTTTGCCAGAAGCCATATTCAAAATCACAGTGCCTTTCCCCTTGATCTTGAAAGTTACAGTGTTGCCTATATAGAGCTTATCCCTTTTCTCACAAGGAACCAACTCAACAAAGGAGTCCTTGTCACAACAAATATGACGTGTTGCACCAGTATCAAGCCACCATTCTCTTGGATTTGAATAAACCAAGTTGACTTTAGAAATCACAATGCAGAGGTCAAGATCAGATACTTCCTTAAAAATATTTTCCATAGTGTTGGCCTTCGTTTGTTCTGACCCTCTTTGTAAGCCTACAATCGGATGACTTTTGTCCCATCTTATTACAATTAAAGCATTTTCTTTGAAATTTTACGTTCTTGAAGACATCGCCTTTTGGTCCCAGTTTAGACCCAGCCTGAGAATGTTTTCTTTTTTTGGAGTCCTTCTTAACTTCCACTACATTTGTAACACCCTAAACCCAGCCCGGACGTTATGGCTGAATCTAGTGCATCACATTGAAGTGTTTTAGCGAAAATCGTGTTTTCATTGAAAACCCTTCTTTAAAAAAACCTTGATTAACTTATAAAAACTCTTTATTTTTCAATCACGAAAACCTGTTCTAAACATATGATTTTATGAAAACCTGTCATTTTAAAATTCTGTTGCGGAAGCGTAGAAAAACATAATATGATTTAGCAAACCCATGTTCAGCATTTCGTAATTACAACACATGAAAATATAAACCCAAATAATAACAAAATGAAAGCCTTATTACAATCTGGTCGAAAAAGTACTTAATAAAATAGATGCTTGTATGCTTTTAAGAGAAAAACAAGTCCATGTTGCCTTGCTAGCTGGCCACCCAGAGTCCCTCCAAACATCGAACCTTCTACTGAGCATCACCTGAGAAAAATAAAAGAGGGGGTGAGTTTTCGCAAACTCATTGTGTACAACCCTCGACGAGTAACAAGCATTCAATAAGCACTATACATCAAACATGCAATGCAATCCCATCCTAATAATCTATCCACTACACACTAGCTCTGTCCCCTGTCACATCATGTGGGGATATAAATATCGACCAACCCATCCGACACATCTATGGTAGCCCCGTTGTGGAACTACCTGCATTTACACATTGGGCTTAAAAGCCGTCGGTGGATCCACGATTGTCAAGCAACTATGCGATCCTCATGTACTTCCTCCTTTCCATGATTCCCAACCCACATGCAACCTAAGCAGAATATCATATGTATGTAGCATATATGCATGTCACATCCATAAAACTTACATTCAAGACCTAGGGTATTTTGGTCATTTTCGCCCTTAGGGGTATTTCGATAATTTTCCTTTTATTACGATTTTCACTTGCCTTGGCCCGTCAACAAATCCCGTGGGCTAAGATGAACGAATACTATGCACCAGGTAGGATTCCAGAGAAGAGGAGGTGAGTCATTAAGACCGCTTAAGTACCAAGCTCTCCCTAGATCCAATCCTAGACATGCATATACCCGTTGCCACACCTTAACCCTTTGACTTGTCCACAGTCACAATAAATTAATTAAGTTTTATGTAGTCATCATATACTAGGCCCAAAACCCCTTACAAAGCCCAGTCAAATTCACATACCTGTATATGGCCCACTAGGCCCAACCATATTCATATGACCCATTAGGCCCAAATAACCTGTATACGGCCCACTAGGCCCAATCATATTCATATGGCTCATTAGGCCCAAATCACATTCACAGTCATGTACTCATATGATTTCCATCACATAGCAACAATAATCAATTTTTGCCTATTATGGGCCCAACAGCCCATCAGGCCCATTAAGCTTATTCTGGCCCGGTTGGCCAAATCACAGCCCAAGTCCATGGAATCTCCCATGGGCCTCAGACAACCTATCGATTTCTTTCTCACGAGTGTTTGCACACTCGCAAGACTACCGTAGCCTAACTTTTGACTTTTTAACTTTTCAGCATTTCGACTTTTCGGCTTTTGCCGATTCATTGTGTGTGTGTAGTGTATGTACACACTTGGTAAGCAAGCATGCTGCGATTCCCTTAGTCACCAACCTACAAACGATATCACCCTTCAATTAACCACATGCTTAATACATATCTTTACTAAAACCGAAACTTTACCTTAACCTTACCTTGCGCGATAAGTATAACAACCCCTTCTTAAATCACTAACCACGATCAACTCCTAGATCTACATCAATCTTAACTATTAGAAACCAGAATAATAGGTGACTCATATCCAACACAAGTCCCCTTACCTTAACTCTGACTATTCGACCAACTAAGATTAAGAGTACTTACCAAAGTCCCTTACCTGAAGAGCAAATCGACAGGGATCCAAAAACTGAGATTCGATACCTAATCCTACCCAAAACCGATTAGAAGAAGTGAGGAACAATAATTGATACTTTAGCAAAAATTGATTGGAAGAGCAAACACTTACACTAGATTCGGTCAAAGAGTATTCGGCCAAGAAAGTTTCTGCCCTTTGCGATTTTGTATGGCAAAATAGAGTTATTCGGATCCAAGGAAAAGGAAAGAAAAGTTAGCAATGAAGTAGAAGAAGAATGGAAATCGACAAAAGAAAAGAAAGATAGAAGTAAGGGTTTTCAGCTTTTTGGATCTTGAAGAGAAAAGGGTTCCGGTAACAAGGTGAAAAAGATTTCGGCATTAGTTTGGCAACCTTGCATTCGGCACCTATTTATAGCCCTTATAGCTGAAATCCTCATGGCTAAATTCCCTATTCAGCTCCATCACTTCCCCTTCTCATCTCCTCGTTTTTCTCCCTGATAACTCTCCAATCTATTTTCTAACTTTTCTCTTCTGAACACTCCCCTTGAAGTCCATCTTCATTCCACTTCCAATCTTCTAGAAGGCCAAAATTAAACTTCTAAAAAATACTAAGCTAGGACTCGAACCTTGGATCTCCTTGCTAGCCACTAATGCCACCTCCCTACACTCTAAGTGGCGTCACCTAGCCACTCCTCCATTTGGCTTTTTGATGCCCTTTTCCCCTTATATTTATTTAAAAGCCCAACTGCTAGCCATCAGGGTTCCTTTAATAATTATACTATAATTCCTTCTACCCCTAGATTCAAACTCAACCCTTGACCCAGACCTACCATCGTGTAATTAACACTTAACCTGAATTGCTAAGCACAAAACGAAAAAAATTTGAGATTTCGGGGATTTTTTTTTTGGGTTTTGGGATTTTTTTGGGGCGTTACAACATTTACCTTGACAAAGTTAGGATTGATTGTTTTGTTTAGCCTTTGAATCGCTCGTTGATTGTCTTCTTCAATTCGAAGTCTAGCAATCAGATCTTCCACTGCCATTTCCTTTCTTTTATGCTTAAGATAGTTCTTGAAGTCATTCCCAGTAGGGGAAAGTATTTCAGTAATGGCTACCACCTAAAAAGATTCATTTATAACCATCCCTTTTGCGAGAATACCATGAATGATCATTGGAATTCATACACCTGATTTACAACAGCTTTAGAATCAGCCAGTAAAAAGTTTATGAACTTGGGAATTAAGAATTTCTTAGCACCAGCATCTTCAGTTTTATGGTCCAGTGATTCCTATAATTCCTTAGCCGTTTTCTTGATATTGTATACTTCACAAAGTTTCTTAGGTAAACTATTCAAATGTAGTTACGACTAAGGATTCAAAGTTGTTCCATCTTTTGGCAATGTTGAAAGCGGTATTAAAATCTCTCTCATCCTCTATAAAAATAGGAGGATCATCCTTAAAAAATTTTGCCATATTCAACATGGTCAAATAGAACAACATTTCTTGTTGCCATGTTTTAAAATTCTCTCTAGTGAATTTCGTAGGCTTTTCATTATGACTCATAGTCATAGGTAACGTTTGGCTTGTAGCCTGAGCCTGAGCCTGAGCCTGAGCCTGAGACTGAGCCTAAGCTTGAAAAGTGACAATCACCTCAGCCTTTGAATTGGATGAGTTGTTTGACGTATGAGACATTTTTCTGTATTCAGAATGAAGAACTAGAATACATAAATAAATTAAAATCTGAAACAAAAGTATAAACCAACCTAAATAAGTTACGATGGTAATCTGTACGCCTTAGATTAAAACTACAACAAATCATCTATCTTAAGAATGTAAGAAAAATTTAATATTGTATGTAGTATTAATATGTTAGTAACAATAATAATGTAATACAATGCAATAGTAGTAACACAACAGAATACCTATAATAGGACAGAGTTAAAAATTGGAAGAGGAATTTTGTTGAGGCTTGTATGAACTGTTTCCTTAAGACAGATTCGACCTCTCCTTGGTGCTTTAAGTAATGTTGGATGTCTGTCTCTCAGGATACAACAACAAACGATCACAGTAGTAGCACAACAACAGTGATCAATCGAACATAATCTTACCTTTTTCTGTTACCAGGAGGAATAAATTTAAAAGGAATTTTTTATATTGATGGTTTTTGGTGATGTGTTTTGGAAGTCTCCTAACTTGGTTTTATATAGAGTAGCGGAAATGAATGAAGAGATTTAGATTATTTCATGAAGAGTTTTGTTGAAAATTTAATAGATATAAGTGAACAGACACAATGAAAGAAAAGATGCAATATTAAACCAAAAACAATGAATCTATTCTCCAAGAGATAAAATTGTTCAAAAGATACAACTGTTTATCAAGAGACAGAACTATTGTTTTATTTGAGCATAAATTTATCATTCATCACTCAACAATTTTGAGTATATTATATAGAATATAGATCCATAATTTATTATTCAAACCTTCAATTTTATCAATAAAATAATATGCCTTAAAGTTCCAAAATATCCACTATTTTCCAACACAAACAACTCATCTCAACCCTTGTTCAACAATGTGTTTGACACTCCTAAGAGCTTTCCAAGTAATGGAAGGATTTGAGGAACAATGTTCACCATTTAGATACTTGTCTTTAAAAGCTCCATTTAGATACTTGTCTTTAAAAGCTTTTCCCATGGGGATTTGTTTTGGTGAATAAGCGTCAAACAAAAGTTTCAAAAGTTGAGCTTGGTTTTTGAAAAACATTTTTCGAATACCAAGCTCACCATATGTTTTTGAAAAATGTGTTGTTTGCCAGTTTGCATGATGGAGTTTGTTACAATCTTTAGGACCCCCATAGCAAGTTCCTATTAATTTTGTTGGTCCTCACAAGTATTGATAGGAAACTGCCTATATTCCAGGTAATAAGAGGGGATGAAGGATATGGTAGATTTTGTAAGAACTAGTCTACCAATAGGTGAAAGCATACTTGCTTTCCTACCAACAAGTTTGGATTGGATTTTCTCAATAATGAAATGGTAGTTGGCTTTGCTAACTCCCTTATGATAAATGGGTAACCTAAGATATTTCCCTAAATTAGTAGTTTCTTAAATACTAAGAGAGTTCAATATTTGTATCCTCTTATCTAGGTGGATGTTGCGAGAAAAAAAGAATCATAGACATTTGAAGACTAACTTTTTGTCTTAATTTGAGGCAAAAAGTGTTAAGAATTCTTTGAAGAATAGCCACTTATTTTTTCGACACGAGCAAAAAGAATGATATCATCAATAAAAAGGAAATACAAGAGATCTAAAGAATTCCTAGAGCATTTAAAGGGATCTAATTGTAACATCCTTAACCCATAGCAGTCGCCGGAATAGGTTAAGAGGCATTACCAAACTTGTAACTCAATTCAGAACAATTATTTATCCAGGAACATCATAATTTAGTCAATGCCATTCATTCACATTCAACATGTACTTAAATCAATCATACAAAGCTTAAAACATACATTTAGGACTAAATCGTAACATAATAAAAATTTCATAAACTTAAAAAAAAATTCAACTTTTTTAGTATCACACGCACGTGTGAACAGGCCGTGTGCCTCACACAGCTAGTAGACACACCTATGCCTTAGACCATGTGAAAATAGGGCATACATACCGACTTATGTCACACGGCCAAGGACACGTCCATGTGCCAGGCTGTGTAAAAACTAAAGAGTATACTAACTTGGGTCATACGACTAACCACACGCCTGTGTGCCCTTCGAAATGGCCACACATGCTCGTGTATCAGGCCATGGCAAAAATGTAGGGTATATTGACTTATGCAACACAGCCAAGTCACACGCCCGTGTGTGAGGCCGTGTTGAGCATACTAACTTCAGTTTCATTTCTGCTCCAGGGGACACATGATCGTGCAACATGATCGTGTGTCACACACGGCTAAGACACATTATAATGCCCCAAAAATTTAGGGTCTGTAATTTTGCATGTTTTGACACAAATTTCATGTTTGCTTTACTGGCTTAATGGTTTGGGTGTGTTTGGGAGTGTTTGAGAAGCCTGGGTTTGAGTTTGGGCCTTGGCAGAATTTTTAGATTTGCTTTTAAGTGAAATTGGTAGTTAGCAGTTAGGGCTTATGTTTGAGTGTGTGTAATTTTATGCCATAAGGAAGTATGTGGTCTAGTGGTTGTGGTGTCATTCTAGTGGAAAGGGGATCTTGAGTTCGAATCCCATGACAAGCAAGGAGCCTCTATTTTGCTACCAGGGCACAACAAGAGTTAGTGTTGGATTTGAACTCTGGTGATGGGAAGTTTGAATTGGTCTTGTGGATGGTTGTGGAGGATATCAAGGAGAGATAAGGGGAGAGAATCAAGGATATTTTCAAGGAGTTTGAGTTGGGAAGAGTTGTAGCTGAAATAGGCAACTGGATGGTGCAAAATTCGGCCAAGGGGTTTGGGGGTGTGCATTTTTGGCAAATGGTATTATGTAGTGGCCGAATTACCTTTTAGGCATTTTAGGGTTCTCCGTTTTTAACTTCTTTTCTCTCTAGTACCGACTTCCTTGGCTATAACTTGTGTTTCTTCATAATTTTTTTAGTGCAAGTCTTTTGTATCAACATACTGAAAGTCTTGTGTTGTTCTACTCAAACCTTTTTCCTCTCTTCCTTGCTTCTAAAGCTGCTGAATCACTCATTGGCCGAATATCGACTACCTATTCTTTTCTTTCTAGTCGAACCTATTACTATCTTGTCTTCAATATTTCTTCTTTTTTTTTTAAAGATAGATTAAGCCGAACACAACTACTTCTTGCCCTTTTATTGTTTCTTTTCTTTTCAAGGAAGCTGAATACTCTGCGTTCCTAAACCGTTGCTTCATCTCTTCAAGTTTTGGGTAAGTGTTCACTCTAGCCGAACTTGGGTGGCTTCTTTTTTCATGCTCATTTTTTGGTATCTCATGGCCCAAAAGGCTGTTTTCTTTTTATTTGCCCTAAGAATAAGTTCATCCAACACCTTTCTTTCTCGTTTGAATGATGCTAGGGATTCTTTTTCCTTAACCAAGGTGTAGGCCGATTACTTTTCTTTTACAATGGATCTTTCGATTTGTGGTAAGTGCTTTTAGCATAGCATTCATGTATTCTTTTGGGATTGTGGATTCTTATAAGTCGATTAACGGTTCTTGTGAAGGTTATAGCATTAAAAAGAGGTTTGAGGGGCTGGAAGTGGTTGCGGTTGCTGACCGGTAAGTAGCATTAGTTTCTTAAAACATTTTTAATATTTTGGTGATAGATTAATGTGGGGCTGAGACTGTTGATGGGGTTATTGTTATCATAAGTGCTTAATCTTGGAAGCGGTTCAATTACAATCCATAATAGGTGTGTAACTGTACGCTGTGAATCATTACTATCAGGAAATCAGAATAGGTGTGTAATCACAACCGCATGGTTAACTGCGAATCGACAAAAGCTGAAAAGCCAAAACATCGGCATTTAAGGCCTCACGAGTGTGCGAATGCTAGTGTGGTAAATAAAGCCCACTTGGCTTGGGCGACAGACTGTAGAGATTGCCACGAGTATTCTCGTGGGCTTGGGCCGTTATTGGCCACGTTGGGCCGAAATGGGCTGTGTGGGTCCAATGGGCGCGTTGGCCCCATACAGATTAAATCCAATGTAAGTCATAATTAATGGACTGGGCTATGTAGGTCACATAGCCATATCTGAATTTGGGCTAAATGGGCTACACGAGCGTGTGGGCCCACTTGGGCCGAGTATGGGCCTTGGGCCCATTTACACTATAGTGATCATTTAGGTAATCTGGGTCGCTTGAGGCAACTATAGACCTTCGTTAAGGTCAAAATCTGAGCTGAAACCTCTAAATAGGTAAAATGGCCATAATACCCCTAATAGGTAAAATGACCATAATGTCCCTGTATGGTAGAATGATGATTATGCCCTTATGTTCCACATGACGGATGTGCTTATGATTTACATATATGATTGTACTGAGTATGACCTTGCATACACATGATATTTATGACATGACATACTGCATGGTGTTGGGATTTTGATATGGAGGAAGTACTGTACTAGTGACTATGTCACATTCACTGTTGTTGGTGACTATGCCACAATTACTGATATTGGTGGCTTTGCCACACTACTATTACTGCCAGCTATGCTGCATTATTATTACTGACAGCTTTGCTACGATATTGGTGTGCTAGTTGGGTGGGTCGATTTAAATCCCCACATGCTATGTTGGTTGGTACGGGTGGTGTGCTGGATAGATTTAGGATGGGTTGCATATTTGCACTGATACTGTATTGGGCTTAGGCCCACACTATTACTCTATAGGGCTAAGGCCCATACTGATACCGCATGCACTGTTTACTGTCTGTTCGTAAAGGGATTACACACTAAGTTTTCGTAAACTTACCCTTTCTTTTAACTGCACATGTAATCCCCAATCTTAGATGATTTGGAGCTACGAGGGACTCAGAGGTGACCACACGGTCGCAGTTGATCTGCAACCAGACTTTATTTATTTCAAATTTCATATTAGGTTTTCGTTTACATAATAAGTCCATTTGTGGTTTTAAATTTTATTTGGATTTTGATTTCTTACCTTATACTACTAGACTAGGAAGAGATGAGTTTTTAAAACAATAACTATTTTCTGAGACACGCGATTTAAACTTTCTCAACTTATAAAAAGCTTTCGCGTTTTTTTTTTTAAATTAATTTATTATAACACTGAAGATTAATAAGATAACCGTTTTGACGAGCATTTTTTAACTATTAAAAAGGGATTTAATTTCAGTAGCGAATTATTACCAAAAAGATCAATTTTTGAAAAGCACTTTGATGTGACACACCAAGCTCAGCCATAACGTCTAGGCTGGGTTTAGGATGTTACATTTTGTGGTATCAGAGCCAGGTTATAAAACTCGGCTGTGGAATGGGTTTCTGAGAGCTTTTCTCAAAATTAGGGTTTAAAAAAAAGTTTTCTTAAAATTTGGTTTTTGGAAAAGATGGTTTCAAAGGAATTTGAATGGTTTTGAAACAACGTTACTGGAAGTGTGGCACACCAAGTCTTCGGTGCCAAATCTGTAAGTCTCTGCCATTATCTATTGCTAGGGACTGAAATTTTATACTGAGTGACTACTGTAGGTAGTAGGTTTACACTGAAATTCTTTTGTTAGAGTAAATTGAGACAATAGAAGACTGAAAACTGTAGTAAGATTTTGTTTTGCAGAAACAAACCTTAATTACTGTCGCTCATAACACATTATTAATAATCACTGAAACTATAAACTAATACATAATACTTTTAAACAGATAAATTGCTATCAAAATGAGCACAAGAGGTACTCGCCGAGGAAGTGTTAGGGCTAGGTCTTCAGCGTCGGGTCACATGCCTACTAGGGAGGCACCAGCCTCACTAGTAACTGAGACAGGGTCTCATGACCGAGTAGCTGGGGATGATGCTCTATCCCAAGCAATACTGCATGTTCTTGAAAGGGTTGCTGGAGCGAGTACTAGGTCAGTGGGCCAAGGGTCAATTTCTGAGTGACTCCGATCTGATGGAGCAGAAATCTTCAGAGGTGTTTCTTGTGTAGCCCTAAATGTGGCTGAGTATTGGTTGGAGGCTACCGAGCAGATAATGGGCAACTTTGATTGTACTGTGGAACAAAAATTAAAAGGAGCAGTGTCTTTACTGCGAGATGAGGCCTACCAATGGTGGCTCTCCGTAAGAGAGGGTACGCAGGTCGACCGTATGACATGGGATTTCTTTATAGCGGCATTTACAGGGAAGTATGTGGGCGCAAGTTATATGGACGCCCGAAGGAAGAAATTTCTAAATTTGACTCAGGGGAATAAGACTATGGCAGAGTATGAGGCAGAGTTTTTGTGGCTGAGTTGGTATGCTCGTGGGATAGTCGCAGCTGAGTATAAACTCTATGTGCGATTCGAGGATGGCCTTCGAGATGAGTTACGTGTGTTGATAGCCCCGTAGAAGGAGTGAGACTTTGCTGCCTTTGTTGAGAAAGCAAAAATTACTGAGGATGTGAAGCGCTCTAAGCGCTAGAACCACGAGAAAGATAGGGGCAGAGTTAAGAGAGATTTTGGGCCCTCAGGGTCTTCTAGAAGGCCTATAAAGAAGGCCAGGTTTGTTGGGCCGGTGCGAGCTGGAGTTCCTGTCGTTATAGCTAGACCACAACCTTGTGCTTAATTTGGGAGATCTCATCTGCGTGAGTGTTGAAAAATATTGGGGTGCATTTCAGATGTGGGTGCATGGACCATCAGGTTAAGGATTGTCCTTAGAGGCCTACTCAAGTGCAAGCTGCAGGTTTGGATTATGTTCAGCCACCGAGAGGTCGTGGTCAGGCCAAAGGTGGGTACGATATTGGACGAGGTCATGGAACACCAGGCAGAGGTATTGGTAACACTGAGGCGAGGCAGCCTGCGCTGGTCTATGCTTCTCGTCGTAGAGAGGATGGTGATACATCTGACGTCATAACTGGTACGTTCCTAATTTATAAGGTACCATACACTGCCTTAATTGATATTGGGTCTACACACTCGTATGTTGCATGCACTGTGTCTAGGAAGTTGGGTATTCAGTTTGAAAGCACTGTTAGTGAGATGACTGTATTAAGTCCGCTGAGACAGTCGGTTATGGTAAATAAGTTATTTAGAGATGTGCCCCTAGAGGTTCAAGGGGTAGTCTTTCTGGAGGATTTGATGGAATTACCGTTTGGTGAATTCGACCTTATATTGGGTATGGATTGGCTAGTGAAACATCATGCGAGTTTGGATTGCGCTGCTAAGCGTATGGTGTTGAGGACTACTAGGGGTGAGGAGGTGGTCGTGATGGGGGAGCGAAGGTATTATCTGTCTAACGTAATCTCAGCATTAAGGGCCGAGAAACTGGTTCACAAGGGTTGCGAGGCATTTTTAGCTTATATCAGTAAATCTGATTCTAAAGGTCCTTCGATTGAAGATGTCAAAACTATTAAGGAGTTTCCAGATGTTTTTCCTGAAGAGCTTCCTGGATTGCGTCCGAACCGTGAGGTCGAATTTGGTATTGAGCTCCTACTTGGCACAGCTCCAGTATCCATCGCCCCTTATAGGATGGCATAGAAAGAGCTGGTGGAATTAAAGGCTCAAATTCAAGAGCTGCTAGACCGAGGGTTCATCCGACCGAGTGTGTCTCCATGGGAAGCACCAGTGTTATTCGTGAAGAAGAAGGATGGGTCTATGCGCATGTGCATCGATTATCGTCAACTGAACAAACTGACTATCAAGAACAAGTACCCTTTATCGAGGATAGATGATCTGTTTGATCAGTTGCGAGGAGCTTCGATTTTTTTCAAGATAGATCTTCAGTCGAGGTATCATCAGCTAAAGGTTAAGGAAGCTGATGTGTATAAGACTGCGTTTAGGACTCGTTATGGTCACTACGAGTTCCTAGTGATGCTGTTTGGTTTGACAAATGCATCAGCTGCTTTCATGGATATGATGAACTGAGTGTTTCAACCCTAATGGGATCGGTTTGTAGTAGTGTTTATAGATGATATTCTGGTGTATTTGAGAACCGAGGAGGATCATGATGCACATCTTTGAATTGTTCTACAAATTCTGAGAGAGAAACAACTGTACGTGAAATTCAGCAAATGTGAGTTTTGGCTGCGAGAGGTGACATTTTTGGGTCACGTGGTGTCTGCCAAGGGGATTAGGGTTGATCCCCAAAAAATTAAAGCTGTATTGGATTGGAAACCACCAAAAATTGTATCTGAGATTCGAAGCTTTCTAGGTCTAGCAGGGTCTTATAGACGTTTTGTTGAGGGGTTTTCATTAATTGCTGCACCTCTGACTAAGTTGCTGCGTAAAAGGGTACCGTTTAATTGGACTGATAAGCAGTAAGAGAGTTTTGAGAAACTGAAGAATGTTCTGACTGAGGCCCCTATTTTGATACAGCCAGAGCCTAGGAAAGAATTTACAGTCTACAGTGATGCGTTGCTCATTGGATTGGGTTGTGTGTTGATGCAAGAAGGTAAGGTGGTTGCTTACGCGTCTCACCAGCTTAAGCCTCATGAGACGAATTACCCTACTCATGACTTGGAGTTAGCTGCGGTGGTTTTTGCACTAAAGATTTGGAGGCATTACTTATATGGTGAGAAGATTACTATTTACACAGATCATAAGAGCCTCAAGTATCTCCTTACTTAGAAGGAGCTGAACCATAGGCAACGAAGATGGATAGAGTTGCTTAAGGATTATGACTGCTCGATTGAGTACCACCTTAGTAAAGCTAATGTGGTAGCTGATGCACTGAGCCGTAGGGTTGTATCTGATTTAAGAGCAATGTTTGCTCGTCTCAGCCTCTTCGATGATGGTAGCTTGTTAGCTGAACTGCAAGTGAGACCGACTTGGACTGATCAAATTAAGGAGAAATAGTTGTTGGATGAGTCATTAGTTCCTCGTTTTTGACAAGTCGAGAATGGTGAGACTATGGATTTTGGGCTGAATAGTGAAGGAGTGCTATGTTTCCGAGGGAAAGTTTGTATACCGAGGGATTCTGATTTGAGACAATATATACTGCAAGAAGCGCATGGTGGTCCATATGCTATGTACCCTGGCAGAAATAAGTTATACTGAGATCTTCGTGAGCTGTACTGGTTGCTAGGGTTGAAACGCGAAGTTATTGACTATGTGAGTAAGTGCCTGACATGCCAGCAAGTGAAAGCTGAGTATCAACTACCTTCTGGGTTACTGCAGCCAGTTAAGATTCCACTCTAGAAGTGGGAGAGGGTATCCATGGACTTTGTGAGTGGGATACCCTAGACGCCTACTAAGAAGGATTCGGTATGGGTGATTGTAGACCGATTGACTAAATCTGCCCATTTTGTACCGGTCTGTACTGATTATTCGTTGCAGAAATTTGTTAAGTTGTATGTGGCTGAGATTGTAAGACTGCATGGTGTACCAGTTTCTATCATATCTGACAGAGATCCTAGATTTTGATTTCTTACCTTATACTGCTAGACTAGGAAGAGATGAGTTTTTAAAACAATAACTATTTTCTAAGACACACAATTTAAACTTCCTCGACTTATAAAAAGCTTCCGCGTTTTTTTTTTTAAATTCAATTTATTATAACACTGAAGATTAATAAGGTAACCGTTTTGACGAGCACTTTTTAACTATTAAAAATGGATTTAATTTTAGTAGCAGATTATTACTGAAAAGATTACTTTTTGAAAAGCACTTCGATGTGACACGCCAGGCTCGACCATAATGTCTGGGCGGAGTTTGGGGTGTTACACACCTGCCCGTGTCCCTGCCCATGTGGACAAAAATAGGCTATTTACAAAGCCATTTTGCCACCCTATAAACACAAACATTATTGACCACATTTATACAACTCAATTGGCAACCCAAAATAACCATTTCAATACACATTATAAGCCATATCAAAACTTATTAATTACATATCCAAATACCTATTTCACCACATGCATAATCCATACATCTAACATCAATATATCAAGACTTCATTGCATAATTTCATTCCATCATTCCTTGCTAAAACATACTATAATTAAACACTTCAATTCAACCCAAAACATAACATCAAAATAAGCCAAATAACATGGCTTAACTTATACACAAAAATATGCCAAAGTCATAATATCAAGTAACATAACTAATATCTTCCAAACTAGCCTATACATGCCATATTTACTTATATCCACAAGATCAAAAGTACCGATCAGAAATTGGATAGTATGATGTACAACTCCGACTTGTTCAAAACGAGCGAGCTAACGAACCACTATAAAATATAGAAAAAGAAACAAAGTAAGCTTTATAGCTTAGTAAGCCCTTATAATTCAGAATTAAACTTACCATTTATACATAATCAAAGCAATACAAATATGCAACCAATTCAATTAGCCAATAACTAATCACAAGTATTAATTCAATGTTAGTCATTGTAAACATACATGAAATCATCCATTAATACAATGTTTATCACCATTCCAAATTCATATATCATGCATAACATTAATAACCTTTATAAACTGTAACTCTTCTGTATAACATTGTTTAGGCCCATTGAACCTATTAGACTTCAAAGGATAGTCGAGTGAACAATGTTGTAATCCATCAATTCATCATCATACATGCTCTTTCGAGTCATGGTCGGTAAGCTCCTCCTGAGTTGATGAACAATAAGCTCTATTGAGCTGAAATAGTAAGCTCTATCGAGCTGAACAGTAAGCTCATACGAGCTAAAATGGTAAGCTCCAATGAGCTAAAAACAGTAAGCTCTTTCGAGCTGAATCGATAAGCTTCAATGAGGTAAAACAATAAGCTCTTACTAGCTGAATCGGTCAGCTCCAATGAGCTGTGGTGAGTCCGCAACAAATGCAGAAGCTCGACCAAAACAGTAATCCCAGTAACATGTTACCCGTATCCAATGAATTCAAATAGTTCAAATGGGCTCGGTAACACATACAATATATGTAACGCCCCCACGCCCAAAACCGTCATCGGAATTAAGCTTGAGGTGTTACTAATCTTATATTACCTTTTTAAACAATTCTAACTACTTATATTAATTTTCGGAATAAACTATTTTTCTGTGTCATGGTTGCTTAAAAATTTATATCTCAAGTTACTAAACTCGAAATCCAATTCCGTAAATTTTCTATGAAACTAGACTCATATATATATTTACTAATTTTTTTTCTAGAATTTTCGGCTGGGCCAATTAGTACAGTTTATTAGTTAAAGTCTCTCCTATTTCAGGGTTCTACTGCTCTGACCTCTGTGTATTACGAATCATATATCTCTCTGTACAGAATTTAAATGACTATGAGGTTTGTTTCTCTTAAAACTAGACTCAGTAAAAAATCTGTACATATAAAGTATGACTTTTAATTATTTTTATACAATTTATGGTGAATTTACAAAGTCAGAACAGGGGATCCAGAAATCACTCTGGCCCTATTTCACAAAAATTCAAATATCTCATAAATTATAATTCACATACCTGTTTTGTTCAATCCATATGAAAATAGACTCATTAAGATTAAATTTCATAACTTAATCATCATTTAATTCCATTTCTATGATTTTTAGTGATTTTTCAAATTTAAATCACTGCTGCTGTCAAATTCTGTTTTATGGCAAATTTCATTTTACTAAGGATTTTCATGTGATAGTTACTACTTAATCATACATACTATTAAACATGTATATCATCAGCCATTATATTAGCTAATCACTAGCAAATATTTAAACATCATTCATTGATCATATCATATCAAAAGAAACCAAGTTCCTATACATGCCATACACAAAACGAAACGTCTAACTATACCAATGTAATTTCTTCGATAGTGTGATCGGGTCTCCGACGTTTCCTTCGATCCCCGAGTGGCTTGATAAAAACTATAAGAAAAAGAAAATAAGAGAGTAAGCACTAGGCTTAGTAAGCTTACAAGCAAATAAATTATAACATTCAACATAATGAATAAATATACATGAAGTCATCTAGCCTCATAAACTTTCTTTACTTCTCATTTTCTACCTTCTTCTTTACTCAGTTACCTTCTTTCTTACCTGACCTTTCACTATTCATAAATATAATCTACCTTCCTTTTTTGCTGATAATTCACTATGATTTAACATATACAATGACCCATTACTAAGGATATTAGGGTCGTTCCTGTCTATCAATGTCCTGCCAATGCCATGTCTTCGACATGGACTTACATTAATTATTCCTGTCTCCAATGCCGTATTTATATATATAATATGGGCTTGCATAGCTCATTCTTGTCTCCAAAGCCATATATCTGATATGGACTTACATGGCTCATTTCTATCCTGTCCTGTCAACCCCAATATCCTAATATTCCTAAGGTTCAAACGGGGCTTCCTAATGCTTTTTCTCTGCTACTTCGCCTTTAATTCGACTTTAAATATTCTAAAAAAATAAGTATATAAATGCTGGAAATTAACAATAATAATGTAAAATATAATAATATTGCATTTATTTACTGTAAACTTACCTTGATATAAAATGTGACTAAACTTTACAATTTAGTCCTTTACTTTTTCTTTTCCCCGATCTACTCCTGAATTCCATTCTTCTTGATCTATAATAGCAAATTTAACTTATTTAATACATACATTCATTAAAACATCATTTAATATGAACTTTGGCAAAATTACATTTTTGCCCCTAAACTTTTGCATAATTACACTTTTGCCCCTAGGCTCGGGAATTAAACTTCATCCCTTATTCTTATGTTTTATGACATGTTGATCATTTTTCCCTTCTATGGCAGCATCAAATTCATACTCTAACATGCACTTATGACTATTAGGTATTTTACCGATTAAGCCCTTTTACTCGTTTTTACCTAAAACCGAGTAGCACAAGTTGTCTAACATAATCTAAGGCCTCATATTCTATCATAAAACATCAAAATAAACACTTTTCACCTATGGGTATTTTTCCAAATATGAACCCTAACTTAAATTATTGCTAGCATAAGCTTTATCGAGCTACTTGGATCTTAAAAACGTAAAAATCATTAAAAACGGGGCTTGGACTCACTTACTATGGAGCTTGAAAATTGAAGAAACCTTAGCTATGGAGAGAGCAAATTTCGGCAGCAACTTATGGAGAAGATGACCATTTTGTGTTATTTTTCCCATTTTATTTCGTTTAATATCCAAATGACCAAAATGCCCCTTCTTACTAAACTTTTAAAAATTCCTTCCATGTCCTAATTTTGTCCATGAACTTAAAATTGGTCAAATTTCTATTTAAGACCTCCTAATTAATATTCCAAAACAATTTCATACTAAAAACTTCTAGAATGTAAATTTTGCAACTTATTCGATTTAGTCCCTAACTTCAAATTAAGCATTTTATGCATAGAATTTCATCACGAAATTTTCGCACAATCATGTAATCATATCATGAACCTCAAAATAATAATAAAATAAATTTTTCTACCTCGGATTTGTGGTTTCGTAACCACTATTCCGTTTAGGCCCTATTTCGGGATGTTACAATATAACAGTGAAAATATCACTATTATACACGTTCTATCTAATAATCACAAGTAAATAAAAGTTCGATTCTAATTATACGAACTTACCTCGTAACCTCAGATAAAACTATCGACTATTCGTCCACTTTTTATTTTCCCCGATCTAAACTCGATCTCGGCTTATCTTGATCTATATAACATCAAATTAACTCATTTAAACTTTAATTCAATTCAATTTAGCCTAAACATTCATTTTGGCTAAATCACAATTTACCCTAGAATTTTGACTACTTTGCAATTTAGTCTTTTTTACACAAAATGACAAATTTATGCAATTTACCTTTAACCCATGTATAGCCGAATTTCACATAACCTCATAACAGCCCATATTTTCATTTTATTCACATTTTGAACCACAACATTTCTATCTTTCACAATTTAATCCCTAATTCTCATTTTTGTCAAAAATCACTTTATAAAATTAGTATATCTATTAACAACCATCAATAGTCAAACAAGAAAATTCAAAATACCCAAGTATTCAACAATGGCATATCTCAAAATCTTTAGACATTTCAAAATCTAAGGTACGGGCTAGCTAGATTGAATTGCAACAAACTCAAAAACGTAGAAATCATTAAAAATCGAGTCAAAATGGACTTACAATTTGATCCTACAATGGTCGAATGTTTTCAAGCTCTCCCAAACCCTATTTTCTCTTTTACAATAGGTTGAATGAAGAAGATGACACCAAATTAAGTTTTTGTTTTATTGATTTTAACATTAATTACTTATTTACCAATTTAACCTTTAAAACATTTAATAATTTCAAAAATACCAAGCCAACCACTTCCACTATGTAATTAAAGGACTAATTACGATGCAGGTACTCCCATATTTCAAGTTCATATCCATATAGTTCTTTTATCAAGTTGAACCCTAATTTTACACTTTACGCGATTTAGTTCTTTTTACCGAATTAAGCATTTAAACGATAAAATTTCTTTACAAAACTTTCACATAATTAATATATCATGCTGTAAACCTTATTACAATAATAAAATAAATATTTTGACTTCAGATTTGTGGTCCCGAAACCACTATTCTGATTTGACCTAAAAACGGGCTGTTACACTAATCCTTCATGAGACATGCATTTTGCATTGAAAAGACTAAGGTATTCCATGCAAAAGATGAAATTGTAAGAAGAAAAAGGATCCTCCTGTCTAATACCATATAAGGGTTTGGAACTATTAACCTTACCTCCATTAATGATAACCAACATTTCCAATGAGGTAATACAACTCATTATAAGATCAATCCATTGCTTTGGAAAGTTAAAGAACAAAAAGACTTTCTTAATAAAGTGTTATTCAAAATGATCAAAGGCCTTTTCAAGGTCAATCTTGATGGCAAAGTAACCTTTTTTCTTTTCTTTTTCATCAAGCAATAGATTGTCTCTTGTACAATAATGGCATTGTCAAAAGCTTATCCGCCTGAAATTAAGATTGCTTAAAGAGGGAAAATAAGTTTCACAAGCAAAGGCCAAAGCCTAGAATCAAGAATCTTTGCAACCACTTTGTAAGAAGTGTTTCAAAGACTACTAGGTTGAAATTGATTAATGGTAACTGGGAAAGAGCATTTCGAAAAATAGGAGATGAGTGTGCCATTTAATTCCTTTAGCATGGTATGAATGTCTAATATTTCCATAATGGTTTTGCTAAAGTTTGTTTTAAGAGTATCCCAACATTTTTGGAAGAAAATGAGGTGAAGACCATTAGGGCTCGAAGCTTTCATAGGTTTAAAGGACCATATTGACTTGCATATTTCATCATCAAAATAGGAAGGAAAAGAGTGTTAATCTCGACTTGAGATAACTTGGGCCAAACCAAATGGCAAGGAGGAGGTGAAAACTCACTAGCAACTTTCTCAAAAGAAAAAGAATATTAATAAAATGGTTGTTAATGAGGCTGGCAATAGAATTTGGGTCAATGACCAAATTTCCTATGTGATCAAAGAGACTAACAATTCGATTATTACTTCTACGAAGGATAGTATGTAACACCCCAAACCCGAACTAGACGTTATGGCCGAATCTGTGATGCCACATCAAAGTGTGTTTCAAAAATTAAGTCCCGTTGAAAAAAAATCCTTTCTATATTAAAACCTCGTAGATTATCTTTATGAAAATCTAAGTATCTTGCTCGTTGTTAAAACTCAAGTTGGTTTAGAAAAATTTTAATCATATTAAGTTATTGTTGCACTTTCAAAAATAAGGTTTGTTTGCGGAAACTGTTTAAGATATGGTACGATTACGTGGTGTTCTGAAAACATATGTCTATGAAAAATCGCATCCTACTGCTAGCAAATATAATTTATAGTAAATAAATTCCAAAAAGAAAAATAAAACTTAAGAGGCCATATTACATAATAAAAACCAAAATTAAATTACTTATAAAATAAAAGTTAAGAGTGAAAGTAGGTACAGTTGTGCGGCCACCGTCGAGTCCCTCGCAGCACTGGCCCACCTAAGGATTACCTGCGTAGAAAAGTAGAAGGGTGAGTTTATGAAACTCAGTGTGTGATCCCTTAATAGTGGTCAATCAAACAATAGGCAGATACAGTCAAGGCCTAAGCTCGTTTCACTGACAGTCCAGTATCAGTATGGCCTTAGCCCATTACAGTAACAGTATTAGTATGCAAACAGAAGTCCTACCCATCCATCCTTTACACTCCACTCTGTCTAGCCCTACACTCCATGTGGGGATAAAAGCAACCCACCCATCCCTACACTCCAAATATAACACCGGTTGCGGCACTAAACAGTATTTGTGGTAGAGCTGCCGATACAATACACTTCCTCCAATATATCAAACCCACCCTAATGCAACATGTCTTGCATACGTGTATGCAAAACGGCATGCTCGAATACAGTTGAACATATAATAAGGATATATCAGTCAATTTACCTCTTAGGGGTATAATAGTCATTTCATCTGTATGGGGTCTAAGTGTACTTACCGACCCAACAGTAGGTCCACAGTCGTCTCGGACGACCCGTGCAACCTTAATGGTCAAACTGTAAAATGGGCCTAAAGCCCATAACACGGCCCATGTGGGTCCATGCCCGTGTGGCCCATAAAGCCCAAAAATAACCTTGGTTGTGTGGACTACACAGCCTGGCCCAATAATCTCCACACGTCTATGCGGTTTACCGGTGTGGGGCCTATGAGCTCGTGGAGCCCACACGACCCATTTCGGCCCAACGTGGTTTAAAACGGCCTAAGCCCAAGAAATCGCTCATGGTGGCCTCCACGTTCGAAAACCTATGTTTTACGTGTTCGGTTCACCACAAGAGCGAGCGCACGCTCATGTAGCGACACTAGCCATATTTTTTGGCTTTTGTTGAATTACGATCAGAGTAGTGTGATTACACACCTGATTGCGAAAAACGAGTGAATTAACCCACGTGCACTCCAACCTATTACAGCAGAAGCTTCGGTTATAAACCAAACACACGAGTTGAAAGAAACCCTAACCGATACTTGATCAAAGGATTACTTACTATCGCCTTGCTTGAACGAGAGTGGTCTTAGTCCGTTTAGATCGCTGACGAAAGTTGATAAAAGACTCCCTGCTGATTATCTGCATGACAACCGAAACTATTACTTATGTTTGCCCATACATATGGGTTGAATCAATGTATATCAACCTAAAGAAAACGTAAACCCAAAACAAGGGAAAGAAATATTTGGCCAATACCAACCCAAGCCAAAATATCTCAGTTCGGATCAATCACAATGAATAGCATTACCTCCGATCAAAAACGCGAAAAAAAGGTTCCGATCATTTCTGTAGCACTAGAGGACTCCCTCACTCCTCGATAATTACTTAAATCTGAAAGAACACCATAACCATGAGAAATAAGATAAGAATAGGCATTTAGAAAAAAAGAGAAGAAAAGCAAAAAAGTAGAGGCAATACAGGGACTTACTAGTCAACATTCAGCAATACACTAGTGTAAAGGGAAGGGATCTAGAAAGAACAGAGAGAAGAACAGAAAAGGGGAAAAGAAGTATTTGGTCCAAGGTATAACTGATTGTGAAAGGAAGAAGATAGAATCCAGAACCGAAAGTGACAAGAGGGAAAGATGAAGAAATCGGTCAAAGCTCAAGAGAGGGGAGAATAGACAGGAATCGGCCTAACCAAAAAAAATGCAATTGCGAGAGAGTCAAGAAGAAAGAGTAGCAAAGGAAGTTGGCTAACCAATTGACTGAAAGGGAAATTAAAGTTGCACAACAAGCGCAAAAACAAAAGTACCCGAAAGACACCAAGCAAAAGTCGGCCAGCCAAACCGAAAGTGCAAAGGAAGCAAAAAGAGAAAAAAAAACTTGGTAACAAATGAAATGGAGAAAATAACCCACTACACTCCAGCCAAATTCCCTTGTGCACCTAGAGTCCCCAAACGGCACCAACACTCTCCTCACTTGACTCCTCAAATTTCTCCAACTAAACACTATCCATATCCCTTCAAACACTTAACTTTCCTCCCCACAACACTCCTAGATTTTGGCTACACACTTCCCACTCCCCTCAATACTCTCAACCGCCCATGAGCATCAGAAACCTATTGACAAACAACCTCCTACATGGCACATCAGCAAAAAGACATCCCCCTTGCGCGCAGTGGGACTCGAACTTAAGTCCCTTAGCTTAGTAACACACCATTATCCCTTGGACCAACGAGCTTTTGATGTCACGTTTTACCCATAATAATTTAAAAGACTATTAACTAAAGACCAGGGTTTATTCAAAAAACAAAACAAAGTTTTTGTGGATGCCCAGGCCTGAACCCAAGACTTCTCAGACACTTCCCAAGACACATAATCATTAAGACAAGAATGCATTTGTGTTACACAACATACAAAAAATAAGTACCTACATTTTGGGGCGTTACATAGTAGCAGTATGGAAGAATCTAATATTATGTTCTCCCGCGATGAGCTAATTAACTTTATATTTCATTACCTAGTGTGTTTATGCTTGGTTAAGAATGAATTGATACTTAAAGTATGGTACTTCTAAAGCTCAATAAGAAAATTGCAAAGTTGTTTTTCTAAGTCTTTTTAAATGCCAAAGAGCCTAGCCATGATTTTTCTCTTACAAGAAAAAAATATTTCCAAAAATTTTCTTATTCCAAAGAGAGAGATCAATCGAGATTCTTGAGAGTTTAGAATAAAGGTTATCGTACTAGATATACAACTACTGTGAACAAGATAAAAAAAAGTTATTATGTTGAAACCACATAGGTAGGAAGCAAAAAAGGCATATCACCAAGTTTTGGAAGATTAGACAAAAAAGTGAGCAATATCAAATAGTGGTTAAAATGAGTTCAGGCTAGACGTTTGGACATTAGCATCAGGGTAGATGGACTTCCAAAAGGAATTAGCAAGAGTAAGGTCTATACGCTATTGTCTAAGATTTTCTTTATCCCTAAGATTCAACCAAGTAAAATTTGTTCTTGAGAATCCTAAGTTGGTGAGATGAAAAATACTAAGATAATGGTGGAAAACCCTTTGTCTAGCAGAATTTGTAAAAAGACTACCTTTTTTATCCGAGACAGAGACGACTTCATTAAAGTCTCCAACAAATAACTAAGGAAGACTATGTTTTAATGTGATAGCCATAAGGTTATCCCATAAAATGAAATAGCCATAAAGACATGAACTAGAATATATAGTAGAAAATAACCAAGCTTTCTTTAAGGAAAGTACCATCACAATAGTGTGGATTTCTTATTACTTGTCGCAAATGTTGTCAATAATGATTCTTTTAAAATTCCATATAATCCAAATACAACCCTTACACTTAAGATAGTACTATCCTTAAAAGAATTGTACGAGATTTTTTCAATGATACCTGATTGGATCGTCGGGTCCGAGCTATAAGGTGTCACATTCGTTGTCGGAGTAAATACAATCAAAATAATTACAATTCATATCATTAGGCTTCAAATTATGAGTATTATAAGCAAATAATATGATAAGAATCATTCATGAGTCTTATACGAGCTTACAAAAAGCTCCAAAACTAACCCAAGATTGAATTAAGACTAAATTGCATAGAATTCAAAGTACAAGATTGTCATCATGACGTGAGGCAGTTCCTCGTCTCGCCGTGGCATTAAAGGCCATTTATCGCCGCGATATGATACGTTTAATGTCGCGATGTCACATACTATTTTTCTAGCTTGCATATACCTGAAATATTCAAACAATTATCACACAACATTCACACCTAATGAACAACTATTATATGGAGCATTCTAACACCAACTTAAACACATCACAACTTTAAACATATTAAATCATTGCCCTGTCATTCATAACCAAAATAACTAATGCAATTTCATTCAAACTTATACATATATATATCTATAATAAACTAATCCTTAACATTTCAACCATTCATATCAATTTAGAACATATTTGAACAAAGGACTTACAAAAATAATATGATCACTTGGCCAAATTTTCACATTAACATGCCAACTTCAAAAGATACATGATTTTAGATGCAAACAAAACTTGAATTAACTTAGGTACACGTCAAATAAATAGTGAAAGAAGTAAAAAACATTGTTGAGTTCAGGATTGCTGACTGGATGTTGAAGTTGATGCTCGTGATCTCAAATCAAACCTAACCTGTGCATAGAAAATAAATTGTACGTTGAGCAAAACACTCAATGGTAAATGTAATTAATAAGCTTATGCAAATGCATACAATTAATAATTAAGTTAATCTCAAATTAGTTTGTACCGAATGTTTTCCATATCATATATTCATGCTTATACCAATCATAAAAACTATTCTTACCTTACTACCATTTCTACTTAACACGTTTAAGTTCATTACATGATTAATTCATTACTTACACATCTAGGCATTAACATTTACACTATTAAGGTTACCATTTCTCATTAAAAAATATACAAATAATAACATAACATCAACTCATTACTTACACATCTAGGCATTAACATTTATACATCCTTGTTCACATCCAGCCCCTTTAGGGCTCGTTTTCAATTCATTTTGCATTTACTATTCATATTGCATATCATTCTTCATATCATCAAAGTAATTCATTCATTTATAACCTTATTAACCAACACAGAATCAAAATAGATACACAGATCCACCACCCTGAGTTGCCCAACAATGATGGTCTTCTCACTGAATGATTTGTCACCTCGAATTGCCCAGCAATGATGACTCTATTAAACAGTCTACCACCTCAGATCACCCTAAAACAATGATATTCTATCAATAATCTGACTTTATGGCATGCCAACTATATTTGACTCAGTCCGAACAATTGATAGGGTATTCAACTTTCGATTCACTTTATACAGTTCAAATAATTCTTTAACAAATTTGATTAATTACCAATTCACCATTACAATATATAATACGACATGTTTCAATTCAAGTTCATTCGAGTTTTCAATTATCAATCAGATCAAGGGATTACAATTCTATTCAATTTAGTCCTTATCTCGATAATCTGTAACACCCTAGCTCGTCTCCGTCATTGGATTAGGCTTAACATTTATCTAATAAGAGATACAATCATGCAATTTAATTAATAACATTTAATAACACAATTTAATTATAGTAAACATAAACTTACGAGCCTTAAATCAAGTCTACGGGGCCCTAAAAATAGTTTGGAAACAATCTGGGATCAAATCGAAACATTTCAGAAAATTCAGACAAAACTTGAAATTTTTTGAAATAGGGGTCACACGGCAGTGTGACATACCCCAGACTGTGTGAACATTTGAACTCTGGACACACAGTCGTGTCCCAACCCATGTGTCCACCCATGTGGGTATTCAAAATAGGGCCATACGACTGTGTCATAGGGCGTGTGCCAAATTGTGTATACATTTGATGTTGGGTCACACAGCCGTATCTTAGGTCGTGTGATAGATCGTGTTACATACGGACTTGAGACACACAGCTGTGTTGTAGGCCGTGTACTAGACCGCGTGAAACCTACACTAAAAACAATAATGACACACAACTGTGTGACAGGCTATGTCCCAGGCCATGTGCTTCTCAAAATGACTTTAAAACAAGCCAAAGCATTGACCTTTTCTTGCATAACAAACCACACCATTCCAATCATTTTCACATGACCAAAACATTTTAAAACATACCAAAACCATACGAAAATCAACCAACATAGGTGCCTAACTAATATACCTGTAATTAACACCATAATTTAACACCTCAACTTGACTTAATTTGACATTTCAAGTTCATTCCTTAAGCATACTTCACATATACCAAATAACCATTTCAAAACATCTCATTCAACCATATCTTAGCCACTTTCATATGAAATAACCTAAATGTCACATACCATATATTTTCAATTTCATTTGCAATTCATCAACTAAGGTCATTAAGACACATATAAGCTTGGCATAAACTCAAAACAAACCAAGTTATCAAATCAACATTCAAGCCCTATTACATGCCAAAACACACATATCACTTAATCTAAATGTCTTTCCAATGTACCCTCATTGGTACCATAAGTTAACATCCAAATCAACTTAAACTAAATGCCATAGATTCATACTTTAAACCTACATATATACATTTACAAGCCAACATCAAGGCATATAGGCAAATAAACTTAAACCATATCATATTGTCAAATAGCATAAATAAACTCTTATTACATGCCATTTATAACTGTTAACCAAAACAACCAAAACTACCAGTATGACGAATGGATAGTGTGATGGTGCTCCGATGAGATTCCAACTAATCGAGCTTTCAGTGATCTACAAGGAGAGGAAAACAAATATGTAAGCAACTAATGCTTAGTAAGTTCGTATAAAGGGAACTTAACTTACCAAACATTTTAAATTAAAAACCCAAGTATAATTTCCTATACACACCACTTTCAAAACAAGGTATAAAACATATCTAACATTTCACTTTCAAAATTCACCATTCATACATATTTACTAAACTACCTTTTCCTTTCAATTACATATCTCATCATAATCTATATCATTACTCAAAAATCATAATTCATTTCATGTAATCATATGCCCTTTAAAGCTTTATATACACGTTGAACCAAATGAAACAACCTTGAATATTTGAAAATACTCATTTAACCATTTAATTCTTTAAACACACCACAAACATAACTAGATAACATATTTTTAGACTTCTGAATCATATAATTATACCAAGGCATTAATATTCATTATCAAACTATACTAATCAATACATTCATCTCATATATTTCAATGTAAACAATGGCTCAAACCAAAACAATCCATGCTTCCATTAATATACATGTATACACAAACATATTATTGTACATAAATCCAACTCAAGAGTACTTTAACATTTAAACGTAAAATTTCATGGCCCATTGAACTATAGCAAATTGACTCGAATACTCCGATTTCCCCCAAAACACACCAGAGAGCATCGAAATGTTAGTAGAGGCACCAAAGTGAAAATATAGAGGCACTGAAGTGTGAACAGAGGCACAGAAGTGCAAATAGAGGCACCAAATGTAACACCCCTAACCCATATCCATCGCCGAAATAGGGTTATGGAGCATTACCAAACTTATTACATAAATGAACATACATCTCTCATACAATTATCAATTTCAAATACAAGTCATACATAATCAATCACATGGTCCTTAGTACGAGCCTACTAGGCTCAAATCATGCATTAGGAGTGGTTTGGGACTAAACCGATTACTCAGGAAAAATTTGGAAATCTTAGAAAAATTTTCAAAATACAGGGGGCACACGTCCGTGTGGCTCGGCCATGTGTCTTACACGGCCAAAGACACGCCCGTGTCACAGGCCATGTGGACATTCGAAATAGGATCAAATGGTTGTGTCCCAACCCACATCTGACCCCGTGTAACTCTCTGACTTGGATCACTGGAAACACAAAAATTTACACACTTTTTCATACCCTTTTTTAACTTAAATTCATGCGAATTAGGTTCAATTCTTGTCGAAAAATAATTAATTTTTATAAAATAATTAAAGTGCACTTAAAATATGAAAATGTTGAAATTTAGTTAATTTTATAATTATTTTTGATGAATTTTGGTTATTTTTGACAGATTTGCACAAAGGGCAAAAAATGGCTCGGCAGACATTGCCAGAAGCATAAACCCGAGAACCAATTTGAAGTATCGAGGTGAATTAATTTCCAGCCTAAGATGGTCCAAAATTATATGTATTAATTCATAATATAATTAATTTTAATTTATGTCTAAGTTAATTTGGGTTAATAAATTATTATTAATTAATTATGAAAAAATGGTCTGATTGAACCAAACCGAGTGAACCGAACCGGCCAAGAAGAGGACAGCCTAAAATCGTCCAAGTGCTGACCCAATGCAGCTCATTAGCTCATTATTTAAGCTTCAAAGAAGCCCTTGAAACCTTGTTCAAATTGCAAATCAGCCTTTCCACAATTGATGGCTTTGAAGATTTGCCCCAAGCCATATTTAGCAAAGTTGAAGCCATCAACTTTGCCACATAGATGGCCGGCCAAGGGGTGGCTCTTTGGCTGCTAATTTTAGAAAATTTTAGCTGCCACATTCAGCTATAAAGCCCCCCCTTGGCTGATCATTCAAGGCATCCCTCATTCATTCACATCTCTTCTCTCCTCTCTCACTTTCTCCTCTCATTTCCCACTCCAAGTCCCTTGCTCTCTTGCCGATTTCTCCTTTTGGAAAAGGGGAATTCATCAGCCATTTTGGAGCAATATTGAAGTGTTCATAGCATCCTTGATCGGCGAGGACAACAGAGAACGAAGACGAAGCAACCTAGTCAAGCCACAGAAAAACACCGGATTTGATTCTTGTTCCCTATCTCTTTAATTTTTGTTGTTGTTATGATGAACATATCTATGAATATTTATGTTGTTGGAATGGTTAATTTAATAAGCTTAGCTTGAATTTAATTCGTGTTGGTTTGATTGCATCTCATCTGCTTAAATTATTAAAATTGTGTTTATGCTGTTATAGGCCTTGGTAAAATGCTTGATTAAATAAAATCATGCCTAAGTTATTCTTGCATTACAATTGTGAGGTAGCTAATGAATTAATTATTTAAACGGATTCAAATTGTAATTAATGGACATAATACTTAATTAGTGTATGTTTATTCTTCTAAGGTAGCTGAAGGTTAAATTACCAATGTATCTGGCGATACACTTGCCTTACATAACTTGCAAGATTATTGTGATTAAATTGTTTCAAGGTAAGGATACCTTGTTACCTCACATAGTCTTTTATATGCTTATTAGATTTAATTAATTGTTTGAATTGACATAGGGATATGCAAGAGATTAGTTCAATTTAATGAGTATGTATGTGCAATAACATGTTCGCTTATTAAAATCTGTTTAATCGTTTGAATTGGCATAGGGATATGTTAATAGATGAATGGATTTGTGTAGGTCAGTGTGTTAATAAGTTAGCAAATTACCGAGTTGCCGTGAATTTATTCGTAACAACATAAACATGGGTTTAATAATTCTAAGTTAAAGAAATGTAATTAAATCAACACAATTATGTCATCTTGATTAAATCATATTTTGAAATCGTGCATTAGAACTTTTATTTTTATTTAGTTTAAAATCTTATTTTTTAAATCACCCTTTTTCATAACAAATATTTTTCTTTGCCAAAGTGTTTTAAATAGCATTCATAAATAATTCTTTTCGCAGTCCCTGTGGGTACGATATGTCACTTTATTACTTGTTGCGATTGTGTACACTTGCACATTTCTGTCATTCCAGTCACACGGTCAACACACACTCGTGTGACTAGCCCGTGTGCCCTTAGAAATGGCCACACATACCCGTGTGCTAGGTCATGCCAAACCTGTAAGGTATACTAACTTATGCCACACGAATAAGTCACACGCCCGTATGTTGAGCCATGTGGAGCATACTGACCTGATTTCTAATTAAACACTAGGGGACACATAGCCGTGACAGCTGACCGTGTGTCACACACGGCTGAGACACACGCCCGTGTGGACAAAAATAGGCTATTTTCCAAGCCATCTTACTCACCCAAACTTTCATTCACCTACACAAACCAAATGGCATATAACATGGCATAAATAGGCATTCCAACCAATCTCAATCCGGTCTAATTCATGCTATTTCCATACCAAGAACTATATGACTCATCACATCATGTTCTGCCAATTCAAATCATACCAACTTCATATACAAAAATCACTTAACTAATTAACTTCACATATGCACTTCCTTATCCAAAATCACATGCATACCAAATCTCCAAATTTCAACCATATGGTACTCAAATTACCAATTCACAACAAACATCATATAGCCATTACCAACCACAAAACAAAAGTTCATTTACATCTATATATATACATCATCAAGCATGCCAAAATAAGCCAATTTATATGGCTATACACAAAACCAACATTTATCATTTACAAGCCAAGTCAAATGGAAAAATCCATTACCAAACTATAAACAAAATTAACCACAATTCCTATACATGCCATATAACCAAATACATCAGTTCAAAAGTATCAAAATGATAAATTGATAGTGTGATGAGATCTCTGACGACTCCCAAATCCGAGCAAGCTTTAATAACACTATAAAACACGAAAAAATAAACAGAGTAAGCTATAAAGCTTAGTAAGTTTGTATAGTAATAAAATCAACTTACCATACATACACAATTTAAGCAATTAAACATATCATAATATAACTTATATTGATCCACAAACCTATCACATATTCATTCACATGGTTAGATATGAATTTCATAAGTCTCTTCTATTCAATGCTTGTATGGTTCATGTACATACCTGTACCAACTCGTATCAATCTCATACTCATCCATATCCTTGATTTACCCATTGAACCATTTGGAATAATAACGAATACTCGAGAATCTCGCACCTTAAGTTCCAATACATAGCTGAAGCTATCTCAATCTCATATCTCTTATAATGCTCACTCTTGAGCTATTAACGGGTCTACTAACACAAGCTGACGATCAAGACGTAGCTACATGGCGCTGCTCACACAAGCTGATGAGAATCTGCAACACATGCTGAATAACTCAGCCACCAGTAGGACATACGGACCAACACCCAAATGCATAACCCCTAATGACATGTTATTCATATCCTAATCTATTCCTAAGGTTCAACCAGGATTTCACATTTTCTGAATCTTTGTCGAACGTATCCATAAGGTTGTATTCATAATTAATTCAATAATAAAATATTTAAAATGCAATTATATCAACGCTTACTAACATACAAACTTACCTCAATTCACAAAAATGACAAAATAGATCGACTAATCCAATACTTTGTTTTTCCCCCGATCTAGATTCGAGCTTCGCTTTTCTTGATCTATATGTAATCAAATTTGACTTATTTAATTATCATTCTATTCAATTTAGCCCAAAATCACATTATGACAAAATTACACTTTTTCCCCTAATAGTTTAACATCTTTACAATTTAGTCCTTAGCTCATAAAAATAAAAATTCATGCAATTAGGTCCCTACCCATGATAGCCGAATTTCTCTTATTACCATAACAGCCATATTTTTCATTTATTTCACATTTCTACCACAAAAATTTCCACATTTCACAAATAAATCCATAATTGACAATTTTACCCAAAATCACTTTACAAATGTTGTTTATCTAACAACAACCAGACATTTTCTATCATCAAACATCAAAATACATATACATTCATTAATGGTAGAACGCTAAACCTTTAACAGTCTTGCAAATTAGTCCCTAGGCTAGCTAAATTAAGTTACTACGACTCTGAAAACATATAAATCATTAAAAACAAGACAAAATCACACTTAAATGGACCAGGAGACTTGGCTGAATCTTGAAACCCTATCAATGGCTTTTCTCCCTTCTAAATTCGATTGAAGAAATGAAGAATAAAGATGATAGCTTTCTTTTTCTTTCTTTAATTTTGATTTATTTTGTCAATTACTTATTTACCCTTTACTTAAACATTAAAACATACATAAATAATGTCCATAAATGTCCACTTAAGCAACCAATAGTCTAATTACTACATAAATCCCTAAATTATTTAATTTCATAGCCATTTAGTACCTTTAGCTAATAGAACTCAAGTTTTGCAATTTATGCAATTTAATCCTTTTTATCAAATTGAGCATTTAGACGATAAAATCTACTGACGAAATTTTCACACAATCATACTATCATGTTGTAGACCTCCAAATAATAATAAAATAATTATTTTAACCTCAGAATTATGATCCCAAATTTGCTGTTCTAATTTGACTAAAAATAAGTTGTTACACCGAAGTGCGAATAGAGGCACAAAAGTGCAAACAGAGGCACCGAAGTGTGATCCCATATAAGCGCGCATACTAACCCTATTGGCATGCCAATCGTATCCTAACCATTTACTACGTTCAATCGGGCATTATACTTAAATTCATAATATCATAAACAAACCATTCAAAGGCACTTATTATTTTCGTACACATACTATAAATATGTTACATTCATTTCAATATTGTGAAACCACAAGATTTACCACTACCAAATATTCATTTTCCTTTTATACTTAATTGCAACATTTAATAATTTACAAGAAAACAATGAAAATTTTACATGCATTACAATTTAACTAGCAATTTTATAGGTAAGTTCATATGGAACTTACTAGTTTATTTTATGTTGTGTTTGATTCATATATATAAATGTTTTTTCTTCAAATATATATGTTTAGGTATAACTAGAATTATAGTAAATTGGCATGTATGGCTAATTATGGACTGAATTGAAATAACATGTGTTTATTGGTTATTATGTAATAGTACATGGTGAAAATGTGAAAATTGGTTGGTTACAGGGCATATAAATGAAATATGTAATCATATAAAACTTATGGTAATGACATGTATATAGAAATGATGCTCGTGTGAACTTCAAAAAGGTTAGGATACATTTGGCATGCCATTAAGGTTAGACGCATGCTTGATAAGAAATTTTACATGTTATAGTAATGTCTAACATTTGTTGCATATTCTCGGGTTATATATAGATCACAGGTTTAGCCCAAACAAGTAACCTCAATATAATGTAAACTTGTGTGAACAACCTTGTTATAATGTTAGCTTGTGTGAGCAACCTTGATATGTTGTTAGCTTGCGTGAGCAACTTATTCTTGTTTATTCGAGTCCATTTACTATAGTTTCATCGAGTGATATTCAATTGATTGGAAATTGAAACTCAAATATGAATTGGAAATGATATGGCGTATGTTAATGTTTGATATGTGATTGGTATGTGATTCCATTAAAGTATTCCTATTCCTTATGATATGGGAACATGACTAACACATTTGATTGGGAATGTAGTTATATGACTAGTTATGCCATCATGTGCCAAGGATAGCCATGTTGAATGCAAAAATGATTAGTTTAAATTACATTTAAAATGGTCAAGGTAAGTGTACTGATTCCATTTGAACTTACTAAGCATTCTTAATGCTTACTTTATTTGGTTTTCTTTCTTGTAGATTGTCACCTTGTAGAACTTGCTGAGCCGAGTCAGTAGAGAACCTTAGACTATCAATAGACTGTAGACATATGTTCATTTTGAGTATAAATATTATGGCATGTATATAAAGGCACCTTGGATGTTAAGCATAAGTTGATGCTTGAATTGGTAAAGTTTTGATGCTAGGAAGAAAAGATGATCAAGATCTTATTCGAGTCTAGTATGTTCAAAGTTATATAATGAAGTGAATAAGTTGGTAAGTTGGTGAATGATTAGGAAATGTTAAGTATTGATGGTTGATCATAATATGTTTATATGTAGCTTGACATATGTGTTTATTTTGGTTTAGGTTTTATAATGTAAGTCTTTCATGCACCAAAAAGTACAAGTATGTATGGTATTAAAGTTATTTGGCTTGGCTTGAGTTGGTTAGGTTTGGTTAGGTGGATAAAGAAATGACTTGAATTAAAATGATGTTTATGGATGGGATGTTATGTTAAACGGTTGGTTTACATGTTTTAATCTTTTTTTTTTCTTTTGTTTGACACATTTTGGTATGGATGGAATTGATATATGAAAGGATGTGATGATAGTTTGTGTTGAAAACACTTGAACTAGGTACCAAATATACATTTTGACAATAACAAGGGCAACTTCGCGACGAGGAGTCTTTGACATCGCAAATTCATTTGAAAATGATTGACTGTAACACCCCAAACCCGGCCCAGACGCTATGGCCGAATCTGGTGTGTCACATTGAAGTGTTTTAGCGAAAACCGTGTTTTCCTTGAAAACCCTTCTTAAAATAAAAGAAACCTTAATTAACTTTAAAAAAAACTCCTTTCAATCACTTGTTTAAAACATATGATTTTATGAAAACATGTCATTTTAAAATTTAGTTGCGGAAACGTAGAAAACATACTATAATTTAGGAAACCCATGTTCAACTTTTCGTATTTACAATGAAGAAAATAATAATAATTCAAGTAATAATAACATAATGAAACCTTGTTACAATCTGGTCTGAAACATACTTAATAAAATAAAAACTTATATGCTTAAAAAAAACCAAGTCCAAATTATCTTGCTAGTTGGCCACCCAGAGTCCCTCCAAACATCGAACCTTCTACTGAGCTTCACCTGAAAATAAAATAAAAGAGGGAGTGAGTTTTCACAAACTCAGTGTGTACAACCCTCAACACACAAAGAAAAGCATTCCAAAACCATCATACATCAAACATGCAATGCAATCCCATCCAAATTATCCATCCGCTACACACCAGCTCCGTCCCCCGTCACACCATGTGGGGATATAAATATCGACCCACCCAACCGACTCACCAAGGGTAGCCCAGTTGCAAAACTACCTTCATTTACATATTGGGCTTTAAAAGCTGCCGTTGGATCCACGATTGTCAAGCAACCATGCGATCCTCATATACTTCCTCCGTTCCATAATTCCCAACCTATATGCAACCTAAGCAGAATATCATATCTATGCATGTCACTTACATTCAACACCTAGGGGTATTTTGGTCATTTTTTCCCTTAGGGGCATTTCGATAATTTTCTCTTAATTACGATTTTCACTTACCTTGGCCTGTTAACAAGTCCCGTGAGCTAAGATGAACGAATACTATGCACCAGGTAGGGTTCCAGAGAAGAGGAGGTGGGTCATTAAGACCGCTTAAGTACCAAGCTCTCTCTAGATCCAATCCTAGACATGCATATACCCGTTTCCACACATTAACCCTATGACTTTTCCACGGTCGCAAATAATTATTAAGTTTTATGTAGTTATCATATTCTAGGCCCAAAAGCCCTTACAAAGCCAAATCAAATTCACATACCTGTATCTGGCCCATTAGGCCCAAATCACATTTATATGGCCCCTTAAGGCCCAATCACTTTCTTATTCATGCTCACATACAATATTCAGTTTTTGCCTATTATGGGCCCAACAACCCATCGAGCCCATTTAGCCTATTTTGGCCCATATAGCCAAATCACAACCCAAGTCCACAAAATCACTCATGGGCCTCAGGTAACCTATCAATTTCCCCCTTACGAGTGTTCGCGCACTCACAAGACTACCGTAGCTAAACTTTCGGCTTTTTAAATTTTTGACTTTTGCCGATTCATTGTGTGTGTGCAGTGTATGTACACACCTGGTAAGCAAGCGTGCTGCGATTTCTTTAGTCACCAACCTATAAACGATATCACCCTTCCATTAATTGCATGCTTAATACATATCCTTACTAAAACTGAAACCTCACCTTAACCTTACCTTACGCACCAATCCTTAATAGCTTTTCCTTGATCACGTACTACCTAGATCTGCATTAGTCTTACTCATTAAAACCCGAATAATAGGTGACTCATATCCAACACAAGTCTCCTTACCTTAACTATGACCATTCGACCACCTTAGCTAATGGGAGAAGAATACTTACCAAAATCGCAAACACCTTAAGGAGCAATTCGGCAGAGAGCTAAAATTCAAGATCCGATACTAATTCCCTACCAAAGTTGATTAGAAAGTGTGAGGGACAATAATCGATACTAAACAAAGAAAATCGATTCGAAGAGCAACACTTACACTAGATCCGGTCAAAGAGTATTCGGCCCTTGGAAGATTCGATTTTTTTCAGCTTTTCAAACTAAGTATGGTGAATAAGGTTTATTTGGTACAGATTAAAGAAGAAGAATAGTAAAAGAAGAAATCAGCAAAGAAGATTGTGTAGAGGAGAATAGAAATCGATAGAAAGAAAAGAAAGAAAAACAAAAGGGTTTTCGACTTTTTGGAACTTGAAAAGAAAAGGTTTTGCGGTAGCAAGGTGAAAAAGATTTCGGTAATAGCCTGGAAACCTTGTATTCGGCCCCTATTTATAGCCCTTATAGTCAAATTTTCCTTGCCTAATTCCTAATTCGGCTCCATCACTTCTCCCTTCTCATCTCCTAGTTTTCCCCCTGATAACCCCTTGTTCTTTTCCTTAATTTTCTCTTCTGAACACTCCCTTTGGAGTCCATCTTCACACCACTTCCATCCTTCTAGAAGGCCAAAATTAAACTTCTAAAAATACTAAGTTAGGATTCGAACCTTGGATCTCTTTGCTAGCTACTAACGCCACCTCCCTACTCCCTAAGTGGCGTCACTTAGCCACTTCTCCACAAGGCTTTTTGATGCCATTTTCCCCTATTTTTATTTAAAAGCCCACCTACTTGCCAACCCTGATTCTTTTAATAATTAAATTAAAATTCCTCCACCACAAAACTCGAACCCCGAACTTCTCCAACATACCTAGACACTCCAAATTCATCAAACCCTTAAAGCCAACATGTCATTTGTCATTTTATTGCTCACTTAAAAATTTTATGAGACCTAAAGCCTAAAGCCAAATTCATCTAGGCCCACAATTCGGGGCGTTACATTGACATCGCGACGTGGTTATAAATGTTGATGCGATGTAACTCACTGAGTTGGAAATGCCACGACGAGAAAGTTATGTAGTCGCGACGTCGGTTCGAGATTTTAAAAACTTTACATGTTGGTTTTAATTCATACTCAGGTTAGGAAAAGAGCTTTCAAAAGTTCATGTGAGACCCAAAAATTATTGTGTAACATGTTATGAATGTATTTAATGCTGATTTACATGTTTAGATGAATGAATGGTGTGCAATTGTCTGTAGTTGCTCTGAAAATTAATGCAACATCTTGAAGCTCAGACCCTACTATCGGTTCAAGTAAGGGGTGTTATAATTCTCCCCTTAAAAACACTTTATGATGCAGTTTATTGTTCTCATCATTGACACTTCAAAACAGGTTAGCATAGAATCAATTACAACATTTCAAACATATGGCTTTATAAAACTCACTGAACCCATTAATCCATTGTTTTTAAGAAAAACATATATATCGTGATAAAAAATATTTATTTTCTATGTTTTGTTCTTTAAAGAAGCTCTTTTTACCAAAAAATATACCTATTTGAATAGGTAGTATCTAAGACCACTTTGTTCTTTATCTTCATCAATCGAGCCTCATCTTTCTGGCAGCTTTAGGGGCTTCCTCTAGTAGCTTTAAAACTCCTACTTCCTTCAAATTCTTGGTCCTTTGACTAGAAAATTTAGGAAAATTAGGACGCTTGGTCCTAGCCTTCATTACATTCTTCAAAGGAATATCCTTATCGAAGTTGGGCTTAGTAACAGTCTTAGACTTATTAGATGAGTCATTTGACCTTTCTTTTAAAATATTTTTCTTATTGTTGGGCTTCACTGCAATTGGGGCTTTTCCTTTATCAATCCTCTTTGAAATAATTTTTCAAAAAATTCTTTTGCTGCAACAAAGCAGGTATGGCTTTTGGTTAGGGGTGAGCATTCGATCGAATCGAATCGAAAATTTTCTATTTAATCAAGTTTTCGAATCTTATTTTATCATCCTAATTTTATTTGAAATTTTCTCGAATCGAGTCGAGTGAGATAGAATTCGAATCGAATCGAATATATTTATTTGAGTTAAGTTTAAAAAATAATGACTCTAGCGTTATTTATTTTTATGTAATTTTTCAAAATAATAATTTTCTTTAAAGTTTTTAAACATGATCATACAACAAAAAATTAAAGTAAATAAGTGAATAAATACAAGCAACACAACATCAACCCAAATAAACAACATTAGTCCAAAAAAACAACAAGAAAAATACAAGAAGATTATAATAAAAAAACATAAGTAAAAGTCAAAGTAAACAGCATGAGTCGAAGTAAACAACAACATTATAATAAAAAAAACATAAGCAAAAGTCCAAAATACAATAGAAACATACACCACTCCAAAAAAAAAAAAAAGAACACAACAAAAGTTCAATTAACCAACAACAATAACAAACCAAACCAAACTAATAACAATAACACATCGCTCAAAAACCATTATAGAATAGTTTAAGTTTCTTCATGTGTCCAAATAAACAACAAAAACAATACAACAACATTGTAATAAAAAAAACATAAGAAAAAGTCCAAAATACAATAGAAACCTACACCAGTCCAAAAAAAAAAAAAAGAACACAACAAAAGCTCAATTATCCAACAACAATAACAAACCAAACCAAACTAATAACAATAACACATCAGTTCAAAAACCATTATAGAATAGTTTAACTTTCTTCTTGTGCTTCAATCACCGTTGATAATCTTGAAACATCTAGTAAAAGTATTGATTGAGTTAGTTAAATGATAAAAAATGTTTGCAAAAATAAATTAAATAAACATTTAACTTTATAAACTAATGCTAAGTATATTACCTTCTTGATCTTCGGGTATTTTGAATAAATCTAGCAAATTCAAAAACAAAAGTGTTAGTTAAATTATGGGAATGCCTACTAATATAAATAATACAAAAGCTTATTTTATAAATTAAAATTTATATATTACCATCTTCCATGGTTTGAAGTTCATCAACATAATCTTCAAGATTGATGGCATCATTAGATTTCCGAAGCCAATCTTGTGTGCAAACCAAAGCTTCAACCATGAGAGGAGTTAGAGAACTTCTAAAACTATCGAGAACACGTCCACCCATGCTAAATGCACTTTCTGGGGCAACTATTGAGATAGGAATATCAAGAATATCTCGAGCCATTTGTGCAAGAATAGGGAATCTAGGACTGTTCATTTTCCACCACAATAGTAAATCAAATGAACTTGAATTGTTTACTTCTTCATCCTCACCCAAATATCTATCCAACTCAAATTTGCTTTCTAATCCAACTTGTTTCTTCTTCTTAAGGCATTTTTGTTTGGCCAAGCCCGTTTTCATTTCTGACTAATCTATTTCCATTGAACTGCAAAGATTTGTCGAAGAACTAGATCTACCTTCAAACAATTCAATTCTCCCGGCATTAGAAGAATACTCATTGAACAAACAATGCAATTCTTTATCAATCATTTTCATAATGTCATTAGCAACATTAGGAAAAAGCAAGTTGACCCCAAAGTCCAAAAAACTCATTTTACATTGCGGATCAAAGATGACCGCCAAGTAAACTAGCATGTTGATCTTGTTTCCTTCACCCCAATACTTATTATATTTCTCTCTCATTTTGGAAGTCATAGAAATTATGTCTAGATCTCCACAATCTTGCCACCCATCAAAAAGATAACGCGCATCCATCAATATTTCAAAAAGTGAATGAGAGGTAACATGCAAAGATCCAGACACCTTCAATGTAAGATGATAAAAAGGCTCCAATACTTTATAACTCTTCGAACAATTTCCCAATCATCAAATGTAGGAACTCCATCTCCAGCAGTAAGATTAAGAAAAAAATTATGGTCATCACATACATATGATTCAAATGCACGCTTATATTTTTCAGCCACCTTTAACCTCATATATGTTGAGTTCCATCTAGTAGGAACATCTAAACACAATTGAGCCTTACTATCTATCATTTCTTCTTTTACCCGTTGGTTGAATTTTGTCAACCTCGATGGTGATGCTCTTATATACCTCACAGCACCTCTAACTCGATCTACAGACACAGAAGCATCCTTAATACCGTATTACACAATGAGATTAAGAATGTGTGTAACACATCTCATATGAATAAATTTTCCATTTACAACAGAAGCATTTCGATGATTGAATTTCTTTCTCAAATATTCAATGGCAACACTATTGGCGGATGCATTATCAACCGTAATAGTGAAGACCCTCTCAATCCCCCAATCTCGAAGATATTTTTCAGTGGCTTGACCTACGCTTTCACCTCTATGAGCGGATATTGGGCAAAAATTTATAATCCTTTTTTGCAACCTCCACTCATCATCCACCCAATGTGCTGTTAAAACCATATAAGATATCCTCTGCAATGAAGTCCAAGTGTCTGTAGTCAAACAAACTCTACTTATATCTTTTTCAAAACAGTTCTTCATCACACTCTTCATGGAGTTAAATAAATCAAGACAATCCCTTCTAATTGTCCAACGAGATGGAAGACTAAACCGTGGGCATGCTATAGAAAGAAAGTATTTGAAACCCTCTCCCTTTACAATTTTAAAAGGTAGTTCATCCACAATTATCATACGAACTAATGCTTTTCTAACAGCATCTTTATCAAACACCCAAGTTGATAAATCCATTGTTTCTTGGCTAACATTCACAAATGCTAATTCTGATTGCTTCGGATTAGAAATATTGCCTCGAGGTCTTTTTAGGCATGTTTTCAAATGGTTATTCAAATTCATTGCAGAACCCGAAGTTGATTCCATGGTGTAAGTAACATCACATGTATTGCACCTTGCTCTCTTCTCCCCCTTTTTAGTCGCAAATTTGGTGAAATGGTTCCAACAAGCTGCTCTTGGAGTAATCTTTTTTCGAACATTTTCATTTGTTGTTGTTTGATCATCTTTACTTGGGGAAGAATTTTGTAAACTTTGAGTTGAACCATCTCGCTTTGGATCACTCATCTATAAGTAAACATTTGTTGCAATCACTAACCATGACCAATAATTGATTTAAAATCAAACTTAATAAATGAGTTAAATTAAAAATTAATTAATATAATAGTACAATAGCATAATTTAAAAATAGATAACACTTAATAACACATTATAAGGATACTAATTCATATTTGTTAAAGGGTTATTGTCATCAAGTGGAATAGTGGGTAAAGCTAAAATCCCCTGAACCCCCATCATTGCCCACTGTTGTAGGTTTTTTCTTCAACCATTGAAGAAAAATTAGCTAATTCATAAGGATAAAAATCGTACGAGAATTTACTAATTACAACTTGAACCAGTAATACAAAATTAATTAACTAAGTTTTATGGAGGAATTGAACACAAAGTTTGTTAAAATGTATTTAACAAACTACGAAAAGAAATTAAATCAGTGAACCAGTAAAAACTCTGATGTTTTCTCTCAGTATATAGTCTCATATTCTATCTTTTTAATAGACCATTGATGTTTTCTCTCAGCATATGTTGATTCATATGTATGGTATCTCAATAATATTGCCCAGACCTAAAAATCACAGCTAAGTTTTTAATATTAAGATGCATTTTTAATCAAAAGAATTTATCCACTCAGAATTATTGCATGCTACAAATACAAACCTCTTTCCGTAGTTTGTTAATACATTTTAAATACATAAAACTTACGGTTAATTAATTTTATCCTACGGATGCATTATCAAACTACAGTTAATTAAATGTGAACTAGTAATACATAAGTTTTATGGTAGATGCATTTTGTTTGATTCAGTGAACAAACTCGAGCTATATTTTAAATATAGCAACAATGACGTTTTAAACTGGCAATGCAAAGTACCAAAAAGAAAAAAAATTGGCTATGCATGTTCTTGGCCAAAAAATAATTGATATGCATGGGAATATGTAAAAATGTTGAATTAATCTGATAGAAATGCTGATGTGCTTAGTAAATTACATTGCGTATTACTTATAACACATTATAACAGTTTTTTTTTCCAATAGATTCATCAAGTAAACCTAGATAAAAAAATCATATGGGTCTGAGTTTTTATTATGAAAAACCATTCAAAACAAAGCCTTCAATAATTCAAAAATGTTTCAAGAGTCAAGACAAACCTTAAAGATGCAAAAACTTGAGCTTAAAATGGAAGAGAACAAAGTGCCTTGGTCAGAAGGAACATCAACTCGATTTGGTAGTAAATATTTTAATTTGAATGTCGGAATGAACTAAAAGAAGAATAAGGATTTTAATTTTAGGGTTTTTTTTAGAAAAATAGAGTTTAAGGTTTCATGAAAATGGGGGTTTGAATAAAGAGTTTAATTTTAGGGTTTCATAAAAAAATAAAGTGTGGAGAGAATAAGAAAAATAAATGGAATTGGCTGCTGGGGCATGGCATGCGGGTTTGAATTGATTTGGGGGAGGAATTGGGTTTTGGGAAAATAAATTTTTGGGCAAAAGGGCTTGGGGTTGGGGTGGGGAAAAATGGGATAAAATAAAATATTTGGGCTTAGGGGTAATTGGGTTTAATAATTAGTAAAAGCCTAAAATTTTAAAAAAATAAAAAATATAGTTTATATTGGGTTTATTCTAATTATTCGAGTTATTCGAATTCGAGAATTCAACTCGACTCGAACTTAAAATTTGAAAAAAAAATTTGAGTTGATTCGATTAATTCGATTAACTCGATTAACTCAATTCAAATAATTCGAAATTCAAATTTTTTTTGATTTTTTCAAATCGAATCGAATTTTTCTCACCCCTACTTTTGGTGGCTAGAATAATAGCAAAAGAAGTAGGCACTTTGTAACAGCCTGTTTTTAGTGAAATCAGAAAGTGGTTTCAGGACCACAAATTTGACGAGTAAATATTTATTTTGTTTTTATTTTAATGTCTATGGAATATTATAAAGGTCGTATAAAAATTTTGTTAAGAAATTTTAACATTTTCATGTTTAATTTCGTAGAAAAGACTAAATCGTAAAAGGTGCAAAAGTAGAGTTCTATAAGTTAAAGGTATTAAATAGCTATGAAACTTTAATGTAAGAGGACTTATATGGTAATTAGACCATTATTATCAGTGGAATTTTATGGACATAAATTATATGATTTTTAAGTTAAAAGATAAGGTTAATTAAGTAATTCAATTAAGAAGTTCAAGTAAAATAGGTAAAAATAATGTATCATCTTCCTAATTGTTTTCTTCCACCAAAATTTGATATTGGAGAAGCCATAGCTAGGATTTTAAAGCTTCGGTCACTTGCTTAGCTTGCATGTAAGTTAAATTTCATCTTGTTTTTAATAATTTCTATGTTTTTGAAGTCGTTGTAGCTTAATCTAGCTAGCCCAAGGACTAATTTGCAAAATTGTTAAAGATTTGGGATTTTCCATGAACATATCTGCATGATTCTTGAAGTTTAATGAAATAATATGAGTCCTTATTGTTAAATAAACAAGTTCTATAAAGGGATTTTTGATGAAATTGTCAATTAGGGACTTTTTGTAAAAATAGTAAAATGCCATGATAAATTGTAAAATTTTGATTTGTATGAGGTTGTGTAGGTCTCTAGTGAATTCAACTAGCATGAAATGTGGATGAAGTTGCATAAATTTTACTTTATGAGTTTAAGGACTAAATTGTAAAGAAGTTAAAATATTAGGGGAAAAAGTGTTATTCTACAAAAGCATGAATTTTGGACTAACTTGAATAGTATGAGTATTAAATGGACTGAATTTTCTTATTTAGATCAAGATAAACCTCGTACGGATCTAGATCGAGGAAAAGCTAAAGCCTTGAATTAGTTGACTTTGTTTCAATGTCTTTGTAATTGAGGTAAGTTTGTATGTTTAAATAATGTTTTAGTGTTATGTTGATATATATGTTATTGTGCTATTAATCATGTAAAGAAATGATGGAAATCTAACGATGTTACGATAATTATCGAGCCTGTTTGAACCTTAGGAATATATAGGATACAAATGCCATGTCATTAGGGTTACCATGTTTTGGGTTTTGGTCCTAAATGTCCTACCTATGGCTGAGTTCCGGCATGTATTGCAGATACTCAATAGCTTGTGTGAGCAGCACCTTGTAGCTTACATTCCAACCATCAGCTTGTGTGAGTAGACCCATTTTACGGCTCGAGTGAGCAACAATGTAAAGGAAAGGAAATTTTATATGTTTAGCACACTTTGTGTGAGCTTTCCCGCGTATCTGATGTTATTCTAAATGGTTCAACAGGCATGTAAAGGGAAAGGAACGGTAAGTATCCTAATGACTTATGTCATGAATCTATGAAAAGAATTCAAAAGGAAATGTTTAATGTAAGTATACTTATGTTCATGAAGTTGATGATTTCTAATGAAATTTTTCATATATAATGCCTTACCTTATGATAGTGCAAGTGAATTGGGAGTTGATGTGCTAACATATGTTGTTGATGGTGCTTAGGCTTGTGGCAAGCTTGTGGTTGGATTATATCATGCTTAATTTTAATTTTATGTATTGAAATGGTAAGTTATGTTCACGTTTTACGAACTTACTAAGCATTATATGCTTACGTAGCTTTCTTTCCCATGTTTTATAGATAACCGAAAGTTCGATTGGTTTGGAAGCTCATTGGAGATCTATCGCACTATCCAACAGTTATATTGGTAGTTTTTGATGTTTTGGCCAAGGTTATAATGGCATGTATAGGTGGGCTTATGTTTACTGTTTGGTTGATTGCTAAATGTTAATTTTGGTATGTATATATGTTGGTTGTTTATGTTAATTTTGGTATGTATATATGTTGGTTGTTTGGAACCATTTTAGTAATGGTTGAATTGGGTTATTTTGTGTTTATGATGCATGAGAGAAATGGTAAAAATGGTAAGTTTAGATTGACATGGAATAGGTCAATTTATGGTATGCTTTAAGATCGTTGAAATATGGTCAATTAGGTATATGTTGATGTATGTTTGATTAGCTATGATTGAGGTGCCTTGTTGGCATATTGGTTTCATGGAATTTGGTGATTTGAATTGGTCATATTATACATGTTTTGGTATGCTTGTGATGCTATGGTCATGTGTGCAAATTGTGTTTAGGTACAAGCTTACAATGGGTGATGGAAATGACTTGATTTGACCAATTTCATGTCTACATGGCTTAAGACACGGGCATGTGTCTTAGCCGTGTGTAAGAGATGACCATGCGACACGGTCATGTGTCCCCTGTAAATTTCAAAGGTTACAAGTCAAGCAGTTACACAGCCTAACACACAGCTTGGCACACGAGGCGTGTGGCTTGGCCATGTGACCAAACTCAGATAATTACATGAGTATGAACACGGTCGTATGTCCCTCTTTTGATTGTTACACGGCTTGAGACATTGGCATGTGCCTCAGTCGTGTGACCCCTGCAATTCAATTTTTCCAACTTTTTCTTAAATGTTCCAAATGTTTCTAATCTAGTCCCGAACCGTTTCAAAAGTGTTTCAAAGGCCTCAAGGGCTCAATTAAGGGATGATATGCATGTGTATGAATGGATTATGCTATGCTTGTATAAATGTTTGGAAATGTATGTGTAATATCCTGATTTTAGGCCTAGTAAGAATAGTGGTTTCGAGACCAAAAATACAAAGTAGAAATAATTATTTTATGATTATTATGAGGTCTATGATATGATTGAATGCTTGTGTGAAAATTTCATGAAGAAATTTTATTGATAAAGTGTCCAATTTGACATTTAGGACTAAATTTCAAAAGTTGAAGAATGTGAGTTTTAGAAGCTTTAAGCATGAAATTGCCATGGATTATAAATTAGAGGTCCTTAAATAGCAATTTTCCCAATTTCTATAATTATGGACAAAAATGGGCATGAATAGGGAAATTTTGAAAGAAAGGCCTTACAGGCATTTTGGTCATTTGGTTAATAAAAGAATAAAAAGGGAAAAATGAAGCAAAATTTGCTCATCTTCGTCAAGCTAGGGTCGAAACTTTGAAGCTCTCCATAGCTAGGGTTTCTTCAGTTTCCAAGCTTGATTGTAAGTCAATCCTAGCCCTGTTTTTAATATTCTTTACATTTTTGAAGTTGTCATCAATCAATCTAGCTATTTCTACCATTATTTTGAGCTAGGGTTCATGTTCAAAAACTTACTCATGTGTTTCATGCATGTATTTTGATGTTTAATGGAGGAATATGAAAGTTTGATGTGTATTTAACATCTTTTACTAAGTGTTTTTTATGGAAATGCATGAAAAGGACCTATTTGTAAAAGATGCAAAATGAGTAGTAAGATGTATGTTTCAATGAGAATTGTGGGCTGCTATGAGCATGTTATAAGTTCGGCTAGGCTTGGGTAACAAAGAAAATGAACACATTTCATTTTACGAGCCTAGGAGCTAATTTGTAATTATGTAAAAGTTTAGGGGCAAAATTATAATTTTGCCACAGAATGATTTATGGACTGATTTGAAAAATGTTATAATTAAATAAGTGAAATTTACTATTATAGATTAAGAAGAATAGAGTCTAGACCTAAACTGAGGAAAGAACAAGGTTGTGGACTAAATTTGTAACACCCTTTACCTGTACCCAAGACCGAGACAAGGTACGAGGCGTTACCAGAAATATACTCGGGGTTACCATATTTTGAGGCACATGGCCAAGGCACACACCCGTGGGCTAGGTCGTGTGTGAGACACATGCCCGTTTGTCTACCCGTGTGGGTCTTTTTAGGGCTATTTTCCAAGCCTTTGGTCACCCTCTAACATTCATAAGCACTCATGGATTTCAATGGTATTTAACATGGCCTAATTATATTCTTAAACAACCTTGACATAACCCATTGCATGTTAACCACATCTCATCGGTTTAGTACATGCTAAATTATCCTTTTCGTATTAGGGATTAACATAGCACATTTTACATTTTACACTTAGGCCATATTACAACAATATACCATTTAATCCCTTACAAGGCTAGCCAAATGACACATATAACAAAATAACCAAAAATCCTATACATGTCATTAAACAAAATAAAAGTATCTATATACCAAAGCGGGACAAGTCAATAGTGTGTTGATTCTCCAGCTGTCTTCCAACCTTCACGAGTCCACGAGCTCTGTAAGACAGGGAAAAGAGAAGGGGGTAAGCATTTATATGCTTAGTAAGTCCGGATAACTGGAAAGTAAACTTACCAGTTAATTAGCATATAACCATATTTAGGCAATAAATCCAACAAGCATGAAATAGTTTCCCTACCACATGCACTCAATCATCAAGTTAGCCTCATAACAATACATCATATCCTTAGTCTGAGATGAGTACATCAATTCAATATCTCCATTCTTCATTTCATCATGTTAATTCCGTTGAATTTCTCAGAAATCTTGATGGATAGTCTAATTACGGTCAAGTCATACAAGTGATCATCTCAAGTACGCGCTCCCGTGAACCTTATATCTTACGGCGGGATTACCAGTCCAAGCTAAATCTTCCATAGTACTAACTCACAATGCAATGTCGGGATTACTAGTCCAGGCTAAATCCTTTTAAACGACAATTGCTCTCATAAGCTCGGATCTGAATTGCCAGTCCAGGCTAAATTTAGTCCTCAATCGGATTACCTGTCCAGGCCAAATCCTTAATGCAACCATATTCTTTAGGAGGCTCAATCACTCAAGGAACACCCGTCTGGGCTAGATCCTTTCTATTTTGAGATCACTGGATTACCCATCCGGGCTAAATCCTTTTCTGCAACACATGCAAGATCTCATGTCATGTAAGTCATAATTTATTCATCAGATTTCTCTTTCTATTTCAACCGGGACATTTATCATCCTTCATTTACACTAGTATATTTCATGGATTATCCTACAATGAATATTTAGATTTTCATACATTCAAGGACATGCATATTTAATTATATTAAAAGTTTACTTTAGGTTATACGAACTTACCTAGTAATGGCTTCGGTTTCGTATTTCGGTTATTCTGAAACCTTTCGTTTACCACGGTCGACCTCCGGAATTGGTTCCTCAGGGTCTATATCAGTAAAAATAAATTATTAACATCTCACATTATTCATATCCAGCCTGAACTCACCCTAGGGCAAAATGACCGTTTTGCCCCTAACCTTTCACAATATTTACGATTTAGTCCCTAGGCTCATATGACGAAACGCATGCAATTTCTACATTACCCAAGCCTAGCCAAATGTTTTTCCCTCTTATGACAACCCACATTTTTCCTTCATTTCACATTTTTCTACCCATTTTTACAAGTTTTACAAAATGGTCCTTTAGGCCATTTCCATGAAAACTACTTAGTAAAAGTTGTTTACCATCCTTTAAACCTTCATATTCCTCCATAAATCATCAAAACACAAACATCTCATGCATGAGTAAATTTTTTAACACGAACCTTAGCTTGAAATATGGGTAGAAATAGAGAGAGCATGTTATGAGGATCTCAAAAATACGAAGAACATTAAAAACGAGGCTAGGATTGACTTACTATCAATCTTGAAATGTTGAAAACCCTAGCTATGGAGAACATGCAAATTTTGGCAGCTATGGGGAAGAAAATGGCTGATTTTTGCTTGATTTTTCCCTTTTTATTTCATTAATTAACCAAATGACCAAGATGCCCTTCCTTACTAAACTTTCCAAATTTTCCATGCATGCCCATTTTTGTCCAAAAACTTAGAAATTGGGAAAATTACTCTTTAAGGACCTCTAATTAAAAATCCAAAGCATTTTCATACAAATTGCTTCTAGAACCCAAGTTTTACAATTTATTCAATTTGATCCCTAATTTCCAATTGGACGCCTTACACATAGAATTTCTTCATGAAACTTTAACACATGCTTATTTTCATATCCTAGACCTCATAATGATCATAAAATAATTTTTTTAACGTCATATTTGTGGTCCCAAAACTACTATTCCGACTAGTCCCAAATTCGAGATGTTACATTTCGAATAGTTAGCCATATTTTGGTACCGAGGTAAGTTCGTGTGTAAATAATGCAGCATTACATTATTATGTTTTTAATGCTTTAATATTGCATGAATTGTGTAATTGTCTTTATGGATTTAATTAATGATGAATCGATGACGATTCGACGAAGTTTGATATCTTGAAACCCCATTTGAACCTTAGGAATAGTTAGGATACAAATGTTATGAAATTAGGGTTATGTGCGATCCCATGTAAGACCATATCTAGGACATGGGTTTGGGATCGATATGTAATTTCGTGTAAGACCATAGCTGGGCTATCGGCATCGATATGTGATCCCATGTAAGACCATGTTTGGGACATGGCATTAGCATCGATATGTGATCCCATGTAAGACCATATCTGAGATATGGCATTGGCATCCTACCATGTGTATGAGAGTTCCCAAGTATCCTTTACTATTCTAAGTGGTTCAACGGGTAATCCAACGATTATGTCAAAGAGATGACAAGGTATGATCATGTTGAAAAGGTACAGGTACGTACACAAAGCTCATAAACATTGAGATTATGAATCGATGAGACCTCGGAAGAAGTGAATGAATGAATTATGATCATGATATTTTATTGTACATTATGTAAATGGCATGACTTAAAATGCACCTATGATACTTGATGACATTGTGATAAATATTATTGTGTTATGTGTGTAATAATGCATGATTAATGTTGTTAATTATTTACATGCAAACTTACTAAGCTTTATGCTTACTCCCCTTTCTTTTCCATTTTCTTATAGTATCGCCAAGCTAGCTCGAGAACCGAAGGACGTCGAGCTCTATTCACACTATCAAACTAATCTTTTGGGTATAGTGAATTCAGGTATTTTGAGTATGGCATGTATAAGGACTTGGTCTTTTTGTTATATGTCATATTGGTTTAGCCAATGTGTTGGCTTATAATGATTTGATGATTCATTTTGTATATGGCCATGGGATATGGCTCATATTAATTATGAGGATATAATTCTATTCATATATGCATGCATGTGCTATGGTCACTCATGATGTGGTTAAATTTATTTGGCATGGATGAATTGTGGATATGATCATGGAAATTTGATGATGAAATTATGGGTAAATGGCATAATAACAACTAAGGCATGAATGTATAAAATGGAAGTAAATTGATGTTACATATTGCATGTGATTTGGTAAGCTTGGTCTAAATAAAATATGGAGTCTTAAGCTAGCATAAATTGATAAGAAGTTAATATGCATGAGCCATGTTTATGAAGGTGTAAGTGCTCATTTATGCCATGTAGGATGTCATTGAGATGTTTAAGTGTGCATGTGTTATTGAAGGTGACAAAAGGCTTAGAAAATAGCCTCAAAATTGCCCATAAGGGTAGGCACACAGGCATGTGTCTAAACCGTGTGTGACACACGGTCTACCCTGTGGGCGTGTGACCCAGTCGTGTGTCCCCTACACCCTAATTAGGTAAAACAAAATGTCTAGTAGTAAAAACATGGGCAGAGACACGACCGTGTGTCTCACTCGTGTGAAGGACACAGCTTCAGGACATGGGCGTGTGCCTAGACCGTGTGAAGTCTGCACCTGATTTTTGGAATTTAATTCGCCACACAGCCTAAGTACACAGGCGTGTGACTTGGCCATGTGACCCTAATTGTGTTGATGACATCATAAACAGAGAGTTACACAGGCTGAGGACATAAGCGTGTCTCAAGCCACACGGGTGTGTGCGATCACACGGCCTACCCACACGGGCGTGTAACCCTCTAAAACAAGAAAATTTTCTAACTGTCGCAAAAGTTTCGAAAGTTCTTGTTTTAGTCCCAAACCACACTCAATATAAATTTTGGGCCTCGTGGGCCCTTATTAGGAACAATATGCTTGTGTAAGAATGGTTTCAACTTAGGCAAAATTTTATGGCCCAGTTTTGTATGAATGTTTATATTTGAGTCCGGTAACGCCTCGGACCCTGTTCCGATGTCGAATATGGGTAAGGGGTGTTACAACATGTTTTTATGTTATGTTTATACAGTAATGCTCCGCAACCCTATTTTGACGATGAATATGGGTTAGGGGTGTTACACACTTCCTTGATTATTTCAACACAAGTATCTGAGGCACCATATTTGCCCTGTTTCTCACTAAACAGAGTAGGGTTTTTCTTATTACCTTCTTCACTTTTTTCTTACTCCATCATTGGTTCTTGAATGTTTGTGGTAAAGGCACTATCATCTACATAGCTTTTTAAAGAAGAAGGTTGTACGATAGCATTGACAATATTAACTTTAGTATTATCAATTATAGAGACCCAATTATCTTGACTTTTGATTGCTTCTATTAAGGCTTTGATTCTTTGTTCTGGGATGGAATTATGCTCGGGCATTGGAGGAATGTTTAATAGTGCATCTATCTCTCCAATTGCTTACTAGACAAGTTAGGACGGTCCAATTGTAGCGCCCCTTACACGTGTTCAACACTGAAACAGGGTACGAGGTATTACCGGAACATAACACATACCATTAAACGAAACTGAGATAGAAATATGTCATCCAATTAGATAATGCATCGTTATAACATATGTCTTGAACAATATTAGCCAACTTCAATGGCTTTGTACAAAATGATTGATCAAATACTGTAACCAATATTTTAAACCTAGGCAATTATGACACGTAACAAAATAACTAAGCCTATTATACATGCCATAATTCAAAATGTTTAGTTCAAATACCCTAAAGTATTGATAGTGGGGGCAGATCTTCACGATCTTCAACTCCTGAGCAAGCTGGACGACACTATAAGACAAAAGAGAGAAAAGAAAGTAAGCTTACAGCTTAGTAAGTAAGTATATAAATAATAATTAAAGAATCTAATATATATACAATAACTCAAGTATATCTACTTAAATTTTTCTATTCACACCACTTTGATTAAGCTGTCTCTCCTGCGTCACGTTCACTAAATAAATCATAACTTGAGTTACAAAACTCGAAATTAAAATCTGTAAATTTTTCCTGAAACTAGACTCATATTACTTTTTACTAATTTTTTTTGGAATTTTTTTGTCCAGAAAATTAGTACAGTTTATTAGTTAAAATTTCCCCTGTTACATAGCTTGACTGATCTGACCCTTTTTCACTATGAATTGATTTTCTCCCAGTACAAAAGTCAAATAGCCACGAAACTTGTTTCATTTAAAACTAGACTCAAAATGAATCTATGCATGTAAATTATATTTCTTAATTAGTTTTGTAAAAGTTTTAATGATTTTTCAAAGTTAGAATAGGGGATCACATAGTCATTCTGAACAAGTCACACACAAATATAAATATCTCAAAATATAGAGTTCCTTTACTTTTTTTGTTTCTTTTACATGAGAATAGACTCACTAAGCTTTAATTTAATATCTCATTCAGCCTCTAATTAAATTCCTACTATTTTTAGTGATTTTTCAAATTCACGTCACTACTACTATCCACAAACAGTATTATTGCAAATTCACTCTTTTACACTTTCTTTGTATTAACTTCATTTTTACGTACATGTCACAATTCATTTTCACCACATTTCATACATCACAAGTATAGGTCCATGATTAAAATGTCACTATAAAATCATCCCGTTGAACACTTCGGATCAATTCTCGATATTTGGTGGTTTCAGCACACAGCTCCACCCATCATCATTCATATAATTCGGCTCTCTTGTACACATGGTGAACACTTAGTATTACCCGTGTGACCTAGCCAATTTATCTCGTAGTTCTCTTGTCTACATGGTGTCCTTCACTTGGAATCACCCATGCGACCTAGCTACATTTACCTCTCCCGTAGCTCTCTTGTCTACATGGGATACATCCCGTATCACACATGTGACCTAGCTACTACATAGTATCTCGTAGCTCTCTTGTACACATGATGTGCACTCAGCACCATACATGTGACCTAGCTACGTTCCATCTATATTATTAAATCATTCCGAATGTTCAACCGGGATTTCTCTCTCTATTACTTATTTCCATTCTTCCAATAGTTGATTTATGCTTCAAAATCAGCTAAAATATATATATAATAGGCTGAAATATAAAAATGTAAATGAAGTTAAGGTATTATTTACATACAAACTTACCTCGGTGCAAAATATGGAAATTTTGCAATTTAGTCCAAAATCTTTTCCTTCCCCCGTTCGAGGTCGATTCCACGCCTTTCTTGATCTATAACAACAGATTTAGCTCATTTAACACTCATACTATTTATTTCAATCCAAAAATCACATTATGGAAAAATTACATTTTTGCCCCCTAACTTTTACAAAATTATGATTTTTCCCTTAGGCTCAGAAATTTAATTTCAGCCCTAATTCTTATGTTTTATGACATGCTGATCATTTTTCTCTTCTATAGCAACATCAAATTCTCACTCTAACACATAGTTATGAACAATAGGTATTTTTACCGATTATGCCGTTTTGCTCGTTTTCGCTAAAAATCACTTAGAAAAGATCGTTCTCCTAACTTCAAAAATTCATATTCTACCATAAAACATCAAAATATATGCATATCATTCATGGGTAAATTTTTAAACATAAACCCTAACTCGAAATAATGGTAGAAATAGGTAGACCGAGCTACGAGGATTTCAAAAATGTAAAGAACATTAAAAACGGGGCTTGAATGCACTTACTATTGAGCTTGAAAGCTTGGGAAAAACCCTAGATATGGAGAACATGCAAGTTTTGGCCAAGCCTAATGAAGATGAACACGTTTTTGTGTTATTTTTCCCATTTTATTTCATTTAATACACAAATGACCAAAATGCCCTTACTACTAGACTTTCTAAAAATTCCATCCATGTCCAAATTTTGTCCATATAAGGTATAATGGTCTATCAAGTACTTATGAAATAGAACACACACATTTTTCACCTATTTCAATTTAGTCCTAAACGTCAAATTAAACACCCAATCGATAAAATTTCGCAACGGAATTTTCACGCAATTATGCAATCATAATCTAAACACTAAAACTTAATCAAAATATTATTATTATTATTATTATTTTATTTTATTTTTTTAACCTCAGATTCGTGGTTTCAAAACCACTATTCTATTTTGGCCCTAAATCGGGCTGTTACACCAATAGTTTGAGACCCATAACAGATAAGGAAACTTCCCCCTCCAAGCCCTTTAGGGTGATTGGAACAGAACTTTTTGAATATGAGTAAGGGAGAATAGGTATTTATAAAGTCTGAGTTACCTATCTTTTTAATGTGTTTGGGAAGTGGGCACTTTCCTGGTTGGTTCATCGACCCTCTCAATAGGGGGATTGGATGTCACTTTTCTGGTAGTCTGTTGATCTAATCATTGCTTCTCAAATTACTAAACATATGTAAATTTTACTCAAGCCATTGGCAATACAAAGATGTTTTCTTTGTGACCCCCCACATCGACCTGGGTGTTGGATTCAAATGCAACACGCCACATCCATAGTCGAAGCAACTCAAACAAATAGAAATGTAGCACCAAATCCGAGCTCAGGACACGTGGCATGTAAATCATAATTAATATTCAAAGACATGCAATTGGTTATATATATACCTAAACAAGTGCAACACGACACCAAAACATCATGTACATAATATTCAATTATCCAAAGTCAACATATAAGACTCAGAGTTCTTTAGGACTTAGGTATATGTCATTAACTATTCAACTTCAAAACAAACCTTATGTAGCAGCTCATTTTTCAATGATATATAAAACGATAGTTTTGAAACTCTGTATTCCAAAGATCGAGCAAGTAAATATTATTTAATAATATTTAAGATTTTATTATAGTGTTTTATTTAATTTGATATGATAATATTTGCTAATTGGACAATTAGCTAAGTATAAGTAGTTGACCCTAAAGTCAAGCAGTTTTAGAAAATGAGGGATCGAAATCTCGTTTCGTAAACCGAGCCCATAAATATTTCATAAAAATATGTTAGGAGTTTTTATATAGGTTATATAAATTTTGGTTCGATAATTTGGTTGATTTAATAGTTAATTAAGAGAAAAGAACTAAATCGTAAAAATTGTAAAAGCTAGTCACTATTGATTTTTATTAATTTAATGGCTTATTTAATGGAAGTGGTAGGACGTACATGGTATTTAGACCATATTAAATATGTAGTTACATTTAGTGTGTGTTTTTAGCATTGTTTAGTTAAAAATTTAAAAGAAAATTAATTAATTAATTAATTTAGTTAAAAAGAAAAATTAAAGTGGAAACACAGAGAATGTCTTCATTCTCATCTTCCATCATTTACTCTCCATTGAAGGAAGCCATGAAAGCTTCAAACCCTTCATAATAGGCCACTGCATGTAAGTACCTCTAGTGCCCGTTTTAATAAATTTTATGTTTTTAATATCGTCGCAACTAGTTCCAACTAACTTGTATCTCTATTTTCAAAAATGTTAAAGTTTTAAAATGTTTCCATTGATGAAAATTGAAGCTTTTGATGTTTAATGGTATTTTGTTACCTTAGTTGTGAATATCGACTAATTTGTTAAGTAAACTTTGTTAGTTTTGTGTATAAGGACCAAATTGACATGATACCCATGACAATGTTAAACGAAGAGGTTTGAGGCCATCTATAGTGGTATCTCGATACCAGTGATTGCCTCTCTCTCACTGCCCTCGCCAACGACAGGAAAGAGAAATCAACATTAACAAAAACAATTATAAATATCATGATTTACTGCAAGTGTGACAGATCAGTTGTCATATTTGTAGTGTTATAATGGAACGCTAGAGTGTTCTAAGGATCAAACTCAAAGGAGTTGGCGATTGAACAATTTATAAATAACGAGCATACAAAATAATGATTCTAACCAACTAATCATAAAAAAAGTATATTACGATAATTCATAAAATCAAGAGAAATTAAACTAATCTACAATCTAGCTAACAATGACTAAATTGTAAAAAGTGAAAAATTGTGAAATTAACAATTAAATAACAAACGGTGGTTGATTGATATTGATGTGGTTTATCAATTTTTGAATTAGGGATCCATACCATTTAAACTCCCAATATGGCTCCATTTTACCTCTCGGTCTCAATTTTACTAATTTAGAGAATTTAATCTAAATTATCTCTCGATCTTATTGGTTAACTTACGAATAATAGATTAGTGCCCAACAAGATCTCCTCTAGATCTCACTTGCCTAGATATTCCTTTAGGGTTGTCAATCCTAAGCTTTCTGAAACTATATATCCTTTTGTTTCAAGTTAGCATATGATTACTGATGATCCGATGCCACTTTCAGACTTTCACGGATCACTTTTACTTTCTATTCAGTTTCTTTGATCAAATCGACCCAGTGTATCTTATTTTCACTGAGCTCAGTCCAGTACAATGGTGTACGACATTTACGACCATACAAAGCCTCATAGGGTGCCATTTTGATACTCAATTGAAAACTATTATTATACGTAAATTCAATCAGAGGTAGGGATTGTTCCCACGTACCTTCAAACTCGAGAATGCAACATCTCAACATATCCTCAAGTATCTGAATGTTTCGTTCAGACTGACCATCTATTTGCGAATAGAAAGCTGTGCTGAAATGCAGTTTCATACCTAATGCATCTTGCAGTTTCTTCCAAAATCGCGATGTAAACCTCGGAACTCTATCCGAAACAGTAAAAATAGGCACACCATGTAACCTCACACTCTGAGAAACATATAACTCAGCAAGCTTATCAAGCGAGTAATCTGTACGTATCGGAACAAAGTGAGTCGATTTAGTCAATCTATCCACAACAACCTGGATTGCATCTTTCTTGCTTAGTGTCAATGGTAAACCAGATACAAAATCCATAGTAACTCTGTCCCATTTTCACTCAGGTATCATAATCGGTCGAAGTAACCCTGAAGGTACCTGATGTTCAGCTTTTACTTGTTGACAGACTAAACATCTTGCAACAAAGTCTAAAATGTCTCATTTCATACCATGCCACCAGTAAAGTTGTTTCAGATCATTATACATCTTTGTACTACCTGGGTGAACAGATAACCGACTGCTATGAGCTTCATTCAAAATCGTCTGAATCAATTCTGAATTTCTCGGAACACATATCCAGTTTTTGAACCTCAAACAACCCTCAGCATCAACTTTAAATTCTGAATCAGCATCTGCATCATACTGAGCTCGTTTCGCTAACAATTCATTATCAACCTTCTGGGCATCACAAATTTGTTGAAAAAATAGAGGTCTTGCTTTCAATTAAGCTATTATCGAACCATCATCAGACATAGCCACATGCGTATTCATTGTACGCAAAGCAAACAATGATTTTCGGCTTAAAGCATTAGCAACAACATTAGCTTTTCCCAAGTTATAGTCAATCACAAGCTCGCAGTCTTTTAACAATTCTAACCATCGACGTTGTCTCAAATTTAGTTCTTTCTAAGTCATCAGGTATTTCAGGCTTTTATGATCAGAATAAATGTGACATTTCTCACCGAACAGATAGTGCGCCATATTTTTAATGCAAACACAATTGCTATCAATTCTAAGTCATGTGTCGGATAGTTATTTTCGTGTGGCTTTAACTGTCTTAAGGCATAAGCTATAAATTTTCCTTCCTGCATCAAAACACAACCCAAACCATTTAAAGATACATCACTATAGATAATAAATTCTTTACCCGATTCTGGCTGATCCAGCACTGGAGCTTTGGTCAAAAGGGCTTTCAACTGATCAAAACTTTTTTGGCACTTTTCTAACCACGCAAACTTAACATCTTTTTGCAATAGCTTCGTCATCGGGGCTACAATCATAGAAAGTCCTTCCACGAACTGTCTATAATAACTAGAAAGTCCCAGAAAACTTCAGACTTCAGAAACATTTTTGGGAGGTTTCCAATCAAGTATAGCTAAAATTTTGCTCGGATCAACTCGAATATCCGATGCTGATACAACATGGCCTAAAAAGCTGACTTCACCTAACCAGAACTCACATTTACTGAATTTCGCATACAACTGCTTATCTCGCAAGGTCTGTAACACAAGTCTCAAACGTTTGGCATGTTCAGCTTCATCACGAGAGTAGATCAAAATGTCATCTATAAACACAACCACAAACCGATCTAAATACGGTCTGAAGATTCGATTCATCAAATCCATGAAACTAGCATGTGCATTAGTTAGTCCGAATGGCATAACCAAAAACTCATAGTGTCTGTACCTCGTTCAGAAAGCAGTCTTTGGCACATTGGAGTCTTTAACTCGCAACTAATAGTAGCCCGATCTCAAATCTATCTTTGAAAACACTATAGCCCCTTTCAATTGGTCAACCAGATCGTCAATCCGTGGCAACGGATACTTATTCTTTATAGTCACCTTATTAAGTTGTTTATAGTCGATGCACATTCTCATAGTTTCGTCTTTCTTTTTCACAAACAACACAGGTGCACCCCACAGAGAGAAACTCGATCGTGCGAAACCTCTATCTATCAACTCTTGCAACTGAGCTTTCAATTCTTTTAATTCAGTAGGTGCCTTTCTGTACAGGGCTATAGATATCGAAGTCATCCCAGGCATTAACTCGATACCAAACTCTACCTCTCAAATAGGTAGAAAACCTAATAATTCTTCAGGAAACACATCTGGATACTTACATACAACTGACATTGATTCAATGTTTCTTTCGGCCACTTGACTGTCAAGCACATATGCAAAGTAAGCTTCGCAACCTTTCCTCACATATTTCTGAGCTAACATTGAAGAAATCACAGCTGGTAAACCATTCAGATCATTAGATTCAATCTGAATAATCTTATCATTCTGGCACCGTAGATCAATGGTCTTTCTCTTGCAGTTCACAACAGCATCATGTAAAGTCAACCAGTCCATGCCCAGAATTATGTCAAACTCATCAAATGACAGCAACATTAAATCAGCCGGAAAGCACAAATCTCGAATCACCAAAGGACAATTCTCACACACTCTATCAACCATAGCACACCGGCCCAAGGGGTTTGACACTCTAATCATAAACTCAGTAGACTCAACAGGTAAAGTCTTGCTGAATACTAAAGTCTCACAGACATAAGAATGAGCTAAACCAGGATCAATCAATGTAATTACACTGGTATCATAAAGAGTGAATGTACCAGTAATGACATCTGGGGATGAAGCCTCATCGTGTGTGCGTATAGCATAGGCTCTGGCAGGTGCACGAGCCTCAGATCTGGCTGCTGTATCTTTAGTCCCTCTTTGACTACCACTCGCATTACCTGCATTTCTGAGTGGTCTACCCTGAGCTGCAATATTACCTGATCTCGTATTCTGCACTGGATTTTCATCAGCCAACACTGGGCAATCATGTATATAATGATCCATCAATTCACATTTAAAACAAGCCCAATCATGCAATCTGCAACTGTCACGATGTCGTTTGCCGCAATGTTTACACTCAAGTTGATTTGATCTGACATTACCTGTACTAGCTACTGAGGTAGCTCTTGAGCTCATAGGTGGTCTACTCTGATCCCGTCTAGAATAACCCGAAGTGGCTTTGGAATGGCTGAAATCATCTTAGAACTTATTTGGTGCCGACTGGAATGACTTACCGGATGTTCTTTTACATGCATCTCTGGCTTTAAAGTCAGCTTTTCTTTTCTCTTTCCCGAGCTCTTCAGCTTTGCAGGCTCGTTCAACCAGTTCTACAAACTATTTTATCTCAAGTTTAATGTCTTCATTCAGCCCATCTTCAAATCTTTTACACATTATAGCTTTATTAGAAACACACTCTTGGGCATACTGGCTGAGTCTCACAAATTTCCGTTCATACTCTGTCACGATCATCCGACCCTATTTCAGCTCCAGACCAAATGTCATATACGCATGTCTTAACTTAGTTTATAAGTGAGCATCAAAATTTGTATCATGCATATGTCTTTCTCTTTACCTATTAATTTCATAATTTACCTTAACTCAATAACATTCATAATGAACCATACAGCCAAATATAAATAATATCATCACAAATGTCATGAATTTTGGTTACGTCCTCGATATAGACTTAATACAAGATCAAACATTTATATAACCTAATCAATATATATACATGCATGGTGCGCATATACCCTAAAACTAAGGCCACACTTAACATTTGAACATATTTTAAAACGATTGACCAAAGCAAACACGGGACATGTTTCATTGCTTAGCTGAAACATACTACCTTAAAACACATACAAAACCAAAATTCCCATCATCGAATTATCAAAACTAAACTCATTAAACATTAATACTAAGAACATACTAAATCAAAACTAAGCATAATAGACAAGTTCACATATATACCATATCTTAGTATAAAACACATCCAAAACAACCAAACATACTTACGACTGACTTCTCCATACCTCATGCAAAATCATTAACCATTTTCAATATACAAACACAAAACACATATTATGTTCATTCATGGCACATTGTATATTAATCAAAATGGACTCAAACCATTATTATACCAGAACCAAATTTAAGCATAGAATTAAGCCATTTTCACATGGCCTTTATACAAAACCAAAGTTCGTCGTTTCAAAACACATTCCAGCCTATACATGCCATAATTCGGGTTGGATTATTTAAATACCGAAGCTGTAGATAGTGTGATAGACTTTGCTGATGATGTCCGAGCTTGTAACTTGAATCCAAAATCTATAAAATAGAAACACACATAAAAAAACACAGAGTAAGCTTTTGAAGTTTAGTAAGTTATAAGCAAATAATAAACTCAATAATATAATCAACTCATACTAACTAACGAATTACATTATTGTTACCATACTTGACCTCAAAATTTACAATTTTCATAGTTAACACACTTTTATGAACAATTATCCATCTAGGCTGAATACTCACAAGGTTATTTAACATGTTTTTCATCAACTTCCAACCAATTAATCATAATAAACCATACATCTATTTACTCATATACACAAACTCAAGAATCATAGAATAACCTCACATATCTAAAAATCATCTATAACGCTGAATATACTAAACCATATATGTACACATTTAAGAAACATTTCAAGGATACACAAATTACTCATTCACAACCAAATACAAGTACCACATATACATAAATTCCTCATTTGCATTGAGCAAGAATTACAACAAATATTCATAGTACTTACTCACCTCATCTCAAGTAGATATCAAGTTAATTCTTACCTGACCATTTAGCTCGTTTTTACACATACGTACACAACTTGTCTTTGCCTGATGAACCATTCGGAATTGGGTAGGACACTCGGATAATCACACACATATAGTACAAAGCCAACGTCCCAGACGTGGTCTTACATGTAATCACATATCGATGCCACTGTCCTAGACAGGGTCTTACTCGCACACACATATATAGGAATCACATATCGATGCCATGGTCTTACTCACACACATAAGTCGGAATCCTATGTCATGACATATGTATCCTAACTATTCCTAAGGTTCATACGGTGCTTTCGGACGTCGTAACTCGGTCAAAACGAATGCTTGAACATGGTTACCAAGCTTATACGCATTCGAAAAATTACAAGTATAAATTCATACATTACATACCAGCATATATATTTAGCATTTAACTACAATTAGGCACGTCTATTTACTTATAAACTTACCTCGGACGTTATAAAATGGAATATGGCAGCTAGTCGACGACTTTCGTTTCCCCCCGATCCAAATCTGATTTCTTTGGTTCTTGATCTAAACATATTCAAATTAAGCTCATTCAAACATATTGCATTCAATTTAGTCCAAAAACACATAAATGGTTAAATTACCATTTTACCCCTAACATTTACAATTTTTTACAATTTAGTCCCTATTGCACAAAGCACAAAATACACAAAATTTCTCCATACCCAAGCTAGGATGAATATTACCCATATCCATACAAGCCCATATAATTCATTTATTTCACATTTTAGTCCCTCAAATTATTATTTTTGCAATTTAGTCATAATTACTCAAAATCATCAAAAACTCTAATACAAAACATGTTAATCTAAAACATATCTTTCATATTTCATCATCAAACAACAAAAATCACAAGCTCTCAAAAATAGCACAACTCAAAATATTCATCAAAATCAAAAATTCAAGCATGAGTTTTGTAGTACTCGAAGCAACGATCTTAAAAACGTAAAAAATATAAAAAATCGAGCTAGTTTCGTACCTTGATTGAGCTTGAATGAAGCCGAACCCTAAGTTTCTTTTTCTTTTCTTTTATTTTCGGCAAGAACATAATATAAACACCAAAATGGCTTTAATTTATGTTTTATGATATATATTATAGTTTATTTTAACTTAAAGTTTAATTTCCAATTATAACCTTAATGAATTAATATAAAATCTTTATAACATAAGCCTATTAACGTCCAACTAATATACAAATGGGCTATTTACAACTTAAAGAGTCCTATTAATAAAGCTAATAGCAATTAACCCCCTTTTAGAGATAACCACCAAATTTTCAATTTACCACCAAATTTTCAATTTACGTGATAAAGTCATTTTATTAAACCGGATACTCAAACGATAAAATTAAAACACGAAAATTTCACAAATATAAATTCACACAAAATAAACACATAAAATAATTTTAAATATTTTTCTAACTCGAATTCGTGGTCCCAAAACCACCATTCCAATTAGGGTCTAAATCAGGCAGTTACACGTGTCATATGCCTATGTGTGACACACGGACGTGGATTAACCCATGTAAGCAAAAATGAATCTTAACAATCAAGTGACCTAAACCAATGTTTTACTTAAACTATGAATATGCAATCATCAATTCAAAAACCTATTTCAAATACTGTAACGCCCCAAATTTTAGGCCTAGATGAATTGGGCTTTGGGTCTCATAATTTTTTTTTTAAGTGAGCAAGAAAATGATAAATGACATGTTGGCTATAAGGGTTTAAGAAATTTGGAGTGTCTAGGTAGGTTGGAAAAGTTCTGGGTTCAAGTTTTGTGGTGGAGGAATTATAATTTAATTATTAAAAGAACCAGGGTTGGGAGTAGTTGGGCTTTTAAATAAAAATAGGGGAAATGGCATCAAAAAGTGTGGAGTGGCTAAGTGACGCCACTTAGGGTGTAGGGAGGTGGCGTTAGTGGTTAGCAAGGAGATCCGAGGTTCGAATCCTAGCTTAGTATTTTTAAAAATTTAATTTTGTCCTTCTAGAAAGTTGGAAGTGGTGTGAAGATGGACTCTAAGGGGAGTGTTCAAAAAAGAAAATTTAGGAAATAGATTGGGGAGTTATTAGGGAGAAACACGAGGAGATAAGAAGGGGGAAGTGATGGAGCCGAATTGGGAATTGAGGGTCAGGCAATTTGGCTAGAGGCTATAAATATGTGTCGAGTTTGGGATCCTAGGCTAATGCCAAATTTTTCATTTTTTTTTCTTTAGTGTCGATTGGCTTTTCCATCTTTGCTAGCTGATTCTTTTGCCATTCTTTCTCTCCTCAGATCTCTTTTGATTTACCCTTTGGGTTAGCCAATTCTTTCTCCTACTTTTCTTCTTTAATTTGTGCCAAATAAACCTTATTCACCATATTAGTTTGAAAGCCGAAAAGCCGAATCTTCCTTGGGCCGATTACTCTTTTGGTTTGAGTACCTTATCTCTTTTTCAGCTAGTATTGTTAATACCGAGTATTTCCATCCCTCACTCTTTCTAATCAACTCTGGTAGGGAATTAGTATCGGATCTCGGATTGTAGCTCTCTACGGAATTGCTCCTAAGGTATTTTGCGGTTTTGGTAAGTATTCCTCTCTTGTTGGCTAAGGTTGGCCGAATGGTCTTAAGTGAGATAAGGGGGTGAATGATGTTGGATGCGAGTCCTCTAGTATTTGGTTTTAATGAGTAAGATTAATACAGATCTAGGGAGTACGTGATCAAGGAAAAGCAATTAGGGATTGGTGTTCAAGGTAAGGTTAAGGTGAGGTTTCAGTTTTGGGTAAAATATGCATTAAGCATATGATTAATTGAAGGGTGATACCATTTGTAGGTTTTCAGCTAAGGGAATCGCAGCACGCTCTATTACCAGGTGTGTACATACACTGTACACACACAATGAATCGGCAAAAGCTGAAATGCCGAAAAGTTGAAAAGCTGAAAAGCCGAAAGTTGGGTTACGGTAGTCTTGCGAGTGCGCGAACACTCGTGAGGAGGAAACTAATAGGTTGTCTGAGGTCCCATGGACGATTCCATGGACTTGGGCTATGAATTGGCCCATCGGGCCAGAATAGGCTTAATGGGCCTGACGGGCTGTTGGGCCCATAATAGGCAAAATTTGATAATTGATGCTATGTGATAGAAATTCGTATGTGAGCATGTGTATAATGTGATTTGGGCCTAATGGGCCATATAAATGTGATTTGGGCCTAATGGGTCATATACAGGTGATTTGGGCCTAATGGGCCATATGAATGTGATTGGGCCTAGTGGGCTATATGTAGGTATGTGAATTTAACTAGGCTTTGTAAGGGGTTTTAGGCCTAGTATATGATGATTGCATAAAACTTAATTAATTTATTGCGACCGTGGACAAGTCAAAGGGTTAAGGTATGGCAACGGGTATATGCATGTCTAAGATTGGATCTAGAGAGAGCTTGGTACTTAAGCGGTCTTAATGACTCACCTCCTCTTATCTGGAATCCTACCTGGTGCATAGTATTCGTTCATCTTAGCTCACGGGATTTGTTAACGGGCATAGGTAAGTGAAAACCGTAAAGAAAGAGAAAATTATCGAAATGCCCCCAAGGGCAAAAATAACCAAAATAGCCTTAGGTGTTGAATGTAAATTTTATGGATGTGACATGCATGCATATGATATTCTGCTTAGGTTCTATATGGGTTGGGAATTTTGGAACGGAGGAAGTATATGAGAATCGCATGGTTGCTTGACGACCGTGGATCTACCAAAGGCTTTTAAGCCCATTATATAATTAGCAGCTTGCTGCAATAAAGGTAGTTCCACAACCGGGCTACCATTGAAGTGTATCGGTTGGGTGGGTCGATATTTATATCACCACATGAAGTGTACCGGGGGATGGAGCTAAAGTGTAGTGGATGGATTATTAGGGTGGGTTGCATTGCACTGCATTGCATGTGTGATTTTATGATGATTGATGAATGCTTGCTGCTCGACGAGGGTGTACACAATGAGTTTGCAAAAACTCACCCCCCCTCTTTTATTTTTCTCAGGTAATGTTCAATAGGAGGTTCGAGGTTTGGAGGGACTCTGGGTGGCCAACTAGCGAGACAACTTGGACTTGGTTGTTTTAAAAGCATTTAGTTCCTGATTTCTTAAGTGATTTTAGACTGGATTGTAATAAGGCCTCCCCTTTTTGTTATTATTTGGATTATTGTTTTCATACGTTGTAATTACGAGAAGTTGAATATGGGTTTCCTAAATCATAGTATGTTTTCTACGTTTCCGCAACTAAATTTTAAAATGACAGATTTTCACAAATCATAAGTTTAAGTAGGTTTTTGCATTTGAAAGGAGATTTTTTATAAGTTTATAAGGTTTTGAATTTTAAAGAAGGTTTTCAATGAAAACAAGGTTTTTGCTAAAACACTTCAATGTGACGCGTCAGATTTGGCCATAACGTCTGGGCCGGGTTTGGGGTGTTACATTTAGTGGTATCAGAGCTAAGTTGCAAAACTCGGGCTGTGAAGAGGGCTTTATTATTATTTGGTTTCTTTTTCTATTTTAAAAAATATATATTTTTCGGATCACAATGTTTTGAAAAAAGGGAAATATTGCTGAGCAGTACACCGAGCCTCCGACGTCAAACCAAGTAAGTTCTTCTATTCTTAAGCTTTATTAAATTGTTATACAGTAGATAGATAAAGGGCTACTTTAGATGATTTTGTTAGAATGGAATTGGAGCCCGTAGGATCTGAAAACTGTAGAGGATTTTCGAAAATAATCTTCTCTTTAAATATTTCCATAAAACATCAGTTTAATTATTAAACTAACTAAAACTTCATAAAAATTTCTAATCCAGATAATACGCGAATGGACGATGAGTGCTAGAAGAGGTGCAAGAGGCCGTGGCTGAGGGCGTAGAAGTGTTAGGGCTGAATCGTCGACATTGGGCCATATGCCCGATGTTGGAGTAGAAGATGCTTCAGCCTCACCTGTGGCTGGGAATGGACCGTATGATCGGGCCGCGGGAGAAGATGCATTGTCATAGACAATGCTAAGGATTTTGGAAAGGGTCGTTGGGCCCAATGGTAGCACTAGAAATCGGGTGTCCATTTCGGAGCAACTTCGTTAGAATGGGGCTAAGATCTTTAAGGGCATGGCTGGTGTGGCTCCTAACGTGGCAGAATATTGGTTGGAGGCTACTGAAAGGATAATGGAGGACTTGGACTACTGACTTGAACAAAAGCTGAAAGGGGCAGTGTCACTGCTTAGGGAAGAAGCCTACTAATGGTGGTTGACGGTGAAAGAGGGCACCCAACCGGAGCGGGTCACTTGGGAATTTTTCAAAGCTGCATTCTAAGGGAAGTATGTGGGTGCAAGCTATGTGGATGCTAGAAGGAAGGAGTTCCTGAACTTGACCTAAGGAAACAAATCAGTGGCGGAGTATGAAGAGGAGTTTCTACGCCTTAGTAGGTAAGCAAGAGTAATAGTGGCAACAAAATATGAGCGTTGCGTTATGTTTGAGGATGGACTTAGAGATAGACTTAGGGTATTGATAGCTCCACAAAGGGAGTGAGTTTTCTCAGAGTTGGTGAAGAAGGCAAAGATAGCAGAGGAGGTAAAGCGCACTGAGGGCCTAAATCGGGAAAAAGAAAGGGGTGAGAATAAAAGGGAGGCTGAGACTCCTAGTGTTGGACAGTGGCCTAGGGCTAGGGCCAGAAATGATGGGCTAGTTAGAACAGGGCCCCCTGCTATTAATCTAGGGGTGCTACCTTGTGCTGTTTATGGGAAAGGTCATGTAGGCGAGTGTTGGAAGAGGATGGGTGCTTGTCTAGTGTGTGGATCCTTGGAGCATAGGATCAAAAATTACCCTAGAAAGCTAGCTCAGGTACCAGTTGTGGGCCGAGGTGGTGTCCAGCCACCAAAGGGTGAAAACGATTTGGGTAGAGGAGCCTTGGAAAGAGGTGCTGGTTATACTGAGGCAAGGCAGCCAGCTTTGGTCTATGCAGCACACTGCAGAAAGGACGAAAATGCTCCAGATACGAATACTGGTACATACTTTATCCATAGTGTGCTATTTATCTATTTAGAAATTAGAAATAGAGTGCGCAGCAGAAACGTAGTGGTGTAACCTAGGTGGTGCGACTATTGGGTAGTTGGAAATTTTGAGGACGAAATTTCTTTTAGGGGGTAGAGTTGTAACGCCCCAAATTTTGGGCCTAGATGAATTGGGCTTTGGGCTTTGGGTCTCATAAAATTTTTTTAAGTGAGCAAAAAAATGAAAAATGACATGTTGGCTATAAGGGTTTAAGGAATTTGGAGTGTCTAGGTATGTTGGAAAAGTTCTAGGTTCGAGTTTTGTGGTGGAGGAATTTTAATTTAATTATTAAAAGAACCAGGGTTGGGAGTAGTTGGCCTTTTAAATAAAAATAGGGGAAAATGGCATCAAAAAGCCTTGTGGTGGAGTGGCTAAGTGACGCCACTTAGGGTGTAGGGAGGTGGCGTTAGTGGTTTACAAGGAGATCCGAGGTTTGAATCCTAGCTTAGTATTTTAGGAATTTAATTTTGGCCTTCTAGAAGGTTGGAAGTGGCGTGAAGATGGACTCTAAGGGGATTGTTCAGAAGAGAAAATTTAGAAAATAGATTGGGGAGTTGTCAGGGAGAAAAATGAGGAGATAAGAAAGGGGAAGTGATACAGCCGAATTGAGAATTGAGGGTCAAGCAATTTGGCTAGAGACTATAAATATGTGCCGAGTTTGGGATCCTAGGCTAATGCAAAATTTTTCATTTTTTTTTCTTTAGTGTCAATTGGCTTTTCCTTCTTTGCTAGCTAATTCTTTTACCGTTCTTTCTCTCCTCAGATCTCTTTTGATTTACCCTTTGGGTTAGCCGATTCTTTCTCCTCCTTTTCTTCTTTAATTTGTGCCAAATAAACCTTATTCACCATATTAGTTTAAAAGCCGAAACGCCGAATCTCCCTTGGGCCGATTACTCTTTTGGTGTAAGTACCTTATCTCTTTTTCGGCTAGTATTGTTAATACCGAGTACTTCCCTCCCTCACTCTTTCTAATCAACTTTGGTAGGGAATTAGTATCGGATCTCAGATTGTAGCTCTCTGTGGAATTGCTCCTAAGGTGTTTTGCGGTTTTTGTAAGTATTCCTCTCTTGTTGGCTAAGGTTGGTCGAATAGTCTTAAGTGAGATAAGGGGGTGAATGATGTTGGATGCGAATCCCCTAGTATTTGGTTTTAATGAGTAAGATTAATACAGATCTAGGGAGTATGTGATCAAGGAAAAGCTATTAGGGATTGGTGTTCAAGGTAAAGTTAAGGTAAGGTTTCGGTTTTGGGTAAAATATGTATTAAACATATGATTAATTGAAGGGTGATATAATTTGTAGGTTTGCAGCTAAGGGAATCGCAGCACGCTCTACTACCAGGTGTGTACATACACTACACACACACAATGAATCAGCAAAAGCTGGAATGCCGAAAAGCCGAAATGCCAAAAAACTAAAACTTGGGCTACGGTAGTCTTGCAAGTGCACGAACACTCATGAGGAGGAAATAGATAGGTTGTCTGAGGTCTCATGGGCGATTCCATGGACTTGGGCTGTGAATTGGCCAACTGGGCCAGAATAGGCTTAATGGGCCTAACGAGCTGTTAGGCCCATAATAGGCAAAAATTGATAATTAATGCTATGTGATAGAAATTCGTATGTGAGCATGTGTATAATGTGATTTGGGCCTAATGGGCCATATAAATGTGATTTGGGCCTAATGGGCCATATACAGGTGATTTGGGCCTAATGGGCCATATGAATGTGATTGGGCCTAGTGGGCTATATGTTGGTATGTGAATTTGACTGGGCTTTGTAAGGGGTTTTGGGCCTAGTATATGATGACTACATAAAACTTAATTAATTTATTGTGACCGTGGACAAGTCAAAGGGTTAAGGTGTGGGAAAAGTTATATGCATGTCTAGGATTGGATCTAGGAAGAGCTTGGTACTTAAGCAGTCTTAATGACTCACCTCCTCTTCTCTGGAATCCTACCTGGTGCATAGTATTCGTTCATCTTAGCTCATGGGATTTGTTAACGGGCCAAGGTAAGTGAAAACCGTAAAAGAAACGAAAAATTATCAAAATGCCTCTAAGGGCAAAAATGACCAAAATACCCCTAGGTGTTGAGTGTAAGTTTTATGGATGTGACATGCATACATATGATATTCTGCTTAGTTTTGGAACGGAGGAAGTATATGAGGAACACATGGTTGCTTGATGACTGTGGATCCACTGAAGGCTTTTTATGCCCATTATATGATTAGCAACTTGCTGTAATGAAGGTAGTTCCACAACCGGGCTACCATTGAAGTGTATCGGTTGGGTGGGTCGATATTTATATCCCCACATGAAGTGTACCGAGGGATGGAGCTGAAGTGTAGCAGATGGATTATTAGGGTGGGTTGCATTGTACTGCATTGCATGTGTGATTTTATAATGATTGATGAATGCTTTCTGCTCGATGAGGGTGTACACATTGAGTTTGTAAAAACTCACCCCCCCTCTTTTATTTTTCTCAGGTAATGCTCAATAGGAGGTTCGAGGTTTGGAGGGACTCTAGGTGGCCTGCTAGCGAGACAACTTGGACTTGGTTGTTTTGAAAGCATTTAGTTCTTGATTTATTAAGTGATTTTAGACTGGATTGTAATAAAGCCTCCCTTTTTGTTATTATTTGGATTATTGTTTTCATACGTTGTAATTACGAGAAGTTGAATATGGGTTTCCTAAATCATAGTATGTTTTCTATGTTTCCGCAACTAAATTTTAAAATGACAGATTTTCACAAATCATAAGTTCAAATAGGTTTTTGCGTTTGAAAGGAGAGTTTTTATAGGTTTATAAGGTTTCAAATTTTAAAGAAGGGTTTTCAATGAAAACAAGGTTTTCGCTAAAACACTTCAATGTGATGTGCCAGATTCGGCCATAACGTCTGGGCCGAGTTTGGGGTGTTACAAATACACAAAATCATTCCAAGACATAATCAAATCCTAATTCTAACCAATATGCCTCAAGGCACCTCAATCACATTGAACACAACATGTAACATCTTGATTCATTCAAACAATTAATACTAAACTTCATTCTATTCCACATCGGCCATACGTTAATAATCATTCCATTCCCTAATTTCATCAATTAAATATTCATTTGACCATTCTCATGTTGTATCACCAGTACGCCCCGTGGGGGGTTAGTGGAAAAATATTCTACGATCGTCAACCATAGATCCATGTGCGAAGAATGAATCGAGTTGAAATAGGGTTGAAGATATACCTTTTTCAAAACTGAAAATGCCGAATAATGTTGTTGGTTGAAATCCTTTGCACGATGTAAATCCTAGCCACAACAAAGTGTTTCAGTCTCTATGTAGTCCACCTAGTCAATCATGAACATAAAACTCTTTTGAACTTTTCAGAGAGTATCCAAACTTTTGACTGCTAGACCTAGTTTTTTTTTCTTACCCCCCACACCATAATCTGGGATTGTATTCCTTTTAATAATATCATGTATATTAGAAAACAAAATAATTCCCTTTTACTTTTTTATAGAAAATTATGGAAGATATCAAAATTATATTCTTTCCAAAAGAATACTAACTTCCATAAATATTAACTCTGGAAAGAAGCTACGAATCTTATTCGCTAGGTAATTCAATCTGCCAGGCTATTTTGCCCGTTAAGTGATACTATTCACTAGGCAATACTATCCGCCAAACTATTTTACCCACTAGGCAATGCTTATCCACCAAAGATAATAACCCACCATAATCGTATGTAGGAAGGTATACGCCTATTCTATTAGCTTAAAGTTTGTTCGCTTGAACCATAGGGTGTGACCCTATATGTTCTTGTAATGTGGGTAGTAATACTAGAACACTTCTAATGGTACAAGCAATGAGTGACATCTAGTAATGCATCAATGCTACCCAAGTTACAAGAAATCTTGATTCGACGTAACCTTTCTGTGATAAACATTTCATGTATCATATTCTTTTATCATTTATATCTAGATTGGACACAAGTCATGGTATACTCACACTTGTATAGTCCAATCTCATATTTCTTGATATTCTGAGTAGACTATAATAGCCAAATAAGTGTGATATCTCATCTCAACTTATTTGAGCATGACCATGCGTTTCTAGTCTTACTTCATCAAGTGGCTCAAGATATTACTCCCATTATGTAGGAGGGATAAATCCTATCTTGATCAATCATGTCCCACCACATAGATTGTTGTATATCTAACATTAGTTTTTATAGTTCAACCCGTTATGATAAAAATTTAACTATATCAAAATATACAGCTCACGATGTTGGGATAATGATGATCTCAAGTCTGAGGATCATATACATAGTTATCACTACGAGTAATGTTTGTGACTATTACATAATAATTTAAGAAACATACTAATGGCGAGTCAGTCTAGTATGTTATTCTCTAACACATACTCATGTATTGATTTTGACATCCCTATGTCAATGACAACACTTTGTCATCAATCAACTACATATTAGTCTCAATGCATTATTATTATCCAAGCCCACAATAATACTTGACTAAAGACCTTTTAAAAATAATCATATTATTCTCAGAACTTTATTATTAATCAATTTATTTATACACACAGAAAAAGAAAGTGAAATAACAATGGCATTGTCATTTGTTAATAAACAAGGTAAAATGAGTATTTAATTACAACCATCTCATGATTGGTCTTTAGGCATACTCTAATATCACAAACAAAAATACATTTCAAGACTTATAAGTATACCATATAACATGTTACAATCTTCACTCATTTAAGCACCTTATACCATTTCCATTATCTTACCATTTCACCTCATTTAGTAATCAATTGACATTCACATTTATACATTTCATCACATTGATCACGTATCAAAACAATATTCAAGATAACACAACCATTTAGCAAGACGTATAAACATGTCTTCTTATAAACATGAACATATGATTATGCACATATCAAAACACTATAAACCAAAGTGACATTTATACATAATGAGCCTCTATACATGCCACAAAAATGATCCTTAAACCATAAAAGATCTATCGAGTTAGAATTTGAATTGTGTGAGCTCCTAGTTGATCCAATCTTCACGTTTCACAAAATATCTACAGGACAGGAAAACATAACTAATTAAGCATTACATATGCTTAGTAAGCTCATAGATATTACAACTGTAAACTTACCTCATAACAGACCTAACATAACAAAATAACAAGTTTAACTATGTTTCCTGTCACCATATGTCACAACCGAAAGGTGAATATTAATATACAATCATCTAATTCACCCATTCATTCATATAAAGTCAATTTAGTATCATTTCATTAAGCCCATCCACAAATGTAACATTTTGCTCGATTATAGCAAAAGAGTACACATAACCATATGATCACATTTATTTCCAATCAATATACCAAACCAGACAATATATTCTCCTTTAATAGTTAGCCTGGTGAACTAAATGAATAGATAGGGATACACGGGTAACTACACTAACCACACTAGTAGGCACCGATATGCTTTAATCATTAGGCAGCCAAGTGCAGAGCAGTAGGCATTGAAGTGCGAATTAGTAGGCACCGTAGTGAAAATATGGTACAAGCTCATGACTAAACCTACTGGCATGCCAATTATATCCTATCCTATTGTTCATCTAGACACAACTTACATATCAATACAATTCAATATAGTACAATCCGTTTCTCATCTTTGCAACAATTTGCACACAATTCACAGTAAAATCAATACCCATAAAATATTTGATACAATCAAAAACATCACAATTATATATAAAATTTCATTTTATGGACCTGCCTGGTACAAACAGCAAAAGCAGAAATGTCAGGGACTAGTTAGTTATTTTCCCTTTTCGTCAATTATCTATCAGTTGGTTCAAATCTTGATCTATACAGTAATTTAAATTAAATTATCAGTGCCAATTACCTTAATTTATCTTATTCAATGTATATAACAATTTATTTTAGTTGTCATAATTTTCCCCAAAGTTTCACATTTTATTCAATTTAGTCCCTAAAACTGAAACTATTATATCTTTTACGTTTAAACTCTATTTTCTAATTAGTTTTCAATCATATCCCTCTTTTACCCTATAGAAATAGTAATGATAGAAATTCCATGCCAAATCCACAATATTTTCATTTTAGTCTCTAAACTCAAAACTAACCAATTTCACTTTACAAATTAGTCCTTAAACATTTCTAAGCTTACAACCCAATCATTTTCTACCAAGATCATCTAAACTTTTACAAAATTTAACATAAAATTGTGGATGAATAGGGACCTAGTTGCAACGACCTCAAAAACATAAAATTTATGACAAAGGGTAACGAGAAGACATACATGCAAGAAAGGAAGCTTGGTCGATTCTCCCCTTACTCAACAATGGTTTTTTTGGTTCTCAAAGATGAATAGGGAAGAAGATAGCTTTTGGTTTCTTTTGTTTATGTTTTAATAATTATTTAATTACCAAATTACCCTTCAATTTAACATGTAATTTCATTAATTTTACAAGTTTTGACCGTCCTAGTATAGCTCTAAGGTCTAATTACCTTTTAGATCCTTAAACATTCAATAATAATACATTTTAACTAATAAAATTAGTACCACATAACTTATACGATTTTTACAATTTAGTCTTTTTTCCTTAATCAACTATCTAAGCACCAAAATTACTAGGCCAAAATTCAATCCCATTATACAAAAAAATTGAATAATTAATAAAAATATTTACAATCTCGATCTATGAAAAAGAGGTCTCGATACCTCATTTTCCAAAAACCACTAACTTTCGGTACACACTACTTGTACCTTGACTGACAACCAATTAATAAAATCTATCAAATCAAAATTCACCATAAGATTATATTTAACTCATAAATATTAATTACCAATCTCTATAGACTTACTAATTGGAATTGTGTGCCCAAAATTAATATTTTCGACGCCACTAAAAATTGAGCTACTATAGCTCTCCCCCTAATAAAGTTTTATCCTCGAAATTTCTTTCTTAAGAATAGGTTCGGGTACAAAGATTTCATCGACTCTTTCATTTTCCACATAGCTTCCTCAATACCATATCGAGGCAACAGAAATTTTTCTCACACTACTCGTTTGTTACACAGTTCTTTCACTTCCCGAGCAAAAATCTTAACCGGTTCTTCGACAAGTTAGGTTGTAATTCTATCTCGTTGGGAGTAATCACATGAAAAGAGGTGGCTTTTAAGCAATCCTAGATAATGCGAACTTTATCTTCAGTTTCTGGTATCAAACTATCCCCAATTAACATTCTTTCACTCAATTCTGACCAGTATAACGAAGTTCAACACTTGCGTTCATATAAAGCTTCAATTAATATCATCTTAATGTTGGATTGATAATTTTTATTATCAGTGAACTCAGCTTATGGTAGGTATTTCTCCCATCTACCCTCAAACTCTATAATACAACATTGAAGCATATCTTTTAGACTTTGAATAACTCATTATGACTGACCGTTTGTCTGCGGAAGGAAAACAATATTAACATCCAATCTAGTACCTAAAGCCTCGTATGATATACTCTAAAAATTAAAATTAAACTTTGAATTATTATAGAAAATAATAGATAATGGTACACTATGTAATCTGACAATCTCAGAAATGTATTACTTAGCAAGTGATAGGTGTTAAAAGTAACATGTTTTACTCTCATTATTAATGCATTTTTAGGTGACTATTCGATGTTAATGGTGAATTTTATGCTTCTAATCCTTTACATTCATGTTTTTATACATAAGAGAGCATTTGGGAGAAAAAGAGCAAAAATTAAAAAAATCGGAGTGAGTTACAGGAGCCACACGGGCTCGACCATTCCACACGCCTTGGACACACGACTATGTAAGCCATACAGGCTGCCACACAGCCATGTGGCAAGCTGTCTCAATTTTGCAGATTGCACTCTAAACAGTGAAAAAACACGATTTTAGGTTTTTCGGGCATTTGAAGACATATATATGACAAAAATAAGAAGATAGAAAGGAGTCATCATAGACAATTTAAGAAAATAACTTGAAAAACACCACTGAAGCCGATTTTGAAGTATATTCCCACCAAGATTGAAGATTCCCTTTTGATTTCTTTAGAGATTATTATGAATTTCTTTGTTTCCTGTGGTTATATTGTCTTTTGGATTTTTTTTTTACTAGCATGAACTAATTTTCTAAATACCTAGGGAGATGAACCCTATGATGGATTATGCCGTTTAATTTTTATTTTATGCAATAAAGACTTAGATCTTGTTCTCAATTAGGTATGCTTAATTCTTGGTCTAATATCTCTAGACTATTAATCCATGTTTTATATGCTTAAATTAGAGGAGGAATAAACCTTGTTTAAAAGTAGATCTAGCATAATTGAGTGGAGTTGCATGCAATCCTAGAAATAGGACGACATAGATCTATCATAATAGAGGCAAATCTAATAGGGGAATCCATAAATCAAGTTAATGCGATAATAAGGGTTTTAATTAGAAAGAAATTTCCATTAATCAACCTAGAGTCAGTTGCTCTTATTCTTGAAAAGAGACATTAACATAATTTAGGGATTTTTACGGATTAAGATACTAAGTGAAGAAATTGTGGAATTTAGATTCATAATGACAGGTGAAATCTATGTGAATTCTTTCTTGGGTATTGTTTCACTTCTTGGTTATTAATCTATTATTTTCTTAAATTCTTCTTTGTCATGTTTGTAGTTAATTAATTTAGTTAAAATTTATTTTAATCAATCACTCAAATTTATCGATTAAATAATAGAAAGTCAATAATTACTAGGACTTTTAGTCTTCGTGGGAACGATATATGTGCTCACCAAAGCTATACTATTAATTGATATGTGCACTTGCCTTAGTTAGATTTTTAGATAGGTTTACGACACATCATGTTTTTGGCGTCGTTGCCATGGACTAAAATATTAGGAAAATTTTATTTCAATTAATTTAGCCATTTTTGTAATAGCCCGATTTAGACTCTATTCGGAACGGTGGTTTTGGGACCAGAATTCGAGTCTAAAAATTATTTTAAAATTATTTTCTGTGTTTATTATGTGTGAATTTATATCTGTGAAATTTTCATGCTTTAATTTTATCATTTGAGTGCTCGATTTAATAAAATGGCTTAATCGCATAAAATGGAAATTTGATGTTTTAATATGTAATGGCTAAATTGAACTTGTCTTATTAATATGAAGCATTTATAATGCAATTATACCGTAATTATATGTAGTGGATGGTAGTGACCTTATGTTAAAATAGTTTTATATTTATGTTTAAAGGTTAAATATGTAAATTGAATAATATGTTATTATTTATTATATTAAAACATAATTAAAAACCATTTGTTCATTATTACTGCGGATTGATGACTTATTTGATCAGTTGAAAGGGGCTACAGTATTTTGAAAGATTGATATGAGATCGGGTTACTATCAGTTGCGAGCTAAAGAGTCGGATGTACCAAAAACCGCTTTTAGAACAAGGTATGACCATTATGAATTCCTTGTTATGCCTTTCGGTTTAACTAATGCTGCTGCCATTTTTATCGACATGATGAATTGTATATTCAAACTGTATTTAGAAAGGTTTGTTGTTGTATTCATTAACGATATTTTGATCTATCCACAAGATGAAACTGAACATACTAAAAACTTGAGAATTGTGTTACAAACTCTACGTGAAAAGTAGTTATTTGCAAAGTTCAGTACATGTGAGTTCTGGCTTAAGGAGGTTGGATTTTTGGGACATATTGTTTCAGCCGACGGTATCAGAGTTGATCTGAGCAAAATTTCTGCTATTGTTGATTGGAAACCTTCGAGAAACGTATCTAAAGTCTATAGATTTCTGGGCTTAGCGGGCTATTATTGGAGTTTCGTAAAAAGATTTTCAGTGATTGCGACGCCAATCACTCAACTACTACAAAAAGATGTGAAGTTTGAATGGTCAGAAAAGTGTCAACAGAGTTTTGAACAGTTGAAAGCACTGTTAACAGAACCACCGGTTTTGGTTCAACCTGAATCTAGTAAAGAGTTTGTGATTATAATGATGCGTTGTTAAACAGATTGGGGTGTGTTTTGATGCAAGATGGAAAAGTTATTGCTTATACTTCTCGACAGTTGAAATCACATGAAAAGAACTATTCAATGCATGATTTAGAGTTGGTTACGATTGTATTTGCAATGAATATTTGGGGACACTATTTATATGGTGAAAAATGCCATATTTATACAGACCATAAAAGCTTGAAATATCTGATGTCACAAAAGGATTTGAATTTACGACAACGAAGATGGCTCGAGTTATTGAAAGATTATGACTTTGTGATTGATTATCACCTGGGAAAAGCTAATGTAGTTGCTGATGCCTTGAGCCGAAAATCATTGCTTGCGTTACGAACTATGAATACCCAGTTGATGATATGTGATGACGGGTCTATTTTAGCTGAATTTATAGCTAAATCAGTATTACTGCAACAAATTTTTTAAGCTCAAAAAAATGATCGTGAACTACAAGCTAAATGAAGTCAATGTGAGTTTAATTCTGATTCAAAATTTCATATTGGAATTGATGATTGTTTAATGTTCTGAAACAAAATTTGTGTACCGAAAAATACAGAGCTTATTCAGAAAATTCTGCATGAAGCACACAGTAGTCGTTTTTCTGTTCATCCGGGTAGTACTAAAATGTATAATGATTTGAAACAGCAGTATTGGTGGTCAAGAATGAAACAAGATGTATCGGAGTTTGTATCGAAATGTTTGATTTGTCAACAAGTAAAAGCTAAACATCAAGTACCATTTGGTTTACTGCAGCTTGTATTGATTCTTGAGTGGAAATGGAATAGAGTCACTATAGATGTTGTATCAGGACTACCCCTAACTACGAAAAAGAAAGATGCTATCTGGGTTGTCGTTGATCGACTAACAAAATCTGCTCATTTCATACCGGTATGTACAGATTACTCTCTGGATAGGTTAGTTGAAGTGTACTTATCTAAAATCGTATGATTACATGGTGTACCACTGTCTATTATCTCTGATAGAGACCTGAGATTTACGTCAAGATTTTGGAAGAAATTGCAAGAAGCTCTTGGAATGAAATTGAATTTCAGCACAAATTTTCATCCCCAAATGGACGGTCAGTCCGAAATAATTATATAGATACTTGAGGATATGTTGCGTTGTTGCATTCTCGAGTTTGAAGGTAGCTAGGAGAAATACTTGCCTCTGATTGAATTTGCTTATAACAATAGTTTCCAAACGAGTATAAAGATGGCATCGTAAGAAGCTTTATATGGTCGCAAGTGTGGAACACCGTTATATTGGACTGAATTGAGTGAGAAAAAGATTCACGGGTTGAATTGATCAAAGAGACTGAAGAAAAAGTGAAAGTAATTCACGACAGTCTAAAAATAGCTTCAAATCGACAAAAATCCTATGCAGATTTGAAATGTAAAGAAATATAATTTTAGGCTGGAGATCGAGTATTTCTGAAAGTGTCACCGTGAAAGAAAATTCTCCGTTTCGGCCGTAAAGGAAAATTAAGTCCGCGATTCATTGGGCCATATGAGATTGTTGAAAGAATAGGCTTGTAGCATATCGACTATCGTTACCATCTGAGCTAGAAAAGATACATAATATTTTTCATGTTTCGATGCAATGTCGATACAGATCAGACCCTTTACATGTAATTTCTCCCGCTGATGTAGAGATACCGTCTGATTTATCGTATAACGAAGAACCGATCAGGATTCTGGCTCGGGAGATTAAAGAATTGAAAAATAAAAGTATAGCTCTTGTGAAGGTTCTTTGGCGACAAAATTGAGGAAGCTACATGGGAACCTGAGGAAGCTATGCGAAAACAGAACCCTAACCTCTTTACCGGTAACATTTTCGGGGACGAAAATCCCTAAGGGGGGAGAGTTCTAACAGCCCGTTTTTAGGTAAAATTGGAATAGTGGTTTTGGGACCACAAATTCAAAGTCAAAATATTTATTTTATTATTTTAATAAGGTTTACAGCATGATATATTAATTATGTGAAAGTTTCATGAAGAAATTTTACTGTTTAAATGCTTAATTCGGTAAAAAGGACTAAATCGCGTAATGCGTAAAATTTGAGTTCTATTAGTAAAATGACTCAAATGGCTATGAAATTTATATTGGAGGTCCCTAAGTTGATAATATACCTTTATTATTGCTAGTGGACATTTATGTCCATAATTAGCATGGTTATTATATGTTTAAATAAAGGTTATTTTTGTAAATGGCTTATTAAGTTAATAATAATAAAACAAAATCAAAATCATATTATTCTATCCATCTTCTTGCCAAAATTGAGAAAGAAAAATCAGACATAGATAGGTTTGACATTCGGTAGGCTTCAAACTTTGATTAAGGTAATGCTTTGACTCGGTTTTTAATGATTTTTACGTTTTTGAGCTCGTTACAGCTTAATCTAGCTAGCCCGTAACTTTGTTTTTGAAATTGTTATTGATTTATTCAGAACGGTGGTTTTGAGACCACGAATCCAAGTCAGAAAAATATTTTAAAATTATTTATGTGTTTATTATGTGTGAATTTATATCCATGAAATTTTTGTGCTTTAATTTTATCGTTTGAGTGCTCGATTTAATAAAATGGCTTAATCGCATAAAATGGAAATTTGATGTTTTAATATGTAAAGGCCGAATTGAACTTTTCTTATTAATATGAAGCATTTATAATGCAATTAGACCATAATTATATGTAGTGGACGGTAGTGACCTTATGTTAAAATAGTTTTATATTTATGTTTAAAGGTTAAATATATAAATTGAATAATATGTTATTATATGTTATATTAAAACATAATTAAAAACCATTTGTTCATTATTTCTCTTATGACCGAATAAAAAAGAAAATAAAATAAAGAAACAAAGCTTAGGAAGATTCGGTTTAAGCATGGTGTACTCAAATTTTGCATGTTTTGTGTTTTGTACAATTTGGACTAAATTGTAAAAAGTGTAAAATGTCAGGGGTAAAATAGTAGTTTCCCATTTATGTGTTTCTGGACTAATTTGCGTGAAAATATGTTTGAATGAGTTTAATTTGAATATGTTTAGATCAATAACTAAAGAAATCAGATTTGGATCGGAGGAAAACTAAAGTTGTCGATTAGTCATCCCGTTCCGATTTTCATCGTCCGAGGTAAGTTTATAAGAAAATAGATATTGTTAATTTTAATTATATACGAGTTTATATGCTGAAATTGAATTATGTGAGATTATATATTCGAAAGCCAAATGTACATATGCTTGGGAACTAAGTTTACAAGTTCGATTCGACTAAACTACAATGTTCGAAAGCCCCGTACGAACCTTAGGAATAGCCAGGATACAGATGTCATGACATAGGACTTCCTATATGTGTTCTCGTGTAAGATCACGTCTGGGACGTTGGCATCGATATGTGATTACGTGTAAGACCATGTCTGGGACATCAGCATCGTATTTAATTCATGTAAGACCGTGTCTGGGACAGTGGCATCGATACGTGATAGCATGTAAGACCACGTCGGGGACGTTGGCATTGTACTATATATGTGATTATCCGAGTATCCTATACAATTCTGAATGATTCAACGGGCAACGATAGGTTGTTATTGAATGTGTAAAACGAGTAAAGGTGATCAGGTATGTAATAACCTATTCCTTATTTGAAATAAGGTAAGTTGGTTACTTGATTTGTGTTGCAAATAAGGTATGTATATATATGAAATGTATATTCGGCCAAAGGTTGGTATAGTGATATTATAATGGTGATTTATATGCAAACATATATAAATGATTATATTCGGTCTTATGAATATATGTATATGAATTTATGTATATTAGATTATACAATTGTACCATGGTTTTGAAATTTAATGATACTTGAATAATAGATACATGTAAATTTGGCCAAGGTAAAATTGTATATGGAAGTATATGTTGTATATGAATTTTTGAGCTTGAAAATAAATGTAGTCATGATAGCATAAACTAGTTTGATTAAATTTAGTTGATATTGATATTGAGTTATTTATTTTCTTATGACTTACTAAGCTTTAATAGCTTACTGTGTGTTATGTTTGCCTCTGTTTTATAGATTTTGAAGTCTAGTTACGAGCTCGGGGATCGTCAGCAAAGTCTATCACACTATCGACTGTTTTTGGTACATTATAAGTTTAAACTTGAATCTATGGCATGTATAAGCTAGGTTATATTTTTGCTAAATTTGAAGTTGTGTATATACTAAGCCATGCAAAAAGGGCTAATATGCTATGATAATATGTGAAACTTTAGTCAAGTTTATATGTGTTATATGTTTTGAAAATGGTTGGTGATTTGGATGTGGTTTGATTGAATCAGCCATGATATATACGTAAGTATGAATTATGTTTGTTATGTTACTCTTGGTTAAAATGATTCAGTTATGACTTGTATTTGATAGGAATGGTTTAACCTGGATGTTGAATGTATTTGATTAAATATTGAATTTAGGTCATGAATATGCTTGATTGATGATTCAGCACTTGCATATATAAACATTTAAATACTTGATTTGTATTATGAATTAGTTCAAGTTAATAAATTTAATACAAAGAATATATGCTTGTCATATTTGTTATATGATTCGGTAAAAGGGTAAAGTTAAGTATAATGTATATACGACTATATTACTAAATTATTTTATAAGTGTTTTTATGGTATATATTATGTGATGGATTAGTATGATTTTTGTGTGTATATATATATGATAATTGAAATTTTGACCATTTGAATAGTAAAAATAAATGTTATTTAATGCTTATAATTGGATAGTCATGAGTAAAATAAATGTATTCACCAATGGTATGAGCATGTGTACTTGATTATGTAAGCGTTAATTATGCATGATATTTAGCATGCAAATGGGGTGTATTATAAGTTATATTTTGTGCTCATTTAATGGCTCATAGTGGTATGATAAAATGTGCATTATATACATATGGTATTAAAGTTATATTCGATCATATAGTAATGATATAAAGGTTGCATATGTATTTGGACATTAAATGGTGTGTAATGATATGTTTGGTTTTTAACATGCGTTCATGTAAAGTTATTTTATTGATATGTTTGATATTTATTAAAATAAATTGATATATATATTAGCATGTATTTGATATATGTGTCTGAGTGTTTTAAGGTATGCGTATGGAATTTTTATGTATTAAGGTATTTTATAATTTAAATAGTTGAATGTTATAAAAAATGTACATATGATTCGTATAATTGAGTTTGTATTACTTTTAACATGAATAGTAATGTTTGACTCTCTTAAGCTGTGTATGGATTGGTAATGCCCCGTAACCCCACTCTGGCGACGGATACGGGTTAGGAGTGTTACAATTTTTTATTTTTTTAATTTTTTAATTTAATTTTTACATTCTATTTTTTTTTTTTGTTTCTTTGATTTTGACAGGTTCTTCTGGTTTATGACAGAGGAAACCCGTTGGAACCATTAATTTTTTATAGTGAGTATGAAAGAACTACTCACAGAAATCAAAGGGAAGTTAGAAAAGCAAAGCAAGGTCAAGAGATTTTAATAGACGATCAAGTGGAGAAGGATATTACTGTGGAGATGGATGATAATAAACATAATCAGCAGCCTTCTGCACGCCCTGAGCCTCGTAATATGTTTGATTATGCTAAGCCTACTCTAATTGGGGCTGAATTGAGTATAGCTAGATAAACTATTGCTGCAAATAATTTTGAGCTAAAGTCGAACACAACTCAAATGGTACAACAGTATGTTCAGTTTGATGGGTTACAATATGAAAATTTGAATGCTTACGGCTGTTCCCATTCTCTTTGAGGAGCAAGGAAAGATAGTGGTTGAATTCAGTTCCATGGGGTTCTATCACGACTTGGGATCAGATGACTAAGAAGTTTCTGTTGAAGAACTTCCCACCAACTAAAATAGCTAAGTTGAGGAATGACATTTCTTCTTTTTCTCAAATTGATTTGGAGACATTATATGATGCATGGGAGAGATTTAAGGATATTTTGAGAAGGTGTATTCATCATGACTTACCTTTGTGGTTACAAGTTTAAACATTGTACAACGGTTTAAATCCCTCCACTAGGCAACTAATTGATGCAACAACTGGTAGAACATTGAATAATAAGAAAGTTGAGGTAGCTCAAGAGTTCATTGAGGAGATGGCATTGAATAACTATCAGTGGCAAGTCATGAGAATGAAACTGATTAAAGCAACAGGTGTTTTTAATATAGATGCAATTGCTATGTTGGCAAGTCAGGAGGAAGCACTAAGTAAAAACATTAATGGTTTGAGTTGCAGTAACACGATGAATCTGGTAATGCAATGTGATGTGACTGGAGCAGGGATAGTCGATCCGGAATGTTTACCCTTCAATTCTAATATGGAGAATGAGCAAGTCAACTTTATGGGTAACAATTCTAGACCTCAAAATAACCCCTATAGCAATAAAAATAATCCAAGATGGAGAAATAATCCAAATTTCGCTTAGGGTGGTTAAGGTAATTAAAGGTCACAACCCCCTCTGTGTTTTCAGCAACCTTATCAGTAAGAAAAGAAACTGAACCTTAAAGAGATGTTAGCTAAATATATCTCGGTGTCTAAAACTGGATTTCAGAACACTGAGACAAATTTGAAAAATTAGCAAGAATAGATTCAAGGGCTTGAAAATTAGATTGGACAACTTGCTAAACTTGTTTCAAAGAGACAACAAGGTAGCCTACCTAGAAACACTGAAACCAACCCAAAGGAACAAGTCCATGCAATCACTGTTCAAAGCGTGGAAGGGTTAGTTGAGCGTAAAAAGAAGCTGAGTCTAAAAGTTGTTGAGAAAAATGATGAGGTTGAGGAAAGCAAGAAAGACCATAAGTTGATGGTTAGAGAATACAAACCATAAATTCCATACCCAACTATATTGAAGCAAGACCGCATAAAAGAAAAGTATGGTAAATTTCTTGAACTTTTGAAAAAATTGCATATTACTTACATTCTATTGAAGCCATTTTGTAAATGCCAAGGTATGCAAAATTTTTAAAGAAGTTGTTAACAAATAAAAGGAAGTTAGACGACTTGTCAACTGTGGAGCTCAATGAGGATTTCAGCCATTCTCCAAAACAAACTACCTAACAACCTTAAAGATCCAAGGAGTTTTACTATTCCTTGTCTTATTAGTAGTTTAAATGTTGAAAAAACTTTGGCTGATCTAGTTGCTAGTATAAATTTTATGCCTTATAAAATGTTCAAACAACTTGGTCTCGGGGAACCAAAACCCACTAGGACGAATATTCAATTAGTTGACAAGTTAATTAGGTATCCTAGGGGTATTATTAAAAATTTACTTGTTAAAGTTGATAAAATTATATTCCCTATTGATTTTTTTATATTGGACATGGATGAGAATATTGAGGTACCCATGATCTTAGGTTGACCATTTTAGTCGCTACTAGAACTGTTATTGTTTTGGGTAGTAGTGAACTTGTGCTGAGTGTCGGTGATGAAAAGGTTACTCTTGAAGCACATGATTTTGTTAGAGTTCCTAGGGAGCAGTATAATACTTGCTATTCTGTTAATGTTAGTAATCATATTACTTGAAATTCTTTACAAGAATTCACTAATGAATATGTGTTGAACAATATTCGCCTCAAGGTGATAAAATCAAGGGATGTGTAACACCCCTAACCCGTAACCGTCGCCGAAATAGGTTAAGAGGCATTTCCAGACCTGTAACTTAATTGAAAACACTCATTTAACAAATATCATCACATTTCAGTAACCATCAATCATTCACATTCAAAATGTACCTAAATCAATCATACAAATCTTAATCATGCATTTGGGACAAAATTGATAACATATAAAAATTTCAAAAACTTAGAAAATTTTCAACTTTTCAAGTAACACAAGTCTGTGTGAACAGGTCGTGTACCTCACACGGCATTAGAATCCCCCGTGTGTCTAAGCCGTGGCAAAACAGGGCATACATACTGACTTGGCCACACGGCCACAAGACACGCTTGTATGCCAGGCCGTGTTAAAATTAGGGAGGCTGCTGACTTGGGTCACACGGCCAACCAAACGCCTGTGTGCCACACACGACTGATAGACATGTCTGTTTGTCTAGGCCGTGTCAAAACTGCAGGGTATACTGACTTTAATTCGTAGGGTACACCAAGGGACACACGGCCGTGTAACATGACTGTGTGTCACACATGGCTGAGACACACACCCATGTCTCTGTCCATGTGGACAAAAATAGGCCATTTGAAAAGCCAAATTTGCCACCCTAAAACATAAGCATTTACATTCATATTAGTCCACAATTATGCAACTCAATTGGCAACCAAAATAACCAATTCAATATACATTATAAGCCATAACCAAGCTTACCATTTACAAATCCAAGTACATATTTAATCACACGTACAATTCATTTATCTAACATCCATATATCAAGACTTCATTTGCATAATTTCATTCAAATATTACCATACCAAAACATACACCATTAAACACCTATATGAAATCAAAATATGATACCAAAATAAGCCAATTCACATGGCTTAAATTATATACAAATTCATTCTTAAACCATGATACTAAAACATAACTATTATCAACAAACTAGCCTATACATGCCATATTTACATAAGTTCATAAGTTCAAAATACCAATCGGAAATTAGATAATATGACGTGCAACTCTGACTTATCCGGAACAAGCAAGCTAATGAACCCTATAAGACATAAAAAATGAAACAGAATAAGCTTATAGCTTAGTAAGCCCATATAATTTAGAATTTAAACTTACCATTTATAAACTATCAAGCAATAAATAAAATGCCAACAATTCAATTTAACCATCACCTAATCACAAATATTCATCACATGTTAGTCATTTAACAAATACATAAAGCTATCTATTAGTACTTTACTTTACATCAATTCTAAAGTCACATATCATATATTTAACACTTATAACCTGTAACTTATCTGAATAACCAGTATTTAAGCCTGCTGAACCTATTAGAACTTCAAAGGATAATTGAGTGAAAAATGTCAGAAATCCGTCAATTCATCATCATACATACTCTTTCGAGTCATGGTCAGTAAGCTCCTTTGAGCTGAACAGTAAGCTCTATTGAGCTGAAACAGTAAGCTCTATTGAGCTGAATGGTAAGCTCAATTGAGCTGAACGGTAAAATCCAATAAGCTAAAACAGTAAGCTCTTATGAGCTATGGTGAGTCCGCAACAAATGCAGGAGCTCGACCAATACGGTAATCTCAGTAACACGTCACTCGTATCCAATGAATTCACATAGTTCAAATGGGGCTCGGTAACGAATACAGTATATCATCTAGGCATTCATATTTCAAGTATTTCAATAATTTACATTCAATTCAACAATTACAAGTATAGAAAAGTTCAATTCTAATTATACGAACTTACCTCGTATTTGCTGGTATAACCGTCATCTACTCGTCTACCTTTTGTTTCCCCCAATCTGATTTCGATATTTGTTTATCCTAATCTATATGATATCATATTAACTCATTCAAACTTTCATTCAATTCAATTTAGCCTAAAACATTCATTTTGGCTAAATTACAATTTACCCCAAAACTTTTGACTACTTTGCAAGTTAGTCCTCAACACATAAAAATGAAAAATTGCACAATTAAGCCCTAACCCAAGGTATCTGAATTTCAATGGGATTCATATTAGCCCATATTTTCATTTTATTCATATTTTCAACCACAACATTTCTATCTTTCACAATTTAATCCCTAATTCTCATTTTTATCAAAAATCACTTTATAAAACTTGTGTATCTATTAACAACTATCAATAATCTAACAAGAAACTTCACAATACCTAAGTATTCAAAAATGGCATATCTCAAAATCTATAACAGTTTCAAAAACGAATGTACGGGCTAGCTAGATTAAGCTCCAACGAGCTCAAAAATGTAAAAATCATTAAAAACCGAGTTAAAACCGTATCTTAATCAAAGTTTGAAGCCTAGCCGAATGTCAAACCTATCTATGGCTGATTTTTCTTTCTCAATTTTGGCAAGAAGATGGATAGAATAATGTGATTTTGATTTTGTTTTATTATTATTAACTTAATAAGCCATTTACAAAAATAACCTTTATTTAAACATATAATAACCATGCTAATTATGGACATAAATGTCCACTAACAATAATAAAGGTATATTATCAACTTAGGGACCTCTAATATAAATTTCATAGCCATTTGAGTCATTTTACTAATACAACTCAAATTTTATGCATTACGCGATTTAGTCCTTTTTACCGAATTAAGCATTTAAACAGTAAAATTTCTTCACGAAACTTTCACATAATTAATATATCATGCTGCAAACCTTATTAAAATAATAAAATAAATATTTTAACTTCGGATTTGTGGTCTCAAAACCACTGTTCCAATTTTACCTAAAAACAGGATGTTAGAACTCTCCCCCTTAGGGATTTTCGTCCCCGAAAATGTTACCGGTAAAGGGATTAGGGTATTGTTTTCGCATAGCTTCCTCAGGTTCCCATGTAGCTTCCTCAATTCCGTGGGCAAAGAACCTTCACAAGAGCTATACGTTTAATCTTCAATTCTTTAATCTCTTGAGCCAGAATCCTGATCGTTCTTCGTTATACGATAAATCAGACTGTATCTCTACATCAGCGAGAGAAATTACATGTAAAGGACCCGATCTGTATCGACGTTGCATCGAAACATGGAAAATATTATGTATATTTTCTAGCTCAGATGGTAACGATAGTCGATATGCTACAGGCCCTATTCTTTCAACAATCTCATACGGCCCAATGAATCGCAGACTTAATTTTCTTTTACGGCCGAAACGGAGAATTTTCTTCCACGGTGACACTCTCAGAAATACTCAATCTCTGACTTGAAATTCTATTTCTTTACGTTTCAAATCTGCATAGGATTTTTGTCGATCTGAAGCTACTTTTAGATTGTCGTGAATTACTTTCACTTTTTCTTCAGTCTCTTTGATCAATTCAACCCGTGAATCTTTTTCTCACTCAATTCAGTCCAATATAACGGTGTTCCACACTTGCGACCATATAAAACTTCTTACAATGTCATCTTTATACTCGTTTGGAAACTGTTGTTATAAGAAAATTCAATCAGAGGCAAGTATTTTTCCTAGCTACCTTCAAACTCGAGAATGCAACAACGCAACATATCCTCAAGTATCTGTATAATTCTTTTGGACTGACCGTCCATTTGGGGATGAAAAGCTGTGCTAAAATTCAATTTCGTTCCAAGAGCTTCTTGTGATTTCTTCCAAAATCTTGACGTAAATCTTGGGTCTCTATCAGAGATAATAGACAGTGGTACACCATGTAATCGTAGATTTCAGATAAGTACACTTCAGCTAACCTATTCAGAGAGCAATCTGTACATACCGATATGAAATGAGCAGATTTTGTTAGTCGATCAACGATAACCCAGATAGTATCTTTCTTTTTCGTAGTTAGGGGTAGTCCCGATACGAAATCCATAGTGACTCTATCCCATTTCCACTCAGGAATCAATACAGGCTACAGTAAACCAGATGGTACTTGATGTTCAGCTTTTACTTGTTGACAAATCAAACATTTTAATACAAACTTCGATACATCCCATTTCATTCTCGACCACCAATACTGCTATTTCAAATCATTATACATTTTAGTACTACCCAGATGAACAGAAAAGTGACTACTGTGTGCTTCATACAGAATTTTTTGAATAAGCTCTGTATTTTTCGGTACACAAATTTTGTTTCGGAACATTAAACAATCATCAGTTCCAATATGAAATTTTAAATCAGAATTAAACTCACATTGACTTCGTTTAGCTTGTACTTCACGATCATTTTTTTGAGCTTCAAAAATTTGTTGCAGTAATACTGATTTAGCTTTAAATTCAGCTAAAATAGACCCTTCATCACATATCATCAACTGGGTATTCATAGCTCGTAACGCAAACAATGATTTTTGGCTCAAGGCATCAGCAACTTCATTAGCTTTTCCCAGGTGATAATCAATCACAAAGTCATAATCTTTCAATAACTCGAGCCATCTTCGTTGTCGTAAATTCAAATCTTTTTGTGACATTAGATATTTCAAGTTTTTATGATCCGTATAAATATGGCATTTTTCACCATATAAATAGTGTCCCCAAATCTTCAATGCAAATACAATCGCAACCAACTCTAAATCATGCGTCGGATAGTTCTTTTCATGTGATTTCAACTGTCGAGAAACATAAGCAATAACTTTTCCATTTTGCATCAAAACACACCCCAATCCGTTTAACAATGCATCACTATAAATCACAAACTCTTTGCCCGATTCAGGTTGAAACAAAACTAGTGCTTCTGTTAACAGTGCTTTCCACTGTTCAAAACTCTGTTGACACTTTTTCGACCATTCAAACTTTACATCTTTTTGTAGCAGTTGAGTGATTGGCGTCGCAATCATTGAAAATCCTTTTACGAAACTCCGATAATAGCCCGCTAAGCCCAGAAAACTACAGACTTCATATACGTTTCTTAGAGGTTTCCAATCAACAATAGCAGAAATTTTGCTCAGATCAACTCTGATACCGTCGGCTGAAATAATATGTCCCAAAAATCTAACCTCCTTAAGCCAGAACTCGCATTTACTGAACTTTGGAAATAAATACTTTTCACGTAGAGTTTGGAACACAATTTTCAAGTGCTCAGTATGCTTAGTTTCATCTCGTGAATAGATCAAAATATCGTCAATGAATACAACAACAAACCTGTCTCAATACGGTCTGAATATACAATTCATCAAGTTGATAAAAATGGCAGCAACATTAGTTAAACCGAAAGGAATAACAAGGAATTCATAATGTTCATACCTTGTTCTAAAAGTGGTTTTTGGTACATCCGACTCTTTAACTCGCAACTGATAGTAACCCGATCTCAGATCAATCTTTCAAAATACAATAGCCCCTTTCAATTGATCAAATAAGTCATCAATCCGCGATAGAGGGTATTTGTTCTTTATAGTCACTTTATTCAACTGTCTATAATCGATACACATGCGCATCGTGCCATCTTTCTTTTTCACAAACAAAACTGGTACACCCCAAGGAGAATAACTCAGTTGTACAAAACCTCTATTTGTCAATTCTTGCAACTGAGCTTTTAACTCTTTTAATTCTGTTGAAGCCATTCTGTACGGAGCTATTGATATCGGAGTTGTTTTCGGTATTAACTCAATACCAAATTTGACTTCTCTGATCGGCGGTAATCCCAGTAATTCTTCTGGAAATACATCCGAGAACTCACAAACAACAGGTACGGATTGAATCTTTGATTCTAACACTTTTGTATGCAATACGTATGCAAGATATGTATCATAGCCCTTTCTCAAACATTTCTGAGTTAACATAGATGATATCACAATAGGTAATTCATTCGAATCATTAGACTCAATCCGAAGAATCTCACCATATTGACATTTTTAATAGTCTTCTGTCTGCAAATCACAACAGCATCATGCATAGTCAGCCAGTCCATACTCAGAATCACATTAAACTTATCGAATGGTAGAAGCATCAAGTCAGCTCGAAAATAGTAACCCCGGATCATCAGAGGACAATTTTTACAAATTTTATAAACTAAAACAAACTTGCCTAAAAGATTCAATACCTTAAATACAAATTCTGTAGACTCGACATGTAAACTCTTTTTAAATACTAAATTCATACAGATATATGAATGGGTTGATCCAGAATCTATCAATGCAACAATATCAGTATCAAAAAGAGAAAAAGTACCGGTAATAACGTCTGGTGATGATGCTTCCTCTCGTGCACGTATAGCATAAGCCCTGGCAGGTGCTCAGGCCTCGGATCTCATAATCAAATCTCTCGTAGCACCTCGATTACCACTCACATTTTCGGTCTTTCAGGGCGGTCTCCCTCTAGCAGTCGTATTACTTGTTTTCACTGGTTGTTCTTTTTCAACTATGAACTTTTCTGGACAATCAAGGAGAAAATGATCAAAAGATCCACATTTAAAGCAAGCTCCGCTCACTAATCTGTATTCACCGTAATGTCGCTTATTACAATGTTTACATTCAAATCCAGCATTTCTAACACTTCCCACACTAGCCACAAACGTCGCCTGAGGTTTTGAACTTTCTTGTCTCACATTTCTATCTCTAGTAGAAATTCCAGCAGAGGCTGTAGAACAAGGATGATATTCTCTAAATTTCCTTAATTTTGACTGATGTGATTTTCCCGTAAATCTTTTTCTAGACTCTCTACCCTCAGAATTGGCTTTTCTTTTCTCTTTACAAAGCTCTTTGGCTTTACAGGCTCGGTCAAATAGAACAAGAAACTCTTTCAGCTCAAGAATTCCAACCAACACTCTAATTTCTTCATTCAATCCATCCTCGAATCTTTTACACATTATAGCTTCAGAAGAAACACATTCACGAGCATATTTGCTGAGCCGTACAAACTCTCATTCATATTCTGTAACTGACATACGGCCCTGCTTCAGTTCAAGAAATTCTTTTCTCTTCTGATCAATGAACCTTTGGCTAATGTATTTCTTTCTAAATTCAACTTGAAAGAAATACCAAGTGACTCACTCTGGCGGAACTACGGATATCAAGGTATTCCACCACTAATATGCAGTATCTCTCAACAATGATACAACACACTTCATACATTCTTCGGGTGTGAAAGCCAATTCATCAAACACCAGAATCGTGTTCTCAAGCCAAAATTCGGCCCTTTTAGGGTCATCATTAGCAATGGCTCTAAATTCCTCAGCTCTGTGTTTACAAATTCTATCAACAAGAGGTTTATTTAATCGTAAAGGATCGATACCTTGAGAAACCACTAGGATCAGTTGAGGAACAGGTGATGGTTGAGATTGCAGAACAGCCGGATTCGTACGAATGTACTGTCTAAACCATTCATTTAATATCTAAAAGAATACTTCTTTAGCCTCACTCATCACAGGTTTAGATTTAGTAGGTGCTGCTCTTTGAGCGGGAGCCAACGCGTTACTTTCTACGTCGTTTGCTACAGCTCGTTCGGGATCCATTACTATATGAAAACACATTTAAGAACGTTAAGAGTCATCACACTATCACGATTTTAAATATGGTATGTATAGCTAGACTCACAAATGCTACGTTAGTCCTAGAATCGATTAAACTATACCTCTGATACCAACAAATGTAACACCCCTAACCCATACCCGTCGTCGAAATAGGCTAAGAGGCATTACCAGACCTGTAATTTAATTCAAAACACTCATTTAACAAATATCATCACATTTCAGTAACCATCCATCATTCACATTCAAAATGTAATTAAATCAATCATACGAAGTCTTAATCATGCATTTAGGACTAAATTGATAAAATCTAAAAAATTCAGAAACTTAAAAAATCCACCACTTTTCAAGTGACACACGCCCGTGTGAACTGGCCATGTGCCTCACACGGTATTAGACACGCCCGTATGTCTAAGCCATAGCAAAACAAGGCATACATACTGACTTGGCCACATGGCCACAAGACACGCCCGTGTGCCAGGCAGCGTGAAAATTAAGGAGGCTACTGACTTGGGTCACATGGCGGACCACACACCCGTGTGCCACACACAACTGATAGACATGCTAGTGTCTCTAGGCCATGTCAAAACTGTAGGGTATACTGACTTTAATTCCTAGGGTACCCTAGGGGACACACGGCCATGTAACATAGACACACGCCCATGTCTCTACCCGTGTGGACAAAAATAGGTCATTTGAAAAGCCAAATTTGCCACCCTAAAACATAAGCATTTACATTCATATTAGACCATAATTATGCAACTCAATTGGCAACCAAAATAACCAATTCAATATACATTATAAGCCATAACCAAGCTTACCATTTAAAAATCCAAATACATATTTAATGACATATACAATTCATTCATCTAACATCTATATATCAAGACTTCATTTGCATAATTTCATTCAAATATTACCATACCAAAACATACACCATTAAACACCTATATGAAATCAAAATATGATACCAAAATAAGCCAATTCACATGGCTTAAATTATATACAAATTCATTCTTGAACCATGATACCAAAACATAACTATTATCAACAAACTAGCCTATACATGCCACATTTACATAAGTTCATAAGTTCAAAATACCAATCGGAAATTGGATAGTGTGACGTACAACTCCAGTTTATCCGAAACAAGCGAGCTAACGAACCCTATAAGACATAGAAAATGAAACAGAGTAAGCTTATAGCTTAGTAAGCCTGTATAATTTAGAATTTAAACTTACCATTTATAAACTATCAAGCAATAAATAAAATGCCAACAATTCAATTTAACCATCACCTAGTCACAAATATTCATCACATGTTAGTCATTTAACAAATACATAAAGCTATCAATTAGTACTTTACTTTGCATCAATTCTAAAGTCACATCCCAACTATTTAACACTTATAACCTGTAACATATCCAAATAACCAATATTTAAGCCCGTTGAACCTATTAGAACTTCAAAGGATAATCGAGTGAACAATATCAGTAATTCGTAAATTCATCAACATACATGCTCTTTTGAGTCATGGTCGGTTAGCTCCTTTAAGCTGAACAGTAAGCTCTATTGAGCTGAAACAGTAAGCTCTATTGAGCTAAACGGCAAGCTCTATTGAGCTGAACGGCAAGCTCTATTGAGCTGAACGGTAAGCTCTTTTGAGCTGAACGGTAAGCTCTATTGAGCTGAACGGTAAGCTCCAATGAGCTGAAATAGTAAGCTCTTACGAGCTATGGTGAGTCCGCAACAAATGCAGGAGCTCGACCAATACGGTAATCTCAGTAACACGTCACTCCTATCCAATGAATTCACATAGTTCAAACGAGGCTCGGTAACGAATACAATATATCATTTAGGCATTCATATTTCAAGTATTCTAATAATTTACATTCAATTCAACATTTACAAGTATAGAAAAGTTCGATTCTAATTATACGAACTTACCTCGTATTTGCTGGTATAACCGTCATCTTCTCGTCTACCTTTCGTTTCCCTCGATCTAGTTCCGGTATTTGTTTATCTTGATCTATATCATATCAAATTAACTCATTAAAACTTTCATTCAATTCAATTTAGACTAAAACATTCATTTTGGCTAAATTATAATTTACCCCTAAACTTTTAACTACTCTACAATTTAGTCCTCAACACATAAAAATGAAAAATTGCACAATTAAGCCCTAACCCATGGTAGCTGAATTTCAATGGGATTCATATTAGTCCATATTTTCATTTTATTCACATTTTCAACCACAACATTTCTATCTTTCACAATTTAATCCCTAATTCTCATTTTTATCAAAAATCACTTTATAAAACTTGTGTATCTATTAGCAACTATCAATAATCTAACAAGAAACTTCACAATACCCAAGTATACAAAAATGGCATATCTCAAAATCTATAACAGTTTCAAAAACGAATGTACGGGCTAGCTAGATTAAGCTGCAACGAGCTCAAAAACGTAAAAATCATTAAAAACCGAGTTAAAATCGTATCTTAATCAAAGTTTGAAGCCTAGCCGAATGTCAAACCTATCTATGGCTGATTTTTCTTTCTCAATTTCGGCAAGAAGATGGATAGAATAATGTGATTTTGATTTTGTTTTATTATTATTAACTTAATAAGCCATTTACAAAAATAACATTTATTTAAACATAGAATAACCATGCTAATTATGGACATAAATGTCCACTAACATTAATAAAGGTATATTATCAACTTAGGGACCTCCAATATAAATTTCATAGCCATTTGAGTCATTTTACTAATAGAACTCAAATTTTACTCATTACACAATTTAGTCTTTTTACCGAATTAAGCATTTAAACAGTAAAATTTCTTCACAAAACTTTCACGTAATTAATCTATCACACTGTATACCTTATTAAAATAATAAAATAAATATTTTGACTTCGGATTTGTGGTCCTGAAACCACTGTTCTGATTTGACCTAAAAATTGGCTGTTACAGGATGAGTGGAAAGCGAATGGTGTAGCTTAATAAACTAGATGAATGGTGAACAAAGGTTGATGAGAACCCAAGAACGGTTAAAGAAATAACTAAGCAACGCCATAGTGTGCATTTAAAAAGAAAGAACCAATTCAAAGATGGGGATAAAGTGCTACTAGACAAGTCAAGAGGGTCGAACCCATTTGTAGTAAAAAAAATGTATTTTCATACGGAACCAGTGAGGTAACACACCCAGATTATGACATGTTTAGGGAAAACAGTCTTCATCTCAAACTTTATTTTAGTGGTAATACTAACAACGAGAGAAATGAGCTCCAGCTCTAAGATCCAACTTAATCGTTTGCTTGAAAAGGAAAGTCGAGCTTAGAGTTTAAATAAGCGCTCCTCAGGAGGCATTAATTTTAGTGTTGGTAGATCACACCACCAATTCTGTCAATCTCAAAATTTATTCCCCCTTTGATACTTAAGTATAATTTGTATCTAGCCTCAATTACCACGACACCATATAATGTTAATCAATTCATATCGAATGTCATATCAGGTTCTTCGAATGTCAATAGCATTAGATCGATAAAAATTCAAAACCATGAATTCTTAGTGAATTATATTACTAGAAAAACATATTAATCTAACGGATTTGTTTTTCTAACATAAAATTCAAACTGTTCTGCCAATATATTATTTTCAAATACTACAACTGTAACACCCCTTAACCCGTACCCGAGACCGAGATAAGGTACGAGGTGTTACCAGACATATACTCAGACACTTTAGGAAAATACGGGTTATAAAATTTCATTTTAATTTAAAACCAACCAAACAACATCATAGTGTCCTGACTATGGACCTAAAAGGTCCAAAACATACATTAAAAATGATCCGGGATTAAACCGAGAACTATAGAAAATTTTAGTTAAATTACTAAGGTTATGCTTCACAAGCCCGTGTGGTGGCAAAGCACACGCCCGTGTGCTTAGGGGCACGCCCGTGTGTCCCACCCGTGTTAAATTATTTGGATTTATTTTTTTATTTCGAATCTACAGGGGTTTTCACACGGCCAAGCACACGCCCGTATCCCTAGCCCATGTCCCTCACACGGCCTAGACACGCCCGTGTCATCACCCGTGTCCAAAAACCCAAACATTCTGTTTATGACGTCATCATTCATTTTGAGGCACACAACTAAGGCACACGCCCGTGAGCTAGGCAGTGTCCTCCACACAGTCGAGACGGTCGAGACACACAGCTGTGTCTCTGCCCGTATGTTTACTACCATGCAAACTGACCTAAAAGTTTAGGTGCAGGGACACACGGGTAGGCAATACGCCCATGTGTCTACCCGTGTGGACCTTTTTAGGGCTATTTTCCAAGCCTTTGGTCACCCTCTAACGTCCATAAACACTTATAGACTTCAATAGTATTTAACATGGCCTAATTATATTCTTAAACAACCTTGACATAACTCATTGCATGTTAACCACATCTCATCAGTTTAGTACATGCTAAATTATACTTTTCGTATTAGGGATTAACATAGCACATTTTACATTTCACACTTAGGCCATATTACAACCATATACCATTATATACTATGTTCACTCTCAAATTATTAAGTCCCATTCCAAGCATCCATCCATGATAAACTCTATCATCATATCTCATGAAGCCTTTAAACATAAACACGCATCATTAGTAGGTTTATAACCTACATCAATATGAGCCATATCTCATGGCCATATACAAAAGAATAAGTATACCATTTAAGCCCTTACAATGACTAGGCAAATTACACATATAACATAATAACCAAAAATTTTATACATGCAATTAAACAAAATAAAAATATCTATATACCAAAGCGGGACAAGTCAATAGTGTGTTGATTCTCTAACCGTCTTCCAATCTTCATGGGTCCACGAACTCTATAAGACAGGGAAAAGAGAAGGGGGTAAGCATTAACATGCTTAGTAAGTCCGAATAACTAGAAACTAAACTTACCGGTTAATTAGCATACAACCATATTTAAGCAATAAATCCAACAAGCATGAAATACTTTCCCTATCACATGCACTCAATCATCAAGTTAGTCTCATAACAATACATCAAGTTATTAGTCTTAGATGAGCTCATCAATTCAATATTTCCATTCTTCATTTCATCATGTTAATCCCGTTGAATTTCTCAGAAATCTCAATGAATATTCCAATTACTGTCAAGTCATACAAGTGATCATCTCAAGTACGCGCTCCCGTGAACCTTATATCTTACGGCGGGACTACCAGCCCAGGCTAAATCCCTTATAGTATTAACTCATAAAGCAATGTCGAGATTACCAGTCTAGACTAAATCCCTTTCAATGACAATTGCTCTCATAAGCTCAGATTTGAATTGCCAGTCCAGGCTAAATTCAGTCCTCAATCGGATTACCCGTCCGGGCTAAATCCTTAATGCAACCATATTCTTCAAGAGGCTCGATCACTCAAGGAACACCTGTCCAGGCTAGATCCTTTCTAGTTTAAGATCATCGGATTACCCCTCCGGGATAAATCCTTTTCTACAACACATGCAGGATCTCATGTCATGTAAGTCATAATTTATCCATTAGATTTCCCTTTCTATTTCAACCGGGACATTTATCATCTTTCATTTACACCAGTATATTTCATGGATTATCATGCAATGAATATCTAGATTTTCATACATTCAAGTACATGTATATTTAAATATATTAAAAGTTTACTTCGGGTTATACAAACTTACCTGGTAATGGCTTCGGTTTCGTATTTTGGTTATTCTAGAACCTTTCGTTTACCACAGTCGACCTCCGGAATTGATTCCTCGAGGTCTATATCAATAAAATTAGATTATTAATACATCACATTATTCGTTTTAGGCCTGAAACTCACCCCGGGAAAAATGACCATTTTACCCCTATACTTTCATAATATTTACAATTTAGTCCTAAGTCTCGTATAATGAAATGCATGTAATTCCTTGGCTACCCAAGCTTGGCTGAATGTTATTCACACTCATAGAAGCCTATGTTTTTCCTTCATTCCATATTTTCCCACCTATTTCCACAACTTTTACAATTTAGTCCTTTAAGCCATTTCCATGAAAAACTACTTAGTAAAAGTTGTTTACCATCCTTTAAACTCTAATATCCCTCCATAAACCATCAAAACACAAACATCTCATGCATGGGTAAATTTTTGAACATGAACCCTAACTTGAAATATGGGTAGAAATAGAGAGAGCATGTTATGAGGATCTCAAAAATAAGAAGAATGTTATAAACGGGGCTAGGGAGCACTTACTATTGAGCTTGAAAATGTTGAAAACCCTAGCTATGGAAACCCTTAGAATTTCGACAACATGGAGAAGAAAATGAGTTTATTTTAGCTTGATTTTTCCCTTTTTATTTAGTTTATTACCAAATGACCAAAATGCCCTTCCTTACTAAACTTCCAAAATTTTCCATGCATGTCCATTTTTTTCCAAAAACTTAGAAATTGGGAAAATTACTCTTTAAGGACCTCTAATTAACATTCCAAAGAAATTTCATACAAATTATTTCTAGAACCCTAGTTTTGCAATTTATTCAATTTGGTCCTTAACACCTTACACATAGAATTTCTTCATGAAACTTTAACACATGCTTATTTTCATATCCTAGACCTCGTAATGATCATAAAATAATTATTATAACGTCAGATTTGTGGTCCTGAAACCACTATTTCGACTAGGCCCAAATTTAGGATGTTACATTTCTCCCACTTAGGGACTTTCGTCCTCGAAAGTCTTACCAGTAAACAGGTTCAGATATTGACTTCTCATGGTTTCTTCAGGCTCCCATGTAGCTTCTTCCACTCTATGTCTATGCTATAAAACTTTCACCAAGGCTATATTCTTGCTCCTCAACTGTTTGATTTCTCGAGCCAAAATCTTAACCGGTTGTTCACCATAGGTCATATCCAGTCTAATCTCAACTTCCGTCGGTGAAATCACATGAGAAGGGTCTGATCTAGATCTACGCAAAATGGACACATGGAATGCAACATGGACACATGGAATACATCATGAATCTTCTCCAATTCGGGTGGCAGTGCTAAAAGGTAGGCTAATGGTTCAAATCTATCAGTAACCTCATATGGCCCGATAAACCGCGGGCTCAATTTGCCTTTCCGGCCAAATCTCAATACCTTTTTCCATGGAGACACTTTCAAGAACACTTTATCTCCAACTTGAAACTCAATTTCTTTTCTTTCAAATTAGCATATGACTTTTGTCTATCCGATGTCACTTTCAAACAATCCGGTATCATTTTAACCTTTTCTTCAGTTTCCTTGACTAAATCAACCCCATGAACCTGACTTTTCTTAAGCCCTGTCCAATACATAGGAGTTTGACACTTTCTACCATACAATGCCTCATAAGGTGCCATTTTCAAACTCGCCTAAAAACAATTATTGTAGGCGAATTCCACCAAGGGTAAGTATTTTTCCCAACTACCCTAAAATTTAAGGATGCAACACTGTAGCATGTCTTTAAGAATTTGAATTGTCCGCTCAAACTGTCCATTAGTCTGCGGGTGAACAGCCGTACTAAAATTCAACTTTGTACCTAAGGCTTCTTGCAGCTTCTTCCAAAATCTCGAAGTGAATCTCGAGTTCCTGTCTGAAATAATCAATAACGGTACCCTGTGTAATCTCACAATCTCAGATACATACAAGCCGACCAATTTGTCAAGTGAATAGTCAGTTTGTACTGGAATAAAGTGAGCCGACTTCGTTAGCCTATCAACCACAATCCAAATAGCATCTTTCTTTTTTTGGGTTAACGGTTATCCCGTCACGAAATCCATAGTAATCCTATCCCACTTCCACTCGGAGACCATCACAGGCTGTAACAAACCTGAAGGTACTTGATGTTTAGCCTTGACTTGCTGACATATCAAGCATTTCGATACAAGTTCGGAGATGTCTCTTTTCATGCCATTCCACTAGTGTATTTTTTTCAAATCATTGTACATCTTGGTACTTCCCGGATGAACAGACAAACAGCAATCATGCGCCTCTTGCAAAATTTTTCGAATAAGCTCGTCGTCTCTTGATACACAGATCTTATCTTTGAACATCAAGCAACCATCGGGACCAACCCAAAAATCTGATTCGGTGCCTGACTCGTATTGAGTTCTCTTGGCTTGTAAATCACTATCATTTATCTGAGCTGTACATATTTCTTGTAGAAATGTTGGTCTAGCTCTTAACTCTGCCAAAAGCGAACCATCATCTAACAAGGCCAACTGCATGTTCAAAGCTCTCAAAGCGAATAAGGATTTTCTACTTCGTGCATCTGCGACCACACTCACCTTTTCCGGGTGGTAGTCAATGATCAGTTCATAATCTTTAATCAAATCTAACCATCTCTGTTGTATCAGATTCAATTCTTTTTTAGTCATCAAATATTTCAAACTCTTGTGATCAGAGAATATACGGCATGTCTCACCATAAAAATGGTGTCTCCAAATCTTCAGGGCAAATACAATGGCTGTTAGCTCCAAGTCATGTGTTGGATAGTTTTTCTCGTGTGGTTTCAATTGCCTCGAAGCATAGGCTATCACTTTACCTTATTGCATCAGTACGCAGCCCAGTCCATTCAAAGACGTATCACTATAAACCACAAATTCCTTTCCTGGCTCAGGTTGTACTAGTACTGGAGCTTCGGTTAGCAATATCTTTAATCTCAAGAAACTCTACTGACACTTCTCTGACCATTCAAACTTAACGTCTTTCTACAACAACCTTGTCAATGGAGTTACAATCATTGAAAATCCTTTCACAAAGCATCGATAGTAACCAGCTAAGCCGAAGAAGCTTCTAACCTTGGTTACGTTCTTCGGTGGCTTCCACTCTACAATAGTAGAAATCTTATTTGGATAAACTCGGATGCCATCACCCGACACAATGTGACCGAGAAACCCGACTTCTTGAAGCCAAAATTTGCTTTTGCTAAACTTAGCATATAATTTCTTGTCTCGCAAAGTTTGTAAAATCGTTCTCAAATGTTCTGCATGCTCAGTCTCATTACGGGAATAGATCAAAATATCGTCAATGAATATCACAACAAATTTGTTTAAGTATGGTCAGAAAACGTGATTCATTAAGTCTATAAATGCAGCTGGGGTGTTCGTTAGACCAAAATGCATGACAAGGAACTCGTAATGACCATACCTCGTCCTAAAAGCAATCTTAGGTACGTCTGACTCTTTAACTCGCAACTGGTAGTAGCCGGATCTCAGGTCTATCTTAGAAAACACAATGGCTCCCCTCAATTGATCAAACAAGTTGTCAATCCTAGGCAACAGATACTTGTTCTTGATGGTTACCTTGTTAAGTTGTCGGTAGTCTATACATAGCCTCATTGAGCCATCTTTCTTCTTTACAAATAATACTGGAGTACCCCAGGGTGAAAAGCTCAGTCTTGCAAAACCTTTATCCGTCAGTTCCTACAACTGTGCTTTTAAATCCCTCAGCCCGGTTGGTGCCATCCTATACAGAGCAATAGAAATAGGAGTTGTTCCAGGCACCAGTTCAATACCAAACTCTACGTCTCTAATGGGAGGTAATCCGGGTAGCTCTTCTAGAAACATATCCGGATACTCGCATACTATCGGTACCGATTCCAATTTCCACTCAGATTCTTTAGTATTCAACACAAAAGCAAGGTAGGCTTCATATCCTTTTCTTATATACCTTTGAGCCATCATTGAGGTAATCATAACCAACAGAGTATCCAACTCGCTTGAATCAATCCGGAGAATCTCACCATCTGAGCATTTCAATTCAATATACTTGCTACCACAATTTACAGTCACATCATGCACAACTAACCAATCCATGCCAAGTATTACATCAAACCCATCAAATGGCAATAACATAAGGTTAGTCGGAAAACAATGACCTTGACTTGTCAAGGGACAATTCTCACAGACTTTATTAACTAGGACTCACTTGCCTAGGGGGTTTGACACCTTAATCACAAATTTCGTATGTTCTACAGACATATCCATGCCAAACACCAGTTTCATGCAAATGTACGAATGGGTTGATCCTGGATCAATTAAGGCAATGACACGAGTATTATAAATAGAAAGTGTACTCGTGAGGCTTCCTCTCGAGCACGTATTGCATAAGTTCTTGCCGGGGCTCGAGCCTCTGATTTTGCAGTAGCATCCTTGGCAACAGTTCGACTACCACTTGCACTTCCGGGATATCTTGGAGGTCTACCTCAAGAAATAGGAGCATTCAGCTGCAAAGCTATTTCACCCTCTTTATTAGCTCCCTCCGGGCAGTCTCTGAGAAAATGGTCAAGAGACCCACATCTGAAACACGCACCACTCTTCATTCGGCACTCTCTGAAGTGAAATTTGTTGTAGCTTTTACACTTTGGCTTTTGATCATCTACGCTTCCCACACTAGTTACCATAGAGGAAGAAGACTTCGGGTTATGTCACTTGGAGCTTCTTGTTCTACCCAAAAATCCTATTGATGAAGTGGAGCGTTCTTGATAACTCCTCGATTTCTTTGTGGGGAAGGAGTGTGCTCTGCTGCTAGACCTCTTACTCTAAACTTGAGCTTCTCTATTAGCTTGCTTTCTTTCATTATTTAGCTCTTCGGCCTTCTTGGCCCGGTCAGCTAATGCGGCAAATTCTCATATCTCAAGGATCCCGACCAGTAATTTAATTTCCTCATTCAAGCCTTCCTCGAAGCACTTATACATTTCTGTCTCTGATTGGACCTACTCCATTGCATACTGACTTAACCTCATGAATTCCCTTTCATACTCTGACACAGTCTTATTTTCTTGTCTGAGTTCTAGGAACTCCTTTCGCTTCGAGTCTAAAAACCTTTGACTGATGTATTTCTTTTTAAACTTAGCTTGGAAGAATTCTCACGTAATGTCTTCCTTTGGTACCACTGAGGATACCATCTTCCACCAATGGTATGTTGTATCTTTTAGAAGAGATATAGCACACTTCAAGCATTCTTCGGGTGTACATGACAATTCGTCCAAAACTCGTATAGTGTTCTTGAGCCAGAACTCGGCTCGTTTAATATCATCATCTGCCTTAGCTCTAAACTCTTCATCCTCGTATTTCCTGAGTCTATCCACTGGGGCCTTACCAATTCTCATGGGTACCATACCTTGTGGCACTTCTCCCTTAGGTCAAGCAGGGGGCGGAAGAGGTCATGATATATTGGGGCAGTTTCTAAAGTAACCCCCAAACCATTCATCCATCATCTCAAAGAAGGCAACTCTGGCCTCTTCCCGACCTTCAGGTATAGGCCATCTACTACTACTAGCAGTATCTCGCTAAACGAAAGCTGGAGCATCACTCTTGGCTCCCTCGAACTCATCTTGAGCTTGATTGGAAGACATTTTACTATATTCAAATACAATTAAAAATGGTTAGGAGATGTCACTCTATCATAACTTGTATAATGGCATGTATAGCTCTGATACCACTAAATGTATCACTTCTTACTCGTATCTGAGTCTGAAACAAGGTACGAGGCGTTACCAAACATATACTCAGACACTTTCGAAAAATACGGGTTATAAAATTTCATTCTAATATAAAACTAACCAAACGACATCATAGTGTCCCGATTATGGACCTACAATGTCCAAAACATACATTAAAAATGATTCGGGATTAAACCGAGAATTATAGAAAATTTTAGTTAAATTACTAAGCTTATGCTTCACACACCCGTGTGGTGGCAAAGCACACGTCCGTGTGCTTAGGGGCATGCTTGTGTGTCCCACCCGTGTTGAATTATTTGGATTTATTTTTTTATTTTGAACATACAGGGGTTTTCAGACGGCCAAGTACACGCCTGTGTCCCTGGCCCGTTTCCCTCACACAGCCTAGACATGCCCGTGTCATCGCCCGTGTCCAAAAACCCAGACATTTTGTTTATGACATCATCATTCATTTTTAGGCACACGGCCAAGGCACACGCCCGTGGGCTAAGCCGTATCCTCCACACAGTCGACACACACGGCCATGTCTCTGCCCGTGTGTTTACTACCATGAAAACTGACCTAAAATTTTAGGTGCAAGGGACACACGGCCAGGCAACATGCCCATAGGGACTGACCGTATGTCACACACGGCCTAGACACATGCCCGTGTTTCTACCCGTGTGGACCTTTTTAGGGCTATCTTTTAAGCTTTTGGTCACCCTCTAACGTCCATAAACACTTATAGACTTTAATGGTATTTAACATGGCCTAATTATATTCTTAAACAACCTTGACATAACTCATTGCATGTTAACCACATCTCATCGGTTTAGTACATACTAAATTATCTTTTTCATATTAGGGATTAACATAGCACATTTTACACTTAGGCCATATTATAACCATATACCATTATATATTATGTCCACTCTCAAATTATTAAGTCTCATTTCAAGCATCCATCCATGATAAACCCCATCATCATATCTCATGAAGCCTTTAAACATAAACATGTATCATTAGTAGGTTTATAACCTACATCAATATGAGCCATATCTCATGGCCATATACAAAAGAACAAGTATGTCATTTAAGCCCTTACAATGACTAGGTAAATGACACATATAACAAAATAACCAAAAATCCTATACATGCCATTAATAAAATAAAAGTATCTATATAACAAAGTGGGACAAGTCGATAGTGTGTTGATTCTCCAACCATCTTCCAATCTTCACAAGTCCACAAGCTCTGTAAGACAGGGAAAAGAGAATGGGGTAAGCATTAACATTCTTAGTAAGTCTGGATAACTGGAAAGTAAACTTACCGGTTAATTAGCATACAACCATATTTAGGCAACAAATCCAACAAGCATGAAATAGTTTCCCTATCACATGCACTCAATCATCAAGTTAGTCTGTAACAGCCCGATTTAGACCCTAATCGGAACGGTGGTTTCGGGACCACGAATTCGAGTTAGAAAAATATTTAAAAAAATTATTTTCTATGTTTATTTTGTGTGAATTTGTATCTGTGAAATTTCTGTGCTTTAATTTTATCGTTTAAGTGTCTGATTAAATAAAAGGACTTAGTTGTGTAAAATGAAAATTTGATAGTTAATAGTAAAAAGGCCGAATAGTGGATGTTCTTTAAATGTGGAGGTTTTATGTTACAATTAGCACATTGACTAAATGAATGGACGACATTAGGCTTATATTATATGGTTTTGTTATAAATTTATTAAGGTTAAAAATGTAATTAAGTTAAATGTTAATATATGATATACTAAAACATAAAATAATCCATGTTCATTTTATTTCTCTTGACCGAAACTAAAATAAGAAGAAAAGAAAAAAGTTCTTAGGGTTCGGCCATTTCTAAGCTCAATCAAGGTATGTGCCTAGCTCGATTTTTGATAATTTTTATGTTTTTGAGATCGTTGCTAAGTTATTCTCAAGACCCATGCTTGAATTTTTTATTTTGTTGAATATTTTGAGTTATGCCATTATTGAAAGCTTGTGATTTTTGTTGGTTGATGATGAAATATGAAAGATATGTTTTGGGTTAACATGTTTTGTATTGGAGTTTTTGATGATTTTGAGTAATTAGGACCAAATTGCAAAAATAATAATTTGAGGGACTAAAATATGAAATAATTGAAGTATATGGACTTGTATGAACATTAGGAACATTTGGCCTAACATGGGTATGTTGAGATTTTGCATATTTTGTGTTTTGTGCAATAGGCACTAAATTGTAAAAAGTGTAAAATGTTAAGGGTAAAATGGTAATTTGCCCATTTATGTGTTTTTGGACTAAATTGAATGAAAATATGTTTGAATAAGTTTAATTTGAATATGTTTAGATCAAGAACTAAAGAAATTGGACTTGGATCGGGGGAAAATGAAAGTTGCCGACTAGTCGTCCTGTTCCGTTTTACATCGTCTAAGGTGAGTTTATAACCAAATAGACGTACTTAATTTTAATTAAATACAAATTATATATGCTGAAATTAAATGTAAGAATATATACATGAAAATTTCAAATGTGTATAAGCTTGGTAACCATATTCATGTATTCATTCGACCGAGTTACGACATCCGAAATCCCCGTATGAACCTTAGGAATAGCTAGGACACATATGTCATGACATAGGATTCCGATATGTGATGTGCGAGTAAGACCATGGCATCGATATATGATTTCGATATATGTGTGCGAGTAAGACCCTGTCTGGGACAGTGGCATCGATATGTGATTACATGTAAGACCACATCTAGGAGGTTGGCTTTGTACGATATGTGTGATTATCCGAGTGTCCTATCCAATTCTGAATGGTTCATCGGGCAAAGATAAGTTGTGACCGAATGTGTAAAATGAGCTAAAAGGCCAGGTATGAATTAGCTTGTTACCTATTTGAAATAAGGTAAGTGAGTAACTCGATTATTTGTTACAATTCGTGTTTGATGCAAATGAAGGATATATGTGATTATGGTATGTATATTCGATCAAATAAGTAGTATATGTACATGATGTTATATTATGATTCTTGAGTTTGTGTATATGAGTATATGTATAATTGGTCATGTAATGACATTTTTACTTTGAAAGTTGAATGACATTTGGTTAATTTGATTATATGAGCATTCGATCAAGGTAGAAATTGTGTATGAAAATGTATTATTTATGGAATTTGTAAGTTTGAGACTAAGCATGGTAATGTTAATATAATTCGGTTTAGTTTTAAATGAGTTGATTATATCACTGGGTTGTTTATTTGCTTATGACTTACTAAGCTATAAAAGTTTACTCTGTGTATATGTTTGTTTCTGTTTTATAGATTTTGGATCAAGTTACGAGCTCGGGGATTGTCAGCAAAGTTCATTACACTATCTACTATTTCGGTACTTAATAAGTGAAATTTTGAATCTATGGCATGTATAGGCTGGATTATGTTTTGGAATGTTTTATTTTGGTCTATGTATAATTGGAGCCATGTGAAAATGGCTTAACTTCTATGCTTGAGTTCAGTTTTGGTTAATTTATGGTTTAAGTCTATTTTGGTTATTATGCCATGTGCCTTGGATGATTAGAATTTGTGTTGTGTGTTTGTATATTGAGGTTGGTTGATGAATTCAGATATGGTATGAATGAATTGGTTATAATATATACATAAGTATGTTTGTTCAATTTGGATGTGGTTTATACTAAGAAAAGTTATATATGTAAATTTTAGTTATTATGTTAGGTTAAGGTGTTATAAATGATTTGGTAATAAAGGATATATTGTAATGACTGAACATGATTGGAGATATTGTGTATGGTTTTCCATATGGCTCGTGAAATTTGTGTCTTGGATATATATATGTATCTATAATCGGTGAATGATTTATCTTTGAAAAGTACATTTTATATCATGATTTGGTACTAAAAAGTATTCGACTATATTTTAATGTGACTCGGATTTATTTTGGTATATGTATTATATGATATGCTTTGTATTTGAGAATGGTATACTAATTTCGGTTAGCATTGAAATGAAATGATTATGAAATGTACATAATTGTGGATAGGTATTAGCTGTTTTAATTCGGTTGTAATAACAATGTATGAGTACACATATAAATATGCATAAGTCATGGTTATTAATGTAATGAATTGGCTAAGTGGTGACAAGTTGGATATGTTAATTCTACTTATTCATGTATTACCTTGTGGTTCAGCAAATGTGATAAAAATAGGTCATTATATATTTACTTATATGCTCATGTTATAATTGTGGAATAAAATAATTGTGGTTAAGTAATGTATGTTGTAATATTAGGTAATATTTGATAAATGAAATGGACATTGAGATATATGTTATTTATATGAAGCATGATGATGTATGACTTTATTAATTTAAGTTGGTGAATATAAATTGCAAGTTGACAGATTCATTTATATATAAACCATTCATATGCTTTGAATGTTAAGTTTGCATATTTCATTTGAATATGAAATGAATTGTATTATGAACGGTAATGCCTTGTAACCCCATTCCGGCTACGGATACAGGTTAAGGGTGTTACATAGTCTCATAACAATACATCAAGTTATTAGTCTTAGATGAGCTTATTAATTCAATATTTCCATTCTTTATTTCACCATGCTAATCCCGTTGAATTTCTCGAAAATCTCGATGGATAGTCCAATTACTGTCAAGTCATACAAGTGATCATCTCAAGTACGCGCTCCAGTGAACCTTATATCTTACGGCAGGATTACCAGTCCAGGCTAAGTCCCCCGTAGTATTAACTCATAGAGCAATGTTGGGATTACCAGTCCACGCTAAATACCTTTCAACGACAATTGCTCAAATAGGCTCGGATCTAAATTGCCAGTCCAGGCTAAATTCAGTCCTCAATCGGATTACCCGTCCGGGCTAAATCCTTTATGCAACCATATTCTTCGGAAGGCTCGATCACTCAAGGAACACCTGCTCAGGCTAGATCCTTTCTATTTTGAGATCATCGGATTACCCTTCCAGGCTAAATCCTTTTCTGCAACACATGCAGGATCTCATGTCATCTAAGTCATAATTTATCCATCAGATTTCCCTTTCTATTTCAACCAGGACATTTATCATCTTTCATTTACACTAGTATATTTCATGGATTATCATGCAATGAATATCTAGATTTTCATACATTTAAGGACATGCATATTTAAGTATATTAAAAGTTTACTTCGGGTTATATGAACTTACTTGGTAATGGCTTCGGTTTCGTATTCCGATTATTCTAAAACCTTTCGTTTACCACGATCGACCTCTGGAATTGATTCCTCAGGGTCTATATCAATAGAATTAGATTATTAATACATCACATTATTCGTTTTAGGCCTAAAACTCACACCCGGGCAAAATGACCACTTTGCCCCTAACCTTTCACATTATTTACAATTTAGTCCTAAGTCTCGTAAAATGAAATGCATGTAATTCCTTGGCTACCCAAGCTTAGCTGAATGTTATTCACACTTATAGCAGCCTATGTTTTTCCATCATTCCATATTTTCCTACCCATTTCCACAACTTTTACAATTTAGTCCTTTAAGCCATTTCTATGAAAAACTACTTAGTAAAAGTTTTTCACCATCCTTTAAACTCTCATATTCCTCCATAAATCATCAAAACACAAACATCTCATACATGGGTAAGTTTTTGAACATGAACCCTAGCTTGAAATATGGGTAGAAATAGAGAGAGCACGTTACGAGGATCTCAAAAATACGAAGAATATTAAAAACAGGGCTAGGGAACACCTACTATTGAGCTTGAAAATGTTGAAAACCCTAGCTATGGAGACCCTTAGAATTTCGACAACATGGAGAAGAAAATGAACTGATTTTAGATTGATTTTTCCCTTTTTATTTAGTTTATTACCAAATAACCAAAATGCCATTCCTTACTAAACTTCCAAAATTTTCCATGCATGTCTATTTTTGTCCAAAAACTTAGAAATTGGGAAAATTACTCTTTAAAGACCTCTAATTAACATTCCAAATCAATTTCATACAAATTCTTCTAGAACCCAAGTTTTGCAATTTATTTAATTTGGTCCTTAATTTCCAATTGGACACCTTACACATAGAATTTCTTCATGAAACTTTAACACATGCTTATTTTCATATCCTAGACCTCATAATGATCATAAAATAATTATTTTAACATCGGATTTGTGGTCCCGAAACCACTATTCTGTCTAGGCCCAAATTCGAGATGTTACAACAAGAGTGAAAGTGTAAAAATAGTTTAACCTAGGGTAAATCAATACATATACATTAGCATCAAAAACAGAAATTGTGCCAGTAATGACATATAGAGTGGATTATTCTTCCCAAGCTCGAATGTCATAGGCTCTGGTAGGTGCACAAGCCTCAGATTTGTCTGTCATATTTTTGGTCCAACCTCGAGTGGCTCCAGTGATATTACTCTATCTCATTCATCTATTCCTCTATGAAACAAATATCTATTTATTAACCTGATCATCCATATCACACATTTTCTTTGGGCAATCTCTCAGAAAGTGCTGAGTAGATCCATATCTAAAACAAGCCCCAACTTTAACTCAGCATACACCCTTGTAAGTTTTTCCACAATGATCACAAATAGGTAAATCTACATTAGAAACATTGATAATGCTAGCAGCTAGCGTATTCTAGAACCTCAGATTACCCGATCTTAGTTTATCTCTTCCAAAATATCCTAATTGTAAAGTGAAAAGACTGTGGAATTCTCTCGACTTCTTGGATAAAAGAACATGTTTCTCCTCATTGCAAATGCTTCCATTTTTTGTAATTATTCAGATTGAACCACAAATTCCCGCAATTCTAGTGCTCTGATTAACCTGTGGATCTCATCATTCAGATCACTTTCAAAACGAATGCATATCTTAGACTCAGTAGGTACAATTTCACCAGAATATTTGCTAAGTCATACAAACTCTCTTTCATACTCGACCACAGATATATTTTCCTATATCAGTTCAAGAAATTCTATTTTTTTCTTTTCCAAATACAATGTATTGATATACTTCTCTTGGAATTAAGTTATGAAAAAGTTCCAGTCAATTCTGTCTTTTGGTACAATGGCTAACAATGTGGATCACCACTGACAGACCTCGTGTTTCAACAAAGATACTACACACTTTAAATAATCTTCAGGTGTACAAACCATTTCATCAAAGACCCACTGTATATTCTCTATCAAATACTCAACCCTAGCCAAATCGTCATCTGTTTTTCCACGAAATTCTTTAACACCATATTTCCTTATTTTATCAATCGAGGGTCGACATGAGCTTTTGGTATTATGAGGAAAATGAGTGCTATCAGAGGCACAATAGGGGCGATGGTTGCGAAATCATAAGGTTGGTTCGCATAAACTCAATAAAACACTGGCCCATCAAATCAAAGAAGGCATTTTTCGCCTCATTTATAGACAATTACGGAATAGAAACGCTATGACTTGTTCCCTGATCGAAAGCCAGAAAATTGCTATTAGCTTCATCAGTGATAGCACGGTTTGATTTAGTTGACATCTTTATATCTATAAGAAAACAAATTCATATTGGATCAAACAGCATCACACTATCACAGGTTATTGTGGCATGTATTTTCTAGACTCTGTACATACTATGTTCAGTCCTATAATCTACTAAACTGTAGCTCTGATACCATTAAATGTAACACCCCTCACCTATTTCCATCACAAGATTAGATTTACAAGATGCAACAGTAAACAACAAAATAAGAGAAAGTAGTTTCAATTCAAAAATTCTTTAAAACAATAATTTATTATCAATCATTCAGTTAAACCATGTTATACAACCAAGATCAAGCTTAAATTAAGCTTACCAAAGCTAGACTTGCCATCAGATGTAGTAGTTAATTCGGGTTAATTCTGCACTTAAAGAGCATGTTTTCTATGCAATTTAGTATGTTATATTTCATTTTTTTGTAATTAGGCCTTAGGAATAAATATTAATAAAATGTTTTTTTAACACATTTTATAAGAGGCGTGACCAAATAGGCTGACACGGGCCTTAGGTTGTGCTAATACTTTTAATTGAGTGTGTAGTATGAAGATCTGAAGACCCAATTGACATAGAAGCAACGAACGAGTGATATACAAGCTTCACAGGATGTCAAAGCACCAAACAAACAATGAAAGGCTGAAATTGGGTGTCATGTCGTGCCACACTACTTTTAATTGAGTGTGTAGTATGAAGATCTGAAGACCCAATTGACATAGAAGCAACGAACGAGTGATATACAAGCTTCACAGGATGTCAAAGCACCAAACAAACAATGAAAGGCTGAAATTGGGTGTCATGTCGTGCCACACAAAGGGTGTGGCACAACACAAGTCGACGTCCTGCCCAAGTAATTTGAGGCTATTTTCGTTCGCACAATTAAATTTATATGAAGACTTAAGACGTGTTGAATACCTAATTTAGGCTACCAACACCTCTAAAAATAAGACATTAGGGGTATGATGTAACCAACTCGTCCTAGACACCTTTAAAAACCCTAGTAGTTTAGGAATATATTTAGATTATTTTCTTTTTTGTTTTTCATAACTTTTTTTATTTTTCCTCTTGAAACCAGTTTTAATTCAAGAGTTTATAACTTTAATTAAAGTATTTCAGTTTAGATTCTCTTTTGCATTCGATTAAATTCTTTATTCCAATAAAGTGATTTGCTACTTCGTTCCCCATTCGGTATTCAATCCATGATTATTCAATTCTCTTTACTCTTATGAACCAGTCGTGTTCTTTACATGATTTACTCAATTGAGATTGAGATTATGAATAACATAAGGGGCTAAATACCTTAGGGGAGATTAATGAGTGGGTGTGGGTGTGGGTGTGGATGTAATTGACAGAGGATTTAGTGCTTCCTAAGAGGGATTAGTTTATATGAATTACCTGTGCTTAAACCACTAAAATTGACAACCCTAGGAAGTTACCATAGGCTAGATGAGGTCAAGATAAAATTCGAACCAAGTAAATCGTAATTTATCCTGGTTGAAAAAGTGAGGTCAGGAGATAAGCGAGTATCAACCAATCGATGAGTTAATTAGAGGCCGAGAGGTAATAATGGTTAATCGATATCTAATCCACCTTAAAACCCTTTTCAAAGTTAGTTAAAAACCCTGAAGCGAGCTAATTTTACTGACTGGTTTATTCATTTTTATCATTTATTTATTTTTCTTATTTATTTATTTTTATCTCATCAACTTATTTTATCATTTATCGTAATATAGGAATTAATTACTACTACTTAGTCTTATTATTGCAAAAATATTTTCATAGTTTATTGCACCCTTCCTTGGATATGATCCTTGGAATACTTCCAAGTATTTCAATGTAAAAAACTATATTACAATTTGACCTATACACTTGTGGATACTGCCATTCTCAATTCTTGTATTTCTGGTGTTATATTTTAACTATAAGTCATAACTCGTTTATAGGCGGTCAAGTTGTTGGCACCGTTGCCAGGGAGGTTTCGACAATAAATTGTGAAAAAAAAATTTACAATTAATAGGATAAGTAGGAATGTTATGACTTATAGATACGATTTTTATTTTATTTTTATTTTTATTTTTATTTTTATTTTTATCTTTATTTTTATTTTTTTCAGGTCGTTTATGACCCAAAGCTCTAGCACTCTAATTGAACCATATCTATATTCGAAGTAAATACTTAGACGCAACCGTCCAATGATGAACAATGATTCGCACGTTGTAATTAATTTACCTTGGGAAAACCCATTATTCGAAGGGCCACAAGAGCAAAAAAGAAATAATTAGGAAGAAATCCCAATGGCTCTACGGTCGCTGCATGAGTATGCTCTACCTAAACTAAATGCGGTTTGAGGAAGCATAAAACGATTGACATTAATGCAAATAATTTTGAAATAAAGATGGCCACAAAACAGATGATCCAAAACACACTGCAATTTAAATGGAACATGGTTGAAGACCCGAATCAGCACTTGAAACATTTTCTTCAACTATGTAACACCTTCAAGTATAATAGGGATCCGATAATGCCATGCGTCTTTGATTATTCTCGTTCTTCTTGTGCGAAAATACGACTGATTAGTTGGATTCATTATAACCGGGTTCCATTACAATATGGAACAATCTAGAGGAAAAATTTCTCTATATTTTTTCCCGATTAGTTGAACCATTCAATTGAGGCGAGAAATTGCCAATTTTAAACAGTTTGAAGGTGAATCCCTGTACGAGGCTTGGGAGTGTTTCAAGATGACGTTAAGGAAATTCCTACACCATAGACTGCAAGTGTGGCTTCAAATACAAACTTTCTAAACTTGTGTTGACGGACACATAAAGTCAAGCTTAGAAGAAGCATCTGGTGGATCTCTCATGTTTCAAACATATGAACGAGCCTACAAAATCGTTGAAGACATGGCCATGAATTTGTACATGTGGCCTAATCAGATATTCATGTACAAATGTCAACCTCCAATGGTGAAATTGGTAAATGAAGAAATCGACAATAATTGATTCCAACAAATATTAGAGAAGCTTAACAGTTTGGAGACACCTATCAAACAGATAAGAATGGAGCCACATTATGAGAACCAATCGGAGAAAGCAATCCACGTAAATAATAGGTGTGGAAATCCCTATTCCAATACCTATAATCCTAGTTGGAGGGATCATCCAAACCTCAAGTGGAGGTAATCAATGAGGCGTGAATCAAGCCCAACCTCGACCGAACCCTCCTTACCAACCTCCACGATTACAACAAAGAGTCATGGGGAATGACCACACTGCATGTGGTCAAAGATTCAATTGACTAGAGGGGGAGATGTAAACTATGAAGATAGACATTTGACAAGTCCAAGATACATGTGGACAACTCGAGTCTCGAATGGATAGCCTTTGTAACCAAATGAGCCAATTAATGACAATATTTTAGAAACAAAATGGTCAAGGTCTCCTCAGTAACACGGAGAACAACTCTCAGAGAGATGGGTAGGAGAACACAAAGGTAGCCACTTTGTGATCAGGTGAGGCATTAAATTCTCCAATCACACTCGTCCATGAAGAGTAGGAAACTCCGAAAGACATCAAAGAACCCATAAAGAAGGAGGAAGAAGCTGAGCACCATGAGCCAATCGAGGAGGTAGCTAAACTTGATCCAATAATGTCAAACTTGAGCACAAGACAGGTACCATTCTCGACGAGATTAGAGGACAAGCAAAATAGGGACAAGGTAGATTTTATAAATTGTTTTAATTTATTTCAATCTCTCAATGTCAATTTTTCGCTATTAGAACTCGTAGACAAATTACTGAAATATACCAAATGTTTAAAGAAAACCATGAAACAGCATAGGAAAATGAAAAAGGCGAGCAAATTGACATCGATGCCTCTATAGCACTCTAATTACAAAAAAGATAACCCCCAAAGTTAAAAGATTTGGGTAGCTTTACAATCCCAATAGAGATAGAGGACTGATATTTTAGCAAAGACCATTGCAATTTAGGGGCTAGCATAAATTTAATGCCCCTATCGCTTGTTAATAGATCTTTAGTGCACCCAAAAGATGTACTAGAAGATGTATTGGTTAAGGTACAGGGATTTATTATCCCCATCAACTTTGTAGTCCTCAACCTTAAAAAAGATCGAGAAATCCTCATTCTGTTGGGTAAGCCATTTCTGGCCACTTCTAAATCAACTATCGATCTCGAGCAAAATGAGCTAGTTATAAATATCGATGATGAAATAGAAGTGTTCAAATCTAGTCGTGATTCCCAAAGTGAGGGATTAGCTAAGGAGGAGTGTTATGATTTATTCAATAAAACCCCTAATAGCCTCTATCGAAGGTATTTCAAGTGTAGGTACTCACAAGATGAGAGAACGGGACAAATGGCGAGACTCTGTTGAGGAACAAACAATTAGCAGAGTCGAGATGGGTGAGACTAATAGCTGAAGTCGATTGTAAAGCTCAAGGAATTTTCGAACAACTTCGGTAGCGCAACATAATTTTTAACCATTGAACTCAATTAAATTGTAAACATTGTATACTGAATTGTTTTTAGTTAGTTAGATGTAGGAATTAGACTTTTTATTTTATGCTATAATTAGTAGGAAATAGGTTTCCGGTAGCAATTTAAGAGTTAGACATTAGTAGGGTACATGTACGGGAAATTGAGGACCTTCTACAAGTCTCAAAGAGACCAAATCAAAGCCATGTCATCATACAAATATTCCATGGCACGGAACAACCCCTATAAGCATAAAAATGATGAATTTTATCGCCGTGCCGCACTACACCATACCTATGGCGCGACACACCATCAAATTTAATGCAACAAGGGGAAATTTGTTGTAGTGTCGCACCACGCACCCCTTGTGGCGCAACATGCAAGCCATTTTAGAAAATTTTTCGATATTGGATCGACATGATCTTCAAAGAAATTTATCAAGTTTGCATGAAAATTTTGGCCCCATAAGTCCTCTATATAATGTCTTTATCAGCAGCCAATAACCTCCAATCCATAAACATTAATTATTTCTCCCCCCGAGTATAGTCATCTTCCCCTACCAAGCATAAATCAGTTATTTTTGAAATAACACCAAATGGTAGCAAGACGAAGCATAGACAAAAACTCAAAGTCATTTAAACCACATATGGACACAAGACAAGCAAGAAGTCGTGTATCACAACTACAACAGCAGACATTGGAAGAAACGATCATGCGAATACAAAAATACTTGGAATATCAAGCTGCATGCAACTAAGAACATGGAAAGTTGGCAACCCAAGCAGCTAAGAAATATGGAATTAAAGAGTTTCAATGGCCATAGTAACCCCTAGGGGAAACCTCTCCAAGACCAAAAGTCCCACAAATCCATTGCAAGCTATCGACAACAATAAAGAGCAAACTACATCAAGAGAGGACTACATTCGAGAACATGTTGAATATACGATGTAGGGTTTTGCCTACATCAAGCCAATTGTGAAACACTATGCAAGAAGGTATGGCATAAAAAATACTCTATGGACGGTACCATACCTGCAACTGTTCAACAACACAACTGCGAACAGGAATACGACAAACCAAATGAAGAGCATAATTGAGAGATCAACATTGAGCGGAAGGCATACTACAATGCAAGGAAACACTACAAGAGATAATAACCTGAGGGAAGCGACAACAAGAACGAAAAACAATCGCGTATCGACCTCGAACAAAAACAATAAAGGTGACCATGTCAAGCAAAAGAAGAGGAGAATTCGGAAGCTAGTGGAAGAGTCCAACCCTAATTCTGATTAATTATGAACAATTTATTCAAGATTTTGTACTTTATTTTTGGATGATTTTTTAATTTTTTTCTTTAGTTTTAATTAGTTAGGATTTAATATTTTCCAAATATATTTGTGTGTTTTCAGTTTTTCTTTGTAAGAACCCCACAATTTCTGAAGGTAATACCATTACGAGCCAAAATCGAAAGGAGAAGTAGTCCCACCAATTGACATGGCACGTATCACGCCAATCGGGTAACATATTTCCTTTATATTTTTAGTTGCACATTAGGGGCAATGTGTAGAATAAAGTGTGGGGATTGACTTAGGAAAATTTTAAAAATTTTCTTTTCAGTTATTTTATTTTCTTTGTTTTTAGTAGTTTTTAGTTTTTAATTGCATGTTTGTGCTTGAGCTTGTAGAAATACAATTGATTGGTTAGGAGCATATACCTAAGTTGTTTGTTTAAATTGTAAATCTAGCCTGAAATTAAATAATTTAGGTTTATATTTAAACTAATTAGTTCAGTTTATTAGAATGTAAATATAAAGTGATAAAGGTAGATATGAATAGGTAATTATATTTGTAGTACTATAAGAAGTTCAAATTTAAAAGAAAATCCCCGTTAATGTTCATGGTTATTGAAATGATGCAATATGACTAGTATAACCCTTATGAAAAGTGCCCAAGAAAAATCTCGATTGTATTGGCACAAATAAAAAATCATAAGGGATTATCAGGGAAATATTATTGCATTAGAGTTCAAAGTATGGACAAAAATAAACCGAGTAGGAAAGAAATATTTGAACTGACTATACTCCGCAAAAATAAATACTATATTCATATATACATTTTGATAGAGCTATATATTTAATTTTCTTTAACCTGCTTACTTTGTAAATTACTGAAGTGATCTGTTTAGGTGTAAATAACTTTGAATTATTTAAATATCTAAATAGATTTATATATTTAGGCAGATCTTCTTAGTGTCGATGCTCCGATCCAATCTCGTGTATCAAGTCGACTCAAGTACACTTTATTTTCTTTGCATGTTTATTTCCTGCTTTCAGTTTTACTTTTGGTTTCTATTTTATTTCTTGGTTAGTTTGCTTAAGGACAAGCAAAAACTTAAGTGTGGAGTTATTTGACCTATCATCAAATGTAGTAGTTAATTTGGGTCAATTTCACACTTAAAGAGCTAGTTTTCTATGCAATTTAGTATTTTATATTTCATTTTTGATAATTATGCCTTAGTAATAAATATTAATAAAATAAGTATTTTTTTAACATATTTAATAAGTGTTGTGACCAAATAGGCCAACACGGGCATTAGGTTGTGCTAATTCGTTTAATTGAGTGTATAGGATGAAGATATAAAGGCCCAATTGATAGGAAAGTGATGGAGGAGTGATGCACAAGCTTCCCAGGATGTCAAAGCACCAAACAAATGACACAAGGTTGAAATTGGGTGTCATGTCATGCCACACAAGGGGTATGGCACGACACAAGTCGATGTCTTGCCAAAGTAATTTGAGACTATTTTTGTCTACATAATAAAATTTATACGAAGATATAGGACATGTCGAAGACCTAGACACCATAAAAAACCCTAGTATTTTAGGAATAGATTTAGATTATTTTCTTTTTGATTTTTCATCACTTTTTGTTTTTCCACTTGAAATAAGTTTTGATTCAAGAGTTTATCTCTTAAATATTTCAATTTATATTTTATTTTGCATCCGATTAAATTCTTTATTCCAATCAAGTAATTTACTACTTCTTTCCCATTCGATATTCAATCCACGATTATTCTATTCTCTTTTCTCTTCTAGATCGATCGTGTTCTTTACATGACTTATTCCATTGAGATCGAGATTATGAATACATGAGTGGCTAAATCCCTTAGGTGAGATTAATGAGTGGGTAGGGATGTGATTAACGAAGGATTTAGGGTTTCTCAAGATGGATTAGTTTGTATGAATTATCTGTCCTTAAACCACTAATATTGAAAACCCTAGGAAGTTACCATAACGTAGACGAGGTTAGGAGATAAGTAGAACCGACTTAATCATAATTTATCCTAGTTGAGAAAGTGAGGTTGAAAGATAATCAAGTATCAACCAATCAATTAGTTCATGAGAGGCCAAGAGGTAATAATTGGTTAATTGATAGCTAATCCACCCTAAAACCCTAATCCAAAGTTAGTTTAAAACCCTGAAGTGAGTTAATCTTCCTGATTTGTTTAATGATTTTTATTTTTTTTTCTTATTTATTTATTTTCGTGGTTTATTTATTTTTATTTTATCAACTTATTTTATGATTTATCGTAATATTGGAATTAATTACTACCACTTAAACTTATTATTGTAAAAATGTCTTCATAATTTATCTCATCCTCCCTTTGTTACGATCCTCACAATACTTCCAAGTATCTCGTTGTACAAAACTATATTACAATTTGTCTCGTGCACTTGCGGACATCTTTGTTCTCAATTCTTATATTTTTGGTGTTATATTTTATGTATAAATGATAACTCATTTATAGGCAATCAAAGCTCTAAATACAATTTAGAACTAATCAGGGACCAATTTGAAACATTTCTAAAAAGATTGGGCAAATGTGTAAAATAGGGTCACACGGCCATGTGGCCAGGCTATGTGACAGGCTGAGGCCGTGTAAAGTAGGGTCACATGACCATGTAAGTAACTGAGGACGTGTGGACTTAATTGTAAAATCTTATAAACATGCACATGACCGTGTGAGAGACTGTGACCATCTTTAACCTAAACCACCCTAACAATACAGAGCACACGGCTGTGTCACTTGCCCGTGTATGACACACAGCCGTGTATTAGCCCGTGTTAGAAAAAATGAACCTAAATAATCAAGTGACCTAAAATAATCTTTTTCTTAAACTATGTGTATGCAATCATCAACTCAAAAACTAGTTTCAAATACACAATCATTATTATCAAATCCTAATTCTAACCAATATCCCTTAAGGAAACTCGATCACATTCAACACAACATGTAACATCTCAATTCATTTAAAAATTTAATACTAAACATTCATTTCATTCAACATAACCCATACATAAATGCTAATTCCATTTCCTAATTTCATCAATTAAATATTCATTTGACCATTCACAAACACAAGTACATGTCAAGGTTTATAAGTATACCATATAACATGTTATAATCTCTACTCATTTAAGAACCTTTTACCATTTCCATTATTGTACCATTTCACCTCATTTAGTAATCAATTGACATTCATATTTATACATTTCATCACATTGATCACATATCAAAACAAGATTCAAGATAGCACAACCATTTAAAAAGACTTATAAACATGTCTTCTTATGAACATTAACATATTATTACACAGATATCAAAACATTATCCACCAAAGTGAACTGTATACGAAATTGATCCTTAAACCATAAAAAAATCTACTGAGTCAGAAGTTGGATAGTGTGAGCTCCTAGTTGATCTGATCTTCACGTTCTGCAAAATATCTATAGGATAGGAAAAACATAACCGAGTAAGCATTGTCTATGTTTAGTAAGCTCATAGGTAATATAATTGTAAGCTTAACTCATAATAGAACAAACATAACAAAATAACAAGTTTAACCATGTTTCCTGTCACCATATGTCACAAGTGAAAGATGAATATTTAATACCCAATCATATAATTCGTCCATTCATTCATATAAAATCCATTTAGTATCATTTCATCAAGCCCATCCACAAATGTAACATTTTTCTCAATTATAGCAAAAGACTACACATAAACATATAGTCACATTTATTTCCAATCAATATACTGGATCAAACAATACATTCTCCTTTAACAGTTAGTCGATGAATTAAATGAAAAAATAGCGATACGCGGGTAACTACACCACACCAGTAGGCACCTGACTACCTCCAGATGTATCAATGTCCAAGGTAGAAATCTTGCACAAAATATGTTAATAGGCGGTATTCGCAAGTATACAGGCCAGGTTTGTAACAGCCCGTGTTTAGTCAAATTGGAACAATGGTTTTGGGACCAAAAATCTGAGTTGAAATAATTATTTTATTATTATTTCAATTTATATAACATGATAATATGATTGTGTGAAAATTTCGTTAAGATATTTTTTATCGTTTGAATGTTCAATTTGATAAAAAGGACTAAATCGCGTAAAGTGTAAAACTTGAGTTCTATTAGCAAAAGGTGTCTAATAGTTATGGAACTTTAAAGAGGAGATCCTTATGTGATAATTGTCCCATTAATTAGATAGTGGATGATACTGGCTTGGCATTATTGAAATTCTGATTAAGTTTTAAAGATAATTAAGTAAATTGGTGATTAATGATTAATATAATAAAACAAATTATGTACCATCTTTATTTTCATCTCTTGTAACCAAAAATTAGGGCTTAGGGAGCCATTTTTGTGCTCAAGCTTTCGACAATCTCATCCTTGTCTAATTGGTATGTATTTTATCCTATTTTTAATAATTTCTATGTTTTCGGAGTCGTTGTAGCTTAATCTAGCTAGCCCAAGGACTACTTTGAAAAAATTTTAAAGGTTTAGGGTTTTTCCATTGATGAATATGTGTGTATTTTCATGTTTGATGATAGAAATAAATGGTTGTTGTTAGATAAACAACACTTGTTAAGAGATTTTTTATAAAATTATCAATTAGGGATTAAATTGAGAAATGTGAAAATTTTGTGGTAGAAATGTGACATAAATGAAAAATATGGTCTACTCTGATAATAAGGGAAATTCATCTAGCATGGTTAGGGACCTAATTGCATGAATTTTTATTTTTATGAGCTAAGGACTAAATTGTAAATATGTTGAAATATTAGGGGCAAAAGTGTAATTTTGCTACAATGTGATTTTTGGGCTAAATTGAATAGAATTATAATTGAATAAGTTAAATTTGATATTATATAGATTAAGAAAAACGAAGTTTGGATCTAGATCGGGGGGGAAACAAAGTATTGGACTAGTCGATCCATTTCGTCGTTTTTGTGAATCGAGGTAAGTTCATATGTTAATAAGCATTAATATAATTGTGTTTTAAATGCTTTATTATTGAATTAATTGTGAATACAACCTTACGGATATATTTGACAAAGATTCGGCAATGTGAAATCCCAGTTGAACCTTAGGAACAGATTAAGATACGAATGACATGACATTAGGGATTATGTGATTTAGGTGCTAGTTCGTACGTTCTACTGATGGCTGAGTTATCCGAAATATGTTGCGGATCCTCGTCAGCTTGTGTGAGCAGCATCGTGTAGTTACGTTCTGACCATTAGCTTGTGTGAGCAAACCCGTTGATAGCTCGAGAGTGAGCATTATATGAGATATGGGATTGAGATAGCTTCGACTATGTATTTGGCACTTAGGATGTGAGATTCCCAAGTATCTGATATTATTCAAAATGGTTCAATGGGTATATCGAAGATATGAAATGGTGAGAGATAGTTACGTATCAGTACAGGTATGTATAGAAATTCATATGAGTATTGAATCCATGAAATTGTGAGTTCATGATCATTATGTAAATGAATATATATTAACCTTGTGATTAAATGGTTTTGTAATATATTATGTTATATTAATTGAATGGTGAATGAATGGTAAGCTTTTAATTAACTATACGAGCTTACTAAGCTTTATAGCTTACTCTGTATACTTTTCCGTGTTTTATAGTGAATATCAAAGCTTGCTCAGATTTGGGAGTCATCGTAGATCTCATCACACTATCAAGCTATCATTTTGGTACTTTTAAACTTATGTTTTTGGTTATATGGCATGTATAGGAGTTGTGATTAATTTGGTCTATAGTTTGGTAATGGATTTAGCCATTTGATTTGGCTTGTAAATGATAAATGCTTGGTTATGTGTATAGCCATGTGACTTGGCTTATTTTGGTATACTTGGTGATGTATATATATGTACAAATGGCATTTTGGTATGATGTGTATAATGGTTAAGTTAACGCTTGTTGTGAATTGTTATTTTGAGTACCAAATGGTTGAAATTTGAGATTGGTATGCTTGTGGTTTTAGGAAAAATAATGCATAATTGAACATGATCAATTAGGTGATTTTGAGATGTGAAATTGGTATGAAATGGAATGGATAATTTTAATTTTTGTGTGCCTTATGATTGTTAATATTGAGATGGCATGAATTAGGCTTGTCTAAGATTAGTTTGAATGTATATTTATACTATATTATATGCCATTTGATGATTTTAGTTGGATGCAATTTGGGTGAGAAAGATGGCTTGGTAAATAGCCTATTTTTGTCCACATAGGAAGAGACACGGACGTGTATCGCAGCCGTGTGTGACACGGTCAGGTGACACAGGCATGTGTCCCCTGGTGTTTAATTAGAAACCAAGTCAGTATGCTCCACACAAGCAAGTGACTTGGCCGTGTGGCATAAGTCAGTATACCATACAGTTTTGGCAAAGCCTAGTACAAGGCTTGGCACACGGGCGTGGGTGGCCATTTCAAAGGGTACATGAGATAGTCACACGAGCGTGTAGTTAGCCGTGTGACCCAAGTCAGGAAGTTACACGGGGTTGGACACGAGCTAGGACATGGCCATGTGAAACCATTTCGAATGTCCACATGGCCTGTGACACGAGCGTTTCTTTGGCCGTGTGAGACACATGGCCTGGCCATATGGGCTTGTGTCCCCTGTATTTTGAAAATTTTCCTAAGTTTTCCAAAAATTTCTTGAGTTATCAGTTTAGTCCCGAATCACTTCTAATGCATGTTTTTAGCCTCGAGGGCTCGTATTAGGGAGTTTATGATTGCTTGTGAATGACTTTTATTTGGAAATGATAAATGTGTGAAAAATGTATGTTCGTTTAAGTAATATGTTTGGTAATGCTCTATAACCCTATTTCAACGATAGATATGGGTTAGGGGTGTTATAAGGTTGTAATATAGTTACAATAAAGTAGGTGAGTATGTAAGACCCCATACCCGTACCCGAGACGGGATAGGATACGAGGCATTACCGAAATTTTCAGAATAATTTCAATTAATTTATATCATTTAGTACTCATTTTCATGTTTCATGTAACATCCATTTCATATTATAATTCTCGTATCATATCAAATATTCTATCTGTTGAATCATTAGAGTTCCGATGGATTTTTCAACAGTACACTCAAAGTGTACATTTCCATATTCCATCAATTCATATTCATAAATAACCCTTAGGATGTTTTATCATCAAGCACTCTTTCGAGTCACATCTCATGTAACTGTAGTGAATCAGGATTACCTTTTCAGGTCAAATCCTACCCACCTTAAGTTATCATAAGGAATCATATATCGTGTAGCCGTAGCGAATCAGGATTACCCTTTTTAGGTCAAATCCTATCCACCTTAAGTTACCATAATGAATCATATATCATGTAACCATAGTGAATCAGGATTACCTTTTTAGGTCAAACCCTATCCGTCTTAAGTTACCATAGTGAATCAGGAATAAATCCTATTCACTTTAGATTACCATAGTGAATCAGGAACAAATCCTATCCACTTTGAGGTATTATAGTGAATCAGGAATGAATCCTATCCACTTTATATTCTCGAGAAGGCTTTTGTCAGATTAACCTTCCGGTTTATCTATTTCTGCAACACATGCAAGAACTCTTTCATTTGGGAAATCATCTATATCCATCCGAAACCCAATATTCAAACAGATTTTATCCCTTTCAAGTAGTTTCAGAACATGTATTATTTCTTTCATTTCAACATCCATACATTTCATATATTCAATTCAAACATCATATAAAATACAATACAATACTTAAATTGACATATTTACATGCTCATTCAAGTTGTACGAACCTACCTGACTAAATTGCAAAAATACCAAGATTTAGGGGCATTTTGGTAATTTACCATTTTCTCAATTTTCACCCGATCTTAAATTAATAATTTCATTCAATTTATTAATTTAGATAATAAAACAATTCATTCCCTTCAATTTGGTCTTTTTTTACATTTTTACAAAATTACCCCCTAAAGTTTTACTTTTATTCAATTTAGTCCTTGAGCCTAAAACATGCAAATTAACCATACTAGCTGAATATTCATAAATATTTTCCTCCTCCTCCTCTGCATTCCACATCCTTAATGTATATAACATGCTTATGAGTAACATTATCTATAATTTCACTATTTACTTATATGTATATTCAAAGTTGTCCATCCGTGTCATAGTCACTAAATTATTTTATCTTAAGATAAAGAACTCCAAATCAAGATCTGCTAATTTTCCCTAAAACTATACTCATGTATCTTTTTACAATAAAATTTTCAGAATTTTTGGTTCAGCCAATAAGTACAGTTTATTCTTTAAAGTTACCACTATTCTGCTGTCTGACAATTTCGACCCTTCTTTGCTAAGAATTAATTATCTCCTTGTACGAGATTCAGATAATATTTCTGCTTATTTATATTGAAAATATACTCATTAAGGATTTTAAAAATATAAATTTAAGCACTTAATTATTTTTCTCCAATTTTTGATGATTTTCCGAATTCAAAACAGGGGAACCCGAAATCATTTTGACCTTGTCTCACAAAATTTATTAGATCTCATAATTAAAAATTCAATTACTTACAAGATTTCTTCTATAAGAAATTAGACTCAATAAGATTTAATTTCATATTTTTTTCATCCTCTAATTCGATTTCCACAATTTCTGGTGATTTTTCAGAATTAGCCTACTACTGTTATCCAAAACTGTTTTAGTGCAAGATGTTTATTTACCATGCTTATAACACCCTTATTTTCTTTCTCTACACTATTTCTCATTACTTTCTCTTCACTAACATATCAAGAACATAAAACATTATATAATAAAACTCTACATTAACATCATTTCCATGCTTTTTCAATAGTATCAAACTTAAAAATATATTGAAATCTTGATGTTCTTACCTTGTCTCATTGATTTCAATCTTTAACTTGATTTTCTCTCTCCTCCAGCTTCTATTTCTTTAATCTAACTTGATATTCTAGCTCCTCATAGTCTCCTTGTCATCTTTATCTCTTGATAGCTATGGAAATTCTTTTGATTTCTAAGTGAAAATGGTGGATTTTTTGTGGAAGGATCAATTTGTAAAGAAAATAAAACTTTCTTTCTTCTCTTTTCTTCTAACGTGAATTGCATGGATGGAAAGATGATAGAAATTCTTCATCTTTCCTTCCTTATATATTAAATAAATTAATAATAAATAATAATAAATAATAAAATATCTCATTAAAATATTAAAATAATATTTATCTTAATTAAATAATTATAAAATATCATCAACATCATCATTACTTTTTAGATTTCTCTCTCTTCCAGTTGACTATTTTCCCCTTTATTATCTTTTAAAATTTCATCCTTGAGTCATCATTTAATTTGGCAAAATTGTAATTTAGTCCCTCATAGTTCTTCACCTATTCAATTTGGTCCTAATTCATCCATTTTCCTTAGTTTCTAGATCATTCCACCCTTAAAATATTTACACTATTGGCCCTTTAAATTTTTCATATTTACACTTTAACCCCTCAAGTTTTGAGTATTTACTCTTAGGCAACAAAACTTTTCACACTTTTACAATTTAGTCCTTTCCTGAATCAAGATATCATAATTTACTTCCCAATGTTGTCATAACTCAAAACTTCCCTTTTTGTCACTTATTTCCTTATTTTTCTATATCAAGGATAATATCTTACTATAGAAATTTTTGGGGTATTACAAAGTACTTCGAGGATCGTACCCAAGGGAGGCGAGCACTAAATTAATTCTAGCCTAAGAAAAAATAAAGCTAATGTACTTTAAATAAATTATATTACGATTAAACATAAATAAATAATTTTTAATAACTAAAGAAGTAAAATAATATAAATGGAAAAATTCGGGAAATTTTCTATGGAAACTTAATCAGATATAAGCATGGGTGACTAGCTCACTTCGGTAATCATAACTAATTGTTGCTTTGAGTTCCCTGTTTAATCAACTAGTAACTATCCTAGCAGGATCTCTCCATCTTCCACTAGAATAATGAGTCAGCAAGAAATACTTATCTCTCGACCTCACAGTCCAGACTGGTTCAAGGCTAAGGTGTTCACGGATAGGCCATGCCGTTTTTGAATTAATTCCCACCTAAATGACTTCCTAGGGTCATCAAGCCTAAGGTTTAACCTCTTCCTTTCCCAAATAGTTGATCCCATAGAAAACCCTATACAACAATCAATTAATCATGCCTCTACTCGCTAATCCCCCACAAGAGGATTAGTTCCTCACAGATCTCAAAAACATAATAAACTTGATATAAAAGATTAACATTAATAGTAAATCAAGATATGAAGGTTTAAGAGAAGCCTAAATTGTATTAAATTGAAGCACAAAATCCACAAAGAGTTGATCGAGTTCCACAAATCAAATTTTCTAACAATGCAAGACGAAGAAGAACCTAAAGTTTAAGAAAAGGGAAAAACTAAAAATCAAAAAAATGAAGAAAATTATAAAATATGAAAATTTGTCCATAACAAGTGTTAAATGAGCCTATTTATAGAGTTAGGTTTGTCGTCGTCCTCAACCCTAGGTCAGCTGACACTCTTGTGTTTAATATTTGATTTCACAGACCAAAACGCCCTTGGCTCGTAAGTATTTCTCGTACAGGACTGGTGTCGTGACACCCTAGTGCCTTTGTTGTGACATCGAGGGTAGTATGCTTGTACTCAGGATAGCTTTAGGGGTGTGTCACAACATCCCTTGGTTGTGTCTCAACACTGATAGCTTTAGGGGTGTGTCACAACATCCCTTGGTTGTGTCTCAACACTAAAGGCAGTCTTGGAATTCTTACTCTCTGTTCCCTATGTTGCGACATCAAACTCCCCTTATTGCAACACAACAACCAATATTGAGTTGGTACTTCTTCTAATGGTCTCCTACACACTCACAAAGTATATTAGGTCACTCTTAGGCCTCATTCAGCCTCTAAGGTCAATAAAAGACTCAAATTACATTTTTTATTGAATGTAAATGAAACTAGGAAAACATAATTAAAACATGATAAAAATGCTTGAATCAAAGCTTTTAAAGTAAAAAAAAAAACTAGTTTAATTTGCTACACCAAATTACTACATATCAAACTCTCCCACTCTCAAATCATTGCTTATCCTCAAGCAAAGCAAATGAAAACAGTAATTAAAAGATGACCCTTAAGCAAATATGGTACAAATGTTAGTTTTAAAGCACATGACTAGGCATTTCATATTTACACATAATTTTGGCATGATATATAGCTGACTTACCACTTTTAACATCAATCACCTAAGTTTAGTATATAACAAAGCATACAAACATTAGGGGCTTCAAATGTAGGGATCCATCAATAAGTTATACAAGTAATTTGATTATCCTAACAGAATACAAACAGTCATAAATGCAATTGTTTAGTATGATGTCAATTCATAAATAAGTCTACCTAGATCACATAGAGCTTTTCGGCTTGTAATGTTCTGAGGCTTAGGACATGTATAGTATTCAAGAATAGTAAGTATCAAATAGTTTCGAGCAAAAGCTTAGTTTAGCACATCGTATTGTTCCCTATTCTCCCCCATAGCAACCTTTACCCGTTCACCGCCTTATTTCTCATTCTCTCACCTTCCTTATTTCTCCATAAGATATCACAACATAATATAGAAACTATGGCTAGCTCACGAGTTTATGTACACTAATGAATGAGTATCTCTATTTTTGGTGACTCTGTCACTTTTTTTTCTTATTTTTCAATACATTTCTCATTCACGAATGCTTTTACTCTCAAGATCCTTTTCTACTCATTTTTTATTTTCTTTTTGAATTTTTCTTTTACTACACATGTTGGCTAGCCTATAATCACTCTATCACATTGATCCTTCCTATTCCACTCTAATTTTACAAAATTCTACCATAATTTATCTACTTAACCCTCAATACATATGGCCAGACATCTATAGTCGTGCAATCTAGGACCAAAGAAAAATGGCAAATAAAATTAATGCTTTTTGCTCAAATTTTGCGTGAAGGTTCGTCAAGAAGTGTTTTCTGGCTCAAATATAGGTACTAAGGATGAATAAATAGGGTAAGCTTTTTGGCTCTAGGTGTATACCAAATAATGCCTTAGGTCATCCCTAGGTATCTCAATATTCACAAATTTAATCACCCAAATAATCACAATTCAACAATTTATCATACATACTAGAATGCTCATTTCCCTATATTTCCTATATCATATGGTACATTCAATTGCTCAATGCCTGTTTACAGTGTAATATATAGAATTTTGTATTCTAATAATTTAAAATTTAAAATCATCTACTATTATGTCAAACTTATAATAAATACAATCAACCTGTATACATGCTCCTAACCAATCACTTGTATTTCTACAAGTTCAAGCACATCACTTACAAAATTCAAAAGAAAAACATAAAAATTGAAACAAATTTCCTATGTTTACCCCCTACACTTTAGAAAACACGTTGTCCTCAATGCGTAGCTCTAAAAAGATAAGGAAAGAAGTTATCGATTGATTGTGGTAATTCTGTAAACATTTGGTTGGTGCTTCCGCCTTTGATCATTAAAAGATCACAATGTTTGTAACAGCCAGTTTTCAGTGAAATAAGTATATTGGTTTTCAAACCATAAATCTGATGTGAAAATATTTATTTTATTATTATTTTAAGGTTTATGGTATGTTAGTAGTGTCGTATAAAAATTTTGTTAAGAAATTATCCCATTTGCATGCTTAATTTCATTAAAAGGACTAAATCGTATAAGGTGCAAAAGTGTAGTTCTAGTAGCTAAAGGAGTTAAATGGCTATAGAACTTTTATGTAAGTGATTTAAATGGTAATTAAACCATTATTCTTATGAGTGGGAAAATATGGACACCTTATTAAGTGATTTAAAGGTTAATTACTAAGGCTAATTATGTAAATTAGTAAATAAGTTAAAGTAAATTAAAAGAAAAATAAAACCCATCATCTTTAATCTATCTTATTCCACCGAAAAACCAAAGAAAATACCGCTAAGGAAGCTTGATAGGTTCGGCTAGGAGTATCCATTGCATGTGAGTATACTTTCATCTCATTTTTAATGATTTTTATGTTTTCGGAATCATTGTAGCTTACTTTAGCTAGCCTAGGGACTAGTTTGCAAAATTGTTAAAGGATTAGGGTTTTGCCATGAACATGTTTGTATGACTTATAAACTTTAATGAAAGATTATGAGTCCTTGTTAATAAATAAACAAGTTTTGTACAGTGATTTTTGATGAAAATGTCAATTAGGGACTTATTTGTAAAAATAGTAAAAGTACATGGTGAAGTTGTGAAATAATGATTTTTATGAGTTGATATGTGTTCATACTAAATTCGGTTAGCAGGGGTTAGGGATGAAATTGCATAAATTTCCATTTACGAGCTTAAGGATTAAATTGTAAAGAAGTTAAAATGTTCAGGGCAAAAATGTACATCTTTAAAAGTATGAATTTTGGATTAAATTGAATAGTGTGTGAATTAAATAGATTGAATTTTCTTATTTAGATCAAGATAGACCTCATACGAATTTAGATCAAGTAAAGCTAAAGCTTCGGATTAGTCGACTCTGTTTCTACACCTTAATCGGCGAGGTAAGTTCGTATGATTGTGTATCGTTTTAATGCTATGTTTTGAGCTATATGTAATTTGTTGATATATGTAACTAAATAATGTAAATCCAATGATGTTACGACGACTATCGAGCCCCGTCTGAACCTTAAGAATTCGTAGGATACAAAAGACATGTCATTAGGGTTTTCATGTTTCAGGTGTTGGTCTTTAATGTCCTACCGATGGCTAAGGTCATGCATTTGTTGCGGATACTCCACAGATCGTGTGAGTAGCATCGTGTAGCTTACATTCTAACTCACAGCTTGTGTGAGTAGGCCTATTTCACAGCTCGTGTGAGCAATAATGTAAAGGAAAGGAAATGTGATGGTTATATGTTTAGCACACTTCGTGTAAGCTATCCCGCGTATCCAATGATATTCTAAACAGTTCAACGGGCATAAAAAGGAAAGGAACTAGTAAGTGTTCAATATGAACCATGATATATATGTATGAAAAGAATTGAAATGGTGAGTTACATTGAAAGTATGTTATGTTAAGGAAGATGATGAATTCAAATGAATTATGTTCATTTGTAATGGCTTATTTATGTTAAACTCATGTGGATTATGTTTGAGTATGCTAACATGAGTTGTTGTCAGTACCTAGGCTTGTAACAAGCTTATGGTTGGATTGTATTATGCATAAATTTAATGTTATGTTATGAAATGGTAAGTTATGTTTTATGTTTTATGAACTTACTAAGCATTATGTACTTACATAGTTTTCTTTTCTATGTTTTATAGATAATCGGAAGCTCGTTTGATTAGAAAGCTTGTCGGAGACCTATCACACTATCCCATGGATATATCAGTAGATTTCAATATTTTGGCCATGGTTATAATGACATGTATAGGAAACTTATGTTTAAATTTTAAGTTGAATGCTAAGTGTTTAATTTAGTATGTATATATGATAATTGTTTTGTACCATTTGAAAATGGTTAGTTTTGTGTCACTTAGGTAGTTTTGATGCATGAGAATAATGGTCCATATAGTACAGTTATTTTGATATGGTATGAATATAGTATGGTATGTTTGAAATGTGGTCAATTGTGGTTTGTTTGGTATCGAAATAAGTTAGGTGTGTATGGTTAAGGTATGGACAAATATGCGCATGTTTAGGTATGTTTGATATAGGATGATTGAGGTGTAACACCCCTTAACCCGTATCCGTCACCAAAACAAGGTTACAAAGCATTACTAAAACTTTCAGAACATTTTACAAATAATTTATGTAAATTACTATTCATTAACTGAGATCATTCAAAACATCCCTTAGTTGGACCCTCGAGGCCCAATACGAGCATTAGAATCGAGTCAGGACTTAATCGGGAACTCTAAGAATTTTCTGCAAAATTACAAAAATTTTATAAGTTACAGGGTTCACACGCCCGTGTGGTCCAAGGGACACACCCATGTGACCCTAAGACACGCACATGCTGTAGACCATATTCGAACCCGTGTAACTCTCTGACTTGTGCACACGGTCATGCCACACGCCCGTGTGCTAGGCCGTGTGGTTAATTAATTCAATTCGAAATTAGATGCAGGTTTCACACAGCCAAGACACACGCTCGTGTTCTAGGCCGTCTAGCACACACAGCTGAGACACACGACTGTGTCTCTACATGTGTGCTCAATTTTAAGCATTCTGTTTCTCAAAATTAAGGTGCAGGGGACACACGGCCTAACGGCACACCCATGTACTCGGCCATGTGTCACACACGCTCGTGTGTCTTCCCGTTTGGACAAAATAAAGCCATTTCTAGCTTCATTTATCACCCAAAATCAAACCAAAGGCCTGCACTTAAAACCAACATCCAATACTAACCATTTCAAGCATTTAAATTAAGTAAACTCCATCATTCAACAAGGCATATCATTACATGCATATATGTTTATAAACTTACCTTAGTTTAACTTAGGTATTAACATCTCACATATACTTAACATAACACATGTGTATACATCATAATAACCTACTTAATCATACCAAAATAAACCATTACTAGTCATTCCAATGGCTAGGTTACAAACACCATTTTCAAGCCACTATTGGCCAAGTTGCCCTATACAAGCCATTATACCAAATTGATTCTACTATAAATACCCAAAATAACTAGTAGATAGTATGAGGATGCTCCAATGATATCCAACCTTCTCGAGCTTTCGAGCACTATACAACAGGGGAAAATAAAACGAAGTGAGCATTTCATACTTAGTAAGTTCGTATAACGGAAAACTAAATTTACCAATCCCGTTTATTTATCTAAGCATACAATACCATGTTTCCATCCATTTGGCACAATTGTCTAAACACATACATTCAATCAAACATGTTAGTCACAAAATCTTCATATCAATCAAGTAAACATAGATGAGCTCTTCATATTATTTTTCTTCAAGACATCATTCATCTCATTCCATAATTCTCATATCATGCCAAGAGGTTTTGTGTCAGTTGAATCATTGAAATTTCGATGGATGCTCAAGTGGTACACTCGGGGTGTACGATTCAATAATCCGTCAATTCTTATTCAAGTGTACCCATTAGGGTACATAACCAAGGAACTCACTCTCGAGCCACATATTGTATAACAGGATTACCAGTCCAAGCTAAATCCTTTATATAACGTACACTCGGAAGAGTTCAATTAGGATTACCAGTCTAAGCTAAATCCTAATCATAACATATACTCGAGGTATTATATCAGGATTACCTATCCGCGCTAAATCCTTTCTATAATGAGGTCAATAGGATTACTCATTCGAGCTAAATCCGTCAGCAACAAATGCAGGACCTCATCCATTTCGAGAAAGCACATATATTCATCGGAATTCAATATTCAATCGCGACTTAACCCCTTTTTCACCATTTTCAAGCATGTATTAATTTCTCATATTATAACATCCAAGTAAATCACATAAATGATAATCACATTTCATACAATCACAACATTTAATTTAACATAATTACAAGCACGATTAAGTTACACGAACTTACCTCGACACTTGTTCGTGTAAGTAATCTACTAATTTGAAACCTTTTCTTTTCCTCAATCTAACCTCAAATGTGAGTTGTCCAAATCTATATAAATAGCTTTAATTATCAATTTCTCATATTTCATACTCATTTGGACTCAATTTACGTCCTAGGTAAAATTACCATTTTGCCCCTAACTTTTTCATAAATTCCAATTTCATCCCTAGGCTCGGAAAATAAAACTTGTACAATTTACTCCCTATTTCAAGCCTAACCAAAATCCCATTACAAAATTTACAGCACATGTATTCATAAAAATTCAACATTTTTCTTCAATTTCACAATTTTACATTTTAGTAACTAAATCATGTTTTCATCAAAAATCACTTCGTAAAAGTTGTTTATCTATCAACAACCTTTCATTTTCTACCATAAATTTCTAATTTTCAGCATATTCATCCATGACCCCAATTTCATACCTTGATAACTTTTCAAATTAATCCCCCAAATAGATAGACTAAATTATTCTGGTTTTAAAAATATCAAAATTACTAAAAACGGGACAAGGAAACTTACCCGATTAAGCCATGAAAGTTTCTTCTCTCTCTTCTAGGGTTTCCATGTATTTTAGGTTGAAGAAGACGAGAAAATCAGATGATATTTTCTTTTCATCTTTAAATTAATTAAATATTTTTCAAATTCTAATTTAGTCCTTGCCCTTTTTCTAAATTTTCATGGATGAGTCACCAAAAATCTAAATACTTTTGTTTAATGGTCTAATTACCATATAAGTACCTCTAGTTTTGAATTGCATAGCTATTTCATCCTTATAACTACTAGATTTTAACTTTCGCATTTTATGCGATTTAGTGCTTCTCATAATTAAACACTTAATCGATAAAATTTTCATATCAAAATTTTTACACGACATGTCTATCATAATATGGACCATATAATAAAATAAAAATAAACTTTATTTTCGGATCGGATTTGTGGTCTCGAAACCACTATTCCAATTTCACTAAAAAAATGGGTTGTTACATGAGATGCCTTATTGGCAAATTGGTTGGATGTATTTTGGATCATTGAATGGTCTTTTTATGCAGGTTTTGAGCATGTTTTAAAGCATTGATCATGTGTGCAAATGTACTTAGTTTTACACTAGAGATGGGTGAATGAAATGGCTTGCTTTTGGCCTATTTCTTGTCCACATGGCCTAAGAAACAGGCGTGTGTCTCAGCCGTGCGTGACACACGGCCATGCGACACGGCCATGTGTCTCTTGTAGGTTTTAAAGGTTGCATTTCAAAAGTTACACAGCCTTGCACACGGCCTGGCACATGGGTGTGTGGCTTGGCTGTGTAACCCAAGTCAGAGAGTTACACGGGCACGAACATGGGCTGGGACACGGTCGTGTGTCCCTATTTTGATTCTTAGCTGCCCTGAGGCATAGCCGTTTGTCTCAACCATGTGAGTCACACTGCCATGTGACCCCTACAGTATAAATTTTTCAAACTTTTTCCTCAATGTTTTAAATGTTCCCGATTTAGTCCCGAATTGTTTATACAGTGTTTCTAAGGCGTCGAGGGCTCGAATAAGGGATGAAGGCCTAGCACATGGGCGTATGGCTTGGCTGTGTAACCCAAGTCAGAGAGTTACACGAGCACGAACATGGGCTGGGACACGGTCGTGTGTCCCTATTTTGATTGTTAGCTGGCCTGAGGCATAGGTGTTTGTCTCAACCATGTGAGTCACACTGCCATGTGACCCCTATAGTATAAATTTTTCAAACTTTTTTCTCAATGTTTTAAATGTTCCCGATTTAGTCCCGATTTATTTCTAAAGTGTTTCTAAGGCGTCGAGGGCTTGAATAAGGGACGAAATGCATGTGTTTGAATGGATTATGCTATGATTTATGAAATCATTGGAAATGAATGATTTTAAGTTACGTTTTTACAGTAATGCTTTGTAACCCTATTCCAGCGACGAATACGTGTTAGGCGGGTTACAACTTCTGTGCTTCTGTTGTGTGGGTATTTTATACAAAAATTCATCAATATATATAAATATTTGTTCAGTTCTAATATTTCACAAATTACAATATCCTAAAAGAAACAAGTAACTTTCCTAACATAAAATAAACTTAAAATTTGACCTAATGTATGTATATTTTATTAACCTTCCCCTTGTAGTCCTCTTTTTCTCCTCTATTCCTTTTGTTTTCTCTATAAAATTACAAACTTCTTACACACATCGTCTCCTAGCAACTTCTATGGAGGGTTCATCTCCTTATCTATCCCTTCCATAGGTACTCCGACTCTTTTTCACAACTCCGTTATAAGGTGCGGGAAGAAGGTTCATTTTTCCAATTTCTTACAAATTCAATCATATTTCAATATATCCAAGTACCAATACATATCTGTTTCTTTTGCAAGATCACATAAACTTGAATGGCTTGTATAGGGTTGATATCAAAAACGTCAACTGTAGGCCAAATTCTTGAACATACGAACTTCATCCATATTTTTTCCCTTGGAGTTATTAACGATTGGTTGAATGTCTCAAGTATTGCTGCACATGTTTGATACGTCCATACTTCTTTCCCTTCTGTCAAAAATCTCAAGACCTCCTCCATACCTAAATTTTTAAATTCTTTGAGATGTGTTTTGTATAGGTAATCCCGGTAATAGTACGGAGCATCATAAAATTGAAGAATACTTCTTTCAGATACTAAGACGTTGACCCCTCTAACTTTGACATATGTTCGTAGCTTATAGTACGGTCATTTCGCTTCTCTCTCTTTTAATGCAAGATAGAATTCTTTCACCACAGGAATTATTGTTGGTTCTTTAGGTGGCAGGCAGAAGTTAGTCCATTCTCTTTCTATTGCAATTTCCCATACTCCTTTACAATTTCTCATTAATAAGTCGAATCATTGTTCTTAGATGAATGTGTATGGCTGCAACCACTATAGATATTTATCTGTATTGTTTTCCTAAAATTCAATAGATGGATTCATAATGCTATATCAAAATCTATAATTTATTTGAACCTGAATGTTGTTGTGGTATTCCTCTCTAAGATTATGGGGCTTCTTTGACTATCGATAGAGAGGTCTTGTTTTCTACACAATGTTTAGGGATGACAAAAATTTTGAATGGTCTATTTATATTAGAGGAAGATAATGATACAATTAAGAGTTATATTTGTGTTAGGTAGTTTATTCCTGATCAATAAGGAGTTGATAATTCTAAATCTACTAAAATTCAATTATAAGGACTTCAGATGTTAGCTAAAGGTCGGACAACATCTTATGTAGGGCTGTCGCGACATCATTTATGAATATTGTGATGTTGAGGACAGTTTACCTGTGCTACACTTTGTGCAGTGTCACGACATGCAGGGTTGGTGTCACGACATTAAGCCCAGTTTCTATTGTCCTCTTTTTGTACCTTAGGATCTTTTATTCTCTCATTTTCTTCATTTATTTCTCGTTCACTTTCCAATATAACCTCATTCCCACTTTGGCTCCATAAAACTTTGCATTGTAAGGCTTGAATGTCAATTATTTCCTTTGTTGTCCCCTCAAAATAATGTTTTACTCTCTTTCCATTTAGTATAAAAAATTATCCTCCCTTTCCAATAAGTTCTATTACCCCATGAGGTGTTACCTGATTTATTGTGTATGGGTCAGTCCATCTAGATTTTAACTTACCAAGGAATAATTTTAATCTTAAATTAAACAACAACACTTTTTGTCCAGGCAAAAATTCACATTTCGTATTTTTGTGTCATGCTTGTGTCTGCTCCTCTCCTTGTATAACTTGGTATTTTCAAAAGCCATAAAACGAAATTCTTCTAATTCTTGTAATTGAAATAGCCTTTCTTTCTTGACTAATTCTGGATCTAAGTTTACTTCTTTGATTTCCCACAAACTAATTTTTCCCGTAAACTAATTTGTAAAGAGACATTCCTAGCGACGTCTTGTATGATGTTTTGTAGGCCCACAGTGTATTGTCTAATCCTGTTTTCCAATCTTTCCTATTTGGATTTACAATTTTTTCAAGAATTTGTTTGATCTCCCGGTTGGACACCTCTGCTTGGCCATTAGCTTGTGGATGGCATGTTGTTATCATCTAATGTCTTGCACTGTACTTGGCTAAAGCAACTTCAAACTGCTTACTACAAAGCTTCATCACTTACCAACACACGAGGTGTCCCAAATCTAGTGAAGATATTTGTTTTCTTAAGAATCGAACTATTGCTTTTGTATCATTAGTAGGTAATGCCACTACTTCAACCCATTTGGAAGCATAATCGATGGTTAATATGATGTAATGATTCCTAAATGAACTTGGAAAGGGTCTCATAAAGTCAATTCCCCAAACATCAAATATCTCTACTTTGAGTATCCTAGTTTATGGCATTTCATCTCTTCTCGATATACTTCTAATCCTTTGGTATCTATCACATCCTCGTACGAATTCATAAACATTTATGTTCATAGTTGGCCAATAATATCTTGATTACAGTACCTTCTGCACTGTCCTTTTTCTGCCAAAATACCCCTCACATGATGATGTATAACACCCTTGTAGAATATTGTTTAATTTTTCTTCAGCTACACATCTTTGTAATTGATTTGTGCATTGTTAGAATACATACAGATCTTTCCAATATAATTTTTTGATTTGTGCATGATCCTCTTCTTTTGTTGCCATGATACATGTGGTGGAAAAATGCCTTTGGCGATGTAATTCACATAATCTGCACACCATAGTGTGTAGTTATTTCTAACCTTCACCTGATGGCCATCTATTTTGAATAATTGTTCATCTATTAAGGTTTCCTTTATTTCTTCAAAGTCTTGTTGTTCTAAATCATTTTTCATTCTGGATAGATGGTTCGCGATTTTATTCTCCATTCCTTTTCGATCCATTATCCATAGATAGAATTCATAAAACAGCAATACCCATCTCATTAGTCTGGCTTTTGTTTTCTTCTCTTTCATGACATACTTTAGTGCAGAATGGTCAGTATAAATATAAACTCTAGTTGCCATCAAATAAGGATGGAATTTTTCATAAGAAAACACGATAGCAAGCCTTTCTTTTTTAGTAGTAGCATAATTACATTGTGATGGATTAAGTGTCTTACTTGCACAATGGATAGCTCTGAGCATGTTGTTTCTCATTTTTCCCAATACTGCACCTACAACATAATTGCTAGCATCACATATTACAATAAAGGGCTCTGACCAGTTAAGATTAATAATTATATGTGGAGAGATAAGTTTTTTCTTTTATTACCTTAAATGCTTTGATACAGTCTTGATCAAATATGAAAGGTATTTCCTTCTTAAGAAGTTGATTTAATGGTTTGGATATGTGAGCGAAGTCTTTTATGAACCGCCTGTAGAACCCAACATGTCCCAAAAAGTTTCTTATTTCACGAATTGTCGTAGGGTTAGGGAGATTTTTGATAACTTCGATCTTAGCCTTATCTACTTTGAGACTCTCCCTTGATATTTGATGTCCTATCAACAATCCTTCTTGTACCATAAAGTGTCATTTTTCTCAATTTAGTACTAGATTGGTCTCTTCACATCTTTATAGAACTTTCTCAAGGTTATCCAAGCATTCTCGAAAGGAATCTTTGTATACTGAGAATCATCCATGAACATATCAGGCCTTCTTCTAGCATATCAACAAAAATAGCAGTCATACACCTCATAAATGTTGTCAAAGCATTACATAATTCGAATGGCATTCATCTAAAAGCATATGTACCAAAAGGACATGTAAAGGTGGTTTTTTTTCTTTATAGTTTGGATGTATCAGAATTTGATGATATCTAGAATATTCATCAAAGAAACAATAATACTCTTTTCCTACTAATCTATCAAGCATTTGATCAATAAAAGGGAGCGAGAAATTATCTTTTTTTGTTGCATCATTTAATTTTCTATAGTCTATACATACCCTCCAACCAGTGATTGTCCTTATTGGTATAAACTCATTCTTATCGTTCTCAACTACCATTAATCCCTCTTTCTTCGGGACGCATTGTGTTGGACTAAAGCATTTACTGTCAGAGATTGCATAAACAATACCTACATCCAGTCATTTGAGGAGTTCTTTTTTTACCACTTCTTTTATAGCAGGATTTAACTGATGTTGTGCATTTACCACTGGCTTTTTCCCTTCTTCTAGTCTAATCTTATGCTGACATAATGCAGGATTAATTACCTTAATATCAATAATCGTCCATCCAATGGCTTTCTTGTGCAATTTTAGAACACTTAACAAGGCCTCTTCTTGCTTTGAACTCAACCCAGCAACTACAATTACAAGTAATGTATTTTGCTCCCTCAAATATCCATACTTCAAGTGTTCTGGTAATTGCTTTCACTCTAACTCAGGCGATTTGATAATAGAGGGTACCATATTTGGTATACTTGGACTGATTTGTTTTGGTTCTCCATTCTTTTGTCGCTACCAATCTAGTTGAAGAGCTATCTAGTTATTTCCTTACTATGTATCTGTAACAGCCTGTTTTTCAATGGTGTCAAAAATAGTGGTTTTGGGACCACCGACTCCAATGTTCTAGCCCGTAAATATTAATTATTTTATACTTACAAGTTCTTTCGTGTCCTACCAAAATTTGGTTATGAAATTTTATCATTTAAATAGTTAATTAAATAAAAATAACTAAATCATAAAAGTCGTAAATGTTGGTCCTTGATGTAAAAAGGTATTAAATAGCAATTGAATTAAGTGGTAGTGCACTAATAGGGTAATTAGACCATCAATTAAAGTTATGGATGATTCTAAAGATGTAAATGTTAAAATTTGATGTTATAATTAAGGGTAGAAAGGTAATTTAATAAGTAAAAGATAATATGATAAAAAGTAACTTGATAAAAATGATTTTCATCTTTTTTCTCAATACTTTAAAATCGAAACCCTAAAAAGAGGCTTGGGTATTCGGTTGAACTTCAATCCTTGATAAGTAAGTGAAATCACGTCCGTTTTTAGTTATTTTTATGTTTTTAAACTCGTATTAGTTTAATCTAGCTAACTCAAGAACTAATTTATAAAACTGTCAAATGTTGTGGGTCGTGCCATTGAAGATTTTGAGTTGTTTTCGAAGTTTCATATTAGATTATTAAGTTTGGTTGTTAGATAGTACTATTTTGTAAAGTAGTTTTCAAAAATTTTAATGTTAAAGGACTAAACTATTAAAAGTGATAAATTATGAGGATTTTATGTGAATTAACAGCAAATAGGAGCTTTAGAGAGGGCCTAATAGGTTCGGTCAAGGTGGGTTACAAGAATAAATGGTTAATTTGTATGTATGGGGCTTAGGGACTAAATTAAGTAAAAGTGAAATGTTGAGGGCAATTATGTAACTATTAAAAAGGACTTAATTGCATAAAATGATTTAATCTTGCTATGGATTTAGTTAATTGAATTGAATTATTATATTAGATCAAGAACATGTTCATAACCGAGGAAAGGACAAAGTAGCTGAGTAGTCCCTATACTTTGGTTGTTGCTGCAAATCAGTCTGATAAGTTCGTACTATTATTTTTATGTTTATAAAAATTTCATACATATTACATGTTTTATTAGAATTAGATCTAATGTATATTTATCCATTGAATGTTTAAATAATGAATAATAAATGAGTATAGTGAGCACATGGTGTACCGAAATAATAGGTCTCAAGCCGGTGATTTGTTTAGAGCAAGTACTATGCATCGATGATACAGACCGTAGCGATGGCTTGAGATCCTGCATGTGTTGCAAATTCTCTACAGCTTGTGTGAGTAACATTGTGAGCCGGTTAAAGTTATAAATGTTAACTCAAATGTGTGTTACCTTTTTTATTACTTGAGATGAGATATTGTTAGAAATTATGACTTCGTTATTATCATTTATCATACGGCATTTTGATGAAGTAAATTATCTAAGTATAAGAGTTGTTGGAAAGTTGAAATAATAGTAAAATGGAGTATGGTTTGAATTATTGTACTGTACAATACTCACCTGTTGTGAGTTGTGATTGTCAAGAACTTAGTTCATAATCAAATACATTGTTTTGTTATGTTTAATCCGGTAAGATTATCGTTTAGCCAACGAACTTACTAAGCTTCTGTAAGCTTACTCGCATCTTTTTCCTTTTCTAATAGATTAAATTTGTAGAGGGGGATCAGATCAAATTGCAGAATCACACTATCCTGATGACTCTTTGGTAAATTTTGTAAACATTTTGGTTTTATGGCATGTAATAAGGCAATTGATTATGTTTGTAATGTTTCCTAGCTATGTGTGGTGTTTTGGTATATTTGATGTTGTGGAATGGTAATCCTTACATGGAATGCTTGTTAAATTTAAAGTTGAGCTTAAGTGTTTGTCCAAGGAATGGTATGTATCATGTTTAAGTATGGTATGATGAGATTGAGATAGATTAGTTGGTGTGTATGTTATGATTTGTAGGTAATATGAAATGATAATGTTTGCGTATGAGCTATATTTTGTATCTTCATGTATGACACCTTGGTTTGGTCTTAGGTGCTTGAAATTAGTATGTTTTGTATGCTTTTAGGTGTGGTTATAGTCTTGTGATCATGTGTTATGAATTAGTTTAGGTACTTGTGCAATTGGATGAAATTTGAGCATGATTTTGGTCACTTTTAGATACACACAGGCTATTACACGGCCTTGTGTCACACACAGGCAACCCACACGGGCATGTACCCCTAGCATGTTAGGTACAGGGTTCACACGGGAGGGCACACGGCCTGCGACACGGCCATGTGACCCAAGTCAAACAGTTATATAGCCCATGCACAAGGGCGTGTGAGATTACACATGGGCGTGTGGGATAACCACACAACCATGTCTAAAGCCACACGGTCTATACTCTGTCACACGGCCTGGACATACGGCAGTGTGACCCCTATTTTAGAAAATTTTCATTTTTGTCCCAAATCTCTTGTTTTGCTCTGAATTGGTCCCTGATTGCTTCTAAACTATTTTTAAGGCCCCGTAGGTTCGATTTAAGACCCGTGAATGTATGTCTTGATTCATTTTGAATCATTTATAAATATTTTTAATTAATTTAATGAATTAAATGTTATTGTTATAGTATGCTCTGAATTCTACGGTAATACTCTATAACCTTATTTTGGCGACGACAATGGGTTATGGGTGTTACAATATCATCCCATTTCTCTTCTTTTAATTCATATTCATCATGCTCAACCTCATTTTCTTTGATTGATTCCAATTTTTTGCACTTCTGTTATTTTGACTTGGATTCTGCCAATTCCCCAACTTCCAATTCTTGATGTTTTCCCCAGGGAAATTCATTTTTGTTAAATTTTTCCAATATTTCCAAGACTTCCTTTCCCGTTTTCTACCAAATACTTCCTGTAATGCCCCCGTACCCGAGACCGTCGCCGGAGTCGAGCACGAGGTGTTAACGAGCTTAATTCATTAATTAAACAACTCAAACAATTTATTTTAGAAATTCCAGACAAGCTGGGTAACTGCGTCACAGTCGCTTAAAAATTCATATCTCAAGTTCCAAAACTCAAAATCCAATTCTGTAAATTTTCCATGAAACTATACTCATATATATACACATATATATTTACTATTTTTTTATAGAATTTTTGGCTGGGCCAATTAGTACAGTTTATTAGTTAATGTCTCCTCTATTTCAGGGTTTGACTGCTCTGACCTCTGTGTATTACGAATCAGATATCTCTCTGTAAAGAATTTCAATCACTATGAAGTTTGTTTTTCTTAAAACTATACTCAATAAGAAATCTTTACATATAAATTATGACTTCTAATTATTTTTATACAATTTATGGTGAATTTATAAAGTTGAAACAGGGGATCCAGAAATCGCTCTAGCCCTATTTCACTAAAATTCAGATATATTATAAAATACAAAACTTTTACCTGCTTTGCTTATTCCATATAAAAATAGACACAATGAGATTTAATTTCATATATTATTCACTATCAAACCATGTCTCTACAAATTTTTTTGATTTTTCAAAATCACGTTATTTCTGATACTTGAATCTATTTTTAAGTTACTTTCACATTTTTCATAATTTTCATGTGATAGTTACTACTTAATCATACATACTATTAAACATGTATATCATCAGCCATTCTATTAGCTAATCACTAGCAAATATTTACACATCATTCATTAATCATATCATATCAAAAGAAACCAAGTTCCTATACATGCCATACACAAAACGAAACGTCTAACTATACCAATGTAATTTCTTTGATAGTGTGATCGAGTCTCCGACGTTTCCTTCGATCCCCGAGTGGCTTGATAAAAACTATAAGAAAAATAAAATAAGAGAGTAAGCACTAGGCTTAGTAAGATTACAAGCAAATAAATTACAACCTTCAACATAATGAATAAATATACATCAAGTCACCTAGCCTCATAAACTTTCTTTACTTCTCATTTTCTACCTTCTTCTTTACTCACTTACCTTCTTTCTTACTTGACCTTTCACTATTCATAAATATAATCTACCTTCTCTTTTTGCTGATAATTCACTATGATTTAACATATACAATGACCCGTTGAACCACTCGGAATACTAAGGATACTAGGGTCGTTCCTGTCTATCAATGTCCTGCCAATGCCATGTCTTCGACATGGACTTACATGAATTATTCCTATCTCCAATGCCATATTTATATATATAATATGGGCTTACATGGCTCATTCCTGTCTCCAAATCCATATATCTGATATGGACTTACATGGCTCATTTCTATTACATCTGTCAACCCCAATATCCTAATATTCCTAAGGTTCAAGCGGGGATTCCTAATGCTTTTTCTCTCTGCTACTTACTTTAATTCGACTTTAAATATTCTCAAAAAAATAAGTATATAAATGCTGGAAATTAACAATAATAATGTAAAATATAAGAATATTGCATTTATTTACTGTAAACTTACCCCGATACAAAATGTGACTAACTTTACAATTTAGTCCTTTACTTTTTCTTTTCCCCGATCTACTCATGAGTTTCGTTCTTCTTGATCTATAATAGCAAATTTAACTTATTTAATATTCACATTTATCAAAACAATTCTTTACTCAAACTTTGGAAAAATTACATTTTTACCCCTAAACTTTTGCATATTTACACTTTTACCCCAAATCTCGTAAATTAAACTTCAACCTATTTTCTTATGTTTTATGACATGCTGATCATTTTTCCCTTCTATGGCAGCATCAAATTCATACTCTAACATGCACTTATGACTATTAGGTATTTTACCGATTAAGCCATTTTACTCGTTTTTACCTAAAACCGAGTAGCACAAGTTGTCTAACATAATCTAAGACCTCACATTCTATCATAAAACATCAAAATAAACACTTTTCACCTATGGGTATTTTTCCAAATATGAACCCTAACTTAAATTATTACTAGCATAAGCTTTATCGAACTACCAGGATCTCAAAAACGTAAAAATCATTAAAAACGGGGCTTGGAATCACTTACTATGAAGCTTGAAAATTGAAGAAACCCTAGCTATGGAGAGAGCAAAATTCGGCAGCAACATATGAGAAAGATGACCATTTTGTGTTATTTTTCCCATTTTATTTCATTTAATATACAAATGACCAAAATGCCCCTCCTTACTAAACTTTCAAAAATTCCTTCCATGTCCTAATTTTTGTCCATGAACTTAAAATTGGTCAAATTGCTATTTAAGACCTCCTAATTAATATTTCAAAGCAATTTCATATTAGAAACTTCTAGAATGCAAGTTTTGCAACTTATTCGATTTAGTCCCTAACTTCAAATTAAGCATTTTATGAATAGAATTTCATCACGAATTTTTCGCACAATCATGTAATCATATCATGAACCTCAAAATAATAATAAAATAAATTTTTATACCTCAGATTTGTGGTTTCGTAACCATTGTTCTGTTTAAGCCCTATTTCGGGATGTTACACTTCCTCTGATCATGATGTCAAATTTTCTCCTATTCTGGCTTTCCAATCCATCATAGAAATGTTGGATTTAGATCGCAAAATGTATGCCTCCTCATAGCACTAACTTCATAATTGTTTTAAATCTTTCCCACGTTTGCCCTAATGTTTCAGTAATTTACTATTTAAATTGAAATAAATTTTCATAAATACTGAGTACCTGATTCATAAGCATGACCTGTCGAAGAAATAATTGCACAAAATCATCTCGTGTAGTGATAGTATCAGGTGGAAAAGCATCTAACCAAGCTTTTGCTTCTTGTCCAATGCGAATGAGATTAGTAATAATTTAATAGTGTTTGTTGGAACACCAGCATGTGTGATAGTGCTACATATGTGTTCAAACTGTCGGAAGAAAGCTATAGGATCCTTTGTTTTATAATAATTAAATCTAACATTATTAGAAAACCAGGTTGATAATGAAGGTGTAACACCCTATACCCGGCCTGGTCGCCAAGCCCGAATACGGGATGTCACACAACCGTCTCATGTCATATATAAAAAGTAAAAGTTCATTCTAAACGAAGCATCTTTTATTTTAGTATTCATATAGGTTTTAAGTCAATTATACTGGTTAGTTAACAATGTTACATGTAACTTATACCATAAATAATCCTAAAAACGAGCGTTAACATGTATAAGGTCCATTTAGCAAAATTCTCAAAACGTGTCCGTAGGTATCGATACTGATACTAGGGCATCGATATTTTCTCCGTGTGGTATCGATACCACCTAAAAAATGATACCAAACTTGCATTCTATTTCTCGACTAAATCCCAAACTCTCGAAAATTATCGGTAGCTATCATGAAATACCAATACTTTAACCTCGAGGATCGATACTTAAGCAAAGGTATCGATACCAAATCCCTATTCTGACTCCCTGCACGTTTTAAAACACAGAGGTATCAAATTTAAATCCTAAATATCGCTACCTCTGCCCTTGAACATGAAAATACAGCATACAAATGCAATTTAACTCCCTCCAAAATAGTTTCTAAGCATCATGCCTCAATTATATCGATAAATAATCATCCAACGGCTAAATTTAATAGTTCAAGTCGTCAAAACGTGTCCAAGTAAGATACATCAAGCCATCATTAAAGTTCATGAACATAAGCAAACATATAAACTCATAAACTTCAAAAATCGAAACACAACAAAGTCGGTAAATAATCCAAACATATCATGGCATTAAACAAGTATACCACATTGCCTTATTTCCCAATAAGAAAATAACTAAAAGAACACCCAGGAAAATAAACGAGTCTTCCTTGGATCACTCCCTAGGACAGCCACACTGCCCACACTGAATCGTTACTAATATGTAAATGTTGAAAAGAGTGGGTGGGCTTAACAAGCTCGGTGAATGAGTGAAACAACCACAATGCAAACATTCTATCATGTATCTACAATAACCACAAACATATCAATACTAGATTTTTATGTTTAGTAATGCATAACACTTTAACATGTATCGTCTAACAGTTCGTTTGCACAACATTTATAAGGATAGTTTACATAGCAATCATATATTTAATAAGGCATTCATCACACAACACACATTTAAAGATATAATACAAGATAATTTGGTGATTGAGTTATGAAACTTATAGTGAGCTCTATCATCACTTATCAGATACACGGATCTCTAACACACCAACATAGACTCATAGAGTCAGACATGTCCCAGATGTGAAGCGTATAGCTAGCACTCTCCTTATTTCCCTTCACATGTCCCGTTGAATGGAGTTTAGCTCACATTCCCTTATCCCACCAAATAAGTCTCAAGGCCTCAACGCCCAAAATCACTATACATATAGGTGAGTACTCATAATCCTATGGCATGCCAACTATATTCAACGGTTTCAAGAATCACAATGCCAAAATATCCAATTTAACACACATATTACTTACCGATTATCTTAGCACTATCACTGCAAGTTAGCATCTTTTGCAAAACACTATCACTTTCATATAACATATATATATCATGTACACATTTGCACTTTTCACAGCAATTACCATATCCACATATCACATATTTGAGCTTCTCATCACTAGACAGAATTTCATAATTATATAAGCACATAAACCACAAAATAATGTAAATACAAGAAAACTTGCACTTGGAATTTAAAGTAGAGGTTTAGGCTACTATTAAATTCTCAAATAACTCATGACTTGTGTCTACGAGTAGAAATTCCAAACACTCACCACTAATGCTTTTGTCGAAAAGCCAAAAGCTCAATCTAGCTCCTTCTTTAACTAGTTGAAGGCTCTAATAAATCCAAGGCTTCACACACAACAATCTTACAAAATACACAGTCAAATAACGACCAATGATTCACTCAAACCAACCAAAATACAAGCCCAAATTGAGTTCCCAAGTAACTCAAAACCATTAACATAACAAACTTAAAATGCTCATAACTCGGTCTACGCTTAACCTTTTCACCTAAAACGAATTTCGTTCATCTTATAAATTATCTACATCTAATCCCCAACCTTTAAATTACACTAAAATGTTCAGTTCCTGGTATCGACATTTTTCGACATCTTTTAGACAATTTTCACAAACTTCATTAAAACATGAGAACTCATTAACGAAACTTCAATGTAAGTTTAAAAAACCTCTTAATCACATTGAAACTAATAGAATAACACTTTACAATCACATTTTTACCCAAAATCTAAGAATCCACCATTAATGACTTCATTTTTTACTTTTATTAAAAACTTGCAATTTAATGGCTAATACTTAAATTTTGAAGACTAGATATCATGAAAAACTCTTAAGAATTTGAAATATTACCTTTTATGGAAGATTAGACGAGTTTTGACTCAAATCTAGAAAACCCATGTTTGGAGAATATGATGAAATTTATGGATATCTTGAGTGTTTTTCTTGGGAATTTATGAAGGTAATTGGCTTGGGAATATAGGAGATTAAAGTGCTATGATTTGGGAAGCAAAAACCAATAGAAGGGCCAAGAGAATAGAAAGGGATGGCAAAGCTTGTGTTGGGGGAAAAACCTATCGTGAAATCACATTGGTGGGGGAAGAAATAGGCTGAATTTTAAAATTTGGGCTAATTGCCTTTTAAAAACTCATAGCTCTGACTCTATTTCAATTCAGTCCTTTTCCTAAAATTAAATATTTCTAGAGCACTTTTTCAAAAATTTATTTAACAATTAAAATGTCATAGTCGAATGTAATCTCAATTTACCATGCTACAAAATTCCAAGCACTCTAGAGCTCAAATTCTTAAAATACCCCTAAAACTCTTAGGCCTTATTTTGGGGTGTTACAAAAGGATTTAATTCAAAATGATGACTACAAATAATGGGGCGAGTAATACTAGAACGCAACTAGTCTAAAACAAGAAAAACTTCTAATAACTACATCATGTTATTAAAGGTTGCTTATCAAATTGCAAAGATCAAATATTGTTGGCGTTTTATATTTTCTATCACTAGAAAGAGTTAGTCGTTGGTCGTCTTAGATATGTAAGAATTGTTGCGAATGCCTTCTTATAACCTAAAATTATAAGAAAGTAAGAGGGTGTTAATAAAGATAACATATTAAAACTGTATCTATAATTTATTCATTTCTTAATTATTTTATTAAATGCGAAAATTAAAATTAATCTACTGACGTTGCCTCCCCAGCAACGACGCCAACAACTTGACCGCCTCCAGACGTACCAACGTCTAGACTAGACATCCTGCACAAAATATGTAAAATAGGTGGTATTCGCAAGTATATAGGTCAAGTTGTAATATAGTTACAACTAAGTAGGTAAGTATTCCAAGAATCGTACCCAAGGGAGGCGAGCTTTAAATTAATTCTAACTTAAGCACAAATAGAGCTAATTAGTACTTTAAATAAATTATATTATGATTAAACATAAAGAAAGATTTTTAATAACTAAAGAAATAAAATAATATAATTGGAAAAACTTTGGGAAATTTGCTATGGAAACTTAATCAGATTTAAACATAGGTGACTAGCTTGCTTCGGTAATCATAACTATATGCTGCTTCGGGTTCGCTGTTCAATCAACTAGTTGTTATCCTAGAAGGATCTCTCAATCTTCCACTAGAAAAGTAAGTCAGCAAGAACTACTTATCTCTTGACTTATAGTCCAGATTGGTTCGGGGTTAAGGTGTTCACATATAGGTCATACTAATTTTGGTTTAATTCCCACCTAAATGACTTCCTAGGGTCATCAAGCCTTGGGTTTAACTTTTTCATTTCCCAAACAGCTGATCTGCTAAGAAAACCTTGTACAATAATCAATTAATCATACCTCTACTCGCTAATCCTTCACAAGAGGATTAGTTTCTCATGGATCTCAAAAACATAATAAACTTGATATAAAATATGAACATTAATAGTAAATCAAGATAAGAAGGTTTAATAGAAGCCTGAATTGTATTTAATTGAAGCACGAAATTCATAAAGAGGTTATCAAGTTCCACAAATCAGATCTCTCAAAAAATGCAAAACTGAAAAGAACCTAAAGTTTAAGAAAAGGGAAAAAAAACTAAAAATCAAAACTATGAAGAAAATTATATAATATGTAAAATTGTCCATAACAAGTGTTAAATGAGCCTATTTATAGAGTTAGGGTTGTCATCATCCTCAAACCTAGGTTAGCTGATGCTCTCGTGTTTAATAGTTGATTGTGCAGACCAAAACACCCATGGCTTATAAGTATTTCCTGTACAGGACCGATGTCGCGACACCTTAATGCTTGTGTCGCGACATTGAGGGTAGTATGCTCGTACCCAAGGTAGCTTTAGAGGTGTGTTGTGACATCCCTTGGTTGTGTCGCAACACTGAAGACAGTCTTGGAATTCTTACTTTCTGCTCCCTATGTTAAGACATCAAAATCCCCGTGTTGCAACACATCGACCAGTATTGAGTAGGTACTCCTTCTAACGATCTCCTGTACACTCACAAAGTATATTAGCTCATCCTTAAGCCTCATTCAGACCCTAAGGTTAATAAAAGACTCAAACTACACTTTATTGAATGTAAACTAAACTAGGAAACCTTAATTAAAACATAATAAAAATGCTTGTATCCAGGCTCTTCAAGTTCGAAAACTAGTTTAACCTACTACACCGAATTACAGCAGATCAGCACCGAAGTTCTTTAAATAGTAGTCACCGAAGTGTTAATCAATAGGCACTAAAGTGTAGAGTAGTAGGCAGCGAAGTGTGAATCAGTAGGCACTATAGTGTAAATCAATAGGCATCATAATGCAGAACAATAAGCACCGTAGTGCAAATCTCGTACAAGTGCACGATTAACCCTATTGGCATGCCAATTCTTTCCGAGCACAATTTACATATCAGTACAATCCAATACAATACAATTTGTTTCTCACCTTCGTAACAATTTGGACACAATTCACAATAAAATCAATACACATAAAATATTCGATACAATCACAAACATCACAATTATATATGAAATTTCATCCTATGAACTTTCCTAGTACAAACAGTAGTATTAAAAATGTCAGAGACTGGCAATTCTCTTTTCCTCAATTGTCTACCGGTTGGTTCAAATCATCAGTGCTAGTTACATTAATCTATCTTATTCAATGTATATAACAACTTAATTTCAATTTTTAAAATTTCCAAAAAGTTTCACATTTTATTCAATTTAGTCCCTAAAACCGAAACTATCATATCTTTTACGTTTAAACTCTATTTTTCAATCTGTTTTTACTTACATCCCTCTTATACCCTATAGAAATAGTAATGATAGAAATTCCATATCAAATCTACAATATTTTCATTTTAGTTCCTAAACTCAAAACTAACCAATTTCACTTTACAAATTAGTTCTTAAACATTTCTAAGCTTAAAACCAAACCATTTTCTATCAAGAACATCTAAATTCATGAATGGAAACTTTTACAAACTTTAAAAGTTTTGAAAATAGAGGTACAGTTTAGCTGGACCTAGTTACAAAAATCTCAAAAATATAAAATTTATGAAAAACGAGTAACCCGAAAACATATATGCAAGAAAGGAAGCTTGGTCGATTCTCCCCTTACACAAAAATGGTTTTTTTGGTTCACAAAGATGAATGGGAAAGACTATAGTTTTTGGTTTCTTTTGTTTATGTTTTAATAATTATTTAATTACCAATGTACCCTTAAATTTAACTTGTAATTTCATTAATTTTACAAGTTTTGACCGTCCCACTATAGCTCTAAGATCTAATTACCTTTTAGATCCTTAAACATTCAATAATCATACATTTTAACTAATAAAATTAGTACTGCTTAAGTTTTACAATTTAGTCATTTTTTCTTAATCAACTATCTAAACACCAAAATTACTAGGCCAAACTTTAGTCCACTTATCTCAGTTTATGAAAACAAGGTCTTGGTACCTCATTTTCCAAAACGACTGACTTTCAGTATGCTCCACTTGTATCTTGACTAAGTAGCCAATTAATAAAATCTATCAAATAAAAATTCACCATAATATTTTATTTAACTCATAAATATTAATTACTAATGTCTACGAACTCACTCATTAGAATTGTGATCCCGAAATTATTGTTTTCGACATCACTAAAAATTAGGCTATTATAGATCCAATGGAATACAAATCACGATATTGTTGGCTGTCTTGAACTTTGGGTGATCCTTGGCAAATGGGTATTGTGATGCTTAAAGTGGATATTGTGATACCACTTTATGTGGTCTTCATATTTGGGGTCTGTTGGGGGTATCACGATTCTAGTAGTAGGATATCGTGATACCTTCTCCTTTGGTGATGTTCTCGCTCGATTTCGGTCACCAGCATGTCCCTATAACATTCAATCATATATTAGGGCCCCCAATGGCACTATTGACCAATTTGGGTCTCAAAATAAGTAAAAACGAGGCATTAACACTTATTAAGTCAAAACCTAAAAACTACAAAAAAAAACTAAAGAAAAGAGGCTAATATGCTTGAAAATAAGCTCCTCAAGTGTATCGAGAAAGCCAAATTTGCCATATCAAATACAACAGATCAAACTCCCCCGCACTTTACTCTTTGATTGTCCTCAAGCAAATAGACTGACTGCCTCTGGATGTACCAACGTTCAGAGTGTAAATATTGTCACTAAAAGATATGGAATTGAGGTAGTGTCCACAAGTATACGGGTCAAGTTGTAATATAGTTACAACGAAGTAGATAAGTACTCTGAGGATCCTACCTAAAGGAGGCGAGTACTGAATTAATCTCAACCTAAATGCAAATAGAAGTAATTAGTAGTTTAAATAAATTATAGTAAAGAAATATTTTGGGGTTTTTATGAATAATGAAATAAAAATAACTAAAAGAAAGTAAACTTCAGATATATAAATTCTAACTTAACCAAATCTAAGTATGGGTGATTAGCTCTTTTTTTCTGATCATAACTAATTTCTATTTCGGGTTTCTACTCAATCAACTAGTCTCTAACCTAGTAGGATCTTTCGATCTTCCACTAAACTAATGAGTTGGCAAGTCCGTATCTCTCAACCTCACAGTCCAGACCAATTGGGGGCTAAGGTGTTCACGGATAGTCATACCAATTTTAGGTTAATTCTCACCTAAATGACTTCTTAGGGTAGTCAAGCCTAGGGTTTAAGTTCTTTCTCTCCCAAACAGTTGATCTACTAAGAAAACCCTACATGGCAATTAATTAATCACACCTTAACTCACTAGTCCCCCATAAAAGGATTACTTCCTTGTGGATCTCATGAATACAGTAATATTGACAATAAAGATAAGCATGAATATTAAATTAAAAGACAGATTTAAAAGAATCCTAAATTGTATTGATTGAAGTGCAGAATTTACAGTAGTTTGATCACGATTACAACTCACGTTCTCCAATGAACATGAAATAGAAAAGAACTAAAATAAACTTAAAGCCTAAAAGAAAGGAAAAACTAAATACTAAATTTACAAAGAAAAACTTATAAAGTAAAATTTGTCTTTCAACAAGTGTTTTAAGAGCCTATTTATAGATATAGGGTTGTCGTTGTCCTTAACCCTAGGTCAGTTGACATTCTTGTGTTTAATTTCCATTGTGCAGACCAAACCGCCCCTATCTCGTAAGTGCTTTCCATATAGGAGTGATGTCGCGACACCCAAGCTCTTGTGTCCTGACATCAAAGGTAGTATGCATGGTTCAGGGGTCTTTAGGGGTGTGTAGCGACATCCATTGGTTATGTCGTAGCACGCAATGCAGTATAGTAATCGTGGCATTCTACTCTCTATGTTGCAACATCGAACTCCATGTGTTGTACCATAGCGACCAAATTTGAGTTCCTATGCCTTTAAATGGTCTCTTGCACACTTACTAAGTACATTACCTCACCTTTACGCCTCAGTCGGCCCCTAAGGTCAATAAAAGACTCAAAATGCACTTTTTATTGAATTTAACTAAACTAAGAAAACATCAATAAAGCATACTAAAATTGCTCGTATTCAAGCTCCTCAAGTATAAAAACTAGTTTCATCTACTACACTAAATTATGGCAAATCAAAGTTTACTGAGGAAATTAAGCGCATGGAGCACGAAAGGAAAGGTAAGGAAAGGGGTTAGAATAAGAGGAATTCGAGTCCTTTTAGTTCTGCTCAGCGGCCTAATAAATGAGTCAAGTTTGATGGGCGTCTGCAAGTTGAGGTTACGGTTACTACTGTTGGGATTCCATTATGTAGGGATTGTGGTAGGTGCCATCTGGGCGAGTGTTGGAGGAGGTTGAGAGCTTGTCTTAGATGCGGGTCTATGGAGCACCATATTAAATACTATCCATATCGAGTCGATTAAATGCAAACTCTAGCTCCATGTTTGGTTCAGCCATAGAGAGCAATTCAGTAGCCACCTAGGGGTCGTGGTCAGGCTAGGTGTAGTAATGGCATGGGTCGTGGGCAGAGAGCACTGGGCAAAGGAGATAATCAGACTTAGGTGAGACAACCTCCGTTAGTCTATGCAGTAAGGTGCTACGAGGATAGAAATGTCGTCAATGTGATAGCTGATACATTTTTAATTCATTTTGTTCCTTATTTTGCATTGATTGATATTGGATCAATGCATTCATACATAGCTAGTAGGGTTTTTGGTAATTTAGGGATTCCTGCTAAAGATACTTCTAGTGGGATTTCTGTGATTAATCCGTTAGGTCAATTTGTACAAGTTAGTAAGGTGTATTGGAGGTGTCCATTAGAGATCCAAGGTGTTGTGTTTCCAACTAATCTGATGGAGTTACTTTTAATAAGTTTAATCTAATTATAGGAATTGACTGGTTTGTTAAGCATCGAGTTAATTTGAATTGTGCGACTAAGAGGGTAACACTGAAGTCTAAGGATGGTGTGGAGGTTGTAATGGTTAGTGAGCATCAAGATTATCTCTCTAATGTAATCTCTGCTCTAGTGGCTGAAAATTTAGTCTAAAAAAGATGTAAAATGTTTCTGGCGTATGTGCATGATACTAGTATTGTGGGATCTTCTGTTAAGAGTATTCGAGCAATTAGAGAATTTTCAGACATCTTTCCCGGGGAATTGTCAAGGTTACCACCAGATAGGGATGTCAAGTTCAGAATTGAGGTATTGCTTGGGACAGCTCTGGTGTTCATCACTCTTTACTATATGACACCGAAGGAGCTGAAAGAACTAAAAGTATAGCTTCAAAAACTTTTCGATAAGGGGTTCATCAATCCTAGTGTGTTTCCATGGAGAGAACCAATTCTTTTTGATAAAAAAGAATGATGGGACGATGAAAATGTGTGTAGATTACCAGCAGTTGAATTATAATGCCCCGAAATTGGGCTTAGAAGTATTGGGCCTTGAGCGTGGGAGCGGTTAGGAGACTGCTCATAAATATTTTAGTTAAGCAAGAGATGACACAATTAAATGTATGCTCAAGTGGTTAAGGGTCCTGAGAGGAGTTGGAAAAGTCTTGGGTTCAAACCTGGGTTTTAGCAAAAATTTTGGTTTAAGTGAATAAAACCCTGGATGCTTGGATGAGGACCTTTTAAATTATTGTGTTAAATAAATGACACAAGGAAGCATGCGGTCTAGTGGTTGTGGCGTCATAAAGGTTGTAAGGGAGCCTGGGTTCAAGTCTTGGCTCTTAAAATTTATTTTGGTTTTTCCTTTAAAGGAACCTAGACTTGGGCCTTTAGACTTTTTATTTAATTAAGGATATTTTGTGACACAAGAGAGCTTGTGGCAGGGAGGCAAGTGGCGTGTTGGGCTATTGAGGGGGGCTTGGGCTCGAATCCCCTTGCAAGCAAAATGCGATTATTTTGCTACATGGGGATCGTAAGTGGTTGAATTGGATTGAAACTCTGGAAGGTTGTAGTGGACTTGGTAAAAGAGTGTAGTTTGAACTGGTCGTGGTTGTTGAATTGAATTTGAATTAGGGGGAGCTGGAGCAAATCAAGGAGGAAACGGTGGAGGGAATCAGGGAGATTTTCAAGGAATTCGATGAGTGGCCGAATTTGAGGTTACATGGGAGTGTGCATTCGACTTTGGGGGGAAACACTCATTCTCTTCGGTTTCTGCCAAAGAATTTCCTTTTTCTTCTTTGCATTTCTTAATTGGGGCCGAATTTTGCTTATTCATTCGGGTATCTTTTTCTATGCTTATTTTGGAGCTCACTTTTTTGGGCTATCTTCCCTTTTTCAATTGACTTCTTTTCCCTTCTTGTCTTTCTTGTTGGTCTTCCTCTCTTGACCGATTTCCCTTAACTATTTTTTCCCCTCCACATTTTTGATTCTAGTAAGTACTCTCTTGGCTTCTTGGATCTTATTGTGATCTTCTTAATCGATTATACCACATTCTCCCTCCATTTTGTCATCAAGCCGAATATCTTGTCTCTTCTCCCCTTCTCTTTCTTTTCTCTCTTTCCCTTCCATATTCTCTCGGTGTGTTGGCCAAACAATGATTGGTAAGTTTCGATGTTGCTTCTCTACTTTTGGCTTTTCTCTTCTTTTCTCTCATGTGTGGTGCTCTTTCGGGTTTTAGAACTTCTCAATGAGTGAAAAAGCCTACAAGGGTTGCGAAAGCATTCAAAACTTTTCACTTATCACTCAATTAAAGGCAACTTGACCCTTGGATATCGCGTGGTGAATTTGGTATGTGACTAGTGTTATAAGGTGTTGACTGATTGTCTTATTTCTCCTATATCTGGTTTTGTATTTTCTTTAAGCCTATTTATGACTCAAACCGTGTGTATGCAATCATCAGTAATAGATTTCATTGGTAATGCAATTTCTCGACAAGGAGGGTGTGGTCAATCTTTGTCAACGGATTAAGTAATCACGCTCATTCAATCAAGACAGGTATCATTGATTATTACGGTTTAAGCATTAAAAGGGGATACGTAATCTTGTTGATTAAAGGACTGATTGAGTGCCTTGCTTGGGTATAGGTTTTGTGCTCGAGGATTTCTGCGCCTTTTCGCTAGCAAGGTGTGTAACCATATGCCTTGCTTTGATAATCGGCTGAAAAACTAAAAATGTGTATGTTGTTACTCTGCTATGACTGTAGATCGACAAAATGCCGAAAAGCCAGAAATATGGCGTATGATGCCACACGAGTGTGCGATCGCGCGTGTGGTGAGCCGAGCTCACGAGATGTGGGCGTACGACGAGGAAGGCCACCATGAGCGAATTCATGGGCTTAGGCCGTAGTGGGCCACTTGGGCCACGAATAGGCCCAATGGGCCTGTGGGCCCGCTTGTGTCAAATCAGCTGCTTAGTGGAATATGGTTGGGCTTGTCATGTTGCGTACATGGCATGGGCCATTCTAGGCCACGTTGGGCCAAACTAGACCGTGTGGGCCCAATGGGGTTATGGGCCCACACGAATAAAATGTATGTAATGTGGTAAGTTTTGAACTAGGATACGTCGTTCGTACAACCGTGAATAGTTCTGGGTAAAATGGGCCATATGGGCCCAAAGGGCCCTGGGCCTGCGTGGGTAAATTTCGCTATTAAGCGAGAAGCAGATAGACTTGTCATGTCGCGCACATGACTTAGGTTGTTATGGGCCACGTTGGGCCAAGATGGGCCGTGTGGGCCTAATGGGCTCGTGGGCCACACACGGATAAAATTTACAGTAAGTGAAAAATAATGGAGTGGGCTATGGTGATCGCATAGTCGCCACTAAATTTGGGCTAAAAAGGTCACACAAGCGTTTGGGCCCACTTGGGCCAAGTAATGGGCCTTGGGCCCATTTACACTATTTCGGCCATATAGGTTACCCGAGTCTTTTGAAATGACAGTAGACCTTCAGAGAGGTCATTATCTATACCGAGACACCAAAATTAGTTAAATTACCAAAATACCCCGAGGGGTAAAATTACCATTTTACCACTAATTGTCGAAATGACCAATATACCCCTAGAGGTAGAATGACCATTTAATTTGTGTTAAGTATGATTGTTTTACCCCCATTAGGTAAAATGACCGTAATACTCCTGTAGGATAAAATGACTGTAATACTCGTGTATGGTAAAATGACGATTATACGCTTATGTTCCGTATAACTGATGTGCTTATGAATTACATATATGATTGTACTGAGTATGACTTTGCATACACGTAATATTTATGACATGACATACTGCATAGGGTTGGGATTTTGATATGGAGGAAGTATTGTACTGTTGACTATGTCACATTCACTGTTACTGATGGCTATGCCACAATTACTGATATTGGTGGCTTTGCCACATTTCTATTTTCAGCGGCTATTATTTGCATTATTATTACCGCAACTTTCTTTGCGATATTTGTGTGTCTTGTTTGGGTGGGTCGATTTATATCCCGACATGGTGTGTTGGTTGGTACGGGTGATGTCTTTGTTTGGATTTGGGTAGGATGCATAATTGCATTACAATTGCATCTTGATCATGTATTGGGTTTAGCCCACACTACTCTCGTATAGGGCTAAGGCCTAAATTGTACCGTCATTGAAAAGGGCTCGGGCCCGCATCATTCTCGCATGCATTGTTTCTTGCTTGACCGTCACGGGATTACACACCGAAGTTTTTCGTAAACTCTCCTTTCTTTTCAATCTGCATGAGATAATCCCGGTCTTAGACGATGTGGTGCTGCGAGGACTCGGAGGTGGTGGCCACGATTGCCGATGTTCTACTTTTAACTTTATTTATTTAAACTTCATATTAGGTTTTTGGTTATGTAATAAGGCCATTTGTGATTTTAACTTTTATTTGGGCTTTGATTTCTTACCTTAAACTGCTAGACTAGGAAAAGACGAGTTTTCAAAATAATAATTGATTTCAAGAAAAACACGCATTTTAAACTTCAAGGTTTTTTTTAAAAGCTTCTGTGATTTTATTCAGTTTAAGGAATCAATGGTGATAAATATGGCAATCGTTTTGACAAATTGATTTCAATTAGTAACAACTTAATTTGCCGAATTTTCTTAAGCAATAGAAACTAAAAGGGTTTTAACTTAAATTCAGATTCTTAACAAAAAGTCATATTTCTGAAAAGTACTTCGATGTGACACATCAGATTCGGCCATAACGTCTAGGCTGGGTTTGGAGTGTCAAGTTGCAAAACTCGGCTGTGGAATGGGTTTTTGAAAATTTTTCTCAAAATTGGGTTCTCAAAAAGTTTTTTTTCTGAACCTTGGTTTTTGAAAGGGATGATTTTAAAGAATTTGGATTGTTTTAAAATGTTGACACTAAAGGCGTGGCACACCGAGTCTCTGGCACCAAATCTGTATGTTCTCTGACATTGTTTGCTATTATAGACTGAAATGTTATACTATAGGTAGTGGTACTATACTGGAAACCCTAGAGTCTGAATTAACTGAAACTGTAGAAGACTAAAAACTGTAGTGAGATTCTGCTCTACGAAGACAAAACTTTAACTACTGCTTGATCATAAAATATACATTAATGGTTACTAGATTTATGAACTGATTCATAAGACTCTTAAAATAGATAATACGGTTTACGTTATGAGCACAAGAGGTACTCGCGGAAGAGGTACACGAGGTCGCAGTAGAGGCCGAGGGAGCGCTAGAATTGGGTCTTCGGCATCGGGCCACATGTCTAATGATGAGGCTAGGGAGGCATCGGCTACACCAGTAACTGAGATGGAAGTCAGGGTAAGTCTGCCAACTTCGGGCAGTGATAATTCTGAGCTTGGTACTGAGGCGCTAACCCAGTTAGTAAGGGAAGTGTTGGAGGAAGTTAAGGAGATTGGTGAAACATTCCGGGCTAAGTGTGTGGACAGTAAGAAGAAGAGAGATCGTAGTTCTCTGGGGCTAGAGCCTCATTCTGTGAAGCATGTTAAAACGCATACGAACTTTCTGACTTCTGAGTATTGCAGAAGGTGTCATCCGGGCGAATACTGGAGGAAGTCAAGAGTATGTCTCAGATGCGGGTCTAAGGAGCATCGGGCTCAGGATTGCCAAGTCACCTTTAAGTCAGGTATGTTCTGTTTGAGTGTGATGTTTTGAACATAAAGATTGTATACGTGTGATGTCTATCTGCTTCAGTGGTTAAGTGTTTTGGGTGCGTGTAAGGGGTTCCAAGTTTAAGTAAAGCATGTTAGTGTTGTTGGGATCAGAGTGCGCAGCGAGAGCGTTGTGGTATAGTTGGAAATTTCAAGGACGAAATTTCTTTAAGGAGGGGTGAATTGTAATGTCTCAAAATTGGGCCTAGAAGTATTGGGCTTTGAGCGTGGGAGCGATTAGGAGACTACTCATAAATATTTTAGTTAAGCAAGAGATGACACAATTAAATGTTTGCTCAAGTGGTTAAGGGTCCTGAGAGGAGTTGGAAAAGTCTTGGGTTCAAACCTGGGTTTTAGTAAAAATTTTAGTTTAAGTGAATAAAACCCTAAATGCTTGGATGAAGGCCTTTTAAATTATTGTGTTAAATAAATGACACAAGGAAGTATGTGGTCTAGTGGTTGTGGCGTTATTAAGGTTGTAAGGGAGCCTGGGTTCAAGTCTTGGCTCTTGAAATTTATTTTGGTTTTTTCTTTTAAAGGAACCTGGACTTTGGCCTCAAGACCTTTTATTTAATTAAGGATATTTTGTGACGCAAGAGAGCTTGTGCCAGGGAGCAAGTGGCGTGTTGAACTATTGAGGGGGGCTGGGGTTCGAATCCCCTTGCAAGCAAAATGCAATTATTTTGCTACATGGGGATGGTAAGTGGTTGAATTGGATTGAAACTTTGGAAGGTTGTTGTAGACTTGGTAAAAGGGTGTAGTTTGAACTGGTCATGGTTGTTGAATTAAATTTGAATTGGGGGGAGCTAGAGTAAATCAATAAGGAAACGGTGGAGGGAATTAGGGAGATTTTCAAGGAATTTGATGAGTGGCCGAATTTGGGGTTACATGGGAGTGTGCATTCGGCTTTGGGGGGATACACTCATTCTCTTCGGTTTCTGCCAAAGAATTCTCTTTTTTCTTCTTTACATTTCTTGATTGGGGCTAAATTTTGCTTATTCATTCGGGTATATTTTTCTATGCTTGTTTTGGCACTCTCTTTTTTAGGCCATCTTCCCTTTTTCAATTGACTTCTTTTCCTTTCATGTTGGTCTTCCTCTCTTGACCGATTTCCATTAACTCTTTTATTTTTCCCTCCATATTTTCGATTCTGACAAGTACTCTCTTATCTTCTTGGCTCTTATTGTGATCTTCTTAATCGATTATACTACATTCTCCCTCCATTTTGTCATTAGGCCGAATATCTTGTCTCTTTACCCCTTCTCTTTCTTTTCTCTCTTTCCCTTCCATATTCTCTCGGTGTGTTGGCCGAACAGTGATTGGTAAGCTTCGGTGTTGCTTAAGTTTCGGTGTTGCTTCTCTAGTTTTGGCTTTTCTCTTCTTTTCTCTCATGTGTGGTGCTCTTTCGAGTTTTAAGACTTCTCAAGGAGTAAAAAATCCTACAAGGGTTGCAAAAGCATTCAAAACCTTTCACTTATCACTCGATTAAAGCTAACTTGACCCTTGGATATTGCGTGGTGAATTTGGTGTGTGACTGGTGTTATAAGGTGTTGACCAATTGTCTTATTTCTCCTATATCTGGTTTTGTATTTTCTTTAAGCTTGTTTATGACTCAAACCGTGTGTGTATGCAATCACCAGTAATGGATTTCATTGGTAATGCAGTTTCTCGACAAGGAGGGTGTGGTCAATCTTTGTCAACGGATTAAGTAATCAAGCTCGTTCAATCAAGGCAGGTATCATTGATTATTACAGTTTAAGCATTAGAAGGGGATGCGTAATCTTGTTGGTTAAAGGACTGATTGAGTGCCTTGCTTGGGTATAGGTTTTGTGCTCGAGGATTTCTGTGCCTTTTCGCTAGCAAGGTGTGTAACCGTATGCCTTGCTTTGATAATCGGTTGAAAAGCCGAAAATGTGTGTGTTGTTACTCTGCTATGACTATAGATCGACAAAATGCCGAAAAGCTAGAAATATAGCGTATGATGCCATATGAGCGTGCGATTGCGCGTGTGGTGAACCGAGCTCACGGGACGTGGGTGTACGACGAGAAAGGTCACTATGAGCGAATTCATGGGCTTAGGTTGTAGTGGGCCACTTGGGCCATGAAATGGGCCGAATAGGTCTAATAGGCCCGTGGGCCCACTTGTGTCAAATCAGCTGCTAGGTGGAATATGGTTGGGCTTGTCATGTCGCGTATATGGCATAGGCCGTTCTAGGCCACGTTGGGTCGGACTGGGTCGTGTGGGCCCAATGGACTTATGGGCCCACACGAATAAAATGTATCTAATATGGTAATTTTTGGACTGGGCAATGTCGTTCGTACAACTGTGAATAGTTCTAGGTAAAATGGGTCGTATGGGCCCAATGGGCCCGTGGACCCACGTAGGTAAATTTTGTTGTTAAGCGAGAAGTAGATAGACTTGTCATGTCGCGCACATGACTTAGGTTGTTATGGGCCTCGTTGGGCCAAGATGGGTCGTGTGGGCCCAATGGGCTCGTGGGCCCTATGCAGATAAAATTTACGGTAAGTGGAAAATAATATAGTGGGCTATGGTGATCACATAGTCGCGACTAAATTTAGGCTAAAAAGGCCACACGAGCATGTAAACCCACTTGGGCCGAGTAATGGGCCTTAGGCCCATTTACACTGTTTCGGGCATATGGGTTATCTGAGTCGTTTGAGATGACTGTAGACCTTCGGAGAGGTCGTTATCTGTACCAAGACACCAAAATTAATTAAATGACCAAAATACCCCTGAGGGTTAAAATTACCATTTTACTCATAATTGTTGAAATGACCAATATACCCCTAGAGGTAGAATGACCATTTAATTTGTGTTAAGTATGACTGTTTTACCCTCATTAGGTAAAATGACTGTAATACTCCTTAGGGTAAAATGACTGTAATACCCGTATATGGTAAAATGACGATTATGCCCTTATGTTTCATATGACTGATGTGCTTATGAATTACATATATGATTGTACTGAGTATAACTTTGCATACACGTAATATTTATGACATGACATACTACATGGGGTTGGGATTTTGATATGGAGGAAGTATCAGATCGGTGACTATGTCACATTCATCGCATCTTGGTGGCTATGCCACACCATCGATCATTGGTTGCTTTGCCACATTTAATGTTTTCATGACTATCTTTGCATTATTATCTATCGCGCTTTCTTTGCGATATTAGTGTCTTTGGTTGGGTGGGTTGATTTATATCCCCACATGGTGTGTTGGTTGGTACGGGTGGTGTGCTGGCTAGATTTGGGTGGGATGCATAATTACATTACACTGTACTGATATTGTATTGGGTTTAGGCCCACACTGCTACTATATAGGGCTAACGCCCAGACTGTACTGATACTGAATAGGGCTCAGGCCCAAACTGTTACTGTATGTATTGTTTACTATTTGACTGATAATGGATTACACACTGAGTTTTCGTAAACTCACCCTTTCTTTTCAACTGTGCAGGTAATCCCCAGCCTTAGATGATTTGGTGCTACGAGGGACTCGGAGGTGGCCACACGACTGCTGATGTTCTACTTTTGACTTTATTTATTTAAACTTCATATTAGGTTTTTCGTTATGTAATAAGGCCATTTGTGGTTTTAACTTTTATTTGGGCTTTGATTTCTTACCTTAAACTGCTAGACTAGGAAAAGACGAGTTTTTAAAATAATAAGTATTTTCAAGGAAAACACGCATTTTAAACTTCAAGGTTTTTTTAAAAGCTTCCGCGATTTTATTCAGTTTAAAGAATAAACAGTGATAAATATAGCAATCATTTTGACAAATTGATTTCAATTAGTAACAACTTAATTTGCTGAATTTTCTCAAGCAATAGAAACTAAAAGGGTTTTAACTTAAATTCGGATTCTTAACGAAAAGTCCTATTTCTGAAAAGCACTTCGATGTGACACGCCAGATTAGGCCATAATGTCTAGACCGGGTTTAGGGTGTTACATGAATAAGTTGACAGTAAAGAATAAATACCCATTTCTAAGGATTGATGATCTATTTGACCAATTCCGTGGGACATTAGTATTCTCGAAGATTGGTCTCCATTCTGGGTATCTTCAATTGAAGTAAAAGAGGTTGATGTGCATAAGACTACTATTAGGACTCACTCTAGGCATTACGAGTTCCTTCTCATGCCATTCAGTTTGACGAATGCTCTAGTTGCTTTCATGGATCTCATGAATCGGGTTTTTCAACCGTATTTGGATTAGTTCATCGTAGTTTTCATTGATGACATTCTCGTATACTCTAATTCTAAGGTTGAGTATGATGAACATCTTAAAGTGGTTTTGCAGATTCTTCGCAAGAAAAAGCTCTACGCTAAGTTGAGCAAGTTTGAGTTTTTGTTAAGAGAAGTCACTTTTATGGGGCATATGATTTCTGCCGAGGGTATATGTATGGACCCTAAAAAGATTGAGGTTGTTCTTGAGTGGGAACAGCCTAGGAATGTGTCTGAGATCTTGAGTTTTCTCAATTTAATGGGTTACTATTGGAGATTTGTGGAGGGGTCCTCACTTATTGACTCTTTGAACTCCGTTGTAGGTGATTTAGTACACTTTGGAATTTCAGTAAGTGTCGTGTAATTTTGGTGTTTGTTTTATTTAATTTTTCTCATTTAGGGGTTGTTCGTGTGTAAGTGTTCGAGAAACATTTGGTTGGTTTGATTGCATTTGTAACACTCTCTTTTGTGTGGAAATCGGTTAGATAAGGTTGATGAATCGCACGACTTACTTTCGGCGAATTAAGAGTTTTGGAGGACAGATGTTTCTATTTGGGTAAGTGATCAAACGCCAAGAAGTTAATTTTTGTTTTGTTAAGGCTCAGTGTTAGCAGTTGTGGTTGGATTAATTTTTTGGAATTAGTGTTTCATTACCAAAAAATTGGTCATTTAAATGCGAATTTTAGGTTCTAGAATTCGCGTTGTGGGTTTCACATAAAAAAATCCAAGTGTGTAACAGAAAACTCAAAAAATAGTGAACGGCATGATGTTGAAAAGTTCACTGTCGACATCACACGGTCGTGTGCCAGACTGTATGGGCCACACAGTCTAGGTCAATTGGGTCGTGTAGGCTACACCAGCATGTGTTGGGCAGTGTGGGCACATTTTCTAAAAATTTTGCTTAGGCCCATATTGTAGTGTGATTCATATTTAGCCACTCCATAGGGTTTATATGGTAGAAATAAGTCGTGAAATCATGATATTTGATGGTATGCTATTGTATGTAATGTGAATATGGTATGTGAAATATATATGTGATCTTTATTTTGGTAATTTTGGTAGCATGTCTTATGAGAAATGTATACATGACATATAAGCATATGATATATGTTAGTATCTGCATGAGTATTGGGGTGGGAATATGTTAAAGGAAGTGTTGGTAGTTAATAATCTACCTTGTTCGGTGGCTTGACCACATATTTTCTAAATCTAGTGGGTTACAGCGTATTATTATCTCGCATCTTGGTTGCACTATTTTTGAAAAGTGACATACACTCACTTATTGGTGTAAGGGGTTGGACGGGTATTTAATACCCTAATTAGCATATAGAAATGATCAGAGATAGTGTGTAACGGATAGGGATAGGATCTGAATATGCATCTAATTACATATCTGATTATGTTTCTATATCTGAATATGAAAATACATTTGATTCTGTGCTTGATCATGCATCTGTAAATGTATCTAATTTATGTGTATCCAATATGTTGCTTGGGATATATTACACACTGAGCTTGTAAGCTCACATTTTGTTTGTTTTCCTCTGAAGTAACCAACAAACTTAGGACGAGTCGGTGTAGTAGGAGCTCGGGTTAATTTCTGTTTTTAAATTTTGATTAAGTTAAAATATTATTTTCAATTAGACTGTTTTGGACTTTTTTGAGGACTGGTGATTGTTTTGGATTTTATTTGTCATTTTGAATTGCTTTATCGTATTTAGGATATTTTGTTCCAAAATTGTAATACGATGAATTTCAAAATTAAACCACAATTTCAAAACTTTGTTTATATTAAGAATTCTGTCGCAAAACTAAGTGAATTTATAAGGGTTTTCTGCAATTAAAATGAATTAACTTAATAAGGTGTATTTCCCTAAAAACTGGGAATATCAAGTTTTGTACTATGTTACGTTTTGAAATTTTAAATTTCTGGTTTTAAAACAAATGTATATAATTCCTCAAGATTTGGCCATAACGTCCAAACTGAGTATGGGATGTTACAAAAATCAAGTTGAAAAAAATTGTCAAGTAAATGTTTCTTTCTTCTTCTTTTTTTATTTTGATTTAGGTTTTAATTTATTCAAAATATCTAACAACATTTTTCTTTTATTCTGATTTAGGTAATAATTTTTTTCAAGATATCTAACAACATTTCATCTTCTTCCTCTTCTTATCTCCCATAATTTTTTTTTTATCTAATTGTTATGTTGTGTTTTTATAACCATGAAATTATGTATTGTTTATTAAAACAATATATATTCTTCTCCAATGCACGATTTTATATAAACATGGATATATTAAGAATACATGTATTTATATATTACATTCAAGAAAAATAGAAAACGAAGAAGAAAATGCTCAAAAAAAAAACTACATGTAACTGTAAAATTTTGAAATCTTTTTATTGTTAATTAAAATTGTAAATTAACATAAAAATTTTAAAAATTACCAATTAGAAATATTATCAAATATTAATACAAAAATATATTAATAATAAAGATTATTGAAAAATAAAATATATCAATATCATCTTTAAATTAACAAAGTAATTTCATAAATCATCATTGCATTATCAAGAAAGTGTTTAATGAACCAAACATGTTAGTATAAATTTTTTGTGATTTTAATTAATATTATTTTTAAAAAATACTATCATTAATAATAAGAATACAAAAACATGACACATAAAAAAATCCCCAAAAAGGAGAAAAATAAATTGACAATAATTGCAACACTGATGAATTCATAAACAAACCAAAGAGGCATCACCTTAACCAAACCATTGAAAATTACATACTAGCCTCTTCATTATCAAACCAACTTAACAATGAATTCTAGTTAACCAATAAACCACTACCAATAGCCCCAAGAGACCCACAACATCAATGACGCACAAAAGGCCAAGTTCAAGATAGTTTTTCCTCTTCATCATCATCTCAAATTCTATTCTGCAAACACCATCGTTGTGTTCTATCATAATTAGGTCATTCGAGAACGATTTTTAATAGACCTAGTGATATCCTTATTTTTGCAAATCTTATATATACATTAGAACATGACTAAAAAAACAAACTAAAATCACCACTAATTTTAGAAAAAAATAGAACACGCAAAACAAAAACAAAAAAAAGTATGAACAAAAACTATGATAACGTAGACTTGAAAGTAGCGAATGAAACAAAAATTAGGTTTGAAAAATTGGACGGTTATGATTTTTTTATGACAAAAAAAAAGAATTGACAACTTTAATCTAATACAAACGTTCAATAACCTCGTAATATTAAAATCATAAGATAAGAAAGCACTAGCCTCTCCCCTCTAGGTTCCTTCACTTTTTTGTCATGCAAGCAATGACATATCCCTTGCTAGGCAAACAGGGATTGGCTAGGCGGCTACACATCAAGGCATCTTTGCTCACCCTAATGGTCTGCCAGCTAAGATTATCAACGTCTCTCCTCTCACCCTCATAATTGGAAAAGACAACGCCGCTAACATTTTTCGGTGTTTATGTAAAAAAACGCCGCTATAGAACATGACTTTTAGCAGCGCTTTTCCTACAAACACCGCTAAAGAACAGAACCTTTAGCGGCGCTTTTCCCAAAAACGCCGCTAAAGACCATGATCTTTAGCGGCGCTTTTCTCACAAACGCGCTAAAGATCATGACCTTTAGCGGCGCTTTTCCTGCAAACGCCGCTAAAGAACATGACCTTTAGTGGCACTTTTCTCACAAACGCCGCTAAAGAACATGACCTTTAGCGGCGCTTTTCCCACAAACGCTGCTAAAGAACATAACCTTTTAAAATATATTTTTTTAATTAAATAATATTTATTTCTATGATAAATATTATATTATGTTTTATTTTTGAAATTTGAACTTTAAACTATATACTTTTAAGGATAAATAAAAAAATATTAATTAAATTAAATTTTTTATTAAAATTTTAACTTTAAAACTAAATATAAAAATTAATGAATTTAAATTTAGAATTTAAATCTATGTTTAAATAAATGAGCAATCTACCTCACAGCTCATCTGATCTATATTAAATAGGCCAATTATAAAAGAAGCTACAAAACTCGTAATAATTAACCATCATAGTTAAAGAAGCTAGTACACAAGGTAGCTACAAAACCCTGTTTCCATAACACAAAATTCAAGTTCCGACTAAGATGAATGACCATGGAATGCAACATTAAATAACATTCCACTTTAAGAAGTGCTAAGCCTTGGCTTTTCTATCTTGAAGAGATTGAATCCTCTGCCGCACCTTCAATATTTAAAGGATGCAAAACCAAATGATCAGATTCATCGCCACTTTGGTAGATAAATCTAGTTACAATCTTTAAACTCTACAAACGGCAAAAATGCATAAGACAATTACCGATCCCAAACGTGATTTCCCCTTCACAATGCAGTATGGAACCTCCATCCAGCCTATACTTGAGGAGCAACTTGAGAAGACTTGTTGCTACATTTGGACATAAAATAACCAACTTATAATCACAAATTCATGATTAATCATTATAAACAAAAAATGGAATTCTGCAGTAGGACAAGCAAATGAAATAGAACAGGAATGGAAGAGGCTACAAAACAAAGAACATACAATAACACAACACAAGATAAAAGAACAAACACACCAGTGTTTTCAGGCTAACACAAATAGATTTAATAGAAATGTAACCCATTCAGCTTACAGGCAAAGATTTTATCATGTACCAAGGTTTTTATCAAGAGTCTTCGTAAACTGGTTTAGTGCTGGTGGGACTTTCAACCTCTGCTTAAGGATCCTCTTTTTCCTTTGAATGCGAACAACCTTAGGCCACTTCACAGAATGGTGCAGGTTCTTCTTTGGAGGTAAAGCTTCTCCAATACCGAATTGCTTTGAACGCTTCTCAAATAATGGATTCACAATCTTCTCCTAATTTCTAAAATTGAAAATGACAGATAGTGAGACAACCGTAATCAAGTTATTTAAGAGATCATCCATATGATAAAAACTAATGAAAAAATTGAAAATTACTTGTTTCTTCTTGGCCGTCACAACTACATTAAATTCCTTATAAGGCTGAAGTAATAGTACTTTCTTACTTTTTTAAGTTTTTAAGAGGATGAAAGTAAGTGTCAGAAAAGCACTGGTCTAAGGTCAAACTTTGGGTCCAAAGCTCAGCAACAACGAGGTTTTCTAACAATCCTAGGTATCAACATAAACAACCATAAGAGGAATGGTGCGCAAAAAACAAGATAGAATAGCTTCAAGACTAAATTCTCAAAATATAGAAAGGTTCATGCTCAATTTACAACAGGAAACTTTGCATACCGTAAAATATGCAGGAATTCTTGGTATGACAATCATAAACTGCTCAGGAGCTTGTTCCTATCAAACCAACACTGCAATAAACGGAGACCAGATTGTCAACATGCTTGACCAGTTAAGAATAAGACAAAATAACCAACCTAAAGTGTGTATTAACTTATACATGAAAAAAAGGCATTAAAAAAAAGCAAATATTGTTATTTCTTGTTGCATATTTTAAAGATATTTATGAATCTATAAATCATATTGGAGTCAAACATTACCACAAAGTTAAAAAAATTTCATATGTGTAATCAGAACCAAAAATCATAAATTCTACCAGTTGAATGTTGATTTTATAATTTCATTTGGTACAGAGAAAAGAATCACTTTCATTTACTGCAACAGTTTTTTTCTCTTAACCCTTCCCCCCCCTCCCCGCCACAAAAAAAAAAAACAAAATGGATCAAAAAGAGTAGCAAATACATTTTTTTTTATATAAGTGCTTTTTGGAGGTAAATAGCAATCAATGATAAATATGAACTAGTCATTTTCATTCAACCAAACTTCATGCACCGCATTGCAATAACATTAATTAGGAAATATCTCAATTTCGAATAAGTTTTCACTTTTTAAATGGTACAAATTTAAGAATGAGGTACTTTATTACTTACTCTTTAATTTTACTCTTTAAATTTCACAAAAGCTAGAGGGTGGCCCATCCAAACCAATGCGGTTTTTATGAAAAAGAAGTGATATTCTACATGTTGGTAAAGTAATGGAAAATTTTATCTACTCTTATGAAAGCAGAAATCCTGTTAAGCATGAGATCTGATGAGACGGATATTCAAGTTGAAGTGAAGAGAGGTACCACTTTTCTCTTCTCAGTATAAAGCATGCATGTGAAATTCTTAATACCTACTAGAGTCATGGTAGCTAAGAGTCTTATATTGATATCCTTGATTTTTTTATCATAATGAACCCACAATGATCACTTCTATGGCAGCACAGATGCTATTGGTAGGATACTAACCCTAAAATCCATCATATGCTTCCTTACTTCAGAACAAAATATCAGAAACTTATACCCTTATACTTTTACAGTTTCACTCATTCTTCAACAAAATACAAAATATTCAGCCCTCCTTTGACTCTTCAACTCACTAGGAAAGACACATAAAAATCAGGATACAATCCTCTAACCAAATATATATATAATAAAATATTAACACAAACAAGAAGCGAAAATTTCATGAAAAAAAGTCTGTTTAGACCTTCTCAGTTCTGAAACATGTTTAAAAAATGCACCAGATACAAATGACTGATTTTTAAATGAACCTACTGACTTTAAATGTAAAGTCAAGCAAATCATATTCAAAGAAAAGACTACCTTATCTTTCTGATAACTGCCAATGAGAAGAAGATTACCATCTATATTGATGCTAGTAATCACAACCTAAGACAATCAAAATTCACAGAAAATGGTGTGAAGGATATATGAGAACTAAGTTCTAAAGGCAGAAGCTAAACTGTGGAATGAACCATATAATTCTATATGTACAGAAAGATATTGCTAGGTTTTCTTATGACTTCAAAAGAAAAACTAGAAGAAGAAGAAGTCAGAAATGCCATCACTAAGTTTCGTTTTGGTTGGAAGCAAAAGGAGAAATGGGACAAACAATAAGTTGAAGAAATGAAAGAGATACCGACGGAGATGGGCTGTCGACGGAGATGCAGCACGATGATGCAGAGGAATAGAAAAAATTTTAGGGATTTCGGGCAAAATTGGGGAATATCAATGGGGAAAAAAATAAAGGATTTCGGGTAAATTTGGGGATTTAGGGGAGGGGTGAAAATAAAACGGCGTTGTTTCTATGGAAATTTTTTGCGGCGTTTTTACAAAAACGCCACTGTAGGTATACGTTTTGTGGTGTTTTGCCAAAAAATGCCACTATAGCTAAACTTTTTGTGGCATTTTGTCCAAAAATGCCACTATTGCTCAATTTTAATTTTTTTTTTTCATTTTTAACATATTTTTTTCTATTTTTTTTCAATTTTTTTATGCTGAGATTATCATTTTTTGGAATTTTTATTTTTTTTAAAATTTTTAATATTGAACTTTTTAACTGAAATATGGACTAAAATATTAAATTTTTAAGTTTTAAGTTTTTAATTTTTTTAATTTTTTAATTTTTAATTTTTTATTTTTTTAATTTTTTAATTTTTTAATTTTTTTAATTTTTTAATTTTTTAATTTTTTAATTTTTTAATTTTTTAATTTTTTAATTTTTTTAATTTTTTTTTAATTTTTAATTTTTAATTTTTTTTAATTTTTTTTAATTTTTAATTTTTTAATTTTTAATTTTTAATTTTTAATTTTTAATTTTTTAATTTTTAATTTTTAATTTTTAATTTTTAATTTTTAATTTTTTTTAATTTTTAATTTTTAATTTTTAATTTTTAATTTTTTAATTTTTAATTTTTTAATTTTTTAATTTTTAATTTTTAATTTTAAATTTTAAATTTTAAATTTTAAATTTTAAATTTTAAATTTTAAATTTTTTTGAAGATTTTTATAATTTTTAAATTAAAATATAAAAAAATAGTATCATGTCATGTGAATTACCTTGTAGGTTTTCACGTCAATATCATTAAAAAATTTAATTTTACAATTACATTCCTATTAAAAATGATATTTAACATTTTTTAAAAAGTGGAAGGTAATTTTGGTTCAGAAAATAAGAATCAAATTGATAAAAATATATATAAATATTGAAAGTTAAAATTTAATTACCATGATCAACTCTTTTAGGAATTAAATTGATAGATGGGTATGGCATGGTCTAGTATTGCTGAAAGGATTTCTTTTTTCTTTCTTTTTTCATCAATATTATTCTTTTAAGTTTGGTCCGCATTAGTTGTTTAGATTTTTATATAAATGGAATTTAATTATATATGTATAAACGTAAATTTTGATAGAGATACATCTCAGAATTATATATGAATTTCGGTTTAATATGTAATTGTAGATGTGAAATTCTAATTGTGGTTTAAATATATAGTTGAAGCTTTAATTTTAACTTAATAATACACATTTTAAAAAATAAATACATCAATATATTTTTATATTGAATAAATATAAATATTTATGTATGCAATATATAAATATAAAATGATGTTATATCAATAATTGTGTTAATAATTTACAAGAACTGGATCAAATTAAAGTTCATGTATACAATTGCACACTAAATCATTGTTCATGTATGCTTTTGGGATTTAACCTATTTTGATATATATGTATATTTTAAAATAATAATTTATATTTATCTTATTTAGATTTATATTATAAAAAAATCCAAGATACACAAGTTAATTAGTTCACCATATTTACCCTTAACCCCTAAAAATTAAACCATAAACCCCAAATCCCAGACCCCAAATCCTAAATCATAAATCCTAAATCTTAAACCATAAACCTACACCCTAAACCCTAAATATATATATTACAAGGGACAAAAGTAATTAAAAAGGAATCTTATTGCTTATCTAAACTCTAAAATAAATTGATTTTTTTGTCATTTTATCAAAAACTCTAACCCTTAAACCCTAATAGCCTAACCCCTAAAACCATGAATAATACTAAGACCATAACTATAAAACAATAAACCCTAAACCATAAACTCTAAACTCTAAACCCTAAACTCAAAACTCTAATCACAAAATAATAAAACATTATATCATAAATCCTCAACCCCCAAACCATAGACATTAAACCTTAAATCCTAAAATAAAATGATTCTTTTGCAAAAACGCCGCTAATGCTTATCCTTTTGCGGCGTTTTTCGAAAAGCGCCGCTAATGCCACTAAAGCTCAATAAAACGATGCTGTTTTGGTCAACTTTTTTTTGACGTTTTCTGAAAAGCGCCGCTAATGCTTGATCTATTGTGGCGTTTTTTAAAAAGCGCCGCTAATGCTCAATCTTTAGCGGCGTTTTTCAGAAAGCGCCGCTAATGCTCGATCTTTAACGGTATTTTTCAAAAAGCGCCGCTAATCTTCGATCTATTTCGGCATTTTATAAAAAGCGCCGCTATTTCCACTAAAGCTCAATAACAAGCGACTTCGTTTTGGTCAACTTTTTTCGGTATTTTCTGAAAAGCGCCGCTAATGCTTGATCTTTAGCGGCGTTTTTCAAAAAGCGCCGCTAATTCTCGATCTATTGCGACGTTTGTTTCATAAACACCGCTAATGCTTGACCTTTTGCGGCGTTTTTGTCATAAACGCCACTATAGCTCTAATCTTTTGCGGCGTTTTCTTACTAGCGCTACTAATGTACAACTTTTGCGGCATTTTTGGTTCAAACGCCGCTAAAAATGCCGCTAAAAGTCTGTTTTGCTGTAGTGGATGTTTTCTTTGATTAAAAAAGATAAGTATGTTTTTAAATCAATAATTTGATAAAAATGATATGTGGCTTCTAAATCAAGTAATGTATGAAATGATAATAAGCAATAGAGTCACTTATTAGATGGAATAACATAAAAGAGAAAAAGATTTGGTAAAAATTGAAAAGATATGAATTTGTCAAGGCATTTATCATTGGTCTATAAAGATGAAGTTGTCCACTATCCTGAATTGGCATTACCAAATTTGGATTACTCCTTAAAATCATTTCTTTGTTCTTTAATGAAGTTAAGTAAGGTTGTAATAATTTAGCTTAAATTTTACTTCAAATGTTTCATTTTTTTTAATGATAAATGACAAATTCATTTTAATTTCATCTAGATTGTTTTAAATGTTTATAAATCGAGATGGTTAGGTTCAAGATGAATCTATATACGATATTAATATATTTTATGTTTATATAAGTTCAGTCCAGTCTAAAATATAAATTTCAAATTTTGGCAAAAACTATATAAGGGCTTTCAAAATAAACTGTGAATAAGTACTTTTAAAAGTTTGTTTGAATATTTAAGTATTTGGTATTATTGTCAAATTTTAATTTTGACAAGTTCATGTTAGACACGATATTATAAAATAAAAATATTTATTAAATAATATTCAAAATTACTAATATTATGATACTTCAATAAAATTATAAGAGAATAATTTATTGTCACTCATTATCAATATACTTAGATATATGAAATATAAATATTAAATACTTTTAATCAATCATTATAAATTTTTATAAAAATTAATTTAACAATGTAAATTATAATACATTACAAATTCAAATACATAATCTTATATATTTAAAATAAATTTTTAAATAGAAATAATTGCATACTCAATATAAATAGTAAAAAACACATTGAATGAAAAATTAAGATTAAAAATATCGTTTTAACTCAAAAAGTGTGTTTTTAAAGAAACAACAATTTTTCAGAACCACTTTTATTTTCAAAAGTTATCTATTTAGTTCGATAGTGTTTTGATTTAAAACACATTTTTTAAATTCAACAATAGATGTAATGCGCTCACAATTTTCAATTTTTTTAAAAAAATTATTCTACTTTCAATTTAATAAGTTTATTTTTTATTAAAATTTTAAATATAGAAAACATTTTTTTTAACATTTGTATTATAATATTATACATATTATAAATTTAATTTTTATGCCTATATAATATATAAATAAAAGAAGCTAATATAATACATAATTAAAAAACAAATACAAAATAATTAAGCTTTCGCGGTAAAGAATTATAGAAGTATCTATATTTAGGGACAGATTGCATTTCAGCCTTTTTATTTAAAAAATAGATAAATTAATTTTTATACATTTTGAAACATGCAAATTAGCTCGTCCATTAAATTTTATCTGTTAAATGATAATGTGGAACATTAAGTATATGCTAAAATTAAATTTTTTTATAGATAAACTTTGAAAATGATCGCCCAACTAAACCTTTCGTTCTATTTTGGCCACCTAACTATTAATTTTTTCAATTTAATCACTAAACTTTTTTTTAAAATCAAATATGTTAATCACTTTGAGCTGAAGTGGGCTTTTTTATTGGTCCAGTACCAAAATTAGCCAGTTAATGTTTACACATTGTATTAATTTGATCCTAAATATAAAAAATTCAACAAATTTAGCCCTAAATATTCACAAAATTTTAGTTCTAATTCTAAAATATTCAATAAATTTGACCCTCAACATTTACAAAATCTGCCAATTTAGTCCTAACTCTAAAAATTAAAAAATTTATAATTTTTTTAAATTCATTTTTAACCCATTTATAACCCATCAACTAAATTAAAAAATTTTATAATTTTTTTAAATTCATTTTTAACCCTCTTTATAACCCATCAACTAAATTTTAAAAATTTTAATTTTTTTAATTTCATTTTCAACCCTTTATAACCCATCAATTAACTCATGTAAGGTATTAAAACAAAAAAAAAAAAGAGTATCATCTTTCAAGTCTCTTGCAACAATTTCTTCTACTAAATTTTAAGCTTCACTATGGATCAAACCAATTAATTTGAAACTTATATAGAATAATTGGTTGCATTACGACCCGAACATATAATGTTTTCAATACCTTTATTTTCTTTTGGATTTTTTTTATTTTGTGTGTTCTATCTCAACTTTTCAAAGTTTTTTTTTTTTTTTTTTGCAAGTGACTTGAAAGAAGATACTCTATTTCTTATTTTAATATCTCACACGGGTTAGCAAATGGGTTATAAATGGCTCAAAATGATTTTTTTTTAAATAAATTTTTAGAGTTAGGACTAAATTGATAGATTTTGTAAATATTGAAGGTCAAATTTATTTAATTTTTTAGAATAAGAAAAAAATGACAAATTTTGTAAACATTGAAAGCTAAATTTGTTAAATTTTTTATATTTAGGATCAAATTAATAGAATGTATAAATATTAGAGGGTAATATTGTTACTAGACCAATAAAAAAACCTACATCAGCTTAGAATAACTAAAATATTTAATTTTGAAAATTTTAGCGACTAAATTGAAAAAATTAATAGTTGGGTGGCCAAAATAGAACGGAAGACATAGTTGGATGACCATTTTTATAGTTTACGCATAAAAAATAATTTTCAATATGGATTTGACATTCTACACCATCATTTAATAGATAAAATGTAACGAATGAGCTAATTTACACGTTTCGAAATGTATAATGGCTAATTTGCATATTCTTTAATTGAGAAGTCAAAATGCAATTTACACCTAAATATAGAGGTTTCCATGTTAGTTTTACCATCTTTCACTTTAAATATTAAAATCTAATATCAACACATATTTTATATCAACCGTCTCACCAAGTAATAAGTTATTTATCTTAGGCACAATGACTATTTGGCCTCTAATTTTACAAAAACAAAATTAGCTCTCTATTTAATTTTTCACCTCTTTTAGTCCATAAAACTTTCATTTTTTTAGTCAAGTCACCCTAAAATTGATGGATAAGTTCATGTTTGTTTCTTTGTTAACATGGAATTTACATCGATTACCACATGAATTCATTGTCATAAATTAACTAATTTTTTAAAATTAAGAAAAATATAAAAAATATATCTTTAAATATTTTTAATTTTAATAAATTAATTAATTGCTAACATGCATACATGTGGGCTACCACGTAGATGCTGTAACACCCTCTTCCCGAGTCCGAGGTCGAGACTAGACACGAGGCATTACCTAACTTAACCATATGCATACAATCATTTCGATGTCATTAAGACTCGGTCAAATTAAAAACTTTTTTGAACTTTGTCTAAACTTCTTAATATGGGCCTACGAGACCCCAATCATCCATTGGAAACTATTCGGGACCAACCCGGGTCCTTTAAATAACTCTAGAAAAATAACTATAGAAACAGGGCACACGCCCGTGTGGAAAGGCAACACCCCTGTGTGGTCATTATAACATGGTCGTGCTAATGGCCCGTGTGACACACACGGCCTAAGCATCTAAGGATACGCCTGTGTAATTTAAATTCTAAATTCGAACCTACAGGGGTTTTCACACGGCCTGACACACGCCCGTGTCCTAGCCCGTGTCTAAAAACCTTGACATTCTGTTTCTGACGTCAGCATCCAATTTAAGGCACACGCCCGTGGCCAGAGGTCGTGTCCTCACACGGCTGAGACACACGGCCGTGTCTCTGCCCGTGTGTTTACTACTATGCATACTGACTTGTAAATTCGAGGTGCAGGGGACACAGGGTGGAACAACACGCTCATGGGGCTGATCGTATGTCACACACGGCCTAGACACACGCCCGTGTGTCAACTCGTATGGACAATATATGGCTATCTTCCAAGCCTTTTGTCACCCTGAAACACAATATAATGCCAACCAACATATTTAAGTCTAACTAAATATGATTTCTCAACCAAACAACCATAGCTAAGGCCTATATACATTTCTTATATTCGACCATGCCAACAATTCACGTTCATGAAAGACTATCTTGCACTCATATATAAACTTTTAATATTAGCCATTTTCTTTAGCCTTATACAAAATGAATCAAATGCTAAAGTAAGCCAACACATTTGGCCGATTAACAATAACACAAAATTCAAAAGTCAGGGTCTTATACATACAATAATCTAAATAAAAGATCTAACTATACCAAGTGCTTTGGATGATAGTGTGACTAGCTTCTCTGACGTAGCGATGATCCTCAAGCTACTATGGCGGCACTAAAGAAAATGGAAAGAAAATAGGGTAAGCATAAAGCTTAGTAAGTTGTATGAAAATAAACAACAACTACTTATCATAAGGCAATATGCTCATAATCTTTCACAGCTTATTCATGAATACCATAAATAATCGTAAGTACAACTTACTCATCACCATCCAATACAACTCATATTGCATACATTGAGCCCATATCTCATACATTTCAATTAGGTACATGTACCACTCATCACATGATCATAGCTTTTGTCATTTTGATATAAATCATAAACCTTTTGTTGAACCATTTGGAATACTACCAGATACTCAATAGCCTTAACATGGGTTAAGGTGCCGATGCCATGTCCCAGACATGGTCTTACACTGGCTTTCATATAGCGAGGCCGATGCCATGTCCCAAACAGGTCTTACACTGGCTCTCGTCTATCGGTGTCGATGTCATGTCCCAGACAGGTCTTACACTGACACACAACAAGCTGACGCCATGTCGCAAACAGGTCTTACACTAGTTTGTCTATTGCGAGGCTGATGCATATCCCAAACATGTCTTACACTAGCTCTCGTCTCAATGCCAACGCATGTCCCAAACATGTCTTACATTGGCCTAAATATCTCGAGGCCGATGCATGTCCCAGACATGTCTTACATTGGCTATCATATTGTGGTCGATGCATGTCCCAGACATGTCTTACACTAGCACACAATCACCCAATATCAAGGTACCAATATCCAAGTTTATTCCAAATTTTCGACGAAAGTCTCTACTATATTAATTTCTCAACATGTATTCTTGTATTCAAAATCAAAACAATTTATGTCATATCAATTCAATTGCACATCATAAAGATATAGTTGCATTATTAACATACAACTTACCTCGGTACTCAAAATATGGCGACTAGTTGGTTTAATCTACTTGCTTGGCCTTCGCCCGGTCTAGGTTCAGATTTTGTATTTCTTGATCTAAAATGACAATGTTTAGTCATTTAATCATCCATTAAATCTAAACATTCAATAATTTATAATTTGGGCAAAATAACCATTTTACCCTTAAGCTAGGAAATCAATTTTTTTATTGAGTTTCCTTATTAGTCAAGCCTAACCGACCATTTATCTCTCTTATGACAACCCCAAATTTCCAATATTTCACAACATTGTTATCTATTTTACAAACTTTACAAAATAGTTTTATTAGGGTTTTCATGAGAAGTCCTTCCACAAAAGTTGTTTGTTTCACAACCATGATTCATTTTCTTTCATAAAAATTCAGAAACAACATGAACACTCTCATGGTAAAACCCTAGACTTTCAACCATTTAACAAAATAGTCCCCTTGTTAGAAAGCTCATGCTACAATGGTTCTAAAAATGTAAAAACTTTTCAAGAAAAGCCATTAAAGTCACTTACTTGCAAGAGTAGAGAGTGGCTGAAATTTTTGAAGCTTAAAAACCCCTACAATGGCTAAATTTTTGGTGGAGAAGGAGATAGGGAAAAATATGATATCTTTTCTCTTTATTTTAATTCATTTTGGTCAAATAAATTACCAAATTTCCACCTAATCTTGACTTTCTCTATCTTTTGTCTCCTATGGCCGTCCATGCCTCTCTCTAAGGTTCTAATTTCCCTTTAAAGACCTCGAATTTAGGTTCTCTAGCTATTTGACAATCTTAGCTATCAAAATAGGACTTTTGCACTTTATGCGATTTAGTTCTTTTTCGTAATTAAGCTCTCAAACGTTAAAATTAATTCACCAAATTTTTCATGCACCTTTATAATCACACCATCACACATAAAATAATATTAAAATAATTTCTATGGCTTCGAAATAATGGTTTCGTAACCACTGTTCTGACTAGCCCTAAAATCGGGTTGTTACAGATGTTATGTCAGCAAAGTTAATGAATGTTAACTTTTCCATTCATTATAAGGTGATTTGACAAACAATACAAGTTCAAGAGCTAAAAGAAGCATAAAAAAAAGACAGCTAAATAACTTTTTTTGGAAAGTTAAAAGGCCAAATAAGTCATTATGCCTTTTTCATATACATACAATTCAATTAAAGGTTAAATCATTATTTAGGGCCTAAACTTGGTAATTACTCTTATATTGGGGCCTAAACTTTTTTTATCCAATTTAGCCTTAGAACTTGATAATTGTTCCCATATTGAGGCATGAATTTTTTTTGTCCAAGTCAGTCTCTAGTATTTCTTTGAAAACCCTAAAGTTTAGGCTTGATGTCTAAATCATTGTCAAGTTCAAGGACTAACTAAGATAAAAAAAAAGTTCAAGTCCTAATATGGGAGCAATTGCCGAGTTTAAGCCCTAATGTGGGAACAATTGCTAAGTTCAAAAACTAACTTCAACAAAAAAGAAAATTCAGGCCCCAAATAATGATTTAACCAATGTACTTTTTGAAAATTTGAAATTTAGTCCCTATACTTTTATTTATAGAACTTGCAACATATTTTCAAAGAGTGCATAGACTTATAACATATTTTGACCTTGTTTTTCCCTTTAAGTCAAAATAGTGACGTTAGACATGAAACTGCAAAGTGATGTAGACCTGAAATCAATAGGCATTAACTAATCCCCTCGTCATAGGTACTCTTCAAAGAGGTAAACGGCTAGCCATGAAATTTATTCCATTTCCATGAGCAAAGATTGAACCCTCAACCTTATGATTAAGGGATGAGTTGAGCAACCACTACACCATATCTCACAATTAAGTTAATTTTTAATTCTAAACTTTATAGGTTGAGGTTATTTTAGTTAAAGTGATTTTGAATTTGTGTTATTAGTGTTTATATTTAAGTTAAGCTATTATGAGTTTTAATCATTTTGAATTCTGGTTAAATTAAGTACATATCATTTTTAATTACTAGTTTGGGTACATATTGTTTGGGGTTTGGGGTAATTTAGATTCAATTCAAATTAATTCAGGTTTCAAGTTGAACAAGTTCCAATTGTTGATATTTTATGGTCAAATTAGATTGAGTTGAACTTAAGTTTGGATTGAACTTTCAAATGACAAATATATTAGTTAGGGGGTGTTTGTTTTACATAATGAAAGATTACCTATGATAATAGGACCATTGAAATATAAATTTGCTTAAGGATGTTTGGTTTGTAGAATCTTACTTTCCTAATAGGTTAAATTCTACTATTAGAATTTGTACTTTACGAAAGTTGTGAATTTAGTCATTGTACTTTAATTTAATCAAATTTAGTCCTTGTATTTTTTAAATTAGTTGGTTTTAGTCCATGCATTTAAATTTGTTTGGTTAAATTCAATTATTAGTCCTGTACTATGCATACAATTGTAAATTTAGTCCATATTTTCCAATTGGATTATTCTAAGTCCCCATACTATTTGAAATTTGAAATTTTAATATTGACGCAAATGACAGTTGTTAACCCATTAATTGAATTTTTAGTTAGTAATATGTGAAAATAACAAGCTGACTTGTCGTTCCATATTTTGGAAATAGTATAACTTAATTTAATGAATTTAATAATTATCATTTGGTAAGAACTGAAACTTTAATATTTGAAAAATACAAGGACTAAAAATGACTAAATTAAAGTACATAAACTAAATTCATATCTTTCCTAAAGTATATGAATTAATAGCAGAATTTAACATTTCTAATAATAATGCAAGATTTTGGAAATTTGATTACCATGTTAGGACTTCAAACATTCCTTTAGGCCAGTATTTCATATTCCCAATAGTGTAAAGATTTTGAAATATGAGAGGTAATCTCAATATCATCTCTTTCTTACATAATCTTACGTTCCGAGCACAACCTAAAATTTTGGACAATTTTATCATGTGTTTTTTTTTTATTTTCAAAATTTTTTTTGAAAGGTAAATTCATTAATTCATTCAATGAATAAAACCATACAATTCAGAGAAAAAAATAGCAAACACCTGTCGTAGATGGTGAAGGACTATAACACCCTGAAATATGGCCTAGTCGAAAAAATGGTTTCGAGACCATAAATTCGATGTTAAAATATTTATATTATGACCATTATGAGATTTAGAATATAAGAATATGCATGTGGCAAAGTTTCATGAGGAAATTTTAAGAATAAAGTGTCCAATTAGAAAATAAAGACTAAATTGAATAAGATACAAAATTTGGGTTTTAGGGATAATTTGTGTGAATTTGTTTTGAATTATGAAGTAGAAGGTCTTAAAGAGCAATTTTCCCAATTTCTAAAATATTGGAAAAATATGGACATCCAAGGAAATTTTTGTAAGTTTAATAAACAAGGGCATTTTGGTTATTTAGATATTAAATGAATTAAAAAGGATGGGAGACGAAAGAGGCTTTCCTCTAAATGATGAATAACTAGTATATCGAGTTTATGAGAGTGAACCTTAATGCTCAAGCCCCACCTCCTCCACCCCTCTTGAACTCTCAACCTGTGCCGATGATGCCTCGAAATATGGACTTTATGAGATTTGCTAAGACCCCGTAGATAAGATTAGAAAACAGGGAGTCGAGGAATTTAGAGCAAATACTGATGGCGATGCTGAGAGAACCGAGTTTTGGCTTGAGAATTCGATTCGAGTATTTGAGGAGCTATCTTGCACACCCAATGAGTGCCTTAAGTGTGCCATTTCTTTATTGAAGGACAATGTTTATCATTGGTGGAAAACTTTGATCTCGGTAGTACCTAAGGAGGCTGTCACTTGGGAGTTCTTTTAGGAGGAATTTCGAAAGAAGTATATTAGCGAAAGGTTTATTGATCAGAAACGAAAAGAATTTCTCGAGCTTAAGCAGGGACGTATGTCAGAGACAAAGTACAAGCGGGAATTTGTTCGATTAAGTAAGTATGCTCGAGAGTGTGTGCCCACTGAGGCCAAGATGTACCAGAGGTTCGAAGATGAACTCAATGAGGACATTAAAGTGTTGGTTGGCATCCTTGAACTTAAAGAGTTTGTTGTACTTGTTGAACGGGCATGTAAGGCTGAAGAATTAACAAATGAAAAGAAGAAAGTCGAGTCAGAGGTTAGAGACATTAGAAAGAAAATGATGAGTAGATCGACTCCGACACAATCCAAGAAATCAAGAGATGCACCTTCTCGTTCTTACGCATCGACAGGATGCTCTTATGGAAACCGTAAGAAGCAAGGCTTGAGTTTAAGACTCAAGCTACATCTATAGCTAGTGTAGGTGACACTAAGCCTCGTCAATTTGAGTGCTAACACTGCGGGAAGCATCATCCGGGTCCGTGTAGGAGAAATGAGGGGACGTGTTTTTGGATATGGTTCTCTGGATCATTTTGTTAAGGATTGCCCCAAGCTGGGTGAGAAACCTCAGACTGTGAGACAGAGGTTTAGCTCCTAAAGGGAGGCCCTTGAAGAATACCGGTGGTGGAACTAGCAGCAAGAATATGACTCGGGAGACTGTTGTGCGATCTGAGGCTAGGACCCCAACTAGAGCCTATGCCATACATGCTCGAGAGGAAGCATTTTTGCCATATGTGATCACCGGTACATTTTCTTTCTATGATAAACATGTTATTGGTTTAATAGATCCAGGCTCTACCCATTCGTATATATGCATGACATTGGCATCTAGCATGAATTTACCTGTAGAGTCTACAGAATTTGTGATTAGGGTATCAAATCTGTTAGGCAAACATGTCTTAGTAAATAAGATATGCAAGAAATGTCCTTTAATGATTAGAGGTCTTTGCTTTCTGGCTAATTTGATGTTGTTGTCGTTTGACGAATTTGATGTTTTTTTGGGTATGAACTAGTTGACACTCCACGGTGCTATAGTGGACTATAAATGGAGAGTTATTGAATTAAGACATGAGAGCGGTGAGATCCTTCGGGTGGAGTCCGAGGAGTCTAATGGGTCACCGGTTGTAAGTTCTTCAATGAATGCCTAGAAATGTTTAAGAAATGGGTATGAAGCTTATTTGGCTTATGTAATGAATTCAAAGGAATCTGAATTGAAGGTTGAATCAGTACCTATCGTACGTGATTTTGTGGATGTGTTTCCAGAGGAATTGCCAGGTTTGCCCCCGGTTAGAGAGGTTGAGTTTGGTATTGAGTTGATGCCAGGGACTGCACCTGCTCCGTACAGAATGGCTCCAACGGAACTGAAAGAGATAAAGTCTCAACTACAAGAACTAGTGGACAAAAGATTTGTAAGACCAAGCTTTTCGACATGGGGTGCTCCCGTGTTGTTCATGAAGAAGAAGGATGGTTCCATGAGATTATGCATCGATTATCGACAACTAAATAAGGTAACGATCAAGAACAAGTATCCTCTCCCAAGAATCGGCGATTTGTTTGATCAGTTAAAAGGAGCAACATAGTTTTCCAAGATCAATCTGAGGTCCGGCTATTATCAACTTTGAGCTAAGGAGACAGATGTGCCTAAGACTACTTTCAAAACTAGGTATGGTCACTATGAATTTTTAGTTATGTCGTTTGGATTAACAAATGCCCCAGCCGTATTTATGGATTTAAGACTACTTTCAAAACTAGGTATGGTCACTATGAATTTTTAGTTATGCCGTTTGGATTAACAAATGCCCCAGCCGTATTTATGGATTTGATGAATAAAATCTTTCGGCCCTATTTGGACAAATTTGTCGTAGTGTTTATTGACGATATTTTAATCTACTCGAGAGATGAGGCAGAGCATGCCGAACACTTGAAGATCGTTTTGCAGATTTTGAGGGACAATCAATTGTATGCTAAGTTCAGTAAGAGTGAGTTTTGGCTTCGGAAAGTTGGATTCCTAGGTCACATTGTTTCAAGCGATGGTATTTGGGTTGATCCTAGTAAGATTTCTGCCATTGTTGAATGGAAGCCTCCAAAGAATGTAACCGAAGTTAGGAGCTTTTTGGGTTTAGCCAGCTCCTACCAGAGGTTCGTAAAGGGATTTTCTATGATAGCCATTCCTATGATGAGACTACTGCAAAAAGATGCTAAGTTTGAGTGGACGGAAGAGTGTCAACGAAGCTTTGAAAGGTTAAAGATGTTATTGACGGAAGCACCAATGCTAGTACAACCTGAATCAAGAAAATAATTTATAATTTTTAGTGATGCATCTCTGAATGGATTAGGTTGTGTACCTATGCAAGAAGGCAAACTTGTGGCCTATGCTTCAAGACAGTTAAAGCCTCACGAGAAGAATTATCCGACACACGATCTAGAGCTAGCTGCGATTGTGTTTGCTTTAAAGATTTGGCGTCATTACTTGTTCAGTGATAAATGTCATGTTTACACCGACCACAAAAGTCTTAAGTATTTGATGACTCAAAAGGACTTGAATTTAAGACAGCGGAGATGGCTAGAATTTTTGAAAGATTATGAACTTGTGATTGATTACCACCCGAGAAAGGTGAACATGGTCGCTGACGATTTGAGCAGGAAGTCTTTGTTCGTTTTGAGGGCCATGAACACTTAGATGACTTTATGCAATGATGGCTCTATATTGGCCAAATTGAGAGCTAGGCCAACTCTTCTTCAATAGATCTGTGAAGCTCAAGAAGTCGATAAAGAATTGCAATCTAAGAAAATCCAGTGCGAGTCCTCCAATGAAACTGATTTTTAGGTTGACCCCAATGGATGTTTGAGATTCAGAGGTAGAATCTGTGTTCCTAAAGATGCCGAACTGATTTGGAACATTTTGCAAGAAACACATGATAGTCGTACGTCAATTCACCTGGGGAGTACAAAGATGTACCACGACTTGAAAGAAACATGTTGGTGGAATGGCATGAAAAGAGACATATCCAAATTTGTATCAAGATGTTTGATCTGTCAACAAGTCAAAACTGAACATCAAGTGCCATCTGGATTGCTTCAGCCCATTATGATTCTAGAGTGGAAATGGATCGAGTTACTATAGATTTTGTGACTGGACTACCAGTGACTCCGAAGAAAAAGGACGTTATTTGGGTAATAGTCGACAGATTAACTAAGTCGGCTCATTTTATACCGGTACGCTCTGACTTTTCTCTTGACAAGTTGGCTGAATTGTACATCTCAAAGATTATTAGACTTCACGGTGTACATTTGTCAATCATTTCGGATAGAGACCCGAGGTTCACATCTCGATTTTAGAAAAAGTTGCAAGCGGCCTTGGGTACGAAACTAAATTTTAGTACCACTTTCCACCCGCAAACCGATGGACAATCCGAAAGAATAATTCAGACACTTGAGGATATGCTTCGATGCTATGTTCTTGAGTTTAAAGGTAGTTGGAAAACTTATTTGCCTTTGGTTGAGTTTGCTTACAACAACAGCTATCAGACTAGTTTGAATATGGCTCCTTACGAAGCATTGTATGGACGAAAATGTCGAACTCCCTTGTATTGGACAGAGCTAAAAGAAAGCAAGATTTACGGAGTTGATTTGATTAGAGAAACCGAGGATAAGGTTAAAGTGATTCGAGATTATTTGAAAGCGACATCGGATAGACAAAAATCATATGGAGAAATAAAAAGGAAAGAGATCGAGTATCAAGTGGGCGACAAGGTATTTTTGAAAGTGTCGCCATGGAAGAAGGTTATAAGATTTGGTAGGAAAGGCAAGCTAATCCCTCGTTTTATTGGACCTTACGAGATCACTGAAAGAATTGGGTCGGTTACCTATCACTTAGCTTTGCCATCAGATTTGGAAAGAATCCACAACGTGTTTCATGTTTCCATGCTACGTCGATATCGATCAGACCCCTCGCATGTAATTACTCCAACTGAGGTTGAGATCCAACTGGACATGACGTATGGTGAGGAACCGGTTAAGATTTTGGCAAGAGAAGTTAAGCAATTGAGGAATAAAAATGTGGCTGTTGTGAAAGTACTTTGGCATCGACATGGAGTCGAAGAGGCCACTTGGGAACCAGAGGAGACTATGAGAAGTTAGCATCCGAATTTGTTTCCAGGTAAGACTTTCAAGGACGAAAGTCTGTTAAGGGGGAAGAATTGTAACACGAAATAATGATTTCGAGACCATAAATTTGACGTTAAAATATTTATATTATGACCATTATGAGATTTAGAATATTAGAATATGTATGTGGTAAAGTTTCATGAGGAAATTTTAAGAATAAAGTGTCCAATTAGAAAATAAGGACTAAATTGAATAAGATGCAAAATTTGGGTTTTAGGGATAATTTGTGTGAAATTGTTTTGAATTATGAAGTAGAAGGTCTTAAAGAGCAATTTGCACAATTTCTAAAATATTGGACAAATATGAACATCCAAAGAAATTTTTGTAAGTTTAGTGAACAAGGGCATTTTGGTTATTAGGATATTAACTGAAGTAAAAAGGGAAAAAGAGCTAAAAATAAGCTTATCTTCCTCATGTTGCTATCAAAACTTCAAGGGTACCATATCTAGGGTTTCTTCAACTTTCAAACTTTATAGTAAGTCAATCCTAGCCCCGTTTTTAATACTCTTTGTATTTTTGACATCCTTACAACTTGCTCTCTTCATTTCTACCCATATCTCATGCTAGGGTTTATTTTTAGAAAATTACCCATACATGAGTTAGATGTATTTTGATGGATTATGGAAGAATATGATAGTTTAAGGTATGGAGAACAACTTTTGTTAAGCGATTTTGCATGGAAACCCTAAAAAGGACTTATTTGTAAAAGTTGAGAAAATGGGTAGAAAAGTGTAAAATGAAGAAAGTATGGGCTGTTATAAGTACAAGAAGTATTCAGCTAGACTTGGATAACCAAGAAATCACTTGCATTCCAACATACGAGTTTAGGGACTAAATTGTGAATAAGCGAAAGTTTAGGGGTAAAATGGTAATTTTATCATAGCATGAATTTAAGGTCGATTTGAGTAATGTATGAAGTTAATGAGCTAAATTTATTATTATATATCAAGAAAGACGAGAACAGAATCTTGATAAAGGCAAGAACAAAGCGTTCGAGGCTTAGGCACTATACCAAATATTTTGTACCGAGGTAAGTACACGTGCAAATAAATACTTTAATTGACATTTTAAATGTTCAAATAATATTTAGATAAATAATATGTTATTTGGCTACTTTGTTGCTATAATGTGTTTTGATGTTTTATTCTTATTTTATAAGTGTTGTCGTGTTAGCATTTGTATTTGAAAATGTCATATGTTATGAGGCCAACATCCCGAGAATGTTCGACAAAGAGACAAAAGTCCGAAAATCCCGTTTGAACTTAGGAATAGGTAAGGATACAAGTGACATGTCACTAGGATAGTTATGTATGTATGAGCTCATTTGATGGCATGATACATGCTAGGTCCGGGAGCTTCTATAGCCCTGTTGAGAGGCATGTAATTATGTGGTACACGCTAGGTCTGGGTGTAACGCCCCCACGCCCGAGACCGTTGCCAGAGTCGAGTATGAGGTGTTACTAGACTTAATTTAACATTTTAAGAACTTTGGATCATTTGTTTCTACATTCACAGCTTTCTAGCTACTTGCGTCACAGTTACAAGAAAAATCATATCTCGAGTTACAAAACTCGAAATCAAGATCCGTAAATTTTCCCTGAATCTAGACTCATATACCTATTTACTAATTTTTTTTCTAGAATTTTTGGTTAGGTCAATTAGTACAGTTTATTAGTTAAAGTTACCCCTGTTTCAGGACTTGACTGGACTGACCTCTATTTACTACGAACCATATTTCTCTCTGTACAAAATTCATATGACTATGAGGTTTGTTTCTCCTGAAACTAGACTCAATAAGGATTCTTAGAATATAAAATACAACACCTAATTATATCTTTAAAATTTATGGTTAATTTCTAAAGTTGGAATAGGGGATCCAGAAATCACTCTGGCCCTGTTTCACTAAAATTCAAATATCTTCTAACATATATTTCCTTTACCTGTTTAGTTTGTTTTATGTGAAACTAGACATAATAAGCTTAAATTTAATATTTAATCCATCACCTAATTCGATTTCTATGATTTTTAGTAAATTTTCAAACTCACGTTAGTGTTGCTGCAATGTTCTGTTTATGGCAAATTTCATCCCTTTTATGAGTTTTCATGAACTAGGTATCGTATTAACCTTCCATGACATCAAACATAATCTAAACTAACCATTTCCATAACTTATAATTATCAAGCATTTCCTCAATCATTCCATCACCATATCATAAGATCAATTACACAAAATAGGTATTTTGCTATACATGCCATACTTAAATTTTACAAGCCATTTACCAAAAAGTCCTTCAGATAGTGTGATCGAGCCTTCGACCTATCCCGACTCCTGAGCTGGCTTGTCCAAAACTACAATGAATAAGAAGGAGGGAGTAAGCATAAATGCTTAGTAAGTTCATATGCAAATAATAAGTAACATAACAAAGCAATCATACTAACCAACATTAGCATGGTATCACCAAAACATATATCACATTTCTAATCATTTTTCATCATCTTATTACCTTATTTTTGTTGTGTCAATACTCAACCCGAGGGTTAAGTACATAACTGTCCAAAGTATCCATTTCACATCACTTACCAATACGTCTCTTTTCATCTCGAGTATTCCTCCATTTGAGTAGAACTTTACCCGTTGAACACATCGGAATATAATTCGGATACATGGATAATTTGCACATAAGTGCCACATATGCAATCAAGCAATCATGTAACCCGCCCCTAAGTGAACTCGGACTCAACTCAACGAGCTCGGGCATTCGCATCCATAAGTGAACTCGGACTCAACTCAACGAGTTCGGATGCCTAGTTACATCTCACGAACTCGGACTCAACTCAACGAGTTCGGACATTCGCATCCATAAGTGAACTCGGACTCAACTCAACGAGTTCGGATGCTCAACCATCCTAGTGACATGTCACTTGTATCCTACTCTATTCCTAAGGTTCAAACGGGATTTTCCTCGAACATATATCCTTAGTCTTAGTAGAATACCGAAACCAAAACTCGGTAACAATTTGTATTTAACAAGTAGCTCACATAATTTACATTTTATTCGAAAATAACCACAAAGCATATATTTCATGATAAAAATCAGCATATCATATAATTAACATCAATAACTTAAAAATAACAATTATGCTACATTATTTACACATGAACTTACCTTGGTACCAAACAAAGATTTTGCAATTTAGTCCACAATCTTTTCTTTTCCTCGATTGGGGTCGGTTCCACGTCTTTCTTGATCTAAAATAACACATTTAGCTTATTTAATACTCACATTATCAAATTAATCCTTAATTCAAATTTTGGCAAAATTATAATTTTACCCCTAAACTTTTGCATATTTACACTTTTGCCCCTAGACTCGGGACTAAACTTTATTCCTTATTCTTATGTTTTATAACATGCTGATCACTTTTTCCTTCTATGGCAACATCAAATTCTCACTCTAACATGTACTTGTGACTATTAGGTATTTTTGCTGATTAAGTCCTTTTACTCGTTTTCACTCAAAACCGAGTAGCACAAGTTGTCTAACATAATTTAAAACCTCATATTCTATCATAAAACATCAAAATACACAAATTTCACCTATGGGTATTTTTCCAAATATGAACCTTAGGTTAAATTATTGCTAGCATAAGCTAAATCGAGCTACTGGGATCTCAAAAACGTAAAAATCATTAAAAACGGGGCTTAGAATCACTTACTATGAAGCTTAAAAGTTGAAGAAACCCTAGCTATGGAGAGAGTAAAATTCAGCAGCAACCTTATGAAGAAGATGACCATTTTGTGTTATTTTTCCCATTTTATTTCATTTACTATCCAAATGACCAAAATGCCCCTCCTTACTAAACTTTCAAAAATTCCTTCCATGTCCTAATTTTGCCCATGAACTTAAAATTGGTCAAATTTCTATTTAAGACCTCCTAATTAATATTTCAAAGCAATTTCATACTAAAAACTTCTAGAATGCAAGTTTTGTAACTTATTTGATTTAGTCCCTAACTTTAAATTAAACTCGTTATGCCAAAAATTTCTTCACGAAATCTTCACACAATTATGCAATCATATCATAAACCTCAAAATAATTATAAAATAATTATTTCTATCTCGAATTTGTGGTCACGAAACCACTATTCCGATTAGGCCCTAATTCGGGATATTACACTGGGAGCTTATGTAGCCCCGTTGAGAGGCGTGATTATGTGGTGCATGCTAGGTCCGGGTGCTCTTAGGTTGCCCTGTTGAGAGGCGTGCTATGTTATGTTATGGCACTTCGGTGCATATGTATCCGAGTATCCTGTTTATTATTCCAAACGTTCAACAGGTAATGCACATGTAGTTTGAATGTGAGCTAGGTAAAGTATATATGTATGCATGGAAGTAAAAAGGTACGTGTTTAAACTTGTGTACTCTTATGACCATAATGGTTAATGGCAATGCATGTCTTTATGTAATATCTTTGGAAATATAGATCATACGTTTTGATGGAAGCTTTGAAATAGTGACAAAGATATAAATAATATTCTTAAGTCTAAATAAGATTTACTTTATTTGTATGTGTAATTACTAAGCTTATAGCTTACCCCTCCCTTTTTCCATCCCTTTTAGATTCGTCAAGCTAGCTCGAAGAATCGGGAACATCGGAGCTCGAGTCACACTATCAACTAAACTTTGGGTATAATACATTTGATTATTTTGAATCATGGCATGTATAAGTGATTATTATTTTGTATATGTGTCATGTGTCTAATTCAAAGTATTGCTGCTCTATTTGGAATGATCATTTTGTATATGACCAAGTGAGTTAGTCCATATAACCTTTTGAGATGTCTTCCTATGATGTTTCTATTATATGCATGTTAAATTGTATATGTGCTTGTGATATGGGTTAAATGGTAGAATGATATACATGTTGGAGTGCATGAGAAACCTTGGGTGACTAATGGCTTGGAAAATAGCCTCCAAATGGTCCACATTGATGGACACACTAGTAGATGTCTAGTCTGTGTGTGACACACGGGCGTGTTGTTCAGCCGTGTGTCCCCTGCTTCTCAAAATTTTCACGTTGCATGCTTTGTAGTGTCTACACGGGTTGGAGACATGGCCATGTGTCTTAACTGTGTGGAGTACACGGCCTAATCACACGGGCGTGTACCTTGGCCGTGTGCCCCTAAATGAATGATGATGTCATAAATAGAATGTCCAGGTTTTCGGACACGAGTGATAATACGGGCATGTCTAAGCCGTGTGGGAGGACACGGGCGTGTGTCTAAGCCGTGTGAAAACCACTGCACCTTGATCGAAAAAATAATAAAATTCAAAATTCCACACGGGCTAGGGACACAACCGTGTCCCAAGCCCACGGGCGTGTGAGGCCAAAATGCAAAAATTTTCTTAAGTCTTTCATATGTTCTCGATTCAGTCCCAGACCATTTCAAAGGTATGTTTGGGCCTCGTAAACCCATATAAGGGATAAAATGATAAGAATAGAAACTACCTGTATTTTTAGTTGGATGTTTGTATGTCCGTCCAGTAATGCCTCGTACCTTATCTCGATCTCGGGTACGGGTAAAGGGTGTTACAAGGACATGTTCCATCAACACAATAAAGGCTTTAGCCTCAGCATTAATAGAATATTATGACACGTTGGCAATTGGCTTTGTCACAACTGAAGCACGACATATCTGGAGTGATTGTAAGCACTTAATACGATAACAAAATTAACCCTGGATAGTCCAAAGCAATGGGCAAAAATCGACAAAAGAATCGAGCATTCACCAAACTAGAGAAGACGACAACTATAACACCCATAACTCGTATTCGTCAGCGAAATAGGGTTACAGAGCATTATTGTTCAAACAGAACTTTAAATCATTCAATTCATACATTAATTCCTACATAATCTAATTACATACAGTTACACTCATAACATCCCTTATTTGAGCCCTTGATGCCCTAAAAATACATTAGAAATAATCCAGGACTAAATTGTAAACATTTGGAAAGTTTGAGAAAAAGTTAAAAAAATTGGACTACAGGGGTCAGACAGCCATGTGGCCAGGCCATGTGACTCACATGGCTGAGATACACGCCTGTATGGCTGAGCAGTGTGACTTACACGGCTGAGACACATGCCCATGTTTTTAGGCCGTGTAACCTTAGAAATAGGGACACACGGCCGTGTCCCAGCCCGTGTAACTCTTTGAGTTGGGTCACATGGCCAAGTCACACGCCCGTGTGCTAGGCCATGTAACACTCGTAATAGCTTTACACGCCCATGTGCCAAGCTGTGTGCTAGGCCGTATAACTGTCTAACTTGAGAGTCTTAAACCTATAGGGGACACACGGTCGTGTCGCATGACCGTGTGTTACACACAGCTAAGTCACACGCCTGTGTCTCAAGGCATGTGGACCTAAAATGAACATTGAACAACAAGTTTACTATTTCAAGCTTACTTGGATCCTAAGTAAACCATTTACCAACTGAAACACCTATTCAAAGTGACATTAATCAAGCCAAAAACATACCAAATCAACATATTAAGTGCCTAACCTATGTACCCTTATTGGTACCACAAGTATATACAATTGTACGTCAAAATAAAACATCAAACACAACCAATTATGTAACACCCCTTACCTGAGACCGTCATCGGAGTCGAGCACGAGGCGTTAATAGACTTAAATTATCACTTAAACAATTTCAAACAATTTATTTCACCTTTCGTAATAAACTGCCCATCTGCGTCACAGTCGCTAAAAAATTCATATCTCGAGTTACGAAACTCAAAATACAAATCCATAAAATTTCCCTAAAACTAGACTCATATATCTATTTACTAATTCTTTTCTAGAATTTTTGGTTAGGCCAATTAGTAAAGTTTATTAGTTAAAGTTTCCTCTGTTTTAGTGTTCGACTACTCTGACCTATGTTTACTACGAATCACTTTTCTCTCTGTACAGAGTTAAAATGACTATGCCATTTGTTTCACTTAAAATTAGACTCAATAAGAAATCTATACATATAAAATATGTCTCCTAATTATTTTTGTACAATTTTTAGTGAATTTATAGATTCAGAATAGGGGATTCAGAAATCACTCTGACCCTGTTCCACCAAAACCCAAATATCTCATGAAATACAACTCATTTACCTGTTTTGTTTCTTCCCTATGAAAATAGACATAATAAGCTTCAACTTCATATTTTACTCACCATCTAATTCTATCTCTACTATTTTTAGTGATTTTTAAAACTCACATCATTGCTGCTATATGATACTATTTTATAGTAAATTTCACCTTTTTATGAATTTCCATGGATTAGATAGCACATTAAGCATACATAACACCAAATATGATTTTTGATTAGCCATTCCAATGGCTAATCTTTACCAAGCATTCCCTTGCTACTCAATAGTCATATCATAAGATTATATACACAAAATGATTATAATGATATACATGTCATACTCAAAATATACAAGCCAATATACCAAAATGATCCACGGATAGTGTGAGCGAGTCTCCGACCGTTCCCGAATTCTGAGTTGGCTTGTTAAAACTACAAAGAATGGAAAGAAGGGAGTAAGCATAAATGCTTAGTAAGTTCACATGCAAATAGCAAGTAACATAATCACGCAATCCAACATAAAACATCATTTGCATAAACAACACCAAGACTTTCATGTTACATTTACATTTAATATCTTACCACGATTTCATCATACCAAGTTTTCAACCCGAGGGTTTAAGCACATACCTGTCAAATTTTCTCATTCACCACACTTACCAGCATGTCACCTTCGTTTTAGGCATTCTCCTTATTCACTTAAGATTCACCCGTTGAACACATCAGAATATAATTCGAATACGTGGATTGCATGCACATAAGTGCCATACCCGCAGCTAGACAAACTCAATATCCTGCGGAAATTATGTAGCCAAGCTACCATGTAACCCGACCATAAGTGAACTCGGACTCAACTCAACGAGTTCGGAACTCAAATATCCTAGTGACATGTCACTTGTATTCTAATCTATTCCCAAGGTTCAAACGGGCTTTTCCTCGATTACACATCTTTGTCGTCTTCCACGGAATGTCGAAACCGATACTCAGTAGCAATTCATATTTATCAAGTAGCATACATAATTTGAATATTACTCAATAATAACCACAAAGCATAATATTTCATAATAATAATCATCATATCATATAAATATCATTAAATTACTTAAAATAGCAATTATGTTATCACATTTACACATGAACTTACCTCGGTACAAAATGTTAGAAATCGAACCTATTCCTCGAAAACTTTATTTTTCCCTCGATCACGACTTGAATCTCGTTTCTCTTGATCTAAAATACCAAATTAATTTATTTAATACTCACATTTATTAAAACAAACATTGACTCAAACTTTGACAAAATTACATTTTATCCCCTAAACTTTTACATATTTACACTTTTGCCCCAAGGCTCGAAAATTAAACTTCATCTTATTTTCTTATGACATGCTGATCATTTTTCCCTTCTATGGCAATATCAAATTCTCACTCTAACATATGCTTATGAAAATTAGGTATTTTTACCAATTATGTCGTTTTACTCGTTTTCACGTAAAATCGCTTAGCAAAAGTCATTTAACACAATTTTAAGCTTCATATTCTACCATAAAACATAAAAATAAACACATTTCACCTATGGGTATTTTTTCCAAATATAAACCCTAGGTTAAATTATTGCTAGAATAAGCTTAATCAAGTTACCGGAACTCCAAAAACGTAAAGAACATTAAAAATGGGACTTGGAATCACTTACAATCAAGGTTTAAAAATGTTGGAAACCTAGCTATGGTGACAAGCAAAATATGGCAGCCCTATAGAGAAGATGAGTCTATTTTGTGTTATTTTCCCCTTTTTAAGGACTATATTTACTAAATGACAAAAATACCCTTAATGCCTTTCTTTGTAATTTTTCATGTACAAGTCCATTTTTGTCCAAAATTTTAGAAATTAGTTAAATTGCTATTTAAGACCTCATAATTAATATTCCAAAACAATTTCATACTAAAAACTTCTAGAATGCAAGTTTTGCAACTTATTCAATTTAGTCCCTAATTTCAAATTAAGCACTTTATGCATAGAATTTCTTCACGAAATTTTCACACAATCATGCAATCATTTATAGACCTAAAAATAATTATAAAATAATTATTTCTATCTTGGATTTGTGGTCCTGAAACCACTATTTTGATTAGGCCCTAATTCGGGATATCACATATTAATTCATCAAATCAACACTTAACCAATGTACCTATCATAGGTACCTCAAATACACATATCATTAGCACTTACCATTTCTAATTGCATTGAAACATCTAACTCATTCATATATATCTTATAGTTTAACAATATGTACATAAGTCTTACTTAACATTATACACATTCAAAACATTTACAATGACATATACACCTAATACATGCCATATAATTTGAAAAGTACGTTCCAAAAACTATCGAAATTAAGTTGGATGGTGTGACTTGAGTGTCGATCCGATCGTCCAACCTTCCGAGTATCTACAAGAACATCAAATAACACAAGTAAGTTCAATGTATCTTAGTAAGTTCGACATTTTTAAATAATAAATCTTACCGAAATAATTACAATAATTCAAACATTAACTATTCAACCACGAAGGTTTCCTGTCATCCACAATCTCAATCGATAAATCACATACGTTCAATTTTATACTTAAATGTATTTCAAATCCATCAAATTCATTAAATAAATTACCTTACCAAGATTTTCAATTCGAAGAACGACTTACGGATAGAAGCACATCGTCAGTCCAACTATAACACGCCAGATGTTTATACGAGCCAATCCCTCCAAATCACACCAAATGCTCATACGAGCTAATCCAACCGAAACATGCCAATGCTTATAAGAGCTAGTCCAACCAAAATACGCCAATCAGAGAGTATAAGACGAGAGTTCGCAACAAATGTTGAACCTCGATTTACTTGAAAAATTTTTATACATCCCTCCAACACCATCTCCACTCCAATTCCCCCACAACACACCATATCATGACTGTACTCTATCCCTCGTTTAATCCAATTCAAACATCAAATTCAATAACAAATCTCAAATAATCATTCATTATCAATAATTGAATATATATATAGTATCATGTTATACTATTCAACAATTCATATAGATGTTAAATTTTAAATCGTATAAACTTACTTGGACTGAATTGTAGTAGTTGCTAAAGTTCAAGGACTATTCCCTAATTTTTTCTTTTCCACGAATATCTACGAGATCTTAATCTAAAATATAAAATTTCTCAATTATAAGCTTACATTTCACATTTCAATCTAATTTACAATTAATACCCTTTTATTTTTCAAAATTACACAATTACCCTAAGCTTTTACAATTTATGCAATTTAGTCCCTTAACCCTGAAATTCATCAAATTAAGCATTTTCTCAATTCAATATTCCATCCAAATATACTAGGCCCTTAAAAAGTCTCTAATGAACATTAAATTTACTATCAAACCCTAAAATTTTGACATTTTCACAATTTAATCCTAAAATCAAAATCTAACAAAAATCACTTTACAAAATCATAAAACAACACAATCAAAGCTCCAAATACATGGTATTCATCATAAACATTCAAAATTCATCAATGGAAACTTCAAAAATTTTTAATAGAATAAAAAACAAAGGTACGGGCTAGCTAGATCTAGTTGCAACGATCTAAAAAACATAAAAAATGACAAGAAACAAGCTTAAAAATCACTCACATGCAAAGAATTTGTGCTTGGCCGATTCTCCCAAGCTAAACATTCATGGAATTCGGTTATCACAAGTAAAAATTAAAGAAGTTGATGACAATTTCATATTTGTTTTAATTTTAATTTTAATCTAATTACCATTTTGCTATTAAAATCATATTATTTTATTATTTTCTTTTGTTTAGCGGTCCAACTAAGTTAGTTAGAGCTAATTTACCACTTAAGTCCTTCATCATTTAACATTCAAGCTATTTAATCAACTAAATGCAATAATTACCAAGTTTTGCACCTTTTACAAATTAGTCATTTTTCTTTAATTAGTCATCTAAACGTTAATATTTCTTAATTAAATTTTAATATGACTCAAATGACTCTATAAATATTCTAAAAATAATATTTAGGAGTCGACACGATGGATTACATGCATAAGTAAGACTAGAAAATGTGTTACAATAGCAAACAAAAACATCTAAAACTGAAGACTTATTAAACAATGGAAAAACAAACAAAAAAAATATAAAAATTAAGACAACATTGGTCCAAATCGACATGTGAAATCATTTATTATTCTAAAATACCCTCAAAACAGAAACATATTAAGAAATTGATGAAGAGCCACCCACTTTCCAAGAAAAACTATTGGTGATCGGTGAAGTTTTAGCGAACGACAGGCATCGTCATTTATCCACCACAATTTATGAAAACAACAAAGATACCCACAAAATAGATCTGTAAACTGAAACAATAGAAGACATGTGTAGTGAATGAGAAGAAGAAAGAAAGAAAGTGTTGATGGTAGAAGAAAAAGACGAGCAATAACTAGTCTAGAGGTTGACACTGCTACTGAGCAAAACAAAAGAAAAAAAAAGCAAATGGAGATAAAAAAAAGAAAAGAAAAGTTTTTAACAATTTTATTTTTTTAAATACAAATAAAATATAAATCTAATTTAAAAAAACTATTTTTCCATGAAAAATAATTATTTCCCTAGCAAAAGTCAATGTAATTCTATTCAAATTTTATTAGTGTTTTTCAAGCACATGCAAAAATTTAATATAAATATTTAATACATGTGACTTATTTTTGTGAAAATTTTGGTTTCATTCCTATTTTCATAATAAAAGGCACCAAAATTTTAATATATTCTCACTTGTTACATTACTTTATCTGATTTATTTAATTAGAATATAAAATCTTATTAAAGTTTGATGAAATCAAACACTAGGACAACTAGCAAGGAGATGAAATAAAGGTAAAGTTCAAAATTTGAAGTTTTAATAGTCGGGAGAGTGGCTCAAGCAAGATTTTTTAGATCGGAAACATACTAATGTTAAAAAAAGAAGAAGTTAGAATATGTTTATACTTTCTATATATATTTTAAATTTTAAAATTTAAGTTTAATTATTAATATTATTAAAATTTATTTTGTTAAAATTAAATTAATTATAATATTTATTTAATTACATAATTATTATATAAGTAATATTTTATTTTAAAATATTACAGTAATAATTTTAATAAAAAATAATAAATAACTGTTAAACTTAAATTTAGAAATTTTAAAAATAAAATGATGAAATTTATAGAAATAAAGATACAAAAACTAATTACTAATTACGAAAAGGATTTTAATATAAAACATTGGGAGAAATAATTTTAGTACTAAATTAAAGGAAAACAAAGAGAGAGAGAGAGAGAGAGGGGGGGAGGCATTCGGACCCATGTGTTGGCAGATGAGGAACACGTTCTAATCCTAATCCGGAAACATTTCTTAACCTTCCTAATTATGAAAACTTAAAATTGCAAACTAAAAAAAAATCAAAATTGAAAAAACAGAGGTTGATAGCAGCGTTAACGGCGTCAAAGGTGTCAGTGAAGGGACGGGACGAGACGAGATAAATGACCTTCCCGAGGTGAAATAAAACTTTATTAAATAAAATTAAAATTCTATTTGGAAATTTTTTGATTGATTGGATTAACTTTTTTCTTTTCTGAGGAGATTTATTAGCTCAGTGTACGATGGTCTTGGCTAGGGTGAGTGGTGATTAGAATCATAGCAAATTAGGATAAAATTTTTTACTTGATTAATTTTATTTTACTATTTTTAATTTAATTTATTTTTTTTAAATTGAATAGAGTAAAATAGTAAAATTCTTCAAATTTAATTTAAAAGAATTAAATATATCAATTATTATAATATAATTAATTTCATATTAAATTAGGTAAAATTGAAAATCATATATATTTTAAAAAATTTTATAAAAAATTTTAGTATGATATATATGAATTAACAATTTATTTTTTTAGGTTTTTTATTTTGAATTTTTTAAAGTTTTATTTTTATTTATATATTTTTTTAGAATTTTTGGATTTTTAAAAAAATAATTTTTTTAATTCTTTAAAAAATGCTTTGAATATTTTGTAATTTTTATTGAAATAGATCAATTTGCTCATTTTTTAAATTGATAAAGACTAAAGTGGTATTTATATCAATCTATTATTTGAGTTATTCGAATTATTTGAATTATAAAAATTTAATTCGACTCGAATTCGAAAAATCAATTTACTAATTCAAATTGACTCGAAAAAACAAACAATTCAATTCGATTAATTCAAAATTTGAAAAAAATTAATTTTTTCGAGTCGAATCGAGTTTTACTCACTCCTAATCTGAATCCTTATTTATATATTTTTAAGATTACTAATTTAGTTTGTTTTAGTTTTATTTACAGCAACAAAAATTACTTCAATTAAAATACGTATGAAAAATTATTTGATACACTTTCAATGAAATTTTTAAATTTCATAAAAATTTAGAGATAATAAATATATATAATAAAATATTAAAAAGAAATTACGTTAATTTTTTAATATTACTTATAAAATAAAATATATATATTATCACCATATAATATATTTAACACCAACGTAAACAGTATTTTAGGATATTGTACCTGCAAACAGATATACCCGATCTAAAATAGTACACAACATAGATTTGTTATACGTGAGTTTTGTATGGTTAAAAGAAAATGCGAGTTTCGTGCTTTGGTTTATTTATTTTTATTGTGTTTTACTCTAAATTGATTTTATATTATAATAGGTTATACATATATTTATTAATATTATGCATTGAAACTTTGGAAAAAATATCACTTTAAAAATTCATTATTTTTATCAATTTTTATTATATATTTTTTTCACATAAAGAGGTAATTTTAAAGAACAAAAATAATTATAAACATAGAACAATGACGATAAATCAAAGATAATGATTCCAAATAATCAAGATCTCTGATAAAAATCAATAAAATATAAAAATTTAAAATTTAAAAAATTAAAAAATTAAATTATTATAAAATATAAAATATAATTATTATAAGGGAGAATATTTAATATATTGCTAGTAAAGTTTTAAACTCCACAAATACAGTCAAGCGTTAATAAGCATCTTATAAAAATATAAAAAAATATTAAAAAAAAACACAGATAATTTTTTGAAAGTATTGGTGGAATTGAAAAAAAGTACAAATACTAATTCTTAGTATAAAATATATAAAAGTTATTCTTTTCCCCGCTTTGTTGATTGCCTCATGGTATTCGTTTTCAATATATATGTTGAGTAAAAATATCAAATTTTAGAGTAGGCAAAGGGATGGTGATGACCAGTGAATAAGAAGCCAACAGCAAATATGGTGAAAACTTCACCAACTTAGGTTCATATCATTAACAAACTTCTGGCGAGCCAATAAAGAATCACTGCAAATATTCAACCATGTCCTAATGAAACAACCACGCTTTGCTCATTGTAGTAAACTAAAAACGAAGAGTATGAGATAATTTAATGCAATCAACAAAGGGGGGAATTTTTTTATACATTTTATAATATTTTTTTATAGTTTTTATATTTTATAACAATTTTTATATGTTTTTAAAAATTCTCTCTATGCTTTTTTTTCTACATTTTTTAACTTTTGCTTATTTTTCCTAAAGTTTAAATATTTTTATATTTTTATTGAGTTTAATATATTATTTTATCATTTTTCATCGGGGGTCATAACCGCGATACCAGTGGCGTAGATAATAACTTTAAAATTTTACGATCTTCTTATAAATTTTTCTCTATCTTTTATATTTTATAATCTTTTCTCTTTTTTTTTTTCCTTTCTGATTTTATTAATTTTTATCAAAATTCCTCCAAGTGTCATAATCAAGATGTGAGACCTGACGAATTTAATTGAAAAAGAAAAAAAAGAGGGATAATTAATTTTATAGTTAATTATTAAAGTTAATAATTAAATAAATTTTTAATACATTTTAACAGTTTAAATACTTAATTAAGTGTAAAAGAAATTTTTTTAAAAAAGTTCAAGAGTTTTTTACACCATTAAATTTTACTTTTAAATCTAACAAAATTTAATCATTAAAACAATAAACAAAATTGTTGATACATTGATTTGGCATGGTTTAGGCGAAGATGCGAAGAGTCATTTTGCATGAATCTGAGAAGATTAGAAAAGAAAGAAATATTGAGAGAGATTTGAGTCAAATTTTTATTAATGAGAGAAAATATTATTCTTATTAAAGTGATGTAAGAGTTTTTATAACCTACAAATTTAGAAACGAGTTGCACAAGTGTCTGTTTTAAAGAGTTCAAAGATTTGAATTACGGTAAACTTGTATATTTAGATGTGATAAAAGTGTGATGAAATTCCTATATACTTGTGGATGAACGAAGGACTAGAATTTGGGCAAGTTGACCAGTTGTTCTCTAGTTCGAGCTCCTCCTTATGTTTCAGTGATTGAAGAAATTAACTCGACAAAGTGTTCCAAGTGAGGTGAAAGATTAGCTTTTCATCCACAAAGGATTTTCATTCATTTGCTTATGGTATATGGGGTAGCTTATGTTTATCAAAAAGAAATCACCGACTATTGTTGATAACAATATTTTCAAAATAAAAAAAAAGAGAGTAATTTTTACATAAATTATATCAAGTGTTGAAGAAATTGTTTCGAATAATATTTCGCACATTTTTTAGTACTCTATTTAATTAAAAAATAATTAAATAACAAAAAAGATTAGTATGTTTTTTTCATCTCCGGAAACCCTTATTTTTCTTTTATTTAAAAAACAGAAAGACCTTAAATAAAATCTAAAATTGTATAAAAATAAATTTAATATCCAAAACATGACAAAAGTTAAAAAAAATAAAATTAAAAAAGTGATGTTTCTTTGTCAACCTAGAAAGGAAAAGATTATTTTATCTGCTGCCAAAATAAACAAAGAAAGCGACCCTTGATTTGTTTCATAACTATAATCTTTAGTACTTGAAAACAAATAAAACTACAATCTTTACTTAATTATCACATTATATTCTATTATTAATTATCCCCTGCAGAAATTAATATGAAAACAAAAAGAGAGAGAAAGTTGTATGTTTGTATTTTTGCAGTAGGCAGCGAAAATGGCAGAGCTATGGCAGAGAGTTTTTTTTTCTTTTCTAGAATTAATTAAAATAATTCTTCTTTCTTCTTTTGTTCATTAAATGATTCTTATTTCTTACACTGTCTCTTTCTCTTTCGCTGAATTTTTTTTAACAGTTGCAAGTATTTTTTCCCCTCTAGGGAGGCTGTTGTTTCTATATTATTATTATTATAGGGAGGAGGGAGAGTATATTTTGCAGAACGATGTGATGTAACAGAGCAGAGCAGAGCAGAGCAGACTCCTCTTCTAGCTCTTCTTCTACTTTCTTCTCTTCCTTCTTAATATCGTTACATTGCAGCAGAAAAAAAAAAACAACATATGTTAATAATAGGGACAACGAAAGTATCATAAAAAGTTGAGCAGATTCTTTGATTCTCTAGCATCATTGCCACAGCAAGTAGAACAGTGGGAGACAAGGCTGAGGCTTTTATTTTCTTGGGGGTTTTTATAAGAATTTTTTGTTCTTTCTCGAGTTTGAGATAATGGTGTACTGAGGTGGTTTGTTTGAAACAAAAAGAAAAAGGTTTCTTCTTGCAAAAAGAGGTTGAATGATGGCATTGTCATTTCGTTTGGAGTTGGTCTTCTTGGTTTCTCTCTTATGCTTGAATTTGGCTTTTGGGGATTCAGAAGACGGTAAGTGTTCCATTTTGTAATAAATAAAAAGGGTCTCTCCTCTGTTTATTACTGTATGTATGGCTTTATGCCTTCTTCTTTCTGGGTTTTGTTTGGTTTCTCTGTTATTGTAAGAAACCATTGACGAGTAGGAAGCTTTTATTATTCAAACGTATTTAAATGTTGGTCTCGTTTTTTTTTCAGAAGAAAATGGCTGCTGGTTTATGAACCTTCTTCTTGCTCGTAGTGTTTGTTTACCGTTACAGTTGTGGTTCATGCTAGAAGCAACAATTATATGATTTAACCTTCTTTTTAATTCTTTCAAAAGGTTTTGAAGATAAATTGATTCTTCACGTGTTGTCTAACTGTATATTTTACAAAGGAGCTAAGTTTTCGTGCTTTTCTCTACGGTATGTTATGTAATGAAGGAGCAACACTCTTAGAGATAAAGAAGTTCTTTAGGGATGTGGACAATGTCCTATATGACTGGTCGGATACACCGTCTTCAGATTATTGTGTTTGGAGAGGGGTCACTTGCGACAATGTCACCTTCAATGTCGTTGCACTGTATGTTTTTCTTTCATTTTGGTGTCTTTGTTTTTTCTTTTACTTTCTTGGTCTTGATGGTACAATTTTTCTTCGTTTTCCAAGGGTTGGTTTTTGTTTTTCATCATTCTACTGTTTTTTTTTTGGGTTCTCTTGCACTGTAGCAACCTATCAGACTTGAATCTTGATGGGGAAATCTCACCAGCCATTGGAGATCTCAGGGATCTTCTGTCTCTGTAATGTTCCCAATTTTCTCTGCCTTCTCTTTGAAATCCTGCACCTTTTTTGATCGTTTGAAAAGAATAGTTAAAGCCAAAACTTATTTGCTATTTTGCTCGATTTTTTTTATGTGTTTTGATCAGTGACCTTAGAGGAAATCGTCTGTCTGGACAAATCCCAGATGAGATAGGTGATTGTTCATCTTTGAAAAGCCTGTAAGTGCTTCAAAGGAAAAGAGCTCAAGAATCTAATATTGTGAATGAGTTTTAAGAAGTGGCTTTTAAGTTAGATTGAGCACTATTATCTTGTGTTACATCAGGGATTTCTCATTTAATGAGTTATATGGAGACATACCGTTTTCAATCTCGAAACTGAAACAACTGGAATTTCTGTAAGATATTTTGAAGCATTTCTTACAATACTGTATCATATGAATTCTTGGTTGCTCAGTTGTGCGAATTTGATTTTTTTTTTAATAAACGACTGTTTAGGATTTTGAAAAGCAATCAGTTAATCGGACCAATACCTTCAACACTGTCACAGATTCCAAACTTGAAAGTTTTGTAAGTTATTTTGTATAATTTTTTAACATCAGCGAATGATTCACTGGTGACTGGATGAAGCTTTCATTCCCTAACGTATGATATATTGGTTCCAGGGACTTGGCACAAAATAGACTCGGTGGAGAAATTCCGAGGCTAATCTATTGGAATGAAGTGTTACAGTACCTGTGAGTGTAAAAGTGTCGCTGCACCCTTTTATTTCTACCATATAACAGTTCAATTTTAATGTTTTTCCCATCAAATGGCATGAATCCTTTATCCTTGGTTCTTTTCTTCACTATTTTAGTGGTTTGCGAGGAAACAAACTAGTTGGTGGGCTCTCTCCGGACATGTGCCAGCTAACTGGTTTATGGTACTTGTAAGTTTACTTTCTATCCCACTTTATTTAAGAACCTTGTTATGTTTTTTTTTTTTTTTCGGCAAGTCTAACTTAAGTTCTATGCTCTTTGAAGTGATGTGCGGAACAACAGTTTGACTGGCAGCATTCCTCAGAATATAGGCAACTGTACTGCCTTCCAAGTCTTGTATGTACTCCTCATTCAGCTCAAGAGGACAAATGCTTTCAAAATGTCTGCATTGGTTAATTAAAAACCTCTTTTTCTTCTTCTGATTGGTAGGGACTTGTCCTACAACCGGCTAACTGGGGAAATTCCATTCAATATTGGGTTCTTGCAAGTAGCTACATTGTATGAGCTGAAATTTCTCCATTCTTCATCCTCAATGACCATGTAGCTAGTAAAATTTCAGTTTATTAATTGTTCTCATGTTGATTTTTGTGGCTAGATCTCTGCAAGGTAATCATCTTTCGGGGAAGATCCCTTCTGTTATTGGTCTGATGCAGGCACTTGCTGTATTGTAAGTGCATTTTGTTAATAACTGCACTTAAGTTCGTTCACTATCATCGAGTTCTCTCCTTTTTCTGTGCTATCAATCTCATGTTTCAATTTGTCATATGTGCTAACCAGGGATTTAAGCAGCAACAAGTTAAATGGACCTATCCCTCCTATTTTGGGGAATCTGACCTACACTGAAAAATTGTAAGTAGTTGCTTGCAGTTCATATCTTTTTAGTATCATTTGTTAGTGAAACTCTGATTTTAAGTTTTAGATTATGAAATTCAAAATATGATGAAACAGCTGCTAGTTTATATTCTTGAGTGATATTTTGATGGGAAAATACCGTTTTCTGTAGATATTTGCACGGTAACGAACTGACTGGGTCAATTCCCCCCGAACTGGGAAATATGTCGAAGCTGCACTATTTGTAAGATAACATGGTCTTTGTTTATCTCGCTTATATGCATTGCTAATTGGCCTCTGCCAAATTGTTGTGCTATGTGAAATCTGGGATGGCAATGTAACATCTGTTATGTCGGTTTTGCCTTGTGCAGGGAACTGAATGATAATCAACTTACTGGGCATATTCCACCAGAACTTGGGAAGCTAACTGAGCTATTTGATCTGTATGTTAGTTTTCCTGGTGGTTCTGTATATGAAGTTCTTAGTATATACAAAGCACTGATACAAAATTTTGCAGGAATGTTGCTAATAACAACCTTGAAGGACCACTTCCCGATAATCTTAGCTCATGTACAAATCTCAACAGCCTGTAAGCACTGATATACTGATCTAATTTCTGTTCTAAACTTGAATAACCTCAAGGTAGTAACCTATTGATTGATTTGTTGACAGTAATGTGCATGGCAACAAGTTGAATGGAACCATTCCACCTGCTTTTGAAAGGCTAGAGAGTATGACCTATCTGTAAGCTTCACTCTTGTTATATTAATGCTCTATTTGGGATCTCAATGGGGGGCACCATGCTACCAAATGGAGCCTAAATGCTTGGTTCAAATATTCACTAATATATGTATTATCCATTTTAGTTTCCTTTAATTTTTCTTGATGATGCTTATTACTCTAATTGTGTTGTTTTACCTCAGAAATCTCTCCTCTAACAATATCAAGGGCTCTATACCAATTGAGCTCTCCCGAATTGGTAATTTAGATACTCTGTAAGTACAAGTGCCCAAAGTTGTTCTTCTTTGCCCCTTTTATTGGTTCTTATTTGTTGTTTATTTTCTCCAGGGACATTTCTAATAACGAAATTAATGGCTCTATTCCTTCATCCCTTGGTGATTTGGAACACCTTCTAAAGCTGTAAGTGTTACTAGAAAATGGGATCTTGTTTAAGTGCTTAGCAATGACTCAACTGTATTATTGTCTTCTTTTTAACTTGTAGGAATTTAAACCGGAATCATTTGGCCGGAGTCATTCCAGCAGAATTTGCTAATCTGAGAAGTGTTATGGAGATGTAAGAAGCCTTAATTTTACTTCAATGAGTAGGCAAAATTTTTTCCTTGCTGACTTATCTTGTTATGCTTATACTTTGTAGAGACCTTTCAAATAATCATTTATCAGGTGTCATTCCTCGGGAACTCATGCAGCTTCAGAATTTGTTCTCATTGTAAGTAATGGTCATCTCCATTTTTGAACATTTATGTGATGGAAAGAACATGTAAGTATTTATGGAACTTCAATTGGGTGGCACTTTTTATAGCTGTAGTAAAACTACTGTTGAGGCTCAAGTTTTATTTACTTTTATAGCTCTGTTTTGGGTGTTTGTGGTAATCATATTAAGTCTTTACAATAATAGGTCCATCTTTTGATTAAAGTTGACACCTTATGTAGCTCAGCTAGGTTCTTAGATGATTATTGAGATGGTTATGAATTGAATAATTTCTCTTTTTCCGTTTTACCTGTTCTAGCAGGATTAAGGTTCTCAAACTTCTTGATCATCTAAGTCTTTATTCTTATAATTTTTTGGTTCAAAATGATGCAGGAGGCTTGAAAACAACAACTTATCCGGAGATGTGACGTCACTAGTCAACTGCCTTAGTCTTACAAGCTTGTAAGTTGACAATTAACTAAATTTTGTGGTTTATTTTCAATATAGCTTTAACGTCCAATGGACAGTAATTCGAGCCTCACATGAATCCTATGAATTCTCGAAAACCTTGCAGAAATGTGTCTTATAACAACCTTGCTGGTGATATTCCCACAAGCAATAACTTTTCAAGATTCTTGCCAGACAGGTTAGATTTTTCTTATTTGAATTTTGAACAAATATTTTTGAGCAGAAAAGCTACCATTTCCCCATTAAAGCTAACTTGGAAGTGAAAACAACTGTTTGCAGCTTTATTGGAAATCCCGGGCTTTGTGGCTATTGTCTCTCTTCTCCATGCCATGTGTCTCATCCTGCGGAGAGAGGTAATTGTGACCTGTAGAGTAACAAGTATTTATCTTGGTATCTCAACTATTAGTCATTTTGTTGTTCTCTCTCTTGTTTATGCAGTTGTAGTCTCCAAAGCAGCAATCCTAGGCATTGCACTCGGTGCCCTTGTGATTCTTTTGATGATCTTGTTTGCTGCATGTCGCCCACACAATCCTACGCCTTTTCCAGATGGATCGTTGGATAAGCCAAGTAATTTCTCTTTTTATGTAACTCCTTTTGCTTTGAAGTATTGAAACATTGGTGTAAGGTGAATTATGAGTTCCAAGGTCCCATTTTTGGTTGCCAAATTGGATATGCAAAATATATCATTTAACAATGTAAGATGGTAAGCTTAACTAGTCTAGAACAATTTGGAGAAGATTAGACAAGAAAATTAATTATGAAAGTTTTTATGTTCTTTCTAAGATGCCTAGTTGAATTTTATGCTCATGTTATTGGCTTGTGAACTTGTTAACAGCAGTTACTTACTCGAGACCAAAATTGGTGATTCTTCACATGAATATGGCACTTCATGTATATGAGGACATAATGAGGATGACCGAGAATTTGAGTGAGAAGTATGTAATTGGCAATGGTGCATCAAGCACGGTCTATAAATGTGTCCTTAAGAATTGCAAGCCTGTTGCCATCAAGAGACTCTATTCGCAGTATCCACAGTGCTTGAAGGAGTTCGAGACAGAACTTGAAACAGTAGGGGGTATTAAACACCGAAATCTGGTCTGTCTTCAAGGATATTCACTCTCCCCTTCCGGGAATCTTCTCTTCTATGATTACATGGAAAATGGCAGTCTTTGGGATTTCCTCCATGGTAAGTTTGTCTTCTGAAGTTGAAGCAGTACCTTGTTTGTTTACATTGCTAGAATAATATGTTGGTAAAGAAATATTTCTTAATTTCTATGGTAAAGGAAGCATTTTTTTTTTTTTATCTCTGAATTACAAATTTAAGGTCTACTTTTACTGCAGTTTCTACCAAGAAGAAAAAGCTTAGTTGGGACATGCGTTTAAGGATAGCACTTGGAGCAGCGCAAGGGTTAGCGTATCTGCATCATGATTGTAGTCCCAGAATCATCCACAGGGATGTCAAGTCATCTAACATTCTGTTGGACAAGGATTTTGAGGCTCATATTACTGATTTTGGCATTGCGAAAAGCTTATGCATCTCAAAGTCTCACACTTCCACTTACATCATGGGCACTATTGGTTATATAGACCCTGAATATGCCCGCACTTCCCGCCTGACTGAGAAGTCAGATGTTTACAGCTATGGGATTGTCCTACTCGAATTACTGACTGGAAGGAAACCTGTAGACAACGAATCCAATCTCCATCATCTGGTAAAACCATCATCCATTTAAGTTTTATATAAATGTAAATGCGGTTGGCAAATCTTTATTTTCATTTTGATTTGGGTATTACATTTAGTTTAAATTGCCAATCAGTACTTATATGCGTATCAGATTTTGTCCAAGACTGCCAATAACTCTGTCATGGAAACTGTTGATCCGGAGATCACTGATACATGCAAGGATCTTGGAGCAGTTAAGAAAGTTTTTCAGCTAGCCCTTCTATGCACGAAGAGACAACCGTCTGATCGACCAACCATGCATGAAGTGACCCGGGTTGTAGGAAGCCTAATGCCATTAGACACCCCACCAACAAAACAGCTGGCATCGATCCAACTGTCCAAAGTTACTTACTACAGAGATGAGTATGTAAATCTCAAGACTCCACACTTAGTCAATTGCCCTTCAACGAGTACCTCACAAGGATCATGGAGAGGTCATATCTCTTGAAGCCAATCAATGTAAGCATCAAAATATTCCAGGAATGAACAGCATTAGATGATTTGAGTGAAAAAAGATCATGGGGAAATGTGTATAAAGACTATGGTATCAATTATTGTAGCTTAGAGAAAGAAAAAAGGAAAAGGATGGGACTTGGAAAGTTGATAGTACTGGTACCACAAATTAATGCTTGTATATTGTACCATATGAAATTATGGTGGTAACTTTGTTATTGTCTCAAAATGGGGTCTCTGCCTCTGGCAACTAAGCTTCTGCTTAAGTGGGGTCGCAGTTTCAGGCTGAAAGGGGGAGAGTTGGGTGTGTGCTCTGCATAAAAATACATAATATACATGACCTGCAATAATGCACTGAGAAGCCTTAGCTGTGTTCTGAACACTATCAGTTATTTGTACATATTTCTTATTAGTATCAGTTATTAGTACATATTTATTATTACTGAAAGATAACCATTGATTTGCTCAGGTGTCACCGTCTTAAAGCCAGCCTGGGCCTTCCCTCCACTCTACTGCTTATGGGCAACTCTTATCAATCAAAACACTATAAGTTGGCTGGGATGATGTTATACTCTGCTGTTAAAACAGAATAATATGACAAATTTATCTTCAAAAATAATGATAGAAAATATATTTGAAAAAAATTGATATGAAAATTAATTGAGTTTTTAGTTATAGGATAAATTACACATCAATCACTGAATAAGTTTTCGTTATAGTTAATTAAAAAAATTATAATTTAGTTATTGAATTTAAAGTTTTGATTGAGATCATTAAACTGTTAAAAATTGTTATATGGTTTTAATCACTTTTTGCTTCTATTAATTTAAAGTTTTCTCTCATTTCTTCTACGATTTGGTTTTTTCTTCATGAATAAACTTGTGTCTGTTACAAATTTGTGTGAAAAATAAAATAGAATAAAATAAATAAAATAAAGAACACACAAATTTTACGTGAAAACTCTTTCGGGAAAAAATCACGGGCAGAGGAGAAGAAAATTTATTATGTCGAAAAATTTGAATCAATACAAGAAGAATAGATTATGTCTATTTATAGGCTTGTAAAACCATATTCTAGTAGGATTGAAACACTGTATCCTAATCAATATAAAATAGATGAAGTTTAATAAGGTTTAAAAAACTTTATTCTAAAATAAAATAAAAGAAGTCTAGTTCTATATGGATTTTACTTTTATTTTATTTTCCATCGTATTTTATTTAAATAAGAATTTGGGTCACTTAATTCTAACAATCTCCACCTTGACACAAATTCTAAATTAACAAGTTCTTCATCGCGAACTTTCAATAAACAAGTTCTCCACCTCTTCCATAAAACCCCTTAAGGGTTTAACTTCAACAATGAACACCAACCAAGTCTAAGCAATGCTCAAACTTAGTTATAGGAAGTGACTTAGTCATCATATCTGCAGGATTTTCATGAGTACTAATTTTGTTCACAACAATATCACCACGAGCAATAATATCACGAACAAAATGATACCGAACATCAATATGTTTTGTTCTCTCATGAAACATTTGATCTTTTGTAAGAAATATAGCACTCATTGTCACAAAAATCTTGTCTTGATTTGAAGGTCTTCATTGAGTTCACTAAATAGTCCCTTCAACCAAATAGCTTATTTACAAGCCTCAGTTATCGCCATGTACTCAGCTTCAGTGGTAGACAAAGCGACTGTAGTTTGCAAAGTAGCTTTCCAACTAATTGCATAACCTCCGATTGTAAAGACGTAACCTGTGAGAGATCTTCTTCTATCAAGGTCTCCAGCAAAATCAGCATCAACATACCCTATGACTCCATCTTTAGTTCTTCCAAACTATAAGCAAACATTAGTAGTGCCTCGTAAGTATCTTAAAATCCATCGAATCTGCTTTCCAATGTTCTTTACGAGATTTGCCATGTATCTCGCTAATCTGATCGATTGCATATGATAAATCCGGACGTGAACAAACCATAGCATACATGAGAGATCCCCTTTGCACTAGAGTATGGAACATGTGACATGTACTCAATCTCATCATCCGATTGTGGAGACAAAACCGATGAAAGTCCGAAATGGGTTGCTAAAGGAGTACTAACAAAGCTTAGCACTCTGCATATTGAACACGCAAAGAACTTTCTCAATGTACCCGTTCGACTTAGGTACAATTTACTTGATTTTCTATCTACGAGAATCTCCATACCAAGTATCTTCTTTCTTTGGTCCTAAATCTTTCATCTCAAATTCTTTACTTAGTTGGGCTTTGACCTTTCTTATCTCTTCTTTATCTTTTCTTTTGCTATCAACATGTCATCAACATAAAGAAGCGGATACACAAAAGAACCATCACTATTTTTCTTAAAATAAACACAAGCTCATCAAAACTACTTCTTTTGAAATCATGAGAAGTCATAAAGGAATCAAACCTCTTGTGCCACTTTGTCTTGGTGGATTTGTTTCAAACCAGTAAAGGACTTTTTTCAGCAAGCAAACATAGTTCTCTTTTTCTCAAGCTGTAAAACCTTACAGTTGTTGCATGTAAATATCTTCATCAAGTTCTCCATGCAAAAATGCAGTTTTTACATCTAACTGCTCAAGCTCCAAATCATGCATGGCCACAATACCAAGCAAAGCTCGAATCGAACTATGCTTAACAACTGGGGAGAACACATCTGTGAAGTCCACTCCTGGAATTTGACTGTAACCCTTTGCAACAAGCCTTGCTTTATATCTGGGTTCTTCAACTCCTGGAGTCCCTTCTTTCTTTTTAAACACCCATTTACAACGAACAACCTTTTTACCTTTAGGAAGTTTCACAAGGTCCCATGTTCTGTTTTTGTGGAGTGATTCCATCTCTTCTTGCATAGCAAACATCCACTTTTCTGAGCCTTCACAACTAACCGCCTCAGAATAATTAGATGGCTCTTGATTCGCATCTATATCTTCAACCACATTTAAAGCATAAGCAACTAGATCAGCCTCGGCATACTTCTTTGGAGGTTTAATTTCTCTTCTAGTTCTGTTTTTGGCGATAGAGTATTGTGGTGAAGAAGCAACTCTATTCTCAATTTTTGTACTGGCTTGAGGAGTTGACTCTGTATTAATCTGATGCTCTACTTGTTTTTGATTTTCTTTATTGGAAGAGTCTTTAAGAGATAAGTTAGGTAGCATAGCAATTTCATCAAAAACAACATCTCTACTAATCACAACTTTTCTATTTTCAGGACACCATAACTTATACCCTTTTACACCAGCTTTATAACCAAGAAAAACACATTTAATGGATCTCAGTTCCAATTTTCCATTATCAACATGAGCATATGCAGGACACCCAAAGATCTTTAAATCAGAATAATTAGCAGGATTACCAGACCATACCTCTTGTGGAGTCTTTTTCTCAATGGCAACGGATGGAGATTGGTTGATCAAAAAACATATGATGATGACGCGCTTACGCCCAAAATGACTTCGGTAAGTTGGCATTTGACAACATACATCGAACCTTCTCCATGATCGTTCTGTTCATTCGTTCTGCAACGCCGTTTTGTTGTGGAGTATGACGAACTGTCAAGTGTCTCATGATTCCTTCTAACTTACACAATCTATTAAACTCATCAGAACAGAACTCTAAGCCATTGTCTGTGCGGAGGTATTTTATCTGTTTTCCCGTCTGTTTTTCAATCATAATTTTCCAAGACTTGAATGCGGAAAACACATCACTTTTCTGCTTCAGGAAGAACGCCCAAACTTTTCTGGAAAAATCATCAATAAAGGTTAGCATATAATTAGCTCTACCTCTCGAAGGCACTCTGGATGGCCCCCACAAATCAGAATGAATATACTTCAACATTCCCTTCATGTTATGGATTCCTCTAGTGAATCGAACTCTCTTTTGCTTCCCAAAAATACAGTGCTTACAGAAATTCAGTTTGCAAATTCCTTGCCCATTAAGAAGTCCTCTTTTGCTTAATTCTGTCATGCCATTCTCACTCATATGCCCTAGGCGCATATGCCAAAGTTTAGTAATATCATCATCGACAAGGAAGAGAAGCGACAATTTGCATCACCAATGATATGATAGAACCACTCAAAACATATAACTTGGCAATCTTTCTCTGCCCTTTCATCACAACAAGGGACCCTTTGGAAATCTTTAAAACCCCACTTTCGGTTTGTGTATCTGTGCCCTTTTGAATCAAGAGTACTCAACGAAATTAAATTTCTTTTCAATTCGGAACATGCCGCACGTCACTAAGTATTCGATAACTCCATCAAACATCTTAACTTTAATTGTTCCAACACTGCGATTTTACACGAAGCATTATTTCCCATCAAAACAACACCTTCAGATACTGTTTCGTAAGTTGTAAAACCAGTTCGATTGGGACTCATGTGGAAGGTGCAAACTGAATCAAGTATCCACTCCTCGCTTACTTTAGAATCATTGTGAAGCGACTAGAAGTTCACCATCATTTGTAGTCTTCTACAACATCGACTTCACTGGAATTTTACGGTTGTTTTCCTTTTGATTCGCAGCCTCCCTTTTAATCTTATTTTGTAGCTTATAGCACTCAGATTTAATGTGCCCTTTTTTCTTGCAGAAGTTACAAGTTTTACCTCTGTTTGAAGACTTCGATCTACCCTTAGATTTACCACGAGGATTCCGTTCCTGTGTCTTACCACGATCATCATCAGCATTTCGATCTTGTCTCCCACACATAATGAGACCCTCTCCCTGAGAGTCGGGTTTAACCACAAGATGCTTCATCTTATCATACGAGGTTAAAGAATCATAAACCTCATCAACTGTGAGAGACTCGCGGCTATATAAAATCGTGTCTCTAAAGGTTGAATAAGACGGGGGCAACGAACAAAGTAAAATCAACCCTAGATCTTCCTTATCATACTGAACCTCCATGGCCTCCAAGTTTGAGAGAATTTCTTTAAACACTGTTAAGTGTTCGTGGTGTCTGACGCACCTTCCTCCAAGCGATGAGCATAAAGACGCCGCTTCATATGCAACTTGCTTGTTAGAGTTTTCGACATACATATTTGTTCTAGCCTCTTCCATAATGCGCAATAGTTTTCTCTTTCATCACATCCCGCAAAATTTCGTTGGAAAAATGCGGATGTAATTGTGTTAATGCCTTTCGATCCTTACGCTTCTTCTCTTCATCTGTTAATGTCGAAGGCATCTTATCCATCCCTAGCGGGGCATCCTCGAGATCCATCGTGCAAGAACCGCTTGCATCTTAATTTGCCACAACGTAAATCGGTGTTGCGATCCAACGGTGAATTTAATACTTCAAAGACGCCATTACCGTGATCGAGATGAATAACCGGAAGCTCGATACTAATTTGTGAAAAATAAAATAGAATAAAATAAATAAAATAAAGAACACACAAATTTTACGTGAAACCCTTTAGGGAAAAACCACGAGCGAGAGAGAAGAAAATTCACTATGTCGAAAAATTTGAACCAATATAAGAGGAATAGACTATGTCTATTTATAGGCTTGTAAAGCCATATTCTAGTAGGATTGAAACACTGTATCCTAATCAATATAAAATAGATGAAGTTTAATAAGGTTTAAAAAACCTTATTCTAAAGTAAAATAAAAGAAGTCTAGTTCTATATGGATTTTACTTTTATTTTATTTTCCATCGTATTTTATTTAAATGAGAATTTGGGTCACTTAATTCTAACAATTTGTAAATAAAAATATAAACAATTTTTTCTTCAATTTCCGACATTGATAATTAGATCTACTTTGATCTAAATTATATTTTACTTTACTTAGGATTTTAATTCATTGTATTGATTGTTGAATTATCCTTTGGAGATCACTAGTAGAACTTAAAAAAAGAAGAAGCTAAAATACTAAATGAAGCCCTTTCTTTTTTTTTTTTTTAAATTATGAAACTAAGCCGAGTTTTTAAAAATTTACAGGAATGGGCTGATTTTGGTAAATTTTGAGTTTTCCACATTAGTACTAAAAGTGACAGCACCAAATTTTTTTTAATAAATTTTGGTGCCACTTATTTTAGAAAAAAAAATTAAACTAGAATGAAAACCTTCGAATAGTTCAGTGACATAAATGAAAACTTTCAAATAATTTAATAACTAAATTATAGTTTTTTTTAATTATGTGATCAAAACGAAAGCTTATACATAATTTAATGACTAATAATTTAATTTACCCCACTTAAAATGAAAAAGTAAAATACCTAAAAAAAAATCATTATATCTTTTTTTTGTGTTTTTTTAATTTTATTTACATTCCATAAAAGATTTATTAGTTCCACCAAAAAAAAAAAGTCGTCATAAATTTTAAAATTTCATTCATATTATTTAAAAAAAAAATTCATTCATGTCTCACTATAATAACAAAATAAAAGGAGCCTATTACATAAAGAAATTCAAAAGTTCCTTCAACGGCATATTGTCCAAAAATAAATGTTAGCGTTGTCTGACCCAAATTCTAAGAGATTGTTTACAAGTCAAGTTAAACAAAAAATATTTTTTCTAGAACATTTAGTATTTCTTAGTATAATATATTTAGCATTTATTAGCATAGTTTATTTGACCTACTAATTTAGCCTATAAATAGGTTCTTTTACAACTTTAGAAAAAACACCATTAGAGATTAGAACTCAAAACACATTTAGAGAATTTTGTGTTTACATTTTGAGGGTTTTTTATTTTTGGGGTTTAGTTTTTATCTCTATTTTTTGTACTATTCGTTCTTTTGACATTATAGTAAAATTATTTTTGCCCGTGATTTTTTATCCTCTTTGGAGGGGTTTTTCTACGTTAAATTTGTGTGTTCAATTTCTCAATTTATTCTTCTATTTTTTATACTTGTTGCTTTGAGTCGATCCTAACAAGTGATATCAGAGCTAGTTCAATTTTCATAGATTAGCCCTTTAGAGATGGCAGCAACAAGGTTTGAAATTGAGAAGTTCGATGGTGAAACAAATTTCAATCTGTGGTAAGTTCGGATAATGGTAATTCTAGTTCAAATCGGCTTGAAAAAGGTTGTTACCGAGAAAAAGTCTGAGAATCTAAATCAAACAGAATGAGAATAGCTTTATGAAAATGCCTTGTCTGCAATCTAGTTGTACCTCGCGAATACGGTATTGCAGGAGGTATTGATGGAGAAGACCTCATCTGCCTTGTGGAAAAGGTTAGAAACTCTTTATGCGACTAAGTTTCTGACTAACCGTTTAGTGTTGAAACAATGTCTATTTACGTTTCGCATGAACGAAGATGAGCTTTTTAGAGATCACATCAGTCAATTCATTACTCTTTTAAATGATTTAAAGAACGTTGAGGTTCATATTGACGATGAAGATCAGGCTTTGCTATTATTGTGCTATTTACTCCCTTCATACAAGTCTTTCAGGGAGATCCTGATTTATGGCAGAGACAAACTCTTGTTCGAATATGTAAAGGGTCATTTGTTGAGTAGAGACAAACAAGACAATGAGATTGGTTTGGATAGCAAGGTAGATAGGCAAGCTTTCATTTTGGTAGCATCAAAGAAACAAGACAAAAGGTGTCGCTATTGTAAAAAGTTAGGTCACGTCAAAGCAGATCGTTATAAACTGCGAAATAAAAGAGCTGCTGAGAGTAATGAGGAAGATGTAGCTGGTGCTAATTTGACCGATGAAAGCGGTGATGATTTCTTATTAGTGTCAACGAGCGATAACTCCAAGCTCACGTCTGAGTGGGTCCTGGATTCGGGATGCTCTTTCCACATATGTCCCAATAGAGAATGGTTCTTCACATACAATTCGATTGAAGGTGGAGTTGTGTACATGAGAAATGATTCATCTAGTAATGTAATTGGTATTGGTACTGTTAAAATTAGGATACACGATGGGACGATTAGGACAGTCTCAGATGTCAAGTATGTACCTGATTTACGAAAAAATCTCATCTCTTTGAGTATTTTAGACTTGAAAGGATGTAGAATCAACATCGAGTCGAGCGTCATTAAAGTATCTCGTGGAGCTCTCGTTTTGTTAAAAGGTAAAAGAACCGACAATTTTTATATTTTGGAAGGTTCTACAGTGATTAGTGAAATCGGACGTCCCTTGTCCATTACGGAGCTGAAGTCAACTCGTTTGGAGTAGATACAACTTGGTCATAGGAGGGAAAAATGTATGATCATTTCGTTGAAGAGAGGTTCTCTTTTGGATGCAAGTTTTGAAATGTTAGGGCACTGTGTTCGTGAAAATCAGACTCGGGTTAGTTTTGATTTGGCAGTGCACAAGTCAAAGGCTAGAAGCTTTCCATCTTCTAAGCACAGATTCGACTCGGTTCATTCCCTACATAGTTCAAGATAGGCTCGTGGCGGGCTTTGACAAAGATGGTATTGTAGGAATTCGTGTTAAGGTGGAGATTGTTAGAGTTGTGTGACCCAAATTCTAAGAGATTGCTTGCAAGTCAAGTTAAACAAAATATATTTTCTTTCTAGAAGATTTAGTATTTATTAGTATAATAAAGTATAGTTTATTTGACCTACTAATTTAGCCTATAAATATGTTCTTTTACAACTTTAGAAAAATACCCATTAGAGATTAGAACTCAAAACACATTTAGAGAATTTTGTGTTTATGTTTTTAGGGTTCTTTGTTTTCGGGTTTTCGGGGTTTAGTTTTTATCTCCATCTTTTGTACTCTTCGTTCTTTTGCCGTTATAGTAAAATTATTTTTGCCAATGGTTTTTTATCCTCTTTGGAGGGGTTTTTCCACATTAAATTTGTGTATTCAAATTTTCAATTTATTTTACTATTTTTTTTTACTTATTGCTTAATTGAGTCGATCCTAACAACAAATTTAGGTAATACATATTTGCTAAAGAAAATTATATTCTTCAGAGTTTATTTATCATAATTTTAAAACATTGCATTAATAAAAATCACAAATTTTAGAATGAAGTCATAGTTAAATTTCCAACTTCTCATTCCCGTGCGAAAAAAAAAAAACCCATATATTAGTTATTTTACATATAGTTGAAAAATGAGTAAATAATTTCATGCTTAAAGAAAGATTAACCTCTAAATCTCTTTCTCTGCTTTGTTGCTCCATTGCTAATTGATTCTACGAAAAATAAAACAAAAAAAAAATCTATTCAGTTTCATGGTTAACACATTCATCTATTAAACTTTTTTTTCTCGAGACCCAAAATTTTAGACTATATTATCATTATATATATATATATATATATATATATATATATATATATATATCCTATTTCTGTGTCCATTAAGAGATGCAATGAGATGATCCTCCATAAACTTTATTTAGTTTAGGTTCTCAACATTACCTGGATTTTTCCGGTCCCTATCATTGGAATATCACAAAAATTATTATTAGAATATTTTATCATCTATTATACCATGATTCATGTGTTGATATGTGCTTAATATTAACAAGTGACATTTGTGTACATAATCAAAATCGATTCATACAATGATTTGTGCATAAATATCGACATGTGACATTTACATATATAGTCAAAATAAATCCTAACAAATGACATTTATATACAAAATTAAGATTGATTTTTGCATTAAATTGTGCGTAAATCTTAACGCTTGACATTTATATAGAAAATCAAAATGAATCTGGACACATGATATTTATACATGATTAAAGTAATTTTAACACGTGATATTTGTATATGTAATTAAATTTGTGTGAATGTCGACACGTGACGTTTATATACACAAGTAAAATTAATTCATATGTTGATTCATGCGTAAATCTTAACTTACGACATTTACATGCGCAACTAAAATAAATCTTAAAAAATAACATTCACACGTATAAGTCAAAATCTTTAAATATGAGAATATTTCAAACCTTAGTATGTTACTCTTATTAGCAAGTTTTTCCTTGAGCTCTCTCAATTCATCTTCACATAACTAGAGAAAATAAAATTTAATTTAAAAACAAATAAAAAATAGAAAAAAATTGTTATGTTTTCAACTTTAGGAACCCATTTACCATGAGGGTATTAGAATTTCTGTTATTAGGCAGGCTTATTGGATCAAACTCTGAATCTCAATTAATATAGAATTTCTTCAACATCCTCATTAAAAAAACTAATTTTAATTGTGAAAAAAATGAAATTATAAAATAAAAAAATCCCTAAATCAAGATTGGGTATTGAGACGTACCTCCATTGTATAGGTCCTCCTAGCGGCAAAAAAAAAAAGAAATCTTAGCTATTGAATTTAAAAAAAAAAAGAAAGTAAAAAGATACTTTTTTATTAATATTAGCGCCCTACGAATGACATATTTGACACTTTCTCAAGAATGCTATATAAGCCACTGCTTTGATAATATATTTTAAAAAAAATAAAATTAAAAAAATTGAAATCGAATCCAACTTAAATAAAGAAAAAGAAACTGGAGTTTTAATTGTGAAATAAAATAATAATATTAATAGTGATAATGAAAAAGGAAAAAAATAAAAAAGAATGAAGTAATTTACTTGGGGTCTTGACCAACAAAAATGGTTGGTTTACCGGCAGGGGAAACTTCAACATCACATAATATAGAAAGCTCTTTTGCTTTCCTAAGAATTCCTTTTTTTCGTTTATAATATTTTGCTTGTCTTGCTTTTTTGTCTTCCAATCTTTGGATTTTTATTTTTTTTTCTCCTCATTTTTGTTTTCTTTGTGTGTTTTTTTAAAAAAAATTCTTTTATGGGTTTCAGAGTAAAAAATAATGGTGTTTATAAATATAAATAATGGTGTTTATTTTTTTTCTCCTCATTTTTGTTTTCTTTGTGTTTTTGTTGAATTCGTGAACCCAGGTTTTGCCAGAAGTAGAGAAAACTTGCCTTATGTTGTTTGCTGTTTTGTACTTTCCATTTAGAGATTGGAGATGCCATACGGGGATGGGACCATATAGAGTTTTTATTTTCTTGTTAAATCATGCAATAGCATAAGACGTGGATTTAGTCCTTTTTTATTTTAATTTGGTTAATTTTAACTCTTATAAATTTTTTATTGGCAAATTCCAATCCTTATATTTTGAAATTTTAATAATGACTCAAATGGTATTAGTTAAATTTGTTTGATCAAATGTTGCTATTAATCCTATTTTAGGCATAAAGTTATATATTTAGTTCATATTCTCCAATTGGATCATTCTTAGCCTCTATGCTTTTTGAAATTTGAAATTTTAGTTTTGACGCATCCATTAACTAGCTTTTTGTGGGTAATATGTGAAAATAGAAACTAACATGATATTACACATGTGATAATATGTCTCTGACATCATATTTTAAAAATAGCATAATTTAATTTAACGAATTTAACAATTTTTGTTTGGTCAAAAGTGAAATTTTAAAATTTTAAAATTATAAGGACTAAAAATGACCAAATTCAAGTACAATTATTAAATTCATAACTTACACATAATATGGGGACTAATAAAAAAATTTAACTTTTTTTTCTCGCTCCAACTTTGATTTGAATCTATATTTATTTTTCGGTAAACTACACTAACTGTCCCTAAACTATGTTTAAAATTACATTTCGGTAACCCAACTTTCAAAAGTTGCATAATGGTCACTAACGTTATCAAATTGTAACATTTTCGTCACCCAGCAATAAACTTTCGTTAAAAAAGTAACTTTACACCTTAATTCAAAGGGATAATAGCTAATTTGGTCCAGTTAAAAAATCAATTTGATATTTTAAAATTTTATTAACAATAATTGTGAAGTATTTTTTAAAAAATCTTAAAATAGAAATTATTAGAAAATCTATAAAAATAACTAAAAGATCATAATTTTTAAAAAATATAAAAATAATTAAATATGTATAAGTCTAAAAACACTTCTTAAAATTAAAACTAAAATTTTTTAAATTATTTCTTGCGATTTTTTATCATATAATTTTTTTTTAAATTTTCAAACTAAATTCTATTTGTTTTTCATTGTAGATTCAACACCTTCAATCACATCAACAATTTCATATTGTTTTATCCAGAAATTGCTTCGCAAATTTTCTTTTGATTTGTTTTTTTTCTTAAAGCCTTAGTAAAATCCATCTCAATGAAATATTTACATTCCAGTATTAGATCAATTTTTGCTGTTCAATTTTTCAAGAAACAAAATATAGGCTTGTAACACTACTTTCGTTCTTGAGAATCATAAAAACTTCTACCATAAATGACCTACTTGTAGGGTTTTCCAAGTAATTATGAAATAAAAAAGAAGGCAAAAAATTAAGAAAGAATAGGGCAAGGGAGAAGAGCAAATTGTTTTATTATATTGTCTAGGTTCTTTAGTAAGTTTCAAATTTTTTCTTTTAATTTATAATACAAAGTGCCCTACTTCTTTTTTAAACCCATCATTTCTTTTCTGTAACTCCAATTATTAGATTGATTGGGTTTTTGAGTAACTTTCAGTTTTGAAATTTTGAATTTTTTAAATTTATAATACAAAGTGTTCTTCTTTTTCTCCAAACACACAATTTCTTCTCTCAAATTTCAAGTCAACATTTTACTTTCAGCTATAAATAAAACATATATATATATATATATATTATTTTTAATGATTTGAGAAGAGTGTAGCCAATGCCGATCTACTTAAAATCGCCGATCTACTTAAAAAAAGAGAAAAAAAAGGCAAAGAAAGATGAAAATGAAGAGAGTGTAAAACAACAAAACAAATGAAAAAACAAGTGGAATAAAAGAGAATGGATATTTATTTATTTTTTTGTGAAAGTTCAAGGACTTATTTTTATGAAATTGGATGTGGAAAAATTAGCTATAAAATTCATGATTTTTCCTTACTGCAATTGATTTTTATATGATTTTTTTATCTATTTTAAAGATTTTAATTTTTTTTTGCAAATATTCTTCAAAAGATTCTGTTAGGATCGACACGAAAATAAAGAACCCACAAAACGTAAATACAAAATTCTCTAAATGTGTTATGAGTTCTAATCTCTAATGGGTGTTATTTTCTAAGGTTGTAAAAGAACCTATTTATAGGCTAAATTCATAGGTCAAATAATAATAAAATAATCTAAACTAATCAGTGTTTGATTGAAACAAGTAAACAGAGTTTAACTGAAAGATTATTTTTCAAATTTGACTCAAAATAGGAGTCATATTTAACAAATCTCCACCTTGATTCATATTTCCACAACGCCATCTTTGCCAAAGCCCGCCACGAGCCTATGTTGAACTATGTAGGGAATTATCTGAGTCGAATTTGTGCTTAGAAACTGGAAGACTTCTAGCCTTCGACTTGTACACTGTCAAGTCAAAACTAACCCGGGTCTGATTTTCATGAACATAGTGCCCTAACTTTTCAAAACCTGCATCCAAAAGAGAACCTCTCTTTAACGAAATGGTCATACCTTTTTCCCTCCTATGACCAAGTTGCCTCTGCTCCAAACGAGTTGACTTCAACTCCGTAACGAACGAGGGACGTCCGATTTCACTGGTCACTGTAGAACCTTCCAGAATATAAAGACTGCTGGTTCTTTTACCTTTTAACAAAATGAGAGCTCCACGAGATACTTTAATGCCGCTCGACTCGATGTTGATTCTGCATCCTTTCAAGTCTAAAATACTCAATGAGATGAGATTCTTTCGTAAATCAGGTACATACCTGACATCTAAGAGTATTCTAATCGTCCCATCGTGCATCTTAATTTTAACAGTACCAATACCAATTACCTTACTAGATGAATCGTTTCCCATGCGCACAACTCCACCTTTAACCAAACTGTATGTGGAGAACCATTCTCTATTGGGACACATGTGGAAAGAAAATCCTGAATCTAGGATCCACTCGGACGTGAACTTGGAGTTATCGCTTGTTGACACTAACAAGAAATCATCACCATTTTCATCGGCCAAATTAGCACCAGCTACATCTTCCTCGTTACTCTCAGCAACTCTTTTATTTTGCAGTTTATAACGATCTGCTTTGACGTGACCTGACTTTTTACAATAGCGACACCTTTTGTCTTGTTTCTTTGATGCTACCAAAACGAAAGCTTGCCTATCTACCTTGCTATCCAAACCAAACTCATTGTCAAGTTTGTCTCTACTCAACAAATGACCCTTCACATTTTTGAACAAGAGTTTGTCTCTGCTATAAATCAGGATCTCCTTGAAAGATTTGTATGAAGGGGGTAAATAGCACAATAATAGCATAGCCTGATCTTTATCGTCAATATGAACATCAACGTTCTTTAAATCATTTAAAAGAGTAATGAATTGACTGATGTGATCTCTAAAAATCTCACATTCGTTCATGCGAAACGTAAATAGACGTTGTTTCAACACTAAACGGTTAGCCAGAGACTTAGTCGCATAAAGAGTTTCTAACCTTTTCCACAAGGTAGATGAGGTCTTCTCCATCAATACCTCCTGCAATACCGTATTCGCGAGGCACAACTAGATTACATACAAGGCATTTTCATCAAGCTATTCTCATTCTGTTTGATTTAAATTCTCAGGCTTTTTCCCAGTAACAACCTTTTTCAAGCCGGTTTGAACTAGAATTACCATTATCCGAACTTACCACAGATTGAAATTTGTTTCACCATCGAACTTCTCAATTTCAAACCTTGTTGCTGCCATATCTGAATGGGCTGATCTATGAAAATTGAACTAGCTCTGAAACCACTTGTTAGGATCGACCCGATTAAACAACGAACAAGAAAAAAAGCGGAATAAATTGAGAAATTAAACACACAAATTTAACGTGGAAAAACCCCTCCAAAGATGATAAAAAACCATGGACAAAGATAATTTTTCTATAATGGCAAAAGAACAAAGAGTATAAAAGATGGAGATAAAAACTAAACCCCGAAAACCCGAAAACAAAGAACCCACAAAACGTAAACACAAAATTCTCTAAATGTGTTATGAGTTCTAATCTCTAATGGGTGTTATTTTCTAAGGTTGTAAAAGAGCCTATTTATAGGCTAAATTCGTAGGTCAAATAATAATAAAATAATCTAAACTAATCAGTGTTTGATTGAAACAAGTAAACAAAGTTTAAATGAAAGATTATTTTTCAAATTTGACTCAAAATAGGAGTCATATTTAACAGATTCTAAAAATATCAAAATGTTTTTTTAACCATAGCTTAAGAATAATATTAGCTATTAACCCTTTGAATTAAGGTACAACGTAAACTTTTTTTAACAAAAGTCAAAGTCCAGTGATAAAACTGTAACAATTTGATAACATTAGTAACCATTATGAAATTTTTGAAAGTTGATGTAACACCCCGTTGCCAGATTAAGATTACGAAGCATTACTATCCAAAACAAAACCTTTAACTTTAAAATAGAAAAATAATATAATTTAATACTTATTAACAATAACTCAATGCAATCATAGCAAATATACACATTTTGGCCTTAAATTGAGCCTTCGAGGCCAAAAAAAATAATTTGGGAATAATCAGGGGTCAATTCGAAACAAATTAGAAAATTTGGGAAAGTTTGAAAATTTTAGAAACAAGGGTCACACGACCGTGTGACATAGCCCAAACCGTGTTAATATTCAAAGTTAGGACACATAGTCGTGCCCCAGCCCATGTGTTTGCTCGTGTGGGTATTCGAAGTTGGGTCAAACGACTGTGTCGTCAAGCTGTGTAACTCTCAAAGTTCGTGTGGTTCATCTTGCACCTAAAATTTAAATGACACATGGTCGTGTGTGGCACACTGTAACACCCCAAACTCGACCTAGAAGTTATGACCGAATCCGGAGGTGTCACAAAGAATGAGTTTTAATAATGAAATTTATACGATAAAACCATTTCAGTTTTTCAACTCTTATTTGCTTATATCCATTGTTTAAACGTTTATTCAATTAATTAATTCACCGTAAAATGTGTTTTATAGCGGAAGCTTACGAAAATTGTTGTATCTCAAGAAGGCAGTTTGTATTTTAGAAAACCTTTGTTTTAGTAAAAATCGTGTTTTTAGAGAGTTGTCCAAACAAAATATTAACAAAAATCCAAATCCCAAAAATTTAATCAACAGTCCGGAGAGTCCAATTAATACAAAACTACTAGAAATATCCTTTAAGTAAATAAAACCTTTAAGTAAATTCAGTTCGTAGACTAGTGGTCACTGCTAGACTCCGCTGCACTGATCCGTCTAAGTCTGTGGATTATCTAAACAGATATAATGAAATAATCATACATGCATAACATTATCATACTTAGAACAAAATATCGGGCCATCAGATCTGCAGTTTTAGGGTTTGGTTAGCCCTTACCGACCCCACGGTAGGCCTACAATAAATCAGAATGACCCGTGCGACCTTAGGGAAAGTCTTAGAAATATGGGCCCACATGCTCGTATGGGTCCACACGCCCAGATTTGCCTTGCTCGTGTGGCCCACACGGCTTGGCCCAAAAACCCACACGCCCAACTTGGCCTAGCTCGTGTGGCTCATACGGGCACACTCCGGCCACCACACGGCCGTGTCTTGCGCACAGCCCTGCCTTCATTGACCACATGGCCGTGTCTCGCATACAACCACGTACACGGCCGGCCACACGCCCGTGTGGCGTTGACAGTAAGCAGTTTTAGCTTTCGCTGAAACTTTATTTTTCGTATTTTGGGAAAACACCTAGTACGATTTTGATGCAAAAATGATCCCGAGCCTTCCAGAACTTAAAAACAGAGTAACCAACATCGATTTAGCAGATTGATTAACAGATTCGACACAAGGATCAAATATGAAATCGACTTACCTTCGACGAAAAACTGCCTCAAACACAAGCTAAACCGTTGAAGTGCAATTCTCTGTTCCACAGCCTGCTCCTAAACACAAATTACTAGCAATCACTCACTACCAATTGACATTGCTAAACCCCAAACCAAAAATTACAACAACAGAGTTCTACTTACCAACCAAAAAGAGAACCTGACAGTTGCAACGGCACGATCGAACAATAGATTCACAAGCCAAAACGAAAAAGGGACAAAACAGAGGGTTACAAAGAAGGAATTTGTCGTCAGATTTTCTATGGAGAAGAGAGAATCTTTTTAGCAAAAGAAAATAATAAAATAAAAATAGATAGCCCCCATATCCCATATTTTTCTCCCACTAACCCATACTCTCAGACTTTCAATATGATCGAAACTCTATCAGTTAGCAGAGAAAAAATTACTACCCACGCTCATGTAGGATTCGAACACAAAACCTCCAACAGACTAACACTCTTACCACTCGAACCAGCAGACACATTCTCATAAGGATTCACAGATAATTTTATAAAAGCCCACTCCACAAGGGTAAGGCTTAAATCAGAAAAATAATAAAATTTGGCAAATGTGAGACTAGAACCTAAGACCTCATACACACACCTAGGACACTTAACCACTGAAGTAGATACACATTTGTGTTATATATTTATAGAATCAGAAATAAATTATTCAAGGCATTACACACATGACCATGTGGGGTGACCGTGTGTGGCAGACGGCGGTGTGATAGCCTGTGTCCCATGCTGTGTGCTCTCTTAACAACTCTTAAAACAAGCCATTTCTTACCTATAAAGCCATACCATCTATAGTTATTTTCACATGCATAAATCACATTCAAATTCACCTAAAACATTAAAAAAATCATTCAATATAGACCTAACCAATGAGTTTTTATTAGACACCACAACTCATGCAACTAAAACACATCAGTTTCAACACCATAAGTCCATGACCAAAACATACATCACATATACATCATTTAGTTACTTCATTTTCAAATCATACCTCTTAGCCATACTTTTTCAAAAGACATATTTAAGTGACCAAATTCACCTATTAACTTAAAGCATAAGCTCAAAACATATCATATGCTCAAGTTAGCAACACACTCTTATTACTTTCAAAACATACCAATTCAACCATCTAAAAACATATCAATCAACCATTTCTTTCCTAATTTCAAAAGACCATGAACAACTATTAATAAAAGGTATTAAGGCATACCAATTTAACATAAAACCATAGACATGCCATTTTATAACCATTAGCCCAAATTATTCAAAAGCTACCAAAATAGTCAATGGATAGTGTGATTGTGCTCCGACAAAGATTTCAACCGGTCGAGCCTTTCTATGATCTACAAAACAAAGAAAACAACTATATAAGCAACTGGTGTTTAGTAAGCTTGTATAAAGGAAACTTAAACAACCAAACCTACTTTCATCATGTCATATACCAAACTTCCTTTCCTATACAGACCACCTCATAAGGTTAGTAAGTATAACATTACATATAAATTCCAAGTAAGTCATGGCATATACATAATAAGCATTTAGGCTTTCTATATCATCCATCATATATATATAAATTACAGATTCTTCTCATTTGAATCCACATAGTTAGTAGATAATAAGTAACATAACATCTATGAAACATAACATATATTAAGTAATAAATTCCATGCATATTTCATCCATCACATGATAAATTCTCGTAATTTTCATATGCATATCCATTTTTCCATATGAACAATAGTAACATTAAGTTTTTATACATGCCTTTCCATTAGCCTTTACTTACCCGTTGAACCACATAGAATTATATCGGATACTTGGGAATGCTTACACATAGTGTGCCTTTTCATATAACCATAACCTTTCCAATAGTGCTCACATGAGCTGTGAAATAGGCCTGCTCACACGAGCTGTGGGTCGGGATGTTAACTACACGATGCTGTTGACACTAGCTGTGGAGAATCCGCAACAAATACAGGACCTTAGTCATTGGTAGGATATCCAAGACCAGCACCCGAAATCGTATAATCTCTAATGTCATTTCATGCGTATCCTAAGAATTCTTAAGGTTCAAATGAGACCCTTTTTCTATATCAATTCTTTAACTTATTCCGTTGTATCATTCTATTTTTATAATTTCATAAAGTTCGCACTTTTCACATGTTTCCATCAACTATTTCAATAGTATAATTCAGTCCAAATACTAATTATTAAATTATAATCATTTACAATTATACATAGCATACATCATTTAATCATTCATAAAAAATGGAAATTAACAAGATTAACCCTTACACAAACTTACGTCGACTAAAATGGTTGCTAAAATGGAGTCGACAACTAGTCTGAAACTTTAATTTTTCTCTATTTACATCCAATTGTAGTGTTTCTTGATCTCAAAATCTCACACATGCATGGGAGAGAGCTTGGCCGAACCTCTTGGTGTCAACAATGGTGTCCTTCGGCTTGAGGAAGAAAAACAATAAAAATAAAAATGTTTTGCCTTTTGTTTTTAGTATATTTTAACTTAATTTATCTTTTAATTTTATTAAAATAACATATAAATTAAATAATATCAACCAAAAGCCCTGAATACCATTTACTTATGGTATTATTATGACATAAAACCTTTTGAATTTATTAATTTAACTATTTATCACCTTTAACTATAACAGCCTGATTTAGGGCCTATCGAAATAGTGGTCTCGGGACCCCAAATCCGAAGTTAAAAAGTTTATTTCATTATTATTTTGATGTTCTAACATTACTTTATTAGTGCATGAGAAATTTGGTAAGTTAATTTTGACGTTTGTGAGCCCAATTGCGAAAAAGGACTAAATCGCATAAAATGTAAAAGTCCTAGATTAATAGCTAAATGTGTCAAATAGCTAGAGAAACAAAATTGGGGGGTCTTTAAAGGGCAATTAAACCCTTTTTATATAGCATGGCCGGCCATAAGGGACAAAATTTTGGAGAAGGTCAAAATTAGGTGAAGCTTAGGTCATCAATTTTGACTAGTGTGATATTAAATAAAACAAAAAGGAGAAGCTATGATCTTTCTCTCTTCTTAGCCAAAATTATCAGCCATTGTTGGGGTTTGAAAGCTTCAAAAATTCAGCAACTTTAAGCCCTCTCAAGTAAGTAATTTTAATAGTTTCTCTTGATGATTTCCACATTTTTGGACTCCTTGAAGCATAGGCTTTCAAATGAGAGGATTATTGTTATTAATAAACAAGAGTTTAGGGTTTTTCCATGAATGTATTTGTGATATTTGCTGAGTTTTTATGGAAGAATATGAGTCCTAGTTGTGTTATAAATAATTTTTGTGAAAGGTGTTAGCATGAAAACACCTAAAGGGACTATTTTGCATAAGTTGCAAAATAGGTGATAAGTGTGTGAAATAGTGAAAATTTGGGGTTGCTATAAGAGTAAAAAGAGTTTGGATAGGCTTGAGATACGGAGAAATTTGATAAAAATTGATTTTCGAGCATAGGGGCAAAATGGTTATTTTGCCAAGGTCTAGGGCAAAATGGTCATTTTACCCAAGATGTGAATTTTAAATTTTCCTAATAGTGTTTAGTGACTAAATGAGTGCATTTCGCTAATATAGATCAAGAATTGCCAAATCTGAACCTAGACCGGGGGAAGGCCAAGCAAATCGACTAAACCGACTAGTCGTGTACGTTTTGTAATCCGAGGTAAGTTTTATGTACATAATACAACTACATTGCTACTATATGTGATTGAATTGTCATTTGATTGATATAGCATGAATTGGTTGGCCGTGAATTAAGAATGCATAATGATAATTGTGATAGTAGAAATCTCGTGAAACCCTAGGAAATAAACTGGATATTCATGCCGTGACATTTGGGTCACTTATATGAGATAGTGTAAGACATGTCTAGGACATGCATCAGCCACATTAAGAGAGCCAATATAAGACCATGTCTGGGACATGGCATCGACATTGAGACGAGTGTCAGTGTAAGACATGTCTGGGACATGCATCGGTCTTGGGACGTAAGCCAATATAAGACATGTCCGGGACATGCATCAGCTATGAGGCATGTTAGTGTAAGACTGTAATGCCCCCTTACCCGAGACCATCGCTGGAGTCGAGTATGAGACATTACTAAACTTATTTTAGCATTTAAACAAGTTCAAACAATTTATTTTAGAATTTCCAGTCAAGTTGGCTAACTGCATCACAGTGGCTAAAAAATCCATATCTCGAGTTACGAAACTCAAAATCCAATTTCGTAAATTTTCCCTAAAACTAGACTCATACATCTACTTACTAATTTTTTTCTAGAATTTTTAGTCAGGCAAATTAGAACAGTTTATTAGTTAAATTCTCCTGTATTTCAGGGTTTGGCTACTCTGACCCCTGTGTATTACGAATCAGATATCTCCCTGTACAGAGTTTAAATAACTATTTCGTTTCTTTATCATAAAACTAGACTCAATAAGGATTTCATAAATGTAAGATAAAAATTCTAATTCTTTTTGTACAATTTATGGTGAATTTTTAAATTTAGAACAGGGGATTCAGAGATTGCTCTAACCCTGTTCCACCAAAACTTAAATCTCTCATAAAATATAACTCATTTACCTTTTTGGTTTCTTCCATATGAAAATAGACTCATCAAGATTCGATTCTACAACTTATTCATCATTTAATTCAATTTATACTATTTTTAGTGATTTTTTAAATTCACATTACTGCTGCTATCTGATTCTATTTTGTGGTCAATTTTACCTTTCTAAGGATTTTCATGGTTTAGTTAAGACATAAAGCATACATGTTATCATATATAAACTTGATTAGCCATTCGAATAGCTAATCATTCTCAAACATTTCCATTCCATCTATGGGCCATATCGTAAGATTATACACACAAAATGAATGGAATGCTATACGTGCCATATTTCCAAAAATTACAAGTCATTATACTGCAATTGTCCAATGATAGTGTGAGCGTGCCTCCGACCGTCCCGATCTCCAAATTGACTTGTCAAAACTACAAAGAATGAAAAGGAGGGAGTAAGCATGGATGCTTAGCAAGTCCACATGTAAATAACAAATAACTTAACAAAGCAATTATACCAACCAACATTAGCATAATATCACCAAAACATATATCACATTTCTATTCATCATCCATCATCTTACCATATTATTGTTGTCGTATCAAGTCTCAACCCAAGGGTTAAGTACATACATGTCTAAAGTGCCCATTCCACAACACTTACCAATACGTCACTTGCATCTTGAGTATTCTTCCATTTCACTAGAATCTTACCTGTTGAACACATCAGAATATAACTCGGATAGATGGAAAGTTTGCACATAAGTGCCACATATGTAGCCAAGCTACCATGTAACCCGCCCATAAGCGAACTCGGACTCAACTCAATGAGCTCGGATGCCTAGTTATATCTCATGAACTCGGACTCAACTCAACGAGCTCGGATGCCTAGTTACATCTCACGAACTCGGACTCAACTCAACGAGTTCAAACATTTGCATCCATAAGTGAACTCGGACTCGACTCAACGAGCTCGGATGCCCAAGTATCCTAATCTATTCCTAAGGTTCAATGAGACTTTCCTCGTTCGTACTCCTTTACCATTCTCATTGGAATACTAATGACGATACTTCGGTAGTTTTTTCACATTTTTCACATAATTCATAAAATTTTTGCATGTGTCAACAATTACCACAAAGCATAGAATTGCATGATAACAAATCATAATATCGTATAAATAGCATTAAATGATTTAAAATAACGGTTATATGACAATATTTACATATGAACTTACCTCGATAAAAAATGAGAATAGTCGAACCTATTCCTCGTAAACTTTATTTTTCCCCCGATCTCAATTTGAATCTCTTTTCTCTTGATAATCAAGGCTTAAAAGTGTTGAAACACTAGCTATGGTGGAGAGAAAAATTCGGCAGCAACTTATGGAGAATATGATCATTTTTGTGTTATTTTTCCCATTTTATTTCATTTAATATCCAAATGACCAAAATGCCCTTCCTTACTAAACTTTCAAAAATTCCATCCATGTCCAATTTTTGTCCATAAACTTAGAAATTGGTCAAATTGATATTTAAGACCTCTTAATTAATATTTCAAAGCAATTTCATACTAGAAACTTCTAGAATGCAAGTTTTGCAACTTTTTCAATTTAGTCCCTAACTTCAAATTAAGCACTTTATACATAAAATTTCTTCACGAAATTTTCACACAATCATGCAATCATATCATAGACCTCAAAATAATCATAAAATAATTATTTCTATCTCAGATTTGTGGTCTAGAAACCACTATTCTGAATAGGCCCTAATTTGGGATATCACAAAGACCACATTTGGGAAGTGGCATCGGCATGGATATGCGAGAGCTAGTGTAAGACCATGTCTGGGACATGGAATCAGCCTCGAAGATGATAGCCACTGTAAGACCATGTCTGGGACATGGCATCGACACATTTACCCATGTGTGAGGCTTATGGAATATTCAGTAGTGTTCCGAATGGTCCAACAGTGAAAGTTATGTTCTTAATCTAATGAGGAAAGTATAACCATGTTGTAAGTGGCACGGGTACCTAATTGATAGTATGAGATGTGAGCTCATTGTATAATATGTAACTTCGATCAGACTATCAGCCGAAACATTCGGTATAGTTGGATTTATATTTTTGAGTATGGCATGTGTAGGGTTAGACCTTATTATTTTGTGTCTTTGTGAATTGGCCAAATTTTTTGGCTTGGAATAGATCCCACATTTCACATGAAGCCTTAAATGATGGCTAACATTCATTTTGAGTTAATAGGAGTTGCAACTTCATGGTTGAATAAATGTCTATTGTGGTTGATTTGATTATAGAAATTATGGTTGTTTTGGTTTTGGTTGGTATTTGTATGAAAATAGGGATGCAAGGGTGGCAATGAGGCTTGATAGATAGCCTTATATTGTCCACACGGTAGACACGCAGGCGTGTGTCTAGGTCGTGTGTCATACACGGTCAGCCTCATGGGCGTGTGGTCCGGCCGTGTGTCCCCTGCACGTAAAAATTTCAAGTCAGTATGCATGGTAATAAATACACGGGCAAAAACACGGCTGTGTGTCTCAGTCGTGTGGTGGGCATAGCCTAGTACACGGGCGTGTGCCATGGCCGTGTGACATTTTGGGGATGCTGACGTCAGAAACAGAATACCCAGGTTTTTAGCACATGGGCTAAGACACAAGTGTGTCGTGGCCGTGTAAGGGACACGAGCCATAGACATGGGCATGTGTCTGGTCGTGTGAAGACCCCTGTAGGTGTGAATTAGAATTTAATTCCATACGGGGTAGGACACAGGCGTGTCCCAGAGTGCTTAGGCCGTGTGAGCCACACAAGCCATCAGCACGACCATGTCGAAATGGTCACACGGGCATGTCACCCTTCCACACGAGCGTGTGCCTTGTTTTAAAGGCAAATTTCCTAAGATTGGTTTAAGGACCCGAAATGGTCCCAAATAATTTTCAATGGTCGATTTGGGGCTCGTAGGCTCATAAATAGAAGTTTAAAGTAGAAAGTGAAAAAGTTTTAATTTGGACTGAGTCTCGATGACTTGAAGCCGTGTGAATGCTTGAGACCAAGTTAAGTAATGCCTTGTACTCCGCCCCGACGTGGGTTACGGGTATGGGGTGTTACATTAACAAATAGAATTTAACTTTTATGACCTTTACAATTTAGTCCTTTCCAATTAATTAACCATTTAAACATTAAAATTTCTTAATCAAATTTTAATATGACCCAAATAAAACTATTTAAATATTTAATAAAATATTTATGGGCTTGGTTATAGAAATGAGGTCTCGATACCTCATTATCTAAAATCATTTAACTTTAGGAACGTACCACTTGAACCTAGTTATTCATTCAAATAATATAAATTATCATATATAATTTTATTATAATTCTATATTGGACTCGTAAATATTATTTAATATTTACGAACTCACTCGTCGGATTTGTAGCTCCGAAACCATTGTTTTTGACACCACTGAAAAACGGGCTGTCACAGTTGAGATGTCAAAATATAATTTTAAACAAAATTTAAGGACAATTGATATAACTTACACTTTATTTTTATATATATTTGAATTCGATTTACTTCAAATTTTATTAAAAAAATTTAGCATTCAATTTCAAATATCATCTTGAAATGATTTCTTAGGTCTAGCATTAAGTCATTTCAAAATTTTACAAAATATTTTATATTCTCTTTCAAAAAATTAAATAAAATATGTTATAATTTTATAAAACTAAAAATTGTAATTAAAAATGATTATTATAAACATGATTAAATAATCGTTTTCAAAATTTAGTGCCATTGCAAACTTAGAAGGCATAGAATTCATAGTCCTTCCTATGATAGTTTGGTTCATTAGGGATGAAAGTGACATTGCTTGGAAAGATACTTTTATATTACTATTTATATCAAGTAAATAAATATATATTACTATGGAGTGTGTCTCGTATTTATGAGCAGACGTCACGACGAGATGACCATGATGTCTCGACGAGAAGATTGACCACGTCTCGACAACGCAAAGAACGACATCTCGACAAGGAGCATGCAACTTGTGCTCCAATTCAATCGGGTTTTCTTCTCTTAGTTAAAATCTGCTGTTGTTTCTTAGTTAAACTCTTATTAGTCTAGGTTATTTTAGTCATATTTAATCTACAGATTTAGCCTATAAAAGGGACTGTTGTAACTTAGAATAACAATCTTCACCATCTTTAAGATTGAGAGAGTTTTGTGAGTTTTGGGGAGTTTTAGATTTTAACCAGAGTGCTTTGTTTTTTGGGATTTAGTGTTGTTTGTTGAGATTATCTCCATCTTGTACTCTTTCGATTTTTTCTCATCTAGTGAAGTCTCATTTGCCTTGATTTTTTGTCCTCTTCTTTAGAGGAATTTTTCCACGTAAATATTTGTGTGTTTGATCTTTTTAAATTTTACTTTTATTTTCTCATTGCATATACAGGTTGATCCCTAACTGTAACACCCCTTACCCATATTCGACACAGGAATAGGGTACGTCCAATTTCTGGACTTATACACAAGCAATCATACAAAATCGAGATGTAAATTTCCATCCAAATTTAAAACTTTTCACAAACATTCATAACGTCCCTAAAGCGAGCCTACGAGGCCCAAAAATACATTGGAAGCGGTTTGGGCCTAAACCGAGAACTTTAGAAATTTTCACAACACTTAGAAAATTTTTCATGTTTTAAGAGTCACACGCCCAAGTGGCTTGGGACATGCCCGTGTGGGCAGGCCGTGTGTCACACATGCTCGTGTCCCTAACCCGTGTAACTCACTATTTGTCACCCAAGAACAAATTAAAGTCACACGGCCAAGTCACACGCCCGTGTGCTAGGCCCTGTGGTCGATTTAAAATTTATGATTTTTCATAAAATAGGTGTAGACTTCACACGCCCAGGGCACACTCCTGTGCTTGAGGCCGTGTCATCCACACGGCTGAGACACACGCCCGTGTCTCTGCCTGAGTGCTTAATTCTGAGCATTCTATTTTGCAACAATTAAGGTGCAGGGGACACACGGCTAGAACACACATCCATGGGGCAAGACGTGTGTCACATACGGCCTAGACAAACGCCCGTGTGTCTACCTGTGTGGACAAAAACAAGGCTATTTACCAAGCCATTTTGTCACCCTTTTATGCACACACCTACACAACAAAACATAACACCAACCTAAGTAATTACATTCAACCACTTCAGCCACAATCAAGACATCTACACATCATTCCTATGCTACCAGTTATCACATACAAACATCACATACTTATCAATTTAAACCATGCAAATTTCCAAATCCATGAAAACATCACCATATGCATATATATATTTAAACCAATATTAGCCAATTTCAGTGGCCATTTGCAAAATGAGTTATCAACCAACAAAAGCCAATACATTTGGCCAAATCAATTATGACACATAACAAAATAACCAAGTCTCTATACATGCCATAACTCAAAATGTCAAATTCATTAGTACCCAAAATAATCAGTTGATAGTGTGAGTGGATCTCTGACAGTCTCCGATCCCCGAGTTAGCTTGGTGACACTATAAGACAAGGGAAAGAAAAGGGAGTAAGCTTTAAAGCATAGTAAGTTCCTATGCAAATAATAAACATCATAAACACATATTTAACATACAATTGACATGAGATAAATTAACATAAATGTTATTACAAATCTCAGAGCCACACTTACTCAATCATAACTTTACCGAGGGTTCATCACATATCGAGCTCATTACGTATGAGTTTTACATACATACTGGAGTCATCTTTAATTGGATCTACACACAATTCATCTTTAACATACTCTTTAAATTATCCGTCGAACCACTTGGAATACTAAAGGATACTCGGGAGTTCCGTACACACGGTACCATACCAATGCCATATCCCAGATATGGTCTTACATGTAATCTCGTATCGATGCCAATAGCCCAACTATGGTCTTACACGAAGCCTCGTATCAATACGATATCCCAGATATGGTCTTACACGAAGTCTCATATTGATGTCATATCCTAGATATGGTCTTACACATAATCTCAATAACCCTAATGTCATGACATTTGTATCCTATCTATTCCTAAAGTTTAACCGGGATTTCATGCTTTTCGTAACTTTGTCGCATACGTTGAAGGGTCAATCACAATTCATACAATAATAAAGAATTTAAAACATGTTTTAAATGATGCATTATTTACATACGAACTTACCTCGGTACAAAAATAGTAGAAATATGACCTACTCGTCAAACATCTTATTTTTTTCCCCAATCTAGGTCCGAACCTCGTTTCTCTTGATCTATAATAGTAAATTGAACTCATTTATCATTCACATTAATCAAATCAGTTCAAAAATCACATTATGGAAAAATTACATTTTTGGCCCTAAACTTTAACATTTTTACACTTTGGTCCCCAGACTCGTAAATTGAAATAGATTCAATTTCTTCGATTCCCAAGCCTAGAAAAACCTATTTTATGCTTTTAACAACCCAAAATTTTCATTTAATCACAATTTTACACACATTTTATAACCTTTTTACAAATTGGTCCTTTTGACATTTTCATCAAAAATCACCTGGCAAAAGTTGTTTATCTTACATCTAACATACATTTTCTACCATTAGACATCGAAATGCACAAATATTCTTCATGGTTAAAATTTTAGAATTCGATTTTCTTTCAAATTAGTCTTTGAAATAGCTAGATTAAGTTACAAGGATCTCAAAAACATAAAAATCATTAAAAACGGGGCTAGAACGGACTTACAATCGAGCTTGGAAGATAAACAAACCCTAGATATGGTTCCCCCTCGAGAATTTCAGCCATGGGAAGAAGATGGACAAAAATTGGCTTTTAATTTGATTTTTAATTCATTTATTAGCTAAATGACCAAAATGTCCCTAACTTAAAACATAAAATTTCTCTTACTTCATGCTTATTTTTGTCTACTAATTTAACAAATGGTCTACTTACCAACTAAGGACCTTCAATTTAAAATTTCATAACAATTAGACACCTTTAGCATACAGAACTCAACTTTTGTACTTTTTACAATTTAGTCCTTTTTGCTAAATTGAGTGCTCAAACGTCAAAATTTTCGAATGAAATTTTCACGAAATCATTCCATAAAATTGTAGACCATAAAAATGTAATAAAATAAGTTTTAATTTTTCAGATTCGTGATCTCGAAACCACTATTTCTGACTAGGCCCTAAATCGGGTTGTTACAAATCTTCCCCTTTTTAGGGATTTTCATCCCCGAAAATCTTACCAAAAAATAGGTTTGGGTTTTGTTTTCTCATGGCCTCCTCGGGTTCCCGTGTAGTCTCTTCGGCTCCATCTCGTTGCCATAAAACTTTCATTAGGGCTATATTCTTATTTCTCAACTGTTTAACTTCCCGAGCTAAAATCTTGATTAGTTCTTCACCATATGTCATATCCGGTCGAATCTCGATCTCTATTGGAGAAATCACATATGAAGGATCAGAACGATATCGTTGCAACATCGACACATGAAACACATTATGGATCCTTTCCAACTCTCTCGGTAAAGTTAACCGATATGCTACTGGCATTACTCTTTCAACGACTTCGTACGACCCAATGAAACGTGGACTTAACTTGCCTTGACGACCAAATCTCAGAATCTTCTTCCATGAAGATACTTTCAAAATACTTTATCACTGACCTGATATTCGATCTCTTTTCTTTTCAAATCTGCGTATGACTTTTGTCGATCTGAAGTTGCTTTCAAGCAATCACGGATTACCAATCACGGATTACCTTTACTTTTTCTTCGGTTTCCCTAACCAAGTCAACCCTTTGAATCTGTTTCTCACTAAGCTCAGTCCAATATAAGGGTGTTCGGCACTTGCGGCCATACAATGCCTCATAAGGTGCCATCTTAATACTCGATTGAAAACTGTTGTTATAGGCAAAATCGACTAACGGTAGATACTTTTCCCAACTACGCTCGAATTCTAGAACACAACAACGGAGCATATCCACGAGTACCTGAATTGTTCTTTCAGACTGACCGTCGGTTTACGGATGAAATGCGGTACTAAAGTTCAACTTTGTACCCAAAGCCTCTTGTAACTTCTTCCAAAATCTCGAAGTGAACCTCGGATCTCTATTCGAAATAATAGACATAGGCACCCCGTGCAATCTCACAATCTTAGAAATGTACAATTCAGCTAACTTATCAAGTGAGTAGTCAGTACATATTAGAATAAAATAAGCCGATTTTGTTAATCTATCAACAACAACCGAGATGACATCTTTCTTTTTTGGAGTCAAAGGCAATCCAGTTACGAAGTCCATAGTAATCTTATCCCACTTTCACTCAGGTAGCATCACCGGCTGAAGTAAACCCGAAGGTACTTGGTGTTTGACTTTTACTCATTGACAAATCAAACACTTTGAAACAAACTCTGAAATATCTCGTTTCATACCTGTCCACCAATACAATTTCTTCAAATCATTATACATTTTCATACTACTCGGATGCATAGATAAACAACCATTATGTGCTTCATGAAAAATTTTCTAAATAAGTTCATCATTTTTTGGTACACAAATTCTGCCTCGGAACATCAAATAATCATCGGATCTGATATGAAAATCTAAATCATTACCCGATTCACAAAGAAATCTTTTGGCTGTTAAATCACTGTCACATTTCTGAGTTCCACAAATTTGTTGAAGAAATAACGGTCTAGCTCTCAACTCAGCTAGGATCGAACCATTATCGAAAAAAGTCAACTGTGTATTCATTGCTCTCAAAGCAAACAAAGTCTTTCTGTTTAGCGCATTTGCGACTACATTTTCCTTACTTGGGTGCTAATCAATTATTAGCTTGTAATCCTCCAATAACTCGAGCCATCTCCGTTGTCGCAAGTTTAAGTCTTTTTGAGTCATCAAGTATTTTAAACTCCTATGATCAGTAAAGATATGACATTTCTCACCGTACAAATGATGTCTCCAAATTTTTAAAGCGAACACAATGGCAACTAATTCCAAATCATGCGTCAGATAATTCTTCTCATGTGGTTTCAACTGTCTCGAGGCATACGCTATCACCTTGCCCTCTTGTATCAACACACATCCCAATCCATTCAGTGACGCGTCACTATAAGTTATGAATTCTTTTCCTGGTTCAGGTTGCATTAAAATCGGCGTCTTAGTCAATAATGTTTTCAACTTCTCAAAATTTTGTTGACATTTTTTCAGACCATTCAAATTTAACATCTTTCTGCAACAGCTTGGTCATAGGAGTAGCAATCATTGAAAATCCTTTGACAAAATGTCAGTAATAACCGGCTAAGCCCAAAAAGCTTCTAACTTCGGATACATTCCTTGGTGGTTTTCAATCAACAATCGCTGAAATCTTACTTGGATCAACCTGAATACCATCACCTGAAACAATATGTCCCAAAAATCTAACTTCTCAGAGCCAAAACTCACTGTTACTGAATTTAGCAAACAACTGCTTATCTCTCAATGTCTGTAATACAGTTCTCAAGTGCTTGACATGCTTGGACTCGTCTCGAGAATAAATCAGGATATCATCGATGAACACAACCACAAACTTATTTAAATATGGTTGAAAGATTCTATTCATCAAGTCCATAAAAATAGTAGGTGCATTAGTTAGTCCGAAAGACATAACAAGAAATTCATAGTGCCCATACCTTGTCCTAAAAGCAGTTTTTGGCACATTCGACCCTTTGAATCTCAGCTGATAGTAGCCAAATCTTAAATTAATCTTCAAGAATACCGTTGCTCCTCTCAAATGATCAAACAAGTCATCAATCCTTGGTAAAAGATACTTGTTCTTTATAGTCACCTTGTTAAGCTGACGGTAGTCATTACAAAGCCTCATGGATCCGTCTTTCTTTTTTAAAAATAATACGGGAGCACCCTAGAGAGAAAAACTCGGTCTCATAAAACCCTTATCTGTCAACTCTTGCAACTGAGCTTTCAATTCTTTCAGTTCAGTCAGAGCCATTCTATACGAAGTAATAGATATCGGTGAGGTCCTTGGTACTAAATCAATTCCAAACTCGACTTCTCTAATAAGAGGTAACCTAGACAACTCTTTTGGAAACAATTCGGATATTTACAAATTATCGACACTGACTTAATTTTTAATTCAGACATCTTTGTATTCAACACATAAGCAATATAAGCTTCACAACTTTTCCTTACATATTTTTGGGCAGACATCGAAGAAATCATAATAGGTAACTCACTCGACTCATTTGAATCAATCCGAAGAGTTTCACCATTTTCACATTTCAGTTCAATAATCTTTCTTTTACAGTTCACAATGGCATCATGTATTGTCAACCAATCCATACCCAAAATAACATCGAATTCATCAAATGGAAACAACATTAAATCAGCCAAAAAATAGTGACCTCGAATAATCAAAGGACAATTCTTGCAAACTCTATCAACTAACACATGTCTGCCTAAAGGGTTTGACACTTTAATCACAAATTCAGTAAACTTAGCAAGCAAGCTCCTAATAGCTATCAATATCAAACAAAAATAAGAATGAGTCAATCCAGGGTCAATCAGTGCAACTACATTAGTATTATAGAGAGAAAAAGTACCAGTGATAACATCAGGAGATGTCGCTTCTTCGCGAGCACGGATGGCATAGGCTCTAGCAGGTGCTCGAGGTTCAGATCTCACAGCGGTATCTTTCGTCACACCTTTACTACTAGCTCCATTTCCGGTATTCCTCAGTGGCCTACCCCTATTAGTAGTATTACTCGGCTTTACACTCTGAAATTTTTCTTTCTAAGCCATTTCAGGGTAATCTTGGATAAAATACTCTTGGGAGCCACACTTGAAACAAGCCTGGTCATTCATCCTACACTAGCCGGGATCTCTCCTTCCACAATGCTGATATTTGGGTCTGTTAGGCCTTACATTACCCACAGTTTCCATTGAAGTAGCTTGAGCTTTAGAACCAGAGTATTGCTTCCCACAATCTATTGCTTCCCACAATCTCTGTGTGAATACCCAGTTGAAACATTCGAATGGGAATACGTTTTTTTAGATTTCTTTGAATGAGATGGAAACGACTTACTCATCATCTTTTCCTCGAATCTCTAGCTTCACAATCAGCTTTCCTCTTCTCTTTATTCAACTCTTCGGCCTTACAAGCCCGCTCGAGTAACACCACAAATTCTTTCAGCTCTAGGATCCCAACTAACACACGAATGTCCTCATTCAATCCATCCTCAAATCTCTTGCACATGATAGCCTCGGTGGAAACACACTCTTGAGCATATTTACTAAGTCTAACAAATTCTCACTCATATTCTGTCACTAACATCCGAGCCTCTTTTGGCTTAAGAAATTCCTTACGTTTTTGATCGATGAATCGCTGACTAATATATTTCTTTTGGAACTCTTCTTGAAAGAATTCCTATGTAACCCTCTCTCTCGGTACCACCGATACCTGTGTATTATAATAGTGATATATAGGATCTCTCAAAAGTGAGATGGCACACTTTAAACACTCATTCAGTGTGCAGAACAACTCATCAAATATCCTGATGGAGTTTCCGAGCTAAAACTCGGCTCTCTCGGGATCATCATCCACATTAGCTCTGAAGTCTTTGGCTACTTGTTTTTGGATCTTATCAACCGGGGGCTTGTTTATTCTTAAAAATTCCATACCTTGTGGAGCCACGAGAATCGGTCGAGGAATAGGTGGGGGTGGAAGAGGTTGGGCATTCGGGTTTGTTCGAACAAACTCTATATACCACTCATTCATCATATGGAGAAAGGCTTCCCTACCCCCTTCTCCCTGACCAACAGTTAGGGGTCTACTATCAGATGGTGCTACCCCTTAAGCGGAAGCCAACACATTACTTTAAACATCATCATGCTTAGCTCTTGATTAGGATCCATTTACTATACGAAAACACAATTTAAAATTGTCAGGAGTCATCACACTATCACAGTTCATTTATGGCATGTATAGCTAGACACTTACACATGCTCCATTAGTCTGAGAATTGACTAAACCGTAGCTCTGATATCGTTAAATGTAACACCCCTTACCCATATTCAATGTTGGAACAAGGAACGAGGCATTACCAGACTTATACACAAGCAATCATACAAAACTGAGATGTAAATTTCCATCCAAATTTAAAACTTTTCACAAACATTCATAACGTCCCTAAAGCAAGCCTATGAGGCCCAAAATATACATTGGAAGCAGTTCGAGACTAAACCAAGAACTTTAGAAATTTTTACAATAGTTAGAAAATTTTTCATGTTTTAAGAGCCACACGCCCGTGTGGCTTGGGACACGCCGATATGGGCAGACTGTGTGTCACACACACCCGTGTCCCTAACTAGTGTAACTCTCTGTTTATCACCCAAGAACAAATTGAAGTCACACGGCCAAGTCACACACCCATGTGCTAGGCCATGTGGTCAATTTAAAATTTATGTTTTTTCATAAAATAGGTGCAGACTTCTCACGCCCAGGGCACACGCCCGTGCCTGAGGCCGTGTCATCCACAAGGCTGAGACACATGCCCGTGTCTTTGCCCATGTGCTCAATTTTGAGCATTCTATTTTGCAACAATTAAGGTACAAGGACGCACGGCTAGAATACATGCCCATGGGGCAAGCCGTGTGTCACACACAGCCTAGACACACGCCTGTGTGTCTACCCGTGTGGGCAAAAAAAGGCTATTTACCAAGCCATTTTGTCACCCTTTTATGCACATACCTATACAACAAAACATAACATCAACCCAAGTAATTACATTCAACCAATTCATCCACAATCAAGACATCCACACATCATTCACATGCTACCATTTACCACATACAAACATCACATACTTATCAATTTAAACCATGCAAATTTCCAAATCCATGAAAACATCACCATATGCATATATATATTTAAACCAATATTAGCCAATTTCAATGGCCATTTACAAAATGAGTTATCAACCAACAAAAGCCAATACATTTGGCCAAATCAATTATGACACATAACAAAATAACCAAGTCCCTATACATGCCATAACTCAAAATGTCAAATTCATTTGTACCCAAAATAATTAGTTGATAGTGTGAGTGGCTCTCCGACAGTCTCTGATCCCCAAGCTAGCTTGGTGACACTATAAGACAAGGGAAAGAAAAGGGAGTAAGCTTTAAAGCTTAGTAAGTTCCTATGAAAATAATAAGCATTATAAACAAATATTTAACATACAATTGACATGAGATAAATTAACATAAATGTTATTACAAATCTCATAATCACACTTACTCAATCATAACTTTACCAAGGGTTCATCACATATGAGTTTTACGTACATACCTGAGTCATCTCGAATTGGATTTACATACAATTCATCTTTAGCATACTCGTTAAATTACCTGTTGAACCACTTGGAATATTAAAGGATACTCGGGAGTTCCGTACACACAGTACCTATCTATTCCTAAGGTTCAATCGGGATTTCATGCTTGTCGTAAATTTGTCGTATACGTTGAAGGTTCAATCACAATTTATACAATAATAAAGGTTTAAAACATGTTTAAAACGATGCATTATTTACATACGAACTTACCTCAGTACAAAAATAGTAGAAATAGGACCTACTCGTCAAACACCTTGTTTTTCCCCCAATCTAGGTTCGAACCTCGTTTCTCTTGATCTATAATAGTAAATTTAATTCATTTATTATTCACATTACTCAAATCAGTTCAAAAATCACATTATGGAAAAATTACATTTTTGGCCTTAATCTTTGACATTTTTACACTTTGGTCCCTAGGCTTGAAATTGAAGTAGATTCCATTTCTTCGATTCCCTAGCTTAGATGAACCTCATTTATGCTTATAAAAGCCTAAAATTTTCATTTAATTACAATTTTACACACATTTTATAACCTTTTTACAAATTGGTCCTTTGGATATTTTCATCAAAAATCACCTAGCAAAAGTTGTTTATCTTACATCTAACATACATTTTTTACCATTAGACATCAAAATGCAAAAATATTGTTCATGGGTAAAATTTTAGACTTTTATTTTCCTTCAAATTAGTCCTTGAAATAGCTAGATTAGGTTACAAGGATTTCAAAAACATAAAAATCATTAAAAACGGGGCTAGAACGGACTTACAATCGAGCTTGGAAGATGAACAAACCCTATTTATGGTTCCCCCTTGAGAATTTCGGCCATGGGAAGAAGATGGACAAAAATTGGCTTTTAATTTAATTTTTAATTCATTTATTAACCAAATGACCAAAATGTCCCTAACTTAAAACATAAAATTCCTCTTACTTCATGTCAATTTTTGTCTCCTAACTTAAAAAATAGTCTAATTACGAACTAAATACCTTCAATTTAAAATTTCATAACAATTCGACACCTCTAGGATATAGAACTCAACTTTTGCATTTTTTACAATTTAGTCCTTTTTGCTAAATTGAGTGCTCAAACGTCAAAATTTTTGAACGAAATTTTCATGAAATCATTTCATAAAATTTTAGACCATAAAAATGTAAAAAAAATAAGTTTTACTACGTGGTTCGTGGTCCCAAAACCACTATTTCCAACTAGGCCCTAAATCGGGTTGTTACACTAACAATTACATTACAAGGCTATGTATAAAAATAAATAAATAGTCATGTTCACCTTACAATAGTTTGACGTGTGACACTCTTCATTTAAAACACTTATTTTCAATTTGAGTAAATTACTCTTTTATTCCTTACCTTTTAAATTTCTAAAGTTATTTAATGTCTTTTGTTTAAATTTATTTTTTTAGAATTTTTAATCTGTTGAATATAAAGTTGGGTTTAAATAAATTACCTCTTCGTTTTAAAATTTTACTTAATTGAATTAACTTTTAATTTTTTAATATTAAAATTATTAAATATTAAATTCTTAAACTTAAAATATAGGTTTAAAACATATTAATAGCATTTATCAAGCAAATATAATAAAAGTTAACTACATTTATTAATTAAAGTAAATCAAAGATAATTATAAAATTATAAAAAAATCAAATATTGACAATTTTAACATTGGGGCAATTTATTTTAAAAATATATAATAAAGAACTTATAATAAATTATTAGTAATATTATTTAAATAGTAAATTCATATTATTATTTAAATCATGATGAATTTTTCTATTCTTTAATATAAAATATTTTTAAGATTAAATAACATTAATATAATTAGGGTGTGTTTGATAACAATTGAAAGTTTTCACTTTATTAGAAGTGAAAATTTTCAGCAATTAATTTTTTAATTGTGTTTAATAACTATATTAACTTTTTACATAATATATAATTTTCTACAAAAAAAATTGAATATAATTAAGTATGTAGATAACTACTTATTAAATAATGTTTAATCTAAAAAAAAGAAAGCAAATGATATTTATCTATTACTATTTACTTTATAATATATATATATATATATATATATATATATATATATATATATATATATATAAGAGAAAAAATCCATATTCATTAATAAGCCAAGTTGGAAAAAAAAAAACAAGGATAAAACAAAGGGAACGATCATATAAAGTAGATGATTTCTTAGCATTAATAATATTAGCAATAGTGAAAGGACAATTTGTAAAATCCGTGTAGTTCGCTCTCAATAAAGTTCCCATTGCTAAAACACGAGTAAACTTATTAGCGTACTTATGAATCCAACATAACCAAAAACGGTTGAAGACAATAGAAACACAATCCTTTAGTAATAAGCTTGAATTAGAGGCATCCATTCCATCAAGATGAAAAACTTGCCAAAGCCTTTGACTATTAGTCTCCATTACAATATTATCTAAATGCAAAGACTTGAGTCAGGAAAGAGCTTCTTGTACCACTAGAATTTCTGTATTGTTTAAAGTTATTAATAATTAGAAGATTAAAATGTCCTATAAGTTTCTATACTTTTAGTACATTTGGAATTTAGTCCCTCTACTTTTATTTCAAAGGATTTAGCCACTCTATTTTTTATATTTAAAAATGCAAGTCTAATTATTAACATTGTTACCAACAAGTGTTGGGTGAAGTGGCATGGCACATCGCACTCCCAAGGGGAGAACGTAGTTTGAACCTTGGAGATGATATTGTTAGAAGGGCCAACTACAAACCTTGAACATGAATTGTAAAATGGAGATGAATAGCACTTAAAAATTATTAACATTGTCAATTTTTATTATTAAATTGAGGTGCATCATAACGTAAATTTTTTAATTATATTACTACCAAGTGAGTATTTTTCTTACTTTAAAATGTCACACTAAGAAAATTAACAAAAAAAATTTTAACAGTGTTAACAATAGGGCCTAAATTTTGATATTTTAAAAGTAGATGAACTAAATTTCTTGAAATAAAAATGTAATCTCCTTAACCCGTCCTAGACGTTATGTCCAGATCGTGAAGGTCACATGGGCGACCGTAATAGCATAGTAAAACAATCAGATTCAAAAGTTTACTTTTGAAAACGTTTGCTTATTCTACGAAGAATATATTTGAGTAATTTTCTTAGTTTAATAAAAATTGTTGGGCTTTAAGTCAAATTGGGTTGGGGTTATCTTGTAAAAACTCTTATGTCATTTGGAAAACTTAGTTGATCTTAAATTTTACAAAAGAAAAAAAAAAACGTTTGCTATTAAACTAGTTTAAAATTTAAAGACTAATTTGTAGAGGTTTTGGTATTTTTGAAACCTTTGTAAAATTTCTTGATTAAATATCTTTTTAGAAATCTAATTTCAATTACGTAATGAAAAAAGTGTTTTTAACCAATTTAACATTTAAAACCAGGTTTCATGCATATTTGAGCATAATAATAAGTTTGTTCAGTTTTAAACGTTTTTGCATGTAATGTGATCTAAAACCAACAAAAAATAGCTCATGCCACAGTCCAAATAAATTATTACATTCCCCAAATAAATATTTATAAATTAAAGTAAAAATACTTTTTAAAATAGAAAGTTCGAGATGATCCTCCATATGTCAAGTCCAAATCCTAAACTCGTGGATTATCTATAAAGATAGTAAACTAATGAGTGAGTTAGAGCTCAGTGTTAGTCTTAACACACAAGTTTTTCAGTTGCAATAGGATAGAATAACAATCAAGCTAACAACAACATAGTATAACTAGAATGATGAAAATGTGCTAGTGTACACAATCGTATCAAGTAATAAAGTAACAAGTAATGTTGAGTTATCATACCCATAAGGACTGTGCAAGCGAATATTTATGTAATGTAAATTAAACAAATTGGTGATGAAAAATATGTTGTTTTGAAAAGGTGATCTAAAAATCAAACTAATTTAACTAAGTGGTTAACTAAGAAAATAAAATTCTAATGCATGATTTCTAAAAACGAGTTTAATCAATATGACATAAATGTGTTAGATCAATTTTATTTTTTAAATTAGAATAATTAAAACTATGTTCATGTTGTTATGAATAATTTCACGATAACTTGGTATCCTGTTAACTAATGCACATACGTACTTACTAAATCCATTAATCTCTTAAACATATTTCTATGTCAATTCAAACAATTAATCAAATTTTCATAAGCAAGTATAAGATAAAGTGAGGTAAAAATATATTCCTATATTGAAATAATTTAATCACAATAATCTTACAAGTTATGCAACGCTAAAGCATTGTTTAATACCATCACTAATTTAACCATCAACTACCTTAGAAGATTAAACATGCACCAATTAAATACTGTGTCAATTAATTGTAATTTTAATCCGTTTAATAATTAATTCAATTGTTACCTTACAATTAAAATGCAAGCATAACATAGGCATGATTTTATTTAATTGAACAATTTACCAATGCCTAATAACAACTGGTGATCGTTTTATGAACCACTAAACTAAACTACGATCACGACTTAGGCAAGCGCACCTATCGAATGGTAGTATAGTTATGGTGAGTCCAGAATATCGTATTCACAAGGACTAAAAGTACTAGTATTAACTACCTTTTTATTATTTAGCCTAAAATATAAGAGATTTGTTTTAATCTAAAATTAACTAACTACTTAACTACTGAACGTGATAGAGAACTAATTGGGAAAATTACTTGAAGAAAACTTATAAAGAGGACAATACCCAGGAAAGAATCCACCTAGACTTCACTTATTATTCTGACTCTAAATCAAACGATTTATTCACTTGCCTTGATCCGTAGAAATCCCTAAATTATATTAATATCTCTTTCGAGACTAAAAACAATTGACTCTAGGTTGATTAATTGAAATCTCTTTCTAATTAAAACCCCTATTGTCGTATTAACTCAATCTATGGATTCCCTTATTAGATTTGACTCTAATCCGGCAGATTTCTATTTCTAGGGTTGCATGCAACTCCGCTTAATTATGGTAGATCTACTCTTAAACAGGGACTTTGCTCCACCGAATAAGCACATCAACTTGAATTAATATCCTGAGAATATTAGATCCAGAAATTAGAACATATAATAAAGAACAAGTATTTATCATTAAATTCAGAAAATTAAATAATAAGATTCGTCATAGGTTTCATCCTTTCTAGGTATTTAGGGAGTTTAGTTCATACTAATGGGGAAAAACATCTCAAAAATAGAAAAACTACAAAACATAAAGAAAACCCAAAAACTTTGGAAGAAATTGAAGGGAGATCTTTAGTCTTGGAGGAGATCCTACTTCCGGGATGACTTCGACGGTGTCTCTTCGAGTCTTTTCTGCTATCTGCCTCGTATATCCCCTTAGGTCTTCTTCTAGTGTGTTTATATAGACTTTAGAATGCTCAGAAACCCTAAAAATTGGCTTTTTCTGCGTGTTTGGGAAACATAGAGCGACATTGATAAGGGCTGGCACATGGGCGTGTGGCCAGCCTGTGTGGATCACTTGGGCGTGTGCCCAGCCCGTGTGGATCCTGAAAACTCTGATTTTGGCTGCTTTTTCGCTCCTTTTGCTCCCAAATGCTCTCCTAAGTATAGAAACATGAATTTAAGGGATTAGGAGCATCAAATTCACTAATTCTCATCATAAATCATCCAAAAATACGCCAAGCATGGAATTAAAATATGTTACATTTATGGTTTATCAACAACACAAACACAATTTTAATAATTCAAGTGGACATAATGCAATTAATCTAACACAAATGAAATTTAAGTCATTTTAATTAATGCAAGAACATCAGCACAACAAATAATCATATTTATGATCACAACATAAGCTGAAAAGATTAAGAAAAGAGAACTAGAAAAACAAATCTTAGTGATCTTCTGATGCCAAACTAGGGCACTCCTCTCTTCTCTGCTCGTTCTGTTGATCCAAGGCCTTCACGAACATTTGATTGCTACTGGTCCAAGGGACATGATAGCTTTTTTTCAAGAGAGGAAATCGACAAGGGAAGAAAGAAAATTGAAAAGCAACTAGAAGGGAAAAAGGAGAAATATGAGAGAAAAGATGTGTGAAGTGAGGCATGAAAAATAGCATCCAATCCCCTTTCCCATGACTGGCCATGTGTAACACCCCTAACCCGTATCAATCGTTAGAATAGAGTTACAGAGCATTACTGAAAGTTTACAACTCAAAACTATCAAATATTCAAAACATTTAAATCATAACATCATTCATAGCAAAATCAATCAATCTTACACATATTGTCCCTTATACGAGCCTTCGAGGCCCTAAAAGCACATTAGAAATGAATTGGGACTAAATAAAAAACATATAGAATTTTTAGGAAAAAGTTAAAAAATTTCATACTGTATGGGGTCACACGGCCGTGTGACTCACACGGTTGAGACACACGCCCGTGTCTTAGGTTGTGTGGGCATTCAAAATAGGGACGCATGGCCGTGTCCGAGCCTGTGCCCATGCCAGTGTAACTCTCTAACTTGGGTCACACGGCCAAGCCACACACCTATGTGCCAGGCCGTGTACCTCTTGAAATGACCTCACATACTCGTGTGCCAGGCCATGTAATTGCTTGACTTGCAACCATTTGAAACCTACAGGGGACATACGGCTGTGTCGCATGGCTGTGTGTCACACATGGTTGAGACGTAGGCCCGTGTGGACAAAAAATAGGTCATTTTCAAGCCCTTTTACTCACCCAAAACTTGGTCATTTACACAAGCAAAATGCACCTATTTTAATGTAGCCAAATTGTACCTAACTCATGCTTATTCAAACTAGATCATCATAGTATTTAACCATACAACCAATATGCCTAAAAGGCACCTCAATCACAACAATCAAACTTGATTATACATTTGCTAAGTTTAGCTATAAATCGACCAATCATTGGAACTAATTCTATACCAACATTTACCACAATGTTCACATACCAATCATACTCAAATATACCAATTTGACCATTCAACAACTATCATCACTAAACCTTAGCAAACTTGGCCATATACCAACCATGTAACAGTCCGATTTAGACCCTAATTGGAACGGTGGTTTTGGGACCACTAATCCGAGTTAGAAAAATATTTAAATATTAATTTTCAAGTTTATTATATGTGAATTTTCATGTGTGAAAGTTTCATATGAAAATTTGATTGTTTGTATGCTTAATTTAATAATAAGACTTAATTGCATAAAATAAAAATTTAGTGGTTATTGGTGAAAGGGCCGAATAGTGGTTTTTCTTCTAATTTAGGGGCTTTAAGTTGCAAATTACAAATGATATATTGTAATGGACGGTAAAAGACAACCATTATATGGTTTTGTTATTATTTTATAAAGGTTGTTTATGTAATTTGGTTAATAATGTTATATAACATAAAACATAAAATAATTAAAAGCCATGGTTCCTTATTTTGCATGACCAAATATAAAGAAAAGAAAAAAAGAAGCAAGAGTTCCTTAGGTTTGGCCATTGTTGGAACTTGATTAAATGTAAGTTTTAGCTCGGTTTTTGATAATTTTTATGTTTTTGAGATTGTTGCTTTGAGTACTATCCGACCCATGCTTAAATTTCTGATTTTGATGCATATTTTGAGTTATGCCATTGATGAATCTTTGATCTTTGTGATTTTTGATGATGAAATATCAAAAATATGTTTTAGATTAACATGTTTTGTATTGTAGTTTTTGAAGATTTTGAGTAATTTGGAATAAATTGAAAAAAATAATAAATTGAGGGACTAAAATGTGAAATAAATGAAATATATGGACTAGTATGAGCATAAGGAAGATTCGGCCTAACTATGATGTGGTGAGATTTTGTGTATTTTGTGTTTTGTGCAATTAGGACTAATTTGTAAAAGTATGAAATATTAGGGGTAAAATGGTAATTTTCCCATTTATGTGTTGTTGGATTAAATTGAATGAAATTGTGTTTAAATGAGGTTAATTTGAAATTATATAGATCAAGAACAAATGAAATCAGACTTGGATCGGGGAAAAGCAAAAATAGTCGAATAGCCGATTTGTAACGTTCGTCGATATCCGAGGTAAGTTTTTAAGCAATTAGACATCATTTATCTTGATTGTAACTTAGTTTAATATTTTTTTATGGAACCTATAGATTCATAAAAGAGTTAGCCGAATGTGTTTGAGTATAGAAATACTATATTTGAATTTAATTCGACAGGGTTATATCATTTAAAAGTTCGTATGATTTATGTGGAATATATGGAGTTTTTGTTATATGAATGGTGTATGAGATAGCATTATAATAGTGATATTCAAGCTTTAAGCCTAGCAAGCTTTATGCTGGTGAATGTAATCGGGCTTTATGCCTAGCAGGCTTATTGCCGGTGAAAAATATCAGACCTTGAGTCTAGCAGGCCTTGTGCCGGTGTGTGATTCAGGCTTATGCCTAGCAGGTTTTATGCCGGTGATTTATTTCAAGTCTTTGTCTATAAGACTTCACATTGATGTGGAAATTGAGCAAGTAAGTTGATTTAAATGACTTCTATATTCGGCCACATAGGTATGTACATATGTGATAATATATTGAACTTGTATATTCGACTACATGTGAGGTTATATTGAATTTGTATATTCGGCCACATGTGATGTTTTATTGAACTTGAACAATAGGTTACATGTGATGTTATATTGAACTTATATATTCGACCATATGAGGTGATATAGTGAACCTTGTGTATTTGGCCATATAGGTAAGTATATATATGTGGTGTTATAATTGACCTTGAACATTTGGCTAATGTAACTTATTTGTGTTAAAGTATAACATGTATGATACAATTTGTCTTGTTTGAAATGTTTTGATTATTCATTTTTGTTGTTTAATTTGCTTAAGGCTTACTAAGCTAAGTTAGCTTACTCTGTGTATTTTTGTTACTCTATTTTATAGATTTTGGTTGCAAGTTACGAGCTCGGGGATCATCATCGAATCATCCACACTATCGTCAACTTTTAGTATTTTTATAAAAGTTTATTTTCGAACATATGGCATGTATAGGCTACATTGCTATAAATTTCAGATATGTTTGAAGTGTTGTATATATTATGCCATGCGAAAATGGCTAATTTGATATATAAGTATTTGTCGTATTGATCATGGTTTTTGTGCGTGCTATGTTTGTTTGTAAGTTATGCTCAAATGATGATTTCATGTTTTGAGAAGCCATTGACGCTTTCTAAGGTTCGGCTATTGCATGGTCTAATGGGCGAGTATTTTTTTCTCAATTTTTGATGATTTCTATGTTTTTGTAATCGTTGCAGCTCAATCTAGCTAGCCTGTACCATAGATTTCGAAACTGTTAAATATTTTGAGAGTTGCCATTGTTGAACCTATGTGTTCTTTGATGTTTAATGTTGAAATGTGAATTTTTGATGATAGATTTTTATGTTTTGTAAAGTGATTTTTGATGAAAATGCATAATATGGATTAAATTGTGAAATGTGCAAATTGAGTGGTTAAAATGTGAAATAAATGAAAGTTTTGGGCTACTAGGGACCTATGAATAATTCGGCCAGGCTTGGGTTTATTGAAATTATGTGAATTTTGTGTATTTGTGAATTAAGGACTAAATTGATTAAATGTGAAAGTTTAGGGGCTAATGTAAAAATAGGCCTAAATGTATGTCTTAGACTAAATTGAATGACTGGTTGATTTAATAAGTTAATTTTGATTATATTTAGATCAAGAAAAGAGGAATCCAGAATTAGATTGGGGGAAAAGTAAGGTTATCGAGTAGTTGATCCGATCTGTCAATTTTGAATACGAGGTAAGTTCGTATGCTATAATTTCATTATAGAAGTATGTTGAAAGCTTTGATATTGCATAAACTGTGATTATGAGATTATGGATAATGTTCGAATTGTGAAAGCGACTCTACGAATGCATTCGATAATAGAAACGAAAAATATGAAAGCTCGATTGAACTTAGGAATAGATTTGTGTCATGTTATTAGATGATAAGTTGAGTTGGCTTCGGGCCATGATATTAGCACTTCAGGTGTGAGTTATATCGATTTGGCTTCGGGCCATGCATATCGGATGATTTGGCTTCGGGCCATGATAATTGTTATTCGGATAAGTTACCTTGACTTGGCTATGGGCCATGGTATAGGTACTTATTGTATGAGACTATTGAGTATCCAATTTTTATTCTGAATGGTTCAACAGGTAAACGAATGATGTGGTTGAGAAAGAGGTTAGTACAAGGCGATACAGGTATGTACAAAACCTATTTGAGTCTAAAATAGAGAAAGTTCAATGAGATGGTATTTAAATCATGTTTTAAGACATGAGAAAGGTTTGTAGTTAATGTGAAATTGGTTGATTTATATTTATTCGATGAATTAAATTATTTACATATGAGCTTACTAAGCTATGAAGCTTACTTCGTGTCATTTTTCTATGTTTTATAGTGAATCAAGGCTAGCTTGGATCCGGAAGTTGTCGAGAACATCATTGCACTATCGAACATCTATTTGGTACTTTTGTGTTTTGTATATATGGTATATGGCATGTATAGGTTAGATGAGGTATTTTGGTTATGATTATAGCCATGAGAGTTGGCTTGTAAATGATGTTAATGTTGATATGTGTTTGGCTAATAGAAATGACTTGTAAATATATATGTTTTGTTTTTTATATATAGCCATGTGTGATGGCTTATTTTGACATGTTTGGTATGTGTATGGTTAATTGAATTGTGGAGTTTAAATGCTTGAGAAATTCTTTAATGAATTATGATTTTAGAAGTTGAGTTGATAAGCATTTGATTAGGTAAAGGGCATTGAATTGAGTATTGAATTTGGTTGAAATGGATATTGTATGAATTGTGCTTTTGTTTGATGATTTTGACTGCCTAATTGAATGATGAAATGGTACCATTTTGGTTGTTTAGGTGAGCATGAGTTGGGGTGGCAAATTGGCCTTGCAAATGACCTATTTTTGTCCACACGGGCATGTGTCTCAGTCGTGTGCAACACACGATCATGTTATACGGCCGTGTGTCCCCTGGTGTTGTTATTAAAATGAAGTCAATATGTCCCACACGGTCTAACACACGGGCGTGTGACTAGCTGTGTGGTACAAGTTAGTATACCTCATAATTGGCACATGGCCTAACACACGGGCGTGTGACATGCCGTGTTGGCACATGGACGTGTCCTCGGTCGTGTGATACAAGTCAGTATGTATGACCTGTTTCCACACGGCCTGAGACACGAGTGTGTCTGGAGCCGTGTGCGGCGTGTGACCCCTGTATGGTTGAAATTTTACTAAGTTTCCAAAATTTTCGTATGATATCGGTTTAGTCTTGAACCACTTCTAAAACATGTTTAAGGTCTCGTAGGCCCTTATAAGGACAATGTGATTGTGTTGAATGATTTATGTGAATGAATACTTTATGGTTGATAATTGTATACTATACGTTGTGTATTGATCGGTAATACCTCGTTACCCTACTCAAGTGACAGATACGGGTTAGGGGCGTTACAGTTTTTGGTCCACATGGCTGTGTGCCGCTTAAAAAGCTAGGATAATTTTCTAGTCACACGGCCTAAGATGAGTCACATGGGCTGGCACAAGACCGTGTGACCTCTGTTGGGAATTTTTTCGATTGCACATGGCCTGTGGAGTTTTCACACGGCTTGAGGCATGACTGTGTCTCCTTTGTTTCTTAATTGTGAAATTTGTCATACGGGCACAGGGAGTTACATAGCCTGCCCACACGACTATGTACCTCAGCCACACAATCGTGTATCTTAGCCACACGGCCGTATACCCTTGTCACATGATTTGAAACCTCCCACACTACCTGGCCACATGGCCGTATGGTCGTATTTTTGCAGTTTTTTTTCCTTTTTTTTGCAAATTGATTTGTTGTAGTCCCTGAATGATCCCTTGCATGTTAAAATCTCCATATGAGTGATTGAGACACTAATACTCGTTGTTGGCTGGTATAATACAGACTAGATATATTTATATATATATATATATATTTTATGTTTGAATTTTGTTATTAGGATAGATTGCTAGTAAGACTTTGTTATGCTAAATTCTTATATGAGATTGTATGGATATGTTAATCAGTATTTATGCGGGTTGTTGGCTTTGCTAATTTGTATTGATTGCAAGCATGTTTCAAATCATTTAAACTGAATATGAGCATTTCTGACTCAGTATATTCCAATGTGTTTATTCATTTGCATTAACATCATGGCTGGGATATGATCATGAAGTGAAAGAAGTGTGATTTGGCAATTAAACTGCATTGATAATATTTGGCGGTAATTCCGCAACAATGTTGGCAGCTTGACTGCATAACATTCAAATGGGATGTGATCGTATTCAGGTGTGTATTGGTTGGATGGGTCCACCATAACCCAAATTGGTGTGTAGTGGATGGAAAGGTCTAGTGTACCCTTATCGGTGCAGGTTGGATGATGGAATTGGTGTGTAGCGGTACGATAGGTAGGATTTTGTGCCATATTACATTTGAATATGATTTGCATATTTCTTTAGTGATAAAGTATTCTGATGTATGATATGATTAGAATTTGGCTATTGTATGTTTGATCGACTGTTTATTACTGTATTGTTTGCTTTTGTTCTTGACTCACATTGAGCTTTGTAGCTCACACCCTTAGTTGAACCTTTTCATGTAATTCACGAGGTTAGGCCTCGGACTCAGCAAATCGAAGGTCCCGGGGTTTCACCTCTCGATTTGGTTTAAATAAGGGTTTTCCTAAGATATAATAATTTATTTTCAATCGGATTTGTAAATAAGTTTATATGAAATGTGGTATGGGTTTTGACTTTCAATTCGTAAGTTGTGGTTTCATGCACGAGCTTTGGTAATTGGATTAACAACTCTTTCCTTTAAAAGTTTTAGAACAAGTATTAGTTTTAAATTCATTATTTTTCAATAAAAAGTAGAACGAAAGAATTTTCGTTGCTACACTGGTTTGAGACTTTAGTTAACAAATTGCTAAACTTGAAATGTTTGCAAAGTGAATAAGGAAATGTTAATTTGGCATTAATTTAATTGAAGCGACGATTAAACTAATGTTTGGTAAACGTAAGATAAATCTATTATTGAATTTGGTTAAACATGAGCAAAAATGGTTCCAGAAAAAGTTTTGTGAAGTTTGAACTATTTATTTGTTCTAATTAATTTCAGTGGACAATGTGACCTTCAGAATTCGGTTAAAACTTCTAGGCCAGGTTTTGGGGTGTTGCAGGGAGGGGTTTGAATGGCTTGTAGGAGAAGTTCAAGGGCTGATTTGCAAGTGTAAAAATCAGCCAAAATAAGCTGATTGGAACAGCTATATCGGACGGTTTGGGCTGCTATTTTCTTAGCGGATCAGTCATATTGACTTAGCATATTTGGGCTCTTTATCTTCATTAGGCTATAATAAAATTTTAACCCAATTGTGTTGGATCAAAAATAATTATTGAATTATTCAAGGAATATAATTTGGGCCGTCCATGGCTGGAAAATAATTAGCTAGACTCTTGGGTCAGTTGATATGAAAAGTGCTTCAATGGTCCAACTTTTTCAAGATGATTGCTGAGTCAATTTTTCACCCTTTGTGCAAAACTGTCAAAAGTAGATCAAATTGTGCAAATTTATTATAAAAATAATTAAAATTCAATATGTTTCATATATTGAGTGCTAATTAATTATTTTATAATTAAAGTATGAAATTCGACAAAAAATACTTAGAAACTGCATGAATTAGTGCTTAAAAGGTGCTAAAAAAGTTTATATATTCCTGTGTTTCCAACCCCCAATAAAAATTATTTTAAAATTCTTTTTCGACCCAAATTAATTATTTTCACTAATAATTATTTAATTACTTTAAAATTAATTTTCCAAAAATATTTTAATTTTTCTAGATTATTGGTTAATCGGTTTTAGATGAAATTGATTTCCTAAATTAAATTAAAAATTACTATTAACCCGATAAATTCCTAAATTCACGATTGAAACCCGAAAAATATACCTGAAACTACTAGGCCTGGTTTAAGGATATTACAACCATACTTACTGAAAATTAGCTAGTTTTGTCGAAAATGCGATTTCATCACTCAAATCTAGTTTCTAAACCTTAATTTTGATTCCAAACATTCTAAAAATTATCTAATTACATATTTAAACCTTCAATTTAGGCCGATTACACAGATCTCATTTTTCTGGAAGAATCAAGCTAAACATATTCATTAAAAAGGAGAAAAATGTCCAAATCCTTTGAATTCCTTAAAGATCTTTAAAATTGACTTTAAAAACCTTTTAATAGAATCAAAATAAATTGAAATAGCTTTAAAACCACAACTTACCTTAGTAAAATGAGATCTACGATTATCAAGCTTAAAATCAACTTATTTATTGATATCTTGATTTAATCAATGAAAACTCAATTTGAAAAGCTAACACACTTAGTTTGATCATGAAAAGTCAGAATGTTACGTCAATTTTGCAAAATCAATGAGCTAGGAAGCTAATTAGAGTTTTGAACGTGTGAAGAACTTTAGAGAAATTGAGGTTGAAAACTTGAGTATTCTTTAAAATTGAAGAGAGATTTTATGTTTGGAGAGCTTGAAAATCAAAGGGGATGAACTGATTTTGGGAGAAAAGCTTTGATTTGGTGCTTACCAAATTTTTGAAGAAGATGAAGAATAGGAGGGGAGGAGACGGTGGGGTTTGTTAAAGAAGGAAGATGAGCAATTTTTTTTAAATGAAGGGAAAATTGCATTTTAAAAACTCTCAATTTTCCAATTTTTTCAATTCAGTCCTTAGTTTAATTAAAACACATTTTTCTCAATTATTTTCAAACTCGATTTTTTTAAAAAAAAAATCTGTTTTACCGTAATTAATTCTCAAACACTCAATTTTAATTTCTTAACCTAAAATTATTAATTATATTTATTTTAATATTTTATTTAATTAATTCCTAAGTATTTTAATGTTCTAACTTTATTATGATTTTCGGTTCACTAACTCTCGACTTACTATCCTGATTCTACTAGCCTTGCTTTTTGGATGTGACTGTAACTCAAAATTTATAGTTTTGTCCCTATTTCTTACATTTTACAATTTTCTCCCATTTTTTAGGTTTTAGTCTTCCCTTTTTATTTCAAATTTTACTATTTTGACCCAAAATTTTATGATTTATTCAGTTTAGGCCGTAACTGAATCCCAAACTATTTTAATGTTTAATTTTATCCAATTAAGTCCCTGATAGTATGATTTATGTTTGAATCCATGATTGAGTAAATTTTTATAGTATTTATATAAATATTTGCATGAACTGTGGACAGTACATATGACTATTGTACTTAAATTTGGGACTGAAACTACGACATGCCTTATGTTATTGTTAAGCCAAATGCTTAATAAGCATGACTATTTGCTACTAAGTTGATATGTTATAAGCATATTATTTTCTTCTATGTTAAACTATTATAAGCATATTGATTGCTATCGTATTATTCTGTTGAAAGCATAACTAAATCCTATCCTATTGATCCGTTTGAGCTTACCATATTGCATTGCATTGGGTGGGTTGATGTGTACGGAGGAAGAATTGAAACTTTATCTGCAAATTTTGCTGTGTACCCACAGCCCAGTGGTAGTGTTTATCCTTTTACTGCAAATTTATTTTACACCCATAACCCATTGTCAACTTTTACTTGCAATAATGTTGCGTGTCTACATCCTAGTGGTAGATTTTATCTGCGAAGCCAGTGGTGGTTAAACCACAACCTGGTGTGTAGGTGGTTGCAGTTCAAAGGGATCTCCCATTGTGGTCTGTAGTGATGGAGGTAGAATCTTTTCTATTTAACAAAAACTGTATGGCATTCATAAAACATGTGCATGCAAATTGGATTCTTTGTGATGACATATTTATTCTTATGTATGAATTTTTTAGTGAACTGAAATATCGATATTCAAAAATTACTGGTATGAATTCTGAGATACTATTGATGGTTAATCTGAAAAACCGATACTCTGGTATGCTAGTTATCTGTAATTATTTTGTATTATTATTTAGTATGACTTATCGACTGTTTGCACTGGTTTCCTTGTGATGGAACTCACACTGAGCTTTATTGCTCCCTCCTTTTTTAATTTTCACCTTTTCAGATAACCTACCAGGTTAGGATGCAGACACGACATTCAGAATGACTCGGCTCGGATCTATTTTTCTATATAAATATTTTAGATTTATTATTTGATAATTTGTTATTTGAAGATTTATGAATTTATTTTTAAAATTTTGCATCAGACTTAGGCTTTGGGTTTGCATTTATTTTGCATAACATTTAATTTAATTTCTTAGGACATCATGCTAGGATTATTAATTAGATTAAAAATGAATAAATATTATTTTTCCACTGCTAAAACTATAATTAAAATTTTGAGGAATAATAAATCGGTTTGGAACTAAGTTTTCTACTAAAACAAAAAAAATGTTTTAAAATAACCACTTTCCAAATTCTGATAACCATTCTAGGCCATCTCACTAGTTGATGCAATCTTTCGGATTCAGGTCTAACTTTTTGTAATGCCCTGTTTAATTTATTTATGTTTCTGTAAATATTTGACACAAATGTTTATCTGTTTTAGTGGCTAAGTTTATGGGTGTGTGTGAGAAGACTTGGGTTCAAGTCCCACCTTTAGTAAATTTTGATTATTTTTATATCCAAGCCTTATCCTTTTTGAACGGCCTGTTGGTTCGAATGGTAAGGGAGTTGGTGTGTTGGGGATCTTGTGTTCGAATCCGTGAGCGAGCGAGAATGTTATTTTTGCTCAGTTGTGTGTCAGTGTTTCGGTAGTGTTGGGATTCTAGGGTAGTTGGATGTGAATTAGTAGGGAGTTAGGATGTTAGTGGGTTTTGAAAATATATTTTATTTTATTTTCTATTTTGATTTTTCCCAAAATTTCCTCTCATCTTTTTAGACGTTCTCTTCTGTGACTGGAAAAATCCTTTCTTTTTCCTTTCTTTTGAAATCCTGTTGAAATCCTGTCAATTAATCTCAAATTTTCATTTCTTTAGTGTTTTTTTTTTGGCAAGGTTTGGTAAGTTAAGGGATGTTTTTAGTGTGGATTGGGGAATTTCTTTTTTGAAACTGTTCAAATCAATGCTTTTCTTTTCTTTTCGTTAGTTGATGCTGAGTTTTGGCATCAGTGAATCGGGAAGAAAGGGGCTCTCCTCTTGTGGAATCTTAGTCGAATCGTTGGAGGCATCGGGGTAAGTGTTGAACTCTCAAATTGGGCTATTGTCGATTTCATGGTTTCAGTTGAATCGTGAATTATGACTAATTTTGGGTGTTTGGTTTGTCGATTTTAGATTTTGGAGGTCTCGGGTGTGTTATTGTATTAAAATCGAAACATGTGTGTACTCAAAACGCAAAAAATCAAGCTCCGACGAAAGTCGAAAAACCTTATTGTCGACGCCACACCGGCGTGTGCCTGGCTGTGTGGTTGGCCGTGTGCTAGATAAGGCCGTGTGTTTGACAAGGGCATGGCCGTACGCAAGACACAACCATGTGGTGGTGTGTGTGGCCATATGGGTCACACGGGCTGGGCAAAGTTGGGCGTGTGGGCCAACAAGGGCAAGGCCAATTTGGGTATGTAGGCCACACGAGCTTGTGGGCCTAGACGGGCAAGCCATACGGGCATGTGGGCCCAAAATTTTAAATTTTTCCCTAGGATTGCACGGTTCATTCCGATCTACTGTGGGCCTACTATAGGGTCGGTAAGGGCTAACCAAACCCTAAACTATGAGATATGATATTTTGATAGTCTGCCTTGTGTAGGATATTGATGAATATATCTGTTCTGATTTTATATAGATATGATATCTGTTTATGAGCATGTTATGCATGATAATACTATATCTGTGACTAGGGTGGGATTTGAATATGTGGAGGAAGTGATTTGTACGGCGACATTTCGCCTATATTCTGGCAGCTTGACTGCATATTATTTGTAATGTATTTCCTGAGGATGTCTTTCCTGAGGAGTTAATGGGTTTACCTATGAATCGAGAAGTTGAGTTCGGCATGGAGCTTTTACCGAGTACAGCTTCGGTGTCCATCGCTCCATACCGTATGGCACTGATAGAGCTTACAGAACTTAAGGCTCAACTTCAATAGCTTCTAAATTGTGGTTTCATCCGTCCTAGTGTGTCTCTATGGGGGGGCACCGATTCTGTTTGTTAAGAAATAGGATGGCACCATGAGGATATGCATCAATTATTGACAATTGAATAAACTAACTGTGAAGAATAAGTGTCCACTTCTTAGGATCGACGATTTGTTTGATCAGTTCTAACGGGCTTTTTGAAAATAGACCTCAAATTTGGGTATTATCAGCTTAGACTTAAGGAATTTGATGTTCATAAGACGACATTTAGGACTTGTTATGGGCATTACGAGTTCCTATTTATTCCCTTTCATTTGATGAATGCTTCGGTTGCATTCATGGATCTGATGAACCGAGTGTTTCAATTGTATCTGGATCAGTTTGTCGTGGTCTTTATCAATGATATTCTGGTTTACTCTAAGACTGAGGATGAGTATGATGAGCATCTTAGAGTAGTGCTTCAGATACTTCGAGAGAAACAACTCTACGCTAAGTTGAGCAAGTGTGAGTTCTAGTTACGAGAGGTAACTTTTCTGGGTCACGTGGTTTCTGCTGAGGGGATTCAAGTTGATCTGAGAAAGATTGAGGCTATGCTTGATTGAAAGCAGCCTAAGAACGTATCTGAAATTCGCAGTTTTTTGGGTCGAGTGGGCTATTATCGGTGGTTTGTCGAGGGGTTCTCTTTGATTGCTGATCCTTTGACTAAGGGTGTTCCGTTTGTTTGGTTTAATGCACAACAATCGAGCTTTGAGAAGCTCAGGTCTGTTTTGACTCAGGCTCCTGTTTACATACAACCTGAATCTGGTAAAGAGTTTGTGGTCTATAGTGATGCATCGCACGTCGGTTTGGGATGTGCATTGACGCAAGATGGTAAGGTCGTGGCTTATGCGTCTCGACAGCTTAAGACTCACGAAGGGAATTATCCGACACATGATCTTGAGTTGGCTGCTGTGGTTTTTGCATTGAAGATTTGGAGGCATTATCTGTATGGTGAGAGGTGTATTATCTACACTGATCATAAGAGCCTAAAGTACCTCCTTACTTAGAAGGAGTTGAATCTTAGACAGCGTCAATGGATTGAGCTACACATGATCTTGAATTTGCAGCCATGTTGTTTGTACTGAAAATCTGGCTGCATTACTTGTTTGGAGAAAAATGTCACATATTCACCTATCATAAAAGTCTAAAATACTTGATGTCACAGAAAGATTTGATTTTGAGATAGCGCAGATGGCTTGAGTTATTCAAAGATTATGACATTGTTATTGACTACCACCCGGGGAAAGCCAATGTAACGGCAGATGCTTTGAGCAGAAAATCCTTGTATACACTGCGAGCAATGAATTCCCGATTATTATTGTCTGATGATGGTGAATCTTGGCTGAGTTAAAAGCTAGACCAATGTTTTTGCAATAGATCTCTGAAGCTCAAAAAAATGATAGTAACTTGCAAGCAAGACGGGTACAAAGCGAATCGACTCCTGACTTAGAATTTTAGATCGGGGCTGATGGTTGTTTGCTATTCAGAGGCAGAGTATGTGTACCAAAAAGTTTAGAACTAGTACGAAAGATTTTGAATGAATCTCACAATGGTAACATGTCTATACATCTTGGTAGTAATAAAATGTATAATGATTTGAAAAAGATGTACTGATGGCCGGGAATGAAACGAGATATTTCTGAGTCCGTATCTAAGTGTTTTATATGTCAACAAGTAAAACCTGAACATCAGTTACCTTCTGGACTATTACAACTGGTTACGATACTAGAATGGAAATGGGAAAGAATTACCATGGACTTTGTAATGGGACTACCCCTGTCTCCAAAGAAGAAAAATGCCATTTGGGTAATTGTTGATCAGTTGACAAAGTCTGCACACTTTATTCCAGTACGTATGGATTATTCCTTGGATAGATTGGCTGAATTGTACATTTCAGAGATTGTTAGATTGCATGGAGAGCCTGTCAGATTGCATGGAGTGCCTGTCTCCATTATTTCAGATAAAGATCCTCAGTTTACTTCTAGATTCTGGAGCTAATTGCAAGAAGCTCTGGGTACTCAGTTACACTTTAGTACTGCATTTCATCCTCAAATAGATGGTCAATCTAAATGAGTAATACAGATCTTGGAAGATATGCTTTGGTGTTGTATACTTGAGTTTGAAGGCAATTGGGAAAGGTATTTGTCTTTGGTTAAATTTGCTTATAATAACAGTTATCAATCTAGTATTAAAATGGCACCGTATGAATCCTTGTATGGTCGCAAATGTAGAACTCCATTGTATTGGATAGAACTCAATGAGAAAAAGTTACATGGAGTTGACTTGGTCCGAGAGACCGAGGAAAAAGTGAAAGTAATTCGAGATAGCTTGAAAGCAACCTCTGATTGTCAAAAGTCTTATGCTGATTTGAAGCGAAAAGAAATAGAATTTCAAGTTGGTGACAAAGTATTCTTGAAAGTGTCACCTTTGAAGAAAGTTCTCCAGTTTGGACACAAAGGAAAACTGAATCCACGGTTGATTGGACCATATGAGATTACAAAAAGAATTGGACCGGTTGCATATCAGTTAGCTTTACCACTAGAGCTTGATCGAATTCATAATGTTTTTCATGTGTCTATGCTACAAAGGTACCGATCCGATCCTTCATATGTTATCACTCTGACAAAGATAGAGATTCATCCTGATGTGACATATGGTGAAGAACCAATCAAAATCTTAGCCCGGGAAACAAAAGAGTTAAGAAAAAAAAGGTGGCTTTAGTAGAAGTTCTTTGGCAAGGACATGGTATTGAAGAAGCTACTGGGACCCGAAAGAAGCTATGAGGAAGCAATACCCGAATCATTTTACTGATAAGATTTTCGAGGACGAAAATCCATAAAGGGGGGAGAGTTGTAAAATCCCATTTTTCAGTGAAATCGAAACAGTGGTTTGGGGACCACAAATTTGACCCAAAAATAAGGTTTATTTTTATTTCATTATAAGGTTCGTATTATAATAGACATGTAATGTGAAAATTTTGACACAAAAATTTTATCGATTAAGTGCTTAATTACGAGAAGGACTAAATTGCATAAAATGCGAAAGTTTGATTCTAGTAGCTATAGGTATCAAATAGCTATGAAATTCAAAACTTAAGGTCCTTATATGGTAATTAGACCATTGAATAGTAGTTAGTAGATATTTTAATGACTCATCCATGGAAAAATTAGAAAAGGCAAGGGACTAAATTGGAAATCACTAAAATTAAAATATGGTAATTAAATAAAAAGAAATAATCATCTAATTTCATATCATCTTCCCTGAAATTTCCATGGAAACCCTAGGAGAGAGGAATACAACTTACCAAGCTTGAAAAGGTATGTAATCAAGTCCCATTTTTAATGATTTTTATATTTTTGAAATCGGGATAGTCTAACCTCTCTATTTAGGGGACTAATTTGAAAAATTATCAAGGTATGAAATCTGGGTCATGGATGTATATGTTGGAATTAGAAATTTATGGTAGAAAATGAAATATTATTAAAAGATAAACAACTTTTACAAAGTGATTTTTGATGAAAACATGATTTAGGGACTAAAATGAAAAGTTGTAAAATTTGATGAAAAATTCTAAAATTTTAGGAATACATGTGCTGGAAAATTTGTAATGGGGCTTTGGTTAGGCTTGGAATAGGGAGTAATTTGTACAAGTTTCAATTTCTGGGACTAAGGACAAAATAAAAAATTATGGAAAAGTTAGGAGCAAAATGGTAATTTTGCCTAGGACGTAAATTTAGTCCATTTAAATATGAAATGTGTGAAATTGATGGTTAAATAATATTTATATAGATTCAAACAAAACTAATTCAAGGTTAGATCGAGGAAAAGAAAAGGTTTCAGATTAGTTGATTTCTAACGCGAACAAGTGTCTAGGTAAGTTCGTGTAACTTAATCTGACATGTAAATATGTTTAATTGAGTGTTTTGTTATATGGAATGTGATTTATATTGATGTACATTACTTGAATGCTATCATGAGAAATTCAATACATGCTTGAAATGGTGATAAAGGGGTTAAGTCCCGATTGAATGCTGAATTCCAATGATTATAAGAGCTTTCCCGAAACTAATAAGGTCCTGCATTTGTTACAGGCGGGATTTAGCTCAGATGAGTAATCCCGTTAACCTTGTTATAAGAAGGATTTAGCTCGGATGGGTAATCCCGATATAATACCTCTCGAGCATACGTTATGATTAGGGATTAGCCTGGACTGGTAATCCTAATCGAGCTCCTTTGAGCTTACGTTATATAAAGGATTTAGCCTGGTCTGGTAATCCTGTTATACAATATGTGGCTTGAGAGAGTGTTTATTGGTTAAGTACCCCAATGGGTACCATCGAATAAGAATCAACAAATTAACAAATTAACGAATCGTATACCTTATGTGTACTACTTGAGCATCCATTGAAATTTCAATGATTCAATGGACATATAATTCTTGACATGGCATGAAAATTTTGAGATGATATGATAATGACTTGAAATAATATTGGTTAATGAGCTCGTCTATGTTACTTGATTGATATGAAGATTTTGGTGACTAACATGTTTGCTTGAATGTGTGTGATTAGGGAATTTAGCCAAATGGATGGAAACATAACATTGTATGCCTAGATTTAATAAGCAAGATTGGCAAGTTTAGTTTTCGTTATACGAACTTACTAAGTATGTAATGCTTACTCTACTTATTTTTCCCTTGTTCTATAGTGCTAGGAAGCTTGTGAAGGTTGGAGATCATTGGAGCATCATCATACTATCAACTAGTCATTTTGGGTATACTTAGTAGAAATCATTTTGATATAATGACATGTATAGGGCAACTTGGCCAATAGTGGCTTGAAATGTTATTTTGTAACCTAGCCATTGGAATGGCTAGTAATGGTTTATTTTGGTATGATTAAGTAGGTTATAATGATATATTCATAGGAGATATGATATGTATATGTGATTAAATGATGCTAATGTCTAATTATTCCAAGGTAAGTTTATACACACATATGCATGTAGTGATATGTCTTGTTGAATGATAGGGATTGCCCAATTTGAATGCTTGAATTGGTTGGTTTTGGTTGTGTGTTTCAAGTGCAGGTCTTGGGTGAAGTTTTGGGTAAGAAATGAAGCTAGGTGTCCATACAGGTAGACACACGAGCGTGTGTCTACACCGTGTGTGACACACGACCTGGTAACATGGGTGTGTGGTTAGGCCGTGTGTCCCCTACACCTTAATTTTGAGAACCAGAATGCTCAAAATTGAGAACACAGGCAGAGACACAAGCGTGTGTCTCAGCCGTGTGTGCTACATGGCCTAGCACACGGGCATATGGCATGGCTTTGTGTGCAAGTCAGAGAGTTACACGTGTCGAACACGGCCTCCAACACAGGTGTGTCCCAGGGTCACACGGGCGTGTCCCTTGGACCACACAGGCGTGTGAAACCTGCACCTTGGAAAAATTTTGTAATTTTGCGAAAAATTCTTAGAGGTCCCGATTAAGTCTTGATTCAATTCTAATGTTCGTATTAGGCCTCGAGGGCCCAATCAAGGGACGTTATTAATAATCTCGGTAAATAAATAGTAAATTTCATGAATTATTTGTAGATGTTTCTGAATGTTCTGGTAATGCTCTAAAACCCTGTTTCGGCGACGGATATGGGTTAGTGGTGTTACACGATGAGTGTAAGTGTAAAGGACTGCTCCGGTGGGTCGAGGAGACTGAAGTGTTGAGCAAGTCGAGTCATATAAGGGCCTAAACAGATAGGACCCTTCCTGTGGCAGTTAGTCTAATGGCGGAAGGTTAAGGCGATGAGGTATGCCAAATAAAAGATATGCCCAGTAGCCATGCTTCATAGAAAATAAGCATCATAAGTATTAACGACTCCGGTGCTCTCTCTCCTACTGGTTAAAGTGTGAGCTAACTGTGCATGAAGATACCATAAAGCTGGAGAGAAGTCACCTTCGAGCGACTCGTGTCATAGGGGGTTAGACTCGCTGTAAGATCTGTCCAACAACTAGATGGCGAGTAATGGATGTACCGATGTAGGCGGAGGAAGTTCTCGGCACTCATAAACTCCTCAGTGTAGAGTCCCATAGCAGCACTGAACTCGGGAACACTCATATGGCGCACCAAGCCGCCGAGTTAGAAAGTGATGCTGCCGGGCTCGTCATGAGTCGTCATTTCGTGATGAAGAGTAAATTTCAAGGAAAAATCCACTATAAGCTCCATGTATCTGGGTCAATGATGGAGAAGAATCTATCCCACGGGGATGTGGCAATAAAGGCTTTAACAAGATAAGCGAGGCAGACCTGCTCCAAAGCGGCCCAATCAATACATTGGCCTAAGCTGAGTGGGTGTTGTCAAAGGAGCTAAAATAAATCCTCCTGGTGGCCCGCTAAAAATCAGAGATAAGGATGGCAGGCCTCGGCGGAGGTGCTCGAGGAGGAGGGCGCGCCAGTTGTCATTCGCTTTTTCGAGGAGGAACAACTACCTTAGACTTTCCTCGTGTGTTCGCCATGATGAATCTGCAAGAAAATCAAGCAAGTAAGGATTAAAACAAACGAAGTAGATGGACGACCAAACATAATAGAAGCAAGCCAATATGTTATACCATAATCGAAGGTAACATAAAAAACTAAACGAATTAAGGAAATCGAGAGTGAACATATTATGAATAAGAATTAACATTTAGAAATACCAAAAGATAAATGATGTAGTTTTAATCAATCAAGAATAATGGTATTAAACATAGTAAGAGGCCCGTAAAAATCAAACTAAACTAAAAATAACTACTAAAACAAAACTTTGCTAAACTAAAAATAATATGCATAAACAAAATAAAACCAAATGGAATAAGAAAAATGATGAGAAAGTCAACAGAATATAATATAACAAAATAATAAACAAAACTTAAAAGAATACTAAAATCAAAGTAGAATAAAACAAATAACGAATAATAATAAGAAGACTAGAGGAATAGAATAAAAATAAATGATAAATAAATAATCAAATAAAAAAAGAAATGAAATGAAAAGAATGAACAAACAATGGGTGACCAACGGCGAGATGATAGTGGTGGCCGGCGAAGAGACGACGATAGAATAGTGGTGGTTCAGGGCGGGCAGTGTGTGTGGGTGCGATGGGGGAAGGATGGTGGGTCATTGAAAGGAGGGAACCGATGGAGGGGGTGTGACAGGTGTGAGAGTGTGGGTTGTGGTTTGGGTGGTTCGAATGGTGGCGAAGGGGCGGTGGAAAGGGAAGAAAAATGAGAGGAGAGGCTGGTCGGGGATAAGAAGGTTCGGGGGCGAGGGGCGAGATGGTGGCCGGAAAGGGTGGGGGCTATGGGTAGCAATACTAGGTTTTGATAGTTAAGAAGAAAACAAAACAAAACAAAATAAAATTGAGGTTAGGGATTTTAAAATGGTGACACGGTCGTGTGAGGCTCGTGTTGGGCCACACGGCCATTTCACATGCCCGTGTGGACTATTTTAAGCCTTGTCTTTGTTGATTTTTGGAAAATTAAGTACCAAGATCGACACGGCCAAGGACACGCCCGTCTGTTTAGGCTGTGTGGGTCACATGGCCATGTCGCCAGGCAGTGTAACTCACTGTCGGACGCCTTTTAGTGCATACGGCCTGGGACACGCCCGTGTGTCCAGGTCGTGTGGGTCAAAAACACATATTTTTAACATTTCTTAAAATTTTTAATTTTTAAATTTTAAAATTAATTAATTTTAAAAACATCCTAAAATAAAATTAAGAAAATTAGCAGTGTTAACACTCGGGTTGCCTACCGAGAAGCGCTTATTTAAAGTTTAAGCTCGACTTACCTCTTATTCGCACGGTCACGGTGGTTCGCAGACTCGAAACTCCTCTGTCTCACAGTTAATTCTATTATAAAAAAAATGGTTTGAGTCGAGTAATATTTACCTTAAAAGTTCCAAATTTAAAATGATTTACCTCGACTGTACCGTATGGGAAGACATTTGTATCATAAAAGGAGTTACTTTGTTTGGATGAAGCTTTGAAATGGCAATACATGGATCTGTGTTATCTAGTAGTACCTTGTCCCCAACCTTAATTTGGTGTGGTCACTCAACTAACTAAAATTAAGACAAAAGGCAAGTGCACCTATCGAATAATAGTATAGCTATGGTAAGTAGGGAAAATCGTATCCGCGAGGACTAAAAGTACTAGTAATTACTGTTTTTCTATTATTTAGCCGTCAAATTGATGAAATTGTTTTTAATCTAAAATTAACTAAACTAATTTACTAAGAATGTAGTAGAGAATGAATTAGAAAAATAATCGAATAAAACCAATAAGATAGACAATACGAAAGAAAGAATCCACCTAGACTCCACCTATTATTATGAATCTAAATTAAACGATTTATTCACTTGTGTCTTGATTCGTAGAAATCCCTAAATTATGTTAATATCTCTTTCGAGACTAAAAACAACAGACTCTACATTGATTAATTGAAATCTCTTTCTAATTAAAACCCCCATTATCGCATTAATTTGATTTATGGATTCCCCTATTAGATTTGACTCTAACCTGGTAAATTTATGTCGTCCTATTTCTAGGATTGCATGCAACTCCACTCAATTATACTATATCTACTCTTAAACAGGGACTTTTGCTCCACTGAAATAAGCACATTAAACATGTAGTAATATTCTAAATATTTAAAACACGAAATAAGTATACATAATTGAGAACGAGAATCAATTATTTATTATGTAATTCAGAAATTAAATAATAAGATTCATCTTAGGCTTCATCTTCCCTAGGCATCTAGGGAATTTAGTTCATAATTTGGAATAAAACCATCTCAAAGTTAGGATAACAACAAGACATAAAGAAACCCAATAAAACTTCTAAGGAAATTGAATGAAGATCTTCAATCTTGAAGGAGATCCTCTTCTGAGTTGAATCTGGTGGCTTTTTTCGAGTCTTTTCTTCTTTCCTCTCTGCGTGCCCCATTAGGTCCTCGTCTAATATGTATTTATAGACTTTAGAATGCTTAGAAAGCCTAAAAATTGAGTTTTTCTGCATGTTTGGGAAACAAGAGCGATATCGACATAGGCTGGCACATGGGCGTGTGGCTAGCCCATATGGAAATGCCCAGACCGTGTCGATCCTGGAAACAACTCTTTTTGTCTGATTTTGGCCCATTTTTCGCTCTTGTCACTCTCCTATGCTCACCTAAGTACAAAAACATGAATTTAAAGAAATAGTTGGATCAAATTCACTAATTTACATAATAAATCATCCAAAAACGCATCAAGAATAGGATTAAAAACATGTTACTTTTATAGCTTATCAGTAGTACTTTTGACTTTGGGCTGAATAGAAATGGGGTTCTGTGTTTTCGAGGTCAGATTTGTGCACCAAATGATATTGATCTAAGGCAGTCGATTTTGAGGGAGGCATATAGTAGCCCTTATGCTATGCATCCTTATGGTAATAAGATGTATCACGATCTACGTGAGCTGTACTGGTGGCCGGGGTTAAAGCATGAGGTTATGGATTTTGTCGCTCTTTGTTTGACGTGCCAGCAAGTTAAAGCTAAGCATCTACTACCTTCGAGTTTGCTACAACCCTTAAGATTTCCTTGTAGAAATAGGAACGAGTGACGGTGGACTTCGTTAATAGGTTGCCCTTGACACCCACTAAGAAGGATTCTGTTTGGGTCATCTTGGATCGGTTGACAAAGTCTGCTCATTTTACTTCGGTTCGGATGGACTACTATCGTCAAAAGTTAGTGAAGCTCTATATCTCCGAGATTGTAAGCTTGCATAGGCTTCTTGTTTCGATAACTTTTGATAGAGACCTTCACTTCACTTCTCGATTCTGAAAGAAATTACACGAGGCTCTGGGTTCAAGATTGGACTTTAGTATTGCGTTCCATCCTCAGACTGATGGTTAATTTGAGAGGGTGATTTAGATACTAGAGGATATGCTTTGGAGTTGTGGAATTGATTTCCCAGGGAATTGGAAGGATTTTCTGCCGCTAGCTGAGTTTGCCTACAATAACAGTTTCCAGCCTAGCATCCAGATTGTAACACCCCTCACTCGTATCTAACTCCAAGATAGGGTTCGAGGTGTTACCGGACTTAAACATTCACAAACATACAAAATCGGGTCACCAAATTTTGTCCAAAATTAAAACTTTTCAAACACATGAATATTGTCCCTTATATAGGCCTTCGAAGCCTATAACATACATCAGGGTGGTTCAGGACTAAATTGAGAACTTTAAAAATCTTTGGGCAACTTAACCAATTTTCTAGCTTTGGAGAGTAACACGCCCGTGTGGCTTGGGACACGCCCGTGTCCTCAGCCCGTGTAACTCTCTGTTTATGATGTCAGCAACCGTTTAAGGGCACAACGGGCAAGGCATACGCTCGTGGCCAGAGGTCGTGTCCTTCACACGGCTGAGACACATGGTCGTGTCTCTACCCGTGTAGTCAAGACTTAGGCTAATTTCCAAGCCTTTTTGTCATCTTTACGTGCATACACATACACGATTTCAATGGCATTCATCATTAGCTTATTATTATGCATTAGTTCCCCCTGCTCATGATAAACTAGTCTAGTTACATTGCAAGACATTAACACATATCATGAATAAATAGGCTTACAAGCCAAAATCATTATAAGCCACATCTCATTGCTATAATCAACAATTAATATAAGTCAATACCTTTGGCTAATCACAACAATGGTCATCATATAAAAACTAAGTCCCTATACATGCCACTCACATGAAAACATTTAACATACATATGCCAATACTCCAAGGATAATGGCTCGATAGTGCGATGCTGCCTCCGACGATCTCCAACCACGAGAAGACCTGAAAAAACTAAAAGAAATGGAAAGGAGGGAGTAAGCTTTTCACTTAGTAAGCTCGCATGAAAATAATAAGCAATGGGATAACATGCTATTTTCATATTCTTTCTATTTATTCAAATTCTAGCTAAGCTGTTTTCCCGAGTCACAGTCATTAAATTATTTATATCTGGAGCTACGGAACTCCAAATTTATATCCGTTAATTTTATAGAAACTAGACTCATATCTCTTCATATCAAAAAATTTTCAGAATTTTTGGTCTAGCCAATAAGTACAGTTTATTATTAAAAGTCCCCCCTATTTTGCTATTTGATAGCTTAGACCTTTCTTCACTAAAATTTATTTATCTTCTAGTACAAAACTCGGATAATGTTCTTGTCCCTTTCTCCTAAAATTAAACTCATTAAGGATTTCATTCATATGAATTTTAACTCATAATTATTTTTGTACAATTTCTAATGATTCTCCAAAGTTGAGATAGGGGAGTCTAGAATCACTTCGACTCCGTCTCACAAGAATTCAAATATCTCATGATACAGAATTCTTTTACTTTCACCGTTTCCTTTATGTGAAACTAGACTCATTAAGATTTAATTTTATATTTTATTAAGCTTTTAACTCAGTTTTCACTATATTTAGTGGATTTTCAAAGTCGGACCAATGCTGTTGTCCAAATTTGGTTTGGTACAATATAATGATCACTATCATAAGATCATTTCTAACTATCATGAACTTACCATTTCATGGATCCCTTACTCATTTTTCAGAATGGAGCTCAATATAAAAGTTATTATTTCTCATGGGCACACTTAGTCATACATTCCAAGTATAGGATAATTTCCTATCACATGCACTCAATTATCAAATTAATGTCATGACAATGCACCATGTAAATTTGTCTTAGAACAACTCATCATTCAATATTTCCTTTTGTACATATACCTCATATTAATCCCGTTGAGTTTCTAGAAAATCTCAATGGATTATCCATTTACCGTAAATTCATAAGAATGATTATTTCAGGTATGCACTCTCGTGAACCTCACATCTTACGGTGGGATTACCAGTCCAAGATAAATCCCCCGTAATATAAACTCATAGGGTGATGTCGGGATTACCAGTCCAGGCTAAATCCCTTATAATGACAAACACCCTTAGTGAGCTCGGATCTGAATTACCAGTCCAGGCTAAATTCAGACCCTAATTGGATTACCTGTCCGGGCTAAATCCATAATGCACACATGTAATATCCCGAATTAAGGCCTAATCGGAATAGTGGTTTCGTGACCACAAATCCAACATAGAAATAATTATTTTATATTTATTTTGATGTTTATGATATGATTGCATGATTGTGTGAAAATTTCGTGACGAAATTCTGTGCATAAAGTGCTTAAGTTGAAATTAGGGACTAAATCGAATAACTTGCAAAACTTGCATTCTAGAAGTTTTTAGTATGAAATTACTTTGGAATATTAATGAGGAGGTCTTAAATATCAATTTGACCAATTTCTAAAATTTTGGACAAAAATGGGCTTGTACATGAAAATTTTCAAAGAAAGGTATTAAGGGTATTTTGGTCATTTGCATATTAAATGAAATAAAATGAGAAAAATAACACAAAATAGTCATCTTCTCCATATAGTTGCTGCAGAATTTTGCTCACCAAATGTAACGCCCTGTACCGAAACTGTTGCCGGAGTCGAACACGAGGTGTTGACAGACTTAATTCATTGCTTAAACAGCTCAAACAATTTAATTTTAAAATTTCCAGTCAAGCTAGCAATCTGCGTCACAGTCGCTTAAAAATTCATATCTCGAGTTCCGAAACTCAAAATATAATTCCGTAAATTTTTCCTGAAACTGAACTTATATATCTATTTACTAATTTTTTTCTAGAATTTTTTGGCTGGGACAATTAGTACAGTTTATTAGTTAAAGTCTTCCCTGTTTCAGGGTTCGACTGCTCTGACCTCTGTGTATTACGAATAAGATATCTCTCTGTACAGAATTTCAATGACTATGTCATTTGTTTTTATTAAAACTAGACTCAATAATAAATCTGTAAATATAAAATATGACTTCTAATTATTTTTGTAAAATTTATGGTGAATTTCAAAAGTCAGAACAGGGGATCCAGAAATCACTCTGGTCCTGTTTCACAAAAATTCAAATGTCTCATAAATTATAATTCATATACCTGTTTTGTTCAATCCATATGAAAATAGACTCATTAAGCTTAAATTTCATAATTTACTCATCATTTAATTCTATTTCTACTATTTTTAGTGATTTTTCAAATTTACATCACTACTCTTGTCAGATTATGTTTTATGGCAAATTTCACTTTGCTAAGGATTTTCATGGACTAAATATCATTTTAAACACACATAACATCAAATATGACTTAGATTGGCCATTCCAATGGCTAATCATTTACAAACCCTTTTCTTGCCTAACCATAGCCATATCATAAGATCAATTACACAAAGTGAGTATTTTGCCATACATGCCACATTCAAAATATACAAGCCATTTTACCGATTTAAGCCTTCAGATAGTGTGAACGAGTCTTCGACCTATCCCGATTCTCAAGCCGGCTTGTCAAAACTACAATGAAAGAAAAGGAGGGAGTAAGCATAAATGCTTAGTAAGTTCACATGCAAATAGCAAGTAACATAATCACAATCCCACATAAAACATCATTTACATTTAATATCTTTCTACGATTTCATCTTACCAAGTTTTCAACCCGAGGGTTTAAGCACATACCTGTCAAATTTTCTCATTTACCACACTTACCAACATGTCACCTTCGTTTTAGGCATTCTCCTTATTTTCTTAAGATCCACCAGTTGAACACATCAGAATATAATTCGAATAGAAGGAAAGTTTGTACATAAGTGCCATATATGTAGCCAAGCTACCATGTAACCCGCCCATAAGCGAACTCGGACTCAACTCAACGAGCTCGGGCGTTCGCATCCATAAGTGAACTCGGACTCAACTCAACGAGCTCAGATGCCTAGTTACATCTCACGAACTCGGACTCAACTCAACGAGTTCGGACATTTGCATCCATAAGTGAACTCGGACTCAACTCAACGAGTTCGGATGCCCAACCATCCTAGTGACATGTCACTTGTATTCTAATCTATTCCCAAGGTTCAAACGGGCTTTTTCCTCGATTACACATCTTTGCCGTCTTCCACGGAACATCGAAACTGATACTCAGTAGCAATTCATAATTTACATATTATTCAATAATAACTATAAAGCATAATATTTCATGATATTAATCATCATATCACATAAATAACATTAAATTACTTAAAATGACAATTATGTTACTACATTTACACATGAACTTACCTCGGTATAAAATTATTAGCAATCGAGCCTATTCTTTGTAAACTTTGTTTTTTCCTCGATCGCGACTTGAATCTCGTTTCTCTTGATCTATAATGCCAAATTAATCTTATTTAATACATACATTCATCAAAACAGCATTTAATACGAACTTTGGAAAAATTACATTTTTGCCCCTAAACTTTTGCATAATTACACTTTTTCCCTTAGGCTCGGGAATTAAACTTCATCCTATTTTCTTATGTTTTATGACATGCTGATCATTTTTCCCTTCTATGGCAGCATCAATTTCACACTCTTACATGTACTTATGACTATTAGGTATTTTTACCGATTAAGCCCTTTTACTCGTTTTCGCTTAAAACCGAGTAGTACAAGTTGTCTGACATAATTTAAAACCTCATATTCTATCATAAAACACCAAAATACACAAATTTCACCTATGGGTATTTTTCCAGATATGAACCCTAGGTTAAATTATTGTTAGCATAAGCTAAATCAAGCTACCGGGATTCCAAAAACGTAAAGAACATTAAAAACGGGCATAGAAATCACTTACAATCAAGGCTTAAAAGTTGAAGAAACCCTAGCTATGGAGAGAGAAAAATTTGGCAGCAACTATATGGAGAAGATGACTATTTTGTGTTATTTTTCTCATTTTATTTCATTTAATATGTAAATGACCAAAATACCCTTAATACCTTTCTTTGAAAATTTTCATGTACAAGCCCATTTTTGTCCAAAATTTTAGAAATTGGTCAAATTGATATTTAAGACCTCCTCTTTAATATTCCTAATTAATTTTATACTAAAAACTTCTAGAATGCAAGTTTTGCAAGTTATTCGATTTAGTCCCTAATTTCAACTTAAGCACTTTATGCACAGAATTTCGTCACGAAATTTTCACACAATCATGTAATCATATCAAAAACATCAAAATAATTATAAAATAATTATTTCTATCTTGGATTTGTGGTCACGAAACCACTATTCCGATTTGGCCCTAATTTAGGATATTACAACACATATTCTTTGGGAGGCTCGATCAATCAAGGAACATCTGTCCGGGCTAGATCCTTTTCATACTTGAGATCATCGGATTACCCGTCCGGGCTAAATCCTTTTTGCAACACATGCAAGATCTCAATTCACATGTCAATCATAGTTTATCCATCGAATTCCCTTTTTAACCTCAACCGAGACATTTTTCAACAAATCATTGTCAAGAATGCATTTCATATAATTTCATGCCATTAATAAATACAATCATCATGCATTCATAAATCATAGAATTAGACACATTTTTTAGTTTACTTTAAGTTATCCAAACTTACTTGTCGAAATCTCGTCAGGTACTACCGTGTAGCAATTCATACAACCCATGTAATAGTAATTTAACACTCAATTCATTTAACAATAATTTGTCATTCAATTTCACATGACACAACAGGCATTACATTTTTCCATATCATACACACCATCCATCAACTTCTCTTAAACATATTAAATCATACAATTTATGTCATATCAATAGAGAATTACAATTCATGGATGGTATTGCATTATTATTAACACACAAACTTACCTCGGATCTAGAAATGACAATTTACCATTTTAGTCCATAACCTTGTATTTTCCCAATTTAAGCCCGAATCTCGATTTCCTTGGTCTATAAAATCACATTTAGCCTACTAATTAGTCACACTATTCATATGGGTCTAAAAATCATACTTTTACAAATTTGCATTTTGAACCCTAAAATTTTGCATATTTGCACTTTTGCCCCAATGCTCGAAAATTAAACTTCATCCTATTTTATTATGTTTTATGACATGATGATAAATTTTCCTTTTTATGGCAAAATCAAATTCTAACTCTAACATGTACTTATGAACATTAGGTATTTTTACCGATTGTGACGTTTTACTCGTTTTCACATAAAACTGCTTAGCAAAAGTTATTTATCTAACACCCAACACTCATTTTCTACCATTATACATCAAAATGAATACATATTACTCTTGGGTAAATTTTTAAACATAAATCCTAGCTCAAATAATGGTAGAAATGAGTAGATCATGTTACTGGGACTTAAAAAATGTAAAAAAATTAAAAACGGGGTTCAGGATCACTTACAAATGAGCTTGGAAAGCTTGAAAACCCTAGCCATGGTGTTTTTCATGAGAAATTCAGCCATGAGGAAGAAGATGAGCAAATTTGGCTTATTTTTGGCTTTTTAATTCATTTAATTACCAATTTACTAAAATGCCCTTAATGAAAAACTTTTAAAAACCTATCACACCATGTCCATTTTTGTCCAAAAACTTCAAAATGCTCTAATTACCATTTAAGGACCTTTAATTTTTAAAATCATAACAATTAAACACTTCTAACATGTAGAACTCAACTTTTAGACTTTTTACAATTTAGTCCTTTTGACCAAATTGAGTGCCCAAACGTTGAAATTTTCAAACGAAATTTTCATGAAATCATTCCGTGAAATTGTAAACCATAAAAATATAATAAAAATGAAATTTTCCTCATCAGATTTGTGGTCCCGAAACCACTGTTCTAACTAGGCCCAAAATCATGATGTTACACAGATGGCACCTTATGAGGCTTTGTGTGGTCGTAAGTGTCGTACTCCGCTATGTTGGACTGAGTTGGGTGAACATCGATTTTTAGGTCCTGAGTTCGTTTCTGATATTGAAAATAAAGTTAGACTAATTCGAAATCGTCTAAAAGTGGCTTTTGATAGACAGAAGTCTTATGCAGATCTGAAGAGGAGAGATATTGAGTACTCTGTGGGTGACTTCATTTTTCTTAAGGTTTCTCCATGGAAGAAAGTTCTGAGATTCAGTCGTAAGGGCAAGTTGAGCCCTAGGTTCATTAGACTGTATCAGATTCTAAAACATGTGGTATCGGTCGCTTATCAGTTGGAGCTACCTCCAGAGTTGGACTGTACCCATGATGTGTTTCATGTCTTGATGTTGAGGTGGTACCAGTCTGATCCATCTCATGTTGTCTCTGTTGAGGAGATTGAGGGTAAACCAAATTTGACTTTTGAGGAAGAGCTGGTTTAGATTTTGGAGCAAGATGTTAAGGTTATGAGGAGGAAGTCCATTATGTTAATAAAGGTTCTATGGCAGAATAATGGCATTGAGGAAGCCATGTGGGAACCTGAGGACACGATGCGTTAGCAGTATCCTCATCTGTTCAGATTAGGTAAATTTCGAGGTCGAAATTTCTTTTAGGGGGTAGAGTTATAACGCCCTGCTTAATTTATGTCTATTTTTGTAGATATCTTACACAAATGTGTATCTATTTCAATGGCTAAGTGTTCTGGGTGTGTGTGTGAGGGCTTGGGTTCAAGTCTCACCTTTAGCAAATTTTGGTTATTTTTAGATCCAAGCCTTATCTTTTTGAGTGGGCTGATATAAAATTTCCTATTAATCCATATCAGAATAAGCCTGCTGGTTTGAGTGGTAAAGGAGTTGGTGTGTTGGGGGTCTTGTGTTCAAGTCCCTGTACAAGGGAGGATGTTATTTTTGCTCGGTTCTATGTCAGTGTTTCAGTGGAGTTGGAATTATAGGGTAGTTGGATATGAATTAATGGGGAGTTAGGATGTTAGTGGCTTTTGAAAATAGATTTTATTTTATTTTGTATTTTGATTTTTCCCAAAATTTCCTCTCATCTTTTTGGACGTTCTCTTCTGTGACTGGCAAAATTTTTTCTTTTTCCTTACTTTTGAAATCCTGTCAAAATCTTGTCAATTAATGTCGCTTTTTCATTTCTTTAGTGTTTTTGGCACGATTTGGTAAGTTAAGGGATGTTTTTAGCGTAGATTGGGGAATTTTTTTAAAACTGTTCAAATTAATGCTTTTCTTTTGTTTCCTAATGATCGTTTTATGATTCACTAAACTAGACCACGATCACGAATAAGGTAAGCGCTACTATCGAATGGTAGTATAGTTATGGTGAGTCCAGAATATCATATCCACAAGGACTAAAAGTATTAGTATTAACTATCTTTCTATTATTTAGCCTAAAATATGAGGGATTTTTTTAAATCTAAAATTAACTAACTAATTAACTACTGAATGTGACAGAGAGCGAATTGGGAGAACTACTTGAAGAAAACTTATAAAGAGGACAATACCCAAGAAAGAATCCACCTAAACTTCACTTATTATTCTGACTCTGAATCAAACGATTTATTCACTTGTCTTGATCTGAAGAAATCCCTAAATTATGTTAATATCTCTTTCGAGACTAAAACAACTGACTCTAGGTTGATTAATTGAAATCTCTTTCTAATTAAAACCCCTATTGTCGCATTAACTCGATCTATGGATTCCCTTATTAGATTTGACTCTAATCCGACAGATTTATGTTTGCTATTTCTAGGATTTCAATCAACTCCGATTAATTATGCTAGATCTACTTTTAAACAGGGACTTTTGCTCCACTGAATAAGCACATCAACTTGAATTAATATCCTAAAAATATTAGATCAAGAATAAGGAACACATAATTAAGAACAAGAACAAGTATTTATCATTAATTTTAGAACATTAAATAATAAGATCCATTTTAAGTTTCATCTTCCCTAGGTATTTAGGGAATTTAGTTCATAATTTGAAAGGAAAACATCTCAAATTTAGAAAAAAAACAAGACATAAAAAACCCAAATAAACTTCGAGAGAAATTTGAATGGAGATCTTCAATCTTGAAGTGGATCTGCTTCTGAGATGATTCCAACGGCTTCTTTCGAGTAATTTTAGCTTTCTGCTCTGTGTGTCCCTTTAGATCTTCTTCTAGTGCGTTTATATAGACTTTAGAATGCTTAGAAACCCTAAAAATTGGCTTTTTCTGCGTGTTTGGGAAACAGGGAGTGATATCAACACGGGATGACACATGGGTGTGTGGCCTGCCCATGTGGATCACATGAGCGTGTGCCCAGCCCGTGTGAATCCTGAAAACTTTGATTTTGTCCTCTTTTTCGCTCTTTTTGCTCCCAAATGCTCTCCTAAGTATAGAATCATGAATTTAAGGGATTAGGAGAATCAAATTCACTAATTCTCGTCATAAATCATCCAAAAAATGCCAAGCATGGAATTAAAATATGTTACATTTATGGTTTATCAAATATCCCCACACTTAAACATTTGCTTGTCCTCAAGCAAAATCCTCAACTCACAATTAAAATTAAACTTTCTCAATTCATAATTCTCATCAATAATGTTTTATCATAATTCACAAATAATTACACATTGATAATTCAACTAAAAGACCACTAAAGATTCAAACAATCCAAGACAAACATTTTTTTAAAGCATGAAAACATAGGTATTTCCCCTTATCTAAGTAATTACCTTTAATTCAAAACCGACATGAATTGACATCCTCTTCACTCAAATCACTCAAAGTGTGTAAGGTTTCAGAATTTAGCACTCAAAAGTCAGAAATGAAAAGTTATTACCATAGGCTTGCATGAAAATTAATCTCCAACACTATAAAATGAGATGATACACAAATCAAAAGGTCTTTATAGGGTTGTAATGGGGCTCGGTTTAAAGGTGTGGATAAAGGTTGAAAAAGAAGGTTAGAATCAAGATCAAATTGACCAACTACCTAACTAGAAAAATAAGCTAACGCTGAATAATTACATCAACCGAAATTATTAAAGAATAACACGAGCTTGTTCACAGAATATGAAATTAACTACTTAAGCCTAGAACAAAGAAATAATAATAATCAACATATATGTATATATATTTTTTATTTAACTTTGATTTGAATTTTATTTGACTTTTTTTTGAATGAATAATAAGATAAAATTAAACAACTGAAATAACATAACATAGTTAGGCAACTAACCAAATCAAATATTGACAAAAAAGGGAGTCAATAAAAAAGGAACAACAAATAAAAAAAATGAGTCACGGGTTAATATTGTGGAGGAAATCAAGGAGAGATAAGGGGAGAAAATCTTAGAGGATTTTAGGGAACTTGAATTGGAAGGATTTGAAGCCGAATGGGGGTGCTTGTGGGTGCAAATTCGGCTAAGGGGTTTTAGGGAGTGTGTTTTATGCAATTAGGAAGAGTATAGGTGCCGAATTGCTCTTTGTCTATTTCAGGTTTTGCATTTTTGTTCTCTTGTTACCATTTCCCTCTTGTGCCGATTTCTTTTGGTATCTTTCAGGTTTAGCCGTAATTCTTTCCTGCTATTTCTCCCTTTTGTTTTTCACTCTACGTCGAATACACTCTTTTGGTTCACTTTCTATCCTGTGCCGGAACTCTTTTCCTTCTCTTCTTTTCTTTTTGACCCTTTCTCCATTACTCTGTTGAGTTTCTTCCCTTGAAGCCTTGACCGAATATCACTTACTCTCTCCCTCTTATCTCATTCGGGCTTATCTTGGTGCTAGACAAATATCTCCTTTTCTCTGCTGAATCTTTCCCTACTTTGATCAAGGTAAGTGAGTTCCTCTTGGTTGTCGAGTTTTTAACAAAGGTGGAGCCTTACTAATACGGTTGTCAAATGTGGTTTCACAGTGGTGCCGTTTCCCTTCTTCTTTTTATAGTGGTCTCCCTCTTTAATCTCTTTTTTGTATCGCTGGCTATCAAAAGAACGTTCGTGACATCGCATGCTTCGATTATAGGTGGTGTTGGGGTTGGTCGAAAGCTATTGTCCTCCTCTCTTGGTTTACGTTTCGGTAGGGAGTGCACTTGGTTTAAGTTTATTACTTTTAAGGTTGCTAAATGGATGGGATTTCTGTGCAGATTGTCACCAATAGGTGGAGGTTGCTGGTTAAGGGTGGTTTGAACCCTACTTGTTCTGTCAAGGTAATCAATAAATATTGTTGGGGGAAATAAGAGTTCTAAAAGGGGTGAATTCAAACGTTTGAGAACTAACTTGGGATCGTCATGTTGGTTTAGGTTAAGCACGGTTGTGTAACGATCTCTAATCCAAACAGGTGTGTAATCGTACACCCAACCTTATGTTACTGCCAAATGTGGACCACGGGTGTGTAAACACACCAAGGTGTTGTTGCGAGTCGGCAAAAGCCGAAAAGCTGAAATCTCGACATTTGATGCCTCGCGAGCGTGTGATCACTCGTGGAGGCGAACCAAGGCCACATATCATGGGCGAGAGATTGTAAAGGCCTCCACATACGTTTTTATGCTTCAGGGCCGTTATGGGCCTCGTTGGGCCTAGACGGGCTGTGTGGGCCCATTGGGCTCATGGGCCCCACATGGAGAAAGTTACGATAAGTGATTGGTAATGGTCTAGATTATGGGGTCCATATTGACGTGACTAGATTGGGACTGTTTGGGCCACACGAGTGTGCGGGCCCCACTTGGGCAGAGTTTTGGGCCTTGAGCCCGTGACACAGTTTAGGCCATATGGGTTAACTAAGTCGAATGAGACGACTATAGACCACTTAAGGGTTGCTATCTATACTGAGGCCCTAAGATTTGTAAAATGACTGAAATACCCCCGAGGGGTAAAATTACTAATTTACCCTTAGGAGATGGAAATGACCATTATACCTTAGTGGTAGATTGATAGTGGATGTATGTATTATGCATGATTGTATCTGAGTGTGAAACCTTGCATGCATGTAATATTATGACATGTCATTCTGCATTGGTGTTGGGACTTTGACTCAAAGGAAGTACTGTACTAGTGGCTATGGCACGTTTCACAGTTCTAGTGTCCTTGCCACGTGTTTTGATATTAGTGGCTACGCCACGTTTATTACTATTAGCAGCACCATTGTGTCACTGTTAGTAGCTACGCTGCGATATAGGTGTGCTGGCTGGGTGGGTCGATTTATTCCCCACATGGTGTGTTGGTTTGTACGGGAGGTGTGATAGATGGATTGGAATGGGTTGCATGCTTGTGATGTATTACTGTATAGCGCTTTAGCTCAGACTGTACTATTACTGTATATGGCTTTGGCTCAAACTGCACTATTACTATATAGGGCTTTGGCCCAGACTGCACTGTTACTGTATAAGGCTTTGGTCTAGACTATTGTATACACTGTTTACTGTGTGACTGGTAAGGGGATTACACATTGAGTTTTTTTGTAAACTCACCCTCTATTTAACTGTGCAGGTAATCCCTAGCTGTAGATAATTTGAAGCCGCAAGGGACTCAGAGATGGCCACATCCTCACAGAATAATAAATTATGACATAACTATTTTTTTTGAGGAGTTTTTGTTTGAGGTTTATTTTGTAATACAACCATTGGTAAACCTTTAACTTTTAACTTTTATTGGGCTTATTTTTAAGGTCTAAATTGCTAGAGTAGCTACAATGGGTTTTTAAGCAATAACGTTTACAAAGGTTAACCTGTGTTTTTAATTTCATAAGACTTCTCAAATAAAAATGGCGGGGGCTAAAATCTAAAATTAAGAACTCTGGGTAACAAACGACTTGATAATCTAAATTAAAACTAAACATATTTATTTTACTCTAGCTCAAAATTTTGAATTGTTCGATGTGGCACGGCAAATTCGATCGTAACGTCTAGGTCAGGTTTGGGGTGTTACATTTGGAATGGGTGACTGAAAACTTTTCTCTAAAATTGGGGATTTGAAATGTTTTACTAAAATATGATTTTAAAAATTCAATGGAATTTGACTTGTGTTTGAAATGATGTTGCTGGAAGTGTGGCACACCGAGTTCCAGGTGCCAAATCTGTAAGTTTTCTACCATTAATTATTACTTTAGCGAAACTATTATAGGTAGTGGTACTATGTTAGAACTCTTCTAGTTAGAATGAACTGAGACAGTAGAAGACTGACAGCGGTAGTGAGATCTTGATTTGCACAAACAAACTCTAAATACTGTCTAGCATAAAATATCTATTAATAACTATTGGAATTATAAACTGATAGCATAAAATTTTTAAAAATAGCTTAAGCGCATTTCAATATGAGCACTAGAGGTACTCGTGGTAGAGGCCGAGGGAGTGCTAGGGCTGGGTCTTCAGCATCGGGTCATATGCTTGCTACGGAGGCACCAGCTTCACCGGTAATAGAGACAAGGTCTGATGGTCGAGCAGTGGGGGATGATGCTCTGTCTCAGGCAGTGTTGCGGGTTTCGAAAAGGGTTGCAGGAGCAAGTACATGATTAGTAGGCCGGGGGTCGATTTCTGAACGACTCCAATCTAATGGGGCAGAAGTCTTCTGGGGTGTTTCTAGTGTAGCCCCGAATGTGGCGGAATATTGGTTAGAGGCTACCGAGCGGATAATGGATGACCTCGACTGTACTACAGAATAAAAGTTAAAAGGGACAGTGTCTTTACTGCAAGACGAGGCTTACCAATGGTGGCTCACTGTGAGAGAAGGTACCCAAGCTGACGTTTGACATGGGATTTCTTTAAAACGGCCCTTTCAAGGAAGTACGTTGGCGCAAGTTATGTGGTAGCCCAAAGGAAGGAATTTCTGAGTTTGACCCAAGGAAATAAGACTGTGGGGGAGTACGAGGCGGAGTTTTTACGATTGAATTGGTATGCTCGCCGGATAGTTGCAACCGAGTATGAACGCTGTGTGCAGTTTGAGGATGGGCTCCGGGATGAGTTGCGTGTGCTGATAGCTCCACAGAGGGAACGAGACTTTGTCGCTCTAGTTGAGAAAGCAAAAATTGCTAAGGATGTGAAGTGCTCTGAGCACCAGAATCGTGAAAAAATAGGGACAAAGGTAAGAGGGATTTTAGACCCTCGGGTTCTTCAGGTAGGCCTATTAAGAGGGCCAGGTTTGATGGGCCAGTCTAAGCTGGAGTTCCTGTTGTGGCTGCAAGACCGTAGCCTTGCGCTGATTGTGGCAGAGCTCATCAAGACGAGTGCTAGAAGTGAATTAGGGCATGCTATAGATGCGGGTCTATAGATCATCAGGTTAAGAACTATACTCAAGGGCTTACTCAGATGCCAGCTACGGGACAGGGTTATGTTCAGCATACGAGAGGTGGTCAACAGCCCCCGAGAGGCTGTGGTCAGGCCAGAGGTGTTAATGGGTTTGAACAAGGTTGTGGAACACCTGGAAGAGGCACAGGTAACACTAAGGCGGGACAACCAGCCTTGGTTTATGCTACTTGTCGCCGAGAGGATGGTGATGCCCCTGACGTCATTACCGGCACGTTTCTGATTTATAATTTACCATACATTGCTTTAATTGATATTGGTTCCACGCACTCGTATGTTGCATGCACTATATCTGAGACGTTAGGGGTTCAATTTGAAAGTAATGCTAGTAAAATAATTGTGTTGAGTCCACTGGGACAATCGGTTAAGGTGAATAAGCTGTTCAGAGATGTGCCCTTGGAGGTTCAAGGGGTAGTCTTTCCGGCGAATTTGATGGAGTTTCCGTTTAGGGAATTTTGTATTATTTTGGGCATAGACTGGCTAGTGAAACATCGTTCGAAGTTGGATTGTACTGCTAAGCAGCTGATGTTCAAGACTTCAGAGGATGAGGAGGTGACGGTGATAAGGGAGCGAAGAGATTATCTGTCTAATGTGATTTCGGTGTTAAGGGCCGAGAAGTTGGTTCACAAGGGTTGTGAGGCGTTTCTGGAATATGTGAGTAATTCTTAAACTAAGGGTCCTTCTGTTGGGGATGTCAAAACTATTAAAGAGTTTTTGGATGTATTTCTAGAAGAGCTTTCGGGGTTACCTCCAAACTGTGAGGTTGAATTCGGTATAGAGCTTCTACCAGGGACAGCACCGGTGTCCATCTCTCTGTATAGGATGGCCCTGAAGGAGTTAGTGGAATTAAGGGCTCAAATTCAAGAGCTGCTAGACTGAGGGTTTATTCGATCGAGTGTGTCTCTGTGGGGAACACTGGTACTGTTTGTGAAGAAGAAGGATGGGTCTATGCGCATGGGCATCGATAATCGTCAATTAAACGAACCAACCATCAAGAACAAGTATCCTTTACAAAGGATAAATGATTTGTTTGACCAACTGCGAGGAGCCACGATTTTTTCCCTAATAGATCTTCGGTCTAGGTATCATCAGCTAAAGAATAGGGAGGCTGATGTGTATAAGACCGCGTTTAGAACTGGTTATGGTCATTACGATTTTTTGGTGATGCCGTTTGATTTGACAATTGCACCAGCGGCTTTCATGGATTTAATGAACCGAGTATTTCAACCTTATTTGGATCAGTTTGTAGTTGTGTTTATAGACGACATTCTGGTGTATTCGAGAACTGAAGAGGATCATGATGCACATCTTCGAATTGTTTTACAAATTGTAAGAGAAAAACAGCTTTACGCAAAGTTTAGCAAGTGTGAGTTCTGGCTACGAGAAGTGAATTTTCTGGGTCATGTTGTGTCGGTAGAGGGAATTAGGGTGGATCCTCGAAAAATTGAAGCTGTGGTGGATTGGAAACCACCAAGGACAGTATCTGAGATTTGAAGTTTTCTGAGTTTGGCTGGGTATTACAGACGTTTTGTTGAAGGGTTTTCACTGATTGCTGCACCTTTGACCAAGTTACTGCGTAAGGGAGTACCATTCAATTGGACTGTTAAATAGCAAAAGAGTTTTGAGAAACTGAAAGATGTTTTGACTAAGGCCCTTGTTTTGATACAACCAGAATCGGGAAGGAATTTACTGTTTACAGTGATGCATCACACATTGGACTTGGTTGTGTGTTGATGCAAGAAGGAAAAGTAGTTGCTTATGCATCCCGTGGGCTTAAGCCTCACGAGATGAATTATCCTACTCATGATTTAGAATTAGCTGCGGTAGTTTTCGCACTTAAGATTTGGAGACATTATCTGTATTGTGAAAAGACGACTATTTTTACGGATCATAAGAGCCTCAAGTACCTCATTACTCAGAAAGAGTTAAACCTTAGGCAACGAAGGTGGATAGAGTTGCTTAAAGATTATGATTGTTCAATCGAATATGACCCTGGTAAAGCTAATGTAGTAGCTGATGCATTGAGCCATAGGGTGGTGTCTGACTTGAGGGCAATGTTTGCTCGTTTTAGTCTGTTCGATGATGGTAGCTTGTTAGCTGAACTACAAGTGAGACCGACATGGCCTGATCAAATTAGGGTTAAACAATTGCTGGATGAGTCGCTAGTTCCTCGTTTTCAACAGGTTGAAAAGGGTGAAACTTCAGATTTTGGGTTGAATGGGGAAGGAGTGTTATGTTTCTGTGGAAGAGTTTTTATTCTGAGAGATTCCGATCTAAGGAAATCTATTCTACGGGAGGCGTATAGTAGTCCATATACTATGCATCCTAGTGGGAATAAGTTGTATCGGGATCTTCGTGAGCTGTACTGGTGGCCAGGGCTTAAGCGCAAGGTTACTGAGTTTGTGGGTAGGTGTTTGACATGTCAAGTAGTGAAGGCTGAGCATCAACTACCTTCTGGGCTACTGCTGCCAGTTAAAATTCCACTCTGGAAGTGAGAGAGGGTAACCATGGATTTGTGAGTTGGCTACCCTTGTCGCCGACTAAGAAGGACTCGATATGGGTAATTGTGAACCGATTGACTAAATCCACACATTTTATACCTGTCCGCACTGATTATTCATTGCAGAAGTTGGCCAAATTGTATGTGGCTGAGATTGTGAGGCTACATGGTGTACTGATTTCTATCATTTTCGACTGGGATCCTAGATTCACATCTCGGTTCTGGAAAAAGTTACACGAGGCTTTGGGCACAAGACTAGATTTCAGTACTGCGTTCCACCCTCAGACTGATGGGCAATCTGAGAGAGTAATTCAAATATTAGAAGACATGTTAAGAAGTTGTGTAATTGATTTTAGAGGCAGCTGGGAGGATTATTTGCCACTGGTAGAGTTTGTATATAATAACAACTACCAGTCTAGTATTGGAATGGCCCCATACGAGGCGTTATATGGTTGTAGGTGTCGAACCCCTACCTGTTGGATTGAGTTGGGTGAGCGGCGAGTGTTGGGGTCGGAGCTAATTTCTGAACCAGAGGACAAGGTAAAGCTTATTTGAGATCGGTTAAAGAAAGCATATGATAGGCAGAAGTCTTACGCGAATTTAAAGCGTAAGGAAATTGAGTACTCTATGGGGGATTACGCTTTTCTTAAAGTTTCACCGTGGAAGAAAATTTTGAGGTTTGGACGAAAGGGCAAGCTTAGCCCTAGATTTGTTAGGTCTTACCGAGTACTTAAGCGTGTGGGACTGGTCGCTTATCAACTTGAGTTGCCTCCGAAGCTGGATAAAATCCATGACGTGTTTCACGTCTCAATGCTAAGGCGATACCGTTCTAACCCCTCGCACGTGGTGCTGATTGAAGAAATTGAGGTCAAGACTGATTTGACCATCAAGGAAGAGCCAGTACAAATATTGGAGCGTGATGTTAAGGTATTAAGGAAGAAATCTATTCCACTGATCAAAGTGCTATGGCGCAACCATAGTGCAGAAGAAGCCACATGGGAGCCAGAAGAGACAATACGTCGTCAATACCCTCACCTACTCTGACCAGGTAAATTTTGAGGCTGAAATTTCTTTAAGGGGGTAGAATTGTAATGCCCCAAAAATATAGGGTCTGAAAGTTTGCTCAGTTTGACAAATTACATGTTTGCTTTGTTGGCTTATGTTTTGGGTGTGTTTAGGGGAGTTTGTGAAGTTTGGGTTCGAGGTTGGGCCTTGGCAGAACTTAGGTTTTCTTTTAAAGGAACCTGGACAGTGGCACTTAGGTTTTATAAATAATTGTGTGTGTTTGACGTCACAAAGGAGCCTTTTGGCTTAGTGGCTTGTGGCATGACTTGGTAATTGGGAAGGTTGGGGTTCAAATTCCATAGCAGGCAAGGGATGATCATTTTGTTGCTTGGTGGGGGAGAGTTTGAATGGGTCACAGAGGTTATTGTGGAGAAAATTAAGGAGGGATAAGGGGAGAAAATCTTGTAGGATTTTAGGGAATTTGAATTGGAAGGAGCTGGAGTCGAGTAGGGGTGCTTGTGGGTGCAAATTCAGCTAAGGGGTTTTGAGGAGTGTGTTTTCGACAATTAGGAAGAGTATAGGTGCCGAATTGCTCTTTGTCTATTTCGGGTTTTACATTTTTATTCTCTTGTTACCATTTCCTTCTGGTGCCGATTTCTTTTGGTATCTTCTAGGTTAAGCCGAAATTCTTTCCTGCTATTTCTCCCCTTTTTTTTTCACTATGTTTCGAATACACTCTTTTGGTTCACTCTCTAGGCTGTGCCGAAACTCTTTTCCTTCTACTCTTTTCTTTCTGACCCTTTCTCCATTACTCTATTGAGTTTCTTCCCTTGGAGCCTTGACCGGATATAACTTGCTCTCTCCCTCTCATCTCATTCGGGCTTATCTTGGTGCTATCCAAATATCTCTTTTTCTCAGCTGAATCTTTCCCTACTTTGATCAAGGTAAGTGAGTTCCTCTTGGTTGTCGAGTTTTTAACAATGCTGGAGCCCTGTTAATACGGTTGTCAAATGTGGTTTCATAGAGGTGCCGTTTCCTTTCTTCTTTCTGTAGTGGTCTCCCTCTTTAATCTCTTTTTTGTATCGCTGGCTATCAAAAGAACGTTCGTGACATCGCATGCTTCGATTATAGGTGGTGTTGGGGTTGGTCGAAAGCTTTTGTCCTCCTCTCTTGGTTTACGTTTCGGTAGAGAGTACACTTGGTTTAAGTTTATTACTTTTAAGGTTGCTAAATGGATGGGATTTTTGTGCAGATTGTCACCAATAGGTGGAGGATGCTGGTTAAGGGTGGTTTGAACCCTACTTGTTCTATCAAGGTAATCAATAAATATTGTTAGGGGAAATAAGAGTTCTAAAAGGGGTGAATTCGAACGTTTGGGAACTAACTTGGGATCGTCATGTTGGTTTAGGTTAAGCACGGGTGTGTAACGATCTCTAATCCAAACAGGTGTGTAATCGTACACCCAACCTTATGTTACTGCCAAATGTGGACCATGGGTGTGTAAACACACTAAGGTGTTGTTGTGAGTCGGCAAAAGCCGAAAAGCTGAAATCTCGGCATTTGATGTCTCGCGAGCGTGTGATCGCTTGTGGAGGCGAACCGAGGAAACATATCATGGGCGAGACATTGTAAATGCCTCCACATGCATTTTTGTGCTTCAGGGCCGTTATGGGCCTCGTTGGGCTTAGACGGGCTGTGTGGGCCCATTGGGCTCGTGGTTCCCACATGAAGAAAATTACGGTAAGTGATTGGTAATGGTCTAGATTATGGTGTTCATATTGACATGACTGGATTGGGACTGTTTGGGCCACATGAGTGTGCGGGCCCTACTTAGGTCGAGTAGTGGGCCTTAGGCCCATTTCACTGTTTAGGCCATATGGGTTAACTAAGTTGAATGAGATTACTACAGACCACTTCAGGGTCATTATCTATATCGAGGCCCCAAGATTTGTAAAATGACCGAAATACCCCGAGGGGTAAAATTACTAATTTACCCTTAGGAGATGGAAATGACCATTATACCCTAGTGGTATATTGATAGTGGATGGATGTATTATGCATGATTGTATCTGAGTGTGAAACCTTGCATGCACGTAATATTATGACAGGTCATTTTACATTGGGGTTGGGACTTTGACTCGGAGGAAGTACTGTACTAGTGGCTATGGCACGTTTCACTATTCTAGTGGCCTTGCCACGTGTTTTGATATTAGTGGCTACGCCACGTTTATTACTATTAGTAGCATTGCTGCGTTACTGTTAACAGCTACGCTGCGATATAGGTGTTCTGGCTGGGTGGGTCGATTTATTCCGCACATGGTGTGTTGGTTGGTACGGGAGGTGTGATGGATGGATTGGGATGGGTAGCATACTTGTGATGTATTACTGTATAGGGCTTTGGCCCAGACTGCACTGTTACTGTATAAGGCTTTGGCCCAGACTATTGTATGCACTATTTACTGTTTGACTGTTAAAGGGATTGCACACTGAGTTTTTCGTAAACTCACCCTCTGTTTAATGTGCAGGTAATCCCTAGCTGTAGACAATTTGGAGTCGCAAGGGACTCAGAAGTTGCCACATGCTCGCAGAATAATAAATTATGACATAACTACTTTTTTGAAGAGTTTTTGTTTGTGGTTTATTTTTTAATACGGCCATTGGTAAACTTTTAACTTTCAACTTTTATTGGGCTTATGTTCACGGTTTAAATTGCTAGAGTAGGTACGACGGGTTTTCTTGCAATAACGTTTTCGGAGGTTAACCTGTGTTTTTATCTTCATAAGACTTTTCAACTAAAAACGGCAGGGGCTAAAATCTAAAATTAAGAACTCTGGGTAACAAACGACTTGATAATCGAAATTAAAACTAAACAGATTTTTTTTCTCTAGCTCAAAATTTCGAATTGTTCAATGTGGCACATCAAATTCGGTCATAACGTCTAGGCTGGGTTTGGGGTGTTATAGATCGCACAGGCAAGCCACACAAGCATGTGGGCCCAAAATTCTGAATTTTTCCTTAGGGTCGCACGGTTCGTTCCGATCAACTATGGGCATACTGTAGGGTCGATAAGGGCTAACCAAACCCTAAACTATGAGACCTGATATTCTGATAGTCTGCCTTTTGTATGATATTAATAAGTATATCTGTTCTGATTTTGTATATATATGATGTCTGTTTATGAGCATGTTATGCATGATATTTTGTATCTGTGACTGGGGTGGGATTTGTATATGTGGAGGAAGTGATTCGTAGGGCGACACTTCGCCTATATTCTGACAGCTTGACTGCATATTATCTGTAATGTGTCTCATGACACTATATGGTGTGTAGGGATGGGTGGGTATTTTTAACCCCACATGGTGTGTTGGGATGGTCGGAGATGGTGTGTAGAGGATGGGGGTAGGATTCTACATATCTGTACTGCTTATCTGATTCTGTTATCTGTAATTGAAATGGACATAAGTTCGAATTTGTATCTGATTGTACATGAGATTTTTATATGTATTGCATGTTTATTTCTGTTGGGTTACACATTAAGTTTACGAAAACTTACATATGTTTGTCTGTTCTATTCAGGTAATTCACAGACTTAGGCGGATCGGTGTGACGGAGCCTCACGGTGACCACGAGTTCGTAAACTATGAAAATATGGTTTTTATTTTAATTTAAGGAATATTTCTGGAGTTTCATAATAATTAGACTCTTCAAAATATTTGGTTAAATTTTGGGATTTGGACTCTCGTTTTAACTTTTAGTTGCGACGGATATTTAAAATTATGGTTTTTACTAAAACAAAGGTTTCCAAAATTACGAATGGGATTTTCATAAACAACGGTTTCTATAACATCCACTGTAAATCTTGTTTTGGTAAATAAAAATAATTAAATAACACTTTTGACAGTAGATATAAGCGAATATGAGTTTTAAAGCTGGAATGATTTATTGTAATGATTTTTTTTTCAAAACCCTTCTTTGTGATATCTTTGGATTCGTCCATAACATCTAGGCTAAATTTGGGGTGTTACACTTTTAAGTCGAGTCGGGGAGGTTATAGTTTTTTTGCTCTAGGCCTAGCCCAACCTGAGCTGCCTGATTTTTTTTCCAGCTGTTATTTGTGTTGTTTTGTTGCTATTTTTCTACCATTTTACTATTATATTGCCACTATTTTATTGTTACTATTTGGATATTATGTAGCCTTGTTTTATTGTTAATTTTACTACTATTTTAGAGATATTTGTTTGCTAAGTTGCAACTATATTAGTGTTATTAAGTATAAAGACTTTTTTTTAATATATTTTCAATTTGTTAGGTAACATTTATTTTAATTTTTAGTGTATTTATGTATTATATTTTAAAATTTTTTTTATATAAAAACAAGTTTAACATGGTCGAGCTGGGCCCGAGTTTAACATTTTTTATCCAGTTTAAGCTTGGACAAAATTTTAGGCACATTTTTCGGGCCAAGTCTTGTAATAGCCCAAATTTTGGTGAGATCGGAACAATTGTTTTGGGACCACAAATCCGAGTTAAAAATAAAATTATTTTTATTTTATTTTATGGTTCACATTATCATAGGAAGGTCGTATGAAAATTTCGATATGAAAATTCTATCGATTAAGTGTTTAATTACGAGAAGGACTAAAAATAGGAGTTTTCATCTTTTGAAGCATCTTCCATGGGTTGCCGGCCATAAATTGAGGAAGTTGAGCAGATTTTTGCTTGATTTTTGGTCAATTTGAGTGCCACAACAACTCAGGACTAAGACTCGGTCAATTGCAAATCTTCAGGTAAATCTCTAATTTCTTCAACTCTTCAAGGACCTTATGCAATTAAACCAAAAGATAGCCATATGCAGCCGAATTTTGGGTTGACTTGGTCCCCAATTTGGACAGTTTTGTAATCCAGCAAAGCTACCAGACCTGTCCGAAATAAATCAACAAGTAAGAGGACTAAAGAATAAAATTTATTTAATTTAATTAATTAATTTAAAACCCAAATTATTAATGAAATATTTTAAAATGAATTATTACATATAATTTTATTATTTAATTTAATCATGCATGGCCCACTTTATGTCTTAAAAAGTATAATTTATTCAAATTAATATAAAATAAGCTATTTATTGCATGAAAACTATATAATAAAGCATAAAATCACATTTTAATAATTTCTATGTCCTAATTTCATATTTTCACATATTTCATTAATTTATTAAACAATTACTTAGTTTTAACAATAATTTCAAGTAAAAAAGGTGGTAAATGACAGAAAAAATCCTATATATATTTTCGTTTACATATGCGTCTAGACAGCTTAAACTGCATGAAAGGAATTACCCGGTACATGATCTTGAATTGGCAGCCATTGTCTTTGCATTGAAAATATGGAGGCATTGTCTCTTTGGGAAAAAAAAATGTCATATTTTTACGGATCACAAGAGCTTGAAGTACTTGATGTCCCAAAAAGAGTTGAACTTGAGAAAACGTAGATGGTTGGAATTGTTGAAGGACTATGATCTCGTTATTGATTATCATCCGGGGAAAGCTAACGTGGTTGCAGATGCCATGAGCTGAAAATCTTTATTTTTCGTAAGAGCATTGAACACCCAATTGACCTTTACTGATGATGATTCAATCATAGCTGAGTTAAAAGCTAGACCAACATTTCGGTAACAAATTTGTGAATCCCAGAAGGAGGATGAAAAGTTACAGGCTAAACGAGTACATAGTGAGTCAGATCCTGCTTCGGAGTTTCATATCGATTCAAATGATTTTTAGTTATTTAGAAATAGAATATGTGTACCAAAGAATTCAGAATTGGTACAAAAGGTTCTACATGAAGCACATTATGGTATAATATCGGCACGTCCCGGTAGCAACAAAATGTACAATGACTTGAAAAAAAATGTATTGGTGGCCGGGAATGACAAGAGACATTTCTGAATTTGTATCTAAATGTTTAATCTGCTAGCAAGTAAAAGCTGAACACCAAGTACCTTCAGGATTATTGCAGCCAATTACAATCCCAGAGTGGAAATGGGAAAGAATTATTATGGACTTCATATCGGGACTACCCTTGTTGCCGAAAAGAAAGATGCCGTATGGGTGATTGTTGATTGCTTAACAAAGTCAACACACTTTATCCCGATAGTATGGACTATTCATTGGATAAATTGGCTGAATTAAATGTTTCTGAGATTATAAGACTACATGGGGTGCCAATCTCTATTATTTTAGATAGGGATCCTTGGTTTATGTCTCAATTTTGTGGTAAATTGCAAGAAGCTCTGGGCACTTAGTTACATTTTAGTATCGTATTCCATCCGTAAACTGATGGACAATCTGAAAATGTGATAAAGATTTTAGAAGATATGCTTCGGTGTTGTGTACTTGAATTTAGAGGTAACTGGGAAATATGTATGTCTTTGATTGAATTTGCTTACAATAATGTTATCAGTCCAGTATTAAAATGGCACCGTATGAGGCTCTATATGGTCGAAAATGTAGAACTGTAGTATATTGGACAGAGTTAAGTGAGAAAAAGATACACGGAGTTGACTTGATTCGTGAAACAGAAGAAAATGTGAAGATAATTCGAGACAGTTTGAAAGCAGCCTCAGACCGTCAAAAGTCCTACGCCGATTTGAAACGAAAAGAGATTAAATTTCAAGTTGGTGATAAAGTTTTTTTGAAGGTATCACCTTGGAAGAAAGTTCTCCGATTTGGTCGTAAAGGAAAATTGAGCCCACGATTCATCAGGTCGTATGAGGTCATTGAGAGAGTCAGACCAGTTGGATATCGGTTAGCATTACCATCTCAGCTTGATAAAATTCACAATGTTTTCTATGTATCCATGTTATGACGTTATCGATCGGATCCTTCCCATATTTTTCCTCCGATAGAGGTTGAGATTCGACCTGATATGACCTACAGTGAAGAATCGATCAAGATGCTAGCACATGAGATGAAAGAGCTAAGAAATAAAAAGATAGTGTTGGTAAAGGTTCTCTAGCAACAACATGGAATAGAGAAAGCTATTTGGGAGCTTGAGGATACCATGAGAAAGTAATACCCTAATCTCTTTTCTGGTATGAATTTTTCTTGGACGAAAATTTCTAAGGGGGAGGTTTGTAACTCCCCAAATTTCGGTGAGATCGGAATAGTGGTTTCAGGACCACGAATCCAAGTTAAAAATAAAAATTATTTTTATTTTATTTTATGGTTCACATTAGCATAGGTTGGTCGTATGAAAATTTTGGTTTGAAAATTCTACCCGTTAAGTGTTTAATTACGAGAAGGACTAAATTGCATAAAATGCAAAAGTTGCCTTCTAGTAGCTAGCGGTATCAAATAACTATAGAATTTAAAACTAGAGGTCCTTATATGGTAATTAGACCATTAAAGGAGAGTTAGTAGATATTTGAATGACTCATCCCTAGAAAAATTAGAAATGATTAAGGATTAAATTGGAAACCAACTAATTAAAAAGATGATAGAAAAATAAAAGGAAATTATCATCTTTTTTATTCATCTTCTTCCCCAAAATTTCTATGGAAACCCCAGGAGAGAGGATTGAAACTTTTCAAGCTCAATAAGGTATGAAATCAAGTCTTGTTTTTATTATTTTTATATTTTTTAAATCAGGATAGTCTAATCTCTCTATTTAGGGGATTGATTTGAAAAGTTATCAAGGTTTAGAATTTGAGTCATGGATGAATATGCTGAAAATTAGAAATTTATGGTAGAACATGAAAGGTTGTTCATAGATAAACATCTTTTACAAAGCAATTTTCCATGAAAACTTGTTTTAGGGACTAAAATGAAGAATGGGTAAAACCCATGGAAAATGCTGAAATTTGAGAAATGTATGTGCTGTAAAAATTGGTATTAAATTTCAGCTAGGCTTGGAAAGAGGACTAGATTGCATGAATTTTAGTTTCCCAGCGTAGGGACAAAATCAAAATTTTTGAAAAGTGTAGGGGCAAAATGGTAATTTTTCCTAGGATGTAGTAAAATGCAAATGCATGTGAAATGTGATAAATTTGTAATTAAATTTATTCATATAGACTCGAAAAGACCAACCACAAAAGTAGACCGAGGGAAACAAAACGTTTCGGATTGGTTGAATTTCAAACCCGAACCATCGTCAAGGTAAGTTCGTGTAACTTAAACATGTATGTAAATATGTTACGATTAATTTTTGCTTGTTGGTGGTGATATGTATGAGATGATGTTTACAATGAATTAATTACAAGTTAATAAAGGTCGATAAATTATTAAGTTTCGGTTAAATAGTGAGATTTGATGGGTTATGGTGTTTTCTTGAAATGTATACGATGGTACATGTGTTATAAATAGGATTTAGCCCGGACGGGTAATCCTAAGGTAAACCCTCTCTAGCGTATACTATGAATTGGATTTAACCCGGATGGGTAATCTAGAGGAAGTTCTACGGAACATATGTTACAAAATGAGATTTAGTATGGATTGGCAATCCTATAACTTAGAATGTGGCTCAAGGGTGTGCTTCCTGATTTTTGTGCCCTTATGGGTACCTACGGAAAGGAGAAATGAAATAGAAGTTTATGTGATGATGAGCTCATCTATGCCTACTTGATATTTACATGAGATTTTGACTAACTTGTTTGATTTAGTATATGTGATAGGTAACTTACCATAATTGATGGAATGTATGACTATGAATGCTTGTGTTATTAAAAATGACCGGTAAGTTTATTTTCCTGTTATGTGAACTTACTAAGCATATAATGCTTACCCTATTTAATTTTCCTATTTTATAGTGCTCGTGATCTCGCGAAGGTTGGAGGATGGTTGGAGCACCAATCACACTATCATCTATCTCATTTTGGGTATAAATAGAAATCTCCTTTTGATATAATGGCATGTATAGGCTCATTTGGCCATTGTGGCTTGATAATGATGTTTGTAACCTAGCCATTGGAATGGCTAGAAATGGTCATTTTGATATACTTGTAATGTCATGTTGTGCTATTTTCAGATATATTAAGTAGTTGTTTAAGTATGTCCAACAAATGATTTAGTCTATGGTAATTTATAAACTTGTATGCATGTGGTGGCGTGCCTTGTAAATGATGAAATTTGTTTGAGATGAATGTTCAAATGATTGGATTATATTTGGTATGTCTTAGTACAGGATCATGGTAAATTTTGGGTGACAAATGAGGCTAGGAAATAACTTAATTTTGTCCACACGGGCAGGCGCACGGGCGTTTGTCTAGACCGTGTGGGCATGTGGTTCGGCCGTGTGTCCCCTACATCTTAAAAATGAGAAATAGAATGCTCAAAATTGAGTACACGGGTACAGACACAACCGTGTGTCTCAGCCGTGTGGTTGACACGGCCTAGCACACGGGCGTGTCACTTGGCTGTGTGACTACAATTTGTTCATGACTCGCAAGTCAGAGAGTTACACGGGTTAGGGACATGGGCGTGTGTGACCACACGGCCTGCCCACACAGGTGTGTCCCAAACGACACGGGTGTTGACCCGTGCACATAGCAAAAAATTTCCAAATTTTGTAAAAGTTTCTAAACTTCTCGGTTTAGTCTCGAACCATTTCCAAAACATGTTTTGGGCATCGTAGGCTCGTGTTAGGGACTCTATGAATGAATTTAATTGGTTTTTAATTTGGACGCAAATTTAAGACATGGAATTATATGATTGTTGGGTTGTAAGCCGGTAATGCGTCGTACCCTGTTCCAGTGTCAAATACGGGTAAGGGGTGTTACAGGCTCGGTGTTAAAAAATGAGCCTAAAATTGGCATCGACCCACCCTGAACCTAACCCGACCCATGATTAGGTCTACATGATAGCTTAGGCTTCATTTCGGATGAAAGTGACATTTTTTAGAAACATACTATTATTTTACTAAGTATATCAAGTAGACACACACACACACACACACACACACACACACACACACACACACACACACACACACACACACACACACACACTCATATATATGTATATATATTATATTACAAGGTTGATTCTCATCGCAAAGTGGTGGCGATTTTAGATTTTTTTCGATAATCGTAGTCGCACCAGTAACCGTTGACCCTTGCAGAACATACAGGTTGCCCTTTTTCTATCCTTTCATCATAATAAGAGTTCCACGAGAAACTTTTAATCCATTTGACTCAATGACTATCTTGCAACAGTTAGAATCCAAAATTCCCAATGAGATAATATTTTTCTTTAAATCAGGAACATACCTGACATTTGAAAATGTCTGAATAATTCTATCGTACATCCTAATTTGTACTGTTTTGATTGTAGATATTTTACATGGAGAGTTATTCCCCATTAGCATAACTCCACCTTCAATTGAACTATACGTGGAGAACCAATCCCTATTGGGATGCATGTGATAGGATCACCTTGAATCTAAGATCCATTCGGAAGTAAGATGAGAGCTTTCGCTCATTAAACTAACAATAAATTATCACCTTTGCCCTTGGCTACACTAGCATCAGCAAGTTTAACTTTTTTCTTATCTTTCTCCTCATTTTCGGCATCCCTTTTGATTTTATTTTAAAGTTTCCAACATTCAGCCTTAAAATGCCCATCTTTTTATAATAGTCACAATATTTGTCACGATTTTTGGATTTGGACCTTACTTTAACCTGTTTCAATTTATCTTCCTGGTTTGTTGTCTGGCTCTTACAACTAGAACTAAGACTTGCCCGTCTGATTTTTTGTTTGGGCCTAACTCGTTTTTGAGTTTATCCTCGTTCAGAAAATTCCCCTTCACGCCCTCAAACGAGAGATGATCTCTCTCATAAATTTAAGTTTCCCTAAAAGTTTTATATGAAGAGGGCAAAGAGTATAAAAAAAAAAAATTGCTTGGTCTTCATCACTAATCTCTACTTCGAGATTCTTCAAGTTATTAAGAAAGGTAACAAACTCACTGTTATGAGTTATGATGGACTCATCTTCGGCCATTCTGAACGTGTAAAGATGTTGTTTTAATATTAAACTGTTGGCTAGAGATTTCGTCATATATAAGGCTTCTAGTTTCTTCCATAATGCAGATGATGTTTTCTCCTTCAAAACCTCTTGTAATACATTATTCGTGAGGCATAATTGAATAGTAGATAGAGCATTTTCATCAAGCTCTTCCCATTCTAATCGATCCATATCTGTGGGCTTCTTCCTTGTAACAATCATTTGTAGACCACTCTGAACCAGTATTGTTGTCATCCAAACATGCGACAAACTGGAATTTGCAATTTTGTTAAACTTATCAATATCGAACCTTGACACTTCTATCTTCGAACAAGTTGATTACGGGAATCGAACTAGCCCGTATACCAGTTTATAAGGGATAAACCCGATTAAGCAACAAATAAGGTGATTAAAAATAAGAATAAAAAAGATCGAACACGCAAATTTTATGGCCAAAGAAGATTTAACTATAATAAAAAGGAGAAAAAATATGGAGAGAATTAAAAGAAAAACTCGATGCCCAACAAGAAAAACCTTTTGAAAAAAAGAACAAAATTCTCTCAATCTAAATAATTTTTTGTTGTGTAAAACCTAAAGTAACTTAGGCCTATTTATATGTAGAAATCTGTAATAGCCCTTTTTTTTTAGGTCAAATTGGAACAGTGGTTTTGGGACCACAAATCTGAAGTATAAATATTTATTTTATTATTTCTTTAAGGTCTACAGCATGATAGAATAATTGTGTGAAAATTTCGTTAAGAAATTTTATCGATTGAGTGCTCAATTTGTCTAGAAGGACTAAATTGTAATAAGTGTAAAACTTGAATTCTATAAGTTAAAGGTGTCTAATTGTTATGAAATTCTAAATTAGAGGTCCTTAAAGGGTAATTAGACCATTATACTTCATAATGGACAAAAATGGACATGGTTAGATAAAATTACAAAGTTTTGCATTAAGGGCATTTTGGTAAACTAGTAATTAAATGATTTAATAAGCTAAGAATAAATCAAAATTTTTATTCATCTTCATCCTCCTATGCCAAAATTTCAAGGGAGTCCATAGTTAGGGTTTTGGCCACTTTTAAGCTCGATTGTAAGTTTGTTCTTTCCCCATTTTTCATGATTTTTATGGTTTTAAAGTTGTCTCAACCTAATCAAGCTATTCTAAGGACTAATTTGAAAGAAAATAAAAGTATAGAATTTTACCCATGTTGAATAAGGTTGTATTTTGATGTTTAATGTTAGAAAATGCATGTTTGTTGTTAGTTAAACAACATTTACAAAGTGATTTTTGATGAAAATGTCAAAAAGGGACTAATTGTAAAAGGTTGTAAAATGTGTGGTAAAATGTGAGTAAATGGAAAATGTGGGCTGTCATGAACATGAAAAAGGTTCGGCTAGGCTTGGGTAACAAAGAAATTGGATGAAAACCATTTTACGAGCATAGGGGCTAAAATGTAAAATGTCAAAAGTTTAGGGGCAAAAATGTTATTTTTTCCATAGTGTGTTTTTGGGCTGAATTGAATAATGTGATGATTAAATAAGTTAAATTTGATATTATAGATCAAGAAAAACGAAGTTCGAGTTTAAACCGAGGAAAGAATAAGGTTGTGGACTAAATTGAACTGATAGCCATTTTTGTAACTAAGGTAAGTTCGTATGTTAAATAAGCCTTAATATAATTGTATTTAAATGCTTTAATATTGCATGAACTGTATGATTGACAATGTGTAAGAGTTTAATTCTACGAACGAGTTCGACGACGATTCAAAAGTAAGAAATCCCGTTTGAACCTTAGGAATAGAGTAGGATACAAGTGACATGTCACTAGGGTTATCATGTGTTATGTGATTATGTGATCCGGGTGTTGGTCCTGTACGTCCTATCGGTGGCTGAGTATATCGGCATATGCTGCGGTTACTCGACAACTTATGTGAGCAGCATCGTATAGCTACGTTTGGACTAACAACTTGTCTGAGCAGGCCTGTCGATAGCTCGAGAGTGAGCAATTATGAGATATGAGACTTAGGTAGCATTGGCTACATTTGTGGCATTTAGTGTGCAAAATTACCAAGTATCCGACATTATTATTCCTAGAAGTTCATGGGTATGTCAAAGATGAGAATACGTGTAAGTTCATTTCGATATGGTACAGGTATGTACATGAAGCTTATGTTTATTGAATCTCAAGAAATGATGAATTCAAGGTAAGGTTGTGAAAGAATGAATTATGATTGTGAAACTTATGGTAAATTATATCATCTTATCTTTTATCCCTTGAACGTTGATTGTATGGTATGGCTTGCTTATTTCTTGCATACGGACTTAATGAGCTATATAGCTTACTCCATTTATTTTTCCATATTTTATAGTGTCGCCTAGCTAGCTTGGATTGGGATCATCGGTGATTCGCCTCACACTATCAAAACTATCATTTTGGGTATTAATGAAATTTATCATTTTGAATATATGGCATGGATAAGGACTTGGTCATTTTGTTGTATGTGTCATTATGAATTTGGCCAAATGTATTGGCTTGTAATTGTCAAAGTTTGATGTGGCCTTTAGCGATGTAACTTGGTTCATTTTGGTTGAATTGGTTGTAAGCTTATATATTATATATATGCATGCATGTGTCAATGCCTTATTGGTGATATAGTTTATTAATGCTTGGCAAATGGTTGAGTATGGCTTAATGGGTTGTTGATGAATGGTTAAGTATGGCTCATTGGTATGTTAGGAAAATCTAAGTAGAATTATATATGAAGAAAGTGTGTGTGTGGATGCCTTTGAATGTGAAATTGGTATGTTTGATTTGGTATAATGAAATGTCATGTATATTGTAGATGATGGTATCACATTAACATGTTTTAGTTATAATTGCGAATGTTTTGGTTGCTAAGTATGCCATGAATTGTGCCATTGAATTTGTGTAAGTGTAGGTGTAAATGAGGGTGGCAAATGGTTTGGTAAATAGCCTCTATTTTGTCCACATGGGTAGACACATGGGTTTGTGTCTAGACCATGTGTGACACAAGGCCTGTAACATCTCGAATTAAGGCCTAGTCAGAATAGTGGTTTCGAGACCACAAATTCGAGATAGAAATAATTATTTTGTGATTCTCATGAGGTTTATGTTATGAATGCGTGCGTGTGTGAAAGTTTCATGAAGAAATTTTATGCATAAAATGTCTAATTGTATTTTAGGGACCAAATTGAATAAAGTGCAAAACTTGCATTCTAGAAGCTTTAAGCATGAAATTGCATTAGATATTGAATTAGAAGGTCCTAATTAGCAATTTAACCAAATTTTTATAATTTTGGACAAAAATGGACATGCATAGGAAAAATGTGAAAGAAAAACCCTAAGGGTATTTTGGTCATTTGGTAATTAAAAGAATAAAGATGAAAAAATAAGTCAAATTTGGTGTCCATCTTCTTCCTTCATTGTCAAAATTTGCAAGACACCATAGCTAGGGTTTGTTCAACATTTCCAAGTTTGATTGTAAGTGCATCCTAATGTTCTTTGCATTTTTGAAGTCCTTGAAGCATGATCTACCCATTTCTAGCTATACTTTGAGCTAGGGTTCATGTATGAAATTTAAACCATGTGTAACATGCATGTATTTTGATGATTAATGGAGGAATATAAATGTTTGATGCATGATAAACATCTTTTACTAGGTGATTTTTAGTGAAAACACCTAAATAAGGGACTTGCTTGTAAAAGTGTAAAAGTGAGTAGTAATAATGTGAAAGAAAAGAAAATATGGGCTGATTTGAGCATTGTAAAGGTTCGGCTAAGCTTGGGTAATCAAGAAAATGCATACATTTCAATTTACGAGCCTAGGGGCTAAATCGTAAATATGTGAAAGATTAGGGGTCAAAATGTAAATTTGAAAAGTATGATTTATGGACCCATTTGAATAATGTGAATAATAAATAAGTTAAATTTGGCATTATAGATCAAGAAAAACGTGAATCGGGACTTGATCGAGGAAATAATAAAGTATACGATTTAGGCTCGATTATCATCATTTTGTACCGAGGTAAGTACATATGCAAATAATGAGGTGTTGTATTATGTTTTAATGCTTTGATATATTGTGATAAATGTTTTATTGTAATTATGAGTTATATGCTTATTGATTGTTATGAAAGCATTAATGTTATCATGGTCGTTAACCACGACAATACGAGCAAGTACGATGGAAATGATACATGTAAGTGAAGAAAATCTCATTTGAACCTTAGAAATAGTTAGGATACAAGTGACATGTCACTAGGAAACATGAGATCCGAGCTCGTTGAGTTGGTCCGAGTTCGTGAGAAATTCGAACTTGTTCAGTTGGTCCAAGTTCGTAATATATGTAAGGCATCCGAGCTCGTTGAGTTGGTCCGAGTTCATTATGAATGCGGGCATCTGAGCTCGTTGAGTTGGTTTGAGTTTATTATGGATGCGATGCATGTAACATTTGAGCTCATTGAGTTGGTCCGAGTTCACTATGGATGTCTACATGTTATAAGGTAGCTTTAGCTATGTATGACATGAGGCAGTTATGTGCAAGTTTTTCGCGTATCCAATAGTATTTCGATGTGTTCAACGGGTAATGTAATGATTGTAATGAAGTCCCAAGGAGGAAATATGAAAGAGGTATGGTTATCGATACTCTACTATGAGTACAGGAACGTATGCTAAACCTATGAGTAATGCTTTGATAAAGATCGATTTAAGATAAGCAAGTATGTATGTGCATATGATGAGTAAGCAACGAGGTTTGAATGAAGAATAATCTTTATGTATAAGTTATCATGTTTTTGCATGTTAATTGTTTACCACTATCACATATTATTTGCAGGTGGACTTACTAAGCTTTAATGCTTACTCCCCTCTCCTTTCCATCCTTTGTAGTCTTACCAAGCTAGCTCGGGGATCGAAAGCTGTCGGAATATTTGATCACACTATCAAAAGACTTTTGGGTATAGTGAAATTATTATTTTGAGTATGGCATGTATAGGAACTTGGTCATTTTGTGACATGTGTCATGCTATTTGGCCAAATTGTGAAGGCCTATGATGATGATGATTCTTTTGTAATGGCCATGTGATATGGCTCATGTTTGATCATTTGGGTTGTAATCTAATTACCCATGCATGCATGTGTTAGTGTTTTGATGGTAGGATATGTTATTGCTTGGTGAGTGCATGATAATGATGTAATATGTTGTTGATTGATGAATGTATGGTAAAGTGTGGATTAAGTGATAAAGCTTAAAGGATGATTTAATGACTTTAAATGAAATTGTGCATGAATACACAATTTGAAGTTATGGTAACAAGTTTAATAAAGCATGAAATTGATGTAGAATGCCTCTAAATGGTGTAATAAATGAGTGTGCAATAAGATGACATTATGAAGATGTGAGAGTGCTATGGTGTGGAGTATTTGAGTGCATAAATATGTCATGTTTTATGTTATAAATTGTGTTTGAATGTATAAGTGATTGAGGGTGACTATTGGCTTGGAAAATAGCCTCCAAAAAGGTCCACACGGGTAGACACACGGGCAGTGTCTAGACTGTGTGGGGAGTGTTGAATGGTCGTGTGTCCCCTGCACCGAAAATTCCCAAGTCAATATGCCTGGTAGTAAACACACGGGCAGAGACACGGCCATGTGTCTTAATCGTGTGAAGGACACGGCCTAGCACACGAGCGTATGCCCTGGCTGTGTGCCCCTAAATGAATGATGACATCATAAACAGAATGTCCAAGTTTTTGGACCGGGCGATGACACGGGCGTGTCTAGGCAGTGTAAGGGACACGGGCGTGTGCTCGGCCGTGTGAAAACTCCTGTAGGTTTGAATTGAAAAATAAATTCTAGAAATTCCACACGGGTATGGGACACAGGCGTGTCCCAAAGCACACGGCCGTGTGCATTGCCTCCACACGGGCATGTAAGGCTTAAACCTAGAAATTTTCTTAAGAATTTTCTTAAGTTCTCTATTTAGTCCCGGGTTACTTTTAATGTATGTTTTGGGCCTCGTAGGTCCATGATAAGGACAATATGAATTTGTTTGATTGGTTTTAATTTGGAGTGAAATTTTATGACCCATATTTTTCGGAGATACCCTATTTGTGTACAGTAATGCCTCGTACCTTGTCCCGGTCTCGGGTACGGGTAAGGGGTGTTACACGGCCTGTCCTATGGGCATATGTTCCGGCCGTGTGTCCCTTTCACCTTAGTTTTTAGAAACAGTATGCCTAGAATTGAGCACACGCGCAGAGACACAGGCGTGTGTCTCAGCCGTATGAGGGACACGGTCTCAAACACGGGCGTGTGTCCCGGGCGTGTGAAGTCTGCACCTATTTAATGAAAATTTAATTACCCACACGGCCTAGCATACGGGTGTGTGACTTGGCCGTGTGACGTCAATTTGTACATGCATTACAAGTCAGAGAGTTACACGGACCACACGGCCTGCGCACACGAGCATGTCCCAAACCACACGGGCGTGTGACCCCTGTTTATAGCAAAAATTTTCTATGTTTTTGTAAGAATTTATAAAGTTCTCGGTTTAGTCTTAAATCACTTCTAAAGTATGTTTTGGGCCTCGTAGGCTCGTATTAGGGACTTTATGATTAAATACGAATGGTTTTAATTTAGACACAAATTTATGACTCGGAAAGGTATGATTGCTTGAGTTAAAAGTCCGGTAATGTCTCCTACCCTGTTCCGGCATTGAATATGAGTAAGGGGGTGTTAGAAAATCCATAGCATATATGACTACAACAACTCTAAGTTAATTAGAGCTTAAGTGGGAAACTAAAAACAGAACTTAATTAGGAGAAGAAAAGTCAAAAATAAAATTTTGTCAAAATAAAAGGCATTCTTACACACTTTATTTTGATTAAATGTTGAATTTTAAGAATTGTTAATGCCGTTTCTTTGTCAAATTTAGGATTATTACAATGCCATTTTTTTTGTGAAATGGCTACTAAATGAGAATTAAAAAAAAAATAGAATGTTAGAGGAGTGAATTGAACATAATAATTTTAAAGGTATTAACAATTGAACCTAAGTTTTTTAATTGAAAAAGTAGAGGGACTAAATTTTTGAAAATGAAAGTATAAGACTAAATTTTAAATATACAAATAGTACATAATTTGGAGCATATTGTCACATTTAAATTTTAACTCCATGATTTAGGCAAAAATAATTAAATCAACTAAAAGCATGGGACATGAACCATACTAGTAAAATTTAATCTTATACCTCTAACATCATTGCTTTTTTGTCATGATTTTATGAAACCAACTTTAGTAGATTGAAGTCAATAACCCCTTGGCTTAGTTGACAAAAGCGGAGGCTTTGGTTCTTAAATACCTACGTTTGAGACCCACAATGCACAAGTAAAATGTGTAGGTCTCTAAGTCCTATCTTGAGTTGTTGCTATGTGTGGACTTTAGTTTAGTTAGTTAATCAATAATTTAAATTGATCGAGTTCTTAATTTGTGCTATAATATTTTGATAGGAGAAATTTATCATTTAAATATATTAGTTTTAGTAATAATTATTAAGAACAATGACGGTGAAATCTTTTAATTTAATTTTAAAAATTGTAATATATTTTTAATTGATGTTAAAAAAAATTACATGGGGGATTCAGAACCACAGTTAAAAAACACCTTCACAATTAAATAGTTTTCTTAATTTTATATAAATTTTAAAATTTCTATATAACAACAAGTGTCAGATGCAATGTTAAAATACATTACACTTTCGAAAAAAAAACTCATATTCCTATCCTAAATATGACATTGTTGAGAAAGATTCCCATAAACATTGAAAAAGTTATTTACATTCCGTAAAAGATTTATTGCTTCCACCAAAAAGATAAAAGGACTTGGACATAATGTTAAAATTTTCATTAATTGTATAAAAAAAAAAAAACACTCATGTATTTCTCACCATAATAACAAAGCGAAAGGAGCCTATTAAATAAAAGATGAGACAGGAAATTAAAAAGCCCCTTCAAAGACATATTCTCCAAGAATAGGTTTAGGTGATACATATTTGCTAAAGAAAATAATTTTCTTTAGAGTTCATTTATCATAATTTTAAAACATTGCATTAATAAAAAAAAATCATTAGTTTTGAAAGGAAATCATAGATTAAATTTCCAGGTTCTTAGTCCCCTGCATAATAAAGAAAACCCCGTATATTAGATTTTATACATATAGTTGAAAAATGGGTAAATTATTTCATGCTTATTCAAAGACCAACCTCTAAATATCTTTGTCTCCTTTGCTATTCCATTGCTAATTGATTCTGTGAAAAACAAAACAAAATAAAACAAAACAAAACAATCTGTTTACTTTCATGCTTAATACATTAATGCATTAAACTTTTTTTCCGGACCCAAAGTTTTAAACTTTATTATCATAATATATATAAATTAAAAAGAAAGAAGGTACCTTCCTGATTCGGAGTCCATTAAGAGATGCAATGAGATGATCTTCCATAAACTTTATTTGGTTTAGGTCCTCAACATTTTCTGGATTTTTCCAATCCCTATCATTGGAATATCACAAAATTCATTATTAGAATATTTGATCATCTATTATACCAATATTCATTTGGTGATATGTGCTTAATATCGACAAGTGATATTTGTGTATATAATTAAAATCTTTAAATACTAGAATATTTCAAACCTCAATATCTTGCTCTTCTTAGTAAGTTTGTCCTTCAGCTCTTGTAGTTGATCTTCATATAACTAGAGAAAAAAAAAGATTTAAAAACTAATAAAAATAGGATTTTTTTTTGTTATGTTCTCAACTTTAGGAGCCCATTTACCTTAAGGGTATCAACATTTTTGTTAAGGGGCAGGCTTAATGGATCAAACTCTGACTCCCAATTTACATAAAATTTCTTCAACATCTTCAATAAAAATATTAATTTTAATTGTTAAAGAAATGAAATTGTAACATAAAAAATTCCTAAATCAAGACCAGGTACCGAGACGTACCTCCATTGTATATGCCCTCCTAGAGGAAAAAAAAAAAAGCAAAAGAATTTTTAGCTATTGAATTCTTTTTTAAAAATGAAAAAACTATGTTATTAACATTATTTACCTTTCCTCGCGCTCTACGAATGATATATTCGAGACTTTCTGAAGAATACTATATAAGCCACTGTTTTGACCAAATTTTAAAAAAATAAAATTTAAATTATTTTTGAAAAAGGTGAAATCGAACATAAATAAGAAATAAGAAATTGGAGTTTTAATTGTAAAATGAAATAAAAAATACTATTAGTGATAACAAAAAAAAAGAAGAAAAAGGAATGAACTAATTTACTTGGGGTCTTGACCAACAAAAAGGGTTGGTTTACCGGAGGGTGAAGAGAGTAAAAGAACAACTTCAACATCACACAATATAGAAAGCTCTTTTGCTTTCTTAAGAATCCCTTTTTTTCGCTTTGAATATTTTGCTTGTCTTGCTTTCATGTCTTCTAATCTTTGGATTTTTAATTTTCTTCTCCCCATTTTTTTTTTCTCTCTGTTTCTTGAAATTCTTTTATGGGTTTTTGAGTAAAAAATAATGGTGTTTATAAATGTAAATAAGAATTGTAACCATTTATGGTAATAATTTATAGTGATTTAACCTAATTAAATGTCACAAGATTTTCACATTTGTTGAGCGTTTTTGTTGAATCATGAACCCAGCTATTGCCAAAAGTAGAGAAAAGAATTCAGTGTTTTTTTTTTTTTTTTTCTCTTTTCTTGCCTTATGTTCTTTGTTGTATTGTACTTTCCATTTAGAGAAGACTAAGATTGTAGATGCCATATGGGGATGGGACCATATAGAGTGCTTTTGTTTTTCGTTAAATCATGTTATTAGTTTATGTATTATGTATAAAATGTGGATTTAGTCCTTTTTTATTTTAATTTGGTCAATTTCACATAATATTTTATATTATATTAATTTTTATAAAATTAAGTAAAATATTTTATAAAATTAAAATGTATATTATAAACAAGGTTAAATTATTAGTTTCAAATTTTAGTGCCATTAGGAGGCATAAATTCTCAGTTCCTCGCATGATGATAGACTTGATCATGGGTCAGACCATCAGTCCAGGTCTGAAGGCCTACTCGAAATGTCTGAGGGTTTGGGCAAAATATAGGCTCAAAAAATGGGCTTGGACAAAAAATAAGGTTCGTTTTCTAGAAGGGTTGCTCCTCAGGTAAGAATTTGTAACATGCCAAAATATAAGGGGGTTAGAAGAAATAAATAATCAAAGAATTGAATAGGTTTGATAGCTAAGCTGTTAGTACACTCCTTAAAGGTCTTAGGTTCTATCTATTCCAATTCCATTTCTTTTGTTTTAATTTTCAGCAAACAATGATGAAAATCGTACTAAAATAAATATTATTTGGGTTAAAAACTTAAAGTGTGGGCAACAACCCAATGGATAAGCTTTTACTCCCTTTCCCTTACATAGCTAGGTTTGAACCACCCTAACCTCAAACCATCCCTTTTATTTTTATTCTAAATTTTTCTTTAAATTTTAGGCCCAAAACTTTAGGAAAATTGCTACTGACACCCTAGGGTTCGCAAACCCTAAATTTTTAATCCAACTTCTCCTAATTGAACTAGGATTATGTTTTCTATTCAAAATCAAATAGAATTTCTTTCACCTCCCTATTTATTCTCTTTTTTCCTCTCTTTTAAATGAAATTTTACATTCCAAATCCTAGCCAAGAATTAGTAAATACGCCTTAATCCTGATGTTTAGATCTCGAGCCACTATATAACTTCTATCTAACGATAATATTGTGATAGATTAAATGATCTTTCTTGATTCTTGATAAATCTTTCGTTCATATCATTTAATCTTGATAAACCTTAAAAATCGTTATTAATTCTTGCGTAAATGACGTTTGAAGGACTCAGGTTAGGTACCTTGGATTAGATTGGAACGTAAGCAACGTCGCTTGAGATTCTGAAGACATGTGTCTATTCTTTTACAAAAAAATCGGGGCTAACTGTGCCTCGGGATAGGGCCATATAGCTATGTATGCCACCCTTGTGGACCACATGACCCCTTACACGACCATGTTCACCTAAAACCCTAGGTTTTCAATTCCTCACATGGCAGTCTGTTACACGGCTAGCCACACGACCATGCACCTTCTCAACACGAACCAGGGCTTCCTACATGGTTCAATCACATGGTTGTGCGTCTATTGTGACTCAGAATTTATAATTTTTCCCCTATTTTTTAGAATTTACAATTTTACCCCAAATTTCGTATTTTACCCTTTTGCCATTATTTTTTTAATTTTACCAATTTGAACCTATTTTCTAGATTTTACAACTTTTCCCCTATTTTTATATAGTTTTGCCTCTATTTTTCAAATTTTACAAATTTTATCCCTATTTTACAAATTTTACTGTTTTGACCTAGAATTTTATGATTTGTTTAAATTAGTTCCTAATAATATGATTTATGTTAGAATCCATGATTGATTAAAATTTTAGAGTATTTATATAAATATTTGCATGACCTGTGGATAGTACATATGACTATTGTACCTAAATTTGGGATTGAAACTACAACATGTCTTATGTTACTGTTAAGCTAGATGCTTAATAAGCATGTCTATTTGCTACTGAGTTGATATGCTATAAGCATATTATTTTCTTCTATATTAAACTATTATAAGCGTATTGATTGCTATTGTATTATTCTACTGAAAGCATAATTAAATGCTACCCTACTGATCCGTTTGAGCTTACCATATTGCATTGCATTGGATGGGATGATGTGTAGGGAGGAAGAATTGGCAGTTTATCTGTAAATTTTGCTATATACCCACAGCCTAGTGGTAGTGTTTATGCTTTTACTGCAAATTTGTTGTACATCTACAACCTGTTGATAACTTTTACTTACAATAATGTTGTGTGTTACATCCCAGTGATAGATTTTATATGCAAAAATAGTGGTGGTTAAACCACAATCTGGTGTGTAAGTGGTTGGAGTTCAAGGGAAGTCCCATTGTGGTGTGTAGCGGGGGGAGAGGGTAGAATATTTTCTGTTAAAACAAAACTGTATGGCATTCATAAAACATGTGCATACAATCTAGATTCTCCGTGATGACATATTTATACTTATGTATAAATTTTTTAGTGAACTAAAATACCGATATTCGAAAATTTCTATTATGAATCCTGAGATACTATTGATGGTCAATCTGAAATACCGATACTCTAATTTGTTGGTTATCTGCAATTATTTTGTGTTATTATTTAGTATGACTTATCGACTGTTTACACTATTTTTCTTGTGATGGAACTCACACTGAGCTTTATTGCTCACTCCCTTTTTAATTTCCACCTTTTTAGATAACCAACTAGGTTAGGATGTGGACACAGCATTCGGAGGGGCTCGACTCGGATCTGTTTTTCTATATAAATATTGTAGGTTTATTATTTGATAATTTGTTATTCAGAGATTTTATGGATTTATTTTTGAACTGTGGCATAAGACATAGGTTTTGGGTTTGCTTTTATTTTGCATGACCTTTAATTTAATTTCAGAGGACATCATGCTATGATTATTAATTAGTATGCATGAACCTCGATTTTTGTTACAAACAAATAAATATTACTTTTCCTTTGCTAAATCATAATTAAAATTGAGGAATAATAAATCGGTTTGGAAAAACTAACAAATGTTTTAAAATAACTATTTTCAAAACTCTGATAACCCTACTAGGCCATCTCGATGGCTAATGTAATCTTCTGGATTCAGGTCTAACTTCTAGGTCAGGTCAAAGATGTTACAAATTTTTTTGCTTTGGGCCTAGCCCAACCCAAACTGCCTAATTTTTTTCCTATTGTTATTTGTGTTATTTTGTTACTATTTTTCTACCATTTTATTATTATATTACTACTATTTTGTTGTTATTATTTGGATATTATATAACTCTTGTTTTATTATTTATTTTACTATGATTTTAGAGACATTTGCTTGCTAAGTTGCAACTATATTAGTGTTATTAAGTATAAATACTTTTTTAAATATATTTTCAATTTGTTTGGGAACATTTATTTTAATGTCTTTAGTGTATTTGATGTATTATATTTTTATTTTGTTTTTATATAAAAAAAATTTGACACGTGCGGCCCAGGCTCAAGTTTAATATTTTTTTTTATCTAGGACGACCTTGGATAAAATTTTAGGCCCATTTTTTGAGCTAGTCCTGGGCATAAAAATGAGCCTAAAATTGGCATCGACCCGCCCCGACCCATGATTAGGTCTACATGATATCTTAGGCTTCATTTGTAACATCTTGATTTAGGGTTTAGTTAGAATAGTGGTTTCAAGACCACAAATTCGACGTAAGAAAATTTATTTTTATTATATTTTTATGGTCTACGATTTCATGAAACGATTTCGTGAAAATTTCGTTTGAAAATTTTGACGTTTGGACACTCAATTTAGTCAAAAGGACTAAATCGTAAAAAGTGAAAAAGTTGAGTTCTACATGCTAGAGGTGTCCAATTGTTATGAAATTTTAAATTGGAGGTCCTTATATGGTATTTAGATCATTGGCTAAGTGGGTGGACAAAAATGGACATGGTTAGGCATGTTTCCAAAGTTTTTCATTAAGGGTATTTTGGTCATTTATGAATTAAAAACAAAATTTGTAACGCCCCAAATCCTGAAAACCCCTGTTAAAATTATTTTTGTGTGGTTGTAATGTGGATCTATGTCTGCCTTAGTGGTTTAGTACTCTGGGAGTGTCTGAGAAGTCATGGGTTCAAGCCTTGGCTTGAGCAAAAATTTTGCTCCTACTTGAATAAACCCTTGTCTCCAGTTAGTAGACTCTTAAATTAATGTGAGTAAAGCATGTCACAAAAATCCTGCTAGACTAGTGGCAAATGGCATGTTACTAATGCTAAGGGACTTGAGTTTGAGTCCTATTGCACGCAAGGGATGTCTTTTTGCTGCTGTGCCGTGTAGGTGGTTGTATATGACTGGAACTTTGTAGCTTGGACAGTTGAGGTGTTTGAGTAGAGTATGGGATCATGTAGCTGAAATTCTAGGAGGAAATTTGGGGAGGTGGATAGTGGAGTGACCGATTGAGTGATTTGGGAAGGATCTTGGGGAGGTGATCGTGGGGAGTTGATGAGTGAGGGGAGGTTGCGCCAAATGGGAACTCTAGACACCCTTTGAGTTTCAGTTTTGGGGTGTATTGGCACATTTTTTCTTTTGGTTTCTTTTGGCTTTGGAAACTGATTGGAACTGAGGGTTTTCTTGCTGTGTGTTCTCTCTTTCTTTTGGTGCTTTCGGGTTTGGAAAAATTCTGAAGCTTATCACTATTTCTTTCTAAAACCGAATACTGCTATTGTTCTTGGTGCATCTTTTGATTCTGGTGTTTCAATTTTTCCTCCTCCTTTTGCCACTTTGTTGTCAAGGCCGACTCCTTATTTTTTTTGTTCGGTTTTGGGCAATTGCTCCCTATTTCCTTTAGTCTTTCCTTTTTCCCCAAATCTTTTTTCCTTGGTTGAATACATCATCATCTTTCTCTTTCAATTCTGGGGATTTTTTGAGTTCATCTACTATTGTGATTGTATACCCCTTGTTTCTCTTCTTCTTCTTCATCCTTCAAACCGTTCTACTTACGGTCTTTTTCTATTTGGTAGCCAGGCCGATTACTCCTTCTCATTGTAGTTTCTTGGTGTTCTTTGTCAAAGTGGTAAGTATTATTGCACTGTTTAAGGCCGAATACTCTTTTCCCTTCTGGCTGATTCTCATCTTCCTTGTCTTAGGTGTGGTGGTTCTTTCGGGTTCTGGAACTACTCGAAAGTGAAGGAGTTGTTGGTAGATACTGAAGCAGTCAAAACTTGCCCCTCATCACCCAATCAAGGTAACTCTGTTTTCGACTCTTGGGGTCAATTAGTGCATGTCTTGGTTTGAAGGATGTTGGCCGATTGCTCTATTTTCCCCTAACCTGGGTTTTGTGTGTTCAATAAGCCATCAAGTCATGTATTTATGTGTTCATTGTTAATTGGTTTCACTGTCAATGTAGCTATTCAATTAGGAGGACAAATCAACCTTCGTAAATGGTTGAACAGGACAAATCGCACTTTTTCAACCAAGGCAAGTTTTGGATGTTATCTTAAGTTGGGGTTAGAAAAGGGTGATTAACCCTAGTATCGAGCGTCTAACGGAATATTTTGATTAAATGCAGGTTGGGGAACTCTTTGGAGAGATACACACTTCGCAAATAGGTGTGCGCATCACTACCATTAGATATGAAACAGCAAAAGCCAAAAAGGCAAAAAGTGAACTATCGGTACCATGCGGGCATGTGGTGGGCCGTGTGATAAAACATGACCTTGTGGTCGGCAAGATGGCCATGGGCGTTTTCATGTAAGGCCCAATGGGCCTATCAACCCCACACGGGAAAAGCGCACAAAAGTGTGGTAAATATTGGGCCTAGCTACGTAGACCACACAGCTAAGGCCATTTCTGGGCTATGTAGGCCATACAAGCGTGTGGGCCCACGTGGGCCCGATGTATGGGTTGTAGGCCCATTAACACTGATTGACTGTTAAGGTTGCACGGGTCGCACAAAACAACTGTGGACCTACTGTTAGGCCGGTAAGTGTACCTGGACCCTTATTTTGGTAAGATAACGGTTTTACCCCTATGTGATGTATGACTGTTTGAGCATGCCATTCTTACTGTATTTACATTTATATTATGTTGCGTTGCATGGGGTGGGATATATGACTTTGGAGGAAGTGTACTGAAAGGCTATAAGCCTATTACTGGCAGCTTTGCTGCAAATACTATTTTAGTGCTATAACCGGTACTACTTGGTGTGTAGGGATGGGTGGGTCGATTTTATCCCCACATGGTGTGTAGGGTTGGTACGGAGATGGTGTGTAGAGGATGGATTGGGTAGGATTCTCTGTTTGCATACTGTACTGATATGTTATTGGGCTTAGGCCCTACTGCTACTTATACTAAAAGGCCTAGACTGCTACTGTTACTGAAATAGGCTAAAGCCTACCTGATACTGAAGGGCTTAGGCCCAAATTGTGTTTACTCTGACTGTATGCTTTTATGAGATTTCACACACTGAGTTTTCGCAAACTCATCTATTTGTTAACTGTGTAGGTGATAAACCGTAATTTATACATATTTTTATCCCATGCTTAGCACATTTATGGATGATTTCTCCTTAGATTTGGTGAATTCGATGCTCCTAATCCTTTAATTTCATGTTTTATACTTAGGTGAGTATAGGAGAGTAGAAAGAGCGAGAAACGAGCCGAAAACAGAGAAAAGGGCCAACGTGGGAAATCAACACAGCTTGGACTTCCTCACACAGGTAGACCACATGCTCGTGCCCTTTTAGCAGAATCGACCACGACTTATACGGGTAGACCACACGGTCGTGTCTATTCAAAATACTCTAACACGGTTTGGAGCAATTGAACATGGGCGTGTCCCTATCGAGCCCAAGTAGAGTTCGATTTGGAAAAGGCCACTCTTGAGGGCTTTGAGGCATTAAAAAGTCTATTTAAACACCAGAGGAGACACTTAGAAGGACACGGAGTGGGAAGCATGAATTTACTCGAAGAAAGCCGATTGATCCATCTCAGAAGCCGGATTCTCCTTCAAGACTGAAGATCTCCCTTCAATTTCCCTTCAGGAGTTTTGGGTTTTCTTTATGTTTTGTATTCAATATTCTTCTAAGATGTTGTCTTTTATAATTATGAACTAAACCCCTTAAATACCTAAGGGGAATGAAACCTAAGACGAATCTTGTTACTATTTTCTGAATTGTATGATAAATATTTGACTTGTTCTTAATTATGTGTTCTTAATTCTTGCTTCAATATTTCAGGATATTGATTCAAGTTGATGCGATTATTCAGAGGAGCAAAAGTCCCTGTCTAAGAGTAAATTTGTCATAATTAAGCGGATTTGATTGCACGCCTAGAGATAGAGTGACAAGATTTTGCCGAATTAGGGTGAAACCTAATAAGGGAATCCATAGATCGAGTTAATGCAACACTAGGGGTGTTAATTAGAAAGAGATTTCAATTAATCAACCTAGGGTTAGATGTTGTTAGTCTCGAGAGAGATAATAATATAATTTAGGGAATTAGAGTCAAATAACAAGTGAAGTCTAGGTGGATTTTCCCTTGGGTATTGTCTTAATCAATCGAATTTCCCAAAAGTTTTTTTTCCCAATTTTCTCTCTGTGAATTCTTAGTTAGTTAATTAGTTTAGATAAAACAAACCCCTTTATTTTTAGGCTAGATAATAAGAATAGAGTTAATACTAGTACTTTTAGTTCCTTTGGGTTTGACATCCTGGTCTTGCTAAAACTATATTATTGTTCGATAGGTATACTTGCCTTCGTCGTGATAATAGTTAGTCTTCAAGAACGGTCAAATATATATTTATTAAAACTTATCACGAATCAACACGATCAAGTTTTTGGTGCCGTTGTCGGGGAACTGAGATATTAGGAACACTCGATTTTTATTACTTTAGCCATTTTTATTTTTATTGCAATTTACTCTTTATTTTAATTTTTCTTTACTAAGTTTTCTTTTTCTTTATTTTTGGTAGGTTTTTATAATTTATGACTAGAGGAAACCTGTCAGGACCATTACTTTTTGATAGAGAGATAAATCGCACAGCTCGTAAAAATTGAAGTGAAATAAGGCGAAGCCTAAGATACACAGAGGAATAGCAAGAGGACGACATTCACACCACAACCGTTGAGATGGCTGAAAATCAGGAAAATTCGCTACCTCCTGCAATTGCTGCTGATCCAGTAAATCAGTATCCTACTCCACGCACTATGTATGATTATGCTAAACCTAATTTAACAGGAACTGAGTCAAGTATAGTTAGACCTTCTATTGCTGTAAATAATTTTGAACTGAAACCTAACACAATTCAAATGATACAACAGTTTGCTCAGTTTGATGGCTTGCAGGATGAGGATCCAAACAATCACTTGGCAAATTTTCTGGAGTTTTACGATACTTTTAAAATCAATGACATTTCTGACGACGCCATACACCTTCGGTTGTTTCCCTTTCCATTGAGGAACAAAGCTAAACAGTGGTTGAGCTCGTTACCATGAGGGTCAATCACTACTAGGGAACAAATGATCGAAAAGTTTTTACTTAAATGTTTTCCACCGGCTAAAATGGCTAAGTTGAGGAATGACATCTCTTGTTTTGTACAGATGGATCTAGAAACACTCTATGATGCATGGGAGAGATACAAGGATCTTTTGAGAAGGTGCCCTCACCATGGGTTACCACTTTGGCTACAGGTTCAGACATTTTACAATCGTGTGAACCCCTCAACGAGGCAACTCATCAACGCAGCCACCGGTGGAACTTTGAATAACAAAACACCTGAAGTAGCTTACGAATTCATTGAGGAGATGTCACTGAATAACTATCAGTGGCAAGTCATGAGGATAAAGCCGATGAAAACAGCCGGTGTTTTCAACCTCGATGTGGTTACTATGCTCTCTAACCAGGTAGAACTCTTAAAAAAAAGATTGATGGTTTATATGGTTCTACTCAGGTACATCCAATGATGAGGTGTGATTCAAGTGGAGGAGGAGTATACGCAGATTATCCATCTTTCAACCATAGCATCGAGTAGGAACAAGTTCAATATATGAGTAATAATAATTCTAGATCTCAAAATAACCCATATAGTAACACTTACGATGCAGGTTGGAGGAACCACCCCAACTTTTCATGGGGTGGTCAAGGAAATCAAAGGCCACAACATCCTTTGGGTTTTTAACAACCACCTTACCAATAGGAAAAGAAGCCGAACCTTGAGGAGATGCTAACAAAGTTTATCTCGGTGTCAGAAACTCACTTTTAGAATACTGAAACAACACTTAAGAATCAACAAGCGTCGATCTAAGGGCTTGAAACTCAAATAGGATAGCTCACGAAGATGATTTCCGAACGACCACAAGGTAGCTTGCCGAGTAATATAGAAACTAACACAAAGGAGCAGCTTAACGCAATTACTGTCCAAGACGAGGAAGGGTTAGTGGAACCTGAACCAGAACCGAGGCAAGGAATTGTGGTAACCAAAGGTAAGGATGAGGTGGACCACAATAGGCAAAAACTGGTAAGTACGGAGTACAAACCTCGAGTGCCTTACCCTAATGTGACAAGGAAAGACAGCACAGACGAACAATTCGGTAAATTCCTTAAATTATTAAAAAACTACATATTAACTTACCCTTTATTGAAGCTTTTTCGCAGATGCCAAACACAGTTAAATTTCTAAAGGAGCTTCTAGCAAATAAACAAAAATTGGATGAAGCGTCACATGTGGAGTTGAACGCAGTGTGCTCAGCCATACTACAAAATAAGCTGGCCAACAAATTGAAAGATCCAGGGAGTTTTACGATTCCTTGTTTAATTGGTAGCTTAGATGTTAGTAATGCTTTGGCTGATTTGGGGGCTAGCATTAATGTCATGCCCTATAAAATGTTTAAACAACTAGGTCTTGGGAAACCCAAACAAACTAGGATGAGCATTCAGTTAGCAGATAAAACTATTAGATTTCCTAGGGGTGTCATTGAAGATGTACTTGTTAAAGTTGACAAATTTATATTCCCAGTTGATTTTGTTATTCTAGACATAGATGAGGGTAGTGACGTGTCTCTAATTTTAAGAAGGCCCTTTTTAGCAACTGCTAGAACTATAATTGATGTTGGTACAGGTGAACTCACACTTCATGTGGGTGATGAGGCAGTCACCCTTCAAGCTCGTAATTCAAGTAACACATCAAATATCGAGGGTGATTGTATAAATCGTACCCCTAAAACTGACCATCTGGTGCAACTTTCTTTGCAGGAAACACATCCGAAAAGTATACATGAGCCATGTTCAAGTAACAACAAAGGACCCATCTGTGAAGAATGAAGGCTAAGAGTTGAGGAACTAGATGAATGGCAGACACAGAAATCGAGAACACATGATAAACCAAAACTACGCCATGACGAACCCAATACTTTACCAAATCAACTTAAAGGTGGAGACAAGGTACTACTAGATGTCGCAGACCCTCGCATTACCACCTCTGAACCTATTGGAGAAACCTCTCTTGCGGTACTTAGCATTTTCCCATACGGCACAGTCGAGGTAATTCATCCCAAATTCGATACGTTCAAGGTAAATAGTATTCATCTCAAACCTTATTTTGATAAAATTGATAGCAGGAATGAGGAGTGTAAACTTCTCGAATCACCATGACCACGCAACAAAGAGGTAAGTCAAGCTTAGACTATAAATAAGCACTTCTTGGGAGGTAACCCGAGCACTAACGGTGTTAACTTCTTTAAATTTTAGTTTTTAACATTTAATTCACTAATTGCATCACTGAACACAGGTTTTCCAGAACCACATGGCCAGGCACAAGGGTGTGCCTTAGGCCGTGCTCACACCACGGAAGTCAACACGGTCGTGCGAAACGGCCGTGTGAAAATAGAGAAAAAGTTTTCCCCAGCATGGGAATTGATAAGTTTCCACGGTCGTGTGACATGGTCGTGGATGAATCTGTCAAAACAACACGGGTGTGCAACACGCCCGTGTCTTAGAATCGTGGTTGAAACTGAGAAATGAATTCGGGCGTGAGACACGCCCGTGCCATTCACCCGTGGTAGACACTGTCAAACTAACACGGGCGTGCGCCATCAAACATGAGTGTGGGAGAAGTGAATGAAGTAGGACACGGCCGTGTGCACCAACACGCCCGAAGAACACGGGCGTGTGCCCCAATATCTATATAAACCCCCACTATTTATCATCCCCTTCCCCAATACCCTGACCCTAGCCGTTGAAATTTCTTCTTCCCCCACCGACCGGCAACCCCTAGTTTCCCCTTTTTCTTCCCTTTTCTTCCTCCCCATACCCTTATTTCCTTTTCTTTTCCATTCTCTCCCCTCTTTTCACCTTTGCATGCCCCCACTGTAACTCACACGGCCTCACTGCCCACGCCCGTGGCCAACACACATCACCCCTCGGACGACCAACCTCCTCTCTCTACCAAGCACTATTGCATTTGTCCATTCTTTTCTCTCTATTATCTTCATTTGTTTTACTACCTTTATGTTATTTCTTATTTTCTTTGACTATTTTTGATTAATCGTCTTATTTCTAATGATAGTCAAGCTTATGTTCTTTGTTTTTTTATTTAAAAATTCGTCATTTTTAGTCGATGCATTATGATAAATTCATTCATTATTGTGTTTCCATGGATTTCATGCCTACCCACACCATATTCCATATTATCATTCCCATATGCATTCATTCACTAGGTATACTGTTTAGCAGTATTCTCGTATTTCTATTGCTAAAAAACAATTTGATATGTCTTCTAATTAGGATTAGGTTATGAAATATTTAGTTCCAACCTGCTTGCCTACTTATCCATGCAATTCTTGGGGAGTATTGATTTAGCTTTGACTTTTCATTATAGGTATACCATGTGAACTTCACGTGGCAAGAAGACCACCATCCCCACTTCAAAAAAATAGAAGGGACCCGAAGCTACATCGGCAAGCGCATCAGCTGAAGTGTACCACCCTTTTCTCCAGTTTCCCTTGGGACCCTAGGAGGAACTTTTTCAGATACTTCGGCCCCGACCCCTAAGTGTGGGCCGCTACATTGATTAGGCGACACTTAAACAAATCCAACTGGCTGACGTGATCCGAGCCCTTCTGAAAACTGACCCATGGGGCCTCTTTTTCGAGATCATCAAGCTGACATACCTCGAGCTCACACTCGAACTCTGCTCGACCTTTCACCTTCAAGTCATCATGACACAGTTCAATGATCTTGGAATGGTCTAGTTTCGTCTCGGCGGTTTAGTGCTCCAGTTGAACGTACCTGAGTTTGGAATTGCACTAGGGCTTTATACAAAAGAGTTCATGGACGATAACGAACTTGACACCCTCCATCGCCATATCTGTAACACCTAAAAAATCTCGAAATCCAAAAGTCCGAAAATCTCAAATTTTTTTTATTTTCGATTTTGATAAAAATTGTGTTTAATATTCTTATCCAAGCGATAATTTTAGTAGGTCTTAGCTAAGGTTGAGTTCGAATTAAGGGGTAGAAGAAATTATAATTTAATTATTAAAAGAATCAGGCCTGACAAGTAGGTGGGCTTTTGAATAAATGAAGAAACAATTGGACACAAAAAGAGTCTGTGGTGGACTGGCTAAGTGACGCCACATAAGGTGTAGTGAGGTGGCGTTAGTAGCTAGCAAGGAGATCCAAGGTTCAAATCCTAGCTTAGTATTTTTAGAGTTTAATTTTGGTCTTCTAGAAGGATGAAAGTGGTGTGAAGATGGACTCTAAGGGGAGTGTTCAGGAGAGAAATTAAGGAAAAGATCAAGGGGTTATCAGGGAGAAAAACGAGGAGATGAGAAGGGAAAAGTAATGGAGCCAAATTGGGAATTAGGCATGGAAAATTTGGCTATAAGGGCTATAAATAGGGGCCGAATACAAGGTTTCCAGGCTATTGCCGAAATTCTTCTTCACCTTGTTGCTAGAAACCCCTTTCTCCAAAAGCCGAAAGCCCTTTTCTCTTCAAGATCCAAAAAGTCAAAAACCCTCTATTTTACTTTTTTTTCTTTTTGCCGATTTTCTCCTCTACACAATCTTATTTGCTGATTTTTCTACTACTCTTCTTCTTTAGTCTGTACCAAATAAACCTTATTCATCATACTTAGTTTGAAAAGCCAAAAAATCGAATCTTCTAAGGGCTGAATACTTTTTGACCGAATCTTGTGTAAGTGTTGCTCTTCCAATCGGTTTTCTTTTTTTAGTATCAATTATTATCCCTCGATCTTTCTAATCAACTTTGGTAGGGAATTAGTATCAGATATTGGTTTTTAGCTCTCTGCCGAATTGTTCTTTAAGGTGTTGCGATTTTGGTAAGTATTCTTCTCCCAGTGGCTAAGGTGGCCGAATGGTCATAGTTATGGTAAGGAGACTTATGTTAAATACGAGTCACCTATTATTCAGGTTTTAAAAGTTAAGATTTGTGCAGATCTAGGAAATATGTGATCAAGGAAAAAGCGATTAAGGATTGGGCTCAAGGTAAGGATAAGGTGAGGTTTCAGTTTTTGAGTAAATAAGTATTAAGCATGTGATTAATTGAAGGGTGATATCGATTTTAGGTTTGGGCTAAGGAGATCGCATCATGCTTGCTTACCAGGTGTGTACATACACTGGACACACAAAATGATTCGGCAAAAGCCAAAAAGCTGAAAAGTCAAAAAGTCGAAATGCTGAAAAGCCAAAAATTTGGCTACGGTAGTGTTGTGAGTGTCCGAAAACTCGTAACAGGGAAACTGATAGGTTGCCTGAGGCCCACGGGTGATTCCGTAGACTTGGGTTGTGATTTGGCCACATGAGCCAGAATGGGCTAAATGGGCCTGATGGGCTATTGGCCCCATAATGTGCAAAAACTGAATATTGATGCTATGTGATAGGAATTTGTATGTGAGCATGAATATGTAAATGACTGGGCCTAACGGGCCGTATAAATGTGATTTAGACCTAATAGGCCATATACAGGTGATTTGGGCCTAATGGGCCATACGAATATGATTGGGCTTAATGGGCCAGATACAGGTATGTGAAATTGTTATGCTTTGTAAGGGGTTTTTGGGTGTAGTATATGATATGCACATAAGACTTAATTAATATATTGCGACCGTGGACAAGTCATAGGGTTAAGGTGTGGCAACGGGTATATGCATGTCTAGGATTGGATCTAGGGAGAGCTTGGTACTTAAGCGGTCTTAATGACTCACCTCCTCTTCTCTGGAATCCTACCTGGTGCATAATATTCGTTCATATTAACTCACGGGACTTGTTAACGGGCCAAGGTAAGTGAAAATAGTAATTAAGGAAAATTATCGAAATGCCCCTAAGGGCGAAAATAACCAAAATACCCCTAGGTGTTAAATGTAAGTTTTGTGGATCCGACATGCATACATGTGATATTCTGCTTAAGTTGCATATGGGTTGGGAATTATGGAATGGAGGAAGTATATGAGGATTGCATGGTTGCTTGACAATCGTGGATCCACCGACGGTTTTTAAAGCCCAATATGTAAATGAAGGTAGTTTCGCAATCGGGCTACCATGGTGTGTGGGTTGGGTTGGTCGATATTTATATCCTCACATGGTGTGATGAGGGACGGAGCCGGTGTGTAGCTGATGGATAATTTGGATGGGATTGCATTGCATGATTGATGAATGATGTTTTTTTGAATGCTTGTTTTTGCCGAGGGTTGTACACACTGAGTTTCTAAAAGCTCACCCCCTCTTTTATTTTATTTTTAGGTGATGCTCGGTAGAAGGTTCGATGTTTGGAAGGACTCTGGGTGGCCAACTAGCAAGATGGTTTGGACTTGGGTTTTTTTTCAAGCATTTAAGTTTTTACTTCTTTTTGAGTATGTTTCAGACCAGATTGTAATAAGGTTTTCATTGTGTTATTATTACTTGAATTATTATTATTTTTAATGTAATTACAAGAAGTTGAACATGGGTTTTCTAAATTATAGTATGCTTTCTACGTTTCCGCAATTAAATTTTTAAATGATAAGTTTTCTTAAATCAAATGTTTCAACAAGGTTTTTGTAACTGAAAGGGTGTGTTTTTTTTTAAAGTTAATTAAGGTTTCTTTTATTTTAAGAAGGGTTTTCAATGAAAACACGGTTTTTGCTAAAACACTTCAATGTGACAAACCAGATTCAGCCATAATGTCTGGGTGGTATCAGAGCCTAGGTTACAAAACTCGGGCTGTGAATTGGGCCTTATTATTATTATTTGGTTTCTTTTCTACTTATTATTTGGATTTTTAAAAAAAATATTTTGGATTGTGATGCTTTGGAAAAAGAGAAATCTTGCTGAGCGGCACATCGAGTCTCCGACATCGAACCAAGTAAGTACTTTTATTTAAGTTTTTTTAAATTGTTATGCAGTAGATAGTTAGAGGGCTACTTTAGATAATGGTTAGAATGGAACTAAATCCCGTAGGATCTAGAAACTGTAGAGGATTTTCGAAAACGATCTTCTCTTTAAATATTTTCATAAGACATTAGTGTAATCATTAAACTAACTAAAACTTCATAAAATTTCTAATCCAAATAATACGCGTATCGACGATGAGTGCTAGAAGAGGTACAAGAGGTCGTGGCTAAGGCTGCGGAAGCGTTAGGGCTGAATCGTCGGCATCGAGCCATATGCTCGATGTTGGAGTAGAAGAGGCTCTGGCCTCACTTGTGGCTTGGAATGGACCGTATGATCGGGCCGCGGGAGAAGATGCATTATCGTAGGCAATGCTGAGAATTTTGGAAAGGGTAGTTGGGCCCAACAATGGCACTGAAAATCGGGGATCCATTCCGGAACGACTTCGATCGAACAGGGCTGAGATCTTCAAGGGCGTGGCTGGCGTGGCTCCTAACGTGGCAGAATATTGGGTGGAGGCCACTGAAAGAATAATGGAGGATTTGGACTGCTCACCGGAGCAAAAGCTAAAAGGAGCCGTGTCACTACTTAGAGAAGAAGCCTACCAGTGGTGGCTGATGGTGAAAGAGGGCACCCAACCAGAACGGGTCACTTGGGAGTTTTTCAAAGCTGCATTCCAAGGGAAATATGTGGGTGCAAGCTATGTGGACGCTAGGAGGAAGGAGTTCCTGAACTTGACTTAAGGCAATAAATCGGTGGCGGAGTATGAGGCGGAGTTTCTACGCCTTAGTAGGTATGCAAGGGTAATGATGGCAACGAGTATGAGCGTTGTGTTAGGTTTGAGGATGGGCTTAGAGATAGCCTCAGGGTACTGATAGCTCCGCAAAGGGAACGAGTTTTCTCAGAGTTGGTGGAGAAAGCAAAGATAGCGGAGGAGGTAAAGCGCACTGAGCGCCTAAACTGGAAGAAGGAAAGGGGTAAGAATAAGAGGGAGGCTGAGACTTCGAGTGTTGGGTAAGGGCCTAGGACTAGGGCCAGAAATAATGGGCCAATTAGAGCAGGGCCCCCTGCTGCTAATCCAGGGGTGCCACCTTGTGCTGATTGTGGGAGAAGGCATGGAGGTGAGTGTTGGAAGAGAATGGGAGCTTGTTTTACTTGTGGGTCTATGGAGCATAGGATCAAGGATTTCCCTCAAACGCTAGGTCGAGAGCCAGTAGTGGGTCAAGGAGGTGCTCAGCTACCAAGGGGTGGTCAGCTACCACCAAGGGGCCGTGAGCAGGCCAGGGGTGGTGACGGCAATGGACTTGGACGTGGAGTACTAGGCAGAAATGCAGGCCATGCTGAGGCAAGGCAGCCAGCTTTGGTTTTTGCTGCTCGTCGTCGAGAGGACGAAGATGCTCTAGAAGCGAATACTGGTACGTACTTTGTCCATAGTGTACGATTTATCTATTTTGAAATTAGAAATAGAGTGCACAGCAGAAGCGTAGTGGTGTAACCTAAGTGATGCGACATCAATATCCTAAACTATTTAAACCAGGTAAATTTCGAGGACGAAATTTCTTTTAGAGGGTAGAGTTGTAACGCCCTAAAAATCCCAAAATCCCGAAATCTCAAATTTTTTTATTTTCAATTTTGATAAAAATTGTGTTTAATATTCTTATCCAAGCGATAATTTTAGTAGGTCTTAACTAAGTTTGAGTTTGAATTAAGGGGTAGAAGAAATTATAATTTAATTATTAAAAGAATCAGGGCTGACAAGTAGGTGGGCTTTTGAATAAATGAAGAAACAATTGGACACAAAAAGAGCCTATGGTGGACTGGCTAAGTGACGCCACATAAGGTGTAGTGAGGTGGCATTAGTAGCTAGCAAGGAGATCCAAGGTTCAAATCCTAGCTTAGTATTTTTAGAGTTTAATTTTGGCCTTTTAGAAGGATGGAAGTGGCGTGAAGATGGACTCTAAGGGGAGTGTTCAGGAGAAAAAATTAAGGAAAAGATCAAGGGGTTATCAAGGAGAAAAACGAGAAGATGAGAAGGGAAAAGTGATGGAGCCGAATTAGGAATTGGGCATGGAAAATTCGGCTATAAGGGCTATAAATAAGGGCTGAATACAAGGTTTCCAGGCTACTGTCGAAATTCTTCTTCACCTTGTTGCCAGAAACCCCTTTCTCCAAAAGCCGAAAACCCTTTTCTCTTCAAGATCCAAAAAGCCGAAAACCCTCTATTTTACTTTCTTTTCTTTCTGTCGATTTCTATTCTCCTATACACAATCTTCTTTGTTGATTTTTTCTACTACTCTTCTTCTTTAATCTGTACCAAATAAACCTTATTCACCATACTTAGTTTGAAAAGCCGAAAAATCGAATCTTCTAAAGGCCGAATACTTTTTGACCGAATCTAGTGTAAGTGTTGCTCTTCCAATCGATTTTATTTGTTTAGTATCAATTATTGTCCCTCACTCTTTCTAATCAACATTGGTAGGGAATTAGTATCGGATATTGGTTTTTAGCTCTCTGCCGAATTGCTCCTTAAGGTGTTGTGGTTTTGGTAAGTATTCTTCTCCCATTGGCTAATGTGGCCGAATGGTCGTAGTTATGGTAAGGAGACTTGTGTTGGATATGAGTCACCTATTATTTGGGTTTTAATAGTTAAGATTTGTGTAGATCTAGGAAATACGTGATCAAGGAAAAAGCGATTAAGGATTGGGCTCAAGGTAAGGTTAAGGTGAGGTTTCGGTTTTTGAGTAAATAAGTATTAAGCATGCGATTAATTGAAGGGTGATATTGATTGTAGGTTTGGGCTAAAGAGATCACATCACGCTTGCTTACCAGGTGTGTACATACACTGCACACATACAATGATTCGGCAAAAGCCGAAAAGCTAAAAAGCCGAAAAGCCGAAAAGTCGAAATGCCGAAAAGCCAAAAGTTTGGCTACGGTAGTCTTGCGAGTGCGCAAAAACTCATAAAGGCAAAACCGATAGGTTGCCTGAGGCCCATGCGTGATTCCATGGACTTGGGTTGTGATTTGGCCACATGGGCCAGAATGGGCTAAATAGGCCCGGTGGGCTATTGGCCCCTTAATAGGCAAAAACTGAATATTGATGCTATGTGATAGGAATTTGTATGTGAGCATGAATATGTATATAACTAGGCCTAACGGGCCATATAAATGTGATTTGGGCCTAATGGGCCATATACAGGTGATTTGGGCCTAATGGGCCATACAAATATGATTGGGCTTAATGGGCCAAATGCAGGTATGTGGAATTGTTAGGCTTTGTAAGGGGTTTTTGGGCCTAGTATATGATATCCACATAAGACTTAATTAATATATTGTGACCGTGGACAAGTCATAGGGTTAAGGTGTGGCAACGGGTATATGCATGTTTAGGATTGGATCTAAGGAGAGCTTCGTACTTAAGCGGTCTTAATGACTCACCTCCTCTTCTCTGGAATCCTACCTGGTGCATAGTATTCATTCATTTTAACTCACGGGACTTGTTAACGGGCCAAGGTAAGTGAAAATCGTAATTAAGGGAAAATTACCAAAATTCCCCTAAGGGCAAAAATAACCAAAATACCCCTAGGTGTTAAATGTAAGTTTTGTGGATGCGGCATGCATACATATGATATTCTGCTTAGGTTGCATATGGGTTGGGAATTATGGAATGGAGGAAGTATATGAGGATCGCATGGTTGCTTGACAATCGTGGATTCACTAACGACTTTTAAAGCCCAATATGTAAATGAAGGTATTTCCGCAATCGGGCTACCATGGTGTGTGGGTTGGGTGGGTCGATATTTATATCCTCACATGGTGTGACGGGGGATGGAGCCGGTGTGTAGCGGATGGATAATTTGGATGGGATTGTATTGCATGATTGATGAATGATGTTTTTTTGAATGCTTGTTCTTATCGAGAGTTGTACACACTGAGTTTGCGAAAGCTCACCCCCTCTTTTATTTTATTTTCAGGTGAGGCTCGGTAGAAGGTTCGATGTTTGGAAGGACTTTGGGTGGCCAGCTAGCAAGATGATTTGGACTTGAGTTTTTTTTCAAGGATTTAAGTTTTTACTTCTTTTTAAGCATGTTCCAGACCAAATTGTAACAAGGTTTTCATTGTGTTATTATTACTTGAATTATTATTATTTTAAATGTAATTACAAGAAGTTGAACATGGGTTTTCTAAATTATAGTATGCTTTCTACGTTTCTGCAATTAAATTTTTAAATGATAAGTTTTCTTATATCAAATGTTTCAACAAGGTTTTTGTAACTGGAAAAGTGTGTTTTTTTAAGTTAATTAAGGTTTCTTTTATTTTAAGAAGGGTTTTCAATGAAAACACGGTTTTCGCTAAAATACTTCAATGTGACACACAAGATTTGGCCATAACGTCTGGGTCGGGTTTGGGGTGTTACGATATCCACTATTCTCTGTCGAAGTGTTGGAGTGCTTTAGTCCCTGACTCGACCACCTATGACCCCAATCGCACTAAGGCATCGGCCCTCACCCCATCCTTGAGGTACTTACACGCCATCTTGGCCCACACTCTGACAGGGCGGCGAGAGAGCACTGACGTCGTCAACACTCACGATGCCTACTTCTTATGGAGTATGGCGAATGGGCCTGTCTTCGACCTTGCCTATTTCATTGCCCTCGCCATTCGCCATCAGACGGAGTGGCATAGGAATGGAGTAATCTCTATTGGCCCCTATGTGACTCATGTGGCGTGCTACTTTTGCCTCCTTAACACAGCGGTACAATCATCCTCCCTCACTCTCATCGGTCAGATGTCTTCACAAGGCATCTCGAGTATGCTACATATGAGGATGATCGGGAAATGACGTGGAACCGACCCTCCCTAATACCGCCTGGTCCATTCTGATGAGGAGGAGGATTCAGAAGACAATACTGATGATGATCCTCTACGTCATGAGGACCCACCATCTCAGCCACCACCCATCGATCGTCCAGTTCATGCGGCGACTTCATACTCTGACATCTCTGAGCGCCTTACTCGATTTGAGCAGCAGTGTTTTCAGTGCTTTGATCACATTGATGCTACTCTATATCAGATTTGTCAGCACCTTCACATCTCATCGCCACCACCACCTCGTGAACCATCCGGCGATGACGATGTTTAAAGACTTATTATTTATTATTTTAACTTTTATCTTTATTTATATTTTTAAAGTACTTTTTATTTTATTTTCTTTAATACTATTTCATTCTTAGGTTTTATAATTTTTATTGAACAATTTATAGTTTCTGCTATTTCATTACGAATAATTATGCTTCTTTATATTTCCTAAAGAGTTCTTGATTTTATCACAGTTATAAAGAGCTCCAAAGCTCACCATCTCTTAAGAACTTGCAACTCCATTGGGAAAAGGTTCTCCACGACTGCCATGTCCTACCCGACCACCACGATAACCTCTTCGCTAGACACTATAGTTGTGGAACCCAACCTCTACCACCACCGGAGTATCCTTCTCCAATCTCATCATTTCCTTGGCCGATTATCTCCATAACTCCAATTCAAGGATTTCATTCATCATTCAGGAAGTTTCACCTCTCTCCCTGTGTTATGATTTTATATTTTTTCGTATATCTATCATTGTACATTGATGACAATGTACATCTTAAGTGTGGGGGGTTATCTATATCATTATTAGAAAAATCCCTGAATTTTATCTTATTCTTATGTGATCTTCTCATATCATTATTAGAATGAATTTTAATTAATTTATGATTTTTATTGATATGTCTTGAATTAAAACATAGGCATTCATGCATTGATTGTTTAAACTTTAAGGAATTAGAGAATCAAGCATGATAAGTTGACTTTTGAGAATAAAAAAAATTAGGTTGTTTCCCCAAGTTTAGGTATTATCTCGAGTTAAAATTCACAAGGTTTAAACATCAAAAAGCCATTAATTTTTTGAGATCTTAAGCCTTTAAGAGCATCTATTATTTCTTTAATGCTCAATTTTATTGTTACTTTGAGTGCGTTAATCTTGATTTGTTATTCTAGAACTTGCTTGATTATGCATGTCAAGACCACACCATTTGATTTGATATGTCAAGATGATAAAGGCACTTAGGTTTAACCCACTCACTCCATAAAAGCCTACCTTCATAATTAACCCTTAGTGAACCCTCTTGAGCCTAATAACCCATTCATTGATTTACCCTCCATATTAACCTATAACCCATTATTGTTGAAATCCACTAAATTAATTTGATCCCTATTTTTGTTGAGATTTGATTTGAATAAATTGCTTAGCTAAGTTTATCTTTAATATTTAGTCTATATTATTTGATTTGTTCCTAAAAAAAAATTACAATACACATATTTTTTATTAGTAGTAATTCTTTGTTTTTGAGCTTAAGTGTTTAAGTCCATATTTTGAGAAAAAGCTCACTTGTATTCAATTAATGATTAGTTGTTTTTCTATTTAGGTAAATTTTCAATTCAATCTCGATTCTAACCTTTTCTTTCAGCTTGTGACCACACCCCTAACCAAAGCCACGTTACAACCCTTTAAAGACCTTTTGATTGATGTATCATCTCAATATATAGTGGTGGAGATTTGATTTTCATGCAAGTTTATGGTAATAACTTTTCATATTGACTATTGAGTGCTTTAACTTGTTGTCCTTAAAACAACTCGAGTGATTTGAGTGAATCTCTAGTGAGGATGTGAAACTCTATGATATTTTGAATCAATGGTAATTACCTAGATGACGTGAGGCACTTATGTTTTCGTGATAAAATACGCAACTTGGAATGTTTGAAACTTTGATGTTCTTTTAGTTAAATTCTCAATGTATGCTTACTTATGGATTATTTTGAGATATCATTAATAAGAATTATAAGTTGAGAAGAACTGATTTTGATTGTGAGTTGAGGATTTTGCTTGAGGACAAGCAAACGCTTAAGTGTGGGGGTATTTGATAAACCATAATTTATACATAATTTTATCCCATGCTTAGCACATTTACGAATGATTTCTCCTTAGATTTGGTGAATTCGATGCTCCTAATCCTTTAATTTCATGTTTTATACTTAGATGAGCATAGGAGAGTAGAAAGAGCAAGAAACGGGCAGAAAATGGAGAAAATGGGCCAACGTGGGAAATCAACATGGCCTGGACTTCCTCACATGGGTATACCACACGTCTGTGCCCTTTTAGTAGAATCGACCACGACTTACACAGATAGACCACACGGCCGTGTCTATTCAACAGACTCTAACACGGTTTGGAGCAATCGAGCACGAGCGTGTCATACGGGCGTGTCCCTGTCAAGCCCAAGTTGTGTTCTATTTGGAAAAGGCCACTCTTGAGGGTTTTGAGGCATTAAAAAGTCTATTTAAACACCAGAGGAGGCACTTACAAGGACCCGGAGTGGGAAGCATGAATTTACTCGAAGAAAGCTGATTGATCCATCTCAGAAGCCGGATTCTCCTTCAAGACTAAAAATCTCCCTTCAATTTCCCTTCAGGAGTTTTGGGTTTTCTTTATGTTTTGGATTCAATATTCTTCTAAGGTGTTGTCTTTTATAATTATGAACTAAACCCTTTAAATACCTAAGGGGAATGAAACCTAAGACGAATCTTGTTATTATTTTTTGAATTGTACGATAAATATTTGACTTGTTCTTAATTATGTGTTCTTAATTCTTACTTCAATATTTTAGGATATTGATTCAAGTTGATGCGCTTATTCAGAGGAACAAAAGTCCCTATCTAAGAGTAAATTTATCATAATTAAGCAGAGTTGATTGCACGGCTAGAGATGGGGTGACAAGATTTTGCTGGATTAGGGTGAAACCTAATAAGAGAATCCATAGATCGAGTTAATGCAACACTAGGGGTGTTAATTAGAAAGAGATTTCAATTAATCAACCTAAGGTTAGACGTTGTTAGTCTCGAGAGAGATAATAATATAATTTAGGGATTTCTATGGAACAAGTCGAATGAATAAATTGTCTGATTCAGAGTCAAATAACAAGTGAAGTCTAGGTGGATTTTCCCTTGGGTATTGTCTTAATCAATCGAATTTCCCAAAAGTATTTTCCCCAATTTTCTCTCTATGAATTATTAGTTAGTTAATTAGTTTAGATAAAATAAACCCTTTCATTTTTAGGCTAGATAATAAGAAAATATTTAATACTAGTACTTTTAGTTCCTTTGGTTTGACATCCTGGTCTTGCTAAAACTATACTACTGTTCGATAGGTACACTTGCCTTCGTCGTGATAATAGTTAGCCTTCAAGAACGGTCAAATATAAATTTATTAAAACTTATCACGAATCAACATGATCAGCAGGAAATCCCCAGGCTTAGACAGATCAAGGCGACGGAGGACTTAAGGGTGGCCACTCGACGTAGTTATTTTTCATTTATACATATTTTATTTAAGATTTTATTTTGGGATTTTTTTAGTATGTAATAAGGCCTCTCTAAGTTTTATTTTAATATGGGGATTTATTTACTTGATTTTTCTACCTGATAGTAGTAGGACTCGGATTTTTAAAAAAATATAAACAAATGTTTTTCTGAAAACACCACACTTACACAACACATTTTGAGAGTTTCCACAACAGATACTGTTGGAAAGTTTAATAACAATCTAATATGATCAATATTTGCTAAAACAACTTGAGTTTCACAATGAACAAGACATCCTAAATTGTTGTAAATAACCCAAGAAAGTTTTCATGTAGAACGGATTTTCACGAAATTTGTGTTTTGAATAACACTCCAATGTGACATTACAAATCTGACCATAACGTCTAGGCCAGGTTTGGGGTGTTTCATTTAGTGGTATCAGAGCCAGGTTACAAAACTCGACTGTGGATTTGGGTTTTTTCAAAAATGTAAAAATTTTAACAGAATTGTTTCAAATAGTTTAAAGTGATTATTTAGAAATGTTTTACTGAAGGAGTGGTACACCGAGTCTCCGCCCTGATCCTGTAAGTCTTTTGATTATTATACTGAAAGAATAATATTGAAATGTTATTACTGAGACTACTTTAGGTAGTAAAATTTTACCGAAACTCTCTAGTTAGAGTAAAACTACGAACCGTAGCAAGACTGCGAACTGCGAAAACAAACTCTGAAATAATATTGTTCATAAGATATTTGTAATAAACACTTGAATAATAAACTGATTGGCATAAAACTTTTAATATAGATAAAAGTGCGATTGGAAAATGAGCACTAGAGGTACTTGTGGTAGAGGCTGCGGTAGAGGCCGTGGAGGTACTCGGGCTAGGTCTTCGTCAGCTGGACGCCAGCCTAATGAGGAAGCTAAAGAGGAACTAGCTTCACCTATGACTGAGACAGGGTCTCAAAATCGAGTGGCTGGGCACGACACGTTGTCCCAAGCAATGTTGAGGATTCTAGAAAGGGTCGCTGGGCCTAGTGTTGGTACTGGGGGCCATTGGTCGGTTACTGAACGACTCAGGTTTAATGGGGCAAAAATATTTAGGGGTATTGCTAGAGTTGCCCCTAATGTGGCTGAATATTGGATTGAGGCCACAGAAAGGATCATGGATGACCTTGACTGCACCCTTGATCAGAAGCTAAAAGGTGCAGTATCTCTACTGAGAGACAAGGCTTAGCAGTGGTGCCTTACCGTCAAAGAGGGCACTTAAGTCGATCAATTGATCTGGGAGTTCTTCAAGACTACTTTTCAGGCTAAGTATGTGGGTACCAGCTATGTGGATGCACGTAGGAGGGAATTTCTGAATTTCACTCAAGGAGACAGGTCAGTGGCTGAATATGAGGTCGAATTTTTACGACTGAGCTGCTACGCACATGGAATGGTGGCAACATAGTACAAGAAGTGTATCCGATTTAAGGATGGCCTCAGAGATGGTCTAAGGGTTCTGATAGCTCCTCAGAGGGAGTGGAATTTTGCAGCAGTGGTGGACAAGGCAAAAATCGCTGAGGATGTGACGCTAACTAAGCGCCAGAACAGAGAGAGGCAAAGGTAAGAGGGATACTGAGCCCTCAAATTCTCTTCAGAGGTTTAAGAAAAAGCCCAGAGCTGATGGGCCAATTAGAGTTAGGGCCCCTGCTATTGTCACTTCTAGACCGTAGTTTTTGTGCTGATTGTGGAAAACGCCACCAGGGTGAACATTAGAAAAAAATGGGTACATGTCTGAGGTGCAGATCATTGGAGCATTGTGTCAAGGACTGTCCACGGAGGACTGTCCATGGAGGCCTGAGCAGATGCAAGGTACTAATTTGGGTAATGTACAGCGGGGTGGTTAGCAGCCACCAAGAGGCCGTGGTCAGACCAGGGGTGGAAATTGTATGGGCCGTGGTCATGGAGCATCGGGCAGAGGTGCTGGTCATACTGAGGCGAGGCAGCCAGCACTAGTTTATCCTGCACGTCGCTGAAAGGATGGAGACGCTCTAGATGTCATTATAAGTACGTTCTTTATCTATAATGTACCTTATACTGTATTGATTGATGTTGGATCTACACATTCATACATAGCATGCTCTGTGTCTAAGATATTGGGTATTATGGCTGAAAACACTATGAGTGAGATTATTGTTCTAAGTCCACTAGGGCAGTCCGTTCGGATGTTTAGAGATGTTCCCTTGGAGATACAAGGAGTTGTCTTTCTAGACGATCTTATGGAACTGCCTTTTGGAGAATTCGACCTAATACTGGGCATGGATTAGTTAGTTAAACATTGGGTAAGCTTGTATTGTGCCATTAAATGGGTTGTACTGAGAACTGAGGCAAATAAGGAGGTAGTGGTAATTGGGAACGACGAAACTATTTGAGTAATGTAATTTCTGCGCTAAGGGCCAAGAAGTTGGTTCACAAGGGTTGTGAGGCGTTCTTGGCCTACGTCAGTGTTTCAGAGGTTGGGGACTTTTTGGTAAAGGATATCAGGACTGTTAAGGATTTTTCGAACATCTTTCCTGAAGAGCTACCGGGGTTAACTTAAAAACGTGAAGTGGAGTTTAGGATTGAGCTTCTTCCTAGGACAGCTCCGGTGTCTATCGCCCCTTACAGAATGGCACCGAAGGAACTGGTGGAGCTTAAGGCCCAGTTTCAAGAATTATTGGACCGTGGGTTTATCCAACCTAGTGTGTCTCTGTGGGGAGTACCAGTCTTGTTTGTGTAAAAGAAGGATGGATCCATGCATATCTGCATTGATTAAAGACAACTGATTTAGTTGATCATTAAGAACAAATACCCTTTGCCAAGGATTAATGATCTATTTGACCAACTGCAAGGAGCGTCGATTTTCTCTAAAATAGATCTCTGATCGGGATATCGCCAATTGAGAGTTAAAGAGGCCGATGTGCACAAACAACGTTTAGGACTCATTATGGACATTACGAGTTCCTGGTAATGCCTTTTGGACTGACAAATGCACCGACAAACATTATGGATCTGATGAACAGAGTGTTTCAACCCTATCTTGATGGTTTGTTATAAAATTTATTGATGACATACTTGTGTATTCTAGGATTGAAGATGAACATGATGAACATCTCCAGGTAGTTCTCCAAATCTTGAGGGAGAAACAATTGTACGCCAAGTTTAGCAAGTGTGAATTCTTGTTATGTGAGGTAACGTTTCTTGGTCATGTGGTTTCTGCTGAGGGAATTAGGGTTGATCCTCGAAAAATTGAGGCTTTTCTAGATTGGAAGTAACCTAAGACTGTATCAAAAATTCGTAGTTTTCTGGGACTGGGGGGTACTATCGAAGATTCGTAGAAGGGTTCTCACTGATTGCCGCGCCCTTAACTAAGCTGGTACGTAAGGGCGTGCCATTTAACTGGACTGATGCGTAGCAAGAAAACTTTGAGAAGCTCAAGAAAGTTCTGATTGAGGCCCTTGTCTTGATTCAGCCTAAGTCTGGGAAAGATTTTACTGTCTATAGCAATGAATCACACGTTGGTTTGGGTTGTGTGTTGATACAAGAGGGTAAGGTGGTAGCTTATGTGCCTCGCCAGCTTAAGACTCATGAGGTGAATTATGCGACACATAACTTGGAGTTAGCCGTAGTGGTATTTGCATTGATAATTTGGAGGCATTAGTTGTACGATAAAAAGTGTGTCATTTACATGGATCACTAGAGCCTCAAGTATCTCCTAACTCAGAAGGAGTTAAATCTTAGGCAGCGTAGATGGATTGAGCTACTAAAGGATTATGACTGTTTGATTGAATACCACCCTGGTAAGGCCAATGTGGTGGCCGACGCACTGAGCCATAGGGCTATGACTGATCTGAGAGCAATAGTTGCTCGTCTTAGCTTATTTGATGATAGTAGCTTGTTGGTGGAGCTCCAAGTTAAACCAGTGTGGATTGAGCAGATTAAGAATAAATAGTTGGAATATGAGTCATTGGGTCTTCGGTTCCGTCAGATCGAAAATGGTAATACTATGAATTTTGGGCTTAACAGTGAAGGGGTACATTATTTTTGAGGCAGAATTTGTGTACCTAAGGATACTGATTTGAGGTAGGCTATACTACGTGAGGCGCATAGTAGCCCCTATGCTATGCACCCAGGTGGAAATAAAATGTACAAAGATCTTCGTGAGATATATTGATGGCCAGGTCTTAAGCGTGAGGTTACCGAATTTGTGGGGAAATGTCTGACTTTCCAACTGGTTAAAGTGGAACATCAGTTGCCTTCTAGGTTGCTTCAGCCAGTTAAAATTTTGTTATGGAAGTGAGAAAGAGTAACTATGGACTTTGTGAGTGGGCTAGCCCTAACGCCTTCTAAGAAAGATTCAGTATGGGTCATCGTAGATTGGTTGACCAAAACTGCCCATTTCATACCAATTCGCACAGATTATTCATTACAAAAATTGGCTAAGCTGTATGTATCCGATATAGTGAGACTGCATAGGGTACCAGTTTCCATAATATTTGACAGAGATCCTCGCTTCATGTCTCGATTCTGGAAGAAGTTGCATGAAGCTCTGGGTACACGGTTGGACTTCAGTACTACATTCCATCCTTAGACAGATGGTCAGTCAGAGAGGGTAATTCAGATACTGGAGGACATGTTAAGGAGTTTTGTGATTAACTTTCGAGGCAGTTGGGTGGTGTAGTTGCCGCTAGCAGAGTTTGCTTACAAAAATAGCTACCAGTCTAGCATACAGATGGCACCTTACGAAGCACTATATGGTTGTAGGTGTTGTACTCCATCATGTTGGATTGAATTTGGTGAGCGGCGTGTTCTGGGTCCTCAGCTAGTATCTGATACCGAGGATAAGGTCAAATTAATTCGGGATCGACTGAAGGCAGCATCAGACAAACAGAAGTCATGTGTGGATTTGGAGCATAAGAAAATTGAGTATTCTGTGGGAGATTTAGTCTTTCTGAAGGTCTCGCCATGGAAGAAGGTATTGAGATTTGGGTGTAAGGGCAAGTTGAGCCCAAGGTTTATTGGGCCTTACCGTATATTGAGATGAGTAGGCCCAATTGCCTACCAGTTAGAGCTACCTCCAGAATTAGAGTGGATTCATGATATGTTCCACATCTCTATGATGAGACGCTACCGCTCTAATACTATGCATGTGGTACTGGTTGACAAAAGTGAAGTTAGACCAGATTTGACTCTCGAGGAGGAACCAGTCCAGATTTTGGATCGAGAGGTGAAAGTCTTGAGAAGGAAATCAATCCCATTAGTGAAAGTTCTTTGGCGAAACCATAGTTCTAAGGAGGCTACGTGGGAACCCGAGGAGGCGATGCGACAATAATTCCCTTAGCTATTCTGACTATGTAAATTTTCAGGCTGAAATTTTCTTTAAAAAGGGTAGAATTGTAATGCCCCAAATTCTGAAAACCCCTGTTAAAATTATTTTTGTGTGGTTGTGATGTGGATGTATGTCCGCCTTAGTGGTTTAGTGCTCTGTGAGTGTCTGGGAAGTCATGGGTTCAAGCCTTGGCTTGAGCAAAAATTTTACTCCTACTTGAATAAACCCTTGTCTCCAGCTAGTAGACTCTTAAATTAATGTGAGTAAATCATGTCACAAAAAGACTGCTAGACTAGTGGCAAATGGCGTGTTACTAATGCTAAGGTACTTGAATTTGAGTCCTACTGCGTGTAAGGGATGTCTTTTTGCTGCTGCACTGTGCAGGTGGTTGTATATCACTGGAGCTCTGAAGCTTGGATGGTTGAGGTGTTTGAGTAGAGCAAGTGATCATGTAGCCAAAATTCTAGGAGGAAATTTGGGTATGTGGATAGTGGAGTGACCGCTGGAATGATTTTGGGAGGATCTTGAGGAGGTGATCGTGGGGAGTTGAGGGGTGAGGGGAAGTTGTGCCGAATGGGGGCTCTAGACACCCTTTAAGTTACGGTTTTGGGGTGTATTGGCATATTTTTTTCTTTTGGTTTATTTTGGATTTGGAAACCGATTGGAACTAAGGGTTTTCCTACTGTGTTTTCTCTCTTTCTTTTGGTGCTTTCAGGTTTGGCAAAATTCTGAAGCTTATCACTCTTTCTTTCTAAAACCAAACACTGCTATTGTTCATGGTGCATCTTTCGATTCTGGTGTTTCAACTCTTCCTCCTCCTCTTGCCACTTTGTTGTCAAGGCCGACTCCTTATTTTTTTGTTCGGTTTTGGGTAATTGCTCTCTGTTTACTTTAGTCTTTCCCTTTTCCCCAAATCTTTTCTCCTTGGTCGAATACATCATCATCTTTTTCTTTCAATTCTGGGGATTTTCTGAGTTCATCTACTATTGTGACCATAGACCCCTTGTTTCTCTTCTTCTTCTTCATCCTTCAAACCGTTCTACTTATGGTATTTTCCTATTTGGTAGCCAGGCCGATTACTCCTTCTCATTGCGGTTTCCTGGTGTTCTTTGTCAAAGCGGTAACAATTATTGCACTGTTTAAGGCTGAATACTCTTTTCCCTTCTGGCTGATTCTTATCTTCCTTGTCTTAGGTATGGTGATTCTTTCAGGTTCTGAAACTACTTGGAAAGTGAATGAGTTGTTAGTAGATACTGATGCAGTCAAAATTTGTCCCTCATCACCCGATCAAGGTAACTCTGTTTTCGACTATTGTGGTCAATTAGTGCATGTCTTGGTTTGAGGGATGTTAGCCGATTGCTCTATTTTCCCCTAACCTGGGTTTTGTATGTTCAATAAGCCATCAAGTCATGTATTTATGTGTTCACTGTTAATGGGTTTCGCAGTCAATGCAGCTATTCGATTAGGAGGACAAATCAACCTTCGTAAACAGCTCAACAGGGCAAATCGCACTCTTTCAACCAAGGCAAGTTTTGGATGTTATCTTAAGCTAGGGTTAGAAAAGGGTGATTAACCCTAGTATCGAGCGTCTAACAGAATATTTTGATTGAATGTAGGTAGGGGAACTCTTTGGAGAGATACACACTTCGCAAACAGGTGTGTGCATCACTACCATTAGATATGAAACGACAAAAGCCGAAAAGTCGAAAAGTGAACTATCGACACCACGTAGGCGTGTGGCTGCCCGTGTGGCGAGCCGTGTGATAAAACATGACCATATGGTCGACAAGATGGCCATGGGTGTTTTCATTGTCCGAAATGATATCGGGCCATTTTGGGCCGAATTGGGCCGTGTAAGGCCTAATGGGCCTATGGACCCCACACGATAAAATTGCACAAAAGTGTGGTAAATATTGGGCCAGGCTGTTAGACCATACAGCTAAGGCTATTTTTGGGCTATGTGGGCCATACGAGCGTGTGGGCCTACGTGGGCCCGCTATATGGGCTGTAGGCACATTATCATTGATTGACTGCTAAGGTTACATGAGTTGCTCAAAATGAATACGGACCTACTGTTGGGCCGATAAGTATACCCGGACCCTTATTTTGGTAAGATGACGGTTTTACCCCTATGTGATGTATGACTGTTTGAGGATGCCATTCTTACTATATTTACATTTATATTATGTTGCATTGCATAGAGTGGGATATATGACTTTGGAGGAAGTGTACTGAAAGGCAATAAGCCTATTACTGGCAGCTTTACTGCAAGTACTATTTTAGTGCCGTAACCGGTACTACTTGGTGTGTAAGGATGGGTGGGTCGATTTTATCCCCACATGGTGTGTAGGGTTGGTACGGAGATGGTGTGTAGAGGATGGATTGGGTAGGATTCTCTGTTTGCATACTGTACTGATATATTATTGGGCTTAGGCCCCACTGCTACTGATACTGAAATGGGCTCAGGCCCAGACCACTACTGTTATTGAAATAGGCTAAGGCTTAACTGATACTGAAGGGCTTAGGCCCAAATTATGTTTACTCTGACTGTATGCTTTTATGAGATTTCACACACTAAGTTTTTGTAAACTCATCCATCTTTTAACTGTGCAGAAAATCCCCAGGCTTAGACGGATCGAGGCGATGGAGGACTCAGGGGTGGCCACTCGACGTAGTTATTATTATATATACATATTTTATTTAAGATTTTATTTTGGGTTTTTTTTTTTAGTATGTAATAAGGCCTCTTTAAGTTTTGTTTTAATATGGGGATTTATTTACTTGATTTTCTACCTCATAGTAGTAGGACTTAGATTTTCAAGAAAATATAAACAAATGTTTTTCCGAAAACACCACACTTACGCAACACATTTTGAGAGTTTCCACAACAAACACTGTTGGAAAGTTTAATAACAATCTAATATAATCAATATTTGTTAAAACAACTTGAGTTTCACAATGAACAAGACATCCTAAATTTTTGTTAATAACCAGGAAAGTTTTTGTGTAGAACGGATTTTCACGGAATTTGTGTTTTGAATAACACTCCAATGTGACATCGCAAATCTAGCCATAACGTCTAGGCTGGGTTTGGGGTGTTACAAAATTAAAACCCAATTTTTGTCCATCTTCAACCTCTTAGCCAAAAATTGCATGGAGAAACCATGGCTAGGGTTTTTCAAGCTATTGCAATCCTCGTAACAAAGTTTATCTATTTATACCATTTATTTGAGCTAAGGTTGATGTTTAAAAATTTACCCATGTGTTACATGTGTGTATTTTGATGTTTTAGGGAGGAATATGAATGTTTGTTGTGTGTTAAACAACTTTTACTAAGTAGTTTTCGGTGAAAACGCTAAAAAGGACTAATTTCTAAAAGTTATAAAATTTGTCATAAAAGTGTGATTTAGTGGATATTGTGGGCTGCTATAGTTATGAAAATGATTCAGCTAGGCTTAAAGTGCAAAGAAATTGAATAAAAATTATTTTACGAGCCTAGGGACAAAAATGTAAATATTACAAAGTTTAGGGGCAAAAATGTAATTTTTCCATAGTATGATTTTTGGATCACATTGGCTAATGTGACTAATAAATAGACTAAATGTGACATTATAGATCAAATAAAACGAGGTTCGGACCTACAACGGGGAAAAACGAGAAATTGACGGTTAGGTCCCTTTTGCCATTTTGGTGTTGAGGTAAGTTCATGTGTAAATAATGCAACCTTATGTTATGTATTTAATATTTTGATATTGCATGAATTGTATACATTTTTTTTATGAAATTGATTAATGACGATTTTGACGAAGTTTCAAGAAATGAGTAATCACGATTTAACCTCAAGGGTAGAATACAAATGTCATGATATTAGGGCTATCGAGATTTCGAATAAGACCATATCTGGGATATGGCATCGGTATGTGATTTCGTATAAGACCATGTCAGGGACACGGCATTGATATGATATTTCATGTAAGACCATATCCGGGATATGGCATTGATACAATATTATGAGTATGAGATCCCCGAGCATCCTTAGTATTCCAATGTGGTTCAATGGGTAAATCAAAGATGAGTATGAGAATGAATTACTACGAGTAAACAAGCATGTACGTAAGCCTATAATTGTAAATTCATGATTATTGTGGAAATAATTATTTATTACCCATTGTGATAGATAGTGCACATACTTGTGATGTTGGATATATGATAAATGTAAATGATGATTATGTGTTAGGCTTTTGGGCGAAATTGAGATGCAATCTAATATGATTATGTGCTTGAATTGTATTTCAACGGGTATGTTAAGAATGAGAAAGTATGCGACCATATTTCGAGTGGTACAGGTACGTACACAGAACTCATGTGAAGTGAGTTTGGTATATGATGAATTCATGGTGAGAATGTACATGAACAAGTTATACTTGTGAAATGTTGATAATCTTGTGACAAATTATCTATATTTATGATGAATGGATGCATGATAAGATTTGATAATGATCATGTGATAGGCTTAGGAGCCTAATTGATTTGTAATATTTTACAGTTCATTTATTTAAATTGTGTCTCTTTGGATATGAGGAAAAGAAAGACAGACATAATTATTGAATAAATATATTATGAGAATATAGTAAGATACGAGCTTAAACAAGTGAAAGGTGGTTGAACTATATGTTGAAATTATGATTACTCACAAATAATGTGCATGTGATTAAGAGGATGGAAATAACTTGTTAGTTAATGCAATATGTTATAATTGGAAGACTATAGTGGCTAGGCTAATGCCAAGGCATGTAAATTGTAACACCCCTTACCCGTGTCTAATGTCGGAACAGGATACGAGGCATTATCAGACTTAAATATACACATACATGTAAAACTGGGCCATAAAATTTCTTCCAATTCAAAAACATTCAAACACATGCATATCATCCCTTATACGGGCCTACGAGGCCCAATACATACATCAGGGGTGGTTCGGGACTAAACTGAGAATTTTAGAAAAGTTTGGGAAATTTTCCCTAATACAGAGTCACACGCCCGTATGAGATAAGGGACACACCCGTGTACTCTTGACACGCTCGTGCCTTCCGGCCGTGTAACTCTCTGACTATGACATCAGCACCAATTTAGGGTCATACGGCCGTATCACACGCCCGTGTGGCCAGACCATGTGGTCAATTAAAAATAAATGAATTTTTCATAAAATGATGCAGACTTCACACAACTAGAGTACACGCCCATGTGGGTAGGCCGTGCCTCTCACAGGGCCAAGACACACGCCTGTGTCTTAGCCCGTGTGTTTACTACTTAGCATACTGACTTGCAACATTTAAGTAGAGGGGACACACGACCATTCAACACGTCCATGGGGCAAACCATGTGTCATACATGGTCTAGACACATGCCCGTGTGTCTACCTGTGTAGACCATTTAAAGGCTATTTTCCAAGCCAATTGTCATCCTCAATAATTCATACACTTAAACATATTTCATAGCATGCAACATGACATATTTAGACACTCATATATTCAACATCATGGCACTTTCACACCTTCTTAATGTCATTCTATTACACATTCAATTAGTCACACCATCTGGAAGCATTCCACACCAATTTCATGCATAATCAAATTTGTTACCATAACCTCAAATTACACATTCATTTCTATAGTCATCTTAACTCATTAAGTCATTCCTCATTTCCAAGTACTTAATTCATTCCTCATCACATATCCATCAAACAAACCACATAGCACATCATCAAGGCATCAACTCATGTATGCGTGAATAATTAGACATTACAACCCAATAATCAATTATGAGCCATATCACATCGCTATTACAAAATGAATTATCAACATCATAGGCCTTCACAATTTGGTCGAATAGCATGACATATATCACAAAATGACCAAGTCCCCTATACATGCCATACTGAAAATAACAATTTCACTATACCCAATATTCTTTTGATAGTGTGATCGAATACTCCAATAGCTTTCGATCCTCGAGCTAGCTTGGCAAAACTACAAAGGATGGAAAGAGAGGGGGTAAGCATTAAAGCTTAGTAAGTTCACATGCAAATAATATGCAATGATAGTAAGCAATTAACATACAAAGACATAGTAACACATACATAAGGATTATTCATCATTTAAACCTTTTAACTTACTTATCATATGTACAAATACACTTTCTCATCACAAATCATTCTTTATCAAGGCATTATTCATAGGTTTAGCGTGCATACTTGTACTCATCGTAGTATATCATATAACCATACCTCTTTAACTTACCCTTCTTGGGACTTTTATCACATCCATTGCATCACCCGTTGAACACTCAGAATACTATTGGATACGCGAAAAACTTGTACATAAGTGCCACATATACATACATAGCCAAAGCTACCTCATAACATGTAACGTTCGTAAAGGAGCTACTCACGGGCTTGCTCATATAAGCTATTGATGAAGGTGTAACTACACGGGCTGCTCACATAAGTTGTCAGGTATCCAACCCACTCAAGGGTTACCTAGCCACTGGTAGAACACAGAAGACCATTGCCCGGAACCCAATTACATGTATCGCATCCATTATGAACTCGGACCAACTTAACGAGCTTAGATGCCACATACATATCACGAACCCAGACCAACTCAATGAGTTTGGATTTCTTAATTCCTACTGACATGTCACTTGTATCCTAAACTATTCCTAAGGTTCAAACGAGATTCTTTCTCATATACACATAGCATCTCCATCGTACTTGCTCGTAACGTCGTGGATAACGACCAATATCATTCATTCTTACAAAGTTATCATTGGGCATAACATACATAATATTGATAAAACATTTATCACATAATGCCAACACATCAAAATATAATACATTGTCACATTATTTACACATGTACTTACCTCGGTACAAATGATGGTAATCGAGCCTAATCATCATATACTTTATTCTTTCCTCGATCAAGACCTGGTTCACATTTTTCTTAATCTATAATGCCAAATTTAACTTGTTTATTAATCACATTATTCAAATCAATCTATAATTCATGCTTTGGTAAAATTACCTTTTTACCCCTATCTTTTCACTTATTTACGATTTAGTTCCTAGGCTCGTAAAATGAGATGAATGCATTTTCTTTGTTACCCAAGTCTAGCTGAACCTATACCATGCTCATATCAGCCTACATTTTCCTTTATTTCACATTTTTACTACCTACTTTTACACTTTTACAAACAAGTCCCCCTTTTTGGTGTTTTCACTAAAAATCACCTAGTAAAAGATGTTTATTATGCATCAAACATTCATATTCCTCCATTAATCATCAAAATACATGCATGTTACACATGGGTCAAATTTCATACATGAACCTTAGCTCAAAATATAGCTAGAAATGGGTAGATCATGCTTCAAAGACTTCAAAAATACAAAGAACATTAAAAACGGGGCTAGGGAGCACTTACAATCAAGCTTGAAATGTTGAACAAAACCCTAGGTATGGCTATTGAAAAATTAGGCTATTACTTGGAGAAGATGAGCATATTTTTAACTTATTTTCCCTTTTTATTCTTTTGTTTACCAAATGACCAAAATACCCTTGTACCTTTCTTTCAACTTTTTCCTATGCATGCCCATTTTTGTCCAAACTTATAAAAATTGGTCAAATTGCTTATTAGGACCTTATAATTTATAATCTAAATAAATTTGATACTTAAAGCTTCTAGAATGCAAGTTTTGCATCTTATTCAATTTGGTCCCTAAAATTCAATTAGAAATTTTATGCATAGAATTTCTTCATGGAACTTTCACATAAGCATGCATTCATATCATAGACCTCATAAGAATCATATAATAATTCTTTCTATCTCAGATTTTTGGTCTCAAAACCACTATTCTGACTAAGCCCTAATTCGGGATGTTATATAAATGGTGTTTATGAGTTAAAGGAGTAAGCACTATGAATGAATAAGTAGAAATCTTAAAATCTAATGCCAATTGAAATTATAGTAATCTTATGGTTGGATAAAATAAATGAATATTAATAGTTGTTTATTATTTACATATGAACCTACTAAGCTATATTATATAGCTTACCCCCTTCCTTTCCCATGTCTTATAGGTTAATTTAGCTAGCTCAGGTTGGAGACTGCCAGAGATGCCATCACACTATCAAGTTATCATCTTGGGTAAAAATGAATACAATCCTCTTAAGTTTATAGCATGTATAGGGACTTAGTCATTTTGTGTATGTGTCATTATGATATGGCCAAATGTATTGGTTTGTAATGAATAAGGATTTGATTTGGTATGTAGCCATATAAATTGGCTTATATTGGCTAATGGGTTGCAAGTATATTAATTACTCATATGTCTACTTCAATGTCATTGTGTGATGTGGTTTATAATGGTATGTTAATGAAAGTTAGTACAAGGGAATCATGAAAGAGTAAAATTAGCATTAAAACAGTTTTTGACAGCAGCAGTAGTATAATTTTGAAAAATCACCAAAAATTGTGGAAATCAAATTAGAGGTTGAATAAAATATGAAATTAAAGCCTATTGAATCTAGTTTTACATATAATAAACGGTGTAAGAAAAAAAATTTTATTTTATGAGATATTTGAATTTTTATGAGACAAGGTCAAAATGATTTTGGGTTCCCATGTTTTGAATTTGGAAAATCATTAAAAATTGTATAAAAATAATTGGGTGGTTAAAATTTATATTTTTAAATTATTAATGAGTCTATTTTCAATAGAAACAAATAGGAACATCATTCGAATCTCATACTAATAGATAATTGATTTTTAGTGAAGAAAGGTTGAAATTGTCAAGCAGCAGAACAGGGATGAATTTGAAGAATTAACTGTACTTATTGGCTAGGCCATAAATTCTAAAACTTTTGTGGTAGGAAGATATTTGAGTCTAGTTTTATAAAATTCAAGCAGATCTTAATTTGGAGTTTTCCTAGCTCAAGATATAAATAATTTAGTGACTATGACTCAAGCGAACAGTTTTGTTATGAACAGTAAATAATTGTTTTAATTTGTTTAAGCCTTGATTATGGTTGTGTATGTAGCTTAATTGTGCTATGTTAAGTGCCATTGAAAGTGTGTATGTGAGTGTGCAAATGAGGGTGGCAAATGGCTTGGTAAATAGCTATTCTCTCAGCCACACGGGCAAAGACACGACCATGTGTCTCAGCCGTGTGAAGGACACAGTCCCGGGACACGGGTGTGTGACTTGACCATGTGACCCCAAATTGTGCATGACATCTTAAACAGAGAGTTACACGAGTTGAGGAAATGGGCGTGTTTGACCATACGGCCTACCCACACGGGCGTGTCCCAAGCCACATGAGCGTGGGACCCCTGTTTTGATGAAAATTTTCTAAGTTTTCCAAAGTTCTCGGTTTAATCCTGAACCACCTCCATTGTATGTTTTGGGCCTCGTAAGCCCGTCATAGGGACGATATGCATGTGAATAAAAAGTTTTAAATTTGGACGAAAATTCATGTCTTGGTTTGTATGATTGTGTGAGTTTATGTCCAGTAACACCTCATACCCTGTTCCGAAGTAGAATACGAGTAAGGGGTGTTACATCATTTGGGATGAAATCTATATTTCTCGGAAACATACTATTATATTACTAAGTATATCAAGTAAACATATATATATGTATATGTATATATATTATACTATGAACTTGATTCTCGTCGTGACATGGTGGCGATTTTAGATTTTCTTTGATAATCGCAGCTGCACCAGTAACTGTTGACCCTTGTAGTGTAACACCCCAAACCCGACCCAAACATTATGGCCGAATCCGGCATGTTACATTAAAGTGCTTTAGCGAAAACTGTGTTTTCATTGAAAACCCTTCTTAAGATAAAAGAAACCTTAATTAACTTAAAAAAAACTCCTTTCAATCACTTATTTAAAACATATGATTTTATGAAAACATGTCATTTTCGAATTTAGTTGTGGAAACGTAGAAAACATACTATAATTTATAATTTAGGAAACCCATGTTCAACTTTTCGTATTTACAATGAAAATAATAATAATTCAAGTAATAATAACATAATGAAACATTGTTACAATCTTGTCTGAAACATAATAAAATAAAAACGTATATGCTTAAAAAAACCAAGTCTAAATTATCTTGCTAGCTAGCCACCCAGAGTCCCTCCAAATATCGAACCTTCTACTGAGCAGCACCTGAAAATTAAATAAAAGAGGGGATGAGTTTTCATAAACTCAGTGTGTACAACCTTCAACAAAAAAACAAGCATTCCAAGAACCATCATACATCAAACATGCAATACAATCCCCTCCAACTTATCCATCCGCTACACACCAGCTCTGTCCCTCGTCACACCATATGGGGATATAAATATTGACCCACCCAACCGACACACCAAGGGTAGCCCGGTTGTGGAACTACCTTCATTTACATATTGGGCTTTAAAAGCCACCGTTGGATCCACGATTGTCAAGCAACCTTGCGATCCTCTTATATTTCCTCCGTTCCATAATTCCCACCCATATGCAACCTAAGCAGGATATCATATGTATGCATGTCACATCTATAAAACTTACATTCTACACCTAGGGGTATGTCATTTTCGCCCTTAGGGGCATTTCAGTAAATTTCCCTTAATTACGATTTTCACTTACCTTGGCCCGTTAACAAGTCTCATGAGCTAAGATGAACAAATACTATGCACCAGGTAGGATTCGAGAGAAGAGGAGGTGGGTCATTAAGACCGCTTAAGTACCAAGCTTTCCCTAGATCCAATCCTAGACATGCATATACCCGTTACCACACCTTAACCCTATGACTTGTCCACGGCCGCAATATATTAATTAAGTTTTATGTAGTTATCATACACTAGGCCCAAAACCCCTTACAAAGCCCAATCAAATTCGCATACTTGTATCTGGCCCATTAAGCCCAATCATATTCATATAGTCCATTAGGCCTAAATCACCTGTATATGGCACATTAGGCCCAAATCACCTGTATATGGTCCATTAGGTCCAAATCACATTTATATGGCCCGTTATGCCTAGTCACATTCATATTCATGCTCACAAACAAATTTTCTATCACATAGCAACAATTATCAATTTCTGCCTATTGTAGGCTCAACAGCCCATCGGGCCCATTAATCCTATTCTGGCCGGGTTGGCCAGATCACAGCCCAAGTCCATGGAATCGCCCATTGGCCTCAGACAACCTATTGGTTTCCTCTTCACGAGTGTTCGCACACTCGCAAGATTACCGTAGCCCAACTTTCGACTTTTCAGTATTTAAGCTTTTTGGCTTTTCAGCATTCCAGCTTTTGCCGATTCATTGTGTGTGTGTAGTGTATGTACACACCTGGTAAGCAAGCGTGCTACGATTCCCTTAGTCACCAACCTTGTGCGATCAGCCCCTTCTTAAATCACTAACCATGATCAACTCCTAGATCAAAACTGCAAACACCTAAAGAGTAATTCGGTAGAGAGCTAAGATCCGAGATCCGATTCTAATTCCCTACCAAAGTTGATTAGAAAGAGTGAGGGACAATAATCGATACTTAGCAAAACCAACCGATTGGAAGAGCGATCACTTACATTAGAATCGAGTGGGTGGTAAAGGTAGTGGCAACACCAAGAGTATTCGGCCAAAGGGGTATCAGACTCTCAAAATTTGAATGGCAACAATTGATTATTCGGCACCAAGGGAGAGAGGAAGAAGAATCAGCTAAACCAAAAGTGAAACAAAGAAATTGGCACAAGGAAAATAAAAAAGAGAATAAAGGTTTTCGGCTTTTAGAGAAAGGGGTTTCTGACAACAAAGTGAAGAAGAATTTTGGCAGTAGCCTGGCAACCTTGTATTCATCCCCTATTTATAGCCCTTATAGTCGAATTTTCCATGCCCAATTCCCAATTCGGCTCCATCACTTTTCCCTTCTCATCTCCTCGTTTTTCTCCCTGATAACCCTTTAATCTTTTCCTAAATTTTCTCTTCTGAACACTCCCCTTGGATTCCATCTTCACGCCACTTCCAACCTTTTAGAAGGTCAAAATTAAACTTCCAAAAACACTAAGCTAGGATTCAAACCTTGGATCTCCTTGCTAGCTACTAACGCCACCTCCCTACTCCCTAAGTGGCGTCACTTTGCCACTCCTTAACAAGGCTTTTTTATGCTATTTTTCCCCTATTTTTATTTAAAAGCCCAACTACTTGCCATCAGGGTTCCTTAATAATTATTAACACATAATTTCCTTTTCCCCTAAGTTCAAATTCAAACCTTAGTCAAGACATACTATTACCTACTTAACCAAAAATACCTAGCACACATTGTTTTATCAGAACCGAAAAAGAAAATTCGGGATTTTGGGATTTTTGGGTTTCGGGATTTTTAGGGCGTTACAATTCTACCCCCTAAAAGAAATTTTATCCTCGGAATTTCCAACTATCAGTACAGCTGCATAACACAAACTACCACACCACACTCCCGCTACGCACTCTAATTCCAAACTAAATAAATAGCACACTGTCGAAACCATTTTTTTGAAAAACGGGAATCGACTTAAATTTTGAAAATAAAAACGAATAGAGGAGTCGCCACCTGTCCTTTTTGACGAGGTGTGATTGGGTCACCTCAAATTAATCATTTTAATAAAAGTTAAGATTTACTAAAACGATAATTTTTGGTCTACGAAAATCAAAAAATGAGTTCGGGAGTCGGTTACACACGAGGAAGGATTAGCACCCTCGATACACCCAAAAATTGGTACCTAGTTGATTAATTAGTGCCTTAGGGTCGAAATTGAAAACTTAAAATACTTTGAAATACGATCCCCCTCTTTGTAAAAAAAAATTCGGATATTAAAGACATTCTCGTCTCGAAGTGATAAAATATCACATCCAGTAAGTTAGGACATGACATCTCGAGCTTTTGATAGTGAGTTTACCTTTTATGTAAAATTTGTGTATTTTAACTCCTTTTTAAAAGGATATTCGATTATTTAGGGTAAACGAGGAAAATCGAAACCCAGTAAGTTAGGGCACGGTCTCTCGAACTTCCAAATACCGAATATTGCATTTATTTATCAAAATCTTATCTCGAGGTAACAAAATGTCATACCCGGTAAGTTAGGACACAACACCTCGTATTTTCGAGAATAAGCATTTTTTCAAAACTCGTAGTGTGATTTAAAATAATATTCCGTTATTTAGGTGAAATGAGAAAAATCGAAACCCAGTAAGTTAGGGCACGATTGTCTCGAATTACCAAATACGGAATATTACTTTCATGAAAGAATTATCTTAATGTATTGAGTAAAAAAAATATAACGTGATTTATAGTAAAACATAAAAGCAAATTATGGTATTAATACGTATAATAACATAGTAATAGGTGCGGCGGTGTTAAAAACAATAATATGAGCAATTATAAAAGATGAAATAATAGCAAGGCTAGTAATATGTAAATATAAACAAATGCATAAGGAAAATGAAACGATCGAATACATAAGTAAATAAGTAAATAAATGAATAAAACATGGCAAAATAAAAATGACAATGATAACGAAAACGGTAATAATAATAATATAAATAATAATAGTATAAGACGATAATAATACACATGGTATTAAACATTATAATAATAGTAATAATGTAAATATGAAATAATAGGGAACATATATATGTGAAACATATAATACTAGATTAAAAATATATATAATATTTATTGAAAACAATAATAATATAAAAAAAATAACTAATAATAACGATATATAAATATATACAAATATGTATTAAAATATATAGGAATAAAAAGTATATACATAATATTAAAAAAATATGTACATAATATAGCGTTTAAAAATACATACATAATATAGTTATTAAAATATATACACAATATAGTATTAAGAATATACACAACATGTATGGTATTAAAAATATAGTATATAAAAAAACATAATACATACATATAGGTAGTGATTAAAATATTGCTAATACTAATAATAGTAATAGTAAAATACTAATAAATAATAGATATATTATAATAATGAAAATGTAAATAGATAAGAAACATAATAAATGAGTAATAAGAAAATGAAAATATAATAATAGTCATAATACAATGGTAATAATAATTACAAAAATGATGACAATAATAATAATAATATTAAAGTAAAGCAAATAAAAATAATATTATATATAAATATATATATACGTATATAATAAAAAACACACTACTATATAATAATAATAATAATAATAATAATAATAATAATAATAATAATAATAATAATAATAATAATATAGAAATACAAAAAGCAAATATAATAAAAAAGCAATTATAATGAAAATATTAAATCAAAGTAATAAAAAAACAATACTATATATAAATATATATATGTACAAAAAAATATACACTAATATATAATAATAATAGTAATAATAATAAATAACACTGAAATGCAAAGAGTAAATATAATATAATAATAATATTAAAATAAAGTAATTAAAATAATACTATATATAAAAATATATATACATACATATGTAATGAAACATACACTAATATTAATAATAATAACAATAGGGGTGATAATAATAATGGCATTAGAATAAAATAAATATAAGTGTAAATATAATAATATAAATAATGTAATAAAACAACCAAAAGTAATAGAAAGGACATAATTGAATCTGAAAACAAAATTTTGGGGCAAATCCGAAATAAATGAAAGAAGAGGGGAGTAATTCGCACACGCAAATAACCAAGAAGGACTAAAATGGGTAATAACCCTTTGTCCCAAAACGCGCAGCTTCAAAGGGACTAAATTGGAAAAGAAAAAAAATTTTGGGCATAAATTAAAAGCAAAAAAATGAAATTTAAAAGCAAAAAAATGCGGAAGGGCTAAACGCGCAAATAGCCCTTCCGTAAAAAAAACATGCGGATCCTTAGTGGAGCGGGTCGGACGGGTCAGGCATAGGCCAAAACGACGTCGTTTTGGGGTTAAAGGGCAGCCTCCAAAACGACGTCGTTTTGGGAGGCTATATAAGGCCAATTTTTTTTTTTTAATTTTCATTTGCAGCAAGGGAAAGAAGAAAAAAAAGAGGAGAGGGAGGGAGAGAGAGGTGATTTCCGGCACCAGGGCCGGTCACCGTCCGGTCGCCAGACCGCCGCCGTACGGTGGCCGAAAAAGGTAATTTTTTATTTTTTTATTTTTTATATTATTTTTTATTATCCTTTTTATTATACTATTTATGAAAAATATATACGTATGTATGATTCGAAAATAAATAAAAATGAAAAGATTTAAATCACCTTAGACTTTGGATATTGGTGTTTTGGTTGCTCGATTGGTGTTGTTCTTGTATTTTTTTTTATATTGCTAATATCTCTGCTTGGTATATAAATCTATTAGTATTGAAAAAAAAATGTCGAATCCTCCTATTACATTTTCGCTTGGCTTTTATAGCCATTTACAAGCCTTTTTTTATTGCTACTTTCTGTCCTTTCATTTTAATGGTTGCAGGTGCAGAGGCGGTGGAGGTGACCCGAGTTGGTGGCCGGTGCAGCAGTGGGCAGGTGGTGGCAGAGGGAAGTGGGGAGGTTCGGTGGCTGGCAGCTTTAGGGGGGCTAGGGTTTCGGGATTGGGCTAGCTTAGGTGGGCTTCTGTTGTTGTTTAGGTTAGTTTTGGGTATTGGGCTTGGGTAGGTTTAGATATTGTAATTGGGTAGTGGGTCTGGTTGTAATTGGGTTTTGGGTTATTTGTATTCGAGCCCGGGCAATTTGGGCCTTCTACAGCTGCCCCTCTTTGCTCATCGTCGTGTAACGAGAATAGAGCAAAGACATTAGAAGGGGCCAAATTTACCGGGACCTGCCGAGTCTTGACTTCTCTTGGCGCTACTTTTCTTCAAGTATCTTCAATGTGCTCCACTGCAACTTCAGGGAAATAAGATTCGCTATCTTTAGTTTGCTCCACTGCAATTTCAGGGAGATAAGACTAGTGACTTCAATCTGCTCCGCTGAAACTTCAAAGAGATACGAATGGTAAATTCAGCCTGTTACCCTATTGCTTAGGGGTTTAAGGCCCATCGCCTTCGATTTGCTCCACTACTACTTAGGGAGACAAGATTTGTAAAGTCAGCCTGTTACCCTACTACTTTAGGGGTTTAAGGCCCATCGCTTTTGATCTGTTTTCCTACTGCTTAGGGGGTTAAGATCTGTAAATTCAGCCTGTTACCCTACTGCTTAGAGGGTTAAGGCCCTTCGTCTTCGATTTGCTCCACTACTGCTTAGGGAGACAAGATCTATAAATTCAGCCTATTACCCTACTACTTTAGGGGTTTAAGGCCTATCACCTTCGATCTATTTCCCTACTGCTTAGGGGGTTAAGATCTGTAAATTCACCGATCTAGGGACATGATCTTTAGAATCAGTTCCACGTATTTATGCTTATTCCAAAGAATTAGGATGATATGATCGAAATGAATCAAATGTTCCTAACTAGATGTGCTATGAATGATCTATTAAATGCATGAGTGCAGCATGTTGTGAGAATGGATCCCTTTTTAATGTTTGGGTTGTCATTGCTCTTTGTTCATCAAGGTTCTTTCACTGAAACGGTACCCTATCTTTTTGTTTAGCTTAGATCTTTGAATAGAAAACCCGAAAGGGTAGTCCCAATTTAAACTCTTTCTTCTCAAATGTTTCCAATCTTTAAGTTTGGTTAGTTCTAAATAATAGCCCTGTTTCAGGTTCTTGTACTGTTTAGAAACTTTCAGATTAATATGCAGAACTTCTTTTGTGAGAGTATCATTAGTCAATTAATCATCATTTCAATGCAAAATGCTTGAATAATGACAGAACTAAAATTTGTTAGAAACAAAATTTGAAGGGAATAGATTAATCACAGACAATAAACATTGCTGAATACAAAATGAATAAAAGGAAGATAAGCGCCCTAGATATCGCAGCGTGAGCTTCTCTGTACAAACTTCTTGAGGATTCCTTTTTTAAGCTCAATACGTGTTTAGGGGATCTAGAGTACTATTGTAGATGCCCAAGATGTAACATCTCTCCTCCTTGTTAATTTAGGCATCGTAAGACCATCGCATGCCCCACCTTCGATCAAAATTTGAATCACCCTTTACGGGTTTTCAATTCAAAATCCCTTTGGTCTCAAGGTGTTCTTGGCGAGTTTTCACCTTGGCCTCTCCTTTTCTTTTTTTTTAGGTGAAGTATTTTTTAACCGAATCTGAATTCACAGGATTGGGTAAAGTCTTGCCATCCATTTTAGCCAATATCAATGCTCTTCCAAAAAAGACCTTTTTTACCACATAAGGTCCTTCCCAATTCAACATTCATTTTCCTCTGAAATCCTTTTGTATGGGCAGGATCTTTTTCAATACTAGGTCTCCCTCGTGAAATTCTCTAGGACGAACCTTTTTGTTGTAAGCTCGCATCATTCAGTTTTGGTACATCTAACCATGACGGATAGCCCTTAGCCTCTTTTCTTCAATCAAATTCAACTGATCGTATCGGGACTGGATCCATTCTACTTCATCCAACTTTACTTCTGACAAAACTCTGATGGAAGGAATCTCAACCTCGATAGGTAAAACCGCCTCCAATCCATACACCAATGAGAAAGGCGTTGCCCCGGTGGAAGTCCTGACAGACGTTCGATAAGCATAAAGGGCGAATGGTAACTTTCCATGCCAGTCTTTATAAGTCTCGGTCATTTTCCCTACAATCTTCTTAATGTTTTTATTAGCCGCTTCAACTGCACTGTTCATTTTCGGGCGATACGGTGACGAGTTGTGGTGTTTGATCTTAAACTGACCGTAGACCTCCGCTATCGTGCTGTTGTTCAAATTCAATGCATTGCCAGATATGATCCTTTCTGGCATTCTATATCGACAAATGATTTCCTTTTTTAGGAACTTGCTAACTTCCGATTTAGTAACATTGGCATATGAAGCGGCTTCTACCCACTTGGTGAAATAGTCAATGACCACAAAGATGAATTGATGCCCATTTGAAGCTTTTGGCGAAATTGGCCCAATCACATCCATGCCCCACATCGAGAAAGGACAAGGAGAAGTCATAACATGTAGAGGTGAAGGAGGCACATGAATCTTGTCTCCATAGATTTGGCATTTATGACATCTTTTGGCGTAGTTAATACAGTCTCCTTCCATGGTGGACCAATAATAACCAAACCTCATAATTTACCTGGCCATTGTAAAGCCATTAGCGTGTGTCCCACAGACGCCCTCATGGACTTCTTTTAAGATTTTCTTAGCCTCTATAGCATCTACACATCTTAACAGTACTTGATCCTTCCTTCTTTTGTATAGGATCTCCCCGTCCAAGACGTAGTCATTGGCAAGTCTTTTCAACGTTCTTTTGTCGTTCTCAGTAGCTTGGTCGGGGTACTCACGATTCTTCACATACCGCAGGATATCGTGGTACCAAGGGTGATCATCATTTTCCTCTTCTTCTTCGAGGTTGTAACAATAAGTCGGAGCCTCGTAAATGCTCATTTGGATTGGTTTCACATCCTCTTGCTTGTTCACATTGATCATAGATGCTAAAGTTGCTAGGGCATCAGCCATCTGATTTTCTTCTCGTGGGAGGTAGTAGAAGACAATATCATCGAACTCTTTAATTAATTCAAGGATTAGACTTCGATAATTGATCAACTTGGGGTCTCTCATCTCCCATTCTCCTTTGAGTTGATAAATCACTAGGGAAAAATCTCCATATACCTCTAACACCTTGATTTTACGTTCTATGGTCACACGTATTCCCATGATACATGCTTCGTATTCTGCCATATTGTTCGTGCAGTCAAAATCAAATTTACTAGTGAAGGGATAATGATCTCCGTTCGAGGATACCAGGACTGCCCCGAGTCCGTTACCCACAGCATTTGATGCTCTGTCAAAGTTTAGCTTCCAAGGATGACCTTCTTGAGGGTCTTCTTCAATGGTCGCTATGTACATTAGATCTTCATTTGGGAAGTCAAAGTTCAGAGGCTCGTAGTCCTCTAGGGCTCTACTGGCTAGAAAATCTGCTATCGCACTTCCTTTTATGGCCTTCTGGTTCACGTAGACTATATCGAATTCAAAAAGTAGAATTTGCCATTGGGCCAGTCTCCCGTTCAAAGCAGTCGACTCCATCAAGTATTTCGGAGGATCCATTTTAGAAATTAGCCAAGTTGTATGGTTCAACATGTATTGTCTCAGTCTTCGGGTTGTCCAGATTAGGGCACAACACAACTTTTCAATTGGCGAGTATCTTGTTTCACACTCAGTGAACTTTTTACTGAGGTAATATATCGCTCTTTCCTTTCCTTCCTGACTCATCGTATTGGCCAAGCACACATCCCATAGAATTTTCAAACACCATTAAGTATAGTATCAATGGCTTGTTTGGACTAGGTGGTGTCAACACTGGGGCATTAGACAAATATTGCTTAACCTTGTCGAAGGTCTTCTGGCACTTCTCATCCCAAACACCAGGGTTGTGTTTCTTAAGGAGACTGAATATGGGGTCACATTTCTCAGTTAATTGTGAAATGAACCGAGCGATGTAATTTAGTCTTCCTAGGAATCTCTGAACTTCTTTTTGAGTACGCGGTGGAGGTAACTCTTCTATGGCTTTGACTTTATCTGGGTTAATCTCAATCCCTTTTTCACTGACTAAGAATCCTAGCAGTTTTCTCGACCTGACCTCGAAGGTACACTTTGCTGGATTGAGTTTCAGCTGGAATTTTCTCAACCCCAAAAATAATTTCCTCAATACTTGCACATGCTCCTCTTCTATCCGAGATTTGGCGATCATGTCGTCAACATAGACTTCAATTTCTTTGTGCATCATATTATAGAACAAGGTTACCATGGCTCTCTGATATGTTGCTCTCGCATTTTTTAGTCCAAACGGCATCACCTTATAGCAAAATGTTCCCCACATGGTTACAAATGTGGTCTTATCCATGTCCTCAGGATGCATCTTTATCTGATTGTACCCTGAGAAACCATCCATGAAGGAGAAAAGTGAGTAACTTGCTGTATTGTCCACTAAGGTGTCGATATGAGGCAATGGGAAATTATCCTTCGGGCTAGCTTTGTTCAGATCCTTGTAGTCTACACACATCCGTTCTTTTCCATCTTTCTTAGGGACAGGGACAATATTGGCTACCCATTCCGAGTACTTAACTACTTGTAAGAAACCAGCATCGAATTGCTTCTTGACCTCCTCTTTTATTTTCAACAAAACATCGGGCCGCATCCTTCGAAGCTTTTGTTGAACTGGCTTGCATTCTTCTTTGATGTGGAGCCTGTGTACCACAATGTCAGTACTTAGCCCAGGCATATCTTGATACGACCATGCAAAGACATCCTTGAACTCTTGAAGTAACTCAATAAGGTCCCACTTTGTCTCTGTGGTAATGCAGGCTCTGATATTTACTTCTTTCTTTTCTAGTTCATCTCCCAAGTTCACGACTTCTACTGTCTCTTTGTGGGGTAGAATCTGTTTCTCCTCTTGTTCTACCATCCTTAACAAATTAGGGGATAAATCACAGTCTCTGTCATCCTCAAAGTCCTGAGATCCCTCTAGACACATATCCCAATCAAAAGGAGACTCTGAGTTAGTAGCAATGTCGCTCATATCGTTGATATCTGGAGACCTGTTGTAGGTACGAAGAAAGATACAAAGAACAAGAGAATCTAAGAACAATGATATGTATGGTATGATCATGAATGAAAGAATAAAAGAATATTTGCACAGGATAAGACAAAAAGATATATTTCATTGAAATAACGATTTTGAACATAAGCTATTTCACAAAAGGGACTCTTATTACTCCTAGGCCTAGAGCAATAAGTGTGTTTTGAACATTACTCTCTATTAGTTCTAAAGACTACAGAAATCTCTTCCGCAGTCCAATTATTCAGAACACTTCCCGGCTCATAAGGGCGAATGCCCGACAAATTCCTTACTCCAGTTCCTTCTTCGTATGTGGCGTTGATGTCCAAATTTTCCATCATTCCTTCTACGATTTCCTTTCCCGACGTCTTTCGCTTGAGGTGAATGACTCCTCTAGACACAAAAGTCTTCGAAATATGGGGAAAGATCATTGGTTCTCATTCAATTTCTCCCCCGCTCAATCGCACTCTCCTTCTCTCTTGCTTCTTTTCCAGTTCCTTCTTTCTTTGTTTCGTGTCTGGCTTGAATCCTACCCCAAAACGGTCTTGTTTGTCCTTTATCACTGGTGCATTAATCCTTCCCTGGAGGTATCTCCCTAGTCCTCTTTCGGGTAGGGCCCTTTTTCCAACAGTTAGCCGTAGTCCCATTCTTGTAGTCTCAGATAACCTGGGCCTTGGAATCTTATTTCCTTCGGTAATGAATGTCATATTCACAAACTCTAAAGATCGAAAAGAGCATTCGATTGCTTCATCATTTGCCTCTAGATATGGGGCGTCACTGGCTATTGCTGCGATGATGTCTTCTTCAGCATTGATCGTTACTAACCGACCTTCGGTTACCAATTTCAACTTTTGGTGCAGCGATGAAGGGACTGCCCCTGCTGAGTGTATCCATGGCCTCCTCAATAGGCAATTATATGAAGGCTTAATGTCCATGACCAGGAAATTTACCTCATACGTGCTCGGCTCGATTAAGAGGGGTATTTCAATTCTCCCCATTACCTTCCTTTCCGTGCCATCAAATGCTCTCACTACATTTTGGCATGTCTTCATATGGGAACTATCCACTGGCAACCTATTCAGTGTAGATAGGGGTAGGACATTTAGTGCAAACCCATTGTCAATCAATACCCTCGGTAATGTATACCGTTTACAGCGAGTCGTGATGTGCAAAGCTTTAGTCAATCTTCTACCTCCTGGCGGTACTTCATCGTCATTGAAGAATATGAAGTTGTCGGCACTTATATTGTTGACTAAGCGGTTCAGTTTGTTTACAGAAATATCGTTAGCAACATAAGTCTCATTTAGCACCTTCATCAATGCGTTGCGATGGGTTTCTAAGCTTAAGAGTAAGGCCAGTACCGATATACGAGCTGGCTATTTGTGTAACTGTTCTACGACACTATATTCGTTGTGCTTTAGAAATTTTAAGAATTCCTTTGCTTTCTTTTTAGTGATTGATTCATTAACAGTCGGTTCAGGTCCCGCCGGCTTCTCCTTCTTTTGCTCAATTGCCAATGATTTTCTTTTAACCTGCTCGACTTTTGTATTTGGGATATCATAACACCTTCCGCTGCGCTATAAAAACCCTCGTCTTGACCTTCCTCTGATGCATTAATCGGGATCTCCTCTCCCGAGATTGTCACATTGTAGCTATAGTTCCACGGTATCCTTTTGCTATCTTTATAAGGGAAAGTAGCGGGTTTCTAGATTACGACCTTTTGCACAACTTGTGTTCTGGCTTCGTTCATTCTCGGATGTGATATGATAACCACTGGGTGGTTAACTTTGTAAACATCCTTCGTCGACCCTTCTTCAGAGGCACACATATCTGTTTCTTCTGGGCTCCTGACATATTCGAAGAATTCCAGCTCCTTATTATCCATCAATCCTTATACTAAAGCCCTAAATTCACTGCATTTCTGAATCTCGTGATCTTCTTGATCATGAAACTCACAATAATTCTTTGCTTCCCAGGGTCTGACCCTTGAATTTTGTGTCATCAACCCTCTTTCCACCATTTTCTTCCATACTTCTTTCAACGGGGTATTCACTTCTGCAATATTCATCTTAATTTCTTTCCCCGAACTCTCGATTATCGCATTTATCCCCTTATCCCCATGGTTAGGTAATGGATTCTCTGCACTAGATGTATTATCAAATTTTACGATGCCCATATTGATGAGTCTTTCAACCAATTTCTTGAAAGTGGTACAGTTTTCTATCGAGTGGCCTCTGGCTCCCGCATGGTATTCGCATTGGGCGTTTGCGTCATACCATTTGGGGTATGGAGGTTGCATTGGCTTTAGATAGAAGGGAGACACGACATGTGCATCAAATAAACTTTGGTATAACTCCTTGTACGTCATTGGAATGAGCGTAAATTGGAGTTTCTCCCTATTTTGTTTTGTGTTGGGCTCTTGTCTTGGTGGGCCTCGCTGACCAGTGGTTGTCGACCTTGGTTGGCTTACGGTGATCGTTTTCGAATATGTGCTCACATTATTTACCTCGTGTTCTTTCTTCCTCGATGCTGATCTTTTGGCATTTTCTCCAGCCTCTATTTTCCCACATCTTATCGCATTTTCTATCATTTCTCCAGACATTACTATGTCTTAAAAACTCTTGGTTGCGCTACCCAGCATATGGTTGATGAAAGGTGCTTTCAGGGTGTTAATGAAGAACATAGTGGTTTCCTTTTCCAACAGAGTGGGTTGGACTTGTGTGGCCACCTCTCTCCATCGTTGGACATACTGCCTAAAGCTTTCATTATGCTTTTTCTCCATATTCTGTAAAGTGATTCTATCAGGGGCTATGTCTGCCAAATGATCGTACTACTTTATGAAAGCTTGTGCTAGATCTTTCCATGAACTAATCTGGGTGCGACTCAGTTGGTTGCACCATCTAGAAGCGGCTCCAACCAGACTTTATTGGAAGCAGTGAATTAATAGTTGGTCATTATTGACATGGCCTGCCATTCGTCTGTAGAACATAGTGATGTGGGCTTCGGGACAGCTAGTCCCATTGTACTTCTCAAATTCTGGAGTTTTGAACTTGGGAGGGAGTACTAGGTCCGAAACCAAACTTAATTCCTTAGCATCGATTCCACCACGATAATCGGTGCTTTCCATTTCTTTAAATTTTTCTTCTAACCACCTACACCTTTCTTCAATCTCTTTCGGGAGTTCTACCCTTGTCTTTTCTATTTCTGTTACTTCATCGAAATTGAGCACCACAGGGTTAGTCAGGTTATCCCCCAGATTGGAGCCTGAGCTAGCCTGATAATTCATCGGTGCTGAAACACCGGCCTGAAATGGTTGGGGCCTAATTGTGACTGATGGCCTTCTTGGGTACATATCAGGTGTCTGAACGTCCGTTGGGGCAAAACCCGGAGGGCATATAGGATCTTCATTATCATCTCTCGCATTGGTCATGGGGCTTTTCCCTTTTTTCTAATCTGTCAGCCAATAGACGCGTTAATTGGTCCATCATACTTTTTCTGGGACTCCAGCATCTAGTCCCTCACATCTTGCTAGATTTTGGCAAGCTGTTCTTGCATACGTGTTTGTAGTTGATCCTGCATCTCTTTTTGCATTTGTTCCAATCTCTCTAACCTTTGGTCCACTGCTTTTGTTTTTCCTATTGTACCGTAATGATGTTCCAGGATAACTGCCATAATTTTTAGGGTTTTCTGTGAGTTTTAGTGCGTATGATGCAATACTAATGCATGAATACAATGGATGCAATGAATGAAAAAAGCGTTGATTCCAATTCGATTTCATTAGAGTAACTTTTCTAGAAAACAAGTTTCTTTACATAAAATAGATTACATATAAGACTTGGCCCTGATACTTAAGGCCTTGACCTGCCTAAGAAGCCAAGCTAGCTCTCGGCCTCGATCCGATTCTACCTCATATTTATACTCAGTACATCGGCCTGTACTGCTAACGTTCGTAAGTGATCAGCCACTTCTCGCACTTGAGTCAAAGCTTCGCCCATGACGTAATCCCTGTTCCTAACTTGGTCTTGAGATTGATGAAGTTACTCCTTAAACCGCTCGTTATTTACCTCAAGGAGTTCAATCTGAAGTTCACGATTTTGCAGCGCTGTTTTATGTTCTTCTATATTCTCTTTTAATTCTTCGATTCTGCTTTGACTAGCTTTCAACTCGATTACAGAGTTACGTGTACGATACTGATACAAGGACCTCTCTAACTCTGATACATGAATCTTTAACCCCTCTTTCTCGTTCTGGCTTTCTACCAAACTTCTTTTCAGAGCACCTTCTCGAACTTGGGCATCCCAGAATTTTTCTTCCCATTGGTTGGATTTGCTTTTCTCTTCTTTAACTTCTTGTCGCCACTGTTCAGATGTTTTTCCTAACCCAGCGGTTCTCATTGATCTAGCAGCTTCTTATAGTCTGTTTTCAAACTATCCAAATCCTCTTCAGCCTTTTTTTTCCTTTTCTGAGTATTTCAGCTTCTAGTTTCTGGACATCGACATCTAATCCCAGCTGCATTTTTTCTTCCTCCAATTGCTCGATCCTTTTTTCTAGCTCCCGACTCTTTCTCTCGAAATCTTGCCTGATGATTTCTAGCTCAGATGGGATTACTTTCAAGTGTTCTTCTATTGACCGAGAATTCCCTTGATCTGACGTAGGGATATTGTTGTTAATCCTCTGATTCCACCATCGGTCGTACTCAGGGGTAGTCGTGGGATTGGCAGCAAAATTTTTCATTTTACGAGTCTGGTTCCAGGCATTTGATATCTCGTGAACTTTCTTTTTGTAATTATTCCCCGTGAATACGAACTCGCACTAAGCTAACTCGTATATTGGTGGTGTAAACTGTCTGGATCTGTACTGTCTTAATGCAAGCAGAGGTGCATACCCGACGACTCCCCATACTCCTAACAAGGGAACCCAATCGAAATCTCTGCATCGATATAATATTTCATCAGGAACCATCCACGGGGCTCTCCATTCAACGTCTTCCTCTTGCAAATTTTGGAGAACCGTCATCCAATTTTCTTCTGTAATGTCATCTCGTCTCGGTGTAGCTACTAACTCTTCCAGTAGAGAGTAATTTTCAGAGAAGATACGATACAGGACCTTTTTCTACTTTCCAAAAATGGCTGTGGAACCAAGATATCAAGAGCTGTGCACATCCAATAAATCTCCCTTCACCTGCTCTTCGACAAGCATTTAATGATCTGAAAGTTTCAGCCAAGATTGCGGGTACAGGTTTGGTCCCTTTACCAAGCCTGTCAAAAAGATCGAAAATCGCCTCGTCTACATGCCCTAAAGCTTTGGGGAAGATAACCAGTCCATAAATGCTCAGGGCGAAGACATCTACCCTTTTCTTCACATCGGGGTGTGCTAAGATTAGATCCCTCAGGTTCTTCAAAGGAATGCATTTACAATCTCCTTTTTGTTTGATCCGGGTTGTAACCCATTGTTCGCTCATCCCTATGATGCTCATCAGCTTTTTTGAAAATGCTGGGACGTTGGCAGGTCTGGAATAAATTCTGTCAACCTGAATCTTTGGGCAATGGAGCAAGGTCGTGTACTCTTCTATAGTTGGTACCAAATCTACCTTCCCAAAAGTGAAGCAACTGTAAGCAAAATTCCAATATTGGGCGAAGGCTCGAAACAGGTGTTCGTCTACCTTGACATCGAGCAGATAAGGTAAATCGCCATAATGACAATAGAATAGCTGTTTGATCTCGTCATCCCACTGACCCCAAATTTTTTTCATCTCTTGGAGATTATTTTGAGTTACGCTGATCCGAGTAAAATCCCACAACTCTGACACGTACCCTTCGGTAAGACTGTCACCTTTCTCTTGCTGTGTTGTCTCAGCCCATTGTCCTCTACTTTATCAAGAAAACCCCTTTTCTAAGATAAGCTATCTACTTAGCAACCGAATGTGAATCAACACCTTTTGTGATGAAAATGCCATGCAAATACAATCAAAGTAAAACAGAGCAAGTCAGTATTTCATACACAGTTTAAAGTAAACAAGGAATAACAAATATAGCACTTGCCCAGGTAACCACTAGGGTTTCGGAGTGGCTCTAGTGGTGGGCTCTTAAGGCTCGCTACATGGGGTTTGGTTCTAGAGTAAAGGTACCTGAACCAGCAGATTCCTTGATCTTTACCCATTATAGGCTCATACAGACCGAGTTCAGTTCAGGGGAATACATTTCCCTATGGCTGCACGGAGATGAAAATCTCACGAAGACATAGGTACAGATGTATCCCAAAAGCGATCCACTATCCTGCACAGAGGTGAAAACCTCACGAAGGAGTAGTTTCTCACTCCCACTTAAAGGGGTGTGACCACAGTGGTCATGCAATGCAATATGCAAAAACTATTTAAGGACTCGAACTAACGCAACAGGTATTATATCATAAACCACAAAAATAGCTGATGAAATGAAATGAAAGGATCGTATTTCAAAACCAAATTTTCAATTTTCGATAAAAAGACAAAAGTTAATCAACTTGTGGCTTGACTCTCTTATTTGGTCCCCAGTGGAGTCGCCAAGCTGTCGAAACCATTTTTTTGAAAAACGGGAATCGACTTAGATTTTGAAAATGAAAATGAATAAAGGAGTCGCCACCAATCTTTTTTGATGAGGTATGATTGGGTCACCTCAAATTAATCATTTTAATAAAAGTTAAGATTTACTAAAATGATAATTTTTGCTCTACGAAAATTAGAAAATGAGTTCGGGAGTCGGTTACGCACAAGGAAGGATTAGCACCCTCGATACGCCCAAAAATTGGTACCTAGTTGATTAATTAGCGTCTTAGGGTCGAAAATTGAAAACTTAAAATACTTTGAAATACGATCCCCCTCTTTGTAAAAAAAACTTAGATATTAAAGAAATTCTCGTCTCGAAGTGATAAAATGTCACATCCAGTAAGTTAGGACACGACATCTCGAGCTTTTGAGAGTGAGTTTACCTTTTTATGTAAAATTTGTGTATTTTAACTCCTTTTTAAAGGATATTCGATTATTTAGGGTAAACGAGGAAAATCGAAACCCAGTAAGTTAGGGCACAATTTCTCAAACTTCCAAATACCGAATATTGCATTTATTTATCAAAATCTTATCTCGAGGTAACAAAATGTCATACCCGGTAAGTTAGGACACAACACCTCGTATTTTCGAGAATAAGCATTTTTTCAAAACTCGTAGTGTGATTTAAAAGAATATTCCGTTATTTAGGTGAAATGAGAAAAATCGAAACCCAGTAAGTTAGGGCACGATTGTCTCGAATTACCAAATACGGAATATTACTTTCATGAAAGAATTATCTTAATGTATTGAGTAAAAAAAATATAACGTGATTTATAGTAAAACATAAAAGCAAATTATGGTATTAATACGTATAATAACATAGTAATAGGTGCGGCGGTGTTAAAAACAATAATATGAGCAATTATAAAAGATAAAATAATAGCAAGGCTAGTAATATGTAAATATAAACAAATGCATAAGGAAAATGAAACGATCGAATACATAAGTAAATAAATAAATAAATAAAACATGACAAAATAAAAATGACAATGATAACGAAAACGGTAATAACAATAATAATATAAATAATAATAGTATAAAATGATAATAATACACATGGTATTAAACATTATAATAATAGTAATAATGTAAATATGAAATAATAGGGAAATATATATGTGAAACATATAATACTAGATTAAAAATATATATAATATTTATTAAAAACAGTAATAATATAAAAAATAACTAATAATAACAATATATAAATATATACAAATATGTATTAAAATATATAGGAATAAAAAGTATATACATAATATTAAAAAAATATGTACATAATATAGCGTTTAAAAATACATACATAATGTAGTTATTAAAATATATACACAATATAGTATTAAGAATATACACAACATGTATGGTATTAAAAATATAGTATATAAAAAAACATAATACATACATATAGGTATTGATTAAAATATTGCTAATACTAATAATAGTAATAGTCAAATACTAATAAATAATAGATATATTATAATAATGAAAATGTAAATAGATAAGAAACATAATAGATGAGTAATAAGAAAATGAAAATATAATAATAGTCATAATACAATGGTAATAATAATTACAAAATGATGACAATAATAATAATAATATTAAAGTAAAGTAAATAAAAATAATACTATATATAAATATATATATATATACGTATATAATAAAAATACACACTACTATATAATAATAATAATAATAATAATAATAATAATAATAATAATAATAATAATATAGAAATACAAAAAGCAAATATAATAAAAAAGAAAATCAAAGTAATAAAAATAATACTATATATAAATATATATATGTACAAAAAAATATACACTAATATATAATAATAATAGTAATAATAATAATAACATTGAAATGCAAAGAGTAAATATAATATAATAATATTAAAATAAAGTAATTAAAATAATACTATATATAAAAATATATATACATACATATATAATGAAACATACACTAATATTAATAATAACAATAGGGGTGATAATAATAATGGCATTAGAATAAAATAAATATAAGTGTAAATATAATAATATAAATAATGTAATAAAACAACCAAAAGTAATAGAAAGGACATAATTGAATCTGAAAACAAAATTTTGGGACAAATTCGAAATAAATAAAAGAAGAGGGGATTAATTCGCACACGCAAATAACCAAGAAGGACTAAAATAGGTAATAACCCTTTGTCCCAAAACGCGCAGCTTCAAAGGGACTAATTTGGAAAAGAAATAAAATTTCTGGGCATAAATTAAAAGCAAAAAAACGATATTTAAAAGCAAAAAAATGCGGAAGGGCTAAACGCGCAAATATTCCTTCCGTAAAAAAACACGCGGATCCTTAGTGGAGCGGGTCGGACGGGTCGAGCATAGGCCAGAATGACGTCGTTTTGGGGTTAATGGGCAGCCTTCAAAACGACGTCGTTTTGGGAGGCTATATAAGGCCAATTTTTTTTAATTTTCATTTGCAGCAAGGGAAAAAAAAAAAAAAAAAAAGAGGAGAGGGAGGGAGAGAGTGAGGCGATTTTCCGCACCAGGGCCGGTCACCGTCCGGTCGTCGGACCGCCACCGTCCGTCGTCGCCGGCCACAGTGCACGGTGGCCGGAAAAGGTAACTTTTTTTATTTTTTTATATTATTTTTTATTATCCTTTTTATTATACTATTTATGAAAAAATATATACGTATGTATGATTCGAAAATAAATAAAAATGAAAAGATTTAAATCACCTTAGACTTTGGATATTGGTGTTTTGGTTGCTCGATTGGTGTTGTTCTTGTATTTTTTTGATATTGCTAAAATCTCTAGTTGGTATATAAATCTATTAGTATTGAAAAAAAATGCCGAATCCTCCTATTACATTTTCGCTTGGCTTTTATAGCCATTTACAAGATTTTTTTTATTGCTACTTTCTGTACTTTCATTTTAATGGTTGCAGGTGCAGAGGCGGTGGAGGTGACCCGAGTTGGTGGCCGGTGCAACAGTGGGCAGGTGGTGGCAGAGGCAAGTGGGGAGGTTCGGTGGCTGGCAGCTTTAGGGGGCTAGGGTTTCGGGATTGGGCTAGCTTAGGTGGGCTTCTGTTGTTGTTTAGGTTAGTTTTGGGTATTGGGCTTGCATAAGTTTAGTTATTGTAATTGGGTAGTGGGTCTGGTTGTAACTGGGTTTTGGGTTATTTTTATTCGGGCCCGGGTAATTTGGGCCTTCTACACACACTATGGGTAAGTACGTACCGGTATTCGCCTCTGGAGCATCTTCATCTTCTTGACGACGTGCTACATAGACCAAAGCTGGCTGCCTCGCCTCAGCATGACCAGCACCCCTGCCCGCCGCTTCACGACCCAAACTGTTTCCACCTCTGGCCTGATCACGGCCTCTCAGCGGTTGCTAACCACCCCTCGGTGGCTGTACACCACCTCGGTCCACGACTGGCACCCGACCTAGCATTCGGAGGCAATCCTTGATCCTATGCTTCATAGACCCACAAGCTAAACAAGCTCCCATCCTCTTCCAAGACTCGCCTCTATGGATTCTCCCACAATCAGCACAAGGTGGCACCCTTGGATTAACAGTAGGGGTCCCTACTCTAACTAGCCCATCAACTCTGGACCTAGCCCTAGGCCTCTGATCGACACCAGGAGTCTCAGCCTCCCTCTTATTCTTACCCCTTTCTTTTTCCCGATTTAGGTGCTCAGTTCTCTTTACCTCCTCCGCTATCTTTGCCTTCTCCACCAACTCCGAGAAAGCTCGCTCCCTTTGTGGAGCTATCAATACCCTGAGGCTATCTCTATGTCCATCCTCAAACCTAACGCAATGCTCATACTCCGTTGCCACCATTACTCTTGCATACCTACTAAGGCGTAGAAACTCTGCCTCATACTTCGCCACCGATTTGTTTCCTTGGGTCAAGTTCAGGAACTCCTTCCCTCCTGCATCCTCATAGCTTGTACCCACATACTTCCCTTGGAATGCAGCTTTGAAAAACTCCCAAGTGACCTGCTCCGGTTGGGTGCCCTCTTTCACTGTCAGCCACTACTGATAGGCTTCTTCCCTAAGCAAAGACACGACTTCTTTTAACTTTTGTTCAGGTGAACAATCCAGGTCCTCTATTATCCTTTCAGTGGCCTCTAACCAATATTCTGCCAAGTTAGGAGCCACGCCAGCCACGCCCTTAAAGATCTCAGCCCCGTTTGATTGAAGTCGCTCCGGAATTGACCCCCGATTTCTAGTGACATTATTGGGCCCAGCGACCCTTTCCAAAATCATTAGCATTGCCTGTGACAATGCATCTTCTCTCGCGGCCCGATCATACGGTCTATTCCCAGCCACAGGTGAGGCCAGAGCCTCTTCTACTCCAACATCGGGCATATGGCCCGTTGCCAGCGATTTAGCCCTAACACTTCCGCAGCCTCGGCCACGGCCTCTTGCACCTCTTCTAGCACTCATCGTCGATTCGTGTATTATCTGGATTAGAAATTTTTATGAAGTTTTAGTTAGTTTAATAATTACACCGATGTTTTATGAAAATATTTAAAAAGAAGATTGTTTTTGAAAATCCTCTACAGTTTCCAGATCCTACGGGCTTTAGTTCCATTCTAACAATTATCTAAAGTAGCCCTTTAACTATCTACTGTATAACAATTTAAACAAACTTAAAAATAAAAGTACTTACTTGGTTCGAGGTCGGAGACTCGGTGTGCCGCTCAGCAAGCTTTTCTCTTTTTCCAAAACGGTGTGATCCAAAATATTTTTAAAATCCAAATAGTAAGTAGAAAAGAGAATAATAATAAGGCCCACTTCACCGCTCGAGTTTTGTAACCTGGACTCTGATACCACTAAATGTAACACCCCAAACCCGGCCCAGACGTTATGGCTGAATTCGGCATGTAACATTGAAGTGTTTTAGCGAAAACCATGTTTTCATTGAAAACCCTTCTTAAAATAAAAGAAACCTTAATTAACTTTAAAAAAAAAAGCTCCTTTCAATCACTTGTTTAAAACATATGATTTTATGAAAACATATCATTTTAGAATTTAGTTGCGGAAATGTAGAAAACATACTATAATTTATAATCTAGAAAACCAATGTTCAACTTTTCGTATTTACAACGAAAATAATAATAATTCAAGTAATAATAACATAATGAAACCTTGTTACAATCTGGTCTAAAACATAATAGAATAAAAACGTATATGCTTAAAAAAAAACCAAGTCCAAATTATCTTGGTAGTTGGCCACCCAGAGTCACTCCAAACATCGAACCTTTTACTGAGCATCACTTGAAAATAAAATAAAAGAGTGGGTGAGTTTTCACAAACTCAGTGTGTACAAACCTCAACAAAAAAATAAGCATTCCAAAAACCATCATACATCAAACATGCAATACAATTACCTCCAACTTATCCATCCACTACACACCAGCTCTGTCCCTCGTCACACCATGTGGGGATATAAATATCGAACCACCCAACCGACACACCAAGGGTAGCCCGGTTGTGGAACTACCTTCATTTACATATTGGGCTTTAAAAGCCACCGTTGGATCCATGATTGTCAAGCAACCATGCGATCCTCATATACTTCCTCCGTTCCATAATTTCCACCCATATGCAACCTAAGCAGGATATCATATGTATGCATGTCACATCTATAAAACTTACATTCTACACCTAGGGGTATGTCATTTTCGCCCTTAGGGGCATTTCAGTAAATTTCCCTTAATTACGATTTTCACTTACCTTGGCCCGTTAACAAGTCTCATGAGCTAAGATGAACAAATACTATGCACCAGGTAGGATTCGAGAGAAGAGGAGGTGGGTCATTAAGACCGCTTAAGTACCAAGCTCTCCCTAAATCCAATCCTAGACATGCATATACCCGTTGCCACATCTTAACCCTATGACTTATCCACGGTAGCAATATATTAATTAAGTTTTATGTAGTTATCATACACTAGGCCTAAAACCCCTTAAAAATCCCAATCAAATTCGTATACCTATATCTGGCCCATTAAGCCCAATCATATTCATATGGCCCATTAGGCCCAAATCACTTGTATACGGTCCATTAGGCTCAAATCACATTTATATGGCCCGTTAGGCCCAATCACATTCATATTCCTGCTCACATACAAATTTTCTATCACATAGCATCAATTATAATTTTTGCCTATTATGGGCCCAATAGCCCATTAGGCCCATTCAGCCTATTCTGGCCCGGTTGGCCAAATCATAGCCCAAGTCCATGGAATCGCCCATTGGCCTCAGAAAACCTATCGATTTCCTCCTCAAGAGAGTTCGCGTACTCGCAAGACTACTGTAGCCCAACTTTCGGCTTTTCGGTATTTTGGCTTTTTGGCTTTTCGGCATTTCTGCTTTTGTCGATTCATTGTGTGTGTGCAGTGTATGTACACACCTAGTAAGAAAGCGTGCTGCGATTCTCTTAGTCACCAACCTTGTGCGATCAGCCCCTTCTTAAATCACTAACCACGATCAACTCCTAGATCAAAACTGTAAACATCTAAAGAGCAATTTGATAGAGAGCTAAGATCTGAGATCCGATACTAATTCCCTACAAAAGTTGATTAGAAAGTGTGCGGGACAATAATCAATACTTACCAAAACCAACCGATTGGAAGAGCGAACACTTACACTAGAATCGACTGGGTGGTAAAGGTAGTGGCGGTACCAAGAGTATTCAGCCAAAGGGGTATTTGGTTCTCGAGATTTGAATGGCAACAATTGATTATTCGGCACCAAGGGAGAGAGGAAGAAGAATTGGCTAAACCAAATGTGAAACAAAGAAATCGGCACAAGGAAAATAAAAAGAAGAATAAAGGTTTTTGACTTTTGGAGAAAGGGGTTTCTGGGAACAAAGTGAAGAAAAATTTCGGTAGTAGCCTGGCAACCTTGTATTCGGCCCCTATTTATAGCCCTTATAGCCGAATTCTCCATGCCCAATTCCCAATTCGGCTCCATCACTTCTCCCTTCTCATCTCCTCGTTTTTCTACCTGATAACCCCTTGATCATTTCCTAAATTTTCTCTTCTGAACACTCCCCTTGGAGTCCATCTTCATGCCGCTTCCAACCTTCTAGAAGGCCAAAATTAAACTTCTAAAAACACTAAGCTAGGGTTCGAATCTTGGATCTCCTTGCTAGTTACTAACGCCACCTCCCTACTCCCTTAGTGGCGTCACTTTGCCACTCCTTCACAAGGTTTTTTTATGCCACTTTTCCCCTATTTTTATTTAAAAGCCCAACTACTTGCCATCAGGGTTCCTTAATAATTATTAACACATAATTTCCTTTTCCCCTAAGTTCAATTTCAAACCTTAGCCAAGACCTACTATTACCTACTTAATCGAAAATACCTAGCACACATTTTTTATCAGAACCGAAAAAGAAAATTCAGGGTTTTGAGATTTTTGGGTTTTGGGATTTTTGGGGCGTTACATGTAGAATGTATAAGATGCCTTTTTTTTGTGCTCTCATCAGAACAAGAACCCCGCGAGTAACTTTTAATCCGTTTGACTCAATGACTATCCTCCAACAATTAGAATCCAAAGTTCCTAAGGAGATAACATTTTTCTTTAAATCAAGAACATATCTGACATTTGAAAGTGTCTGAATAATTCCGTCGTGCATCCTAATTTGTAAAGTTCTAATTCCAAATATTTTACGTGGAGAGTTATTCCCCATCAGTACAATTCCACCTTCACTTGAACTGTACATGGAGGACCAGTCCCTGTTGGGACACATGTGATAGGAACACCCAGAATCTATTATCCATTCAGAAGTAAGATGAGAGGTTTCGCTTTTCACACCAACAAGAAATCATCATCTCTGCCCTCAACTACACTAGCATCAACAACTTTAGCTTTTTACTTGTCTTTCTTATCATTTTCGGCATCCCTATTGATTTTATGTTGAAGTTTCCAACATTTTACCTTAACATATCCCACCTTTTTACAATAGCTACAATATTTGTCACGATTTTGGGATTTGGACCTTGCATTAGACTTGTTTCGATCTTTCTTTCCGGTTTGTTGTTTGTCTCTTACAACTAGAACAGACACTTCTCTATCTGATTTTTTGTTTGGGCCTAACTCGTTGTTGAGTTTATCCTTGCTTATAAGATTCCCCCTCACATCCTCGAACGAGAGATGATCTTTAACATAAATCTGAGTTTTACTGAAAGTTTTATAAGAAGAGGGCAAAGAGTGTAACAACAACATAGCTTGATCTGTAACATCCCTAACCCGTATTCAACACCAGAACAGGATACTAGGCCTTCCCGGACTTACATTGCAAGCAAACATACAAATTGAGTCATAAATTTGCATCCAAATTAAAACCATTTGTATTCGATCATAAGGTCCCTAATACGAGACTACGAGGCCCAAAACATGCTTTGGAAATGGTCCAGGACTAAACTGAGAACTTAGGAAATTTTTACATTACTTAGAAAATTCTTGCTATGAACAAGGGGTCATACACCTGTGTGGTTTGGGACACACCTGTGTGGTTTGGGACACGCCCGTGTGGGTAGGCAGTATGGTCACACACACCCGTGTTCGTAACCCGTGTAACTCTCTATTTTGCAAAGCATGAACAAATTGAGGTCACATAGCCAAGTCACACGCTCGTGCACTAGGCCGTGTGGTTAATTAAATTTTCATAAAATAGGTCCAGACTTCACACAGTCAGGACACATGCCCGTGCTTGAGGCAGTGTTTGTCACACGGCTGAGACGCACGCGTGTGCCTCTGCCCTTGTGCTCAATTTTGAGCATTCTGTTTCCCAAAATTAAGGTGCAAGAGACATACGACCAAAACACATGCCTATGGGGCGGACTGTGTGTCACACACAACCTAGGCATATGCTCGTGTGTCTACCCGTCTAGACAGAATAAAAGCTATTTACCAAGCCATTTGTCACCCTCATTTTCACACACAATTTAAATGACATAAATCATGGTGTACTTAGACAACCAAAACAACCACAAACAAGGCCAAATCATGCCATTCCATAATCCACACTCAACATATTTACATCATCATATTTTACCAAACCAAATCATAACAACTCACATCCTACAAGTTCCAATATGGCTACCAATAACATGCATGATTCTCCATAAATTTCATAGCAGACCAATGAGCCAATCTCAACTATTCAACAACAAACCATTTAATCACATTCAACCATTCACCAAGCATTTATATACCACATCACAAAAGAGATAATTGCACATGCATACATATATATATATATATATATATATATATAAAAGCTAACAACCAATTCAACTAAGATGAGCCAAGTTATATGGCGAAATATCTAAACTAGCCTATGATTATTACAAGTTAATACATTTGGCTAAAATCATGATGACACATATAACAAAATGACCAAGTCCCTATACATGTCATATTCTCAAAATGTTTAAAATCATCTGTACCCAAAATAACAGTTTGATAGTGTGATGCGAACTCCGATAATCTTCAACCCGAGCTAGCTTGGTAACACTATAAAACATGGAAAATAAAACAGAGTAAGCTATATAGCTTAGTAAGCTCGTACGAAAGAAATAAACTAACCTTACCATACCTTAACATGCAAGTAATTTAACATAAGATAATGTAATTTCCCAAAATCTCATGATCATAATTCATTCCATCACAAATTTACCTTGAAATCGTCATTTCATGAATTAATAATCATAAGTTTTAAGTACATACTTGTACCATCTCAAAATAATTTCATACACATTCTCATCTTTGTCATATCCAATGAATCACTCGGAATTATAATATCGGATACTCGGGTAAACCTTGCACACAAGGTACCACATACGTAGCCATTGCCACCTCTATCTCATAACACATATATGCTCGCTCTCGAGCCATTAACAAGCCTTCTCACACAAGATGTTAGACAAGACCTACCTACTCGATGATACTCACACAAGCTATCAAGTACCCACAACATATGTTGGTATACTCAACCACCGATAGGATGTACAGGACCAGCACCCGAATCACATAACATAAAACCCTAGTGACATGTCACTTGTATCCTAATCTATTCTTAAGGTTCGATTGAGATTTCTCGCTTTCCAAAACATCATCGAATGTGCCCGTAAGGTCAATTACAAAAATCATACATAAATGAAAGCATTTAAAATACATTTAAAGCAAAAGCTTGTTTAACATATGAACTTACCTCGGTTCCAAAAATGGCCAAAAGGATCTATTCGTCAGTTACTTTATTTTTCCCTCGATCTAGACCTGAACTTTGTTTTTCTTGATCTATTTTACCACATTTAACTTATTTAACCACCATAGTATTCAATTCAGCCCAAAAACACATTATGGCAAAATTTACATTTTTGCCCCTAACTTTTCAACATTTTATAATTTAGTCCCTAGGCTCGTAAAATGAATTTCATTCACTTTCATTACAACCCAAGCCTAGCCGATTGTTGTTTGTACTCATAACAACCCACAATTTTCATTTATTCACACTTTCTACACATTTATAGGATTTTACAAATAAGTCCCTATTTAACGTTTTTATCGAAAATCACTTTACAAACGTTGTTTAACTAACAACGAATATGCATTTTCTACCATCAAACACAAAAAAACATGCACATCCAACATGGGTAAAATTTTAAACTTTAATTTTCTTTCAAAATAGTCCTTGAAATAGCTAAATCAAGTTACAACGATCTCAAAAATATGAAAATAATTAAAAACAGGACAAGAACGGACTTACAATTGAGCTTGAAAGCTTGGCCAAAAACCCTAGCTATGTCTTCTCCTAATTTTCGGCTATGGAGGAAGAAGATGAACAAAATTTTGGCCTTATTTTACTTATTAGTCTATTTAATGACCAATTTACTAAAATACCCTTAATGAAAAACGTTAAAAACATACTTAACCATGTCAATATAATATAATAGTCTAATTACCATTTAAGGACCTCTAATTTAAATCTTCATAGCAATTAAACACGTTTAACTTACACCTATTGCAATTTAGTCATTCTAGTCAAATTAGGCACTCAATCGATAAAATTTCTTAACGAAGTTTTCACACAATTATTCTATCATGCTGTAGACCTTAAAGAAATAATAAAATGAATATTTCTACTTTAGATTCGTGGTCCTAAAACCACTATTTCGATTTGAATCAAAAACGGGCTATTACAACTCTCCCCTCTTTAGGAATTTTCGTCCCCGAAAATCTTACCAGAAAAGAGGTTAGGGTACTGTTTTCTCATAGCTTCCTCGGGTTCCCATGTAGCCTCTTTGACCTTGTGTCATTGCCACAAAACTTTCACTAGAGCTGTACTTTTATTCCTCAATTGTTTAACCTCTCGAGCTAACAGTTTGATCGGTTCTCCACCATATGTCATATCGGGTCGAATCTCAATCTTTGTTGGGTAAATTACATGCGAAGGGTCTGATTGGTATCGTTGCAACATCGATACATGAAATACATTGTGGATCTTTTCTAATTTCGATGGCAAAGTTAGCCGATATGCCACTGGCCTTATTCTTTCAATATTCTCATACGACCCAATGAAACGCTAACTCAACTTGCCTTTGCGTCCAAATCTAAGAATTTTCTTCCATAGAGACACTTTTAGAAACACTTTATCACCAACTTGAAATTCGACATCCTTCTGTTTCAAATCTGCATACGATTTTTGTCGATCTGAAGCTACTTTTAAACAATCACAAATTACTTTCACTTTCTCTTCGGTTTCTCTGACCAGATCAACCTCGTGAATCTATTTCTCACTGAGCTCAGTTTAGTATCGTGGAGTTCAGCACTTGCGACCATACAATGCTTCATACGGTGCCATCTTTATTCTAGATTGATAATTGTTGCTATAAGCAAATTCGACCAACGGTAGATATTTCTCCCAACTACCTGGAACTCTAAAACACAACAGTAAAGCATATCTTCGAGAATTTGAATCACTCTCTCAGATTGACCATCCATTTGCGGATGGAATGCAGTACTAAAATTCAACTTCGTAACCAATGCTTCTTGCAATTCTTTCCAAAATTGTGACGTGAACCTCGGATCTCTATCTGAAATAATAGAAGTTGGCACTCCATGCAATCTAACAATCTCAGCAATGTACAATTCAACTAATTTATATAGTGAATAATCGGTACGTACCGGAATGAAATGAGCCGATTTCGTCAATCTATCAAGAACAACCCATACAACATCTTTCTTCTTCAAAGTCAGAGGTAACCCCGATACGAAATCCATCGTAAATCTATCCCGTTTCTACTCGGGTATAGTCACAGGGTGAAGTAAAACCGAAGGCACTTGATGTTCGGCTTTCACTTGTTGACAAATCAAACACCTCGTTACAAACTCTGAAATGTCTCGTTTCATGCCTGACCAGTAATATAATTCCTCCAAATCATTATACATCTTTGTACTTTTAGGATGAACAGAGAAACAACCATTATGTGCCTCATGGAGAATTTTCTGAATCAATTTAGTATTTCTCGGTACACAAATCCTAATTCGAAACCTCAAACAATCATCTGATCCAATCTGATATTCTGAATCACTATTCGATTGGCACTGAACTCTTTTAGCCTGCAACTCATTATCATCTTTCTGAGCTTCGCAAATTTGTTGAAGAAATATCGGTTTAGCTTTCAACTCGGCCAAAATCGATCCATCATCAGATAAAGTTAACCGTGTATTCATCGTCCTCAAAGAAAAAAAAGTCTTTCTACTTAAAGCATCTGCAACTACGTTTGCTTTTCCTGGGTGATAGTCGATCACTAACTCATATCTTTCAACAGTTTGAGCCATCTCCGTTGTTGCAAATTCAAATCTTTCAAAGTCATCAAATACTTTAAACTCTTATGATCGATAAAGATGTGGCATTTTTCACCGAGTAAATGGTGTCTCCAAAATTTTAAAGCGAACACAATAGCAACCAATTCCAAGTCGTGCATCGGATAATTCTTTTCGTGTGGTTTCAACTATCTCGAGGCATAAGCTATCACTTTACCCTCTTGCGTCAACATACAACCAAGACCATTCAAGGATGCGTTGCTAAACATCAGAAACTCATTTCCTGACTAAGGTTGCAGTAATACCAGTGCCTCAGTCAATAATGCTTTCAACTGTTCAAAACTCCTTTGACATTTCTCAGACCAATTGAATTTCACATTTTTTTGTAACAATTTGGTCATAGGCGTAGCAATCATCGAACATCCCTCAACAAAACATCGATAATATCTAGTCAAACCTAAAAAGTTTCTAACTTTGGATAAATTTCTTGGTGGTTTCCAATCAACAACTACCGAAATCTTACTGAGTCAACCCGTATACCTTCCATTGAAACAATGTGTCCCAAAAATCCAACTTCTCAGAGCCAAAACTCACTTTCGCTGAATTTATCAAACAATTTCTTATCTCTCAAAATCTGCAATACGATTCTTAAATGTTCGGCGTGCTCAGGCTCGTCTCGGGAATAAATCAGGATGTCATCAACAAATACAACCACAAACTTATCTAAATACGGTCAGAAAATTTGATTCATCAAGTCCATAAAAATTGCAGGATCATTTGTTAATCCAAAAGGCATAACAAGAATTTTATAATGCTCATACCTCGTTTTGAATGCGGTTTTCGGTACGTCCGAATCTTTAACCCTCAGCTGATAATAGCCTGATCTCAAGCCTATCTTTGAGAACACTGTTGCCCATTTCAACTGATCAAACAAGTCATCAATTCTCAGTAAAGGATACTTTTTCTTTATCATAACATTGTTAAGCTGACGATAATCAATACAAAGTCTCATGGACCCGTCTTTCTTCTTGACGAATAACATAGGTGCGCCCCAGGGAGAAAAACTCGATCTCGCAAAACCCTTATTTGTCAACTCTTGCAACTAAGACTTCACTTCTTTCAATTCAGTCAGAGCCATTCTATACGAAGCTATCGGTATCAATGAAGTTCCCATTACCAAATCAATAGTATATTCAACTTCCCTGATCGGTGGTAATCTAGGCAACTCTTTTGGAAACACATTCGGTTATTCACAAACTACCAATACAAATTCGATCTTCAATTCAGACACTTTCATATTCAGTACATATGCAAGATAAGCTTCACATCCTTTTCTTACATACCTCTGAGCCGACATCGACGAAATCACAATAGGCAACTCACCCGACTCATTTGGTTCAATTTGAAGAATTTCATTATTTTGACATTTCAATTCAATAATCTTTCGTCTACAATTCACTACGACTTTATCTAGAGTCAACCAATCCATTTCGAGAATTACATCGAACACATCAAATGGTAAAAGTATTAAGTCAGCCGAAAAATAGTGACACCGAATCATTAAAGGACAACTCTTGCAAACTTTATCAACTAGAGCATATTTGCCTAAGGGGTTCGACACTTTAATCACATACTCAGTAGAACTAAATACCAAATTAATGAAAATATAAAAATGAGTCGATACAGGATCAATCAATGCAACTACATTAGTATAATAGAGAGAAAATTTACCAGTGATAACATCAAGGGATGATGCATCTTCGCGAGCGCGAATAGTGTAGGCTCTAACAGGTGGTCTAACCTCTGATCTTGCAATTAAATCTTTCGTTGCACCTCTGCTACTGTTCCCATTCCCAGTACTTCTCGGTGGCCTCACTCTAGTGGCAATGTTACCCGGTCTTGCATTCTAAAAATTATCTTTCTCAGTTATTTTAGGGCAATCTTGAATGAAGTGATCTGGGGAGCCATATTTAAAGCAAGCCCGATTATTCATCTTATATTCACTGAGATATCGTCTACCACAGTGTTGACATTCAGGTCTATTTGACCTAGCGTTACCAATGCTCACTATTGACGTAGTATGGGCCTTAGAACCCGAATGTTGCTTACCACGATCTTTGTTAGGATATCCAGCCAAAACATTCGAACGATTGTACAAATCCCTCGATTTTTTTGACGAAGACTGAAATGACTTAGTCACCGGCCTTTTTCTCAAATCTCTAGCCTCAAACTCAGTTTTTCTCTTTTCTTTGCTCAACTCTTCGACTTTGCATGCTCGGTCGACTAGCACAACAAATTATTTCAGCTCTAAAATCCTAACTAACAGTCTGATATCCTCATTTAACCCATCTTCGAACATTTTGCACATGATGGCGTCGGTGGAAACACATTCCCGAGCATACTTACTTTGCCTAACAAACTCTCGATCATATTTAGTCGAGACATACGGCGCTATTTCAGCTCTAAAAACTCTTTACGTTTCTGATTAATGAACCGTTGACTGGTATATTTCTTTCTAAACTTTTCTTGGATGAAACCCTAGGTAACTCTTTCTTCCGGTACCACAGATACTAGAGTATTCCACCACTAATATGCCGAGTCCCTCAGAAGTGATATAGCACATTTCAAGCACTCATCCAGTGTGCAAGAAAGCTTATTAAGTACCCCGATAGAGTTCTCAAGCCAAAACTCTGCCCTCTCGGGATCATCATCAACATTGGCTCGAAATTCTTTAGCCCCTTGTTTCTAAATCTTATCAACTAGAGGCTTGTTTAGTCTTAATAATTCCATACCTTGGGGAGCTACAGGAATCGGTTAGGGGTTAGGTAGGGGTGGAGGATGTTGGGTAGCCGAATTTGTTCGAACAAACTCGACAAACCACTCATTCATCCTTTGGAAGAAGGCTTCCCCAGCCTCTCATCTCTGACTAACCGTTATTGGTCTACTTTCAGATGGCGTTGTCCTTTGGGTGAGAGTCGACGCATTACTTTCAACATCATCAGCTACCTCTTAGTTGGGATCAATTTATTAGATGAAAACACAATTTGAATTTTTAGGAGTTGTTACACTATCACAAATTATATATGGCATGTATAGCAAGACTCTCACACATGCTACATTAGACCGAGAATCAACTAAATCGTAGCTCTGATGCCACTAAATGTAACACTCTTTACCCGTATTCAATGTCAGAACAAGATACGAGGCATTATCGAACTTACATCGCAAGAAAACATACAAATTAAGTCATAAATTTGCATATAAATTAAAACCATTTGTATTCAATCATAAAGTTCCTAATTCGAGCCTATGAGGCCTAAAACATGCTTTGGGAATGGCCCTGGACTAAACTAAGCACTTAGGAAATTTTTACATTACTTAGAAAATTTTTGCTATGAATAAGGGGTCACACGCCCGTATGGTTTGGGACACGCCCGTTTGAGCAGACCATGTGGTCACACACACCCATGTCCCTAACCGTGTAACTCCTTGTTTTGCAAAGCATGAACAAATTGAGGTTAAATGGCCAAGTCACATGCCCGTGTGCTAGGCTATATGGTTAATTAAATTTTCATAAAATAGATGCAGACTTCACACGATCGGGACACACGCCCGTGCTTGAGGCAGTGTCCCTCACACGGCTGAGACACACGTTCGTGTCTCTACCAATATGCTCAATATTAAGCATTCTGTTTCTCAAAATTAAGGTGTAGGTGACACATGGTAAAAAACATGCCCATAGGGTAGACCGTGTGTCACACACAGTCTAGACACACGCCCGTTTGTCTACCTATGTGGACAAAATAAAGGCTATTTACCAAGCCATTTGTCACCCTCATTTGCACATACACTTACACAATTTAAATGACATAAATCATGGTGTACTTAGGCAAACAAAACATAAACAAACAAGGCCAAATCATGTCATTCTATTATCCACACTCAACATATTTACATCATCATATTTTACCAAACCAAATCATACCAACTCACATCCTACAGCTTCCAATATGGCTACCAATAACATGCATGATTCTCCATAAATTTCATAGCATACCAATGAGCCAATCCCAACTATTCAACAACAAACCATTAAATCACATTCAACCATTCACCAAGCATTTATATACCACATCACACAAGAGATAATTGCACATGCATACATATATAAATATATATAAGTTTACAACCAATTCAACCAAGATGAGCCAAGTTACATGGCTAAATATCAAAACAAGCCTATGACTATTACAAGCCAATACATTTTGGCTCAAATCATGATGACACATATAACAAAATGACCAAGTCCCTATACATGTCATATTCTCAAAATGTTTAAAATCATCGGTACCCAAAATAACAGTTTGATAGTGTGATGCAAACTCCGATAATCTCCAACCCGAGCTAGCTTGGTGACACTATAAAACATGGAAAATAAAACAGAGTAAGCTATATAGCTTAGTAAGCTCGTATGAAAGAAAGATGCTAACCTTACCATACATTAACATGCAAGTAATTTAACATAAGATAATGTAATTTACCAAAATCTCATGATCATAATTCATTCCATCACAAACTTACCTTGAAATCGTCATTTCACGAATAAATAATCATAAGCTTTAAGTATATATCTGTACCATCTCGAAATAATTTCATACACATTATCATCTTTGTCATACCCAATGAACCACTCGAAATAATAATATCCGGTACTCGGGTAAACCTTGCACACAACGTACCACATGCGTAGCCATTACTACCTTTATCTCATAACACATATATGCTCGCTCTCGAGCCATTAATGGGCCTGCTCACACAAGCTGTCAGTCAGGACATAGCTACTTGTTGTTGCTCACACAAGCTGTCAAGTAACCGTAACATATGTCGATATACTCAACCATCGGTAGGACGTATAGGACCAGCACCCGGATCACATAACATAAAACCCTAGTGACATGTCACTTGTATCCTAATCTATTCCTAAAGTTCGATTGGGATTTCTCGCTTTCCAAAACGTCGTCGAATGTGTCTTTAAGGTCAATTGCAAAAATCATGCATAAATTAAAGCATTTAAAATACATTTAAAGTAAAGCTTATTTAACATGCAAACTTACCTCAATTCTAAAAAAGGCCAAAAGCCTCTATTCGTCAGCTACTTTATTTTTCCTCTGATCTAGACCCGAACTTTATTTTTCTTTATCTATAATACCATATTTAACTTATTTAATCATCACATTATTTAATTCAACCCAAAAACACATAATGGCAAAATTTATATTTTTGCCCCTAACCTTTCAACATTTTACAATTTTGTCCCTAGGCTTGTAAAATGAATTTCATTCAATTTCATTACAACCCAAGCCTAGTCGATTGTTGTTTGTACTCATCACAACCCACAATTTTCATTTATTCACACTTTTTTACACATTTATAGGCTTTTACAAATAAGTCCCTATTTAACGTTTTTATTGAAAATCACTTTACAAATGTTGTTTAACTAACAACGAATATGCATTTTCTACCATCAAACATAAAAAAACATGCACATCCAACATGGGTAAAATTTTAAACTTTAATTTTCTTTCAAATTAGTCCTTGAAATAGCTAAATCAAGTTACAACGATCTCAAAAATATGAAAATAATTAAAAACAGGACAAGAACAAACTTACAATTGAGCTTGAAAGCTTGGCCAAAAACCCTAGCTATGTCTTCTCCTAATTTTCAGCTATGGAGGAAGAAGATGAACAAAATTTTGGCCTTATTTTACTTATTAATCCATTTAATGACCAATTTACTAAAATACCCTTAATGAAAAACATTAAAAAAATACTTAACCGTGTCCATATAATATAATGGTCTAATTACCATTTAAGGACCTCCAATTTAAATCTTCATAGTAAATAGACACCTTTAACTTGCACCTATTGCAATTTAGTCCTTTTTGTCAAATTGGGCACTCAATCGATAAAATTTCTTAACGAAATTTTCATACAATTATTCTATCATGCTCTAAACCTTAATGAAATAATAAAATAAATATTTCTACTTCAGATTCATGGTCCCGAAACTATTGTTCTGATTTGACTCAAAATGGGCTGTTACATGATCTTCGTCACTGATCTCTACTTCGAGATTATTTAAGTCATTAAGAAGGGTAAAAAACTCGCTAATATGAAATCTGATGGACTCACCTTCGACCATTCTAAATGTTTAGAGAGGTTGTTTTAATACTAACCTGTTGGCTAACGATTTCGTCATATATAAGGCTTTTAGTTTCTTCCATAATGCAGATGTGGTTTTCCCCTTCAAAACCTCATGTAACACATTATTCATGAGGAATAATTGAATAGTGGATAGAGCCTTTTCATTGAGCTCTTCCTATTCTGATTGATCCATATCTGTCGGCTTCTTCCCTGTGATGACCTTTTTCAAACCGTTTTAAACCAGTATTGTCTTCATCCAAACTTGCTAATAAATGGAATTTTAAATTCCGTTAAACTTCTCAGTATCGAACCTTGACGTTGCGATCTTTGAACGAGTTGATTGTAGAAATTGAACTAGCTTAGATACAAGTTTGTAAGGGATAAACCCAGTTAAACAACAAATAAAATGAATAAAATAAGAATTGAAAAGATCAAACACGCAAATTTTATGTGGAAAAACTCTCCAAGAGAGGATAAAAAAACCACGAGGAAAAGGAGATTTCACTATAATAAAGGGAAGTGAAAAAGATGGAAAGAATTAAAAGAAAAACCCGAAGGCCCCACAAGAAAAACCCTTTGGAGAAAAGAAGAAAATTATCTCAATCTAAATAAGTTTTTGTTGTGTAAAATCAAAAGTAACTATGGCCTATTTATAGGTTGAAATTCATTGCATATATGACTACAACAACTCTACATTAATTAGAACTTAAGTGAGAAACTAAAAACAGAATTTAACGAGCAGAAGAAAAACTAAAAATAAATTTTGGTCAAAAGAAGAGGCATTATTACACACTTTATTTTGATTAAATGCTGAATTTTAAGAATTGTTAATGCCGTTAATATTCTTTGTCAAATTTAAGACTATTACAATGCCACTTTTTTTGTCAAATGGCTAACAAATGAGGATTTAAAAAAAATATAATGTTAGAGGAGAGAATTTAACAAAATAATTTTAAAGGTATTAACAATTGGACATAAATTTTTAAATTGAAAAAGTAGAGGGACTAAATTCTTGAAAATGAAAGTATAAAGACTAAATTTTAAATATACAAACAATATAGAGTTAGGAGCATATTGTAACATTTAAATTTTAACTCCATAATTTAGGCTAAAATTGTTAAACCAACTCAAAGTATGGGATATGAGCTATACTAGTAAAATTTAATCCTATACCTCTGTCATCATCTACTTTTTTATCATGATTTTATGGAACCAACTTTAGTAGATTGAAGTCAATAAGGCCTTGGTTTAGTTGACAAAATTGGAGGCTTTGATTCTTAAATACCTAAGTTCGAGACCTTTAAGGCACAATTAAATTGTGTGGGTCTCTAAGTCCTACCTTGAGTTGTTGCTATGTATGGACTTTAATTTAGTTAGTTTATGAACAATTTGAATTGATCTAGTTCTTAATTTGTGCTATAATATTTTGATTGGAGAAATTTATCACTTGAATATATTAGTTTTAGTAATAATTATTAGGAACAGTGAAGGTGAAAAACTTGAATTTTATTTCAAAAATTGTAATATATCTTTTATTGACGCTAAAAAATAAAAAAATACATGGTGAATTCAGAATCACAATTAAAAAACACCTCTGCAATCAAATAGTATTCTTAATTTTATATAAATTTTAAAAACTTTGATAAAGCAACAAGTGTTAGATGGAATGTTAAAATACATTACACTTTCGAAAAAAGAACTCATATACCCATCCTAAATATAGCATTGTTGAAAAAGATTGCTATAAACTTTGAAAAAGTTATTTATATTCCCGTAAAAGATTTATTGGTTCCACCAAAAAGATAAAAGAACTTGGACATAATGCTAAAATTTTCATTAATTGTATTCAAAAAAAAAAGAAAAGAAAAAAAACTCATTTATTTCTCACCATAATAACAAAGCAAAAGGAGTCTATTAAATAAAAGATGAGACGGGAAATTCAAAAGCCCTTCAAAGACATATTTTTTGAGAATAGGTTTAGGTGATACATATTTGCTAAAGAAAATAATTTTCTTTAGAGTTCATTTATCATAATTTTAAAACAATGCATTAATAAAAAAGCATAAGTTTTGAAAGGAAATCATATATTAAATTTCCAAGTTCTTCTTCCCCTGCACAATAAAAAAAGACCCCGTATATTATGTAACGCCCCGAATTTTGGGCCTAGAAGTGTTAGGTCTTGAGTATGGGAGCAGTTAGGAAGCTGCTCATAAATATTTAGTTGTGTATAAAAGTGACACAAATATTTGTCTGTTTCAGTGGTTAAGTGTTCTGGGAAGTGTCTAAGAAGTCTTGGGTTCAAGCCTGAGCAAGAGCAAAAAGTTATGTTTTTAATGGATAAACCACTGTCTCTAGTCAATAGGCTTTTAAATAAATGTGGGTATTTTATGACAGAAAGAGCCTGATGATCTAAGAGGTATGTGGCGTGTTATCTATGCCAGAGACTTGAGGTTCAAATCCTGGTGAGGACAGTAGAGTGTTTTATTTTACTGCACTTGTCGTGTGGGTAGTGGAGGTCGACTGAAACACTACTAAGTGGAGTGGAGATTGAACTGGTCATAAAGAGATTTTAGGAGGGATTTGGGGAGGAAATCATGGGAAATTGAAGGGAGAGGTAGAGTTGTGCCGAAATTGAACTGTGGGCACACAAGAATTCGGCTTTTGGTGCTCTCTCTCCTCATTTTCGGTATCTATCAATTGTTTTGGGGTTCTTTTCACTCTTGGTTTTGAGTGGCTGAATATTTCTTTTCTCCCCCTCTCTGTCTTATGGTTTTGGGAATTTCTTCTTGTGTCTTCGCTTGTTCTCTACTCCTCTCTCTTTTTTTCTGGCACTTTGCTCTTTTCCCTTACCCTTCGGTCAGACACTTTTCTATTGTTTGTTATTTTCCTTGGCCGAATGTTCCCTCTACTCCCTTCTCTAAAATTCTTCAGCTTTTAAATCCTAGTGCTTGATCGATTCTCTTCTTATCTTCCCTCTCTCTCAATCATAATACTTGGCAGAATACTCTTGCCTCTCTTACCCTCACTGTGTTAACATTCCCTTCATTGCTATCCGCCGTTTCCGTGGTCATTCAATTCACCAGTTTTGCATTGGTAAGTCTATCTTTTGTTTGAAGTGCACATCATTATTCTTTTCTTTTTTCTCTTTTATATCGTGTTGATAGTTCGCATCTAATGTATTATTTTCTACCGATGCTTGCTAGGAGTGTGGATTCTATTGTGGAGGCTTAGGACGATTATTATTCTCATTGCAAGTGGTCTATCCACTTTTGGGGTAAGTGCTTTGAGTGTGATGTATTTCATATTGGATTTTAAATACTTATCAATCGATTGAATGTTTCTTATGAAGGTTAGAGTTTTGGAACAGTACATGGGTGTTAAGTTAGTGGGGTTCTGCAATTGTTGGATTGGTAAGTGTCAAGGGATCGATCGAATCCTTTTTGATATTGTGGTTTGGAATAACGATGGAGTTAGACTAATGAGGGGTTGTCGTTGACCATAAGTGCTCGATATCAGAAGTGGTTCAGCTACGACATTAGAACAGGTGTGTAATCACACTACCATAATCGTAAATCGGTAAAAGTTGGAATATGTGACCGTCGACCCCACACGAGCGTGTGCTCGCTCGTGTGGTAAACTGAATGCATAAACGTGGGCATTTGATCGTAGAGGCCACCATAGGTGCTTTCATGGGCTTAGGCCGCTTTGGGCCACGTTAGACCAAAATAGGCCGTGTGGGTCCCACGGGCTCATGGGCCCCACACGGGTAAACTGCATGAATGTGTGGGGATTATTGGGCCAGGCTGTGTAGTCCACACGGCCAAGGCCATTTTTGGCCGTTGTGGGCATGCGGACGTGTGGGCCCACATGGGCCGCACAATGGCCTTGGGCCCATTTTTCACTGTATGACTATTAAGGTTGCACGGGTCGCCCGAGATGACTGTGAGCCTACTGTTGGGTCTAATTGGTAAAATAACTATTTTACCCTTATGAGGTAAAATGATTGTTTTGCCCTTATGTGGTAAAATGATTATTTTGTCCTTATGTGGTAAAATGGCCATTTTGCCCTTATATGGTAAAATGACTGAAATGCCCCTACATGGTAAATTGACTATTTTGCCCCTATGTGATATATGTTTATATTTTAGCATGCTACTGTAACTGTGTTGAGTACATGTTTAATATTATGCTATGACATGACGTGTGGCATGATGCATTGCATAGGGGTGGGTTTTTATATGATTAGAGGAAGTGTATTGTACTGGCAACTCTGCTACAAATCACTGATGGCTTTAAGCTTATTATATTTGCAGCTCTGCTGCAAATACTGTTTAGTGTAGCAACCGGTGCTAATTCTAGTGTGTAGGGATGGGTGGGTTAATTATATCTCCACATGGAGTGTATGGTTGGACGGAGATGGTGTGTAGAGGCTGGATGGGTAGGACTTTCATACTATTTACTATTACTACACTACTTACTGTTATTGTAATAGGCCAAGGCCCGAATATATTACTGCTTCTGTATTGAGATGGGCTAAAGCCCAAACTGATATTACCATTGTTACTGATATGGGCTTAGGCCCAGACTATATTTGCTCATTGTATGTTTGACTGTCTGTTTACTAAGGAATTACACACTGAGTTTTTGTAAACTCACCCTTCTGCTTATCTGTGCAGGTAACCCTTAGGTAGATCGGTGCTGCGAGGGACTCAAAGGCGGCCACACAACCGCATTTGCTATCATATTTGCTTTATATTTATAAGTAATTTTATTCTGGGTATTTTGACTATAATAAGGCCTCTTTAAGTTTTTATTTTAAATTAGGGATTTTTATTTGCTTTGGTTTATAACTGCTAGTGATAGGAAAATTTGAGTTTTCAAAAGAAACAATGTTTTTACAAAGTAAACGCAAGTACGCAACTCTTTTAAAAAGCTTCCGCTATAAAATGATATTTTGGAAATGAATAATGATTTTAAAGTAAATACTTTTGGATAGTGACATAAGTTTTGAAATGAATGGCACATCTCATAATCTTCATTAGAAATACATAAAGAGCTTAGATATAGAACGGGTTTTTCAATGATAACTCGTTTTACGAAAAACACTTCAATGTGGCATCGCCAAATTCGGCCATAACGTCTAGGCCGGGTTTGGGGTGTTACATTTATTGGTATAGAGCTAAGTTATAAAACTCGGTTGTGGATTTGGGTTTCTTCTAAAAACTTGGAATTTTAAAAAAACAGAAGAACTATTTCAAATTATTTAAAGTATTTTGAGATGTCTTTCTGAATGTGTGGCACACCGGGTCTTCACTCCGATCCTGTAAGTTCTCTCTGAAATTGTATTTGATTTTGACTGAAACTTCTATAGGTAGGATTATTGAGACTGCTTTAGGTAGTAAAACTATACTGAAACTCTCTAGTTAGAGTAAACTACAAATCGTAGTAAGGCTACAAACTGCGAAAACAAACTCTGAGATAATATTATCCATAAAATATCTGTAATAAACACTGGAACTGTAAACTGATCTGCATAAAACTGTTAACAAAGATGAAACGCAATTCGATTATGAACATTAGAGGTACTCGCGGAAGGGGTACAAGAGGCTGTGGCGGAGGTCATAGAGGTGCTCGAGCCGGGTCTCATGATCGTGCGGCTGAGTATTGGATTGACGTACTGTCCCAGCCTATCTATAGACTGGACTGAGAACACTCAAGTTAAGGTGATGGTGTTTTGGAACTAGAGTGCACAATAGGAGCGTAGTGGTGTAGTCTGTGTTATGCGACAGATTTAATAGTTGGAAATTTTGGGGACAAAATATCATTAAGGAGGGGTGAATTGTAACACCCCGAATTTTGGGCCTAGAAGTGTTAGGTCTTTAGTATGGGAGCAGTTAGGAAGCTTGTCATAAATATTTACTTATGTATAAAAGTGACACAAATATCTTTTTGTTTCAGTGGTTAAGTGTTCTAGGAAGTGTCTGAGAAGTCTTAGGTTCAAGCCTGAACAAGAGTAAAAAGTTATGTTTTTCATGGATAAACCACTGTCTCTAGTCAATAGGCTTTTAAATAAATGTGGGTATTTTATGACAGAAAGAGCCTACGGATCTAGGGGGTATGTGGCGTGTTATCTATACCAGAGGACTGAGGTTCAAATCCTGGTAAGGACAGTGGAGTGTTTTATTTTGCTGCACTTGCCGTATGGGTAGTAGAGGTAGACTGAAATACTGCTGAGTGGAGTGGAGTTTGAACTGGTCATGGAGAGATTTTAGGAGCGATTTGGGGAGAAAATATTGGGGAATTGAAGGGAGAGGTAGAGTTGTGTCGAAATTGAACTATGGGCACAGAATAATTCGGCCTAAGGTGCTCCCTCTCCTCATTCTCGATACCTATCAATTGTTTTGAGGTTCCTTTCACTCTTGGTTTTGGGTGGCCGAATATTGCTTTTCTCTCCCTCTCTGTCTTACGATTTTGGGCATTTCTTCTTGTGTCTTTGCTTGTTCTCTTCTCCTCTCTCTTTTTTTTAACACCCTGCTCTTTTCCCCTACCCTTCGGTCAAACACTTTTCTGTTGTTTGTTGTTCTCCTTGGCCGAATGTTCCCTCTACTCCCCTCTCTCAAATGCTTCAGCTTTTAACTTCTAGTGCTTGATCGATTCTCTTCTTATCTTCCCTCTCTCTCAATCATAATACTTGGCGGAATACTCCTGCCTCTCTTACCCTCACTGTGTTGACTTTCCCTTCATTGCTATCTACCGTTTCTGTGGCCATTCTATTCACCGATTTTACGTTGGTATCTTACTCTCGTTTTAAGTGCACATCGTTATTCTCTCTTTTTTGCTCTTTTATGCCCTGTCGATAGTTCCCATCTAATGTATTCTTTGCTACTGATGCTTGCTAGGAGTGTGGATTCTATTGTGGAGGCTTAGGATGATTACTCTTCTCATTGCAAGTGTCTATCCACTTTTGGGGTAAGTGCTCTGAGTGTGATGTATTTCATATTTGATTTTAAATACTTATCAATCGATCGAATGTTTCTTATGAAGGTCAGAGCTTTGGAACAGAACGTAGGTGTTAAGTCAGTGGGGTTCTGCGATTGTTGGATTGGTAAGTGTCAGGGAATTGATCAAATCCTTTTCAATATTATGGTTTGAAATAACAATGGATTTAGACTAATGAGGGGTTGTGGTTGACCATAAGTTCTCGATCTCAGAAGTGGCTCGGGTACAACATTACAACAGGTGTGTAATCACACTACCATAATCGTAAAATGACAAAAGCTGAAATATGTGACCGTCGACCCCACACGAGTGTGTGCTCGCTCGTGTGGTAAACCAAATGAATAAACGTGGGCATTTGATAGTAGAGGCCACCATGGGTGATTTCATGGGCTTAGGTCGCTTTGGGCCACGTTGAACCAAAATGGGCTGTGTGGGCCCTACGGGCTCGTGGCCCCCACATGGGTGAACCACACAGATGTGTGAGGATTATTGGGCCAGGCTGTGTAGTCCACACGGCCAAGGCCATTTTTAGGCATTGTGAGCCATGCAGACATGTGGGCCCACATGGGCCACACAATGGGCCTTGGGCCTATTTTTTACTATATAACTATTAAGGTTACACGGGTCGCCCTAGACGACTGTAAGCCTACTGTTGGGTCGGTAAGTATACCTAGACCCTCAAATTGGTAAAATGATAGTTTTACCCTTATGAGGTAAAATGATTGTTTTGCACTTATGTGGTAAAATGACTGTTTTTCCCTTATGTGGTAAAATGGCCATTTTACCTTTATATAGTAAAATGACTAAAATGCCCCTACATTGTAAATTGACTATGTTTTTCCCTATGTGATATATGTTTATATTTTAGCATGCTATTGTAACTGTGTTGAGTACATGTTTAATATTATGCTATGACATGACATGTGGCATGATGCATTGCATGGGGGTGGGTTTTTATATGATTGGAGGAAGTGTACTATACTGGCAGCTCTGCTGCAAATCACTGATGGCTCTAAGCCTATTATACTTGCAGCTCTGCTGCAAATACTATTTAGTGCCGCAACCAATGTTGATTCTGGTGTGTAGGGATGGGTGGGTTGATTATATCCCCACATGAAGTGTAGGGCTGGACGGAGATGGTGTGTAGAGGCCAGATGGGTAGGACTTGCATATTGTTTACTGTTACTACACTGTTTACTGTTACTGTAGTAGGCCAAGGCCCGAATATATGACTGTTTCTGTATTAAGATGGGCTAAAGCCCAAACTGATATTGCCCAAACTGATAAAGCCCAAAAGAAATAATGTTTTTACAAAGTAAACGCAAGTACGCAACTGTTTTAAAAAGCTTCCGCTATAAAATGATATTTTGGAAATGAATAATGATTTTAAAGTAAATACTTTTGGATAGTGACACAAGTTTATAAATAAACGGCACATCTTAGAATCTGCATTAGAAATACACAAAGAGATTAGATATAGAACGGGTTTTTCAACGATATCTCGCTTTACGAAAAACACTTCAATGTGACATCGCAAGATTCAGCCATAACGTCTAGGCTGGGTTTGGGGTGTTACATATTAGGTATTTTTTATATACTTGAATAATGAGTAATGGATTTCATGCTTATTGTGTAACAGCTCGTTTTTTATTAAAATCAGAATAGTGGTTTCGAAACCACAAATCTGAAGTCAAAATATTTATTCTATTACTTTAATAAGTTTTACAGCATGATAGAATGATAGTATAAAAATTTCGTAAAGAAATTTTACCGTTTGAGTACTTAATTTGATAAAAAGGACTAAATCATGTAAAGTGTAATGTAACACCCCAAACCCGGCCTAGACGTTATGGCCGAATCTGCGATGTCACATTGGAGTGTTTTGCAAACAAAAATTTAGTGAAAATCCATTCTACATAAAACTTCCTTTGAGTTCTTAACAAAAATTAGGATAACTTGTTTATTGTGAAAACTCAAGTTATTTTAGGAAAAATACTGATCATATTAGATTGTCATTAAACTTTAAAAAAATATTTGTTACGAAAACTCTTATAATATGTTACGTAAACGTGATGTTTTCAGAAAAACATTTGTTTGTAATCTCTTGAAAATCTGAGTCCTATTACTAACAGGTAAAATAAAGTAAATAAATCCTCAAATTAAAATAGAACTTTAAAAGGCCTTATTACATAATGAAAACCCAAAAATAAAATATTAATTATTATAGTATATAATAAAATAACTACGTCGAGTGGCCACTACTAAGTCCTCCGACTCCTCGATCTGTCCAAGCCTAGGGATTTCCTGCACAGATAACAGATGGGTGAGTTTACGAAAACTCAGTGTGTGTAGGGATTTCCTGCACAGATAACAGATGGGTGAGTTTACGAAAACTCAGTGTGTGAGATCCCATAAAAACAGACAATCAAAGTAAGCGCAATTTGGGCCTAAGCCTTTTCAGTTTAAGTTAGGGGCCTTAGCCCCTTTTTTAGTAGCTGCAGCAGTCTAGGCCTGAGCCCATTTCAGTAACAGTGGCAATCTGGGCGTTAGCCAATTTCAGTACAGTATGCAAACAAAGAATCCTACCCAATCCATCCGCTACACACCATCTCCGTACTGGCCCTAGACACCATGTGGGGATAAAATCGACCCACCCAACCCTACATACCAAGTCATACCGGTTGCGGTACTAAAACAATATTTGCAGCAGATCTGCCAGTAATAGGCTTATAGCCTTTCAGTACACTTCCTCCAACATCATATATCCCACCCCATGTAATGCAACATAATATCATACGTGTATGCAGAAGATGTCATGTTAAAAAACAGTCATACATAATACAGGGGTATTTCAGTCAATTTACCTCACAAGGGTATCGTGGTCATTTCATCAGTATGGGGTCTAAGTATACTTACCGACCCAACAGTAGGTCCACAGTTGTTTTGGGTGACCTGTGCAACCTTAACAGTCAATTAGTGGTAATGGGCCTACAGACCATATTACAGGCCCATGTGGGCCCACACGCTCGTATGGCCCACATAGCCTAGAAATGGCCTTATTCGTGTAGTTTACACAGCCTGGCCCACAATTTACCACACTTTTATGGGATTTTCCCGTGTGGGGCCCACACGACCCAGTTTTGCCCAATGTGGCCCAATATCGTTTCAGTCCATTAAAATGCTCATGGTCATTTCATCAACCATATGGCCATGTTTTATCACACAGCTTGCCACACAGGCGGTCACACGCTCGAGTGGTGTCGACTGTTCAACTTTCGGCTTTTCAGCTTTAGCCATTTCACATCTAATGGTACTGATGCACACACCTGTTATGGAATTGTAGCCGAAAATGCTTCCAAGATCGAGAACCTATGGTCAACCACAACGCTTCATTAGTCTCAAACCCTGGTTAATCCAACACCATAATATTGAAAACGCTTTAGCCAAAACATCGCTACTTACCAATCAACAATTGCAACCTCCTCTTGCTCCAAAGCCACGTATTCTCTCTAATGCTTTTACCTTCACAAGAACAGTTAACTGATTCATAAGAATCTACAATCCCACATGAATATATATAATGCTTAATGCATTTACCACGAATAAAAAGATCCCTTGTAGGGGAAAGGCAATCGGCCTACCCTTTGGTTAAGGAAAACGAGCCCCTAGCAACATTCGAACGAAAAAGAAGGTGTTAGATGAACATATCCCCATGGTAGACAAAGAGAAAATAGCCTTTCACCTAAGAGATACAAAAGCCAAACTTAGAGAAGGAAGCCAAATAAGATTCGGCTCGAGTAACCAAACCGCAAACACTTACCAATAAATCAAAGAGATTTCGGCAATACCCTCACAAGAAATGGTTAGGGAAGAAGCGAAGAAGGTGTTTAGGCCTTAACAGATTCGGCCAACACAAGAAGAACAAAGGTTTTGAGAGAGGGAGAAGAGGAGTAATCGATCACAAGCAAGGCTAAAACCAAAAAGGGTTTGCGAAAGAAAGAACAAGTAATATTCGGCCCAAGTATGAACACAAGAAAAGGTGATTGAAGAAAACTGAATGAGGGAGAGAATGATATTCAGTTGAGAGAAAGAAGATCCAAAATTTGGCTCTGTAAGAATGAGCAATCCATGATATACCTAAAATGCAAGAAATCGAGTGGTCAACAAAAGAATTCGACTGTCCACAAGCAACACCGCTGAAGAGTGAAAAAAAAGCAAAAAGGGTAATAGCTATCAAACAATAAGAGAGCAAGATTTCGGTCACTAAGTGCCTCAGACTAACTTGGCACCAAGAGACCCACTTTCGGCAACCAACTGCCACTCCCCCACTCCTTGATCCACTCCCCCAATATCTCCCCAAATCTCTCCTCTATTTCCTCACTTGACCGATTCAAACTCCCTCAACTACTCAAATTCGGCTACTTGATCCCTTACTCCACTCACACACCTCAACCATCCAAACAACAGAGTCCTAATGCCATACAACCACCCACACGGCAATTTGCAAAAAGACACTCCTTGCATGCAGTAAGACTCGTACTCTAGTCCCTTGGCATTAGAAGCATACCAGTAACCTTTGAATCATCAAGGTTTTTATGACATGCTTTACCACATTAATTTAAGAAGCCTACTATCAGGAGACAAATGTTTATTTAGGTAGGAGCAAAAATTTTCTCAAGCCAAGACTTGAACCCATAACTGCACAGACACTCCTAGAGCATTAAACCACTAAGTCAAGCTTACATCCATGCCGCAATACACAAAAATAATTAACAGGGGTTTTTGGGATTTGGGGCGTTACACGTAAAAGTAGTGCTCTATTAGCTAAAAGTGTTTAAATGCTATAGAATTTAAAAGAGGAAGTACTTATGTGTTAATTAATCCAATTATGAGTTAGTGGCTGAAAATGGTTTGGTAATCTTGTAAATTGAATGAATTTTTAATGTTAAATTTGTAATTTGGTAATTAGTAAAGTAAAAATAAATTAAATAAAGGTGTCATCTTCTACCTATTATTTTTTCCATCGAAAAATGAAAAAGAAACCAACCATGGGAGTGATTTATGTTCGACCAAGCTTCTCAAGCTCATTTAGGTACTATTTTTTGCTCGGTTTTTAACGATTTCTACGTTTTTGAGCTCGTTGCAGCTTAATTTAGCTAGCCAGTATCTCCATTTTCAAAACTATTATAGATTTTGAATGATGCCATTGTTGAATGCTTGGTTTTTTTAGATGTTTTAGGATAGATTATTAAAGTTTGAAGTTAGATTAACAAGTTTTATAAAGTGATTTTTGACAAAAATGTCAATTACGGATTTAATTGAGAAATTTGTAAAATCCATGGGTAAATGTGTGAATTAATGAGAAAAAAATGGGTTGATATGAATATAAGGAAAATTAAATTAGCATGGGCTAGTATTGAATTGTATTAATTTGTATTTTTATGCAATTTGGACTAAATTATAAAAATGTAAAACATTAGGGGCAAAAGCGTAATTTACCAAAATATGTATATAGTGTCAAATTGAATAGAAAGGAAATTTAATATGCTGAATTTGATATTATATATAGATCAAGATAAGAAATTACTGAAACTAGATCGAGGAAAACAAAAAGTGGACAAATAGCCAATAGTTTTATTTAAGCAACTCGAGGTAAGTTTGTATAGCTAGAACCGAATTATTAAATACATGTAATTGTTTAAAATGTCTGTGTATAAGTTGAATGAATAATCCACTTGAAATTCAAATTAGCGGTTATATGATTGTATTACTGTTTACATGAATGGAAGTGAAATGTCACAAATGTTATATAGGTTACATGGATTCGGTATGATCATATGCATTGAGTATGCAAATTGAGTATTTAAATGTATATATTTAATTGAATTGAATGCATATGATTTGATAAATTGAATTATTGATCATTAAATGCTTAAATGATGAAGTTGGATAATACCGAGTCCCGTTTGAACTTTAGGAAATCATAGAATACGAGTGACATGTCACTAGGGTTACCATTTTGGTCGAGCTCTTGTATTTGTTACGGACTCACCACAGCTTGTATGAGATTACAGATATATTAGCTTGTAAGAGCTTACTGTTTTCAGCTCATTGGAGCTTACCGTTTCAGCTCGTATAAGCTTACTGTTCAGCTCGATAGAGCTTACCATTTCAACTCAATAGAGCTTACTGTTCATCAGCTTAAGAAGAGCTTACCGATCATGGCTCGAAAGAGCATAAATGATAATGAATTGACAAATTACCGATTAATACACTTATAGTGTATCACCCGAGTATTCTTTGATATTCTAATAGGTTTAGCGGGCATAATTACTGTTACTAATCATATGAATAAGATATGTGTTTATATAGATGAACTACTATTTATATGGATGAACTACTGGTTATATGAATGAATTACAGTTTATACGAATAGAAATGAATTGCCATAATGTTATGTGAATTACATGGTATTGATGATTTTATATGCTTATACATTTGGCAAATTTGGTTGGATTGTATTCAAATGGTAATATAGGTTATAATGACGTACGAACAAATGTTATAAATGTGAATCGAGATATAGGTGGTTTAACCACATATATGCCCATTAGTGTGCAAGATACAAAATATTCAATGTTATTTCCATGGTTAAACGGAGAAGATAACGGTACGAGAATTGAAATGATAATATGAATTAGTTCAGGTATAAGTGACATGCTTGACAAGTAAGTGATATTTAATAATTTCATATGATATGTAAGTGAAAACCGATGAATACATACAAGAATTACCAAGTTGTTATTGTATTATGTGTTGATTTTGATGAAGCTGATTTATATGTCCTCGTGTTCCTCTAATTCTGAATTAATTGTATATAGTACATACTGTCATACGAGCTTACTAAGCTTGTTAGCTTACTCTGTTTATTTTCTGTATTTTTTTACAGTGATTTGAAAGCTCGCTTGGGTTGGAAGTCATCAAAGATTTCATCACACTATCCAGGAGTTGATTTGGTATTTTTAAACTCTTTAAAATTGGTAATATGGCATGTATAGGCTAGTTGATGATATGAGATGTGTGAGTTATTTTAGCTATTGAAGCATATATGCATTGATGTGTTTAAGCCATGTGATTTGGCTTAACTTGGTTAAATATTGGTTATGTATATGTGTATTAAATATGGCATGTTTTGGCAAGTAGTTGATGAGATGAAGATATGCAAATTGTTTGAATTATTGAATAGATTATATGCATATATTGGCTCACAAGTCATATTGGTTTGGTATGTGTTTGATAGAACATAATGTGTTTTTGAAATGGTTGTTTTGGTTGCCAAATTGAATAAGAGTATGGTGTTATATGTATGCTTATAAGTGATTGCATTTGAGTGTGGAGAAGTGGCTTAAATAAGCCTATTTCTCACCCACACGGTTGAGCACATGGACATGTGATTCGACCATGTGTCTGCTGAAGCTTAGTTAAAATAAGTCAGCGTGTTACACGGGCGTGTTTATTGGTCGTGTGTGGCACCAGCCTGACACACGAACATGTGGTCGGCCATGTGACCCAAGTCAATATGTATGCCCTATTTCCACACGGCTTATGACATGGGCGTGTCTAGTGGCCTTGTGAGGCACACGGCCTGGGCACACGGGCATGCGACCTCTTTATTCAAGAAAATTTTCTAAGTTTCCCAAAGTTTTCAAATATTATCGATTTAGTCCTGAATGCATGTTTTATGTTATTATGCTCGACTTAAGCATGTTACAAGTGTAAATGAATGACTTTGATTGAAATGAGTTGATTTAATGACAAATGAATGCTCTAAATTATGCTATAAGTCTGGTAATGCCTCATAACCTATTCCGGTGACGGATACAGGTTAGGGGTGTTACATATTGAAAGACCAACCTCTAAATCTCTTTCTCTGATTTGCTGCTCCATTGCTAATTGATTCTACAAAAAAAAAAAAACAAAAATTTCTGTTTACTTTCATGCTGATTACATTCATGCATTAAACCTTTTTTTCTAGACCCAAAATTTTAAACTTTATTATCATAATATATATAAAAATTAAAAAGAAAGAAGGTACCTTCCTGTTTCTGAGTCCATGAAGAGATGCAATGAGATGATCCTCCATAAACTTTATTTGGTTTAGGTCCTCAACATTTTCTGGGTTTTTCTTGTTCCTATCATTGGAATATCACATAATTCATTATTAGAATATTTGAGCATCTATTACACCACGATTCATCTGTTGGTATGTGCTTAATATCGACAAGTGATATTTGTGTACATAATTAAAATCTTTAAATACTAGAATATTTCAAACCTATATCTTGTTCTTCTCAGTAAATTTGTCCTTCAGCTCTTGCAGTTGATTTTCATATAACTAGAGCAAAAGAAAAAAAAAGGATTTAAAAACTAATAAAAAAATAAAATTAAATAATGTTTTTTATGTCCTCAACTTTAGGAATCCATTTACCCTGAGGGTATCGACATTTTTGTTACAGGGCCGGCTTAATGGATCAAACTTTGACTCCCAATTTACATAAAATTGCTTCAACATATTCATTAAAGAAATTAATTTTAAATGTTAAAGAAATGAAATTATAAATAAAAAATCCTTAAATCAGGACCAGGTATCGAGATGTACCTCTATTGTATAAGTCCTTTTGGTGAAAAAGAAAAGGAAAACAAAATTTAGCTATTGAATTCTTTTTTTAAGGGAAAAAGACTATGTTATTAATATTATTTACCTTTCCTCGCGCTCTACGAATGGCATATTCGAGACTTTTTGAAGAATACTATATAAGCCACTATTTTTACCAATTTTTCAAAAAAAATAATATTAATTTTTTTTTGAAAAAAGTGAAATCAAACATAAATAAGAAAAAGGAAATTGGAGTTTTAATTATAAAATAAAATAGTAATACTAATAGTGATAACAAAAAAAAAAAGAAAAAAGAAAAAGGAATGAACTAATTTACTTGGGGTCTTGACCAACAAAAAGGGTTGGTTTACCGGAGGGTTAAGAGAGTAAAAGAACAACTTCAACATCACACAATATAGAAAGCTCTTTTGCTTTCTTAAGAATCCCTCTTTTTCGCTTTGCATATTTTTCTTGTCTTGCTTTCATGTCTTCCAATCTTTGGATTTTTAATTTTCTTCTCCCCATTTTTGTTTTCTTCGTGTTTCTTTAAATTCTTTTCTTAATTTTAGAGTAAAAAATAATGGTGTTTATAAATCTAAATAAGAATTGTAACCATTTATGATAAGAATTCATAGTGATTTAAACTAATTAAAATGTCACAGTATTTTCACATTTCTTGAGGGTTTTTGTTGAATCATGAACCAAGTATTGCCAAAAGTAGAGAAAAGAATTCAATTCTTTTTCTCTTTTCTTGCCTTATATTCTTTGTTGTATTGTACTTTCCATTTAGAGAAGACTAAAATTGAAGATGCCCTATAGGGATTGGCCACATAGAGTGCTTTTGTTTTTCATTAAATCATGTTATTAGTTTATGTACTATGCATAAAATGTGGACTTAGTCCTTTTTTTATTTTAAGTTGGTCAATTTTATACAATATGTTATATTATATTATTTTTTATAAAATTAAATAAAATATTTATAAAATTAAAATGTATATTATAAACAAGGTTAAATCATCGTTTTCAAATTTTAGTGCCATTGTAAACTTAAAAGCCATAAATTCATAGTTCCTCACATGATAATAAACCTGATCATGGATCAAACCATCCATCCAAGCCTGAAAGCCTACCCAAAGACCTTCTCAAAAAGTGAAAGGTTTTAGGCAAAATATAGGCCCAAAAAATAGGCTTGGACAAAAAATAAGGTCCATTTTATAAAAGGGTTGTGCCCCAGGTAAGAATTTGTAACACCTCAAAATATAAAGGGGTTAGAGGAAAAAATAATCAAATAATTCAATAGGTTTGATGGCTAAGTTTTTAGTGCACTCCCTAAAGGTATTAGGTTATATCGACACCTCTCCCATTTCTTTTCTTATTATTTGGACTGAAATCTTAACAAGTGTGGGCAATAATTCAATGGTTAAGTATTTACTCCCTTTCCCTTGCATAGCCAGGTTTGAACCTCCCAAACCTCAAATTGTCCCTTTTATTTTTATTCTAAATATTTCTTTAAATTTTAGGCCTAAAACTTTGGGGAAATTGCTACTAACGCCCTAGGGTTCCCAAACCCTAGATTTTTAATCCAACTTCTTCTAAGTGAACTTTGATTATGTTTCCTCTTCAAAACAAAATAGAATTTCTTTTACGTCCCTATTTATTCTCTTCTTTCCTCTCTTTTACATCAAATTTTACATTCCAAAACCTTGCCAAGGATTGGTAAGTATGCCTCAATCCTGATGCTTAGATCTGGAATCACTATAGAACTTCTATCTAATAATAATCTTGTGATCGATTAAACGATCTTTCTTGGTTCTTGACAAATCTTTTGTTCATGTCATTTAATCTTGATAAATATTTAAAATCGTTATTTGTTCTTGTGTATATGTCGTCTGAAGGACCCAAGCTCGGTACCATGGATCAAATGTGTTTGTTATCTTACATGCAAACTAGGGTAAATCATGCCTCGAGATAAGGCCACATGGCCGTGTAGGTCACCCCTGTAGACCACATGACTCCTTACACGACCATGTTCCCCTAAAATCCTAGGTTTTTTTTATTCTCACATAACTTTAATCTGTCACACAACCTAGCCACATGATCGTGTACCCCCTTTACACGGTCTTGAGCATGCCACATGGTTCGATCACATTGTTGTGTGTCCCTTGTAATTAAGAATTTACAATTTTGCCCCTATTTTTTAAATTTTATAATTTTACCCCTAGTTTTTAAATTTTACCCTTCTGCCTTATTTTTTAAATCTTACCAATTCGACCCTATTTTTAAATTTTACAATTTTACCCTTATGTTTAAGATTTTATAGTTTTTCCCTTATTTTTTAAATTTTACAATTTAGTCCCTTACTTTATAAATTTTACTATTTTAACCTGAAATTTTATGATTTGTTCAGTTTAGTCCCTGATAGTATGCTTTATGTTAGAATCCATGATGGATTAAATTAATATAGTATTTATATACATAGTTGCATGAACTGTGGATAGCACATATGACTATTGTACCTAAATTTGAGATTGTACATACAACATGCCTTATGTTACTACTAAATCGAATAATCAATAAGCATGACTATTTGCTATTGAGTTCATCTATTACAAGCATATTATTTGCTTTTATTGTAACGCCCCAAATTTGGGCCTAGAAGTATTAAGTCTTGAGCATGGGATCAGTTAGGAGGCGGCATAAATGTGTGGTTGTATAAGAAAGTGACACAAATTCATGCTTGTCTCAGTGGCTAGGTTGGGTTCAAGCCTGAACAAGTGCAAAAAGATTTGTTTTTAAAGGAATAAGCACTGTCTCTAGGCAGTAGGCTTTTAGATAAATATAGGAAAAATATGTCATAAAAAGCCTACTGGTTCAGGGGATAGTAGGCATGTTACTATAGTAGGAGGTTAGGAGTTCGAGTAATTGCACAAGCAAGGGATTATTTTTATTACCTGTGCCATGGAGGTGTTGTGGTTTGACCGAAAGACTGAAATGGTTGAGGGGAGTTTGAATTGGTCATGGAGGGATTGTAGGAGGGAGTTGAGGAGAGATATGGGGAGAGATTTTAAGAGAGAGTTGAGGAAGGTTTGAATTGGGGAAGAGTTATTACTGAATGGGTAAGTGAGCTACTGAAGGATTCGGTTGTGGTAGAGGATCCCTCTGGCGTTCAGTTTTTTACTGTGGCATTTTTATTCTTTTCCTCCTTTGAAGCCGTTCTGCGCTAGGAAGTGGGAGTAGCATCTTTGTGATTTTGCTTATTTTGAATGTCGTTCGGGTCCACTTTGTTTCTCGACTTTATTTTTCCCAACACTCTCTTGTTATTCAGACTTTCTTTTCTCCTTTCTCTGAAAACTTTGGCCGAATACTCTTCTTTTTCCTCCCCTCAATCGATTTGCTTTAGCTGAACCTCTCCTCTTCTCGTCTCCTTCCCCTCATTTGATTCTTCTGTATTAACTAAACCCCACTCCTTTCCCACATTGTTACATAGACCGATTGTTCCTTGATATTATCCTCCCTTCATCTTAATATTGTAAGCCGAATACTGTACTCTCCTTCTATACTTTTGGTTCTGAACTACTGATATCCGACCGATCAGGTGAGTAGGTACGTGGTTGTTCCTTCTCTCTTTCCTTCGCTCTTCTGTCGTACTAATAGTTTCATCTAATATTTCTCTAGACGACTATTTTTCGAAAGGTACAAGGCCCTTATCTTTTGTGTACTTTCGGCTTTTGTGGGCGTGTGGGTCAAATATTCTTCCTTTCTAATCTGGACATCACATTTTCGGTAAGTAATTATTCAACTAGTTCAAATTGTTCTTTTACATGAAGGATGATAAGATTTTACTGGAGTGCAGGCAACCTCTAAGGCTTAAGGATTAGGTTCTTGCAGCAAAGTTGTTAGACATGTAACGCCCCGTACCCGAGACCGTCGCTGGAGTCGAAATACGAGGTGTTAACAGACTTAATTCATTACTTAAACAGCTCAAACAATTTATTTTTAAAATTTCGAGTCAAACTAGCAATCTGCTTCACAGTCGCTTAAAAATTTATATCTCAAGTTACAAAACTCAAAATCCAATTCCATCAATTTTCCCTGAAAATAGACTCATATATATATTTACTAATTTTTTTATATAATTTTTGGTTGAGCCAATTAGTATAGTTTATTAATTAAAGTTTCCCCTATTTTAGGGTTTGACTACTCTGACCTCTGTGTATTACGAATTAGATATCTCCCTGTACAGAGCTTCAATGACTATTCTGTTTGTCTCTAATAAAACTAGACTCAATAAGGATTCTGTACATATAAATTATGACTTCTAATTATCTTTGTAAAATTTATGGTGAATTTCCAAAATTAAAATAGGGGATCCAGAAATCACTCTGGCCCTGTTTCACAAAAATTTAAATATCTCATAAAATATAACTCATATACCTGTTTCGTTTCTTCCATATGAAAATAGACTCATAATTATTAAATTCCATATTTTATTCATCATCTAATTATATCTCTAATATTTTTAATGATTTTTCAAATTCACGTTACTCTCTTTGTGCGAATCTATTTTATGGTAAATTTTACCTATTTCATGGTTTCCATGGATTAACTAGCAATTTGACATACATAACACCAAATATGATCATAAATAGCCATTCCAATGGCTAATCATTACCAAGCATTTTTATACTACTCAATAACCATATCATAAGACCATATATACAAAATGATTATAATGCTATACATGCCATACTCAAAATATACAAGCCATTATGCCAAGATGGTATACGGATAGTGTGAGCGTGCCTCCGACCGTTCCCGATTTCCGAGCTGGCTTATCAACACTACAAGGAATGAAAAGGAGGGAGTAAGCATAAATGCTTAGTAAGTTCACATGCAAATAGCAAGTAACATAACCATATAAGCAAGCATAAAACATCATTTGCATAATCATCACCAAGACATTCATATCATATTTTCATTTATCATCTTACCATATTGTTGTTATATCGATTTTTCAACCCGAGGGTTAAGTACATACCTGTTCAAAGTATTCATTTCACAACACTTACCAATACATCCCTTTCATCTTGAGTATTCCTCCATTTGAGTAGAACTTTACCCGTTGAACACATCGGAATATAATTCGGATACATGGAAAGTTTGCACATAAGTGCCACATATGTAGCCAAGCTACTATGTAACCCGCCCATAAGCGAACTCGGACTCAACTCAATGAGCTCGGGCGTTCGCGTCCATAAGTGAACTCAGACTCAACTCAACGAGCTCGGATGCCTAGTTACATCTCACGAACTCAGACTCAACTCAACGAGTTCGGACATTGGCATCCATAAGTGAACTCGGACTCAACTCAACGAGTTCGGATGCCCAAATATCCCAGTGACATGTCATTTGTATCCTAATCCATTCCTAAGGTTCAACGGGACCTTTTTCCCAATCATGTGTCTCAACCATCTTCTACGGAATACCGATACCGATACTCGGTAGTATTTCACATTTTCCAAGTATATCACATAATTTGACATATTATCAAACAATTATCACGAGTATAATATTTCATAATAATTATCATATCATTTAAATAACATAAAAACATTTAAAATAATAACTATGTTACCAACATTTACATATGAACTTACCTAGTATGCGAAAATGGCTACTTTTACCATTTCGTCCACAACTTGGTATTTTCCCCATTTTAGCCCGAATTTTAGTTTTCCTTGCTCTATCATTTAAATATAGTCTAATTAGGACTCACATTATTCAAATTGACCCAAAATCATCTTTGGAAAAATTACAATTTTGCCCCTAAACTTTTGCATATTTACAATTTTGCCCCAAAGCTCGTAAATTAAACTTCAGCCTATTTTCTTAGGTTTTATGACATGCTGGTCATTTTTCCCTTCTATGGAAACATCAAATTCTCACTCTAACATGTACTTATGACTATTAGGTATTTTTACCGATTAAGCCCTTTTTGCTCGTTTTCACTTAAAACCGAGTAGCACAAGTTGTCTAACATAATTTAAAACCTCATATTCTATCATAAAACACCAAAATACACAAATTTCACCTATGGGTATTTTTCCAAATATAAACCCTAGGTTGAATTATTACTAGCATAAGCTAAATCGAGCTACCGGGACTCCAAAAACATAAAGAACTAGAAAAACGGGGCTAGAATGGACTTACAATCGAGCTTGGAAGCTTGAAAAACCCTAGCGATGGTTTCTCCTTGCTATATTCGGCCATGGTGAAGAAGATGAGCAAAATTGGCTTTTAATTTTGTATTTTAATTCATTTTACCCCTAAATGACCAAAATGCCCTTACTACTAAACTTTCCAAAAATTCCATCCATGTCCAATTTTTGTCCATAAACTTAGAAATTGGTAAAATTTCTATTTAAGACCTCCTAATTAATATTTCAAAACAATTTCATACTAGAAACTTCTAGAATGCAAGTTTTGCAAATTATTCGATTTAGTCCCTAATTTCAATTTAAGCACTTTAGGCATAGGATTTCATCACGAAATTTTCACACAATCATGCAATCATATCATAAACATCAAAATAATTATAAAATAATTATTTCTATCTCGGATTTTGTGGTCACAAAACCACTATTCTGACTAGGCCCAAAATCAGGATATTACAAGACAAGCTTCATTTGACCGATCTAACAATGAGAGGTAATCTTTTGAATAAGAGTTTTGATGAGGGTTTTTGATAACTCGGTTAGGATGCGATTAATCGAAGCTTGTGATTGATTATAGGTTGGAGTATTCGTGGGCGATTCGCACAATTTCGCAATCAGGTGTGTAACCACACTGTTATAAGCGTAGATCGGCAAAAGCTGGAAAAGTATGACTACTGATGCTACAAAAGCATGTGCTCGCTCGTGTGGTAAACTGAATGTGGTAAGCATGGACGTTTGAGCGTAGAGGCCACCACGAGTGATTTCGTGGGATTTGGGCACGCTAAGACGGAATGGGGCGTATGGGCTCCACGGGTTCGTAGGCCCTACATGGGTAAAGCACACAGACATGTGGAGATTATTGGGCCAAGCTGTGTAGTTCACACGGCCAAGGCCATTTTTGGGCTTTGTGGGCCTACATGGGCCTCGGGCCCAATTTTACTATATGACTATTAAGGTTGCACGTGTTGCCTGAGACGACTGTGACCTTCTGTTGGGTCAGTAAGCGTACCTAGACCCTTAATCGATAAAATGACTATTTTGCCATTGTGTGGCAAAATGACCATTTTGCCCTTATATGGTAAAATGATCGAAATACCCCCATAAAGTAAAATGACCAAAATACCCCTATAGGGTAAGATGATCAAAATATCCCCATAGGGTAAGATGACCGAAATACCCCCATAGGGTAAGATGACCGAAATACCCCATAGGGTAAAATGACTAAAATAGCCCCATAGGGTAAAATGATCGAAATACCCTCATAGGGTAAAATAATCGAAACCCCCATAAGGTAAGATGACTGAAATACCCCCATAGGGTAAAATGACTGTAACACCCCTATAGGGTAAAATGATTGTAATACCATTGTAGGGTAAAATGACTGTAATACCCCTGTAGGGTAAAATGACATTAATATCCCTATAGGGTAAAATGACTATAATACCCCTGTAAGGTAAAATGGCTGATTTTCCCTATGATGTGTATGACTGTATTTGAGCATGCCACGTTATATGTATGTTGCATCCATGTAAGATATTATGATACGATGCATGACATGTTGCATGGGGTTGGGATTGTTTTTTTGGAGGAAGTGTACTGTACTAATATGGTCGCACGTGTCGCCAAGATGACTATGGAACTACTGATGGCTTTAAGCCTATTACTGGAAGCTCTACTGCAAATACTATTTTAGTGCCGCAACCGGTGCTATTTTGGAGTGTAGGGCTGGGTGGGTTGATTTTATCCCCACATGGTGTGTAGGGCTGGTATGAAGATGGTGTGTAGAGTCTGGATTGGGTAGGACTTGCATATTGTTTATTGATACTGTATTGTTTACTGATACTGCACTATTTATTGATACTGTACTATTTACTATTACTGCACTAGTTACTGTTACTGTAATGGGCCAAGGCCCGAATATGACTGCTTTTATATTGAGATGGGCTTAGGCCAGACTACTACTGTTACTGTAATGGGCCAAGGCTCGAGCATATGACTGCTTCTGTATTGAGATGGGCTAAAGCCCAAATTGATATTGCCACTGTTACTAATATGGGCTTAGGCCCAGACTGTATTTGTTCACTGTATGCTTGATTGTTTGTCTATTAAGGGCTTACACACTGAGTTTTCGTAAACTCACCCTTCTGCGTATCTACACAGGTAATCCTTAGGTGGATCGGTGCTGCGAGGGACTCGAAGGTGGCCACACAACAGCTTATGCTCTCATATTTGTATTTTAATTTATGAGTAGTTTAATTTGGGTATTTTTATGTAATAAGGCCTCTCTGGATTTTATTTTAATTTGGGGTTTTATATTTGTTTTACTTTAACACTGCTAGCAATAGGAAAAACATACGGGTTTTCAAAAAGATAAATGTTTTTCAAAAATACCACAAATACATAAACAGTTTTAAGAGCCACCGTAAGAAAATAACGTTTTACAAGTAAAATTCAAGTACGCAACTATTTTAAAAAAAATTCTGCCATAAACGAGGTTTGAAATTAATAACATTTTAAAGAATATTCTTTTTGATAATGATGCAAGTTTTACAAATCATCTTTTAGATCACCCAAAGAGGCTAAATAAAGATTGGGCTTTTCAAATGAGATCACACTTTACGAAAAACACTTCAATGTGACATTGTAGATTCGGCCATAACGTCCAAGTTGGGTTTGGGGTGTTACTGTAACACCCCGTACCCGATACCGTCGCTGGAGTCGAATACGAGGTGTTAACAGACTTAATTTATTACTTAAACAGCTCAAACAATTTAATTTTAGAAATTCCAGACAAGCTGGCAATCTGCGTCACAGTCGCTTAAAATTCAAATCTCGAGTTACAAAACTCGAAATCCAATTCTGTAAAGTTTCTCTGAAACTAGACTCATATATCTATTTACTAATTTTTTTCTAGAATTTTTGGCTCGGCCAATTAGTACAGTTTATTAGTTAAAGTCTCCCCTATTTCAGGGTTTGACTGCTCTGACCTCTGTGTATTTCGAATCAGATATCTCTCTGTACAGAATTTCAATGACTATGAAGTTTGTTTCTCCTAAAACTAGACTTAATAAGAAATCTGTACATATAAACTATGACTTCTAATTATTTTTATACAATTTATGGTGAATTTCCAAAGTCAGAACAGGGGATCCAGAAATCGCTCTGGCCCTGTTTCACAAAAATTTAAACATCTCATAAAATATAACTCATATACCTATTTCGTTTCTTCCATATGAAAATAGAATCATAATTCTTCAATTCCATATTTTATTCATCATCTAATTATATCTCTAATATTTTTAATGATTTTTAAAATTCACGTCACTACTGCTGTCTGAATCTATTTTATGGTAAATTTTACCTATTTCATGGTTTCCATGGATTAACTAGCAATTTGACATAAATAACACCAAATATGATCATAATTAGTCATTCCAATGGCTAATCATTACCAAGCATTTTTATACTACTCAATAACCATATCATAAGACCATATATACAAAATGATTATAATGCTATACATGCCATACTCAAAATATACAAGCCATTATGCCAAGATGGTATACGGATAGTGTGAGCTTGCCTCCGACCGTTCCTGATTTCCGAACTGGCTTGTCAACACTACAAGGAATGAAAAGGAGGGAGTAAGCATAAATGCTTAGTAAGTTCACATGCAAATAGCAAGTAACATAACCATATAAGCAAACGTAAAACATCATTTGCATAATCATCACCAAGACATTCATATCATATTTTCATTTATCATCATACCATATTGTTGTTATAACGATTTTTCAACCCGAGGGTTAAGTACATACCTGTTCAAAGTATCCATTTCACAACACTTACCAATACGTCCCTTTCATCTTGAGTATTGCTTCATTTGAGTAGAACTTTACCCGTTGAACACATCGGAATATAATTCGGATACATGGAAAGTTTGCACATAAGTGCCACATATGTAGCCAAGCTACTATGTAACCCGCCCATAAGCGAACTCAGACTCAACTCAACGAGCTTGGGCGTTCGCATCCATAAGTGAACTCGGACTCAACTCAACGAGCTCGGATGCCTAGTTACATCTCACGAACTCGGACTCAACTCAACGAGTTCAGACATTTGCATCCATAAGTGAACTCGGACTCAACTCAACGAGTTCGGATGCCCAAATATCCCATTAACATGTCACTTGTATCCTAATCCATTCCTAAGGTTCAACGGGACCTTTTTCCCAATCATGTGTCTCAACCATCTTCTACGGAATACCGATACCGATACTCGGAAGTATTTCACATTTTCCAAGTATATCACATAATTTGACATATTATCAAACAATTATCACGAGTATAGTATTTCATAATAATTATCATATCATTTAAATAACATAAAAACATTTAAAATAAAAACTATGTTACCAACATTTACATATGAACTTACCTAGTATGCGAAAATGACTACTTTTACCATTTCGTCCACAACTTGGTATTTTCCCCATTTTAGCCCGAATTTCAGTTTTCCTTGCTAATCGAGCTTGGAAGCTTGAAAAACCCCAGCCATGGTTTCTCCTTGCTATATTCGGCCATGGGATTGAAGATGAGCAAAATTGGCTTTTAATTTTGTATTTTAATTCATTTTACCCCTAAATGACCAAAATGCCCTTACTACTAAACTTTCCAAAAATTCCATCCATGTCCAATTTTTGTCCATAAACTTAGAAATTGGTAAAATTTCTATTTAAGACCTCCTAATTAATATTTCAAAACAATTTCATACTAGAAACTTCTAGAATGCAAGTTTTGTAAATTATTCGATTTAGTCCCTAATTTCAATTTAAGCACTTTATGCATAAAATTTCTTCACGAAAATTTCACACAATCATGCAATCATATCATAAACATCAAAATAATTATAAAATAATTATTTCTATCTCAGATTTTGTGGTCACGAAACCACTATTCCGATTAGGCCCTAATTCGGGATATTACAACTCTCCCCCTTTAGGATTTTCGTCCAGAAAATCTTACCGTAGAAAAAGTGGTCTTCACTTTTAATCTCATATTCGGTGTCGAAGAACTTTCACTTAGACTGTACCTCCAATACATCTCTTTAATTTCTCATATGATCTGAAAGCTTACAGTCTCAACTCTCAACTGTTCTTAAATTTTCAACCCTTCTCAGTTTCCCATGATATCATGACATAAAACCCGGATCTTAACTTGATTAATGGAGACCGGAATTCCAAGAAATCCAACAATCAAAGAGACTGAATTTCCATGAATCGATGAGTAGGAATTCATTCATCTGAGATATGATTTATAGATCTCGCCAAACATTTAACAATAGGATACATCACATTTTCCTCTTTTCGCCATGGAAATAATTACGATATGGCCTCAAGAATAATCCTTCTCATTTCCATCCCAATATCAACACTGACAAGGATAATTTTGATAGATCCCAATGCTCGGCTTTAACCCCTTTAACAACTCCGATTTTATGTAACATCGAATGCTCTAAACTATCACATTACCTCACCGTCTTGAAACACATCACAATTCATACAACAAGTACATTCTTTGAAAGTCGGGAAGCTTTACTCAATGTAGACTAGTCTAGTTCGACGCCTTGGTTACCAATATTCTCATCTATCCGAACTTTGTCAACATGTAATAAACTTTTAGCTTTCACAAAATGAAAACCTTATCATTCGTAGTGACTTTAACTAATATCAAACTTTTTCTAATAAATATACACCTCTCGTTCAGACTATTTACTCTTTTATCCGTACAAAATGAAATTCTATTATCGACTTGGGAAAAATAATCCTGAAATAATTGTCGCATGAAATCTTTCAAATAGATAATTCACCATCTTGTTGAAACTCGTGCTTTTATCACTTATGCTTTTACTGATGTCAAATCCTTACACAGAAATTAGAAAAAAAACCCCAATACTAAAATCACCACATTATCAAGATCAAATTAGAAGTATAGTCATATTTGACATGATTATCACGAGCTGAAGAACGCACTTCGAACACGAGTCATAATTGAAAAATTATGGAACAAAGATAACAAGAAAACTGAATAAAGAAATCCAAAATAGAGAAATCCAGAATAAAGAAATCCAGAGTAAAGAAACCCAAGATACGATACTATCTGTGGAGAATCGAAAACCAAGCCGGAGAATCGAAAACCAAACTCATAGAGAAAATACAGAATACCCCGATAATTCTTCAAAGAAAGAAAGTCCAAAAGAAAACATCATTTAATCCCACTAGAATCAAATATAACAAGAACAATATATCTTCCCATACATATATATCAGATGAAGCATCAAGTAGAAGAAACAGAATCATAATATCATATGTATTCTCTCATCAATTTTTATCAGACGAAATAAAATAGAATACCCGATGAAATAGAGCAATATAAATTATAAACCAGTCAGACTACCAATGCTTTCATCCAACACCAGGATTAAAAGACATTCCCATATAACAAGAATTTCTTCAGAAGATCAATAGCCATAGAAATATTTCTGAGAACGGGTGAACACATAGAACATCTCAAAAGAGACTGCTAAATCTGTCCAGTCATAACTATCACACTCAGATAGTTCACATTTCAAATATCATTTCCCCAACTAGTTCTCGCGTCACAAATTTCATATTAAACCATTCACTAAAGAAGGCCGATTCTGAATAAATTTCGATTTACACTTTTCTCGACCTTGCACACCGAGTAATTCGGTTTACCAAGGATAATTCCTTTTCTAACTGGAACAGTGCATAATTCCAATAATCTTTACGTCAATTCGATACTTTACTGGCTCTGACTTTACTTATCAGCTCATTTTCAATCTCTGATCATACTTATAATTATTCTATCACTGAACTCTTTGGGTTCTCAACCGGAAACTTATTCAATACAAATCTCATGAAATTCCATTATAAGTACCACTTCAGTAAGGGGGACGGGTTGTAGGACCTCTGACTCGACTTTCTTATACATACACATATGACACAACTTCCATCATCATAGCAACATCATCAAAATCATGTCATTCATTCATGTTGGCTTACACCAATTTTCCTATTGTCCCATTTAGACAATATACTTATGAATACATTCTATGTTTTCTAGATAGCTTTACTTATCCATTCATTTAATTAAATTAAGTCATGCTCATGACATCATATAAGGCCAAACAAACATAGATATTTGCACCACAATCATAACTTTCATTTCGTGCATCATCATATACATATCATTACAATCATATAATTCAGTCCAACAATTTAACACAGATAAGTTCATTTCATTATAATCCTTTATCTCATAAAAATTATATATCATTAGCATTCATCAACATTCGACGTCCAAATCAAAACAAGGACATTTTCATTCGTGGCATGTATAGCTAAACTTTTACACATGCTAGGTTAGTCCGGGAACCAACTAAACCTGCTCTGATACCACCAAATGTAATGCCCCGTATCCGAGACCGTCACTAGAGTCGAATACGAGGTGTTAACAGACTTAATTCATTACTTAAACAGCTCAAACAATTTAATTTTAGAAATTCCAGACAAGCTGGCAATCTGCGTCACAGTCGCTTAAAATTCATATCTCGAGTTACAAAACTCAAAATCCAATTCTGTAAATTTTCCCTGAAACTAGACTCATATATCTATTTACTAATTTTTTTCTAGAATTTTTGGCTAGGCAAATTAGTACAGTTTATTAGTTAAGGTCTCCCCTGTTTTAGGGTTCGACTGCTCTGACCTCTGTGTATTACGAATCATATATCTCTCTCTACAGAATTTCAATGACTATGAATTTTGTTTCTCTTAAAACTAGACTCAATAAGAAATCTGTACATATAAATTACAACTTCTAATTATTTTTATACAATTTATGGTGAATTTTCAAAGTCAGAACAGGGGATCCAGAAATCGCTCTAGCCCTGTTTCACAAAAATTTAAACATCTCATAAAATATAACTCATATACCTATTTCGTTTCTTCCATATGAAAATAGACTCATAATTATTCAATTCCATATTTTATTCATCATCTAATTATATCTCTACTATTTTTAATGATTTTACAAATTCACGTCACTACTGCTGTCTGAATCTATTTTATGGTAAATTTTACCTATTTCATGGTTTCCATGGATTAACTAGCAATTTGACATACATAACACCAAATATGATCATAATTAGCCATTCCAATGGCTAATCATTAGCAAGCATTTTTATACTACTCAATAACCATATCATAAGACCATATATACAAAATGATTATAATGCTATACATGCCATACTCAAAATATACAAGCCATTATGCCAAGATGGTATACGGATAGTGTGAGCTTGCCTCCGACCGTTCCTGATTTCCGAACTGGCTTGTCAACACTACAAGGAATGAAAAGGAGGGAGTAAGCATAAATGCTTAGTAAGTTCACATGCAAATAGCAAGTACCATAACTATATAAGCAAACGTAAAACATCATTTGCATAATCATCACCAAGACATTCATATCATATTTTCATTTATCATCATACCATATTGTTGTTATAACGATTTTTCAACCCGAGGGTTAAGTACATACCTGTTCAAAGTATCCATTTCACAACACTTACCAATACGTCCCTTTCATCTTGAGTATTCCTTCATTTGAGTAGAACTTTACCCGTTGAACACATCGGAATATAATTCGGATACATGGAAAGTTTTCACATAAGTGCCACATATGTAGCCAAGCTACTATGTAACCCGCCCATAAGCGAACTCAGACTCAACTCAACGAGCTCGGGCGTTCGCATCCATAAGTGAACTCGGACTCAACTCAACGAGCTCGGATGCCTAGTTACATCTCACGAACTCGGACTCAACTCAACGAGTTCGGACATTTGCATCCATAAGTGAACTCGGACTCAACTCAACGAGTTCGGATGCCCAAATATCCCAGTGACATGTCACTTGTATCCTGATCCATTCCTAAGGTTCAACGAGACCTTTTTCCCAATCATGTGTCTCAACCATCTTCTACGGAATACCGATACCGATACTCGGTAGTATTTCACATTTTCCAAGTATATCACATAATTTGACATATTATCAAACAATTATCACGAGTATAATATTTCATAATAATTATCATATCATTTAAATAACATAAAAAAATATAAAATAATAACTATGTTACCAACATTTACATACGAACTTACCTAGTATGTGAAAATGACTAATTTTACCATTTCGTCCACAACTTGGTATTTTCCCCATTTTAGCCCGAATTTTAGTTTTCCTTGCTAATCGAGCTTGGAAGCTTGAAAAACCCTAGCGATGGTTTCTCCTTGCTATATTCGGCCATGGGATTGAAGATGAGCAAAATTGGCTTTTAATTTTGTATTTTAATTCATTTTACCCCTAAATGACCAAAATGCCCTTACTACTAAACTTTCCAAAAATTCCATCCATGTCCAATTTTTGTCCATAAACTTAGAAATTGGTAAAATTTCTATTTAAGACCTCCTAATTAATATTTCAAAACAATTTCATACTAGAAACTTCTAGAATGCAAGTTTTGTAAATTATTCGATTTAGTCCCTAATTTCAATTTAAGCACTTTATGCATAAAATTTCTTCACGAAAATTTCACACAATCATGCAATCATATCATAAACATCAAAATAATTATAAAATAATTATTTCTATCTCAGATTTTATGGTCACGAAACCACTATTCCGATTAGGCCCTAATTCGGGATATTACAGTTACATTTAGATTAAACTATTATAAGCATATTGATTGCTATAGTATTATTCTATTGAAAGAATAATTAAATGCTACCCTATTGATTCGTTTGAGCTTACCATATTGCATTGCATTGGGTGGGATGATGTGTACGGAGGAAGAATTGGTAGTTTATTTGCAAATTTTGCTGTGTACCCATAGCTCAGTGGTAGTGTTTATCTTTTTACTGCAAATTTGTTGTACATCAACAACCCATTGGCAGTTGATATACCATAATTTGGTGTAGCAGATTAAACTAGTTTTCACACTTAAGGAGCCTGAATACAAGCATTTTCAATATAATTTAATTAAGTTTCTTTAGTTTTACTTACAATCAATAAAAGGTGCAAATTGAATCTTTTATAGACCTTAAGGGGCGAATAAGGCTTAAAGGAGAGCTAACGTACTTTGTAAATGTGCAGAAGACCATTAGAAGGCATTTTAGGTCGATACTGGACGCTATGTCACAACATAGGAGGTCTGATGTCACAATATAGGGAACAAAATGAATAAAACTAAAGTCTACATTTGTTGCCGTGACACACACTGAAGGTGTTGTGACATACCCCTACAAAGGAGCTTACTAGTTTCTGTGTCATGACACAGGTCCAGGCATGTCGCGACATTAGCTCTAGGAAGAAAATGAAATATGAAACAAGGGCATTTTGGTCTATACAATCAAACATTAAGCTCGGGAATGTCAGTTGACCTAAAGTTAAGAACGACGACCACTTGAAGGCTATAAATAGGCCCTTTTAGCACATGTTAAAGACACCTTTTCATTAACCTAGTTTATTTTTTTTTAAGATTTAGTTTCCTTTTCTTTGTTAGATTTCTAGAGTTTAGTTTATTTGTACGTTGTTTTCTTTCAAGAGATCGAGATTGTGGAATCATTCAACTCTGTGGATTTTTGCTTAATATCAATACAACTGGGCTTTTTCATTTATTCTATCTTATCGATTTAATTAGCATGCTTTCTCTTTACATCGATTATATATTGTTTATGAATGCCATGAGGAACTAATCATTCTATGGGGGATTAGCGAGTGGAGGTATGATTTGTTAACTATGTTGTAGGGTTAATCAGCAGATCAACTTTTTGGTAAATGGAGAACGTGAAACAAACCCTAGGCCTGACAACCCCGGGAAGACATCAAGGTGGAAATTAACCCAAAATTAGTATTACCCATCCATGAACACCTTAAGTCCAAACCAGTTTGGACTGTGAGGCTGAACGATAAGTAGTTCTTGTTGACTTGTTATGCTAGTGGAAGATCGAAAGATTCTATTAGGGTAGCGAGTAGTTGATTGACGAGAAACCCGAGATAACAGTTGATAGAGATTATTGAAGTGTGCTAATCACCCATAATCAGATTTGACTTATTCTTCCATTTTTAATCTCTTGAATTTTATTTTTTATGTTTATTTTTATTTTTATTATTATAAAATCCCCAAAAATCATTTATTTTATATTCTTCATACTATAACTAAATGGAAAGTACTAATTAGATCTTTTAGTGTTTAGGTTAGAATTGATCTAGCGTATGCCTCCATTGGGTACGATCTTAGGAGTACTTACCGACTCTATTATAAAACTATATTAGAACTAGACCCGTATACTTGCGGATAACATGTTGTAATTCTATATTTTGGTGCAGTATTCATACTCTGGACGTTAGTATGTCCAGAGATGGTCAAGTTGTTGGCACTGTTTCTGGGGAGGTAACACCACTATGTTAATATTAATTTTTGCACTTTAAAGGAATAATTAAGAAATTTGTAGGTGATAGATACGATTTTATTCCATTTATTTTTACTAACCCCTCTTTTTGGGTTTAGTGTATGACTCGCAATAGAGGCACACCTATTATAGCAGCTATAGGTCTAGAGAAAATAATTCAAAAAAATCACCATCAGTAACAGCAGCAGATGCAAGATCCAACACCACCAGTTGTAGGTTACATACCCTGTGAAAATCTACTGTTTGGCGACGCTGACAATAACTGTAACTGTCAGATTTAGACCCTAATCGGAACGGTGGTTTCAGGATTTGTACCACGAATCTGAGATAGTAAAATATTTAAAAATTATTTTCTGTGTTTATTTTGTGTGAATTTGTATCTATGAAATTTTCGTATTTTAATTTTGTTGTTTAGGTATCCGATTAAATAAAAGGACTTAATCGCGTAAAAGGGAAATTTGGTGGTTATTTCTAAAAGGGACCTAAGTGCCAATGGCTTTCTAAATTGGAGTACTTATGTTGTAAATATTCCATTAGCATATTTTTTGGACGGTAATGGACATATATTATATGATTTTATTATTATTTCATTAAGGCTATAAAAGTAATTTAGTAAATAAACATATATTAGTTAAAACATAAGTTATCAATTTCATTTTATTTTTATTTGTTCTTCTTGCCAAACTAAAACAAAGAAAAGAAAGAAACAAAGCTAGGGATCGGTTGATTCTAAGCTCAATCAAGGTAAGTGTTCAGCTCAGTTTTTGATAATTTTTACGTTTTTGAGATTGTTGCTTTGAGTACTACAAAACCCATGCCTTAATTTTTTATTTTGATGAATATTTTGAGTTGTTCCATTGTTGAGAGCTTGTGATTTTTGTTGTTTGATGATGAAATATGAAATATATGTTTTAGATTAACATGTTTTGTATTGGAGTTTTTGATGATTTTGAGTAATTAAGATTAAATTGCAAAAATAATAATTTGAGGGACTAAAATGTGAAATAAATGAAATATATAGACTTGTATGAAAACTAGAAATATTCGGCCTAACATGGGTATCTTGAGATTTTGCATATTTTGTGTTTTGTGCAATAGGGACTAAATTGTAAAAAGTGTAAATGTCAAGGGTAAAATGGTAATTTTCCCATTTATGTGTTTCTGGACTAAATTGAATGAAAATATGTTTGAATGAGCTTAATTTGAATATGTTTAGATTAAGAACCAAAGAAATCAGATTTGGATCGGGGAAAAACGAAAGTCGTCGACTAGCCGTCCCGTTCCGTTTTACATCGTCCAAGGTAAGTTTATAAGCAAATAGACGTACTTAACTTAAATTAAATGCTAAGTATACATGCTGAAATGAAATATATAAGTTTGTATTTGCTATAGCCAAATGTAAATAAACTTTGCTACCATATTCCCGAATTCGTTCAATTGAGTTATGATGTACGAAAGCCCCGTTTGAACCTTAAAAATAGTTAGGATACATATGTCATGACATAGTATTCCAATTATGTGTGCGAGTAAGACCATGGCATCGATATGTGATTCCGATATATGTGTGCGAGTAAGACCCTGTTTGGGACAGTGGCATCGATATGTGATTACATGTAAGACCACGTCTGGGACGTTGGCATTGTACGACATATGTGTGATTATTCGAGTGTCCTACCCAATTTTGAATGGTTCATTGGGCAAAGGTAAATCAAGTTCGAATGTGTAAAACGAGCTATATGCCAGGTAAGAATTAATCTGTTACCTATTTGAGGTAAGGTAAGTAAGTACTTTGGTTATTAGATGTAAATCCCTTAAGATGCAAGAGAAGAAAATATGTGTATGTGATATGTGTTTGGCCTTATGGATGAGTAAATTGTGTGTTGTGAATAATATTTAAATAAGTTTATATCTGATGGGGTATATTCGGTTACATAACTAATATATGTGTATATGAAATTATATTGTGTATGTGAACTTATTAAGTTGTGAGTTTGTGAACTAGATTTGTAATGTTTATTTGGCTTGGGTAGTTAAATGATAGCATGTGAATTTGGCTATTTAAGCAATCGGCCAAGGTGATACATGTATTAATAAGTTCATGTTTATTTATAATATAAACTTATTATGTTCGGATCTAAATGTATTAAGATAATAAAATTTGGTTTAGTTAATTAAGTTATTAATAACATTGGGACGTACATTTGCTTATGACTTACTAAGCTATAAAAAGCTTACTCTGTGTTTTTATGTCTGTTTCTATTTTATAGATTTTGGATTCAAGTTACAAGCTCGGGGATCATCAGCAAAGTCTATCACACTATCTACAGCTTCGGTATTAAAATAATCGAACTTGAATTATGGCATGTATAGGCTGGAATGTGTTTAGAAATGACGAACTTTGATTTTGTATAAAGGCCATGCGAAAATGGCTTATTTCTATGCTTAAATTCCGTTCTGGTATAATTATGGTTTAAGTCTATTTTGATTAATAGGATATGTGCCATGAATGAATCTAATATGTGTTATGTGTTTGTATATTGAATTTGGTTAATGATTTTGCATGAGGTATGGAGAAGTTAGTCGTAAGCATGTTTGGTTGATTTGGATGTGTAAGATATGGTATATATGTGAACTTGCCTATTATGCTCAGTTTTAATTTAGTATGGTCTTGTACGTCCTACTGGTGGCTGGGTAGTCCGGCATGTGTTGCGGATACTTGACAGCTTGTGTGAGAAGACCTGTGAGTAGCTCGAGAATGAGCTTTTATGTATTATGTTATATGAGGCAGCTTTAGCTACGTATGTGGCACTTATATATGATCTTTTCGTGTATCCAATAGTATTTCGAGTGTTCAACGAGTAAATTATCGAGTAACTTGACAGAAGACCCAAGAGGTAAGTCAATGAGAAGAATAAGTAAGAGATTATGTTATGAGTTGATACAATTATGTATATCACACTCATGAGTAATGCCTTGGTATGTCATGAACTTATGACAAAGTTGTTTATGTGATGAGTAATTTTAAGTGATTTGATGAAATATAAATTATGTTTATTGTGTTAAATGTATGTTAAATACTTGTTTAGATAGCATGTTATTTGCATATGGACTTACTAAGCTTTAATGCTTACCCCCTTCATTTCCATCATTTATAGTGTCGCCAAGCTAGCTCGAAGATCGAAGGACGTTGGAGACTCGATCACATTATCACTTGGACATTTGGGTATAGTTAGTCTCAACATTTTGAGTATTGCATGTATAGGGGACTTGGTAATTTTTTTATGTGTCATATTGATTAGCCAAATGAGTTGGCTCATGATGATATTATGATTCATTTTGTATAAGGCCATGAAATGTGGCTTATATTTGCTTCTCAGGTTGCAACCCTAATTATTTATGCATGCATGCAATGTGTTTATGCTTTGTGATGTGGTTGGTGGTTGCTTGTTGGTATTGGATGCGATGAATGGCACATATGCTTAATGAATGAATTGGGACTAATAGGGACGATCATGTTCATGGTATAATTGAGTAGATTGAAGGTAGGTTTATAAAGATGAATAAATATGAAATTGGTATGGAATGCCATATGAAAGCATGATGGTTTGAGCATGTGATATTACAAGTCATGAATTAATCATGATTGTGAGTATGTGAGTGACTAAATATGCTATGTTGTATGCCATCAAAAATTTATAAGTGATTGAGCATTTAAGGGTGGCAAATGGCTTGGAATATAGCCACAAATTTTTCCACACGGGTAGACACACTGGCATGTGTCTAGGCCATGTGTGACACACAGTCTTCCCCATGGGCATGTGATCCGGCCGTGTGTCCCCTGCACCCTAATTAGGCAAAATAGAATGCCCAGTAGTAAACACATGGGTAGAGACACGGCTGTGTGTCTCAGCAGTGTAAAGGACACAGTCTCAGAACATAGGCGTGTGCCTAGGCCGTGTGAAGTTTGCACTTAATTTTTGGAATTTAATTCGCTACACGGCCTAGGAACACGGGCGTGTGACTTGGCGGTGTGACCCTAATTGTGTTGATGATGTCATAAATAGAGAGTTATATGGGCTGAGGACACAGGCGTGTCCCAAGCCACACGGGTGTGTGTGACCCGTAACCGTGAGACAGGGAGGAGGGGAAGGGGCTAGGGAAGCCTTTCTCCATATGATGAATGCCTTGTATACAGAATTCATTTGAACGAACCCGAACGCTCAACCCCCTACACCCCCTCAAAATCCTCAACTCATACCCTTAGTGCCACAAGGTATGAACTTTATGAGATTTCATAGAACCCCTGTTGATAAGATTCGGAAATAAAGGTCGGAAGAGTTCAGAGCAAATGCTGAGGATGATGCTGAAAGAGCAAAATTTTGGCTGGAGAATTAGATAAGGATATTTGATGAACTATCATGCACACCTGAAGAATGTTTGAAGTGTGCTATTTCTTTGTTGAGAGACACAGCATATCACTAGGGGAAGACACTAGTATCCGTGGTACCTCAAGAGAGGGTCACATGGGAATTCTTCCGAGAAGAATTTCAAAAGAAGTACATCAGTGAACGATTCATTGATCAGAAGCGTAAAGAATTTTTAGAAATGAAACAAGGTCGCATGTCAGTGACTGAGTATGAAACAGAGTTTGTTCGGCTCAGCAAATATGCTCAGGAGTGTGTATCCTCCGAGGCTAAAATGTGTAGAAGGTTTGAAGACAGACTTAACGAGGATATTAGGGTGTTAGTGGGTATTCTTGAGTTGAAGAAATTTCTTGTACTCGTTGATCGGGCTTGTAAAGTGGAGAAACTGACCAAGGAAAAGAGAAAAGTCGAGGTTGAGGCTAAAGATATAAGAAAGAGGCCGATGGACAAGTCACTCCCCTCTCAATCTAAGAAATCCAGAGATATGTATTCTTGTTTTCATGTTTCAACTGAGCATTCGCACGAAAGTCATAAGAAGCAAAATTTAGGTTTTAAATCTCAGGCTACATCAATGGCTAGTGTGGGTAACGCTAGACCTTTTAAACCTGAGTGCCAACATTGCGGTAGATGTCATCTTGGTGTGTGTAGGATGAACGACGGATCTTGTTTCAGATGTGGTTCTCAAGACCACTATATCAAGGACTGCCCCGAGATGATCGAGAAAGAAAAATTTCAGAGTACAAGGCTGAGTAGTACGGCTACAAAAGGGAGACCTTCGAGAAATGCTGGTAATGGGGCTAGTAGCAAAAGTGCAGTGAGGGATACAACGGTGAAACCCAAAGCTAGAGCTCCGGCTAGGGCCTATGGCATACATGCGGGTGAGGACGCATCTTCTTCCGATGTGATCACTAGTACTTTTTCTCTTTATGATACTACTGTTATTGCCTTGATTGACCCTGGTTCTACTCATTCGTATGTGTGTATAAAATTGGTATCAAGCATGAATATACCTATTGAGTCTACGAAATTTATGATTAAAGTGTCAAACCCATTAGGCAAGCATGTTTTAGTTGATACGGTATGCAAGAAATGTCCCTTGATGATTAAATGTTATTGTTTTCTGGCTGACTTGATGTTGTTGTCGTTTGATGAATTTGATGTTATATTGGGTATGGATTGGTTGACAATTCATGATTCTATAGTAAATTGTAGACAAAAAGTTATTGAATTGAAATGTGAAAATGGTGAAATTCTCCGAGTTGAATCAGATGAGTCAGATAGGTTGCCAATCGTGATTTCTTTGATGTCTACTCAGAAACGTATGAGAAAAGGGTGTGAGGCTTATTTGGCTTATGTGTTGAATACAAAAGAGTCTGAATTGAGAATTGAATTAGTACCTGTTGTATGTGAATATTTGGATGTGTTTCCAGAAGAATTGTCAGGTTTACCTCCAATTAGAGAAGTGGAGTTCGGTATTGATGTAATGCCAGGGACAGCACCTATTTCGATTACTGTGTATAAGATGGCCCCGACTAAGTTGAAAGAACTGAAGCCACAATTGTAAGAATTGTAATAGCCTGATTTAGACCCTATTCATAATGGTGGTTTTGGGACCACGAATTCAAGTCAGAAAAATATTTTAAAATTATTTTCTGTGTTTATTATGTGTGAATTTATATCTGTGAAATTTTTGTGCTTTAATTTTATCGTTTGAGTGCCGATTTAATAAAAAGGGCTTAATCGTGTAAAATGGAAATTTGATGGTTAAATTTGAAAGTGCCTAATTGTTGTTTTCTTTATAATATGAAGTACTTATGTTGCAATTAGGCCATTGACAATATGAATGGACGGTAATGGCATGTAATATATAGTTTTATTATTAAATCATTAAGGTTAAATATGTAAATTTATTAATATGTTAATATATCATAAAACATAAAATAATTATAATGCATTCTATTTTTGTTCTTGGTGACTGAAACTAAAGAAAAGAAAAAGAAAAGAAAGCTTTTAAGGGTTTGGCCATTTGATAGCTTAATCAAGGTATGTAACTAGCTCGATTTTTGATAATTTTTACGTTTTTGAGATCGTTGTAGTGTAATTTACAAAGCCCATGCTTAAATTTTTTATTTTGATGAATATTTTGAGTTATGCCATTGATTAATATTTGAGTTTTGTGATGTTAGTTGATGAAATATGAAAGATATGTTTTGGATTGATATGTTTTGTATTGGAATTTTTGATGATTTTGAGTAATTAGGGCTTAATTGCAAAAATAATAATTTGAGGGACTAAAATGTGAAATAAATGAAATGTATGGACTTGTATGAACATAAGAAAGATTTTGCCTAAGCATGTTATGTGCAAATTTTGCATGTTTTGTGTTTTATGCAATTTGGACTAAATTGTAAAAAGTGTAAAATGTCAAGGGTAAAATTGTAATTTGCCCATTTATGTGTTTTTGGACAAAATTGAGTGAAAATATGTTTGAATGAGTTTAATTTGAATATGTTTAGATCAAGAACCAAAGAAATCAAATTTGGATCGGGGGAAAACTAAAGTTGTCGACTAGTCGTCTCATTCCGATTATCGTCGTCCAGGATAAGTTTATAAGCAAATAGATGTTGTTCATTTTAATAAACACGAGTTTATTATGCTGAAATGAGTTATGTGAAGTATATATATAGTTAGTCAAATGTGTATATGCTAGAGAACTATATTTACAAATTCGTTTCGACCGAGTTACGACGTCTGAAAGCCCCGTACGAACCTTAGGAAAGCTAGGATACATATGTCACGACATAGGATTTCCGATATGTGATCTCATGTAAGACCACGTCTGGGACATTAGCATTGGTCTGTGATTACGTGTAAGACCATGTCTAGGACATCGGCATCGTATTTGATTCGTGTAAGACCCTGTCTGGGACAGTGGCATCAATATGAGATAGCATGTAAGACTACATCTGGGACGTTGGCATTGTATGATATATGCGATTATCTGAGTATCCTTTTCAATTCTGAATGGTTCAATGGGCAATAATAAGTTAAGACCGAATGAAAAATCGAGTTAAAAGGCTCATGTATGTATTCATACTAAGATATGAAATTATGGTAAGTTGAATGTTTGAATTGATGGGATAAATATTACATGTTGATGTGAACTATAAGTATGCATGTGTAAAAGTATGCATTCGATCTAATGATATATTCATGATGCAAATGATAGTATATGCGTATATGAAAATTTATAATTGGCCAAATGTTAATTATATGTGATCTTGTAATTGTAAATATATGTCCATTTGTATATGAATGAATATAGATACATGTAATTCGGTCAAGGTAAAGTTTGTATGTGAAAGCATATGTTATATATGAAATAGTGAGCTTGATAATAAATATGGCCATGATAACATAAATTAGTTGGATAAGTTGAGTTGATATCAACATTGAGTTACTTATTTGCTTATGACTTGCTAAGCTATGATAGCTTACTATATGTGTTTATGTTTGTCTCTGTTCTATAGATTTTGGAGTCAAGTTACGAGCTTGGGGATCATCAGCTAAACTTATCACACTATCGACTATTTTTAGTACTTTATAAGCTGAATTTCGAACTTATGGCATGTATAGGCAAGCCTTGGAGTTAATTATTTTGGATGTGTATGTATTTAAAACCATGCGAAAATGGCTTGCTTATTATGTTTAGGTTTGGTTTTATATGTTCTTAATTAAAGTGTTTGATGAGCTTGGTTTTGGTAATTCGGTATTGGTAATTTTGGATGTATATGTGGTTGATTCGGCTATGGTTTATGCATGGATAAAAGTATATATGAATTTGGTTGATATGTTTTGTTAAGGTGTAATTATTTGTTTTGGTATTAAAGAAAATATCCAAACATGATTGGAGATTATTTTGGTATGCATATTATATGATTTGTTTTATCTTTATAAATGGTTTAATGAATTAATTTAATAATGGAGTAAAATGATAATGATTTATATATATGTATATATTCGAAAGTGTAATAGTAATATTGCTTTGGTCTGTAATGGTAATGTATGTTCGCATATTGTGTTTGAATGGTTGGTTAATTATGTATAATTGATGAGAATAAATAATGAGTATGTTATACAACTATTTTTGGTTAACATGATTTGTTTGAGGTACGGTATTAAAATACCAAAATGTTAGTTTTTGTATTAAGTTGAAAATGTGTTATATATGTGGTTCAGCAAATGTGTTTAAATTAGGTCATTATATGTTTACCTGTATGTTCATGTTATAATTGTGGTATTGAATATTTGTGGACTAAGTTAAGCTATGAAAATTTTGATTAATGGATGTGGTTTTTGTGATGGTTTCAAATGGCATTTTACTTGAATGTAATGGTCAGTTTATTTGAGTAGTTTAATTGGTTAAGTTGATTATATATATATTAGGTATATGCTAAGTTAAATATTATATATATATATATATATCAATGTTACGTAAATGTTGTAGTTAGGTAAACAAATGTTATAAAGGTATGATAATATTTGATAGATGAAATAGACATAATGGTATGTGTTATTTATATGAAAAGAAATGATGTATGTTTACATGTTCTAAAGTATGTGCATATAATTTGTAAGTTGATAAGTTATTTTATATATAAATTATTCGAATGTCTTAAATGTCAAGTATGAATATATGATTAGTATATGAAACGAAATATACTTGGTTATGTGTTACGCATTCGATTTCCATGATTATTTGGTTATATTGATTGAATAAAAATATGAATTATAGAATCAGAGTATGTTAGTTTGGTTAAAATTTTTACTAGATGACTAACTTTGAAATGAAAGTCTGTTCTGAGTTGTATTATAATCGGTAATTGTAATAGCCCGATTTAGACCCTAGTCGGAACGGTGGTTTCGGGACTACAAATTCGAGTCAGAAAAATATTTAAAAATTATTTTGTGTTTATTATGTGTGAATTTATATCTGTTAAATTTTCGTGATTTAATTTTATTGTTTGGGTGTCCGATTAAATAAAAGGACTTAATCGCGTAAAATGAAAACTTGGTGGTTAAATGTGAAAGTGCTTAATTGTTGTTTTCTTTATTAGTGGAGGCATTTATAATGCAATTATACCATTGGTTTTATAGGTGGACGGTAATGGGCATGATATATATGGTTTATTAATTTAATTTAAAAGGTTAAAATTGTAAAAATGGTTAATAACATATATATCATAAAACATAAAATTGATAATATGGTTTATATTATCATCTTCATCCACCGAAACTTAAACAAGAAAGAAAAAGAAAAGAAACTAGGGTTCAGCCATCCAGGTATGTGTTTAGCTCGATTTTTGATAATTTTTACGTTTTTGAGATCGTTGCTTCGAGTACTAGTAAACCCATGCTTGAATATTTTATTTTCGTGAATATTTTGAGTTATCCCATTGTTGAAAGCTTGTGATTTTTGTTGTTTGATGATGAAATATGAAAGATATGTTTTAGATTAACATGTTTTGTATTGGAGTTTTTGGTGATTTTGAGTAATTAGGACTAAATTGCAAAAATAATAATTTGAAGGACTAAAATGTGAAATAAATGAAATATATGGACTTGTATGAATATGGGTAATATTCCACCTAACATGGGTGTGTTTAAATTTTGCATGTTTTGTGTTTTATGCAATAGGGACTAAATTGTAAAAAGTATAAATGTTAGGGGTAAAATGGTAATTTTCCTATTTATGTGTTTTTGGACTAAATTGAATGAAAATATGTTTGAATGAGCTTAATTTGAATATGTTTAGATCAAGAACCAAAGAAATCGGATTTGGATCGGGGGAAAACGAAAGTTGTCGACCAGCTGTCCCGTTCCGTTTTACATTGTCCGAGGTAAGTTTATAAGCAAATAGACGTACTTAATTTTAATTAAATGCTAAGTATATATGCTGAAATGAAATATATAAATTTTATATATGCTATTACCGAATGTGTATAAGCTTGGGAACCATGTTCATACATTTGTTTTGACCGAGTTACAACGTTTGAAAGCCCCGTATGAACCTTAAGAGTAGTTAGGATACATATGTCATGACATAGGATTTCGATATATGTGTGCGAGTAAGACCATGGCATCAATATGTGACTCTGATATATGTGTGCGAGTAAAACCCTGTCTGGGACAGTGGCATCGATATGTGGCAACATGTAAGACCACGTCTGGAACGTTGGCTTTGTATGATATGTGTGATTATCTAAGTGTCCTATCCAATTCCGAATGGTTCATCGGTCAAAGATAAGTTGTGATCGAATGTGTAAAACAAGCTAAATGGAAAGGTATGAACTACTTTGTTACCTACTTGAAATAAGGTAAGTAGTAACTTGATATTTGTTACAAAACTTGTGTGATGCGAATGTAGGATATATATATATATGACTGTGATATGAGTATTCGGTCTTGGGGATAAATATTTTGAGTATTATTGAAATGATTCTTAACTTGTGTATATATGAGCATGTATATTCGGCCACATAGCAAATATAGATATATGAAGTTATATTTTGATACATGAGCTTATGTATTTGGAGTGTATGTGGATTAGGTTTTACAATGATTATTTGGCTTTGGGAATTGTATGTTAAAATGTTAATTTGACTACGTTAATAATCGGCCAAGGTGATTTTTATGAAAGAAAACATATCAATTATGAAATTTATATGTTTGAGATTAAATGTGGTAACGATAATGTAATTTGGTTTATTTTAGTTGAATAGATAATATCACTGAGTTGTTTATTTGCTTATGACTTACTAAACTATAAAAGCTTACTCTGTGTGTTCATGTTTACTCTATTTTATAGATTTTTGGATTCAAGTTACGAGCTCGGGGATCGTCGGCTAAGCTTATCACACTATCGACTGTCTTTGGTATTTTATAAGCTGAATTTTGGAACTATGGCATGTATAGGCTGGACTATGTTTTAGAATGTTGTATTTTGGTATATGTATAAAGGCTATGCGAAAATGGCTAACTATTATATTTGAATTCAGTTATGTTAGGTGTGGTCTATGTTAATTATGGTTACAAAGTTGCGTACTATGAATGCATAATATATGTGGTAAGTACTATATGCTTTGGAAATGGATGATGATTCTAAAAGAATTGTGGTTGATTTAGTTAGGTTAATTCATAGATGAAATATATATGAACTTAATAGTTATGTTTTGATAAGGTATTACCTGTGATTTGGCATCTTTGGATATATGATTAGGTACGAAAAGGGTAAAAGATTATATTGGTGTATTTATTCATTGGTATATATGAGCTGTGTGTGGATAAGTGTATTTGAAAATTAGCTAGTTGATAAATAAAGATGATGGATATTGACTAGTTGTATTTCGGCATTTACGTTCATGAAATATGAGAAATGGTTTATATATGATTTATTGAGCATGAGTTGTAACATATATAATGGATATGCCATACGTTTAGGATTTGATTGAAGTCTTGATTATGTGCTTGCATCTAAATATGGTTGTGGTTGAGATGGTGAGATATGCATGAACTTGATAAAGTATACTATCATATTTGACTACATAGAAATATGTATGTTCGGGATCTTCATAGGTGTGATTACATACCTAATGCCTTAAATGCGACTTGACATAATGATATGTGCAAATGTGTTTAGGTATACATGTGTGGTATGACAAGTAATTTACTTATCATATAGATGCTTACTAATATAATATATAAGAGACTTGTTTGATCATTATTTAGACCTTCTTAAATGTCATAATTATTGACTGTATGGTTCAGCTTTTGATTAATAATAATGTATAGGTAATTTGTTATGATGTTTATTAGTTGGTTCGAATAAGTGATTAAATAAATTATGATTAAAATCTTTATGTATGTGATGGTGAATTAAATGGTTGAACAGATGGTTACTAATCGAGTTTATATTTATATTTATTATAGATAAGTTGATATAATCTTATGCATGTTTTGAATGGAGTAATTGTATCAAACAGTGTTACGACCGGTAATACCTTATGACCCCAATCTGGTGACGGATACAGGTTAGGAGTGTTACATTTTATTGGTATCAAAGCTACGGTTTAGTTGATTCTAGGATTAACGTAGCACGTGTGAGTCTAGTTATACATGCCATATTATATACTGCGATAGTGTGATGACTTCTGACATTTAAAAATGTTTTTTTATAGTAAATGGATCCCGACAGAGTTGTAGCTGATGATGTCGAGAGCGTAGCGCCTGCTCTTGCGCAAGGGACAGCGTTGGTTGATTCTCGACCGATTTCGAGTAACCAGGAGGGAGAGACTAGACAAGCTTTTTACCAAATGATGAATGACTGGTTTACTCAGTATTTCTGGACTAACCTGACTGCACAACAACCTCCGCCCCTGACTAATCCATCTTCGATGCTTGCTATACCTCAATTAAGTGATCCGTTGAGATTGTATAAGCCACCTTTTAATAAAATCAGAAAACACAGGGTTGATGAGTTTAAAGCTACTGATGATGATGATGATGCTGACCAGGCTGAGTTTTGGCTTGATAATACTATCCGTGTGTTTGATGAGTTGTCCTGTACTCCGGATGAATGTTTGAAATGTGCCATATCATTGCTTCGAGACACAGCCTATTATTGGTGGAATACTCTAGTATTAGTGGTTCTGAAAGAGCGGGTGACCTAGGAGTTCTTTCAAATTGAGTTCCGTAAGAAATATATTAGCCAGAGATTTATCAATCAGAAGCGCAAAGAATTTCTGGAGTTAAAACAAGGTCGCATGACTGTGACAGAGTATGAGCGGAAATTTGTGACACTCAGTCGGTATGCCTAGGAGTGTGTTTCGACCGAAGCCATAATGTGTAAAAGATTTGAAGATGGGCTGAACGAAGACATTAAACTGTTAGTTGGCATACTTGAGATAAAAGAGTTTGTAGTATTGGTTGAGCGAGCCTGCAAAGCTGAAGAGCTCGGGAAAGAAAAAAGAAAAGCTGACTTTGAAGCTAGAGATTCGTGTAAGATATCATTCAGTAAGTCAATTCAGTCGGCACCAAAGAAGTTCCGAGATGATTTTAGCCGTACTAAAGCTACTTCGAGTTATTCTAGACGGGATCAGAATAGACCACCTGTGAGCTCGAGAGCTACCTTAGTAGGTAGCATGGGTAATATCAGATCAAATCAAGCTGAGTGTAAACATTGCGGCAAACGTCATCCTGGCAGTTGCAGATTGCATGATCGGGCCTATTTTAAATGTGGATCGATGGATCATTATATTCGTGAATGCCCAGTGTTAGCTGAAGAAAATCCAGTGCAAAATACGAGATCGGGTAATACTGCAGCTCGAGGTAGACCACCCAAAAATGTGGGTAATGTGAGTGGCAGTCAAAGAGGGACTAAAGATACAGCAGTCAGATCTGAGGCTCGTGCACCTTCCAAAGCCTATGCTATACGCGCACGCGAGGAGGCTTTGTCCCCAGATGTCATTACTGGTACATTTACTCTTGATGATACTAATGTAATTGTATTGATTGATCCTAGTTCGAATCATTCTTATGTGTATGAGACTTTAGTATTTAGTAAGACTCTACTTGTTGAGTCTACTGAGTTTGTGATTAGAGTGTCAAACCCTTTGGGCCGGTGTGTTATGGTTGACAAAGTGTGTAAGAATTGTCCCTTGATGGTTTGAGATTCGTGCTTTCCGGCTGACTTGATTGTTGCCATTTGATGAGTTCGACATAATTCTGGGTAAGGACTGGTTGACTTTACATGATGCTATTGTAAACTGCAAGAGAAAGACTATTGATTTACGGTGCCAAAATGATGAGATTATTCGGATTGAATCTAATGATCTAAATGGGTTACTTGTAGTAATTTCTTCGATGTTAGCTCAGAAATATGTGAGAAAATGCTGTGAAGCTTACTTTGCATATGTGCTTGACAGTAAAGTGGTCGAAAGAAATATTGAATCAGTACTTGTTATGTGCGAGTATCCGGATATGTTTCCTGAAGAATTCTCAGGTTTGCCACCTATTCGAGAGGTAGAGTTTGGTATTGAGTTAATGCCTAGGATGACTCTGATATCCATAGCTCTATACAGAATGGCACCTACTGAATTAAAAAAATCGAAAGCTCAATTGCAAGAGTTGACAGATAGAGGTTTCGCACGACTGAGTTTTTCTCCTTGGGGTGCACCTGTGTTGTTTGTGAAAAAGAAAGATGGAACTATGAGAATGTGCATCGACTATAGACAGCTCAATAAGGTGACTATAAAGAATAAGTATCCGTTGCCACGAATTGATGATTTGTTTGATCAACTAAAGGGAGCCACAATGTTTTCGAAGATAGACTTGAGATCAGGCTAATATCAGTTGCGAGTTAAAGACTCCAACGTGCCAAAGACTATTTTTCGAACGTGGTATGGACACTATGAGTTTTTGGTTATGCCTTTTGGACTTACTAATGCACCTGTTGTTTTTATGGATTTGATGAATCGAATCTTCAGATAGTATCTGGATCGATTTGTAGTTGTGTTCATAGATGACATTTTGATCTACTCCCGTGATGAAACCGAACATGCCGAATATATGAGACTGGTGTTGCAGACTTTGCGAGATAAACATTTGTATGTAAAGTTTAGTAAATGTGATTTTTGGTTAAGCGAAGTCAGTTTTCTGGGCCAAGTTGTACCAGCATCAGGTATTTGGGTTGATCCGAGTAAAATTTTAGCTATACTTGATTGGAAACCTCCGAGGAATGTTTCTGAAGTCCAAATCTTTCTGGGACTTGCTGGTTATTATAGACGATTCGTGAAAGGTTTCTCTATGATTGCAGCCCCGATGACAAAGCTATTACAGAAAGATGTTAAGTTTGAGTGGTCAGAAAAGTGCCAGAAAAGCTTTGATCAATTGAAAGCCCTTTTGACCGAAGCTCCAATGCTAGTTCAGCCAGAATCGGGTAAAGAATTTGTTATCTATAGTGATGCATCTTTAAATGGTTTGGGCTGTGTTTTGATGCAGAAAGGTAGAGTTATAAATTATGCCTCGAGACAGTTAAAAGCCACAAGAAAAGAACTATCTAACACACGACATAGAATTGGCAGCTATCGTGTTTGCATTGAAAATTTGGCGTCACTATCTGTTTGGTGAGAAATTTCATGTTTATTCTGATCCCAAAAGCCTGAAATACTTGATGACTCAAAAAGATCTAAATTTGAAAAATGCTGATGGTTAGAGTTGCTAAAGGATTACGAGCTTGTGATTGACTACAACCCAGGAAAAGCTAATGTTGTTGATGATGCTTTAAACCTAAAATCACTGTTTTCTTTGGGTACAATGAATGCGCATATGACTATGTCTGATGATGGTTCGATAATAGCTGAATTGAAAGCAAGACCGTTACTTGTTCAACAAATTTGTGATGCTCAGAAAGTTGATGATGATTTGATAGCAAAACGAGCTCAATGTGATTCAAATGTTGATTCAGAATTCTGAGTGGATGCTAAGGATTGTCTGAGATTTAGAAATCGAATATGTGTCTCGAGAAATTCAGAGTTGATTCAGATGATTTTGAATGAAGCTCACAGCAGTCGGTTATCTATTCACCCAGGTAGTACAAAGATGTATAATGATCTGAAACAGCTTTATTGGTGGCATGGTATGAAATGAGACATTTCTGACTTTGTTTCAAAATGCTTAGTCTGTCAACAAGTAAAAGCCGAGCATCAGGTACCTTCTAGATTGCTTCAGGCGATCATGATACCTGAGTGGAAATGGGACAGAGTTACTATGGATTTCGTATCTGGTTTACCGTTGACACCGAGCAAGAAAGATGAAATTTGAGTTATTGTTGATAGATTGACTAAATCGGCTCATTTTGTTCCAATATGTACAGACTACTCGCTTGATAAGCTAGCTGAATTGTATGTTTCTCAGATTGTGAGATTACACGGGGTACCTATTTCTATTGTTTTAGATAGAGATCTGAGATTTATACCGCGGTTTTGGAAGAAACTGCAAGTTGCACTATGTACAAAATTACATTTTAGTACAGCTTTTCATCCACAAACAAATGGTCAGTCCGAACGAATCATTCAGATACTTGAGGATATGTTGAGATGTTGCATTCTCGAGTTTGAAGGTACGTGGGAACGATACCTACCTTTGATTGAATTTGCGTACAATAATAGCTTCCAATCGAGTATCCTAATGGCACCTTATGAGGTTTTGTATGGTCGTAAATGTCGTACACTATTGTATTGGACTGAGCTCAGTGAAAACAAGATACACGGGGTCGATATGATCAGAGAAACTGAACAGAAAGTAAAAGTGATCCGTGAAAGTCTAAAAACAGCATCAAATCGTCAAAAATCGTATGTGGACTTGAAACGAAAAGATATAGAGTTTCAGATTGGAGACAAAGTCTTTTTGAAAGTCTCACCATGGAAGAAAATACTAAGATTCGGTCAAAAAAACAAATTGAGTCCGAGATTTATTGGGCCGTATGAAATTATAGAGCGTATCAGACCAGTTGCTTATAGATTGTTGTTGCCACCTGAGTTAGAAAAGATCCACAATGTATTCCATGTTTCGATGCTTTGTAGATATCGATCTGATCCTTCACATGTGGTTAGTCCGTCTAAGATTGAGATTAAGCCTGATATGACATATGAGGAAGAACCGATTCGCATTCTAGCTCGCGAGATTAAAGAATTGCGAAATAAGAAAATTTCGTTAGTAAAGGTACTGTGGCATAAACACGGAGCTCAGGAAGCAACATGGGAGTCAAAGGATACAGTGAAAGAACGCTATCCAAACCTATTCACTGGTAAGATTTTTGGGGACGAAAATCCCTAAGGGGGGAGATTTGTAACAACCCAATTTAGACCCTAGTTGAAATGGTGGTTTTGAGACTATGAATCTGAGTCAGAAAAATATTTTAAAAATATTTTCTGTGTTTATTATATGTCAATTTATATCTGTGAAATTTTTGTGATTTAATTTTATCGTATAGGTGTCCGATTAAATAAAGGGACTTAATCGCGTAAAATGAAAACTTGGTGTTTAAATGTGAAACTGCTTAATTTTTGTTGTCTTTATTAGTGGAGGCATTTATAATGCAATTATACCATTGGTTTTATAGGTGGACAGTAATAGGCATGATATATATGGTTTATTAATTTAATTTAAAAGGTTAAAATTGTAAAAATGGTTAATAACATATATATCATAAAACATAAAATTTATAATATGGTTTATATTATCATCTTCATCCACTGAAACTTAAACAAGAAATAAAAAGAAAAGAAACTGGGGTTCGGCCATTTCTAAGCTCAATACAGGTATGTGTTTAGCTTGATTTTTGATAATTTTTACGTTTTTGAGATTGTTGCTTCGAGTACTAGTAAACCCATGCTTGAATTTCTTTTTTTATTTTGGTGAATATTTTGAGTTATGCCATTGCTGAAAGCTTGTGATTTTTTTTGTTTGATGGTGAAATACGAAAGATATGTTTTAGATTAACATGTTTTGTATTGGAGTTTTTGTTGATTTTGAGTAATTAGGACTAAATTGCAAAAATAATAATTTGAGGGATTAAAATATAAAATAAATGAAATATATGGACTTGTATGAATATGGGTAAGATTCCACCTAACATGGGTGTGTTGAAATTTTGCATGTTTTGTGTTTTATGCAATAGGGACTAAATTGTAAAAAGTATAAATGTTAGGGGTAAAATGGTAATTTTCTCATTTATGTGTTTTTGGACTAAATTGAATGAAAATATGTTTGAATGAGCTTAATTTGAATATGTTTAGATCAAGAACCAAAGAAATCGGATTTGGATAAGGGGAAAACGAAAGTTGTCGACCAGCTGTCCCGTTCCATTTTACATTGACCGAGGTAAGTTTATAAGCAAATAGACGTACTTAATTTTAATTAAATGCTAAGTATATATGCTGAAATGAAATATACAAATTTTATATATGCTATTGCCGAATGTGTTTAAGCTTGGTAACCATGTTCATGCATTCGTTTCGATCGAGTTACGACGTCCGAAAGCCCCGTATGAACCTTAGAAATAGTTAGGATACATATGTCATGATATAGGATTCTGATATATGTGTGCGAGTAAGACCATGGAATCGATATGTGACTCCGATATATGTGTGCGAGAAAGACCCTCTCTGGGACAGTGGCATCGATATGTGGCTACATGTAAGATTACGTCTGGGACGTTGGCATTGTATGATATGTGTGATTATCCGAGTGTCCTATCCAATTCTGAATGGTTCATCGGACAAAGATAAGTTGTGATCGAATGTGTAAAACGAGTTAAATGGCCAGGTATGAACTAATTGGTTACCTACTTGAAATAAGGTAAGTAGTAACTTAATATTTGTTACAAAACATTTGTAATACGAATGTAGGATATATATATATTACTGTGATATGAGTATTCAGTCTTGTGGATAAATAATTTGAGTATTATTGAAATGATTCTTAACTTGTGTATATATGAGCATGTATATTCGGCCACATAGCAAATATAGGTATATGAAGTTATATTTTCATACATGATCTTATGTATTTGGAGTGTATGTGGATTAGGTTTTACAATGATTATTTGGCTTTGGAAATTGTATGTTAAAATATTAATTTGACTATGTAAATATTCGGCCAAGGTGATTTTTATGTATGAAAACATATCAAGTATGAAATTTATATGTTTGAGATTAAATGTGGTAACGATAATGTAATTTGGTTTATTTTAGTTGAATAGATAATATCACTGAGTTATTTATTTGCTTATGACTTACTCAACTATAAAAGCTTACTCTGTGTGTTCATGTTTACTCTATTTTATAGATTTTTGGGTTTAAATTACGAGCTCGGGGATCGTCAGCTAAGCCTATCACACTATCGACCGTCTTCAGTATTTTATAAGCTGAATTTTGGAACTATGGCATGTATAGGCTGGACTATGTTTTAGAATGTTGTATTGTGGTTTATGTATAAAGGCCATGCGAAAATGGCTAACTATTATATTTGAATTCAGTTATGTTAGGTGTGGTCTATGTTAATTATGGTTACAAAGTTGCGTACCATGAATGCATAATATATATGGTAAGTACTATATGCTTTGGAAATGGATGATGATTTTGAAAGAATTTTGGTTGATTCGGTTAGGTTAATTCATAGATGAAATATATATGAACTTAATAGTTATGTTTTGATAAGGTATTACCTGTGATTTGGCATCTTTGGATATATGATTAGGTACGAAAAGGGTAAAAGATTATAGTGGTATATTTATTCCATGGTATATACGAGCTGTGTGTGGATAAGTGTATTTGAAAATTAGCTAGTTGATAAATAAAGATGATGGATATTGACTAGTTGTATTTCGGCATTTATGTTCATGAAATATGAGAAATGGTTTATATATGATTTATTGAGCATGAGTTATAACATATATAATGGATATGCCATACGTTTAGGATTTGATTAAAGTCTTGATTATGTGCTTGCATCTAAATATGGTTGTGGTTGAGATGGTGAGATATGCATGACCTTGATAAAGTATACTATCATATTTGACCATATAGAAATATGTATGTTCGGGATCTTCACAGGCGTGATTACATGTATTATGCCTTAAATGCGACTGGACATAATGATATGTGCAACTGTGCTTAGGTATACATGTGTGGTATGACAAATAATTTACTTATGATATAGATGATTACTAATATAGTATATATGAGACTTGTTTGATCATTATTTAGACCTTCTTAAATGTCATAATTATTGACTGTATGGTTCAGCTTTTGATTAATAATAATGTATAGGTAATTTGTTATGATTTTTATTAGTTGGTTCGAATAAGTGATTAAATAAATTATGATTAAAATCTTTATGTATGTGATGGTGAATTAAATGGTTGAACGGATGGTTACTAATTGAGTTTATATTTATATTTATTATAGATAAGTTGATATAAGCTTATGCATGTTTTGAATGGAATAATTGTATTGAACAGTGTTATGACCAGTAATACCTTATGACCCCAATCCGGTGACGGATACGGGTTAGGGGTGTTACAGTAATGCCTTGTAACCCAATTCTGGTGACGGATACGAGTTAGAGGTGCTACAAGAATTGACTGACAAGGATTTTGTGAGACCGAGCTTTTCACCGTGTGGTGCTCCAGTATTATTCGTGAAAAAGAAAGACGGTTCTATGAGATTGCGTGTAGACTACCGACAGCTCAATAAGATAACAATTAAGAACAAGTATCCTTTGCCAAGGATTGATGACTTGTTTGATCAATTGAAAGGAGCGTCATGGTTTTCTAAAATAGACTTGAGGTCCAACTACTATCAATTGCAAGTTAAAGAATCGGATGTGCTTAAAATTTCTTTTTGAATGAGGTATGGCCACTATGAATTTCTTGTTATGCCATTTGGATTAATGAATGCTCCTGCGATGTTTACGAATTTAATAAACCTAATATTTCGGCCATATTTGGACAAGTTTGTTGTTGTGTTTATTGATGATATTTTGATTTATTCTAGAGATGAGGCAGAGTATGCCGAGCACTTGAGAACTATTTTACAGACTTTAAGAGACAAACAGTTGTATGCTAAGTTTAGTAAAAGCGAGTTTTGGCTTCGATAAGTTGGATTCTTGGGCATAAGTGCTGAACACCTCTTTATTGGACTAAACTCAGAGAAAACCAGATTCATGGGGTTGACTTAGTCAAAGAAACTGAAGAGAAAGTGAAGATAATTTGCAACACCCCTATCCCGTAACCGTCGCCGGAATAGGTAAGGGACATTACCAGACAGACAGAACTTTTCAAATTGATTCAGAATTACAAATATCACATAACATTAATACATAAGCAATCATCAACAATTCATCCCTTATGATGGTCTACAAGACCTAAAACATACTTTTAAGGATAGTCGGGACTAAACCAAACACATTCATAAATTTCAGAACTCAGAAAACTTTTCAATTCTGTTAAGGTCACACGCCCATGTGACCAGGCCGTGTGCCTCACATGGGCACCAGACACGCCCATGTGATCCAACCGTGCCAAAACAGAGTATATATACTGACTTTCACCCACAGCCAACAGACACACCCGTGTGCAATGGCCGTGTGATACTTAGCTAGCTACTGACTTGAGCCCACGACTATATGACACACTTATGTGTCTTAACCGTGTGATCCTAAAGGTTACTGCTTTGCATACATGGCCACAAGGCACGCCCGTGGTTCCTGACCGTGTGGCACAATGCAAGCTTGGTTTAAGCCAACTTGCCACCCCTTTTTGGGTCATTCCTACAAGCAATATTAAATAACATTTATACCAAAATTTTCAGCCAATTCCATGTTTAAAACATGTTTCATTATAACTAAATCATCATCATTCAATAACCTATTCAAATGCATACCAAAACACATTAAAAATCTTATTACAACAACATGCCAAAATGCTCATTTCATAACTCACTTATGGCACCTTCTAACTCAGGCTTAAACTTACCATTTCTTCAACTTGGCACATTTCAAAATAACCATCACATATAAGGCCATATAACCATTACAAGCATACACAATTTGGCATCATAATCCATTTACCAAAACTAAACACAAATATATCATTTTCTAGCCAACTCTTATGGCATAACATATATACATATCAAAGCTTAAATACATAGACATTCTAGCCTATTCATGCCATACTTCAAAATTTTACACTTTTAAAAATACCAAAATGAGTTCGATAGTATGGTGACAATCCTCGACTATCCCCGAGCCTTCAAAAGAGCTACGATAATCAGAAATGCATGTAAATCACATAGAGTGAGCTACAAAGAGCTTAGTAAGCCAAATACAACTAGTCTAACTATTAAAGCAAATTAGAGTAAGCTACAAAGAGCTTAGTAAGCCAAATACAACTAGTCTAACTATTAAAGCATATAAAGTAAAAGTCAATAGTAAAAATTCATAGCCATTTCACAGAGTAATTCATGAGCCCAACCATGCTCATTTGCTTGTATATATGTCATGTTTCATTTCCATGATTTCGTACATACTTCTCATTCATTATTTAACAGAAACAGTCTTTCATATTCAGAAATTTAGTACGATACAAACGTACCTGTATAGATTATACATTTCATATATTCATTCCCATATCCCATACTCTATCATCAGACGGTTCAGAAACGATACCGATACTCATAGAAGGGTACAATGTCGACGTCTCAAACGTGGTCTTACATGTAATTCAGTATCGATGCCTCTGTCCTAGTCAGGGTCTTACACAAAATCAGATACGATGCCGATGTCCCAGAAATGGTCTTACACGATATCTCAGATTAATGTCAACGTTTTTTTAGAAACGTACAGAGCTTTTCAGATACTAGCATATTATCGGAGTTTATTCAAAATTTATTCATCAAGCTCTCAAGGCTGTCCAATACAGATTACAGTTTGTATGCGTAGAATTTAGTCAATTTAACACGTAATTGTAATTTGACTTACCTCGTGCGGATTTCGGACTGAAACGAGTCGACTATTCAACTATTTTGGACTTCCCTCGATCTAAGTCTGATTTTCTTTGTTCTTGATCTAATACAATTCAAATTCAACCATTCAATCATTCTTTTCATTCAAAATAATCCATGAACACATATTTAAGGCACTTTCCATTTTAGCCCTTACATTTTCACACTTTGACAATTTAATCCATTTTTCACAAAATCACAAATATGCAAAGTTCGCCAAGACTATAGCTTGGCTGAATATACATAGCTTCCATACAAGCCCAAATAACATATTTAATTCACAATTTAGTCCTTCAAAACCTCATTTTCACACATTAGCCCAAATAGCTATATTCCATCAAAAATTCAAGAACAAAACATGATAATCTCACATATATCTTTTTTAATCCATATAAAAACATTACAAAGCTCATATAATCATCAATGGCACATTTCATAATCTTCAACAGAAACATAAATTCAGACATGGGTTTCGAAGAACACGAAGCAACGATCACAGAAACGTAAAAATTATCAAAACAGACGAAAATTCATACCTAAATCAACCAAATAAATGACCGAACCCTAGGATGGTCTTCTTCTTTCTATTTTCTTGATATAATCAGCTATATCAATGATAATCATGGCCATTTTCATGTTTTCATTTTATTAAACAACATTTATTTAACCTTTTACTAAAATACCCTTGTATTTAAACATTAATAAACCATTTACTAATATCCAACAAAGTCATTTAATACATTACATGGTCAAATAACCACATAAGGACCTATTAGTCCAAAGCCATTTCAAATATATACATTAAACATGTAGCATGCTAATTTCACCTTTTATGCGATTAAATCCTTTTTTAATACTCAGTACGGAAACAGACAAATTAAATCACAGAAATTTTATAGATGCAAATTCATTCATCATAGACACAGAAAAAATATTAAAATATTCTTCAGGCTCAGATTTGTGGTCCCAAAACCATTATTCTGACTAGTGTCTAAACCGGACTGTTACATAATTTGTGATTATTTGAAAACTGCTTCGGATAGACAGAAATCTTACGCGAATTTGAAATGGAAAGAGATTGAGTTTCAGGTCGGTTATAAGGTATTTTTGAAAGTGTCTCCATGGAAAAAGGTTTTGAGATTTGGTAGAACGGGCAAGTTGAGTCCGCGTTTTATTAGGTCGTATGAGATCACCTAGAGAGTAGGGCCAGTTGCCTATCGGTTAGCCTTACCACCCTAATTGGAAAAGATTCATGATGTGTTCCATGTGTCTATGTTACGCCGTTACCGATCTAATCCTTCCCATGTGATTTCACCGACAGAGGTTGAGATTCGACCGAATATAACTTATAGTGAAGAACCGGTTATGATTTTGGCTCGAGAAGTCAAACAATTGAGAAACAAAAGTATTGCCCTTATGAAAGTGTTATGGAAAACACATGGGGTTGAAGAGGCTACATGGGAGCCTGAGTAGGCCATTAGAAACAAATACCCAAACCTTTTCACCGGTAAAATTTTCGGGGACAAAAATTCCTAAAGGGGGAGAGTTGTAACGTCCCGAATTAGGGTTTAGTTAGAACAATGATTTTGAAACCACAAATTCAAAGTAGAGATAATTATTTTATGATTATTTGATGCTCCATGATATGAATGCATGTTTGTGTGAAATTTTCATGAAGAAATTCTATGCCTAAAGTGTCCAATTTGAAGTTAGGGACTAAATAGAATAAGTTGCAAAACTTGAGTTCTAGAAGCTTTAGGCATGAAATTGCTATGGATTATTATTTAGAGTTCCTTAAATAGTAATTTGACCAAGTTCTAAATTTTTGGACAAAAATGGGCATGAATAGGAAACTTTTGAATGAAAAGCCTTAAAGGCATTTTGGTCATTTAGTAATTAAAAGAATAAAAGGTGAAAAATAAAGCAAATTTTGCTCACCTTTTCCATGTCATAGCTAAAATTCCTAAGGGCTCCATAGCTAAGGTTTTTCAACTTTTCAAGCTTGATAGTAAGTACACCCTAGCCCCGTTTTTAATGCTCTTTACATTTTTGAGAACCTTGAATCATGATCTATCCATTTCTACTATTATTTTTAGCTAGGGTTCATGTTCAAAAACTTACCCATGTGTGACATGCGTCTATTTTTCTGTTCAATGGGAGAATATGAAAATTTGATGTGTGATAAACATCTTTTACAAAGTGATTTTGTATGAAAACACCTAAAAAGGACCTATTTGTAAAAGCTATAAAATGGGTAGTAAATATGTGAAATAAAGAAAAGCGTGAGCTGCTAGGAGTAGGAATATGAATTAGATAGGCTTGGGTAACAAAGAAAATGCATGTATTTTGTTTTACAAGCATAATGACCAATTTGTAAATAAGTGCAAAGTTAGGGGTAAAAAGGTAATTTTAGCAAAGTATGTGTTATGGGTCGATTCGAACAATGTATGTATTAAACAAGATAAATTTGGCATTATAGATCAAGAAAAACATGATTCGAGTCTTGATTAGGGGAAAAATAAGGTTTACGAAGAATAGGTTCGTTTTCATCATTTTGTACCGAGGTAAGTTCATATACAAACAATGTGATGTTATGTTATATTTTCGATGCTTGAGTATTATGTGAATTCAAATTCTTTAATGCCATTATGAGTTATGCTTTGATTGCTCCATAAGTAAGTGATGGGTATTATGGACATTAAGATCGACATTCGAGCAAGCTTGATAGAGAAGTGATATCAAAAAATCCCGTTTGAACCTTAGGAATAGTTTAAGATACAAGTGAGATGTCACTAGGAATATGTGATTTATGAGCTCATGAGATATATGATATACGTTTATGTGGTTCCGGGTGCTGGTCCTGTACGTCCTACCGGTGGCTGGGTAGTCTGGCATGTGTTGTAGATAATTAACAGCTTGTGTAAGCAGCCGATGTAGCTACGTCCTGACCGACAGCTTGTGTGAACAGACCCATGAGTAGCTCAAGAATGAGTTTTTATGTACTATGTGATATGAGGTAGCTTTAGCAACGTATGTGGCACTTATGTGCGAGCTTTCCGTGTATCCAATAGTATTCCGAGTGTTCAACAGGTAAATTATCGAGTAACTTGACAGAAGACTCAAGGGGTAAGTCAATGAGAAGAATGAGTAAGAGATTATGTTATGAGTTGATACAGGTATGTATATCGAACTCATGTTTAATGCTTTGGTATGTTATGAACTTATGACAAAATTGTTTATGTGATGAATAAGTTTAAGTGATTTGATGAAATATAAATTATGTTCATTGTGTAAAATGTATGTTAAATACTTGTTTAGACAGCATGTTATTTGCATATGGACTTACTAAGCTTTAATGCTTACCCCATTCCTTTCCATCTTTTATAATGTCACCAAGCTAGCTCAGGGATCGAAGGACGTCGGAGACTCGATCACACTATCAATTAGACATTTGGGCATAGTTAGTCTCAACATTTTGAGTATGGCATGTATAGGGGACTTGGTTATTTTGTTATGTGTCATATTGATTAGTCAAATGAGTTGGCTCATGATGATATTATGATTCATTTTGTATAAGGCCATGAGATGTGGCTTATATTTGCTTCTCGGGTTGTAACCTTAATTATTTATGCACGCATGCAATGTGTTTATGCTTTGTGATGTGGTTGGTGGTTGCTTGTTGGTAATGGATGTGCTAAATGGCATATATGTTTAATGAATTAATTGGGACTAATAAGCATGACCATGTTCATGGTATAATTGAGTAGATTGAAGTTAGGTTTATAAGGATGAATAAATATGAAATTGGTGTGGAATGCCATATAAAAGCATGATGGTTTGAGCATGTGATATTTTGACATTACAAGTCATGGATTAATCATGATTGTGAGTATTTGAGTGACTAAATATGCTATGTTGTATGCCATCAAAAATGTATAAGTGATTAAGCATTTAATAGTGGCAAATGGCTTGGAAAATAGCCTCAAAGTTGTCCACATGGGTAGACACACGGGCATGTGTCTAGGCCGTGTGTGACACACAGTCTGCCCCATGGACATGTGATCCGGCCGTGTGTCCCCTGCACCCTAATTAGGCAAAATAGAATGACCAGTAGTAAACACACGGGCAGAGACATGGCCGTGTGTCTTAGCCATGTGAAGGACACAGCCTCAGGACATGGGCGTGTGCCCAGGCCGTGTGAAGTCTACACTTAATTTTTGGAATTTAATTCGCTACACGGCCTAAGCACACAGGCGTGTGACTTGGCGGTGTGACCCTAATTGTGTTGATGATGTCATAAACAGAGAGTTACACGGGCGTGTCCCAAGCCACACGGGTGTGTGTGACCACACGGCCTACCCACACGGGCGTGTGACCCTGTTTCATGAAAAATTTTCTAAGTTTTCCCAAAGTTTTTCTATAGTTCTCGGTTTAGTCCCGAACTACTTTCGATGTATGTTTTAGGCCTTGTAGGCCCATATAAAGGACAATTTGCATATGTATGAATAAATTTAATTTGAACAAATTTTATGGCCCGATTTTGTATGTTTGCTTGTGTTTAAATCTAGTTACGACTCATATCCTGTCCTGGCGTCAAACACAGGTAAGGGGTGTTACATTTAGTGGTATCAGAGTTACGATTTAGTCAGTTCTTGGACTACGTAGCATGTGTTGGAGTCTAGCTATACATGTCATACGTAAATTGTGATAGTGTGACGACTCTTGACAATTTTTAATTGTGTTTTTCATATAGTAATGGATCCCAAACGAGCTTTGGCAGATGATGCGGAAAGTAACGCACCAGCCCCCGCCCAAGGGACGGTGCCAAAGGAGAGTTGATCTGTGACCGTGAGTCAGGGAGGAAGAGAAGGGGCTAGGAAAGCCTTTCTACACATGATGAATGCCTGGTATACGGACTCAACTCATACCCCCTCAAAAACCTCAACTCATACCCTTAGTGCCACAAGGTATGGACTTTATGAGATTTCATAGAACCCCTGTTGATAAGATTCGAAAATAAGGGGCGGAAGAGTTCAGAGCAAATGCCGAGGATGATGTTGGGAGAGCAGAATTTTGGCTGGAGAATTCGATAAGGGTATTTGATGAACTATCATGCACACTCGAAGAATGTTTGAAGTGTGCTATTTCCTTGTTGAGAGACACGACATATCATTGGCAGAAGACACTAATATCCGTGGTACCTCAAGAGAAGGTCACATGGGAATTCTTCCAAGAAGAATTTCGAAAGAAGTACATCAGTGAACGATTCATTGATTAGAAGTGCAAGAAATTTTTAGAAATGAAACAAGGCCGCATGTCAGTGACCGAGTATGAAAGAGAGTTTGTCCGGCTCAGCAAATCTGCTCGGAAGTGTGTATCCTCCGAGGCTAAAATGTGTAGAAGGTTTGAATACGGACTTAATGAGGATATTAGGGTGTTAGTGGGTATTCTTGAGTTGAAGGAATTTGTTGTACTCATTGATCGGGCTTGTAAAGTGGAGGAACTGACCAAGGAAAAGAGAAAAGCCAAGGCCCACATAAAGGACATTTTGAATATGTATGAATGAATTTAATTTGAAAAAATTTTATGGCCCGATTTTGTATGTTTGCTTGTGTTTATGTCCGGTAAAGCCTCATATCATATCCTTACGTCAAACACGGGTAAGGGGTGTTATAATACTGACTTATGCCACACGGCCAATTCACATGCCCATGTGTTGGGTCGTGTAGAGCTACTGACTTGGTTTCTAAATAAGTACCAGGGGACACATGGCCGTGTCACCTTACTGTGTGTCACACACGGCTGAGACACACGTCCGTGTCTCTACTCATGTGGACAAAAATAGGCTATGTTTCAAGCCACATTTCTCATCCAAAATGTTGTCAACCTAGGTTCAACAATGCACAAACAACCAATGCATAAATAGGCACTTATAACCATCCAATTTCAAGCCAAAATCATATACTATCAATACCAAAAACCAAAATGCTCATAATCATCCCAAATAGCCATTCAAATTCATACAAATTTCATATCCAAAAATCACCTATTAGACTTTGTGCCTAAATCAATATGCATACCACATTCTCAAATTCAATCATTTTGTACTCAAAATACCAATTCACAACAAGGCATTCACATAGCAATTATAAACCAAATATCAAAGGTCATTTACACATATATACATAACCAAGTATGTCAAAATAAGCTAAATCATATGACTATTGGAAACACAAAAAATTTATATACTTTTTCATACCCGTTTTAACTTAAAATCAGGCTATTTCGGTTAAATTCTTGTCGAAAAATAATTAAATATTATAAAATAATTAAATTATGTTAAAAATATGAACATTATGAATTTTAATTAATTTTATAGTTAATTTTTATTAAATTTGGTTATTTTTTACAGAATTACACAATTGGAGAAAAAGGACTCGGTGAACACTGCGAGAAGAACAAAACTGAGAGTAATTTGAAGTATCGAGGCCAATTAATTTCCAGCCCAAGATGGTCCAGAAATGTTTATTAATTCATAATTAAATTAATTTTAATTTATTTCCTATTTAATTTAGGTTAAATGAATTAATTTTAATTAATTATGAAGAAAGGGCCTAGTGAACCGCACTGGTTGAACCGAATGGAGTGAGCCGAACCAGCCACTAATTGGGCTGACCAGAACCGTCCATTGGCTGAACAAAATCAGAAAATTAGTTGATAAAATATTCTTGCAAAAAGGCCCTTGAAAAACCTCCAAATTACGTTCAAACCCCACTTTTATTTTAGGCTTTGTAGATTTGCCCCAACCTATTTTTAGCAAGGTTGAAAGCTTCAACCTTGCCATGTATGTGGCCGGCCATGGGAGGGCTCTCTTGGCTGCTGAATTTGATATTTTTTAGCAGCCCTCTTCAGCTATAAAAGCCACCCTATGCTGCCCATTTCAAAGCATCCCTCAACATCCCTCATTCCACAACATTCTCTCATCCTCTCTTCACTTCTCTCAAGTTTCCTCTCCATTTTTCCATCCCATTTTCCCTTCCTCTTGTGCCGAATTCATCTGCTGAGAAAGAGGTGTTCTTCAGCCATCTTGGGCAGCAATCAAGGAGTCATAGAAGCCTTGCTCGGCGAAGACAACGGAGACAAAGAACGGAGCAACAGTCAAGCCACAGAGAAACACTGGATTTGCTGTCTGTTCCCTTTCTTTTTAATTTTTGTTGTTTTTATGATGAACATATCTATGAAAAATATTGTTGTTGAAATGGTTATTTTAATCAATTTATCTTGAATTTAATTCGTGTTGGGTTGATTATATTTTACCTACTTGAATTATTAAAATAGTGTTTATGCTGTTATAGGCCTCAGTAAATGCTTGATTAAGTAAAATCATGCTTAGGTCATTTGGCATTATAAGTGTTTAGATAACTAAAGAATTAATTGTTTAAACGGATTGAAATTGCAATTAACGGACTCAGTACTTAATTAGTGCATGTTTAATTCTTCTAAGGTAACTGAAAATTAAATTAGCATTGTATTTGGCGATACATATGCCTTGCATAACTTGCAAGATTGTTGTGATTAAATTGTTTCAAGGTATGGCTACTTTGTTACTTCACATAATCTTTTACATGTTTATTGAGTTGAATTAATCGGTTGAATCGACATAGGAATATGCGAGAGATAATTTAATTCAATAAGTATGTATGTGCGATAGCATGTTTACTTTATTAAATCTGTTTAGTCGGTTGAATTGGCATAGGGATTTGTTCAAGAGATAAATGGAATTTTTTTTAATTAGTAAATATGTTCATAAGTTAGCAAATTACTGGGTTGCCGTGAATTTATTCATAACGGCATAAGCACGAATTTAATATTTCTAAGTTAAAAAGCTATAATTAATCCAACACAATTATATCATCTTGATTAAATCTTAATTGAAATCGTGCAGTAGAACTCTTTTATTTTATTTAAGTTGTTTGCTTAGTTTTAAAATCTTAGTTTCTAAATCACTCTTTTCAAACCAAAATTATTTTTACCTCACCAAAGTGTTTTAATTAATTTCATAATAATTGCTTTTTACAGTCCCTGTGGGTACGATAACTCGACATTTACTTGTCACTTTATTACTTGTTACGATTGTGTACACTTGCACCTTTCCACCGTTCCAACTATACAGGTAACCAAAACATAAATCATTTACAAGCCAAATCATTTGGCTATATACATTATAAACATATAGGCCATATTAACCACAACACTTATACATGCCATATAACCAAGCACACAAGTTCAAAAGTACCAAAACGACGGTTGGATAATATGATGAGATCTCTGACAACTCCCAATCCAAGCAAGCTTCGAAATCACTATAAAACACGGAAAAGTAAACAGAGTAAGTTATTAAGCTTAGTATGCTTATATGGCTAATAAGTATAACTTACCATTCATTCACAATTCAAGTAATTTAAAAATAATATGCTACAACTCAACTTAATCACAAGGCTAACATCTATTCATCCACATAGTAAATCATGAAACTCACAAATTTCATGGATTCAATTCTCATATGGTTTATGTACATACCTGCACTGATACGTATCAATATTTTACCCTTTAATATTATTAATATACCCATTGAACCATTTGGAATAATATCGGATACTAGGGAATCTCGCACCCTAAGTGCCAATACATGGTCGAAACCATCTCAATCTCATATTTCATATGTAAATGCTTATCTCGAGCTATCACCGGGTCTGCTCACATAAGCTAACAGTCAAGACGTAACTACACGGTGCTGCTCACACAATCTAATGAGTAACCGCAACACATGTCGAAAAACTCAACCACCGGTAGAACATATACACCAGCACCTAAAACACAATAACCCCTAATGACATGTCATTTGTATCCTATCTATTCCTAAGGTTCAACCGGGATTTCACACGTTGCCAAATCTTCATCAAGTATTTCTGTGAAGTTGTATTCATCAGTAATGTAATAATAAAGCATTTAATAGACAATTACCTTAATGCTTATTAACATACGAACTTACCTCGAATTTACACAGAGAGAATCGAGCTATCAATCCACTATTTTGTTTTTCCCCCGATCTAAATCCGAACGTTGTTTTTCTTGATCTATATATTCAAATTTAACTCATTCAAAATACATTCTATTCAATTTAATCCAAAATTCATATTATGGAAATTTTACACTTTTACCCCTTATATTTTAACATCTTTACAATTTAGTCCCTAGCTCATAAAAATGCAAATTCATGCAAATTCATTTCAACCCATATTAGCCAAATTCTATTAAGACTTATAGCAGCCCAAAATTTTCATTATTTCACACATTTCACCATGAATTTTACACATTTTACAAATAAATACCTAATTTGCAATTTCAACCAAAATCACTTAACAAATGTTGTTTATCTAACAACAACAATTCATTTTATATCATCAAACATCAAAACGCATACACATTCATCAATGGTAAAACCCTAGACTTTTAAAAATTTTATAAATTAGTCCCTGGGCTAGCTAGATTAAGCTACAATGATTCTGAAAACATAGAAATCATTAAAAACGGGACAAAAATCACTCACCAATTAAGCCTCAAAGTAACCGAACCCTAGTTGAACAAAAATGGCTTCCTTCCCTTGGATATTCGGTTGAAGATGATGGTAAAAAAAAGATGACACTTAGTTTTGTTTCATTTATTTAATCTTTATTAACTAATTTACTTTTATAACCTTTTAAAATATTACAAATTTCAAATAAACCAATCTCATAAATGTCCACTAACACACTAATGGTTTAATTACCACTTAATGACCTCCACTTTAAAGTTCTATAGCTATTAGACACCTTTAGCTAATAGAACTCAACTTTTACACTTTATGTGATTTAGTCATTTTTATCAAATTGAGCATGCAAACGATAAAATTTCTTAACAAATTTTTATACGACACAACTAACATGTTGTAGACATTAAAATAATAATAAAATAAATATTTTTACCTTAGATTTATAGTCTCAAAACTATTATATCGATTTTACTGAAAACAAGTTGTTACATTGCTTTTTTCCAAAAGTTTATCATTTAGCTCTTGCAGCTCATCTCCATATATAACTAGCATAATAAAATAAAATAAAAAATCTGGATTTAAAATCTAATAAAAAAAGAAATAAAATCATTATGTTTTCAACCTTAGGGAACCCATTTACCTTGAGCGTATCAGCATTTATGTCATGGGACAAGCTTAATGGATCAAACTCTGACTCCGAATTTTGATAAATTTTCTTCAACATCTTCATTTTTAAAAATTAATTTTAATTATTAAAAAATAACTTTATAATTTATAATTTTAAAACATTGCTAAATAAGTGTTGGAACATACCTCTATTGTATAGGCCCTCCTGGTGAAAAAAAATTTCCTATTGATTTTTTTTTAAAAAAAAGGGGGAAAATACTATATTTTATTAATATTATTTACCTTTTTTTGCGTTCCTCAAATGACAAATTTGACAGTCTCTTAAGAATACTACTTAACCCACTGATTTGACCATTTTAAAAAAAAAATAGAATAGAAAACTAAAAATAAAGCTAAAATAAGGAAGATGAAACTAAAATTTTAATTGTAAAATAAAATATTATTATTAATGCAGATAATGATGATCAACATCACACAATATAGAAAGTTCTTTTGCTTTCTTAAGAATTTCTGTTTTACGCTTTGAATATTTTGCTTGTTGCTTGTCTTGCTTTCACGTCTTCCAATCTTTGGATTTTTAGTTTTTTTTCTTCCCATATTTGTTTTCTTTTTACTTTTGTAAATTCCTTTTTCTAATTTTCAAAGGGAAAATCAATGGTGTTTATATATGTAAATAAGAGTTATAATTATTTATGATGTAATTATTAGGAGAATCTAAGCTTATTTAAACTAATTAAATGCCATATGATTTTTCAGATTTGTTAAAGCATTTTTGTTCAATTCAATAACCCATATTTTGCCAAAAAATTTCAATTTCTTTTCTTTCTTCTTTGATGTGTTTTACTTTCCATTTAGAGAATAGGAAAATTGAAAATAAAGTACGTGCAATGATGGGACCACATTGGGTGATTTTTTTCTCCCTCCAACTCCCATTTCCATCCCATATTTATTTTAGGTTTATATACCTTAATATTTAATTTGATATTAGATCAGATTATATGATTGAATAAATATTTGAAAAATATATTTTCATAATAAAATTTAGATAATTAAAAATAAATTTAAATATTAAATTAAATATTAAAATCAAACTCAAATATAAAATAAGAATAAAAAAATTGTACCAAATTTAACATTGTATGAAATACCATACTAACCTATTTATTATATATATTTATATTTGAACTTGATCTGCTTCAAATCTAATACAGCATTCAACTTCATAATTGATTTCATAATAATTTTTCTGCACTCCTAAAATTTTACAAAATATTTTATGTTAAACTCTTCCATCCCAATTTAAAATTAGATGAAAATTTAATCACTTATATATTATTTGAATTGCTTTTTAAGCACTAAACTTCAATATGTTATGATATTATTACTAATGTTATCAATTTATTACATTTTAGAATCTAAGATGTCAACGCTGTAACAGTAAACTAAGGTGATACATTATATCACCATTTCAAGAAACAAACTTGTATGCAAAATAATGTCAAACTGTCCGGCATGAGGAATATAACAGCTGAGAAAAATTTAACACAACAATACCGGAAAATTTTAAGTTATCTTTATGTCTCGTAGAAGTCGGGCAGCCATCGAGCCGTATCTTCTTGCATACCATTCACTAAGCTTCCCATCAGGGAGTCTTGTCACCAGGAGATCATCAACCGAAGAACTAATTTCAGTCTCGTTAACTTGGTCGTCAATTCCCCAATCCGTTTTCTCCTGCTTCTCTGTGCTAACAGCACTGTCTGCCGTAACAGGTGGGGGCTTTAGTCCCATAATGAAGAGTTGAATACTCGGATGTTGGTACTTACTGTCCATCTGCATGAAATAAGTAAGAGTTCCGAAACAAACAAAGTTAGAAGAATAACTTATCCGAGGCTCAAACCTGTCGATAGAATCAAGAATAGAAGAGATTTGACATGTTTCGCTAGAAAATAAAAGAAGGGGGGGGGGGTGTCCTTGAATTGGCCATCAGAATATCAATACACATTTATTAACCAAAAATGATCATGCCGGCTGTTCACAGCAGTGGCCTCTGAGTTGGCATCAAGAACGACAGAAAATAAATCTTGTGCGTTTCATTTCACATTCAAAAAGTGGATAAATTGTGTACCTTGGCTTTTGAGACAATCTTCACTTCAAAGAAAGTTTTCCAGGTCAGAAGCATCTGCTCGTGGACACTAGTAGAACGGATCTCATGACCCAACTAAACAAAACGTTTAAAGCAACAATGAGTTCCATCGCTGAATAAATCAATTTCAAACGGAAAATCAGAAAAGGTATCCTACCATAATTGTGGTTTTGGGGCCTGATAATGCGATAATTGTCTGCAATAAAGGTCCCACGAGATGCTCCGCGTAAACCTTAAAAGGCAAAATCAGTACACCACATTTGCAACTATTCCACAAAAAGCGTTACGTTAGTACAAGAATATATGCATCTGGAGAACTTACAACATCTGTACCAATAACATAGTCAAATGGTGGACCAACAGCTTTTATATGATCTTCATTTCCCCAGTCCAACTCCGCGACCTTAATTGATCCAAATGAATCTAAAATAATCATGCTACCAATGTGAGATAAAGAGTACAACCTGTCATTAATTTCTACAATAGCATTGCTAGGTAATTGTCAAATAATTCTGCTATTACTTAAGCCAAATTGTTCAGTCAAGATTTGTTATGGCACATTGGTGGGCAAAAGAAAAAATATATATGAAAAATGAATCGTGTAAACTAAATTAGAAGAGCTGAAAAAAGGGCACCTGAACAAGAATTCATCTGCAATATCCTTGAAGTATTGCGTTCTAAGTTTCTCCTCAACAATGGCACAACCTCGATTTGGTCTGTAGAAACTACATCACATCCCAGCAATGCCATTCCTGGAAATCACAGTGGAGTCAGATTCAGCACGGTCCAAACAAATAATGCAGAATCATAAAAGACCTCCCCTATAAATATAACCTGGCCATGAGTGTTAAATGTACAGAATTAAAAACTCACCAAACCCCGCTACTCCACAACCTGCTCCAAGTTCAATAACGCGCTTTCCTTTAAGTTTAGACGGGCAAAACCTTCCCTTTCTGCAATTCTTTTCCTAAACAATGAAAGAATTTTGCACCATGAATTTCAATACAGAAGAATAGTTGGAAAAATTTTAAAAATACCTTTTGTGGTGTAAAACCGGGAGACTTTCGGGTCAAAACAAGCAAAACCTTATAAACTGGGTACAAATTTTCACAATTGGTACTAGATCTATATCGCCAACATGAAATGTGAAAGCTAAGTGCTGTACCATCGGAAATATGGGTATTTAACTATCAACATCAACTTAAAATCAATTCAAAAAAAGGCCTCAGCATCAACAACTTGAATATCACTAATATAGTTAAAGAGCCACAATAAAGATTAAAATGAATACCAGAAATTTGGCGAACACCATTGATGTGTCCCAAACTGTTGTTCCTAAATGTTTGGAATTAGGATCCTGCCACAATTGTAGGAGACAATATGATAACTACAACTAAAAACCTCAAAAAAAGAAAAAAAGAAGTACTGCACAAGAGAAAAGAAGAAAAATTACCTGAGAGAAGTGTAGTTGATGACCCAATACTTCAAAAGTAATTACGGATGTACTTGGAGAATTCAACCTAACACAAAAAATTAACTCTATATTTAAAAATTAAAAAAAAAAACCAAAAATTTCTTTTTATTACAACAGATTGCAGGAAACTAATGATGAATGGTATTTTACCTTTCAGCCTCCATTTGATCGACGATAAGCAAAATTCCAAGACTCGAACTTTTAACTCAAGACAATCTAAAACTTCCAAATGCTTGTTATTAACTATATTAGTTCTTGAATCCTCGATTACCGTATGAATCAAAGTTCCTTTCTCTCTGGGTGCGTGAGATTTTGAGTTTCAGACTGCTATGCAATGAAAATCTTAAGCCTTTTCCCTTTTACTCCTTGGTTATGGATGGGGCTGGCTGGCTTTGTTTTAGCCAATCCCAGGCTAAATCAGCCCACTCATTCAACTAAGAAACAATTTGGGTTCCTTATGGCCCATGGAATTTGTGATCTACCAGCCCATAGCTTTACTTTGTCACTAAAACAAAAGTAATTGCAGCATATGTTCACAAATTATAATCTTGATTTTAAAATGATTTTTAAACTTTAAAAAAATTTAATTTATTTGTAAAGCATTCGTATCTTATCAGTTAGAACTTTTCATCTCTCTAGCAGAAACATTGAATGCTACATTGAATATGATATAAAACATATTCAAAATGTTTGAATCAAATATTAAATGCTACATTGAGTATGATATAGAACATATTCAAAATGCATGAATCAAATTTTAAATGCATGCACTTATAGCATAATTTAAAATTTAAAGATAATTTTAGGATAAAATAAAATAAGAAGTTTATATTTTGTATCACAACTCGAGCTTTTTATGATTTGAGATTGGTTATACCTCAACACTATAAACTAATAGAATTTATTTTTCTTTTGCCCATTCTATTCCTATACGTAAAATATAGCAATAGATAAGATAGGTATCTACCATTGCTAAACAAAACATTCAATTACGACATAAATATTATCATATAATTTGAGTCGCATGCATTTAAGTATCATGCTAATCACATAGTGTATTACTATTGATACTGGAAACAATAAGGAGGAGAAGGTGGAGGAGGTAGGTCTAGTTCACTCGTACAAAGGAGAAAGTCGGTAATGGAAAGGTAGAAAGAATAAAGATAGGAGGGTAAAACTAACTTTAGGACAAGAGGAATAAGAATAATATCATTTTTCTCTCATATGTTTATGTAACACCCCTCGCTCCACCCGATCACCAGGTCCAATCTACGAAATGATGTAATTTTTGCCAAAGCAACTACAGTCGAATAACATGTAATGTAAACATAAATCATACAAACACAACCAAAATAGATCATAAGTCATCATATACAACCTTTCTCAGGTCTATACGAGCCTATGTTTGCTTTAGAATTAACCCGGAATCACATTAGGATTAATTTGCAACATTTTCAAAATTTCAAAATGATGTCACAATGTAAGGAGTTCCTTATTACACCGTGGCCCAAAACTCAGATCTCGTTGTGACAACCATCACTTGACGTCATGACGTGAACTTTGTTTTTGGCACAAAATAAACCTTTTGGCACCTACTTCAACCAACCAAATCATTTTTCACATTTGGTGCACTTAGCACAACATTCCACATTCATAAAACATGCCATAATACATACCAAAGAACCCACAACATCATTTCAATTCAATATATCCGACATGTATTCATTTGAACAACAAAACATAATAAATTTGCTTAATCAATTCAATATAATCATCAATGAATTTTACCATTTCTTACCGTCACATTTACTACTGCATTTCATACTCATCTTATAATTTTAAATGTCAAAGACAAAGTCACACAAGTTACCAAAACATACATTCTCACATTTGAGTATTAACACTTTATGTTTCACACATTAACTGTAACACCCCAAACCCGGCCTAGAAGTTAGGCCCGAATTCGGCGTGTCACATTGAAGCGTGACTGTAAAAGTCATGTTTTAACTAACATCTTTCTTAGTGTTTAAAGAGTATTTTTTGTTATAGATTAAAGTGAATGGAAGCTGTGCACCAGGTAGGATGCCGAAAAAGAGGAGGTGAGTCAATTAGACTACTTAAGTACCAAGCTCTCCATGGATCCACTCCTAGACATGCACACAACCATTGCCACACTTTAACTGAATGATTGTTCAGGAAAAACCATTTCGTTTTAAGCCATTGAAAGCACTTGTTAATTTTTTTTTAAAACATTTTCGTTGCGGAAGCTTTGTCTTGTTTCAAGATATTTTAAAATCAGATAATTTCTTTTAAAAACGTGCCCTAAAGCTATTCAATCCGAAACCTTTAAATCCATATCATGCCTAAGCTAATAATCATACTAAAGCAATTAAAAATAATTAAAACGTCCTTATTACAACTTAAAACCCGAAAACATAAAGGAAGTAATCTAGAATAAAAGTGAAGGCATAAACACTTATTTTAAACAGTCCACATGGCCACTCTGAATCCCCTCCAGCTCCAAGTCCACCGATCTAAGGCTCATCTGCAAAGATAAGGAAAGGGGGGTGAGTTTGGAAACTCAGTGTGCAACAAGTCCCTTTCAGAGCCCAAACTAATACCAGCAAACTGGGCCTAAGCCCTAATTCAGTCTCGACATATACTGGGCCGAAACCTTTCGTTTAACGGTTACTGAGCCGAAGCCTTTTCATAAATCATATCACTGGGCCGAAGCCTTTACTATAATCGGTATGGCCCATAGGCCCATTTCAATATCACATATAATACCAATGAATGTATGCAAGCCCATTTGGGGAGACTACTCAACCCACCATCCGCTATTTTCCACCCGTACCAGCTAAGCTCTCCATGTGGGGAATAACTCAACCCACCCGACCAAACTCTCCTTTGGCAAAGACTGTTTGCTTTATCATATAATTGGAGGCCTAGCCTCTTTTAATAACAGGGCAAAGCCCTTTTTGATAAACCTGGGGCAAAGCCCTTTCCCGAACCAGGGCAAAGCCCTTTTTGCACTTCCTCCATTTATATCAAACCCAACCCATGCATATAATGAGTATATCATGTGCATCTCATAACATATCATGTGCATATCATGTCATATCATGTATATCAAAATCTCATGCATCATATTCATAATTAAACCCTAGGGGTATAATGGTCATTTTTTACCTAGGGCACAACAGTCATTTTCCATATTTTAGGGGTAATTTCGTAAATTTACCAAATATTATGGGTTTTCCACGATCATTAACAATTATCAACATTCTCAAGTGTTTAAACAGTGATTTTAACGCACTTTATCAAATTAGGGCTTTTTGGCCCAAAACCCGTAATGGGTCCTACAAATGCCAATTTAGCCCTTTTAGCCTACTTAACCCAATTTTTACAACAGATCTAACCGTATTAACATGCAATTTATCCAAGTTCCATTTTCTATCAATTTTACCCAAATGGCCCCAAAAGCCCATTGGGCCCAATTTCAGCCCATTGAGGCCCAACTTACCGTCGTGCACAGAATTGCGCTCTTACCTATTCCATTGATCCAAACACCGATCATATCATTTTTATCGAATCTAAAACCGCATGCAAAATCTCAAGTTCCCAAAATGCCGAAATTTTGGCATTTCGGCTTTTCTACGAATATTAGCCTAAGCTACTACGAGGTTTCTTACACACCTGTTTTGTGACGACTGCCACTGAGATCCCTTACGATGTCCTACAATTGATTACCACAATTCTTAGATTGCAAACCACAATAACCAATCCCAATATTCACCTACCATATTCGAACCTTGCCCCTAAAGCCTTTAGAATCTTACCTTTTTGCCGAAAACCGATGACTCGATCTAAGTCTAGTTGTTCCAAAGATCCAAGCTTCGATCCAACCTAAAATTAAAAAGTAACAGTATGCCTACCTTGCAACTTGAACCCTGGACCTTTAATTCCTTCCCAGGCGCCATTTTTTTAGGAACTTAGTGGCGCCACCTTGCCACTTTGCCAAGGCCTTATTTGTATCATAATTTACCACCTCAATTTTAAAAGCCCATATCACCAGAACCCTCTTTCTCCAAAATTAAAAATTCAGGAATTGCCTCGAATTAAATTTACTCTTGGGCCTTTTTCCCACACCATAACCCTTCGTAATTTATTTAATTACATACTAAATAATAATAATAATAATAATTAAAACATCCAAATTGTTCAGGCCGTCTTCTACCCGAACCTAGACTCAAGGCCCATTACTCCTAGGCCCAAAAATCGGGGCGTTACATTAACCAAGTCCAAAGCAATTATTCATCCAAAGTAAACTCATATAAATATAACACCTATGTACATGCCACATAACTGAACTTTAGAATGTTTAAAAGATTACCAAATTAACAATAGGATAGTGTGAACTTCTCAACAATTCACTTGACACATTTCGCAAGTTAGCAATCTATAGAGAAAGGGAAAACAATGAGGTAAGCATATCAAATGCTTAGTAAGTTCATAGGCATTAAACTATAACTTATTTCAATAATAATTTAATACGATAAGCTACTGGCTTGACAAGTTTGCCTGAACATGGAAACCACAATTCAACAAGGTGAGTTGAATATATATTGTATCATATAGTGATTCAAACATGCAATATTCCAATCCACTTATAATCAAGATTTCGCTGTCATTCATGTAATCAAACAACATTTCATTAATTTAATATCAAATTCATATCATTTCACCTATTTATCAATAATACATATAATTTCAATATAATGGAAGTCACTATTTTATTTCATTGTTTGAATTCTGAATCGAATTTATAGATTCACCACATTTCCATATCGACCCTCCGAGTTTGTATATTCGGTTTACAAGATCTTTCACATGCTATCGATATTCATATATCATAAATCAGATTTGTATTACCAAGTTACATTATCAATTCAATTATATATCAATTATCAATTATCACATTTTATACCCCTATTAACATGGCTCGGACTCGAACTGATACATGGATCCAACCAACACACCAGTTTGGCACCCAGTGCCTCATCGGACAATGCCGAAGTAAATAGTTTGTGCCTACCCCGCGCTCATCGATATAACCAAAATAAAAGTTGTGCCCAACACTCATCTACACGTAGTCAAAATAACCCGTACATAATCTATCATATGGCATGAAAACTATATCTGACTCTACCCGAATAGTTAATAGGGTAATCAATAATCCAATTTCATTATAGGTTCAACTCTCATTTTATTGATTTCAATATCACCAATTCATTAATCAAGTTATCATGTCATACATATATAGTATAATTTATCTCAATTTCAAGCCAATTTCACCAAGTTATATTATTTTCAATTTTACTCAGTTTAGTCCACTTTCTCGATAATCATTCAACTATCAATTCATTAAATAACTCAATTTAGACAATTTATCATTTCCTTACAATTTAGTTTATATCTCACCTTTTGTACCAAATTACAAATAATTTAAATTACTATCTAGTATATAAAAATTCATAATTCAAGTATATAATAATTTAAACACAATCATACGATATGAACTTACCTAGTCAAAACAAAAAATAACCAAATCTTCAAGGACTAAATAATAATTTCACCTTTTTTCTGATTATTCCCGGTTTTGTTCAATTCTCGATCTATACAATAATTCAATTCAAATTATCAATTACAACCCTCTTATTCCATCAAATTATAAGAAAATATCAGCTCAATTTCATTATTTGAATGCCCCTACAATTTTGTATTCTATTCAATTTAGTCCCTAAAACCGAAATTGTCGTAACTTTCAAATTTGAGCTTCGATTTTGAAATCAATCCCAAATACATTCTTCTATGACCCTCTAAAATCCATAATTATAGAAATTTTATACCAATTTTGAATTATTTACATTTTAGTCCCTATGTTCAAAACTAACAATTGTCACTTTACAAATTAGTCTTTTTTCATATCTAAGATTAAAATTTAACAATTTAACAAAAAGTTTATCAAAAAATCATCAATGGTAACTTTAGAAACTTTAACAGCTTTGCAAATTGATACATGGTCTAGCTAAATCAAGCTCCCACGACCTCAAAAATATAAAAATTACAAGAAAATTACTAAATTGAACTTACCAATTCAAAGCCAACAGTTTGAGCTTCAAAACATCATTTTCTTTTTTGGTTTCATGGAGAAGATGAAGATGACCATAAAATGTTTGTTTTCTTTCTTAAGTTTTGTCTTATATACTAATATATATTAATTAATCCTAATTAATTTAATTAGAGATAATTAAGAAATTCTTAATAATAATTAGCCAGTTTGGTGGGTTCCAACTAATGTCCACTACCGTTTGGTCATATTATTTTGGTCTAATTTCTTAATTGGTCCTTCGATTAATTAAAAATTCATAGAGATTAACTTTTATAATTTTTACAATTTAGTCCTTAAACCTTAATTAACTATCCATTTGACACAATTAAAGGACCAAACTTTAATATAGTTTTATTCTAACCTAGTAAATATTAATATTTACAAGCTCAAAAATTGGAAGTGGGGTTTGAAACCTGCATTTTTCAGCACCACTAACTTTTAGGTCGTTATAGCTTAGGCCTATATAGGGGTTATCCCTTGTCTCATAGCACCACATGGTGAGTTGTATGGTTATGCAGACAAGTTAGAGGTCATGTTCCAAATGTGCACTGTTGTTGCAAGTTGGTTGTCATTATGGTACATGTTGTGTGTCCCACTTGTGTCATAGATTGTATTGCTCTATCACTGTCGTACTTAGTGTACTAGATGACAAGTGGGCCTATGCATTGTTTAGCAATCGGTCCTAAGTAAGCAGGCCAAGGAGTGAGTTATCTTGGAGGGGTTCAAGTTGAAGTGCTTGCTGGTTTGCCATGTGCCCTGTGGTAATGGGTATAGCAATTGCCTCCTCTTGATCAAAGGGTAGGTTATAAAGTGACTTACCTCAAGACCCTCATGAAGGTTGAAAGATATGTTAAAGGTGAGGTCAATCTTACACTTATGAGGGCTTGCGGAGGGGTTCCTAAAGAGTTTTGTGCTCTAATGATTTGTGAGGTGTTGTGTGGTGCCCTAAACCCGTCCAGGACAATTTGACCCTAGTCCGAAATGTCACATAAATCACTTATGTGACCACATCGCAAACCACCATTCACACCACAACATTTTCATGCATAATTAGCAACAAAACAGTTCAGGATGATCATACAGACCCTAGAAACATGCTTATAACAAAATCATCCAAAAGTCATCCAAGGGCAAAATCATCTATAACACCCCAAACCCGGCCTGGACGTCATGGCCGAATCTAGCGATGTCATATTGGAGTGTTTTTTGTAAAGTGAAATTGTTAAAAACTCATTCTCTATTAAACCTTTTTGAAAGACCTTGAAGATGATTTCAAGGCTTGTCATTTATTTTCAAAATGTAAGTCGTTTGTCGAAAATTAATGATATTAAAACGTCGCTATTTATTTAAAAACGTTGTTTCTTGCGGAAGCTTTTGAAACAGGTTGCATAATTGTGACGTTTGAAAAGCATTTATCTTTTGAAAACCCATGTCCTACTGCTAGCAGATATAAATCAGTATAAATAAAACCCAAAATTAAAAATAGACAATTTAAAGAGGCCTTACTACAAAACAATACCCAAATAAAACTACTTAAAATAGACAATTTAAAGAGGCCTTACTACAAAACAATACCCAAATAAAACTACTTATAAATTAAAAGACAAATATGGAAGCGTAAGCTGTTGTGTGGCCACCTCCGAGTCCCTCGTAGCACCGATCTGCCTAAGAATGGGGATTACCTGTACAGTTAAACAGATGGGTGAGTTTACGGAAACTCAGTGTGTAATCCCAGAATAAACAAGCAGTCAAACATACAGTGAACAAATATAATCTGGGCCTAAGCCCATTATCAATAGCAGTTCAGTTCCAGTTAGGGCCTTAGCCCAATACTGATAATAGTATCGATGTGTAGCAACGATGAATCGATGCGAGAATGAGTTCAAACAGCATGCAAGTCCTACCCAACCAGCCTCTACACTCCACTCCGTCCAGCCCTACACTCCATGTGGGGATAAATCAACCCACGCATCCCTACACTCCAAAATAGCACCGGTTGCAGCACTAAACAGTATTTGCAGCGAAGCTACCAGTATAATAGGCTTAGAGCCATCAGTGATTTTGATGAGATTTGCCAAGACTGAGACACTTCCTCCAATCATATATAAACCCATCCCCATGCAATGCATCATACAATCATGTCATGTCATATCATAAAATCATACATACATCCATTACAGTTTAAATAGCATGCCAAAATATAAACATACATCACATAGGGGCAAGCAGTTATCTTACCATATAAGGGAAAAATAGTCATTTTACCACATAAGGGCAAAATAGTCATTTCACCACATAAGGGCAAAACAGTCATTTTACCACATAAGGAAAAAAATGATCATTTTATTGATTAGGGATCCAGGTACACTTGCCGACCCAACAGAAGGTCATAGTCGTCTCGGGCGACCTATGCAACCTTAACAGTCAAACAGTAAAAAATGGGCCCAAGGCCCATTATGCGCCCATGTGGGCCTACACGCCCGTGTGGCCCACAAAGCCTAAAAATGACTTTGGTTGTGCGAACTACATAGCCTGGCCCAATAATCTCCACATGTCTGTGTGGTTTACCCGTGTGGGGCCCACACGGCCTATTTTGGCCCAACGTGGCCCATAGAGGCCTAAACCCATAATTTTGCATTCGGATTATCGCACGAGTGAGTGCACACTCGTGTAGGGTTAACGATCACCTATTCTGACTTTTGTCGATTTACGTTTATAGCAGTGTGATTACACACCTGTTTTCGAACGCTTGCGAATAGTTCCCAAGTACTCCAACCTATATTCAAACACCATACATCATTAGTCCCTCTATCAATAGGATTAATCAATCCTTTTCTATAACACTTATTAAAACGGTTTCTTAACACTTTCCTTGGTCTCTCGACTGGGGGTCACTCTCTTAATCTGCTGCCAAAGACTGGTTCAACTTCTTTTTAAAAGTATCCTACAATCCAACCAAGATTTAACAATCTAAACCACATATTAACCAACCAAAAGATTGTACTAACTACATAAAACTTATCGAAAATGCCAAACCCAAAATAGGAGAAAAAATAATCGGCCCACACCCTCAACAAAAGCCGAAAGCATACGATTTGACAGAAGCAAGGCTAGCACAACCACACCCCTAGCACAAAATGACAGCAAAGGAAAATATTAGAAGAAAGATCACTACAGTAGAACTAAAATAGAAGAAACCATGTGCACCCACCGATTGCTTAAAGAACAATTGCCAAATTGAAAACAAAAATAGAGAGAGGGAGAAAGGAGTATTCGGATATCATAATAAGATGAAATGAGTGGGATATGTTAAACTAAAAGAATTGAGAGAGAAAGAAAATAGGACATTTGGCCAGAGAGAAAAGGGAAAGAATGTTTGTTAGAGGAGTAGAGGATGAAAGAAAAATGAAGCAGAGTAAGGCTTTATGGACAAATAAAGTTGAAATAACAAAATGAAAAATACCCGAATGGTCTCTAAGCAAATATCAGTCCCAAAAAGAGAGGAAAACGAAAGGTGAAGAAGCAATAAAACTAAAGAAAAATTCGGTTCATTAGCAACAAGGGAAAACGATTGCTAAAGGAGTAGAGAGAGAAGAGCCCAAATCAGTCAGTAGGGTACTGAAAATGAAGGACAAAACTGAATGGGCAAAATAAAGAGTTCTAGAATCATCCCCAAGCAGAGTTCGGCAATCCAGAAATGCAGAAAAGAACAAAAAGCTGACACAAAACAAAAAATAGAGAGAAACAATAGCCTAGCCGAATTCTTGGGAAGTAGAAGTTCACAAATAGCACAACTCTTCCACATTTCAAATTCCACATTTTCCTCCCATGGCCATCAGTAAAAATAATCTCCATTTGCACAAGCAGGGATTCGAACTTCAGACCACTAGCACACTCCACACCCCACTATCCACTTGACCAGTAGGCCTATTCTGTCATATTTTACCCATATTTAATTAAAAGCTTACTGCCTAGAGATAGTGCTTATTCCTTTAAAAACAAAAATTTTGCACAAGCTAAGGCTTGAACCCAAGACTTCTCAGACACTCCCAAAATACTCAGAACACTTAACCACTGAAGCAAACAATCAGTTGTGTCACTTTCTTGCACAACTAAATATTTATGTGTCATTTCCTAACTGTTCTCATGCTCAAGACCTAATACTTCTAGGCCCAAATTCGGGGCGTTACATCATCATTTTACGTTCAACATATGAGAACATTTAAACACCAAATTAAACATATAATCAATTCTCAAATTTCTATAAAAATCATTGTTTGAAAGAATCAATTTAATCTGATAAATAAAGCTTGATTAGTTTTAAAAATAAAGGTTTTAGGGGCTAAATCATAAAGGTAGTAAAATATTCAAAAATACCATTTTACAAAAAAAAAAATATGAGTGTATTTAAGAAATTAAACATCTGAAACCTAGTCATGCAAAATTTCAAAGCAATTCATAACATTTTAGACATCCAAATTCATTACATACAACCTAGGACTAAATTGCAAAGGAAACAAAAACAAGGCATAATCACTCAATGTGTCATGTTGTGATGATACGAACGCCACGTCACAACGTGATTTGGAAGAGGCCCCTTATCATGATGACGCGAATTTAGGCGTCCCAACATCGATCCCTCATTGCGACGACACTTGCATTTTTTTACAAAAACAGCCTAGCGACCTAGAATCGTTAAGTTTAAACACTACCTAGCACATCATTTCGTGCATTTAGGCCAATCTCTCTATAATAACATGTCATATAATGTACATGCAACATTTACAACATGCTCAAATGCATTTAAACATTCACTAGCAAAATTTGGCATCCTAAGTAATTGATCATGCTATTATGCAAATGCTATCACCATAATCATTTACTCAACATGCTATATTTGCATATCATGTATTTCCAAGAGTCTTATATGTTCATTTTATGTCAAATGATTAATTTAAACTAGTCATAACCTTCAGAATGCAATTCAAACATCTAGGCTTCAAACATCATCATGCATATTCCAAATCATTACTCACTAGCATCAATCATACAAAAATCAAAATTCAGAGCCTTTAACAACAGTCCATATAGTCCTTTTTTTTTCACAATACTAAATAGAAAAAATCTATATCCCTCAAAAACAACCCACATTGCCTTTATTAGAGATTTTAAAACCATACACATACACAATCAATTTTCCTTGAATAGATCACTTTGCTTGCCCACTTTTCCCTCATCTATTGAGATATTTCTCTACAAAATTTTCATACATGAGTGTGAGCTTATCAAAGCCCAGTGAGTGCTCAAGAATACCATAATTAAACACAATATCAGAGGTTAAAAGAAAACTTACTAAGAACAATCACTCATGACACCTTCAAGCATAATTCAAACATTTCCACATTGATATATTGGCTTATTGAGATTCATAAAACACATTTAAACAAAATTTAAACACATTGGATAAATGGATCTCCAACACACCAATGACCCAAAGAGTCTAATATGTCTCATACAAGTGTAGCATAAAGCTAACACTCTTCAACACACTAATATGTCCCAATGAATAGAGCTTAGCTTAACATTCCATTATCTCTCCAACATATCTTGGGGCCTCAACACTACACAAAACACATAAGCAAGTACTCAAATCCTATGGTATGCCACTAAATCCAATGATTTTAGAAAAATTACAAGGCCAATATATCCATATATACACAATTTAATTACTGTTTTATGCACACTGTCACATGTTCATGTTCACAACACTATCATATTCACATTTAATGCACTTACAAGTGCCATTACAATGCTCAATAGCCACAATCACATTCAATTTCATATGTGTGCATAGAAACAACAAAGCTCATCATATACTAACATATACACATAACACTTGCTTTAATTGCTCATCATGTATTACATATCGCATCACATATGCATTATTTGCTAATTAAGGTAGGATCGAGTAAAAAAGCTTACACTTAGAACTTAGGATAGGTGTTTAGGCTAACCTAAGCTCTCAATTAACACATGGAATTGTGCTTACGAGTAGTAATCCCGGATCACTCACTAATTAGCTTTCACTCAATTATTGAAAGCTTAGACGAGCTTCTCCTTGCCCTTCGCCTTACTCGTAGAAGGCTCCGTGATCTGCCGTAATTTGATACATCAAATTAGGCTCTTCATTACACTTAAAGAGTTTATTCTCAAATAAATTATGAGTTTTTTCTTTACTTTTTTATTTTTATTTTTGTTGTTAATAAATTATTTTTATTAGTTTTAAGCCATTTTTAGACCCAAATTGACCAATCGTGCCATTGGGAACATAACAAGTGGATTGAATGTTGTAGGGAGTCGACGTTGGCCCAAACATGAAGAAAACATCACTTAAAAGGGTGTATCATGATATTGAAGCATAAGTCGTGATACCCTTGACAATGCTGGAATGAAGAGAATCAAGGCTCGCTATAGTGATATCGCAATACCAAGTAATCGATATCGCGATATCGAGACATCCCAAGACCACTCATTTCAAAAATATCATGGGTATCATGATACCCAAGCCTAGGCATCATGATACTACTACCTTACGAGTGAATAAACTGCAGGGGCAATTTTATGTCCAAACAAGCTTAAGTCTATTTTTCATTTAAGGGCAAATGGTCATTGTTCGGCTAAATGTTAGTAGGCTATAACTACAACTTTATAAGCTTCTCATGAGAGATTTTTTAGGCTGATAGTTTCCTTTAGTTTTCCATAGTTTTAGGGTTAGGTTTTCTTTTCTTTTCATTTTAAGATTAGGTTTTCTCTTTTCTTTTTAGGTTAGATTTTAGTTTTGTTATTTACTTTCTTCCTTATTGTTAAGGATTTTGTAAACAAGGATGGACAAACTCTTATACTTCAATGGAAATTCATCAATTGAATAAGCATTTTCTTAAACCCTTTGATTTCATTTTATGCTTACAATATGTTTGATAAAATGCTTGTTTAGAATTTGAGTTTGAGTATGTGTTAAATTTGTTGGAAGGATAATTGTTTGGTTGTTTGTTTATTCGCTTAAGTTGATGTCTATTCATGATTGATTAGTTGTTCGATTATATCGAAATGCTCAATACATTAGAATTGATGCCTCTAGCAGAAAACCTAGATAAATGAGACCTAGAGTTGAGGTTATTCTAAAATAGTTTAATATAATCGTGCCAAATAGTGAGACTAAGAAGTAATATATATGCCTAGGTGAGACCAAGAAGTAACCTTAGGTAGTATGTTTTAGTCTAGGATGAGACCGAGAGAAGATTCCTAAAGCAATATAATTGGTATAGGTTCATTAGTTTAATTAGCACTCAACTAATCAATCGACCATTGTTTAATCATTTACATTATCTAAAATATTAAGAAAAAAGTTTAGCTTACTAGTTTAACTTTAGTTTATAAACAATTTTATTTGGACTTACAGTAATAATTTCTAACTCAATTAGATTAGTAATTACTTAACTTGTAATTAACTTGACAAACACATTTAACCACTTGGCAATCCTTTGGGTTCAAACCTTGGGACACTCGAGTGCCCCATTGACACTACAAATATTTCAACTGACATTATATGCTTACAGTTAAAATCGTTGTTCAAAAAAAGGTTTCCAAAATCTTTAGTTTTAACGCGCTCGTGCGAGCAATCACTTTGATGGATCCGACACTTTAGAAATACATTGAACACAATAAAATATGGTCATTTATAGCCACAAACATAGCCAAATATTAACAAAAATGTAGATCCATCCACTTCCTTTTTAAACTAAAATTTTGCCTAAGTTATCGAAACTTTTGGTTTTCTTAACCGATTCTTATTTCTATTGCTTAAACGTGCTTCTAAATATCTTATATATAAATTTAGAATAGATATAAATCAATTTTAACACTTATAATATCATATTACGATTTTTCAAAAAAGTGTCTTTCATGAGCATTCAAGAGGGAAAACCATCAATTCTCAAAAATCCTTTAATGATCTATCAAATTGAGTTTAAAAGCATTATTAATCATGTCAAAATAAGTTAAAAATCATTTAAAAATAGTGATTCACCTTAGACATCCGAATTTTACCAGTTTCAAGCTCAATTTCAGCTTAAAACTTCAGATCCATAGAGATCTCATTATAAGTGATCAAATATTGATTTGTAAAAGCAACAAGCAGAAATATCATCAAAAGTCAAAATTTAACATTGTTTGAAGAAGAAAAATGTGTTGTAGCTTTAATTCGTTGAAAAACCTTTGAAGAAGAATAGGAAAATTGATGAGAAAAAATGAGTATTTTCTGTAAAATTGAGAGAAAATTTTGTGTTTAGGAGGTGATAAAATCAATAAAATCAATTTGTTTGGCGAGAAAATGTATAGATTTGGATTCAAAAAAATTTTCCAATGAGAGAATTATGAGAGGGAAAAAGAAACGTGAGTTGGTTTATAAAGGCATGAAAAAAAACTAATTTTTAAAACTTGGTGAAATTACTCTTGGGAAATATTCAATTTTGACCCTTTTTTCAAATTAGTATCTTTTCAATTAAAACACCTTTTTCTTAATTATTTTTAAATATCATTTTATTTTTAAAATTTGTTTTAAGGCGATTACTTTTTAGACACTTAATTCTAATTTTCCAACCTAATTTTAGACCCTATTATTATAATATTTTATCCTTATTAGTTACTTCGAATCTAAGTTCAGGACCTAAACCGGCTTCCCAAACCACTAACCCGAAACTACTACTAGATCAAATTTTGGGATGTGACATGTTATGAAGTTGAAAAGGTAGCTTCTTGATCATATTACGTGGTCAGATCATAATACGGAAAAATGACTTGTATTAGTAGATAAACCTAAGCATGTCCTTAGTCTAATCGAAAATAAGCAAACCAATTGAAAGACTAATATATCATATATCAAGTCCAATTAGAGAGATACTTTGTCTTGAGTATCGGAGCGGATGACTCCCAAAACATAGAAACATAATGTAGTTGTCTAAACTGGCAGTACACTAAGCAAGACCCAAGAAGAATAGATCCTAGATTCGTTTGTGGATTTATTCACTTGTGGCATTCATAAGTATTGTCACATCCCAAAAATCGGGATAGGAGAATCGAGTAAGTAAATCGGGGGTTAGTGAACCAGAAACTGTAATTAGATTAGATAATTAAATAATTAGGAATTAATTAAATATAATATTAAAATAATTAGAATTAATAGTTTTAGGTTAAAAAATTAAATTTAGGTGTTCGGGAACTAATTTGGTTAAAACAGATTTTAAAAACGAGGTTTGATTTGAAAATAATTTTGAATTTGGTTTTAATTTAAAAGTAAGGACCTATTTGAAAAAGGAAGAAACTGAAGGAAGTTAAATGGGCAATGAACCAATTTTTAAAAAATGGGTTGTCTATTTAACAACCCCCACATCTCCTTCCCTCTCATTCTTCATCTTCTTCAAAAATTTGTCAAACACCAAATCAAAGCTTTTCTCCCAAAATTAGTTCATTCTTTTTTATTCCTAAGCTCTCAAACACAAAATCTCTTTTCAATTTTGAAGAACTCATGTTTTCATCCTTAAAATCCTCAAGAGATCTTCATACATATTAGCTTGAATTAGCTCTATAGCTTGTCAATTTTGAAAAATTGAGGTGAGATGCTAACTTTTTATGATTAAACTAAATGAGCTGTTATTTCAATTCGAGATTTAAATGATTTAATCAAGATCTCGATATATCACTTGATTTTCAGTTGATTTTTTGCTTGAAAATGGTAGATCTCATATTTCTTAGCTAAGCTTTGGTTTTAAAGTGATTTCTAACTCATTTTGATCTAATTAAAAGGTATTTAATCTTAATTTAACAAATCCTTAATGAATTTAAGCAAATTGAATGTTTTCCCTTTTTTAAAAGATCATATAAGCTTATTTTTTCGAAAAATTTAAATCGGTGTATGAAGTTTAAATTCAAGCTTAGAAATGAGATTTGAGTGGTTAAACACCTATTTCAACAAAACTAGTTAAAATTTTGGTATAGAGGTTAATTGGCTTTAATCTATGATTTTGGAATGATTTAATGTTGTTTTTTATGTTACTAATGCCTTCGTAATGTGTTTGATGTGTATGAAAAGTGTCAATTCATTTGGGAGCCTCTACAACCATGGACAAAAGCAAATAGAAGCTTACTTGAGCATGGTAGTTGAAGTAATGGTTGCTAAGGTGTAACACCCTTCACCCATATTCAACGCCGGAATAGGGTTACGAAGCATTACCGGACTTATCATACATTAAAAAAACATTTCATATACAACTTAAACAATTCATATACATTTCAATCACAAAAAAACATATTGTCCCTAATACGAGCCTACGATGCCCAAAACATGCATTGGGAGTGGTTCAGGACTAAACCGATAACTTTGAAAACTCATAGAACACTTAAAATTTTTTTCTCAAAATAGGGGACACACGCCCATGTGGTCCGCCCGTGTGTCTCACACGGCCAACAGACACGCCCGTGTCATAGGCCGTGTGGACATTCGAAATGGGAGCACATGGCCATGTCCTAACCTGCATTCGACCTCGTGTAGCTCTCTAACTTGGGTCATACGGCCAACACACACGCCCCTGTGCCTTAAAAATGGCCATACACACCCGTGTGCCAGGCTGTGTGCTAGGCCGTGCCAATCCTGTAAGGTATACTGACTTATACCACACAACCAACTCACACGCCCGTGTGTGAGGCCGTGTGGAGCATACTGACTTGATTTTAATTTCAACACTAGGGGACACACGACCGTGTAACATAACCACGTGTCACACACGGCTATGACACATGCCCGTGTCTCTACCTGTGTGGACAAAAATTGGCTATTTACAAAGCCATTTTGCCACCCAAACTTGCATGTACCTACACCACATAATTTGGCACAAATACATAGCATCAAAAGACATTTCAATTGAACCAAATCAAGCATAGCTTATTGTTGGAACACTGGTGCCACCAAGGCGCAGCGAATAATTAAAACCCGGTGATCCAAACCAAGGATCCATGTGTAAGGAACGAATCAGGGTGATAAAAAGGTTTCGAATTTACCGAAACTTCAATCTGAGTATACAGCGACACCTAGGCAACAGGAATGCTGAACCACTATCGAACCAAGCCGCAACCTTTTCCGATGTCGGCCTCTACGTAGTCCACCCGATTGACAATGAACGGTAGAAATCCCAGAAAACTATTTTCAGAGGGTATTTTGCTAAAACGGCTGCTAGACCACTTTTATATTTTCGGGCTAGTTATATATATATATATATCTTTTTAGGGTTTTTTTTTTACCCTTTCTATATATATCTCCCTCTTAATTGGTATATATTTATAACGAATTTTAATTCATTAAAATTAATCTGAACATAATAATTATCATTCAAATAAATATAATAATGTTTAACCGAAAAATTATAATTACATTAATTACAATAAAGATTTCGGTAAACTATATTTATTTAAACTTATATCTGAACTAAATTCATATATCAATAAAATTTATGTTCGATTATGTGTACAACATCCTTGTACATAAATAGTATGTTCAACAATTTGATTGCCCAATTAAATTAATTCTATAATTAATTTAATTCATGTGACAACCAAGCAATATACCAACTATGTTTTACCTCGTTCATTTCAACCATAGGGTGTGACCCTATAGGTTCTTGTATCGCGTTAAAAGTAACATTAGAACGATTCTAATGTTACAAACAACAGTGGCATCTAGCAATGCATCAATGCTACCTAAGTTACAAGAAGTCATGATTCGACATAACCTTTTGTTATTTAACCTTTCATGCATTCATCCTTAAGTCCTATATCTTTGGAATGGACACAAGTCATGGAATAGTCACACTTGCATAGTCCATCCCATGTTTCTTGATACCTCGAGTAGACTATGATACACAAATAAGTATGACATCTCATATCAACTTATTTGAGCATGGCCATGCATTTCTAGCCTCACTCAATCAAGTGGCCTGAGATATTACTCCCATTATGTAGGAGGGACTTATCCTATATTGATCAACTATATCCCTCAACATAGATTGTGGTATATCCAACATCAGTCTTTATAGAACAACGATTCATGATGTGTTTGTTTGACTGTATCAAAATATACAACTCACGATGTTGGGATAAAGATGATCTCAAGTATGAGGATCATATACATATTAATCACTATGAGTAATGTTGTGACAATTACATAATAATCCAAGAAACATACTCATAGCGGGTCAGTCCAATATGTTGTTCCCTAACACACATATTCATGCATTGATTCTGACACTCCATATCAATGACAACTCTTTATCATCAATCAACTACATGTTAGTCTTGATGCATTATTATTGTCCTAGCCAATAACAATACTTGACTAAGGATATTTTGAGAATAATCATATTATTCTCAAGACATTATTATAAAATAGTTTATTTATGCACACAGAAAAGAAACTGGAATAATAATGGCAACGCCTTATATTAATAAACATGATAAACCAAGTATGTTATTACAACCATCTCGTGATTGATCTTTGGGCATACTCTTACACTTATACCATTTCCGACACCAACTATTGTAAAACATAATTATCACATTATACCATCTAAGTTCATACCAACCTTTATCTTCTCAAATCATCAAAATGACCATTAACAAATATGCATCATTTAACCTAATTTTCCAAGCAAACCAATATCCACAAATCAACCATTTGATACACATAATGCCTAATACCATTAAGCATTACACAACTATCATATACCTACCCATGAACTCACAAAGCAAGCCATATATATATACATGATTCAAACATAACCAAACAACCCAAAATGAGCTATCACTCATGGCTATATATGTACAAACAAAAACATATACATTTACAAGCCAATTCAAATGGCTAAATTCAATTCCAACACAACCAAAATGACCAAAGTTCCTATACATGCAATATACTTAAAACATAAGCTCAAAAGTACCAAATTGATAGTTGGATAGTGTGACGATGTCTTCGACGATCCCCGAGTTCGAGCTAGCACACGTAAAATTAAACAAGGTAAGCTGTATAGCTTAGTAAGCTCATATGAAATAAACTCAATATTAATATGAATATACAAATCATCAATTTGAACATATCAATATGTAATTCATGTAACTACCAAACCTTTCATATTTTCAATCATAATCTTATATATGAACTTCACAACTTCTTCGATTTAAGCTTATACGGTTCATGTACACACCTGTACCATCTCGTATCAATCTTATACACAATCACGTCTTTCATTTACTCATTGAACCATTCGAAATACTATCAGATACTTAAAAGTCTCGTACACTAAGTGCCAATATCATGGCCCAAAGCCAACTCAATCTCATATATCATATACTGCTCACACTAGAGCTATCAATGGACCTGCTCACACAAGTTGTTAGTCGAGACGTAGCTACACGATGCTGCTAACACAAGCTATCAAGTATCCGCAACACATGCCAGTATACTCAGTCACCGGTAGGATGTACAGGATCAGCACTCGGATCACATAATCACATTAATCTCCTAATGACATGTCACTTGTATCCAAATCTATTCCTAAGGTTCAACGGGATTTCGAATGTCGAATCATCATCGAATCAATGTCGAACATATCCGTAGTCTCGTAATTACAATTTATGCAATATCAAAGCATTTAAAGTACATTTATAATGAAATTTATCACATATGAACTTACATCGAATGTAAAAATGACGAAACAAATCAATCAATCGAGTACTTTGTTTTTCCCCCGTTCTAGATCCAGATTTCATTTTTCTTGATCTATATAATATCAAATTCAGCTTATTAAATCATCTCTTTATTCAATTTAATCCAAAATTCATTTTAAGGTATTTTTGCACAATTGCCCCTAATGTTTCACATCTTTTACAATTTAGTCCTTATTTCACAAAAACACAAATTCATGCAATTTAATCACAACCCATGCTAGCTAAATTATTATTATACCCCTATCAACCCATAATTTTCATTTATTTCACATTTAAACCCCTAAATCTACACATTTCACAATTTAGCCCCTAATTTGCATTTTCATTAAAAACCACTCAACAATACTTGTATATCTATCAACAAGCATTCATAATCTATCAAGAAACTTCAAAATACATGCTTATTCATTAGTGGCAACATTTAAAATCATTAACAATTTTGCAAATTAGTCCCTGGGCTAGCTAGACCTAGTTGCAACGATCTTAAAAACATAGAAATCATTAAAAACGGGACAAAAATTGTACCTTAATTAGCTATTCAAGCTTGGTCGAATGAAGAACACAATAATGGTGTTTTCTTAGCCCTATTTTCTGTTGAAAAAAGAAGAAACAAATATGATACTTTGTTTTATTTTACTTATTTTAACTTAAATTTTTAAATTACTTAATTGACCTTTATTATAAACTAATAAAAACACTTAATGCATGTCCATATTTGTCCACTCATGTTTAAAATGGTCTAATTACAACATAAGGACCTCTAATTTAAGATTCCATAGCTATTTAATACCTTTAACTATTAGAACATCACTTTTGCACTTTACGCGATTTAGTCCTTTTTATCAAATTGACCAATCAAATGATAAAATTCTTCCATGAAAATTTCACACAATAATATTATCATGCCATAGACATTAAAATAATAATAAAATAAATATTTTGACTTCAAATTTGTGGTCCCGAAACCATTGTTCTGATTCAACTAAAAACAGACTGTTACATAAGGTGAGTGGTCCGATATACTGCATTTAAACTTCATTGCGCAGGCTAAGCTGACATATGTGAACCCCTACTTAATTAATATGTGAACCTTGATTTCTTCTGGTGCAAACCATTGCAATTTTGTTTAAGTGTAGGGTATGCATGTTGTGCGATTTTAATGAGCCAAATGCATGAATTTAAAATGTGCATGTAATTATAGGAATAAAATAGGCAAGTCGTAACTATAAACTATGTAATTTGATGTGAGAAGTGTGTGAAATTGTGCACTTAAAGGTTGCATGTGTGTGCATATTAGTAGGTGTGAGCAGTTGCATGAGCTATTGTACTAATAAATAGGTATATGTATAATATAAATATGTGTACATGGTCTTGTTATAAATATAATATATAAATATGAGTAAAAGGTCTTTCTATATACATTATACATATATATGTGTGGGTTTTGTTATATATATAAAATATATGCGTCTATGGTTTTATTATATATACAATATATATGTGTGTAGGGTCATATTATATAATATATACATGTGTTTAATGATTATATATGTGTATAGGGGAATTGATTTATATAATATATATACACGTATATAGCACTTGGAATGTGCTGAAATTTGATGTGACATTGGGGTTTTAAATAGATATGTATATATAATATATATTTAATCGTCTTTTTATGTATATAATATATATGTTTATGGGTCATAAAATATAATATATATATATGTGCGTTTGAGGGTCATGTTTTATATAATATATATGTGTAAAAGGGTCTTGTTATATATATAACATATATATGTGTATGGTTGAGTTTTGTAATGTTTGTGAATTAATATAAAAATAATATAATTTGCTATAAAAGTTATATTATTTACGAACCATGCTCTATTGTGAATTGTGAATTGCGAACTATGTTACAATGTGTGATATCTACTTAATTGCAAGCCCTATTATACTGAATATTCTAAATGTGTTAAAGAGATAAGTTGGCATTGTGACTTTATGGAACCGTTGGATATAGTTGGCATGCTAGAGGATTGTGAGTCCTCACCCTCATTATTAGGATGGGCATTGTGCCTAGAGATAGCGTTGGAAAGATAAGGGAATGTTAAGCATAGCTCCATTCGATGGAGATAGCGTAAGGCTCTATGAGTCAGGAGTGTTGGAAAGTGTGAGCATTCGTGCTACACTTATACTGGAGACAGCGTAGGGTTCTTTGAGTCCAAAAGTAAGGCGTTACAAGGAGATTCATTTATCCAATGTGTGGTGATAGAGTCCCTTATATGTTTCATAATCACGAAAATGTCGATTTATCATTATTTAAGCTATATGAGTTACAATGTGGTATGAATGAACTGTTACATTGTATGAACTTTTATCATGCATGAACTATTATTTTATGCAAACTGTCTATTCTATGTGAACCGTTTAATTCATGTGAACTGTTATCTTGTGTGAGTTGTGATAAAAAATGAATCGTTTAAGTATGTGTAACAGCCCGTTTTTAGGTCAAATCAAAATAGTGGTTTCAGGACCACAAATCTAAAGTTACAATATTTATTTTATTATTCTAATAAGGTTTACAGCACGATAGATTAACTATGTGAAAGTTTCATAAAGAAATTTTACTGTTTAAATGCTTAATTTGGTAAAAAGGACTAAATTGCGTAACGCATAAAAGTTGAGTTCTATTGTGTAAAAGTATTAAATAGCTATGGTTTATTAATATGGAAGTCCTTATTATGTAATTAGTCCATTTATAATGTAAGTGGACAATCTTAGACGTGTTATAGTTGGTTTTCTAATGTTTATTAAAGGTTAATATAGTAAATTAGTAAATAAGGTTAATTTTTAATTAAACAAATTGTATCATCTTTTTCCATTATCTCTTCATCACCGAAATTAGAGAAATAAAATAGCCATTAGAGAGTTTAAGGTTCGGCCAAGCTATTTGTGCTCATCTAGGTACGATTTTTGCTCGGTTTTTAATGATTTCTACGTTTTCGAGCTCGTCGCAGCTCAATCTAGCTAGCCCGTACATTAGATTTTGAAATTTCTAAAGATTTTGAGATATGCCATTGTTGAAAACTTAGGTATTTTGAGGTTTCTTGTTAGAGTATTGATGATTGTTATTAGATATACAAGTTTTATAAAGTGATTTTCGACAAAAATGAGAATTAGGGATTAAATTGTGAAAGATAAAAATGTTGTGGTTGAAAATGTGAATAAAATAAAAATATGGACTGCTATGAGGTTAAGTGAAATTCGGCTATACATGGGTTAAGGATAAATTGCATAAATTTGTCATTTTGTGTAAAAAGGACTAAATTGCATAGTAGTCAAAAGTATAGGGGCAAATGTGTAATTTTCCAAGTATATGTGTGAATTGTATTAAATGGTTTCTGAAAATATTGAATTTGATAATATATTTATATTAAGATAAACAATTACCGGAATTAGATCGAGGGAAACGAAAGGTTGACTAGTAGACGACGGTTATACGAGTTAATACGAGGTAAGTTCGTATAATTAGAATCAAACTTTTCTATACTTATAATTGTTGAATTGAATGTATATAATTGAAATACTTAATATATAAATGTCTTAATGATATATTGTATTCGTTATCGAGTTCCGTTTGAACTATATGAATTCATTGGATACGAGTGACGTATTACTGAGATTACCGTATTGGTTGAGCTCTTGCATTGTTACAGACTCACCACAGCTCGTAAGAACTTACTGTTTCAGCTCATTGGAGCTTACCGGTTCATCTTGAAAGAGCTTACTGTTCATCTTAATAGAGCTTACCGTTTCAAGCTCAATAGAGCTTACTGTTTATCAACTTAGGAGGAGCTTACTGATCATGACTTGAAAGAGCATGTATGATGATGAATTAACAGATTACTGTTATTGTTCACTCAACTATCCTTTGAAGTTCTAATAAGTTCAACGGGCCTACATAATGTCATATAGATAAGTTACAGTTTATAAATGTTATTAATGTTATACATGATATATGAATCCAGAAATATGAGAAGCATTGTATTAATGTATGATTTCATGTATGTTTACAATAACTAACATTTGATGAATACTTGTGATTAGGTGTTGGTTAATTGAATTGGTTGCATATTTATATTGCTTTGATTATGTATAAATGGTAAATTTAATTCTAAATTATACGGGCTTACTAAGCTATAAGCTTACTCTGTTTCTTTTTCTATGTTTTATAGAGGTTCGTTAGCTCGCTCGTTCTGGAAAAGTCAGAGTTGCACGTCACACTATCCAATTTTCGATTGGTATTTTGAACTTGTGAATATATGTAAATATGGCATGTATAGGCTAGTTTAAATGATGTTAGTTATTATACTTGACAACTTGATTTTTGGTATGTTTTTGTGTATAAGATAAGTCATGTGATTTGGCTTATTTGGTATACTATTTTGGTTGTATATATGTGTGTTTGAATATGGTAAGTTTTGGTATGGAAATGTTTGAATGAAAATATGCAAGTAAGTTATTGATATGCATTTGTTAGATGAATGGATATTGTATGGTATTAAATAGGTAATTGCATAACAAGTTGAATTGGTACATATTGTCTATGAAATGGTTATGAAATGTTTGCCAATTGGGTTATGAAATGTGGTCTAAAATGATTGTAAATGCTTGTGTTATAGGGTGGCAAAATGGCTTTGCAAATGACCTATTTTTGTCCACACGGACAGAGACACGGGCGTGTGTCTCAGCCGTGTGTGACACACGGTTAAGATTCATGGCTGTGCTTCCCTTGGGGTACCCTACAAATTAAGTCAGTATACCCTACAGGTTTGACACCGCTTAGACACAGGTGTGTCTATTGGCCGTGTGTGTCATACGGATTCACAAACGGGCTTGTAATTGACCGTGTGACATAAGTCAGTATACCCCCTAAATGGTACATGGCCTAGCACACAGGCGTGTGAGGCCATTTTGAAGGGCACACAGGTGTGTGGTTGGCCGTGTGACACAAATCAGTATGTATGCCTTGTTTCCATATGATCTAAGACACGGGGCGTGTCTACTAGCCATGTGAGACATACGGCCTATTCACACTGGCGTGTGATATTTGAAATGTTGAAAATTTTATAAGTTTTTGAATTTTTTATATGTTATCAATTCAGTCCCGAATGCTTGATTAAAGTTTTATATGCTTGATTTAAATATATAATGAATGTAAATGAGTGTTATTTACTGAAATGTAATGTTATTTGATAAATTATCATTCTAAACTGATTTATAAGTCTGGTAATCCCTCTTAACCTATTCCGATGATGGTTACAGGTTAGGGGTGTTACAGTATGTTTATTGCACGTAACCTGATTGATGTGTTTATTTGTAGTATGATTGAGCACTTACTGAGTTTTCATAAGCTCACCCACTCTTTTATAATATTGCAATGACCTAGTTTGTGAAGAGGTGTAAGATTAAGTCATCTAAGTGATCCAAATCGAGGCTATACCTAGGTATGTCGTTGTGTTCCCAAACCCAATGAGCAAGACAATGTGGGACCAAATTATGGGATCTAAAATTAGACTTAGTTATAAATGTCGGGTTGTAATTGGACATTATGGACTCTTTAATTGGTTTAATTTGGAACTTTTATTAGTGCTTTAGATAGATGATTGAATGGTAGATTATGATTGTTTGATGAATGTTTTGATTGATTGATTGACTAACTTGAAAGTACAGGTGGAAGAGCCGTTGAACATTGAGGTAAGACTTAGATGTTAAAGGTGTGTTTTAGAAAACAATTGAATCTTTAGTATGCATGAATGTAAACTAAGACTAAATACGTAAATTGTTAGTTACCTACAAACTAATTAAATGAAAACTTTTATGAAATTGTGTGTAATGTTTTTAATTGATCTTCCGAAGGAAGACTTAAACATAAAATCCTATAACACTATTTTCAAATCTTGTGAAATGGATTTTTTCGATATTTTACTATATTACGATTTAAATCTAATTATATGTTTTTAAACAAAATGGTTTTTCAAGTCCCTATAAATAAAGCCCTTTTAAAAATGCCCTACTGCATGCATGTATGTTTAACTAAAGTTTTCGAGGTAATTGTCTGCTAAATATTAAATATGAATTAGTTGTTGATTGTTGATCAAAGTAGCGCAACAGAAGCATGATATTAGGTTTTATTAAATATTTCATGATTAATTGTGTGGTGTAATTGGTTGATTGGTGTGTTTTGTAGTGGTTCAAACGGAGAGTCACTTTGGTGGCCAATGTGATGTTCGAAATTCAGTTCGGACCGTCCCGACCGGGTTTGGGGTGCCACAGGTATGACATACCTTAATCTTGAGTGAATGATGGCAAGCGACCAAACTTAACATAAATGTAGCCACTGGAGCCATTCTAAAAAGGGAGAAATTAGCACTACTTGGTGAAATAGGTTCTTTTAAAATCAATTTCAAACCTATATACACGTGGCTTATATAGTTTGATGTAAGTAAAAGCCTGAGTTCAAATACATAATAAATTGAAAACTAATGCATGAGGTATACAATTTCTGTAGTATGTAACATCCTTCACAATAAAGGAATTCATAGCCCAACTAATAGGTAAATGATATCATCTCATTGACATTACATGATACATGAAAATTAAATGTGGTCATGAGTCATTTGTCCTTGTGATAAATGACGCAATGACTATTAAATAGTAATTAACTTTTTTTATGAAGAAATATGTAATGGCTACCATGAGATAAAATAAGATCATCTTGGGAGAATGCATTTATCCTAAAGAGATTAAGGTTATCTTATGAGGGTAACACACTAATAACAAAGTCATTTGACGAGTATTGATTGAGTAGCTTTCATAATGATATGTAACTAGGGATGGTTCAGTCATGGTAGATTATAATATTATAGTGGAATGACTTCATTATGAACCCACTGAATAAGGAAATTAAATATATTTCCTCACAGATTCTTTTACGGTAAAGTCATCATGACTTTGACGAAATTAGAATCAAGTTTAGAAAATTATTTAATCGAAAATTGATTTAATTAATTTGATCAATTTAATTAACTAATTAATTATTTATTTATTTTGGAAAATAAAAAACAAAAATTGGGTTAAATTAAATTATAAAATGTTGGGTCAAATGTTCAGGAAATACATATAATTAGACCTAGTAAATGAGAGGCCCAATTTTTGTCATTTTACATGTGTGGAGCAGCAACCTAATGTTTTTATCTAAGCTGTGCTCCCCCTTTTCTAGTTAAACTAGGAGAGTATTTTTACTAAATAAATATTATTTGTGTTATACTTATTCAATCAGGATTCTCCTCTCTCTCCCTATAAGTAGATGGCATTGGTAGAGTTATTAACACATATGTTTCATATATTATTATTATTTTGCCAAAAAGTAGTGGAAATTTATTTTCTTAGAATAAGTTCTACTTTTTGGGAATAATAATTTCTAATAGTTTCTATTGAGAAAATTACTTTCCTATTGAAAGTAATTATATTGTTTACAGTTCTGTGTTTGATTTGTATGCTTGAGGTCACACTCAGCACAATTCAAGGCATGAGGATAGCAGAGACGGTCATTCCGTTGAAAGTTAGAAACGATACAAATCCGTCTTGCACAAAGCACAGGAACTTTTTGGAAAAAAATTATTACTATAAATATCACAAATTAGCTAAGTTTTCAAAATTTTCAAACTTTTTTTTTGTGACAGAAACCGTTTTCTAAACTAGATTTTTCCAACAAAACCTATATCATTTTTCTCTCGTTTGACTTGTTGAGATACTACAGAAGCTAAGTACCGATACTAAAGTCCCTAGAGCTAAAAATTAGTCCAATAACGCTCTAAAATATCAACACTACCAATTCATATCTATGGATTTCAAATCATTAAATCAATTTCTAACATTTTAACTCAAAAATACAAGCCATTAACACATTCAAGGTAAACACCAGAACAAAGCTTGATTAATAACGTAAAAACTTACTTGAATTGCAATTCAAAATTTTCAAATACAATATTCAAACTAAACCTTTATGTTCTTGTCAAATTCTAATGCCAAAGATATCCAAAAATAAAGTATATACAACCTCAAGACTAATGGTGATGGGAAGCTCCCAAGCTAAACCCTTAAATTTATTGACGAATCCAAAATTTACATGTTTTAAATAATTAACGCGTGAGCTCAATAATGAAGTTTATTCCATCTCTCAAATCATTAAGACTCAAGTCACTTGAATTTAGTTGGATTCATTTATTTTCTTTTTTCAAATAGGGTGGTTACCTCTTCTATTATCTTGCTCCTAGAATCTGAATTCATTAATAGCATTATAAATACACTTATTTTATCTAAATCATGTGTTCATTCAACAATTTACCTACTTAGCACTTTTGTTATTACCCAAGTCTTGTAGTTTTCATTTTAACATCCTCTAATTCATTTTATAAACTAAATAACAATGTTAAATTTCAACTTCTTTTCCTCATTACTCAAATATTTAACAAATTTAACAATTTTCTTTAGTTTCACTTTTGGTACCTATTAATTTTTTTTTACCAATAATCAAAAAAAATTGTTTATTTTAAGTTTAAAATCATATTCAAATTAAAACTCGATTTTATGTTTAGTTGACTATTTATCAAACTTATTTTTTTTTAAAATATTGAACTATTATTGCTCTATATTAATAAATCTGAATTAAATTATAAATACAATTTATAAATATCACTCATACTAATAAAAATGTAAAATAAATTACGTTATCTACATCCAATTACGTTTAACTTGGACAGATAAAATGTCATCCGTAATTATTTAATACTTTATTCTTGTAAATAGATTTATTTGGCTTTTACTAATAATAGTAATTTTATTATTTTAAATGGGTGTATTATTTAATGGTGGTAGTACTACTAAATTACGTGAAAATAGATTTATTAAAGTTTTTTTATTATTTAAATATTAATTAATTATTTTAAATTAATTTAAATTTAGATGTTAGCTTAGTAATATGATTGAAAAAAGGTAAATGTTAAATAATTATTTTAAATTAAATTATATTTATATTTAAATGTCAATTAAGTAATATCACTCGTCCATTCAAAAACTTTCGAAACTGGTTTTTATATATATATTAACAAATTTTATTAGTCAAATATTAATTCATTTTGCCCTTAGTGAACTCTAGTAAAACATGACTCAGACATTTGAATCTTCACCCAAACTCTTGACCTATTGCACTAAATGTGCACCCAGCCTTAACACCACACATATATTGAAGTATGCCCAAAGACCAATAGAAGATAATTCTAACAACATATTTATTTACCTAGTTTATTAATCAAGGTGTTGTCATTATTTTTTTTAGTACTTATTCTTGTGTTAAAATAAATTGTATAATGACAAAGTCCTAAGAACATATAATTTCTAAATGTCTTTAGTCAAGTATTATTGTGGGTTTGGAAAAAAATAATGCATTGAGACTAATATCTGTTTGATTGATGACAAATGTTGTTATAGATATGTGATATCAAATCAAGATATAAGTATATGTTAGAGAATAATATACTGGACTGACCCACTATGATAATGCTTATTGGATTATTATGTAATAGTCACAGTTTTTCTCATAGTGATAATTGTGTGTATGATCCTTAAACTTCAGATCTTTATAATCCCAACATCGTGAGTCGTGTGCTTTGACACAATTAAACGTATTCGTATTCACAACAATATTATCGTGACTGAGCTCTCCCTAATCACATACTATTATGAAAGCTACTTAATAAGTGTTCATTTGATGACCTTATCATAAGTATGTTACCCTCATAGGATATCCTTAAACTCTTTGGGATAAATTCATTATCCCAATATGATTCTATTTTATCTCATGGTAATCATTATAATTTCCTTTATGAAAAGTCAATTACTATTAAAAAGAAATTAAGTCACTTATCACAAAAACAAACGATCAATGGCCATGTTACTTTTCATCTATCACGTAATGTCGATGAGAGGATATCATTTACCCATTAGTTGATATATGAATTCCACTATTGTGAATGATGTTACATATTGCAGAAGTGTATACTCAACGCACCAACTTTCGGTTCCATATCTATTTTAACTCAAACATTTACTTACATAAATGTACGAGTCATACATACATAGTTCATCACCCACTTAGAATTAAGGTATGCAACACTAGGAACGTCACAAGTGAAAAAATCCATAAATAAATATATTCTACTTGGGTCCTATATGATGTACTGTTAATCCAGTCAGTCACATCCATGTCTCTATCTTCCAGTCAGTCACATCCATGTCTCTATCTTCTAGGAGTCATCTGCTTCAATGTTAAAGACAAAACATTTCCCCAATTGAACTTGATAGATGACATATTAGTTTTTTAATCGGTTTTCTCATTTCTAATTAGACTAAGGTCATCTTTAGGTTCTTCTACTAATACAAGTTGTCTTTCCATATTACAACCCGACCATGTAATACCACTTAGTATTAGTTAATGCTAGATAACCAGTGAACCAATATTTGTTTCCATTTCGCTCTGCGTGCAAAAACAACGAGGATAATATAAAAAGGGTATTAATGTAATTAAGGGTGGTGTTACTAAACCAATTTGTTTGAAAAATACAAGTATACAAAACGAATATACTGCACTGAAAGCACCAAATCCAATAGCCTATCACTTGACCTAGTGAAGTAGATGAGTTATATTTTGCATTCTCATGCTCTTTATGTAACACCCTAATCCCGGCCTAGACGCTATGACCGAATCTGGTGTGTCACATTGAAGTGTTTTAGCGAAAATCGTGTTTTCATTGAAAACCCTTCTTAAAATAAAAGAAACCCTAATTAACTTTAAAAAAACACCTTCAGTTACGAAAGCCTTGTTTAAAACATCTGATTAAAAAAACTTAGTTGCGAAAATGTAGAAAACATACTGTAATTTAAGAAATCCATGTTCAACTTCTCGCAATTACATTGAAAATAATAATAATTCAAGTAATAATAACACAATGAAAACCTTATTACAATCTAGTCTGGAACATACTTAAAAAGAAGTAAAAACTTAAATGCTTAAAAAAAACCCAAGTCCAAATCATCTTGCTAGCTGGCCACTCAGAGTCCCTCCAAACATCGAACCTTCTACTGAGCATCACTTGAAAATAAAATAAAAGAGGGGGTGAGTTTTCACAAACTCAATGTGTACAACCCTCGAAAAAAACAAGCATTAAAAAAAAACATCATTCATCGTTCATCATTCATGCAATGCAATCCCATCCAATTATCCATCCGCTACACACCGGCTCCGTCCCCCGTCACACTATGTGGGGATATAAATATCGACCCACCCAACCCACACATCATGGTAGCCCGATTGCGGAACTACCCTCATTTACATATTGGGCTTTAAAAGCCGTCGGTAGGTCCACGATTGTCAAACAGTCATGCGATCCTCATATACTTCCTTCATTCCATAATTCCCAACCCATATGCAACCTAAGCAGAATATCATATGTATGCATGTCGCATCCCCAAAACTTACATTTAGCACCTAGGGGTATTTTGGTCATTTTCGCCCTTAGGGGCATTTCAATAATTTTCCCTTAATTACGGTTTTCACTTATCTTGGCCCGTTAACAAGTCCCGTGAGCTAAGATGAACAAATACTATGCACTAGGTAGGATTCCAGAGAAGAGGAGGTGGGTCATTAAGACCACTTAAGTACCAAGCTCTCCCTAGATCCAATCCTAGACATGCATATACCCGTTGCCACACCTTAACCCTTTGACTTGTCCACAGTCGCAATATATTAATTAAGTCTTATGTGGATATCATATACTAGGCCCAAAATCCCCTTACAAAGCCTAACAATTTCACATACCTGCATCTGGCCCATTAAGCCCAATCATATTCGTATGGCCTATTAGGCCCAAATCACCTGTATATTGCCCATTAGGCTCAAATCATATTTATATAGCCCGTTAGGCCCAGTCACATTCAAATTCATGCTCACATACAAATTTCTATCACAAAACATCAATATTCAATTTTTGCCTATTATGGGCCCAATAGCCTGTTGGGCCCATTTAGCCCATTCCGGCCCATATGGCCAAATCACAACCCAAGTCCACGGAATCGCATGTGGGCCTCAGGAAACCTATCGGTTTCCCCCTTACGAGTGTTCGCGCACTCGCAAGACTACCGTAGCTAAACTTTCAACTTTTCGGTATTTCGATTTTTTGGCTTTTCAGCTTTTGCCGATTCATTGTGTGTGTGCAGTGTATGTACACACCTGGTAAGCAAGCGTGATGCAATCTCCTTAGCCCAAACCTACAATCGATATCACTCAAAGATTAATCATACGTACTTATCGATTACTTTACCAAAAGCCGGAATCTCACCTTAACCTTACTTGAACGCCAAGCCTTTACTAGCTTTTACTTTGATCACTAAACACGCGTATTTCTCATATCTGAAGAACAAATTGGTAGGAATCCAAAACTGAGATCTGACACTAATTCCCTACCAAAGTCGATTAGAAAGAAGTGAGAGGTTGAATACTCGATACTTATCAAAAACCGATTGGGAGAGCGAACACTTACACTAGAATTGACTGGGTGGAAAGAGTAGTGGCAGCACCAAGGGTATTCGGCTCTTAGAGATTTGAATGGAAACAATTGATTACTCAACACCAAAGAAGAGAGGAAGAAGAATCGGCTAAAGTAAAGAAAATATTGAGTAGAGGAGGGATAAGAATTCGGCACAAAGAAAGAAAAGAAAAAAGGGTTTTCAGCTTTTTAGAGAAAAGGGTTTCTGGCACAAAGTGAAGGAAAATTTGTCATTAGCTTTTCAACCCTCCCATTTGGCACCTATTTATAGCCCTATAGCCAAATTCTTCAAGCCCAAGTTCCCAATTCGGCTCTACTTACTCCTCACTTCTCATCTCTTCGTTTTTCTCCCTGATAACCCCTTGTTCCTTTCCTTAATTTTCTCTTCTGAACACTCCCCTTGGAGTCCATCTTCATGCTACTTCCATCCTTCTAGAAGGCCAAAATTAAACTCTAAAAATACTAAGCTAGGATTCGAACCTTGGACCCCCTTGCTAGCTACTAACGCCACCTCACTACACCTTATGTGGCGTCACTTAACCACTCCACCACAGGCTCTTTGTGTGTCCAATTGTTTCTTCATTTATTCAAAAGCCCACCTACTTGTCAGCCCTGATTCTTTTAATAATTAAATTATAATTTCTTCTACCCCTTAATTCGAACTCAACCTTAGCTAAAACCTACTAAAATTATCGCTTGGATAAGAATATTAAACACAATTTTTATCAAAATCGAAAATAAAAAAATTTTGGGATTTCAGAATTTTTGGGTTTTGGGATTTTTGAGTTTCGAGATTTTTGAGGCGTTACAACTCTACCCCGTAAAAGAAATTTTGTCCTCGAAATTTACCTGATCCAAACAGTTGAGGATATTGACGTCGCATCGCTTAAGTTACACCACTACGCTTCTACTACGCACTCTATTTCTAATTTCAAAATAGATAGATCGCACACTATGGATAAAGTATGTACCAGTATTCGCTTCTGGAGCATCTTTGTCTTCTCGACGACGAGCAAGATAAACCAAAGCTGGCTGCCTCGCATCAGCATGACCTACATTTTCGCCTAGTACTCCATGTTCACGTCCATTGCCGTCACTACCCCTGGCCTGCTCACGGCCCCTTGGCGGCAACTGACCACCCCTTGGTGGCTGAGCACCAGCTTGGCCCACTACTGGCTCTCGACCTAATATTCGGGGGCAATCCTTGATCCTATGCTCCATAGACCCACAAGTTAAACAAGCTCTCATCCTCTTCCAACACTTGCTTCTATGACCTTTCCCACAATCAGCACAACGTGGCACCCTTAGATTAGCAGCAGGGGCCCCTACTCTAATTGGCCCATTAACTCTGGCCCCAACCCTAAGCATCTGTCCAACACCTGGAGTCTCAGCCTCCCTTTTATTCCTACCCCTTTCTTCTTCTTGATTTAAGCACTCAGTGCACTTAACCTCCTCCACTATCTTCGCTTTCTCCACCAGCTCCGAGAAAACTCATTCCCTTTGCGGAGCTATCAGTACCCTGAGGCTATCTCTAAGCCCATCCTCAAACCTAACACAACGCTCATACTCCGTTGCCACCATTACCCTTGCATACCTACTAAGGCGTAGAAACTCTGCTTCGTACTCCACCACCGATTTATTGCCTTGGGTCAAGTTCAGGAACTCCTTCCTCCTAGCATCCACATAGCTTGCACCCACATACTTCCCTTGGAATGCAGCTTTGAAAAACTCCCAAGTGACCCGCTCTAGTTGGGTGTCCTCTTTCGCTGTCAACCACCATTGGTAGGCTTCCTCCCTAAGTAATGACACCGCCCCTTTCAACTTTTGCTCAGGTGAGCAGTCCAAATCCTCCATTATCCTTTCAGTGGCCTCCAACCAATATTCCGCCATGTTAGGAGCCACGCCAGCCACGCCCTTAAAGATCTCAGCCCCATTCAAACGAAGTCATTCTGGAATGGACCTCCGATTTTCACATCCCGATCATACGGTCCATTCCTAGCCACCGGTGAGGCTGGAGCCTCTTCTACTCTAACATCGGGCATATGGCCCGATGCCGACGATTCAGCCCTAACGCTTTCGCAGCCTCAACCATGGCCTCTTGCACCTCTTCTAGCACTCATCGTCGATTCGCGTATTATCTGGATTAGAAATTTTATGAAGTTTTAGTTAGTTTAATAATTACACTGATGTTTTATGAAAATATTTAAAGAGAAGATCGTTTTCAAAAATCCTCTACAGTTTCCAGATCCTACGGGCTTTAGTTCCATTCTAACCATCACCTAAAGTAGTCCTCTAACTATCTACTGTATAACGATTTAAACAAACTTAAAAATAAAAGTACTTACTTGGTTCGATGTCAGAGACTCGATGTGCCGCTCAGCAAGATTTCACTTTTTCCAAAGCATCGCGATCCAAAATATTTTTAAAATCCAAAAAGAAGCCAAATAATAATAAGGCCCAATTCACAGCCCGAGTTTTACAACTTGGGCTCTGATACCACTAAATGTAACACCCCAAATCCGGCCTAGATGTTATGGCCAAATCTGGTGTCATATTGAAGTGTTTTAGCGAAAACCATATTTTCATTGAAAACCCTTCTTAAAATAAAAAAAAAACCCTAATTAACTTTAAAAAAACACATTCAGTTACGAAAGCCTTATTTAAAATATCTGATTAAAAAACCTTAGTTGCGGAAACGTAGAAAACATACTGTAATTTAAGAAATCCATGTTCAGCTTCTCGCAATTACATTGAAAATAATAATAATTCAAGTAATAATAACACAATGAAAACCTTATTACAATCTAGTCCGGAACATACTTAAAAAGAAGTAAAACTTAAATGCTTAAAAAAACCCAAGTCCAAATCATCTTGCTAATCGGCCATCCGAGTCCTCCAAACATCGAACCTTCTACTGAGCATCACCTGAAAATAAAATAAAAGAGGGGGTGAGTTTTTGCAAACTCAGTGTGTACAACCCTCGAAGAAAACAAGCATTCAAAAAAAAAATCATTCATCGTTCATCATTCATGCAATGCAATCCCATCCAATTATCCATCTACTACACACCGAATCCATCCTCCATCACACCATGTGGGGATATAAATATCGACCCACCCACCCCACACACCATGGTAGCCCGATTGTGGAACTACCTTCATTTACATATTGGTCTTTAAAAGCCGTCGGTGGGTCCACGATTGTCAAGGAACCATGCGATCCTCATATACTTCCTCTGTTCCATAATTCCTAACCTATATGCAACCTAAGTAGAATATCAAATGTATGCATGTCGCATCCACAAAACTTACATTCAGCACCTAGGGGTATTTTGGTCATTTTCGCCTTTAGGAGCATTTCGATAATTTTCTCTTAATGACGATTTTCACTTATCTTGGCTCGTTAACAAGTCCTGTGAGCTAAGATAAACGAATACTATGCACCAGGTAGGATTTCAGAGAAGAGGAGGTGGGTCATTAAGACTGCTTAAGTACCAAGCTCTCCCTAGATCCAATCCTAGACATGCATATACCCGTTGCCACACCTTAACCCTTTGACTTGTCCACAGTCACAATATATTAATTAAGTCTTATATGGATATCATATACTAGGCCCAAAATCCCCTTACAAAGCCTAACAAATTCACATACCTGCATCTAGCCATTAAGCCCAATCATATTCGTATGGCCCATTAGGCCCAAATCACCTGTATATGGCCCATTAGGCCCAAATCACATTTATATGGCCCGTTAGGCCCAGTCACATTCATATTCATGCTCACATACAAATTTCTATCACAAAGCATCAATATTCAATTTTTGCCTATTATGGGCCCAATAGCCCATTGGGCCCATTTAGCCCATTCCGGCCTATATGGCTAAATTACAACCCAAGTCCACGGAATTGCCCATGGGCCTCAGGCAACCTATCGGTTTTCCCTTTACGAGTGTTCGTACACTCACAAGACTACCGTAGCCAAATTTTTTACTTTTCGGCATTTCGACTTTTTGGCTTTTCGGCTTTTGTTGATTCATTGTGTGTGTGCAGTGTATGTACACACCTGGTAAGCAAGCGTGATGTGATCTCCTTAGCCCAATCCTATAATAGATATCATTCAAAGATTAATCATACGTACTTATCGATTACTTTACCAAAAGCCAAAATCTCACCTTAACCTTACCTGAGCGCCAAGCCTTTACGAGCTTTTACTTTGATCACTAAACACGCGTATTTCTCAGATCTAAAGAGTAAATTGGCAGGAATCCAAAACCAATATCTGACACTAATTCCCTACCAAAGTCGATTAGAAAGAAGTGAGGAACTGAATACTCGATACTTATCAAAAATCGATTGGGGGAGCGAACACTTACACTAGAACCGACTGGGTGGAAAGAGTAGTGGCAGCACCAAGGGTATTCGACTCTTAGAGATTTGAATGGCAACAACTGATTACTCAACACCAAAGAAGAGAGGAAGAAGAATCGGCTAAAGCAAAGAAAATATTGAGTAGAGGAGGGATAAGAATTCGACACAAAGAAAGAAAAGAAAAAAGGGTTTTGGGCTTTTTAGTGAAAAGAGTTTCTGGCACAAAGTGAAGGGAAATTCATCATTAGCTTTTCAACCCTCCCATTCGGAACCTCTATAGCTGAATTCTTCAAGCCCAAGTTCCCAATTCGGCTCTACTTACTCCTCACTTCTCATCTCCTCGTTTTTCTCCCTGATAACCCATTGATCCTTTCCTTAATTTTTTCTTCTGAACACTCCCCTTGGAGTCCATCATCACGCCACTTCCATCCTTCTAGAAGGCCAAAATTAAACTCTAAAAATACTAAGCTAGGATTCGAACCTTGAACCCCCTTGCTAGCGACTAACGCCACCTCACTACACCTTATGTGGTGTCACTTAGCCACTCCACCACAGACTTTTTTTGTGTCCAATTGTTTCTTCACTTATTCAAAAGCCCACTTACTTGTCAGCCCTGATTCTTTTAATAATTAAATTATAATTTCTTCTACCCCTTAATTCGAACTCAACCTTAGCTAAGACCTACTAAAATTATCACTTGGTTAAGAATATTAAACACAATTTTTATCAAAATCAAAAATAAAAAAAATTGAGATTTCGGGATTTTTGGGTTTCAGGATTTTTGAGTTTTGGGATTTTTGGGGCGTTACACTTTACGTGTTTTTCAAAACTCCTAGTTGTTAGATTTTTTGTAATAGGGTCTCGAAGGTTGTCCTCTCATACGACTTTCATTATATCAACTATTCTTCCTACTACTGCCTCCCTTGTGATGTGATACTTTCTATTTATTTGCTTCATCATTTTGTGGTTTCTGGTTTCTTTGGTATTAACTATAGCCACATTGTTATCGCAATAAAATGTGATAGTTTTTTCCATACAAGGAACGACTTTAAGATCCGTAAGAAACTTTCAAAGTCTTATTGCTTATTTTTTTGCTTTTCTAGACACTTCTCCAAACTATGGACCCATCGCCTAGGGCAAAGACATAGCCCAATTTTGAATTCCTCAAATCTTAACATGTTTGGAAGTCAGAATCGGTATAGCCGATAGGAGTAATATCCCTCTGAAATACACAAGCATATAATCCCTCATTCTCCGTAAATATTTGAGTATATGCTTAATTGCTTCTTAGTGTCTTGGACCGAGATTCACCTGATATCAACTCACCAACCTTATTGTAAAATAGATATGTAGACATATACATTTTTGGAAAAATTATAGTTCGAATACGATTTTTTTGCACAGCGGAAAAATAAAATTTTAAAAACTGAGTCGATTTCTGATATTTAAAGCAAAAATTTTTCCTGAAATAGTACTTGTGCTTTGAACGTAACGAATCCTAGATGTTCCTGGCTTTCAATCGAACAGTCTTCTCTGCTATTCTCGAACCATGAACTACCTCGAGTGTAACATCCCGAAAATCGGGGGTTAGTAGAATCAAGTTTGGGAATCGAGAGAGAGTGGTCATGCCTCAATTTTTAAAATTATCTATGTGTTTTTAGAAAATAAATGAGGGATTGGTTTGTTGGTTAAGTGTTAGTGAAACGTTCCTTGAAACCTAAGTTCAAATCCCTTCTCTCTCACCATTTTTATCATTTTTGCAAAATTTGCCTTAAACCTTAGTATGTGACATGCCTTGTTTTTAAAATAAATATTGAAAAATTATTCCAAGAAGGAGGAAAAAGCCTAATGGTTAAAAGAAATATTAGGAAGCATGGAAATTAAATGAGGTCTCAAGTTCAAATCCTTTCCCTTACGAAATAATTAAATTTTGCAAAACCACTTTTTTTTAATATGTGTGCCATCCATACCCTTGAACCCTAGGCATAAATATAAATTTTTATTTTATTTTTCAGCCTTTAATTAAAATTTTACCTACCCAAGCCATTCACCCTCTTCCTCTCCTCTTTTCTCTTCAATTTTCTTTCTTTCTTTCTCCCATTGTTGTCGTCGCCTACACCTAGTTTTACAATCTCTTTCTTTTTTTCTTTTTGCCACAAGATTTGTTAACTTATTCTCCACCATATTGCTGTCATTTTTCCTCATTTAGATCAGCCCCAAATCTAAAATCTTGAACTCCAAGATTGATCCCGAACATTGCCAAGAAAGTGTCAATGCTGTTTCTCTCGACTAGCTTGGGTAAGGTCTCTTCTCTCTTCAATTTCTTAATTAAAGTTGTCCATTAAAAACCTAAATATCCAAATATAGAATTTGAGGGATTTTAAATTATTTCAAAGGTATTTTTCCAGATTTTAATGAGATCTCAAACCATTTTAAAATTCAGCCTCAATTTTGGCCATCGCGAGTGCTGGTGCGTGCACCTATGGGCAAGAAAAGGGGCTATTTTTTTTTCTTGGTTCTTGCCTATATTTTTCAAGAATTAATTTGAGTAATTTAACCCTCATAATAATCTTTTAACCCATTTAAATTTTGAAAAACATTCTTGATCGATTGGCCATTCAGATCCCACAAATCGTGAAATGTAAGTGCAATTAATGGTAACTAGTTTGTTATTTCGACATAGTTGTTGGGTAAGGGCTATGATTTGATTAAATGAAGACATTTAATAATTAGTTAGCTACTTATTTTTCAGTATATTATTGAATTAGGTGCTGACCCAAACGCCTCAAATCATCCGTAAAGGTGAAGAACGATTGTACGTACGATTTGCATCGATATAGTGTAATGAATCTAACTAGTTTGGATTCATAAAATAGTTTTAATTTCAACGATTAGTTCGAACTCATAATTGGGTGTGTGGGGGCTGGTTTAATGGTAAATTGATTGAATTCATACTGAATTTTGGTTTAGGCTCGTTTAAGGAATTATTAAGGAAAATTGGAAGATTCGTTAGTGTGCTGCTGAGAAGCGAAAAATAAGGTGTGGGTTCTAAACTCATAAAATTGTTTGAAAATATTAAATATCATGTTATATTTGTTAAATTAGATTGCTGATTGGATTTGATTAATAGTCAAATTATTGATTTTGTTAGTGACCGAACCAGATATGTTTCGAGCCTTAAAAGACTAACATGTTGGCAAAATTGCTAGTTTGATAGTATGAAAGTTTGATTGAGTTTGTAATTGCATATTTGAGTTAAGAGATATGAGAATATTTGACTGAATGATACAATGTGTTAATATATTAAGCATGTGTATGATTTAAATGCATGAGATATTTGTTATATTTTGTATTGAAAAGGGTGCTATTTATACACAATGAAAATCAGTAAAGTATGTGAAATTGAACGATGTTCATTGATACCAACACAATGGTAATTTGAAAGATTGGAACACTGTTTCCATTTACTGAAAGTATGTGATTATTAAGGATATGCTGAGTATGTCAAATGAATGTGAAAAGTATTGAGATATGATTATGTACGAGATTATGTGACATATTGCATATGCATTGGGTTGGGATTTTGTGGTTGATAGAGGAGTTCAGTGGAGTACTGGCAGCATATTAAGTCCGCATTATTCTTAGTCAGTGCACTGCACCTGGAGTACCGAGGGGATTGGTGATTTTATCACATATTATATGTTATTGGCGATTCTATTGCACTATTTTATGTCCGGTAGATTTTCTGCATTATTGATTATTCGATGGTTTTACCACATCAAGCTATGCTTATAATATTTTGGAGTTTGGTAGACGGGTTCTGGGGAACTCATGGTATGTAGCGGATGGTATGGGTAGGAAATTTTTTGCATTGCATCATGTGCATGGCATATTCGAGTGTTATTGATTTATATTACGTATTATACTTTGTTGTATTGAATGGTATCGAAATTAATAATTGTTAATCGAATGAGTGATGACCTATGCTCATACACCGTTTGACATAAATTTGATAATGGCTATGTCATGACATGAAATTCCTATGATGGTCCTTTTTCTTTTGTTAATGCTAATGTGTTTCACTGTATTTGATGTTTTTGCCCGTTTAAATAATTATTCGACTCACACTGAGCTTTTCATAAGCTCACCCCCAGTAGTGTTTAACTATTTAGGTAAACCTCAAAATTAGGACCGGACTTGGTATTTGGAGAATCACCTTAGACCTCAGACTATTCTTAATAAGTATTATTAAGTCTTTATTGGTTTTGGCTTGTAATTTTAATTATCTCTGATCTGTGGCTTGGTAACTTTTCTTTTGGGAATTTTTGCATGCATGAATTACTCAAGCATAATAATCGGGTAATGCATTATACCGGGCTTAAGTAAAAGTTGATATTGTTCCCTAGTTTCCACTACATTACAAATGAACTATTTTTGAAAAACAAATCGATAAGGCAACTAATTTTCCAAAATGACTTGAAAAATGGTTTTTCCGCTACATTAGTTTAACTTTGAGTTTTTTTAAAGAAGAGCGACAAGCAAACGATTTTTCTAAAATAGCACTGTCAATAATAAAATGAATCCTAAGCATACACGACCTAATGAATGAATACTTTTAAGCTAACTCAAAGTACAATTACAATTTTCTCTAAAATGAGGTTTTTTTAAAGTATTAAAAAGTAACGTAAGTTAACTTAGCCATTTCGGTGGCTAATGTAGCCTTCTAAATCTAGCCATAACGTCTAGGCCAGGTTTGAGAGGTTACATTTAATGGCATTAGAGCCTTGGATCAAAACCTCAGACTGAGTTTTTAAATCTACTTAAGTAAGTCTGCATGCATACGTGAAAAATAGGGAATTTGGGAAAAATAAGCGACAGAGAATTTTAAAAATGATATTCTATAAAGAAAATCAGGTCTGAGACTCCGATGCCGGTTACCATAGAAAAGATGTTGTTAAGTTATAGGTAAACACTTGAGGTGTATTACTCTAGACATAGAATTGAAATAGTTAGTATTTAACTTTTTCTTTGAAACTATAATATAGAAAATTGAAAATTGATTAAAGTTAGATAGTGATTTTTTTTTTTGAAATTGTAGATCAAATTTAAAACCATAGGATACATAATTAACAACTGTAGAATGAGGAACGGTGGGGCTCATTGTCGAGCTACCCAATTTGAGTCATTTTCTTCTCAAGGAATTGTGCCTAACCCTAAGAAGACTAAAATCATGATTGCGCCTACTTCTGAAGGTGAAAACCAGGAGGTTGGAGATGATACATTATTTATCCTAAACCATATTAGGAGTTTTAGAAAAGGTTTTCAATATTATGGTTGAAAGGACTAATATGGAGGGAGAGACTAAATGCTTGGAGTGCAAAAGAAAGGAAAATAATAAAGTTAGAAAAAGGAGAGAGTTTGCTTACACTGGACCAAATTCGTGACCTTTAAAGTGGGCCAAATGAGATAAACCTCAACGAAAGGTTGTAGTAGTTATTACTGGAGAAACTATTAGATTAGCTAGGATTCCGATTTGTAGATATTGTGGTAAGCGTAATCCAATAGAGTTTCTATCAATTGGGAATTAGGGTGGAGGAATCTATTAGTAGCGTTTCCTTAATTAGATATGCAAAATATATGTTGGGAATTTAAGGAGACGTATTGTTTGGAATTGTGTTGGAACCAGAGTTGCACAATGAAAGCTTAGTAGCCTGGTTTGAAGGAAAAGGGGAAACAGATTTTATGACCAAGAAAATTTTGAGGACGAAATTTCCTTAAGGAGGGGAGAATTGTAACATCCTGAAAATCGAGGGGTTATTAGAATCAGGTTTGGGAATCGAGAGAGTGGTCATGCCTTAATTTTTAAAATTATCTATGCGTATTTAGGAAATAAATGAGGTATTGGTTTGTTGGTTAAGTGTTAGTGAAACGTTCCTTGAAACCCAAGTTTAAATCCCTTCTCTCTCACCATTTTTATCATTTTGCAAATTTTACCTTAAACCCTAGTATGTGACATGCCTTGCTTTTAAAATAAATATTGAAAAATTATTTTAAGTAGGAGGAAAAAACCTAATGGTTAAAAGAAATATGAGAAAGCATGGAAATTAAATGAGGTCCCAAGTTTGAATCCCTTCCCTTGTGAAATAATTAAATTTTGCAAAATCCCTTGTTTTTTTTAATGTGTGTGCCATCCATACCCATGAACCCTAAGTATAAATATAACTTTTTATTGTATTTTTCAACCTTTAATTCAAATTTTACCTACCCAAGCCATTCACCCTCTTCCTCTCCTCTTTTCTCTTCAATTTTCTTTCTTTCTTTCTCCCATTATTGTCGTCGCCTACACCTAGTTTTACCATCTCTTTCTTATTTTTCTTTTTGCCACAAGATTTGTTAACATATTCTCCATATTGTTTTAATTTTTCCTCATTGAAATCAGCCCCAAATCTGAAATCTTGAACTCCAAGATCGATCCCGAACATTGCCAAGAAAGTGCGATTGTTGTTTCTCTCGACTAGCTTGGGTAAGGTCTCTTCTCTCTTCAATTTCTTAATTAATGTTGTCCATTAAAAACTTAAATTTCCAAATATAGAATTTGGTAGATTTTAAATGATTTCGAATATATTTTTCTAGATTTTAATGAGATCTCAAACTATTTTAAAATTCAGCCTCAATTTTGGCCACCGCGAGTGGTGGTGCGTGCACCTATGGGCAAGAAAAGGGGCTGTTTTGTTTCTTGGTTCTTGCCAATATTTTTCAAGAATTAATTTGAGTACTTGAACCCTCCTAATCAGCTTTTAAACCCATTTCAATTAGGGAAAAATGTTCTTGATTGATTGGCTATTCGGATCCCACAAATCGTGAAACATAAGTGCAATTAAGGGTAACTAGTTTGTTATTTCGACATAGTTGTTGGGTAAAGGTTATGATTTGATTAAATGAAAGAATTTAATAATTAATCAGCTACTAATTTTCCAGTATATTGTTGAATTAGATGCTGACCCAAACACCACAAATCATGTAACGCCCCAAGTTTTTAAATATGTTTCTGTGATTCATTGACACAACTGTGTATCTGATTTAATGGTGAAGTGCTTTGGGTGTGTGTGAGCGGTCCCAAGTTCAAGCCTTAGTTTTGGAAAATTTTGGCTTTCAAAAGAATAAAGCCTCACTCTAGTTTAGTAGGCTTATGTTATATTGTCTGTAATTCTATATCAGAATGGGCCTGCTGGTCTGGTGGTTAAGTTGAGTGTTAATATGTTGAAGGTCTTGTGTTCGAATCCCTACGCGAGCGAGGAAGTTTATTTTTTTGCTTGTTTGACCGAGAGAGTTTCAGTCAACTAAAAGTCTGAGAGGTGGGTTAGTGGGGAGAGATTTGGGGAAATGATAGGGGTTATCAGAATATTCTGCTCATTTTTTCTCCAGCAGAAAAAAATTCGATTTCTCTCCTTCTCCAAGTCTCTGCCGTCCTCTCTTCTCGTTGTCTTTGTTTTTCTAAATTTGTTCCTTCTTTTCCTTGTTTTGTAACGTGGTTGGTGCTCACGTGATTTGGTAAGTTTTAGTAAGTGTAGTAATTGAAGCTATTTTTTATTTAGGGTGTTAATTTGTAATAGGTCGATTTAGGGCCTAATCAGAATAGTGGTGTTGGGACCACAAATCCGAAGTCATAGAAATTATTTTATTATTATTTTGATTTATAGCATGATTATATGAATGCATGAAAATTTTGGTGAATTAATTTTAGCGATTGTGAGCTCAATTACGAAAAAGGACTAAATCGCATAAAGGGAAAAAGTTTTGTTTTACTATCTAGATGTGTTAAATAGCTAGAGAACCATAATTTGGGATCTTTAAAGTGCAATTAGACCCTTTTAAAATAGGTGGCTGGCCATAGGGGACAAAGAGAGTCATGTTGACTAGGTTAGGTGGATATTTGGTGACTTATATGACTAAAATAAAAATAAAGAAAAGAGAAGCTATAGTGTCATCTTCTCCACTGATTTTTTTTAGCAACTAAGGGGGTTTAGAGAGCTCAAAATATTCGCCATTTATATCTCTTGCAAGTAAGTCATTTAGAAGGTTATTCTTGATGATTTTTGTATTTTTGGACCCCTTGTAGCATGAGCTTTCTAATAAGGGGACTATTTTACAAAATAGATGAAAGTCTAGGGTTTTTCCATGAAAGAATTTATGTTTTTAGCTGAAATTTTATGGAAGAAAATGAATCTTGGTTGTTAAATAAACAACTTTTGTGGAAGGTGTTTTCATGAAAACACCTAAATGGGCTATTTTGTAAAGTTTGTAAAATAGGTGGTAATTGTGTGAAATGCTTGAAATTGTGAGTTTCTATAGGTATAAAAAGAGTTTGGCTGGGCTTGGTTAATGATGAAACTCGATAAAAAAATTGATTTACGAGCCTAAGGGCAAAATTGTAATTTTTGTAAAGTCTAAAGGCAAAACAGTCATTTTGTCGAATTGTGAATTGTAGAATTTTTTATTAATGTGATGATTAAATGAGTGAAATTTTATTATTATAGATCAAGAAATACGCAATCCGGACCTAGACCAGGGAAAAGCCAAGCAAGCAGATTAAATACAAGTAGTCGCCTACATTTTTGTGTACCGAGGTAAGTTGTACGTAAATAATATAACTTATTTGTATTTATGTATTGTATAATTTAATATGGCATAAATTGTGGACTATTTCTATGAATGTGCATTATGAGAATTGATGTAGTAGAGACTCCCGATTGAACCTTAGGAATAATTTGGATATCCATGCCATGACATTTGGGTGATGTGTTTGCTAGTGTAAGACCTGTCTAGGACATGGCATCGACATTGATAGGTGAAAGCTAGTGTAAGACCTGTTTGGGACATGACATCGGCCTCAAGATATGCAAACTAGTGTAAGACCTGTCTGGGACATGGCATCGGCTTGAAGTGTGTCAGTGTAAGACCTGTCTGGGACATGGCATTGGCCTCGATGTATGGAAGTCAGTGTAGGACCTATTTGGGACATGGCATCAACTTAAATGTGAGAGCTAGTGTAAGACCATGTTTGGAACATGGCGTCGGCATCATATCCTGTGTTTGAGGCTTAGTGATTATCCTGTAGTATTCCAAATGGTTCAACGGTAAATTTATAGTTTATGGTTCAACGGTAAATTTATAATTTATGTCAAAATGATAGAGCTTATGAGCATGTTGTGAGTGGTATAGGTGCTTATATGAAATTGATGATATGTGAACTCTATTCTTGTTGTATGAATAGTAAGGAATGAACATGAGTAAGTTGTGTTGTGAACATTTACTCTTTTGTGTGAGTTATGATATATTGGGAATATGATCACATGTGGTAACATGGTTGTTATTTCGATATTTACATGTAACTTACTAAGCTTTGTACTTACCCTTTTCCTTTCCATTTTCTTGTAGTACCGCCAATTAGCCCGTGGATCAAAGAACGTCGAAGGCATCGCTCACACTATCACTCGAAGCTTTTGGTATAGTTAGTTTTATTATCTTAGTATGGCATGTATAGGGATTGAGTCTTTTTGTTATGTGTCATATTGTTAAGTTAGCCAATTGTGTTGGCTTGGGATGAAAACCTTCTTCGTTTTTTTTTTTGTAAGGCCATGGTTAATGGCTAATATTCATTATTGATAATTGCAAATGATGGTGTTTCCATAGAGGAACAAAATGTATGAATGATCAAGTGAATGTTTGGTTTGTTAGAGTGTCATGAGGTTTGCATTTGAATGTCATGTTGTGGTTGATTTAGTCTTATATTGTTGTATGGATTGGGATATTTGTTGTTATGTAGGTTGGTGCAAGGGTGGCAAAAAGGCTTCGTAGATAGCCTTGTTTTTGTCCACACGGGTATGTGTCTAGGCCGTGTATGACACACGGTCAACCCCATGGGCGTGTTGTCCGACTGTGTGTTCCCTGCACCTTAAAATTTCAAGTCAGTATGCATGGTAGTAAACACACAGGTAGAGACACGACCGTGTGTCTCAGCCGTGTGGAGGACACGGCCTCTGTGCATGGGTGTGTGCCCAGGCCGTGTGAAGTCTGCACCTTAAATGTGGAATTAAATTCACCACACGGCCTAGCACACGGGCGTGTGCCTTGGCCGTGTGCCCTAAATGGTTGCTAACGTCAGAAACAGAATGTCAAGGTTTTTGGACACGGGCTGAGACATGAGCATGTCATGGTCGTGTGAAGGACACGGGCCATGGACACGAGCGTGTTCCAGGCCGTGCAAAAACCCCTATAGGTTCAAATTAGGAATTAATTCTACACGGGTTAGGGACACGAGCGTGTCCCGATATGTTTAGGTCGTGTGAATTGCAGGGCCTTCAACACGGCCATGTCAAGAAGGCCACACAGGCGTGTCGCCCCTTCCACACGGGTGTGTACCCTTGTTTTAAGAGTCATTTTCCAAAGTTCTTTAAAGGACCTCGTTTGGTTCCGAATCGTCCTTAAAGCTTATTTTGGGCCTTGTAGGACCATAATAAAGAATTCTAGACAAGGTTTGAAAAGTTTTAAATTTGATCAAGTTTTTATGATTTGTAAATGTTGGAATGCATGTGTTTAAGTTTAGTAATGCCTCGTACTCAGTTCCGGCTTCAGACTCGAGTAAGAGGTGTTACATTTAGTGGTATCAGAGCTATGGTTTAGTCAATTTTAGGACTAACCTAGCGTGAGTACGAGTCTAGCTATACATGCCATAGTTGTATATTGATAGTGTGACGACTCCTGACGAATATAAATCATGTTTTTTATATAGTAAATGGATCCCGACGGAGCTGTGGCGAACGATGTGGTAAGTAATGCGTTGGGTACTCGGAGCGGAGGGGCTAGATAACGATGAGTCAGGGCGGAGGGGCTAGATAAGCCTACCTCAATATGATGGATGCTTGGTACTCGGAGTTTGTTCATGTGAATTCGAACACTCCACCACCCATACCTCCTCCGATCCCCCCTATAGCTTCTCATGGAGTAGAAATAGTTAGTAGAAAGAAACCTCTAGTGGACAGAATCTGAAAACATAGGACTGAGGGATTTTAGGCTAGTGTTGATGATGAACCGGAGAGAGCAGAGTTATGATTAGAAAATACCACCAGAGTATTTGATGAGCTATCGTGCACGTCTGAGGAGTGCATCAAGTGTGTAGTGTCACTCCTACGAGACTCGGCCTACCAATGGTGGATTACTCTCGTGTCAGTGGTACCGAGAGAGAGAGTAACTTGGGAATTCTTCCAGGAAGAGTTCTGTAAAAAGTATATTAGCCAAAGGTTTATTGATCAAAAGAGAAAAGAATTCCTTGAACTGAAGCAAGACCGTATGATAGTGACAGAGTACGAGCGCGAGTTTGTGAGGCTCAGCAAATATGCACGATAGTGCGTATCTACAGAAGTCACCATGTGCAAGAGGTTTAAAGATGGTCTGGACAAAGACATTCGTCTATTTGTTGGAATCTTAGAGTTGAGGGAGTTTGTGGTGCTTGTTGAGAGAGCTTGCAAGGCCGAAGAATTAGCCAAGAAGAATAGAAGAGCTGACATTGAGTCTCGTGACTCAAAGAAAAGATAGATAGGGAAATCACACCAAACCTCATCCAAGAGATCGAGAGAGTTTCCTGCTCGATCAAATGCGTTAGTATGATTCTCAAGCAGAAACATGAACAAGCAGCATACAGTGTCTAAAGCTCAAACTACTTCTATCGTGAGTGTTGGCAGTGCTCGACCAAACAGACCAGAATGTTCACAGTACGGTAGACGTCATTTCGGTGAGTGCCGAGGTAAAGAAAGAGGCTGTTTCAAATGTGGGTCGCTGGACCATTTTATTCATAGTTGTCCCGAGATGGTCGAGAAAGATAAGGATCAAGGTATGAGATCGAGTAGCGCTCCTTCGAGGGGTAGACCACATAAGAACTTGGGAAGTGGGGCTAGCAGTAAAGGTGCGCCTAGAGATGCTGCTGTGAGGTCTAAGGCTAGAGCGTCTGCAATGACTTACTCCATTCGCACCCGTGAAGAGGTTGCGTCTCCCGATGTGATTTCGGGTACCTTTTCTATCCATGATATACCTGTTGTTGCTTTGATTGATCTGGGGTCTACCCATTCCTATATTTGTATGAAATTGATACCCAGTATAAACATGCTACTCGAGTCCATTGAAATTGTGGTAAAAGTGTCTAACCCGTTAGGCAAACATGTGTTAGTAGACCAAGTATATAGAAACTGTCCCTTGACAATTAGAGCTCATTATTTTCTGGCTAACCTTATGTTATTATCGTTTGATGAATTCGATGTAATCCTCGGTATGGACTGGTTGACTTCTCATGGTGTTATAGTGGATTGTGGACAAAAAGTTATCAAGTTGAAATGTGAAAGCAGGGATGTTATTCGGGTTGAATCAGGTGAAGCGGATAGCTTGCCTGTAGTAATATCGTATTTGACTATGGAAAGATATTTGAGAAAAGGGTGTGAAGCTTATCTCGCTTTTGTGTTGAATACTCGAGTATCTGAAGTGAAGATTGAGTCAGTACCAGTGGTATGTGAGTACCCAGATGTGTTTCCGGAAGAATTGCCCAAATTACCCCTAATTAGGGAAGTTGAGTTTGGTATCAAGTTAGTCCCTGGTGTAGCACCTATCTCGATTGCTCTGTATAGGATGACTCTGACGGAGTTAAAGGAGTTGAAAGTGCAGCTGCAAGAGTTAACGGACAAGGGTTTTGCGAGACTGAGCTATTCTTCGTGGGGTGCTCCGGTACTTTTTGTGAAAAAGAAAGAGGGGTCGATGAGGTTATGTATAGATTACAGACAGCTCAACATGGTGACTGTGAAGAACAAGTATCCTTTTCCAAGAATTGATGATCTATTTGACTAATTGAAAAGAGCCACTGTGTTTTCAAAGATTAACCTGAGGTCCGGTTATTACCAGCTCAGAGTAAAGGAACAAGATGTACCGAAAACTACTTTTCGAACAAGGTATGGTCATTATGAGTTTCTTGTCATGCCCTTTGGTTTAACAAATGCCCCTACAATGTTCGTGGACTTAATGAACCGCATTTTCTGATCGTATTTAGATAAGTTCATTGTGGTCTTTATCGATGATATATTAATTTATTCTTGTGATGAAAGAGAGCACGCGGAGCATTTGAGAACTATTTTGCAGACCTTGAGAGATAAGCAATTGTATGCCAAGTTTAGTAAAAGTGAGTTTTGGCTTCGAGAGGTCGAATTCCTAGGACACATCGTATCGGGTGATGGAATTAGAGTTGATCCGAGTAAGATCTCAGCTATTGTTGAGTGGAAACCGCCGAGGAATGTATCGGAGATTAGAAGCTTCCTAGGCTTAGTGGGGTACTACTGACGATTCGCTAAAAGATTCTCTATGATAGCTACTTCAATGACGAGGTTGCTAAAAAAAGAGGTCAAGTTTGAATGGACAGATAAGTGCCGACAGAGTTTTGAGACATTAAAGGCTTTATTGACCGAAGCCTCAGTTTTAGTGCAACCGAAACCGGGAAAGGAATTTGTGGTATATAGCGACGCCTCCTTGAATGGATTGGGGTGCGTGCTCATGCAAGAAGGTAAGGTTGTAGGCTACGCCTCAAGACAATTGAAGCCACATGAGAAAAACTACCCGACGCACGATTTAGAGTTGGCCACCATCGTGTTCGCATTGAAAATATGGAGACACCATTTGTAATAGCCCTATTTGGACCCTAATTGGAACGGTGGTTTCAGGACCATGAATCCGAGTCAGAAAAATATTTAAAAATTATTTTTTGTGTTTATTTTGTGTGAATTTATGTCTGTGAAATTTTCGTGATTTAATTTTGTCGTTTGAGTGTCCGATTAAATAAAATGACTTAATCGCGTAAAATGAAAATTAGGTTGTAATTTGTTTAAGGGCCGAATTATTAGTGGCTTTCTAAGTTGGGGTGTTTATGTTGTAATTACTCCATTTGCATGTTGTTTGGACGGTAATAGCCATATATATTATGATTTTATTATTATTTCATAAAGGTTAAAATTGTAAATGAAATAATATGTATAATATATCTTATAATAACATAATTAAAAACCATGTTTTATATTTCTTCACTATTGCCGAAACATAAACAAGAAAGAAAAGAAAAAGAAAGCTAGGGTTCAGCCTTGTTCAAGCTAGATTAAAGTATGTGTTCAGCTCGATTTTTTATAATTTCTACGTTTTTGAGATCGTTGGTTCGAGTACTATAAAACCCATGCTTGAATTTTGATTTTGGTGAATATTTTGAGTTATGCCATTGTTAAGAGCTTATGATTTTTGTTGTTTGATGATGAAATATGAAAGATATGTTTTAGATTAACATATTTTGTATTGGAGTTTTTGATGATTTTGAGTAATTAGGACTAAATTGCAAAAATAATAGTTTGAGGGACTAAAATGTGAAATAATGAAATATATGGGCTTGTATGAACACTGGGAACATTCGGCCAAACATGGGTATCTTAAAATTTTGAATATTTTGTGTTTTGTGCAATACGGACTAAATTGTAAAAATTGTAAATGTCAGGGGTAAAATGGTAATTTTCCCATTTATGTGATTTTGGATTAAATTGAATGAAAATATGTTTGAATGAGCTTAATTTGAATATGTTTAGATCAAGAACCAAAGAAATCGAATTTGGACTTGGGAAAAACAAAAGTTGTCGACTAGCAGCCCCGTCTCGTTTTACTACGTCCGAGGTAAGTTTATAAGCAAATAGATGTACTTAGTTTTAAATAAATACAAATTATATGTGCTAAAATGAAATTTATGATTTTATTTAAGCTATAGTCGAATATGTTAAAGCTTAATTACCATGTTTCCGAATTGGTTTCGACCGAGTTACGAAGTTCAGAAGCCCTGTATGAACCTTAGGAATGGTTAGGATACATATGTCATGACATAGGATTCCAATTTATGTGTGCGAGTAAGACCATGGCATCAATATGTGATTCTGATATGTGTTTACAAGTAAGACATTGTCTGGGATAGTGGCATCGATATGTGATTACATGTAAGACTACGTCTAGGACGTTGGTATTGTACGACTTGTGTGATTATTCGAGTGTCCTATCCAATTCTGAATGGTTCATCGGGCAGAGGTAAATCGTGATCTAATGTGTACATGAGCTAAAAGGCCAGGTATGGTTAGCTTATTATCTATTGGTAATAAGGTATCTGTGAAACTTGAAAGTTGATAAGTTTTATGTGATGCAAAGAATAAATATATATGAATTAAACAAGTATATTCAGTTTGAAAAAATGGTATGAATATTATGAAATTAATTTTGGGTACTTAAATATATGTGATCATATATGTGTTCGGCCATACAAGTAGTATATGTACATGTTATTATAGTTGGATTCTTGAGCTTATGTGAATAAGTCTATTTGTGTTTGATTGTATAATGATATGTTACCTTAGAAAGCTGATTGACAATTGGTTAATATGATTGTGAAAGCATTCAGTCATGGTAGAAATATGCATGAAAATGTAATTATTTATTTTACTTGTAAGTTCGAAGTTAAGTTTGCCAGTGTTAATATAATTCGGTTTAACTTAAAATGAATCGATTATATCTTGGAATAGTCTATTTGCTTTTGACTTGCTAAGCTATGTTAGCTTACTCTGTGTATTCATGTTACTTTGCTTTATAGATTTGGAATTAAGTTACAAGCTTGGGGATCGTCAACAAAGTCTATCACACTATCTACAGCTTCAATATTTAAATATTTGAATTTGACTTATGGCATGTATAGGCTGGATTATATTTTGAAAATGCTGAGAGTTGGTTATGTATATAAGCCATACGAAAATGGCTAAATTATTATATTAGTGTTCGGTTGTTATAGGTAAGACTTATATTAATCTTGATTACTAAGTTGTGTGCCTTGAATGCATAATATATGTGCTGAGCACTATATGTTTTGATAATGGCTTGTGTATTATGTTAAATTAGGTTTTGTAAATTCTTAGTCAAATGTTTAATGAGCTTGTCTATTGGTAATTGATGTTGGAAGTTTGGATGCATATATGATTTTTAAGCAGCAAGACTCAACTATAAAAGAGTATTGGTATAATGTGTATTTGGTATGTTTATTATTATTATGTGATGGAAAATATAAAATGTGGCATTATTTCAATGATGGGTGATTATGTTCTAACTTGGTTAGTTCGATTATTAAGCAATAAATAATTTAGGTGGTTCATGATTTAATCTAGCCGACTATTTGATATGTGTTGGATGCTTTAATATTAAGTATGGTCTTGGCTCTTGGGTAAATGCGTACCTTGCATGTATATATGATGATTAAGTTATATATATGTTTAGTTTTATATTGAATTTATATCAAGGGCGTAATTATAATACATAAGATTTGTCTTGATGATATGTATATTCGGTCATGTAGTTCATTATGAATGGCATTGGAATAATATAAATTATGAAATTAGTAGGTAAAGAGAAAGGTATATGCATGATACAAATTTTTATGCTCATTTATGCATTAAGTTAAAACATGCGTACATGACATTTGGTCTTGTTATATTAATTAAGTTTTTATGTGCCTTGTATATGTGTAAAGTGTTCATAGTTATGAGGGCTTATTACCTATGTGCATATGGTTATAGGAACTTGTTAAATAAGTGTAAGTAATGAATGTGTATAATGTACTAAATATATATAGATTAGCCGATCAGACCAAGAAATGAAGTGAGTTGACTTATAACCAAATGCTTGCTTTTAGTAGTATTAATATGTAAAATATATGAGGTTCATATAGATTACCATGTTAATGCTGTATATATGAATTTGTTGATGTATTATATTTTATATTGTTTCATGTGATCGATATGACTATATATAAACATATGATGTGGAATGTTCAAATCTAAGAGATGTATTAATTTATGAAATAAATTTTGATTAACTTTCGAGACTTGTATATGTGAATAATTATATATATTGTATGTAATTGTTTGAGATCGTGTTTTATTCTATAATGCCTTATGACCCTATTCTGGCGACGGATACGGGTTAGGGGTGTTACACCATTTGTATGGTGAAAAATGTCGAGTGTTCACCGACCATAAAAGTCTCAAGTATTTGATGACTCAAAAGGAGTTGAACTTACAGCAACGACGATGGTTAGAGTTGATAAAAGACTATGAGTTGATAATCGACTACCACCCGGGAAAGGCGAATGTAGTCGTCGATGCTCTGAGTAGAAAGTCATTATTCGCCTTGAGGGCCATGAATACTCAGTTTTCTGTGGCTGATGATGGTTCAGTTTTGGCAGAATTGAAAGCTAGACCGCCGTTCCTACAAGAGATTTGTGAAGCTCATAAAGGTGATAAGGATTTACAAGCTAAAATGACTCAGGGCAAGACGAACAATGAATTGGACTTTTGGATTGGTATTGACGGCTGTTTGATGTTTCGAGATAAGGTATGTGTACCTAAAGACGGTGAGCTTATTCTAAGGATTTTGCGAGAGGCACATAGTGGTTGCTTATCTATCCATCTGAGTAGTGTTAAAATGTATAATGACCTGAAGAAAAGGTATTGGTGATCAGGAATGAAAAGAGACATTTCAGAGTTCGTTTCTAAGTGTCTAGTTTGTCAGCAAGTGAAGGCTGAACACCAAGTGCCTTCGGGTTTGCTTAAACCCGTAATGGTTCCCGAGTGGAAATGGGACCGGGCAACCATGGATTTCGTGTTAAGGTTGCCTTTGATGCCAAAGAAAAAGGATGTCAATTCGGTTGTTGTTGATAGGCTTACAAAGTCGGCACATTTTATACCAGTACGTACCGACTACTCCTTTGAGAAATTTGTTGATTTGTATGTTTCTGAGATCGTGAGACTTCACGGAGTGCCCTTGGTGATTATTTCGGATAGAGATCTAAGATTTACCTCGTGGTTCTAGAAGAAGTTACAAGAGACGTTAGGGACGAAATTAAATTTTAGCACAACTTTTCATCCGCAAACCGACTGTCAGTCGGAAAGAGTAATTCAAATTCTGGAAGACATGTTACAGTGTTGTGTTCTCGAGTTTCAAGGCAATTGGGAAAGGTATTTACCACAAGTCGAATTCACCTACAACAATAGTTATTAGTCAAATCTGAAAATGGCACCTTATGAGGCTTTGTATGGACGTAAGTGTTGAACGCCCTTATATTGGACCGAACTTAGAGAGGGTCAGGTTCACGGGGTTGATTTAATAAAAAAAACAGAAGAGAAAGTAAAAGTAATTCGTGATTGGTTGAAGGCCGCATTGGATAGACAAAAATCCTATGCGAATTTGAAACGAAAAGAAATTGAGTTTCAAGTCTGTGATAAGGTGTTTTTGAAAGTATCCTCGTGGAAGAAAGTTCTCCGATTCGGTAAGAAAGAAAAATTAAGTCCACGATTTGTTGGACCTTATAAGGTGACCTAGAAAATTGGACTGGTAGCATATCGACTTGCCTTGCCATCCGATTTAGAGAAGATCCACAATGTTTTCCATGTGTCGATGTTGCGCTGTTATCGTTCGGATCCTTCGCACATTCTTTCGTCAGCAGACGTTGAGATTCGTTTAGATATGACTTATGGCGAAGAGCTGGTTATGATTTTGGCTCAAGAGGTTAAGCAATTAAGGAATAAGAGTGTAGCACTTGTGAAATTTTTATGGCATAGACATGGATTTGAAGAAGCCAAATGGGAATCCGAGGAGACTATGAGAGACCAATACCCAAACCTTTTCGCTGGTAAGATTTTTGGGGATGAAAATCCCTAAGGGGGAGAATTATAATAGCTCAATTTTGGGCCTAGTCAAAATAGTGGTTTCGAAACCACAAATCTGATGTCAAAGAAATTATTTTATTATTATTTTGGTGTTATAGCATGACTATATGAATGCATGAAAATTTTAGTGAATTAATTTTAGCGATTGTGAGCTCAATTACGAAAAAAGCCTAAATCGCATGAAGGGTAAATATTTTGTTTCACTATCTAGATGTGTTAAATAGCTAGAGAACCATAATTTGGGGTCTTTAAAGTGCAATTAGACCCTTTTAAAAGAGGTGGCCGGCCATAGGGGACAAAGAGAGTCATGTTGACTAAGTTAGGTAGACATTTGGTGACTTATTTGACTAAAATAAAAATAAAGAAAAGAGAGGCTATAATGTCATCTTCTCCACTAATTTTTTTCAGCAACTAAGGGGGTTTAGAGAGCTCAAAATATTTACCATTTGTATCTCTTGCAAGTAAGTCATTTAGAAGGTTATTCTTGATTATTTTTGTATTTTTGGACCCCTTGTAGCATGAGCTTTCTAATAAGGGGACTATTTTGCAAAATGGATGAAAGTCTAGGGTTATGCCACGAAAGCATTTATGTTGTTAGCTGAAATTTTATGGAAGAAAATGAATCTTGGTTCTTAAATAAACAACTTTTGTGAAAGGGGTTTTCATGAAAACACCTAAATGGGCTATTTTGTAAAGTTTGTAAAATAGGTGGTAATTGTGTGAAATGTTTGAAATTGTGAGTTGTTATAGGTACAAAAAGAGTTTGGTTGGGATTGGTTAATGAGGAAACTTGATAAAAAATTTATTTACGAGCCTAAGGGTAAAATCATAATTTTTGTAAAGTCTAAGGGCAAAACAGTCATTTGTCGAATTGTGAATTGTAGAATTTTTTATTAATGTGATGATTAAATGAGTGAAATTTTATTATTATAGATCAAGAAATATGCAATCCAGACCTAGACTAGGGAAAAGCCAAGCAAGCGGATTAAATACAAGTAGTCACCTACATTTTGTGTACCGAGGTAAGTTGTACGTAAATAATATAACTTATTTGTACTTATGTATTGTATAATTTAATATGGCATAACTTGTGGACTATTGCTGTGAATGTGCATGATGAGAATTGATGTTGTAGAGACTCCCGGTTGAACCTTAGGAATAATTTGGATATCCATGCCATGACATTTGAGTGATGTGTGTGCTAGTGTAAGACCTGTCTGGGACATGGATCGGCACCGATAGATGAAAGCCAATGTAAGACCTGTCTGGGACATGGCATCGGCCTCAAGATATGCAAGCTATGGCATCGACTTGAGGTGTGTCAGTGTAAGACCTGTCTGGGACATGGCATCGACACAGATAAGTGAGAGCCAGTGTAAGACTGTCTGGAACATGGTATCGACTTAGATGTGAGAGCCAATGTAAGACCATGTTTGGAACATGACGTCAGCATCGTACCCTATGTTTGAGGCTTAGTGATTATCCTGTTGTATTCCAAATGGTTCAACGGGAAATTTATGTTTTATGTCAAAATGAGAGAGCTTATGACCATGTTGTGAGTGGTACAGGTACTTATATGAAATTGATGATATGTGAACTCTATTCTTGTTGTATGAATAGTGAGGAATGAACATGAGTAAGTTGTGTTATGAACATTTACTCTTTTGTGTGACTTATGATATATTGGGAGTATGATCACATGTGGTAACATGGTTGTTATTTCGATATTTACATGCAACTTACTAAGCTTTGTACTTACCCTTTTCCTTTCTATTTTCTTGTAGTACTGCCAAATTAGCCCGTGGATCAAAAAACGTCGAAGGCATCGCTCACACTATCACTCAAAGCTTTTGGTATAATTAGTTTTATTATCTTGAGTATGGCATGTATAGAGATTGAGTCTTTTTGTTATGTGTCATATTGTTAAGTTAGCCAATTGTGTTGGCTTGGGACGAAAACCTTCTTTTTTTTTGTAAGTTCATGGTTAATGGCTAATATTCATTATTGATAATTGCAAATGATGATGTTTCCATGGATGAACAAAATGTATGAATGATCAAGTGCATGTTTGGTTTGTTAGAGTGCCATGAGGTTTGCATTTGAATGTCATGTTGTGGTTGATTTAGTCTTATATTGTTGTCTGGATTGGGATATTTGTTGTTGTGTAGGTTGGTGCAAGTAAGGGTTGAAAAAAGGCTTCATAGATAGCCTTGTTTTTGCCCACATGGGTAGACACACGGGAGTTTTTCTAGGCCATGTATGACACACGGTCAGCCCTATGGGCGTGTTGTCCGGCCGTGTGTCCCCTACACCTTAAAATTTCAAGTCAGTATGCATGGTAGTAAACACACAGGCAGAGAAACGATCGTGTGTCTCATCCGTGTGGAGGACATGGCCTCTGTGCATGGGCGTGTGCCCAGGCCGTGTGAAGTCTGCTCCTTAAATGTGGAATTAAATTCACCAGACGGCCTAGCACACGGGCGTGTGCCTTGGCCGTGTGCCCCTAAATGGTTGTTGACGTCAGAAATAGAATTTCAAGGTTTTTAGACACGGGCTGAGACATGGGCGTGTCATGGCCGTGTGAGGGACACAGGCCATGGACACGGGCGTGTGCCAAGCCGTGTGAAAACCCCTATAGGTTCGAATTAGGAATTAATTCCACACGGGTTAGGGACACGGGTGTGTCTCGATATGTTTAGGCCATGCGAATTGCATGGGCCTTCAACATGGCCATGTCAAGAAAGCCACACGGGCATGTCACCCCATCCACATGGGTGTGTGCCCCTATTTTAAGAGTCATTTTCCAGAGTTCTTGAAAGGACCTGGTTTGGTTCCGAATCGTCCTTAAAGCTTGTTTTGGGCCTCGGAGGCCCATAATAAGGAATTCTAGACAAGGTTTGAAAAGTTTTAAATTTGATCAAGTTTTTATGATTTGTAAATGTTGGAATGCATGTATTTAAGTTTAGTAATGCCTCATACTCAGTCCCGGCTTTGGACTTGGGTAAGGGGTGTTACATAATTGATGGGTCTCGTTTTGATTTTGGAAAGGTTAAAGGGTTGGAGTTTCGATCAGCATTGAAGTGGTGTAGTAACGCTGTTACTCTTTTGAAGGTAAGGTTTTTGAAGGCGTTGGGTTTAGCATCTTAATAAATTTTCGTTTAAGTTTTGTTTTAACACTAATTTGGGGTATTGGAATATCGATTTATAGGTTCTGGAGCGATCCTGGTTGTTTTAGCTTTGAATAAATAACAAGTGTGTACTCGAAAACACAGAAAACGAGAAACGATGAATGCAAAAAATTATTCTATCGGTGCCATATGGGCGTGTGGTCGCCCATGTGGTAGGCCATGTGGCAGTACATGGCCATGTGAATGATGAGGCCAGGCCGTGTGCGAAGGACACGGCCATGTGATGGCCAGGTGAGGCCGTGTGCGACACACAGGCTCGACCAACTGGGCTGTATGGGCCACACGAGTGAACCATACAAGCGTGTGGGATTCTAGGTCAGGCCGTGTGATCCACAAGGCCAAGACCAAATTGGGCCGTGTGGACCACACGGGCGTGTGGACCCACGCGGGCAGGCCATATGGGCGTGTAGGACAATTTTACTGAAATGCTTGTTAGGGTTGCACGGGTCGCCCAAGTCGACTGTGAACCTTCTATAGGGTCAGTAAGTATTACTTAGACCCTTAAATATGTGAACTGACTGCCTGATTTCTAAACTGAGCATGAATTGTGATATTTGAATTGATTGTATGATTTGATAAATTGCATATCAGGATGTCATATTTGTATCTTGCATTGCATCGGGGTTGGGTTGATGTTTTGGAGGAAGTATTTTGAAAGGCTCTTAAGCCTGATATCTGGCAACTCAACTGCAATTATTTGATTATGTGCCACATATCGGTACAGCATGGTGTGTAGGGATGGGTGGGTCAATTTTATCCCCACATGGTGTGTAGGGTTGGACGGAGTTGGTGTGTAGAGGCTAGTGGGTAGGACTCTTTTATTCTGTTCTGTTCTGTTTAATCTGTTTAGGTAATCCCCAGACTTGACGGATCGGAGCAGCGGAGGACTCTACAGTGGCCACACGTAAACTCTTAGATTGTTTTACACAAATTTTCAGATTTATTACTTGTTTGAGTTTTTTATGTAATTCTGGACTTGGACTGTTTGGTTTTTACTTCAGAACTTTATACTGTTTTATGGTTATTTAAACTGCACCTCAACAAAACAGGGTTTTCCTAAAACTAAGGATTTCGTAAACAAAAATGATTTTTCCTAAATTAATTTACTACAATAGCTTCCGCTTAAAAAGGACAAGTTCTGAAACAAAACATCTAGAGTGAGATTCCTTCAAATTAAATTAAGGTTACTTAATCGGAATGATTTTAACTTAAGGAGTTCAATTTCAAAATCCATCCTATGTGGCATCACCAAATTCGGCCATAATGTCCAAGCCGGGTTTGGGGTGCTACAAATCATCCATAAGGGTGAAGAACAATTGTACGTACGGTTTGCACCGATACAGTGTAAGGAATAAAATAGTTTGGATTCATAAAATAGTTATAATTTCATCGATTGGTTTGAATCATAAGTGGGTGTTCTGGGGCTGGTCTAATGATAAATTAATTGAATTCATACTAAATTTTGGTTTAGGTTTGTTTAAGGAATTATTAAGGAAAATTAGAAGATTCGCTAGTGCACTGCGGGGAAGCGAAAAATAAGGTGTGGGTCCTAAACTCATAAAATTGTTTGAAAATCTTAAATATCATGTTATATTTGATAAATTAGCTTGCTGATTGGATTGGCATAATAGTCAAATTATTTATTTTGGTAGTGGCCGAACCAGGTATGTTTCGAGCCTTAAAAGACTGACATGCTGGAAAAATTGCTAGTTTGATAGTATGAAAGTTTGATTGAGTTTGTAATTGCATATTTGAGTTAAGAGATATGAGAATGTTTGACTGAATGATACAATGTGTTGAGATATTAAACTTATGTATGATTTAAATGCATGAGATATTTGTTATATTGTGTACTGAAAAGGGTGTTATTTATGCACAATGAAAATCCGTAAAGTATATGAAATTGAACGATGTTGATTGATACCAACACAATGGTAATTTGAAAGATTGGAACACTGTTTCCATTTACTGAAAGTATGTAATTATTAAGGACATGCTGAGCATGTCAAATGAATGTGAAAAGTATTGAGATATGATTATGTAAGAGATTGTGTGACATATTGTATATGCATTGGGTTGGGATTTTGTGGTTGACAGAGGAGTTTCGTGGAGTACCAACGGCATATTAAGTCCGCATTATTCATAGTCAGTGCACTGCACCTGGAGTACCGTGGGGATTGGCGATTGTATTGCGCTATTTGATATACGAAAAATTTTCTGCATTATTGATTATTCGGTGATTCTACCACGTCGAGCTATGCTCATAATGTTTTGGAGTTTGGCAGACGGGTTTTGGGGAACTCGCGGTGTGTAGCAGATGGTATGAGTAGGATCCTTTTTGCATTGTATCATGTGTACGACATATTCGAGTGTTATTGATTTATGCTATGCATTATACTTTGTTGTATTGAATGGTATCGAAATTAATGATTGTTAATTGAATGAATGATGACCTATGCTCATACACCGTTTGACATAAATTTGATAATGGCTATGTCATGACATGAAATTCTTATGATGGTTTTGTTTTCTTTTGTTAATGCTAGTATGTTTCACTGTATTTGATGTTTCTACCCGTTTAAATCATTATTTGACTCACACTGAGCTTTTCATAAGCTCACCCCCAGTAGTGTTTAACTTTTCAGGTAAACCTCAAAATTAGGATCGGGCTCGGCATTCGGAGAATCACCTTAGACCTCAGACTATTCTTAATAAGTATTATTAAGTCTTTATTGGTTTTTGCTTGTAATTTTTAATTATCTCTGATCTGTGGCTTGGTAACTTTTCTTTTGGAAATTTTTGCATGCATGAATTACTCAAGCATAATAATCGAGTAATGCATTATATCAAGCTTAAATAAAATTTGATATTGTTCCCTAGTTTCCACTACATTGCAAATGAACTGTTTTTGAAAAACAAATGATAAGGCAACTAATTTTCCAAAATGTCTTGAAAAATGGTTTTTCCGCTGCATTAGTTGAACTTTGAGTTTTTTTTAAAGAAGAGCGACAAGCAAACGGTTTTTCTAAAACAGCACTGTCAACAATAAAATGAATCCTAAGAATACACGACCTAATGAATGAATGCTTTTAAGCCAACTCAAAGTACAACTACGATTTTCTCTAAAATTAGTTTTTTTTAAGTCTTAAAAAGTAACGTAAGTTAGCTTAGTCATTTCAGTGGCTAATGTAGCCTTCTCAATCTAGCCATAATGTCTAAGTCAGGTTTGGGAGGTTACGCCAAGTGTAGGCTCGAACAATTTCGAATCAAACACAGAATCAAAACTAATTTTCTGACTTTAGTAGGAAAGTAAATCTTTCCCGTATAGAAACCGATGGAATTTTTATTCCTGGAAATGATACGAATGTGTGTGGAATAAGATCGTAAAGTTTGTACAAGTTGCAGATTTGACTTAGGGCTCTAGACGGTCAGAAAGAAACTTTGATTTTGACACAACTTGAAACACAATCGAACCCAAGTCAGCTAAAATAATTAAAATAAATAACTAAGATAAATAAAATAGAACAATAAATCAAAGAGTAGAACAATCAAGAAGAAAATAAAGAAGATATATGGAAAAGATAGAACGTGGTGTGTAGAAGTCCTAAGAAACCTTGAAAACAAGAAGAAGCCACAACCCCCTTCAAGCGGCTCTAATTTCCCCTCTAAGAAATAGAACTTGGTAATTTGAAGATGATCCCCACAATTTGAAAATATTATTAAAACTCTTCTAAAATAAAACTCAATAAAAATTATTGAAAAGAAAAACTCAAAGAGAATTTATTAACTCAATGAAAAGTTAAATAATAATCAATTTTTCTTTGTGTACAATGTAAAAGCATTTATATAGGCTAGCTAAATAAATTTAAATAAAACTCTTAAGTATACTAGAACTCTAATTAACCTAAACAAGAAGTAATTTTAAACTAAATTTTCTTGTTGACATAAAACTCCTAAATAACTTAAAATAATTAATAATTATCAAAAAATTTGAATAAAAAAATAAAAATTAATAAGAATTGATAAATACAATATTGGGATCGTATATAAAAATTAAACCTAAAACACAAACCCAGTATGATTTAAACTCAAATTAAAAGCTTGAAACTCATAATTCCCGTCATAATCCCGTCCAGAAATTCTGCTCGCGTAGTCTTAACTAAAACAGTCATAACTTGAGCTCCTGAACTCAAAATCAAGTGATTCAAAGTGCGTTCAAAGCTAAGAGATAAATTCTCCAACACTATAAAGACATCTTAACTAAGAAATGCTTGCATCCCATCCAAAAAGTTTTCAAAAGTCTATTGATTCCCTAAACTTAAAAACTGGTAGCTTCGATGAATGGAATTTAATATATTTCACCCATTTCGTGCATGTCTCATTCCTCGTTACCTCAAAAAGATTCATCCTCACATATTCCTTTGATCGAATCTTGGTTTGATTTGTTTGGCCCTTAATCTTATTATTGGGCCTTGAGTTAGTGTCAGCCCATCACATCCATGGGTCTGAAATTAAGCCTTCAAACTTGCATCAGGAAAATAGAATTTATACTTAGAAATAAAATCTGACTTATTTTTAAACATAATAACAATATCTCAAAGTTGTATATCTAGCCCTACCAACGTCATCTATTCGTGAGGAGAGATAGAGAAACCCTATTTGAATTAGTAGAACACAAATAATATTTATTTAATAGAAAAGTCAATCATCTAGTTGAACTAGGAGAGAGGGGCGGATAACCCTAATTAATAATACTAGGATTAATGCCCTTCATACATAATATGAAGGGTTTTGGGCTTCTCTTGTGTCAGGTCCAATTATATGGGCTTCCTGGACTTTTAACTCAGCACTTTATAATTTAATCCAACCCAATGCACGTTTTTTATTTTCCAAAATAAATATTATTTATTAATTTAAATAAATTTATTTTTTAATTAAATAATTTTCTCAACCTAATTTTAATTTCATTAAACTCATGGAAACTTGATTAAATTATATTCTTAAACTTCAATTATTCAATTAAATAATAATTTGAAAAACTTAAATTAATTCTCAGGTCATTTCCATACTCAATGAGAAACCACATTCATTTTCAAATGTAACACATTTCTCTTACTTTATCATTTCTATCCATTTCTATTTATTTGATTCAACATGCAATTCATTTCTGGTTTCAACAAGCTAGTGGACGAATCGGCTAGACATATGTATTTAGGGCTCAAATGATTTATAATTAAGTTTCAACATTTTGCCAATTAATTATAAACTAATTTAGTCACGAAATCATTCCACTATAGTACCATGAATGAGCTATCCCACATTAGATATCATTACAAAAGCTATTCGATCAACGCTCGTCCAATGACCTTGTCATAAGTGTGTTATCCTCATAAAATATCCTTAATCTCTTGGGATAATTTTTTTTCTCTCAATATGATTATGTTTTATCTCATGGTAACCATTACATTTTCCTTCATGAAATGTTAATTACTATCAAATAGCAATCAAGTCAATCATCACAAAGACGAACAACCCATGGTCACATTTACTTTTCATCAATCATGTAATGTAAATGAGAGGATATCATTTACCTATATCTTGGGCTATAAATTCCAGTGTTGTGAATGACGCTACAGACTGCAAGAGCCGTATACCCAACACACCAGCTTTCGGTTCCTTATTGTAACACCCCTCACCCATATTCAATGCCGAAATAGGGTTACGGAGCATTACCGAACATATTAAACAATTACACATACAGTTCACGTACATTTTCAAGTTTCAAATAATCATCATTCAACAACATACATATCATCCCTAGTATAAGCCTATGTGGCCTAAAACATGCATTCGGGAAGGTTCGGGACTAAACCGATAACTCAAGAAACTTTTGGAACACTTAGAATTTTTTCCAAAATATAGGGGACACATGCTCGTGTGGCCCGACCGTGTGTCTCACACGGCCAAAGACACACCCATGTCACAGGCCATATGGACATTCAAAATGGAAGCACATGGCTGTGTTCCAGCCAGTGTCCCCGTGTAACTCTCTGACTTGGGTCACACGGCCAACACACACGCCAGTGTGCTCTAAAAATGGCCACACACGCCCGTGTGCCAAGCCATGTGCTAGGCTATGCCAAACCTGTAAGGTATACTGACTTATGCCACACGGCCAAATGACATGCCCGTGTGCTGGGCCTTGTGGAGCATACAGACTTGATTTTTAATTCAACACCATGGGACACACAGCCGTATAACTTTACCGTGTGTCACACACGACTGATACACACACTCGTGTCTCTGCCCATGTGGACAAAAATAGGCTAATTACCAACCCATTTTGCCACCCAATTTGCATATACCTACATCAACCCAAATGGTACAATTCATGGCATAAAAATAGGCATTCTAATAACCTCATTCACGCATAATTCATACCATTTCAACACCAACTAATACAAAACACATCAATACCACAATAAGCCATTGCAATTCATATCAAATTCACATATACAAATCAACTGATTAAACATTTTCAAACATGCACCATTATGCTCAACTCACAAGCATATAACTTCTCCAATGTCAACCATTTGACATCCACAATATCTATAATCTACAAGCATCATATATCCATCCATAAACTCACAACACAAGCTATATACACATATATATACACAACCATACCAACCAAATTAAGCCAATTCTCATGGCTATATACAAAACCAACAACATTTAACATTTACAAGACATTTCAAATGACCAAAGTCATTACCAACCATATATCAAAATGACCATAATCCTATGCATGCCATATACTTAAAATAATTAAGTTCAAAAGTACCAAACTGATAGTAGGATAGTGTGATGAAGTCTCCGACAATCCCGAATCCGAGCTAGCTTTGATTTCACTATAAAACTAGAAAAGTAAACAAAGTAAGCTATATTGCTTAGTAAGCTCGTATGAATTAATAAGCATACTCACCATTTATTCGCAATCGAATAATATAAACATAATATGCTACAAAACATTTAAATCAAAATGTTAACTTGTATTCAATCACAATTATAGCCATGAACTTATAACTTCCATAAATTCGATGCTCACATAGTTTTCGTACATACATGTACTGTTACATATCTATTTCTCACTATCTCATATCTTCAATATACCCATTGAACCATTTGGAATAATATAGGATACTCGGGAATATCGCACCCTAAGTGCCAATATATATAGCCAAAGCTATCTCAATAAATCTTACACTGAAGTGCCAATACATAGCCGAAGCTATCTCAATATCATATCTCAATGATGCTCACTCACGAGCTATCAACGGGTCTGCTCAAATAAGCTGACAGTCATGACGTAGCTACGCAATGCTGCTCACATAATCTGACGAGAATCCGCAACACATGCTGGATAACTCAGCCATCGGTAGGATGTACAGACCAGTACCTAAAACAATAATAACCCCTAATGACATGTCATTCGTATCCTGATCTATTCTTAAGGTTCAACTGAGATTTCCAATGCCGAATCTTCTTCGAATAGGTCCGTAATATGTATTTACAATTTATGCAATATTAAAGCATTTAAAACACAAATATAATAATGCTTATTACATACGAACTTACCTCGGATACAAAAATGGCGAAATAAGTCGATTAATTCAAAACTTTGTTCTTTACCCGATCTAAGTCTGTATTTCACCTTTCTTGATCTAAATATAATCAAAATTAACTTATTTAATAATCTATTTATTCAATTTAGTCCAAAACACACTTTAAAGCCATTTTACACTTATGCCCTTAATATTTCAACATTTTTACAATTTAGTCTCTATTTCATAAAATCACAAATTCATGCAATTCAACCAGAAAACATGCTATCTGAATTTCAATTAGGTCCCTAGCAGTCCATATTTTTCATTTATTTCACAATTTAACCACCAAATTTTTATATTTCATAAATTAATCCCTAATTGGACATTTTACTAAAAATCACTTTACAAATGTTGTTTATCTAACAACAACCACGCATTTTCTACCATTAAACATCAAAATACATCAACATTCATCAATGGCAAAACCCTAAACCTTTAACAATTTTACAAATTAGTCCCTAGGCTAGCTAGATTAAGCTGCAACGATCTCAAAAACGTAGAAATCATTAAAAACGGGATAAAAATCACTTACCTAATAGCAAGATGAAGTAGTCGAACCAAGGAACCCTAAAATAGTTTCTTCTTCCTTCAATTTCGGTTAATGAAGATGATAATGGATGAAATTTTTGTATTACTTTACTTATTTTAACTTTAACTTCTAAATACCAAAATTAACCTTTAAAATTAATTCAATTTACAAAATTACCATGCCACTATCATCCACCTTCTCATAAATGGACTAATTCCCACATAAGGACCTCTACTTTAAGGTTCCATAACTATTAGACACCTTTAGTGTAACAGCCCAATTTAGACCCTAATCGAAAGGGTGGTTTCGGGACCACGAATTCGATTCAAAAAAATATTTAAAATTATTTTATGTGTTTATTTTGTGTGAATTTATATCTGTGAAATTTTTGTGATTTAATTTTGTCGTTTAGGTGTCCGATTAAATAAAAGGACTTAATCGCATAAATAGAAAATTTGATAGTTTAAAGTATAAGGGTCAAAAAGTTAGTGGCTTTTTTAATTGAGGCATTCATGTTGTAAATATCCCATAATTTTTTTTAGTGGACGGTAATGGGTTATATTATAATGTTTTGGTATGAATTAATTAAGGCTATTTTTGTAAACTAATTTTATAAACTATTATAATAAAACATATATAATATAAAACATAAAATAAAGTTTACATACTTGTTATATTTATTATTCATTTGTCGAAACTAAACAAAAATAAAAAGAAAGAACACAAGGCTAGGGTTCGGCCAATTTGGAGCTTAATTAAGGTATGAGTTTAGCTCGATTTTTGATAATTTCTACGGTTTTGAGATTGTTGCTTAGAAATCTTCAAGACCCATGCTTTAATTTTTTATTTTGATGAATATTTTGAGTTGTGCCATTGTTGATAGCTTGTTATTTTTGTTGTTTGATGATGGAAAATGAAAGATATGTTTTAGATTAACATATTTTGATTGGAGTTTTTTATGATTTTGAGTAATTAGGACATAATTGCAAAAATTAATAATTTGAGGGACTAAAATGTGAAATTAATGAATTATATGGACTTGTATAGACATGGGTAATATTTGGCCTAGCTTGGGTATGGAGAAATTTGGTGTATTTTGTGTTTTGTGCAATAGGGACTAAATTGTAAAAATTGTAAATGTCAGAGGAAAAATAAAAGTTATCGACTAGCAGCCCGATTCCATTTTACGACGTCCGAGGTAAGTTTATAAGAAAATAGACGTGTTTATTGGTAATTTAATGTTATAATTACATGCTGTTATGAAATGTTTGAAACTAAATATACTATGACCGAATATGGTTAAATGTGGCTACTACATTTTCGAGTTTGATCCGACCGAGTTACGACGTCCGAAAGCCCTATATGAACCTTAGGAATAGTTAGGATACATATGTCATGACATAGGATTCCGATATATGTGTGCGAGTAAGTCCATGGCATCGATTTGTGATTCTGATATGTGTTTACAAGTAAGACCCTGTCTGGGACAGTGGCATCGAAATGTGGTTACATGTAAGACCACGTCTGGGACGTTGGCATTGTATGATTCATGTGATTATCCGAGTGTTCTATCCAATTCCAAACGGTTCATCGGGCAAAGGTAAATCGAGTTCGAATGTGATAATTGAGCTATGCGCTAGGTAAAAATTAAGATGTTACTTGCTCGAGGTAAGTTACATAAACACCATGACTTAATGTTATAAAACATGTATGGTGCAAATAAATTATAATGTGTGTATGCTATGTGTGTACTTGACTTGTTAAATGGATTGTTAATATGTCATGAATAACCTATATACTTATGTAAGAATAATGTGGTGTTTTCGGTTATGTAATTAATATTTGAATATGCAATATTAATTTCATATTCGAAATGTTGCATTTGGATGAATACGTATTAAATTTTAATATGATTATTAGCCTTTGGGAAGTTGGTTACTAATATGATAAGTACCTATGTGAGTATTCGGCCAAATTAAGTTTATGTGTGCACAATGTTATTTTGATTCTTGAATTTGTTTTAATGGTAAGTATGCTTGATTATTTGGTGGCATTGTGGACTTGAAATGTTGATTGATATTGGTTATTTTGTTTATGTAAGTATTCAATTTAATGGTATATGGAACTGTAACATTGTATCTTATTTGTGAGTTTAAGGATAAACTTTGGCCATGATACTATAATTCGGGTTAATAAGATAGGTTAATTGTATTATTGGATTGTTTATTTGTTTATGGCTTACTAAGCTATAATAGCTTACTGTGTGTATTTGTTTCTGTTTTATAGATTTTGGAGTCAAGCTACGAGCTCAGGGACCGTCAACAAAGTTCATCACACTATCAGCTATTTTGGTACCTTTATAAGTCAAACTCGAATTATGGCATGTATAGACTGGTATATGTTTTTGAAATGTTAAAATTCGGATATGTAAAATTAAAGCCATGCGAAAATGGCTTACCCCAAGTTAGGTTTTAAATCTTGCTTGATTGAGGATTAAAATGTGTTAGTTTTTATGTCATGAAATGGGAATGAATAACATTGGTGATGGATGAGTAAAGATATAAGTTTTGAGTATTAAAAGTGGACTACAAGCTTGAATGTGGCATAAATGAATTAGTCATAAATAATATTTATTCGGTCTGGATATGTTTTATATTAACATACGTATGCAGGTGTATATGATTATTATGATTAATTTTGACCTAGTATGTTCTTGGATTAATTGTTTGATATGATAGATATGATAGTTCGCTAATGGAAACTTTGGTTACGTATGTGACTTTAAAAGATATGTTCAGTCATGGTTTGTTGATGTACTATTAATTGTTTCGAAAATGGTACTACATGTAGATAGCCGAATCAAAATTTTGCCAATTTGATTTGGTTGTATGGATGAGAAAAATACTCATATTATGTTTAGATAATTAACAAAACAGGTATAGTTAATAATAGGTTTAATGTGGAATTTGGAACATACACTCGTAAGATAAAAATGCTTGGGGTAAAGTGATTAGTAATTTAGATATGATTTGTGTTCGTTGCTAAGTGTAAAACCTATGTATTTATTAATGTATATGTTCGGTTATCATGACAAGGCATATCTTTGAGTCATAAGGAACAGTTTTATAAATAAACTATTATTTGGTGTTAATATGTGCAAATATACGGCATCATTTAGGATAGTCTCTTTGAAAATATATTTGTTAAGACATGTGTTTGAAAAATGTTTGATATGTGACTTTTAGTATAAATTTAATTATTAGTAGGCATTTAAGAGTCAGTACATATGCTCTTATATTATAATAATTGAATTATTCATTTAGGTGTATAATGTATCTTGGTTAAGATTAGCATTTACTTTAATATTATAAATAATATATTTCATATAATTGCTTAAAGATGATATGACTGCACATAAATTTGATGTTAAATGTTTCAAAATTAAGAGTTATGTTAGTTTGTGGAATAAATATAGAGAGACCTTCGAAACTTGCTTTTGTACGTATATGAATGACTGTACAGAACTGTGTTTTATTCTGTAATGTCTTATGACTCTATTCCGATATCGGATATGGGTTAAGGGTGTTACATTTAGCTAATAGAACATCACTTTTGCACTTTATATGATTTAGTCCTTTTTATCGAATTAAGCATTCAAACGATAAAATTTCTTTACGAAATTTTCACATAATTATTCTATCATACTGTAAAAATTAAAATAATAATAAAATAATTAATTTAACCTCAAATTTGTGGTCCTGAAACAACTGTTCTGATTTGATTAAAAGCGGGCTATTACACTTATCTATTTGATCTTAGACTTTTACTTACATCAAAGTATACGAGTCATGCATACAGTCTGTAATCCACTAAAAATTAAAGTTTACTTATAAAATCATTACTAAATAATGTTCAATAGATTTCGCACCTATCTTCAAAAACTTATATTGCTTTTCCAAGGCAGTTTCCTTCTGGGTAGACAGATGATGGACAATACTATCACGGTCCAGGAAATGTTACACTCCCTTCACTGGAAGAAGAGCCGATAGGTAGTGTGAGAAACCCTATGATAAACTTGGGTGGAGCTTCATTGGAGAGTCTTATCCTTTTTCTAGTTCTTTAAATAATAGATTGACCTTATCATGTATTGTCTGTCTTCTACGTTTCCGTCGGTAATTGTGAATGGATATCGACTTCCAAATTTCAAAGCATCTCGAAGGATTTAGCAAGCGAACCCACTATCTCATTACCTAGTCATTATTTGCATGGAATTTTTTAACCTCTAAATCATATAAGTAGTTGATAGAAAACTCTGGAAACTAATCACGACATCTAGGAGGGGTCCGAAACTTACACATCTTTTCTTACGAATGATGTAATTCTTTTTCTCAAACGGATAGAACTTCAATTACTACTATATGTAATGTTCTAAAGATGCTCATGAAGGAATAAGGCCAATTAAACTTTTCCAAATCAAAAGTTCTTTTCTCTCTCAGTACACCGAATGCATAACAGAATCATGTTTTAAGTGTGATCAACTTATAAGCTACGAGGACCTGGGCAAATACCTGGGATTCCTCACTCATTTTGGTAGAGTTGAAAAGAGGAATTATGATTTATTATAGAGAAAATCTAAAAGAAGTTGAGTTCAAGGAAGGCAAATACTATGTCCTAAGTTGGTCAGCTCATCTTTATTCAATCCACAGCAGTAGCTATCCCTATTTTTTACTTGCAAAGCAGTATGTTTCCATCAAGTACATGGAGACAATTGCATCAGATTAACAAAGATTTCCTTTTGGGGATGAGGGAAACCTTAAGGAATATGCACTTTACTTTATTATGACAAAAAGGGGTTATTGGCTTGAAAAGAGCTAAATTATCGAACCATGCACTCATGCTTAAGCTCGGGTGAACAATCTTCTATGAAAATGATCAACTATGGGCACAAACACTCACAGTCGAGTACGTTTTGAATTCAAAAAAAAATCCTTTGTACTAGGAGTGTTTCTCACACTTAGAGTAGCCTTAGACGGATAAATCTCTTATTTGAGAAAGGCCTAAGGTGGATTGTTAGGAATGGCAGAATAGTTTGATTTTTGGGCCGACAATTAGTTGGGGCTTGAAGCACCTAGGCAATTTGTCATGATATCGTTATTACTAGGTGAAGGTGAAAAAACCTTCCAACAGGTTAGGGAAGAGTGGGATGAGGGTCCCCATGAAACTTTTTCCATGAAGCTTCCTATTAGCAAACTTAATTGTTTCTTAAGTACTACCATCTTGACTCATACTTGAGATCGTGATGGTATATGATGGGTCGGCTCAAAGAATGGTATGTTCACCCTCTCTAGCGCCTATAATTTGGAAGAAAATAGAAATCTTGTAAATTGTGTTAGCAATCAAGTGCTTTCGTCAACCCTTTGGAAATTGATTTTACATCTCAAACGCAACTTGGTTATCCTCCTTACTAAGGCATGGTTGCATAATAAGGGCATGAGCATTGATTTAACGTGTTCGTTGTGCGACAACCACCAAGAAGATATCGACTATCTTCTTCGCAAGTGCCCAATTAGTGAATTTTGGTGGAATAAACTCCGTAATAGCGAAAGCATTAGTACCCCGAACAATGAGGATTGGGTTCACTGTGTTGGAAGTGTAATGAAAAAAATTACTAGTTAAAATACTAATTTTATTACACACAAATAAACAACAATACAAATACAAGCTCTGTTTTTTCTTCTATACTAGTTGTTGCTAATTTGTTTCACTCCTCACTTCACTACATTTTTCTTTCTTTTTCTTACTTTTAAAACACAAACACGAAATATATATACATATATATAAACATAGTTTATAGCCTTAATTATTACTTATCCTTTTATAGCCTTAATTATTACTTATCCTTCTAAGTATATCATGAAACTTCCAACATGATAATGCTTATCCATTGTGCAGGCCAATTTGCAAAGTTGCATGCCACTTTGCAATTCAATTTCAAAGCCACGTTTTCATAAAGTTAAAAGCCAATTTGAATAGCTCTAACAGCTCAATTTCGATGAGGTTATCGAATCATTATTAATTAGGGAAAAAAGTAAAACAAAGTAAACATGTAATATTTAATAAATTCGTATAACATGGTAATTAATTTACACTACAATAAAATAGGGCTTTAGCGGCGTTTTTAGCGGCGTTTTATCAAAAAACGCCGCAAAAATTATAAAACACAGAGCAATAGCGGCGTTTTACCAAAACCGCCGCTAAAAACAGAGCAACCAAAAACGCCGCTAAAAACCGGAGCATTAGCTGCGCTTTTGGTAAAACGCCGCTAAAAACCAGAGCATTAGCGGCGCTTTTGATAAAACGCCGCTAAAAACCAGAGCATTAGCAGCGCTTTTGGTAAAATGCTAAAAACCAGAACATTAGCGGCGCTTTTGGCAAAACGCCGCTAAAAATCATATAATCCCTAAAACCCAAAACCCCAAAAAAATAATAAACACTAATCTATAACCCCTAAAACACTAAACCCCTAAATCCTAAAAACACCTAAATACTAAACTATAACCCCTAAAACACTAAACCCCTAAATCCTAAAAACACCTAAATACTAAACTATAACCCCTAAAACCCTAAACTCCAAAAAACATCATATGGATGTTGATGTGTATATACATAGATATTAATGTAAAAGCTTATGTTCGTAATAAATTATGGAATTAAAACTGAATGGGGTTTGAAACGATATCACATACAATTAAAGAATTTCAATTTGAAAAAGTGTAGCTTAAAACTGAATAGGGTTTGAAAGGGAAGAAAAAGGTCTAAACCTTTGAAACATGAACTACAATTGAACAACATTGGTGTGTTGGCATACAAATTAGACGACATGTTTGATGGTATTGGGATGTCACCCAGCTCGTTGATCGAGTCTTAGCAATTAACATTCAACGCCAATTGTGAATTGTGAATTTATTTAAATTTTCATTCATGGATGTAATTTAATTATGATTTTAGGGTTGTTTTAGCAAAAAATAATAACTAATATTATTATCTAAACATGAATTATCATCAAATTAACTCTAAAACTCGAATTAAATACTAAAAAATATCAAACTCGGGTACCAAATTATACATTAAACCAAAACAAAATATAAATTATTATTTTGGTTTTTATCTTTTCAAATAAGTAAAAAGGAAATTAATAGCTTCGACTTCAATACTATATTCAAATCGAGCAAAAGTGACAAAAAAAGTTAACATTTTTTTTATAAAATCTAACACTAAAAAACAAAAATTGATTCTTCTTCAAATGCCGCTAAAAAACGCCGCTAATGCTTTGTTATAGTGCTGCTGAATTAAATTATAGTATGAAAAATCAAGAATCTTTAACTTAAAATGTCTATTAATGTTTTAGATGAGAAATTTAGCTAAATGGAGGCCATGTCTTTGTCAAGTTCTGTTAATTCCTTTAACTAGTAAACTGATTGGATTAGAAATGACTTAATATTGTTTTCCACTAAATAATTAGTCATTAATGGGGATTCATTTTCTTCAACTTCAGCAGAAAATTGGTTTTTAGAGATCTATTATGGAGGGTAAGAAATGGCTTATGTAGACAATTTAGCCAACAATAAATTAGGAACACGACACAATGAAATGATGTAGTGGTTTTATGAAATTTAACCATGAACTTTTATTCATCCATTATTTTGTATTATAATGAGAATAACTAATAAATACTTTTCCTTAGGTCATCTCCTTTTGAATGTTTCTGTTGGAGACATGGACTATGATACCCATGATGTTCATCATATTTATCTATATTTCCGTTAATATTTATTATCAATTCATATTATGGATATTAGTTGTTACTATGATGATATTAAGTGAATGTACCATCTCCTTGATAATGTCAATAAATTATAGTAACATTCATCAATATATCGGTAATTCAAGTTAATGTTTGATGTTAGTAGCTTAGAGTTAAAAACCTTGGTTGGAGGGTTATCTATTTCTTGATCCAAGCAAATTGAAAATTGTTTAAAATTTTTGTTTGTTTATTTTCAGTGATTGAATCTTCAGTTGGTATGTATCTCAGCTGAGATTATTGTTTAAAAAAGGAAATTTCAGTGATATAGATCCAATACATGAGGTTTTCACTGACAATCTACTTACAATAATTTTATTCAGAGAAACTTAGATCAGTTAGAAGCACTATCAAAGAAGCTCAAGGAAAAAACCTTAAGGCGAGGCTCCTTCTCAATCCATTCTTTTGCCACAAGGTAACTTTATACTTTATAATTTTAATTCATTACTCTTGTGATTCTTGTATTCACAATCTGTTAAAACAGACAGAATGTTAGCTAAGAAAGTAAGAGGAAGTTGTTAGCTTGGAACATTGTTTAGGCTGCAAACTTGGCTTTAAGCAACAATTTGAAGGGTTATCTTTTGTTTATTTCTCCCAGATTATTTATTTACCATGCGAAATATATAAAAATGGTCTCTGTTGTGTTTTAAGGCTACTTGCACGGGAGGGAATTGACGCTGAACAGCTTACACGCGATCTGAAGTCTTTTGAATTGAAGATAAGTATTATTTTCCACATTTTCATTTATGTTAGCTCAGCTTTTGTGGCTTCTAGCTCAAGAACCCCCTAAACCTACCATAAAATTTGTTACTTGTTTTTCTTTGGCATATAAGGCTATTTAATAGATATTTTGGGGGGAATGGATATTGATAACGATATGTCAAGATAAGGACATTTTTCCCCTTCCCTCAAACTTTATCTGCTATGATTAAATGATATTTGATTTCAGCTTTTGTATTTTTACTGTTTAAAAGCTACTTTTGTCCTAAAACGCATGCGTATGGTCAACTTTAGAGAGCTTTGCTATTGATTGCTTCACAATCTTGCTTCAAGGTCCCCCTCCCCCTTTTCATAGTTTTCTCTTTACTGCAATCTCACAAACCATGTTTTCCTCTCCTTGATCATCTTTCTGCAAGACAACATTTGAGGATGTTTTCCTCTTTGAAGCAACAAGCGTTGAGGAGTATCTGCAGCAGTACTATTTGCTCTATGGATTGCATACTTTTAATATAAGTTCAATGGATAATGACTAATGGCTCATTTCATTTGGCTAATCACATTCTTTTGGGTTAGAGCATGTATTCAGATCCAATTGCTATTTACTAATCGGTTGTTGCATAATGTGTGAATTATAGCAATTTGGTCATTCAACACATCGTGAAATAAAATAAAGGGCATTTGTAGTTAAACTACTTGCACATTTGAATGTTCTTTTGCATACCAAATTGATTCTTCTTCAAACCTATGCCACAAGGAGGTGTGCTTCATGACTAAGGTTTTAAACTTGATTCATCGATTCACTCTCCTTTAATCCACTAACCGAGAAAAAGGAGACTTTTACTTACAAGCTATGTCATACGCCCCACTCTATTTCTTGTTTGTATGTGTGTATTTGTTTCATTTTTACAAGCTATGATTTTACTTGTTTCATATAAGGGCTATGTCGGTTGGGCGATTGCAAGGAGGCGATGTCGAGCATGGAGGTCGCCAAAGATCAAGAACTAGTAGAGACAGGAATCGTTGCACAGAACTGGAAAATCCATGCCGTCACCTCAACAGGAGGTCTTGTTCTTATCTTCACTATGGAATGTTGATTGATTAAAGATCATAGCTATGTATTGGATTAAAATTATTTTTCGGAGTTCTTGATTGAGGTGATTTACTCTTTTTCTCATGTCTATTTTAGGTATTAATTCAAGCCCTCCGTCCCAAATTGCAGGTATTAATTCAATGCTTGTAAGAGATATTTAATAATATTCCCTTCTTGTGTAATGTAAGTTGACTTAATTTTGGTCCAAATCTGATGGATAACATAATGAGAATTGTATATGTAAGTATGTATTTTAAGAATTGTAGTAAATTCCTCCGATTAGTGAGAGCAATAGAATAGCTATCCATTGTTAATGCCGCAGAGACAGTCTTTGTCTAAAGAAAGTTCAAATCAATATTGTCCACTTTTGTAGGATTCATTTATTGGTCTAAATTTTAGATTAATCCAGTCCACTTTTCAGATTATTTATATTGGTCACACATGCGCCTCTTTAATTGGTTCAAAAGATAGTAAACAAGCTTTACTCGCTTTTAGATGTCTGGAGGGACAAAAGGGGTTTCGATAACAACTGAACCAAAGTGGGTTACTTTATAGGTTCCATATGGGGTTCTCAAACAACTGGAGTTTTTGGATTTACTTGCTTTATATTTATGTTTGGAAATGGAAAATGATATAAAAAGTCTTATCTAGCATTTGCACTAACGTGACTTAAAGTTTAAGATAAGCAACTACCTTAATTACATCTTTTTATTTTGGTATTGTATTGACTTGGTGTGGTTGTTTCTTCAACCTAATTAACTTGTATTTCATACTGAATTTAACATTTTATAAAGAGCAAAATGAATGATTTACGATACAAGATGTTCCTGGAATCATGTTGTAATGGAATTTTTATGCGCTTTGTCTTTGTAATTTCAAGCACTTTACTTACTTTAGGAAAGAGAAAAATAAAAGGGTTTGAGATGATTTTCATTGCAATTCTCCTTTTTTTCCTGTCCAATATTTTTCCTCAGATGTGTGTTCCCATGGTCTACTTTTGATTAATCACTTTTTCATGTTTTGAGACCTCATGATTAATTAAAACTAATAAGTAAAAAAACCATCAATAATTGAGGTTTTTTATATGATAGAAGATATTTTTTATGCTATTATATCATTCATAAAAGTTAATTTTTTTTTATGTTATGTTAATTTTAGATGTTAACTTTGAAGTACATTTGTCCGATTCTCAATGCATTTTCTTATATATTTTCTACCCAACATCCATTCTTTGGTCACGAAATGATTAAAATCATAGACTTCTTTTGATGTTTTTATCTTATATATGATTAAAATATATATGATCTAAAAGCAAGAAACATATGTAAGGTGATTTTGCTATTCATTTTGCTCTTAGATTAATTTGTCCTTGTAGTAACTGAATGTTAACTTTATATTTTGCAAGAGTTGAGAAGGAAAGAGGATGCAATAGCACGAGGTAGGTTCTTTTTTATTTTTTTATCTTGATGAGTCCCGAGTTTATCCATTACCAGTTTGATTTTGACATGAGTCCCTTAAACATCTTTTGCTTTTTTCTTCCAAAAGTTTAACGTCTTTCCATTAGAGTTTCATCGTCAAATTTATCTCCTCTTCCTTTTGGTCGACATTTTCAATACTTTGGGTTCAAGATCCCCTATATGCTAGAGGTATAGAGTTCAAACTTTGGCATAAGCTTGTTTTTCAGCAACTATGGCATTTTTTGCTCATCTTTATCGATTAGACATTTCAAAGTGACTAAAGATAATACCAAATTTGTTTGAATGAAAAATAATTACTTTATCAATGCTATTGGACATAGAAATTAAGATTATGATAACTAAAAACCTGTGATATTTGTGAGCTTAATAAAAAAAGTGAAACATGTTATGAGTCACATGAAATCGAGAAAAGAGATAGACATTAAACACGTGAGGTTTGTCATGACATCTCCTTCAACCTTCATTTGACCCTTTTTGTCTTTTTCATATATGCTACTTATTTTCTTTTTGAGGCCTTTACAAGTCCATCAACATGAAACTGGACTTATGCCTGTCACTTATTTACAAATGACATTAGCATTTATGATTAGCCTAGCATCATTTTTTTTTATTATGGGTTTACTTTTTACTGATTTCACTTTCGTTCTGATAAATGGTATAACTAATTTCCTTGTTTTGCTCAATCAGGTTACCGAGATTCCGTTTAACAATTTTCTTTATTGCTGGAACAAGTCTTAACCAAGATCAAGATCAAAGTACTTCACTAAGTTATATATACAGGCATTGCAATACTTTGGCTTCATCTAAAGCTTGAACCAGCCCTCTGTTGTATATTGTTTCTTCTTCTTTTCTGATCTTTTTCCTTTGATTAATGAAATGTGATGATGATTTGGTATTATTTTCTCACCAGGATGAATTATGTTTTAGAAATTCTAATACTTTGTGTGTCTCTGTATGTGTGTGTTTTTTTATGTATTAAATTACATATTGAATCAATGTTTATGTATTAAATTTAAATTCATTAATTTTTACATTTAGTTTTGAAGTTTAAATTTTAATGGAAAATTTAATTTAATTAATATTTTTTATTTATCCTTAAATGTATATAGTTTAAAGTTCAAATTTCAAAAATTAAACGTAATATAATATTTAACATAGAAATAAATATTATTTAATTAAAATAAAATATTTTTTTGTAAGATCATTATTTTTAGCGGCGTTTGTGAGAAAATTGCCGCTAAAGGTTATGATTTTTAGCGGCGTTTGTGAAAAAAGCGCCGCTAAAGGTCATGGTCTTTAGCGGCGTTTGCTAAAAAAGCATCGCTAAAGGTCATGGTCTTTAGCGGCGTTTGCGAAAAAAGCGCCGCTAAAGGTCATGGTCTTTAGCGGCGTTTTTTTAAAAGCGCCGCTAAAAGTCCTGGTCTTTAGCGGCATTTGCGAAAAAAGCGCCGCTAAAGGCTATGGTCTTTAGCGGCATTTGAGAAAAAAACGCCGCTAAAGGCTAAAAAAATGCCGCTAAAAGTCTATTTTCCTGTAGTGTTAACGCTTCTCTATATTCAACATAATTATGCAAAGCATAATTATTCGAATTGGTCATGAGCCCTAATACCTATTCTTATCACATTGTTAGTCATATAATTCATATAAATATCAAGAAACATGTATGGGCTCAACTTTCATTAAATTTCTCATATGCATATACTTTTACACATCATTTATTCACATAACTTATAACAATCATATCTATGTATTTTAAATACGCTTTCATAACAATTTGTCTTGATTTCAGACTATCTCACATTGGAGCTTTACTGATCAAATCATTTGAAATACTATCTTTATACAAATAGTACACTTGAGTTGCACAATTCTATAATTATAAACGAACACATTTATAAAATATATTCCATGTTCATGTATCATAGTCTCATGTCTCTATATATCAAATATATAACCATCATTTTCTTGTGTTTCAGATAAATACATACAACCATACATAAGCATGTCATTCACTATTTCTTCCTGTCTATCACAATTTCAAATGACAGATTCATGTGAATGAGCTTAATAATAACCATGAAAATTCTTACCACAGTCTTTCACACATGTTCCACTTATAACATTTTTTTTTTATATTTGGCTTGACATTTGCTAAGCAATATCGGATATTCATTTATTAAGAAATATCAAATATTCAAATTATTCTTTAACATATATAACATTTAATTCAAACATGAATTTATAACATTTTTCATTTTAACAAAGTTTAACATTTACCAAATATAATCGAGCATGTGATCAATTTATGCATAATTCACTCACATATTTTCCTCCTCCTCCTCTCCATTCCACACCCTTAATGTATATAACACGCTTATAAGTAACATTATCTATAATTTTACTATTTACTTATATTTATATTCCAAAGTTGTCCATTCGTGTCATAGTCGCTAAATTATTTTTAACTTGAGCTATGGAGCTCCAAATTATGATCCGCTAATTTTTCCTGAAACTACATTTACATATCTTCTTACCATAAAATTTTTAGAATTTTTGGCTTAGCTAATAAGTACAGTTTATTCTTTAAAGTCACCCCTGTTCTGTTGTCTGACAGTTCCAACCCTTCTTCACTAAAAATTAATTATCTCCTCGTATGGGATTCAAATAAGGTTCCTGTCTGTTTCCCCTAAAAAGATACTCATTAAGTATTCTAAACATATAAATTTAAGCCCCTAATTTTTTTTTCAATTTTTTATGATTTTCCAAAGTCAGAACAAGGGAACCTAAAATCATTCTGACATTGTCTCGTAAAATTTATTATATCTCATGATTTACAATTCCATTGCTTACATCATTTCTTCTATAAGAAACTAGACTCAATAAGCTTTAATTTCATACTTTAATTTCATATTTTATTCATCCTCTCATTCGATTTCTACAATTTTTGGTGATTTTTCAAACTTAGACTACTGTTGTTGTCCAAAACAGTTTTAATGCAAATGTTGATTTCCATTTTACCCCAAATTTCACAGTTCATACAATTTAGTCCTTGCACAATTAACCCCTCAATTGAGCTAATTTTTCTCAATTAATATTTTAATCTATCATTTTTAAACTACTTCATAACCCCTGACAATCAAAACCTTAGCACTAGACCTTAATTCCAAACTTTTTCATAATTAGGTCCTAAAATCAATTTTCATCAATTTTACTTGATAAAATCATCATATATCAAAATTAAAGATTCAATTCTATATTTATTCATCATATGCTTTCAGCACTCATGTAACATCCCAAAATAAGGCTTAGTCGGAACAGTGGTTTTGAAACCACAAATCTAATGTTGAAATATTTATTTTATAATTATTATGAGGTCTAAAATATGAAAATATGCATGTGTTAATGTTTCATGAAGAAATTCTATGAGTAAGGTGTCCAATTGGAAAATAAAGACCAAATTGAATAAATTGCAAAACTTGGATTCTAGAAGCAATTTGTATGAAATTGCTTTAGATTATTAATTAGAAGGTCTTAAAGAGAAATTTTCTCAATTTCTAAGTTTTTGGACAAAAATGGGCATGTATGGAAAAAATTGAAAGTTTATTAAGGAAGTGCATTTTGGTCATTTGGTAATAAATGAAATAAAAAGGGAAAATGCAAGCAAAATTCACTCATCTTCTTCCTATAGCTGCTGAAATTTCAAGGGTTCCATAAGCTAGGGTTTTCAACATTTTCATGCTCAATAGTAAGTGCTCCCTAGCCCCATTTTTAATGTTCTTTGTATTTTTGAAGTCCAGGTAGTCTACTCTCTTCATTTCTACCCATATTTCATGCTAGGGTTCATGTTTAGAAATCTATCCATGAATGAGATGCTTTTATTTTGATGTTTTATGGAGGAATATAAGAGTTTAAAGGATGGTAAACAACTTTTACTAAGTGATTTTTCATGGAAATGGCTTAAAGGACTAGATTGTAAAATTTGAAAAAATGGGTAGAATAATGTGAAATAATGGAAAATGTGGGCTGCCATAAGGGGGAAAAACATTTAGCTAGGCTTGGATAATGTAGAAATTTCATGCATTTCATCATACAAGCCTAGGGACTAAATCATAAATAATGTGAAAGGGTAGGGGCAAAATGGTCATTTTGTCTGGGGGTGAGATTTAGGCTCGGAAAGAATAATGTGAGGTATTGATAATTCATTTTTATTGTTATAGACCTCGAGGAACAAATTTCGGAGGTCGATCAAGGAAAACGAAAGGTTTCGAAATAACCGAAACGCGAAACCGAAACGAGTACTAGGTAAGTTCGAATAACTTAAAGTAAACTCTTAATATGCTTAATTGCATGTATTGTGAATGTATGATAATTAGTTGTAATGATGGTATGAAAATCCATGAAATGTGTTAATAATAATGACATGATATTAAATGTCCCGGTTGAAGTCAAAAAGGGAAATTCGATGGATAAACCATGGCTTACATGACTTGGGATCATGCATGTGTTGTAGAAAAGGATTTAGCCCGGACGGGTAATCTGTTGATCTCAATATAGAAAGGATCTATCCCAGACGGGTATTCCTTGAGTGATCATGCCTCCCGAAGAATGTGTGCATTATGGATTTTGCCCGGACGGGTAATCCGACTAGGGTTTGAATTTAGCCTGGACTAGTAATTCAGATCCGAACTCAATAAGGGTGTTTGTCGTTACAAGGGATTTAGCCTGGACTGGTAATCCCAGCATCACCTTAAGAGTTTACATTACGGGGGATTTAGCCTGGACTGGTAATCCTGCCATAAGATGTGAGGTTCACGGGAGTGCATACACGAGATGATCGCTCTTATGACTTGACGGTAAATGGATAATCCATTGAGATTTTCAACAAGCTCAACGGGATTAACATGAGATATAAAATTGAAAATGTTGGATGATGAGTTCATATAAGACAAATTTCATAATATATTGTTATGAGACTAACCTATTGATTGAGTGCATGTGATAGGGAAACCATTTCATGCTTGTTGGTTATATTGCCTAATATGGTTGTATACTAATTAATCGATAAGTTTACTTTCCAGTTATTCGGGATTACTTAGCATGTAAATGCTTACCCCTCTCTTTTTCCTGTCTTACAGAGCTCGAGGACTCATAGAAATTAGAAGACGATTGGAGAGTCAACATACTATCATCTTGTCCAGCTTTGGTATATAGATACTTTTATTTTGTTCAATGGCATGTATAGGGTTTTTGTTATTTTGTTATATGTGTAATTTGATTTGCCAATATGAAGGCTTGTAAAGTTATACATATTCACTTGTAGATGGTCATGGGAATTGGCTCATTTTGATGTCGGTTATGACCAACAAATTTGTGCATGTTTGTGTTCAATTGTTCTAGTGAAGATGAAATATATCACATTTAGATACATGTAATGTGACCAAATCACATGGGATGGCTAGGCCATAATTGGCAATGAGTTATAATAATGAGTCAATCTTAAAAGTGTTATAAGATATAGAAATCCTTAATACAAAGGGGATAACTTAGCATGTGTAAAACCGATGAGACGAGGTTTACATGCAATGAGGTTTATCAAGGTCATTTAAAAGTATAATTAGGCCATGTTAAAAATTATTAAAACCTATAAGTGTGTACGGATGTTAGAGAGTGACCAAAGGCTTGAAAAATAGCCTAATAAGGTCCACACGGGTAGACACACGGGCATGTGTCTAGGCCATGTGTGACACACGGATAGCCCCATCGGCGTGTGATATGGTCGTGTGTCCCCTGCACCTAAATTTTTTAAGTCAGAATGCATGGTAGTAAACACACGGGCAGAGACACGACCGTGTGTCTCCACCATGTGGTGGACACAGCCTAGCACACGGGCGTGTGTTTTGGCCGTGTGCCCCTAAATGCACGCTGACATCATAAACAGAATGCTCGAGTTTTTGGACACAGGAGACTACATGGGCGTGTCTAGGTCGTGTGAAGGACACGAGCCAGGGACACAGGCGTGTGCTCGGCCGTGTGAAAACCCTTGTAGTTTAGAAGTAGAAAATAAATTCAATTGATTCCACACGGGTAGGGGAGATGGGCGTGTCCCAAGGCACACGGGCATATGCATTGTCTCCACACGGGTGAGTGAGACATTAACCTAGAAATTTTCTTAAATTTTCCTTAGGACCCCAGTTTTGTCCAAGACCATTCTCAATGTATGTTTAGGGCCTCATAGGCCCATAATAGGGATAATAAGATGTGATTTGATTGGTTTTAATTTGAAATGAAACTTCATAGTCCGTATTTTTTGAAAATGTCTGAGTACATGTATGGTAACGCCTCGTACCTTGTTCTGGCATCGGATATGGGTAAGGGATGTTATAGCTCATCCATAGCAACTTTAAAATTAGCCATGGAATCAAAAACTAATGACATAGTAAGTTGGACCTAATTGTAAAAGTCCAAAATCTTAGAAATTTCAAGGAGAAAGCAAGAATTAAACTTACATGAAGCTAGAGTATGAAGACCAGGTTGAACCCTCTTCCATGGCTATTTTCCAGTTGATGAAAATGAAGATAAAATGAAGAGAATTCTAGATATTCCAATTTGGTCCCATTTTTATTTAGCTAAATTTGGCAATTTTCTAATTTTGCCCTTATTTCACCCATTTCCTAATTTTTCTCAACTATTGTGGCCCAAAATATCTCCTTTGGGCTTATTTGCACTTTAGGCCCTTCCTCATTTGACAATTGAGCTATTTAATCCTTCTAGAAACTTTTACACATTTTTTAATTTAGTCCTTTTTATTTAATTAATCACCCAAACGTCAAAATTTTCAAACGATATTTTAATACTACCTTATTGACACTCCGTAAATTTTTATAAAAATATTTATGGCTCGATTTATAACACTGAGATCTCGATACTTTTTTTCTCAATTTCTTGACCAAATAAATCTTTATAAAACATAATTTACTATTTCAAAAATCTTTTAAAAGCTACATTTGGCTCATAAATATTAAATAATATAATCTACGAGTTCATTTATTGGATTTGGTGGTCTTGAACCACTATTTTCGACATTGCTTAAATTTGGGCTATTACAGAGATGGATGCCTGAAATGGTTGGATTGTATTTAGTATGTTTTAGTGTAGGAACATGGTATATTTGGGTGACAAATGAGGCTAGGAAATGGCTTGTTTTTATCCATATGGGCAGGCACACGGGTATGTGTCTTGGCCGTGTGTGACACATGGCTTGCCTCATAGGCATGTGGTCCAGTCGTGTGTCCCCTGTATGTTAAAAATGAAAAACAGAATGCTCAAAATTGGGCACACGGGCAGAGACACGGGCTTGTGTCTCAGTCGTGTGGTTGACACAAGCATGTTACACGATCGTGTGAAAACTCAACTAAATTTCAAAAATAAAAATTCGCTACATGGCCTAGCACACGGGCGTGTGACTTCAATTTCTTCATGCTTTAAAAGTCAGAGAGTTACATAGGTTAGGGACAAGTGCATTTGTAGTACACTGCCTGACCACACGGGCGTGTCCCTAGACCACACGGGTGTGTGAGCCCTGCACCTAGGAAAAATTTTAGAATTTCGTGAAAAATTCCCTGAGTTCTTGATTTAGTCTCGATTTGATTCCAATGCTTGTTTTGGACCTCGAGGGTCCATATATAGGACGATATGTATGATCTCAAAAAATGAATAGTAATTTATGTAAATTAATTGAAAAATGTTATGAATGTTTCGGTAATGCTCTGAAACCCTATTTTGACGACGGATACGGATTAGGGGTGTTACAATAGCAATTCTTGGCTGCAATTTTTATATCGACTTTGAAAGTCAGTTTGACTTCAACATTCCCCCTCAAACCGAGCTTTCATTCCAAGCTTTTCTTTGAGTTTATGGAATACATCCACTTTTAATGGTTTCATAAAAATGGTTGTCAATTGATATTCTATTCTGAAGTAAATTAATTCCACATTTTTATTCTTCACTTGTTCTCGAATAAAATGTACTTTGTATCGATATGCTTGCTTCGACTATGTGACACCAAATTCTTTTCAAGAGTTATTGTGGACTTGTTGTCAACATAAATTGTAATTAGACCTTCTTGTATAATAGATAATTCACCCAATATATTATTCAACCAAATTGCTTGACATGTGCATGTTGCAACAGCCATATATTCTGCTTCACATGTTGAAAGGGCTATTGTTTGTTACTTTTTCGATAACCATGAAAATGCTGCGGAACCAATATGAAATAAATATTCGGATGTGCTTTTATGATTATCCAAGTCACCACCATAATCACTATCTAAATAACCAAACAATTTTGAACTCTGTGTGTGTGTATAAAATAAATCATGATCCATCGTACCTTTGATGTATCTCAAAGTTCTCTTTGCTACAATTAGGTGATCTTGTTTTGGCTTCTCCATGTATCTCCTAACTATTCCCATTGTGTACATGATGTCTGGCCATGAGATAGTCAATTACCTAAAACTTCCAATGGTACTTTTAAACAACGTTGGATTATCGGCTCTCTAGATGAATCAACACTTAATTTCATGCCTAGTTCTACTAGCGTGGCTACTGGTTTGCAAACTTTCATTCTGAATTCTCTTAACATCTATTCTACATACTTTTTTTTGAGACATAAATATTCCATCTTTCATTTGTTTCACTTACCACCTATTCCTCTTTGATTTCTACGCAGATCTGATGCAGATCTATCCTCTAAACGATAGTAGAACTTGAATCCAGGAGATCTGAAGTTTTGGCTATAAGTCCCTAAATCTATGGTACTTCGGCTTTTTAAGTGATGAAAAAGATGACGATTTGAGGCTATAACTTTGAAGTAATATTGCCGACAGATACTAAGGGTTTAGAGAAGATGAAATTTAATCAAAAGGAAAAAAAATAATTGAAGGATTTTGGCTTGGAGAAATCGGCACAAGAAGTGAGTTTTCGGGATTTCGGCTTTTATGGTGATCGGCTATGAAGGTTTTGTGGAGGATGGAATTGATAGAGGAGGTGAGTAAGGTGGTCAGAAGGTTTCGCCTAGAAGAAAAAGAAAAAAGGAAGAAAGAAAATGGAGGAAAAAGAGATGAAGAAGAACTCGGCACCAAGGAGAAGGAATTTGCGTTTTCGGCTTTTGTGATAACTCAGAAAGGATGAATGACAGTGAAAGCTTTCAGGTGGCTAACCCTAATTCTCCAAGACAGAAAAAGAAAAGAACCTAACCCTAATATCAACTAAAACAATCGGCCCAACCTCCCTAAGGCCCTTGCCGAAATTCACTTAAGTGATCACATGCTCGGCACATGCCTAAAATTAAAAAGTAACAGTATGCCTACCTTGCAACTTGAACCCTGGACCTTTAATTCCTTCCCAGGCGCCATTTTTTTTTAGGAACTTAGTGGCACCACCTTGCCACTTTACCAAGGCCTTATTTGTGTCATAATTTACGAAGTTCTTCTTAAAAACCTACTTAACCAAGTCTCCTATTCACTTAAAATCCAACCTTGATATTTTTCCGCGTTTAACTTAGGCTTGGGCCTTCTAAAGGCCCACTAACACATTTAAACACAATTCCAATATACAGAACACCAAAATTTCAAAATTTACCTAAAATCACAGAAACCCAGAAAATCCCAAAAATCAGGGCTTTACAATAACTTTGTCAAGTGCTTCTGATTTTGTTTTAATAAGATATATCCAATTTTTTCTACTAAAATCATCAATAAAAGTAAGATAGTATATGTTTCCGCGAAGTGATGGTATATTAAAAGGACTTGCTATGTCAGAGTGCACAACCTCCAATGGTCTCCTAGCTCATCGAGATTTTCAAACTTCAAAACTCAATCTGTGTTGTTTTCCTTTAATGCAAGTTTCACATAGTTGATTGGGAGGATTAATTTCTGGTAATCCATTTACCATCTTCTCTTTTGATAATAGCTTTAGGCCAGAAAATCCAAGATGCCCGAACCTTAAATGCCACAACCATTAATCATCTTGGATTGCGTTCTTCATACACTTCACCTCTCTAGATTCAATATCAACAGTGAACAGATGGTTACATGTCATATCAACTTGGGCAATAAATTCACCACTCTTATTTTTAGAGTGAGCATGCAATCCTTCATATATATTTCATATCCTTTTTCTAGAAGTTGTCCAAGGCTGATGATATTACTTTTCAAAGTTGGTACGTAATAAACATCCGATATGTATTTCTTCTTTCCATTTTTTTGTGTAATTATGACTTTGCCTTTTTAACTAATTCAACAAGTCATCTATATGAAATATGAGATATTCATTCTTTATCTTGAGTTTATTTTGTTATTAGATTTAGATAGAAATCTCAGAAATTCTTCAAAAAATATACCAAGAACTCACTGGAAAATGGTACATGGTTAATCTCTAAATCCCAATTTTTTTATGTATCGAGTAGATAGGTATTTATATATACTAAAAATGTTTAACATTCATTTCAAATCATTTTCTATACAAAAATAACTAAAATAACTCTGGTTGTACTATTAGATTTATGAGACTCAACTATAATCACTACACCAGTCTGATATTTCAATCTGATATTTCAATCAATTCATTTCAATCTCCAGTTCACTATAGTATTATATAACATTAGCCAATATATTTCTAGATTATCACTGTAACACCCCAAACCCGGCCCAGACGTTACGGTCGAATCTGGTGAGTCACATTGAAGTGTTTTAGCGAAAACCGTGTTTTCATTGAAAACCCTTCTTAAAATAAAAGAAACCTTAATTAACTTTAAAAAAAACACCCTTTCAGTTACAAAAACCTTGTTGAAACATTTAATTTAAGAAAACTTATCATTTAAAAATTTAATTGCGGAAACGTAGAAAACATACCATAATTTAGAAAACCCATGTTCAACTTCTTGTAATTACATTGAAGATAATAATAATTCAAGTAATAATAACACAATGAAAACCTTATTACAATCTGGTCTAGAACATACTTAAAAAGAAGTAAAAACTTAAATGCTTGAAAAAAAACCCAAGTCCAAATCATCTTACTAGCTGGCCACGCAGAGTCCTTCCAAACATCGAACCTTCTACTGAGCATCACCTGAAAATAAAATAAAAGAGGGGGTGAGTTTTCGCAAACTCAGTGTGTACAACCCTCGAAGAAAATAAGCATTCAAAAAAAAACATCATTCATCGTTCATCATTCATGCAATGCAATCTCATCCAATTATCCATCCGCTACACAACGGCTCCATCCCCCGTCACACCATGTGGGGATATAAATATCGACCCACCCAACCCACACACCATGGTATCCCGGTTGCGAAACTACCTTCATTTACATATTGGGCTTTAAAAGCCGTCGGTGGATCCACAATTGTCAAGCAACCATGCGATCCTCATATACTTCCTCCGTTCCATAATTCCCAACCCATATGCAACCTAAGCAGAATATCATGTATGCATGTCGCATCCACAAAACTTACATTCAACACCTAGGGCTATTTTGGTCATTTTTGCCCTTAGGGGCATTTCGATAATTTTCCCTTAATTACGGTTTTCACTTATCTTAGCCCATTAACAAGTCCTGTGAGCTAAGATGAACGAACACTATGCACCAAGTAGGATTCCAGAGAAGATGAGGTGGGTCATTAAGACCACTTAAGTACCAAGCTCTCCCTAGATCCAATCCTAGACATGCATATACCCATTGCCACACCTTAACCCTTTGACTTGTCCACGGTCGCAATATATTAATTAAGTCTTATGCGGACATCATATACTAGGCCACAGACCCCTTACAAAGCCCAAACAATTTTACATATCTGTATCTGGCCCATTAAGCCCAATCATATTCGTATGGCCATTAGGCCCAAATCACCTGCATATGGCCCATTAGGACCAAATCACATTTATATGGCCCGTTAGGCCCAGTCACATTCATATTCATGCTCACGTACAAATTCCTATCACAAAGCATCAATATTCAATTTTTGCCTATTATGGGTCCAACAGCCCATCGGGCCCATTTAGCCCATTCTGGCCCATATGGCAAAATCACAACCCAAGTCCACGGAATAGCCCGTGGGCCTTAGGCAACCTATCAGTTTCCCCCTTACGAGTGTTCGCGCACTCGCAAGACTACCGCAGCCAAACTTTCAGCTTTTTGGCTTTTTGACTTTTGCAGATTCATTGTGTGTGTGCAGTGCATGTACACACCTGGTAAGCAAACATGATGCGATCTCCTTAGCCCAAACCTACAATCGATATCACCCTTCAATTAATCGCATGCTTAATACTTATTTACTCAAAAATCGAAACCTCACCTTAACCTTACCTTGAGCCCAATCCTTAATCGCTTTTTCCTTGATCACGTATTTCCTATCTGCATAAATATTAACTATTAAAACCCAAATAATAGGCGACTCGTATCCAACACAAGTCTCCTTACCATAACTATGACCATTTGGCCACCTTAGCCAATGGGAGAAGATTACTTACCAAAATCGCAACACCTTAAGGAGCAATTTGGTAGAGAGCTCAAAACCAAGATCCGATACTAATTCCCTACCAAAGTTTATTAGAAAGAGTGAGGGACAATAATCGATACTAAACAAAGAAAAACCGATTGGAAGAGCAACACTTACACTAGATTCGGTCAAAAAGTATTCGGCCCTTAGAAGATTCTGTTTTCGTTTTTTCAAACTAAGTATGGTGAATAAGGTTTATTTGGTACAGATTAAAGAAGAAGAGTAGTAGAAGAAAACGGAAAAGAAGATTGTGTAGAGTAGAATAGAAATCGGCAGAAAGAAAAGAAAGTAAAATAGAGGGTTTTCGGCTTTTTGGATCTTGAAGAGAAAAGGGTTTCTGGCACAAAGTGAAGGGAAATTCGTCATTAACTTCTCAACCCTCCCATTCGGCACCTATTTGTAGCCCTTATAGCCGAATTTTCCATGCCCAATTCTCAATTTGGCTCCATCACTTTTCCCTTCTCATCTCCTCATTTTTCTCCCTGATAACCCCTTGATCTTTTCCTTAATTTTCTCTCCTGAACACTCCCCTTAAAGTCTATCTTCACGCCACTTCCATCCTTCTAGAAGGCCAAAATTAAACTCTTAAAATACTAAGCTAGGATTCGAACCTTGGACCCCCTTGCTAGCTACTAACGCCACCTCACCACACCTTATGTGGCGTCACTTAGCCACTCCACCATAGGCTCTTTTTGTGTCCAATTGTTTCTTCATTTATTCAAAAGCCCACCTATTTGTCAGCCCTGATTCTTTTAATAATTAAATTATAATTTCTTCTACCCCTTAATTCGAACTCAACCTTAGCTAAGACCTACTAAAATTATTGCTTGCATAAGAATATTAAACACAATTTTCATCAAAATCGAAAATAAAGAAAACTTAGGATTTCGGTATCTTTGGATTTTGAGATTTTTGGGTTTCGGGATTTTTGGGGCGTTACAATTACCAAATACGTGAAATGGTAGTAACATCAAATCAATAAAAAAATCACAGTCTTAGATTTTCAAAAGACAATTTGACAAACTAAGTTAACCCTTATACTCTATTCCAATGGATTATGACCCGAGCATCAAGCCCAGTTGGTTCAGGAGATAGATCCTTATCCGTTACTAATACATGCAATGCATGAATAAGTTGACCCAATATCAATCAGTGCATACACAATAAATAATATCGAAGGCATAGAACATACCAGAAATAACATCAGGCACGGTAGTTTCAGATCCAACGATTGTGTCTTCAATTCCACTTCATTTAACTATGCTCAAGGGGTAGAGGTTGTAAGGTCACTGAATTGGCTTGCACCAATTTTGTGAAGCACTGACTTATTAAATCAAAAAGACATTTTGACTTCACCATCAAACATTTACAAAATCGATAAATGATAATTTACCTTCTGTTTAGAAGTTAGAATATTACTATTTACCTTATCAAGGTCAATACGTTTAGCTTCTATTAACATTCATTAACCCAAAATAAAAATTTTTGCAAATTTACAAAATTTTTTCAAGGTGCAGGGCTCACACGCCCATGTGGTCCAAGGGACACCCCCGTGTGACCCTGAGACACGCCCGTGTTGGAGGCCGTGTTTAACCTAGTGTAACTTTCTGACTTGCACACACGGCTATGCCTCACACCCTTGTGCTAGGCCGTATGCTAACACAGCTAAGACGCACGCCCATGTCTCTACCCATGTGCCCAAATTTGAGCATTTTGTTTCTTCAAATTAAGGTGCATGAGACACACGGCCTAACCACATGCCCATGTCACCAGCCCATGTGTCATACAAGGTCTAGACACACGCCCGTGTGTCTGCCCGTATGGACAAAGTAAACCCCTTTCTAGCTTCATTTCTCACCCAAAATTTCACCCAAGACCTGCACTTGAAACACACAACCAATACCAACCATTCCAAGCATTCAAAATAAGCAGTTTCATCATTTAACATGACATATCATTGCAAGTACAAGTGTTTATAAACTTACCTTGGATTAATTTAGGCATCCACAACATTGATCACATATTCATGACATAACACATGTGTATATGTATATCATAATAATCTACTTAAACATACCAAAATGAACTATTACTAGCCATTCCAATGGCTAGGTTACAAAATACATTTTCAAGCCACTATTGGCTAAGTTTTCCTCTACATGCCATTATACCAAAATGATTTTATTAAGTATACCCAAAATGCTAGTTGATAGTGTGACGATGCTCCGATGATCTTCCAACCTTCACGAGCTTTCGAGCATTATAAAATAGGGGAAAATAAAATGGGGTAAGCATTACATGCTTAGTAAGTTCGTATAACGAAAACTAAACTTACCAAATCTTATTTATTAAAATCTAGGCATACAATGTTATGTTTCCATCCATTTGGCTAATTTGCCTAATCACATACATCCAATCAAACATGTTAGTCACAAAGTTTCCATACACATCAAGTAAGAATAGATGAGCTCATTAAGCAATATTCTTTCAAGTCATTATTATATCATCTTAAGATTTTCATGCCATGTCAAGAGTTTGATATCCGTTGAATCATTGAAATTTCGATGAAGGCTAAAATAGTACACTCGAAGTGTATGATTTATTAATCCGTCAATTCTTATCGAAGTTACCTATTAGGGTACTTAACCAAGGAATACACTCTCAAGTTACTTGTCGTATAATAGGATTACAAGTCCAGGCTAAATCCTTTATATAGCGTATGCTCAAAAGAGCTCAATTAGGGTTACCAGTCTAGGCTAAACCCTAATCATAACATATGCTCGAGAGGTAATGTATCAGGATTACCTGCCCAGGCTAAATCTTTTTTATAACAGGGTCATTGGGATTACTCATCCGAGCTAAATCCCGTCCGCAACAAATGCAAGACCTAATTAGTTTCGGGAAAGCGCATATAATCATCAAAATACACCATTCAACTGGGACTTAACCCATTTATCACCATTTCAAGCATGAATCAAATTTTTCATGACAGCATTCAAGTAATGTACATCAATATAAATCACATTACATACAAACACAACATTCAATTTACATAATTACATGCCGGATTAAGTTACACGAACTTACCTTAACACCGTTCGCGTAAAAGTCTACTAACCCGAAATCTTTTCTTTTCCTTTATCTAACCTCGAATTAGTATTGTCTGGATCTATATAAATATATTTAACCATCAATTTCACACATTTCATATTTAAATGGACTCAATTTATGTCTTAGGTAAAATTACCATTTTGCCCTTAACTTTTCCATAAATTTTGATTTTGTCCCTAGGCCCGAAAAATGAAACTTGTGCAAATTACTCCCTATTCCAAGTCTAACCAAAGCCCCATTACAAAATTTACAGCACATGTATACATAAAATTTTAGAATTTTTCCTTCAATTTCACAAGTTTACATTTCAGTCCCTAATTCAAGTTTTCATCAAAAATCACTTTGTAAAAGTTTTTTATTTATCAATAATCTTTCGTTTTCTACCATAAATTTTTTAATTTCCAGTATAATAAATCCATGACCCATTTTCATACCTTGATAAAGTTTCAAATTAATCCCTCAAATAGATAGATTAAGCTATCTCAGTTTCAAAAATACCAAAATTACTAAAAAAAAGGGGACAAGAGAACTTACCCAATTAAGCCTTGAAAGTTTCCCCTCTCTCTCCTGGGGTTTCCATAAAATTTTAGGTTCAAGATGATGAAAATAAGATATATTTCTTTTCATCATTTAATTAATTAAGTATTTTGGTATTTCTAATTTAGTCCTTGCCCTTTTTCTATAATTCCTTGGATGAGTCATCAAGAAAAATATACATACTTTTCTTAATGGTCTCATTACCATATAAGGACCTTGAGTTTTGAATTCCATAGCTATTTGATCCTTATAGCTACTAGAATTCAAATTTCGCATTTTATGCAATTTAGTCCTCGTAATTAAGCATTTAATCGATAAAATTTTCGTTTCAAAATTTTCACATGACATGCCTATTATATTACAGACCATATAACGAAATAAAAATAAATCATGTTTTTGGGTCGAATTTGTGGTCCCGAAACCACTATTCTGATTTCACTGAAAAATGGGCTGTTACAACTCTCCCACCTTTAGAGATTTTCGTCCTCGAAAATCTTACTAGTAAAAAGATTCGGGTATTGCTTCCTCATAGTATCTTCTGGCTCCCAGGTAGCCTCTTCTATACTGTGTTATTGCCAAAGAAATTTTACTAAAGCTACCTTTTTATTTCTTAACTCTTTTATTTCCCGAGCTAAGATTTTGATTGGTTCTTCACCATATGTCATATCAAGCTGCATTTCTACCTCTGTCGGAGAGATAACATGTGAAGGATCAGATTGATACCGCTGTACATAGACACATGAAAAACATTACGAATCTATTCAGATTGACCATCTGTCTGGGGATGAAATGCAGTACTAAAGTGTAACTGAGTTTCGAGAGCCTCTTGCAATTTGCTCTAAAATCGAGATGTAAACCGAGGATCTCTATCTGAAATAATGGAGACAGGCACTCTATGCAATCTGACAATCTCAGAAATGTACAATTCAGTCAATCTATCCAAGGAATAATCCATACGTACCGGAATAAAGAGTGTTGACTTTGTCAACCGATCAACAATTACCAAATGGCATCTTTCTTCCTTGAAGACAAAGGTATTCCCGTTACAAAGTCCATGGTAATTCTTTCCCATTTCCATTCCGGTATTGTGACTGCCTATAATAGTCTAGAATGCAACTGATGTCCAGCTTTTACTTGCTGACATACCAAACACTTAGATACGAACTTAGAAATATCTCATTTTCCCGACCACTAGTACATCTTTTTTAGATCTTTATACATTTTCTTACTACCAAGATGTATAGACATGTTACCATTGTGAGCTTCATTCAAAATCTTCTGTACTAGTTCTGAACCTTTTGGTACACATACTCTACCTCTAAATAATAAACAACCATCGGTCCCGATCTGAAATTCTGAGTCAGGAATCGATTCACTCTGTACCCGTTTTGCTTGCAACTTGTTATCATTTTTCTGAGGTTCAGAAATTTACTGTAAAAACATTGGCCAAGCTTTTAACACAGCTATGATTGAACCATCATCAAACAATGATAATCAGGTGTTCATTTCTCGCAAGATATATAGGGATTTTCTACTCAAATCATCTGTCACTACATTGGTTTTTCCCGGATGGTAATCAATAACAAGATCATAATCTTTCAATAACTCAAGCCATATACGCTGTCTCAAATTCAAATCTTTTTGTGACATCAAGTATTTCAGACTTTTATGATCAGTGAATATGTAACATTTTTCTCTAAACAAATAATGCCTCAAAATTTTCAATGCAAACACTATGGCTGCCAATTCAAGATCGTGTGTTGGGTAGTTCTTTTCGTATGGCTTTAGCTATTGTGAAGCATAGGCTACTACCTTACCATCTTGCATCAAAACACAGCCAGACTTTTATGATCAGTGAATATGTAACATTTTTCTCTAAACAAATAATGCCTCAAAATTTTCAATGCAAACACTATGGCTGCCAATTCAAGATCGTGTGTTGGGTAGTTCTTTTCGTATGGCTTTAGCTATTGTGAAGCATAGGCTACTACCTTACCATCTTGCATCAAAACACAGCCTAAACCATTCACTGACACATCATTGTAAACTGTAAATTCCTTACTCAATTTAGACTGGACTAACATTGGTGCTTCTGTCAATAAAGCCTTTAATCTGTTAGAGCTCTACTGACATTTATCAGTCCACTCAAATTTTACATCTTTCTGTAGCAAACGAGTCATCGAAGAAGCTATCATTGAAAAACTTTTTACAAATCTCTAATAATAACCAGCTAGTCCCAAAAAACTTCAGACTTCAGACACATTCTTCGGTGGCTTCCAATTTACAATGGCTGAAATTTTATTCAGGTCTACCCTGACACCTTCAACAGACACAATATACCCAAGGAAACTAACTTCCCAAAGCCAAAATTCACATTTATTGAATTTGGCGTACAATTTTTTCTCTCACAGGGTTTGCAACACTATTCTCAAATGTTCAGTATGTTCATTTTCATCTCAAGAGTAAACCAAAATATCATCTATAAATACCACCACAAACTTGTTTAAATACGGGCTGAAAATTCTATTTATCACATTCATAAGCACTGCAGGTGCATTACTCAAGCCGAATGGCATCACAAGAAACTTATAATGTCCATACCTGTTTCTAAAAGTTTCCTTTGGCACATCTGATTCCCTTACTCGTAGTTGATAATAACCAAACTGGTGATAATTCTTCTAAAATACAGTAGCACACTTTAACTGGTCAAACAAGTCACCGATCCGAGGCAATGGATACTTGTTCTTTATTGTAACTTTGTTGAGCTATCTGTAATCAATACACAGCCTCAATGATCCATCCTTCTTCTTTACAAATAGAACTAGCGCACCCCAAGGTGAGAAACTAGGTCGAGCAAAACCTCTGTCAATAAACTTTTGCAACTGTATTGTAACAGCCCATTTTTAGTCAAATCAGAAAAGTGGTTTCCAAACCACAAATTCAAAGTCCAAATATTTATTTTATTATTATTTTAATGTTTACAGCATGAAATCGTATATGTGTGAAAATTTCGTATAGTAATTTTATCGTTTAAATGGTCAATTTGATAAAAAGGACTAAATCGCATAAAGTGTAAAAGTGGAGTTCCATTAGCTAAAGGTAATCAATAGCTATGGAATCTTAATTTAGAGGTCCTTTAGTTGCAATTTGACCATTTCACATATGAGTAGACAAGTATGGACAACCATTAAGTGATTTTTATGTTTAATTAATAAGGTTATTTAGGTAATTTAGAAATTTAAAGGTTAATTATAATATAACAAAATACATAATTTGTATTCATCTTCTCCAAATAGAAGACCAAACCGATTCTTTGAGAAAAAAAGGGAACTAGGGTTTAGAAATTTCAATTCTATCAATTAGGTATGTATTTTGATTCGTTTTTAATTATTTCTATCTTTTTGTGATAGTTGCATCTAGTATTAGTTAGCCCAGGGACTATTTTGCAAAACTGTTAAAGATTTTGAATGATGCCATTGATGAATATGTATGATTTTTGAAGTTTGATGATAGATTTTGAATAGTTGTTGATAGTTAAACAGGTTTTGTTAAGTGATTTTTAGTGAAAATGCAAAATAGGAATTTAATTGAGAAATGTGTAAAGTTAGAGGTTAAAATGTGAAATAAATGAAAAATATGGGCTGCTAGGGGCATTATAGTAATTCAGCTAACATGGGTTATTGTGAATTTCATTAATTTGTGATTTTATGAAATAATGACTAAATTGTGAAATATGTGAAATATGTGGGGCAAAAGTGTAAATGTGTTTCAAAGTGTGTTTTGGACTAAATTGAACGAATAGATGATTGAATAAGTCAATTTTGAACATATTTAGTTCAATAAAGGAGAAATACGAATTTGGATCGGGAAAAAGATAAAGTTATCGACTAATCGACTCGATTCGTCGTTTTAATATCTGAGGCAAGTTTGTATGTAATAAGCATTGCTATAATTACGCTTTAAATGCTTTGATATTGCATAAATTGTTTATACGAGACTACAGTCATATTTGACGATAACTCGGTTATGTATGGCACTTAGTGTACGATTAAAGATAGCTTCGGCTATGTATAGCACTTAGTGTGCGAGATTAAAATAGCTTTGGCTATGTATTGGAACTTAGTGTGTGAGAATTAGAGTATTTGACTTTTTTTGTTTGAGTATGAGTTTGTTACGGATTGGCTTAGGTATGTATGTGAATCATACAAGCTTTAAATTGAAGAAGTTATGAAGTTTGCATAAAAGTATATGATTAAGTATGTGGAAGGTTTGTTAGTATTTATGAATTACGAATTAACAAGTTCAAATTGATGAATTGTGTATTTAAGATTAGTTGAGTTTATTTCATACAAGCTTACTAACCTATAAAGCTTACATTGTTTAATTTTTCCTATGTTTTATAGTGATTTCAAAGCTAGCTTGGATTCAGTGATCGTAGGAGACTACGTCACACTATCTAACCATCACTTTGGTACTTTTGAGCTTTTGGTTTGATCATATGGCATGTATAGGATTATGGTCATTTTGATATGTATCTTGATAATGAGTTTTTCCATTTGAGATGGTTTATAAATGGTTATGTTTTGGTTTGTACATATAGCCATGAGACTTGGCTTAATTTGGTTAGTTTGGTTATGTATTTATAAGTGTGCATATGGTTTATATTGAGTGATTGAGGTTGGTTTGCAATGTGATTGATAGTTGGTATTATAGATGTCAAATGGTCTATAATTGAGAAGCTATGTGCTTGTAGTTTGATGCATGAAGATACATGTTCTTAATTAGATGACATGAATATGTAAAGTTAGTATGATTTGAATGACTTAATCATGAGATAGTAAGCATGCTAGTAGTTGGAATTGAAATGTTAATATTTAGGCTTGATTTGGTTGTTTTGGACTGTCTATTTTACTTTCTTTTTTTTGTGCTATTTGTGTAGGTGAAGGTGTGTACCAAATGGGGTGGCAAATTGGCTTGGTAAATAGCCTATTTTTTTCCACACGGGCAAAGACACGGGTGTGTGTCTCAGTCATGTGTGACACACGGTCTAGTTACACGGCCGTGTGTCCTCTAGTGTTAAAACTTAAATTAAGTTATTATACCCTACAGGTTTGACACGGCCTAGCACACGGGTGTGTATGGCCAATTCTAGGGTATACAGGCTAGCCATACGGGCGTGTGTGTTGGCCATGTGACCCAAGTCAGAGAGTTACAAGGGGTAGGACATGGACTAAGACACGGCCATGTGCTCCCATTTCGAATGTCCACACGGCCTGTAACACGGGCAAATGGACACCGGAACTGTTCCAGGTAGGAGCTAAATACCAAATTCAACCTCACGGTGAGGAGGCAATCCAAGAAGCTCGTCAAGGAAAACATCCATAAAATCTTTAACTATTCTGATATTTTCAAAAGAAGGTCCCTCAAAATCAGAGACACCAATATAGGCTAAAAACGACTCACAACCCTTACGAACCAATTTTTCAACCCTTAGTGTAGAGACCACATTTGATAGGTAATCTCTACGCTCCCCAATAACAACTACCTCCTCATCCTCAATAATCTTTAGTACCAAACACTTAGAAGCACAATCTAAACTTGCTCGGTGTTTTACCAGCCAATCCATACCGAAGATTAGGTCGAACTCACCAAAAGGTAACTCCACCAAATCCGCCGGAAAGGTAACCCCTTGAACCTCCAAAGGCACATCTCTGAATAACTTGTCTACCCTTACTGACTGTCCCAATGGTCTTATCACGGTTATCTTACTGGCAGTAATCTCACATAGGATACCCAGTGCCCCAAACACAGTACATGCAATGTATGAATGCGTAGACCCAACATCAATTAGAGAAGTATAAGGTTTATTATGAATAAAGAACGTACCAGTTATCATATCAGGAGCATCACCATCCTCTCGGTGACATGCAGCATAGACCAGAGCTGACTGCCTTGCCTCAGCATTACCAACACCTCTATCCGGTGCTACATGACCTCGGCTGTAACACCCTAAACCCGGCCCAGACGTTATGGCCGAATTTGGTGTGTCACATTGAAGTGTTTTAGTGAAAAATGTGTTTTCATTGAAAATCCTTCTTAAAATAAAAGAAACCTTAATTAACTTAAAAAAAACACACCATTTCAATTACAAAAAACATGTTGAAACATTTTATTTAAGAAAACTTATTATTTAAAAATTTAATTGCGGAAACGTAGAAAACATACTATAATTTAGAAAACCCATGTTCAACTTCTTGTAATTACATTGAGAATAATAATAATTCAAGTAATAATAACACAATGAAAACCTTATTACAATCTGGTCTGGAACATACTTAAAAAGAAGTAAAAATTTAAATGCTTAAAAAAAAACCAAGTCCAAATCATCTTGCTAGCTGGCCACCCAGAGTCCTTCCAAACATCGAACCTTCTACTGAGCATCACCTGAAAATAAAATAAAGAGGGGTGAGTTTTTCGCAAACTCGGTGTGTACAACCTCGAAGAAAACAAGCATTCAAAAAAATATCATTCATCGTTCATCATTCATGCAATGCAATCCCATCCAATTATCCATCCGCTACACACCACAGCCCGTCCCCATCACACCATGTGGGGATATAAATATCGACCCACCCAACCCACACACCATGGTAGCCCAGTTGCGGAACTACCTTCATTTACATATTGGGCTTTAAAAGCCGTCGGTGGATCCACGATTATCAAGCAACCATGCAATCCTCATAGACTTCCTCCGTTCCATAATTCCCAACCCATATGCAACCTAAGCAGAATATCATATGTATGCATGTCACATCCATAAAACTTACATTCAACACCTAGGGGTATTTTAGTCATTTTCGCCCTTAGGGGCATTTCAGTAATTTACCCTTAATTACGGTTTTCACTTATCTTGGCCCGTTAACAAGTCCCATGAGCTAAGATGAACGAATACTATGCACTAGGTAGGACTCCAGAGAATAGAAGGTGGGTCATTAAGACCGCTTAAGTACCAAGCTCTCCCTAGATCCAATCCTAGACATGCAGATACTCGTTGCCACACCTTAACCCTTTGACTTGTCCACGGTCGCAATATATTAATTAAGTCTTATGTGGATATCATATACTATGCCCAAAACCCCTTACAAATCCCAAACAATTTCACATGCCTGTATCTGGCCCATTAAGCCCAATCATATTCATATCGCCCATTAGGCCCAAATCACCTGTATATGTCCCATTAGGCCCAAATCACATTTATATAGCCTGTTAGGCCCAGTCACATTCATATTCATGCTCACATACAAATTCCTATCACAAAGCATCAATATTTAGTTTTTGCCTATTATGGGCCTAACAGCCCATCGGGCCCATTTAGCCCATCTGGCCCATCTAACCAAATCACAACCCAAGTCCACGGAATCGCCCGTGGGCCTCAGGCAACCTATCGGTTTCCCCCTTACAAGTTTTCGCGCACTCGTAAGACTACCGTAGCCAAACTTTTGGCTTTTCGGTATTTCAGCTTTTCGGCTTTTCAACTTTTCGGCTTTTGCCGAATCATTTTGTGTGTGCAGTGTATGTACACACCTGGTAAGCAAGCGTGATGCGATCTCCTTAGCCCAAACCTACAATCGATATCACCCTTCAATTAATCGCATGCTTAATACTTATTTACTCAAAAACCGAAACCTCACCTTAACCTTACCTTGAGCTCAATCCTTAATCGCTTTTTACTTGATCACGTATTTCCTAGATCTGCACAAATCTTAACTATTAAAACCCAAATAATAGGTGACTCATATCCAACACAAGTCTTCTTACCATAACTATGATCATTCGGCCACCTTAGCCAATGGGAGAAGATTATTTACCAAAACCGCAACACCTTAAGGAGCAATTCGGCAGAGAGCTAAAAACCAAGATCCGATACTAATTCCCTACCAAAGTTGGTTAGAAAGAGTGAGGGACAATAATCGATACTAAATAAAGAAAAACTGATGGGAAGAGCAACACTTACACTAGATTCGGTCAAAAAGTATTCGGCCCTTAGAAGATTCGATTTTTCGGCTTTTCAAACTAAGTATGGTGAATAAGGTTTATTTGGTACAGATTAAAGAAGAAGAGTAGAAGAAGAAATCAGCAAAGAAGATTGTATAGAGGAGAATAGAAATCGGCAGAAAGAAAAGAAAGAAAAAAAACAAAAAGGTTTTTGGCTTTTTGGATCTTGAAAAGAAAAGGGTTTTCGGCTTTTGGAGAAAGGGGTTTCTGGAAACAAGGTGAAGAAAAACTTCGGCAGTAGCCTGGAAACCTTGTATTCGGCCCCTTTTTATAGCCCTTATAGCCAAATTTTCTATGCCCAATTCCCAATTTGGCTCCATCACTTTTCTTTAATTTTCTCCCTGAACACTCCCCTTAGAGTCCATCTTCACGCCACTTCCTTCCTTCTAGAAGGCCAAAATTAAACTCTAAACATACTAAGCTAGGATTTGAACCTTGGACCCCGTTGCTAGCTACTAACGCCACCTCACTACACCTTATGTGGCGTCACTTAGCCACTCCACCACAGGCTCTTTTTGTGTCCAATTGTTTCTTCATTTATTCAAAAGCCCACCTACTTGTCAGGCCTAATTCTTTTAATAATTAAATTATAATTTCTTCAACCCCTTAATTCGAACTCAACCTTAGCTAAGACCTACTAAAATTATCTCTTGGATAAGAATATTAAACACAATTTTTATCCAAATCGAAAATAAAGAAAATTCGGGATTTCGGGATTTTTAGATTTTGGGATTTTTTTTTGGATTTTGGGATTTTTGGGGCGTTACATCGGCCCAAACCATTTCCACCTCTAGCCTGACCACGGCCTTTCGGTGGCTGCTGAGCACCTCTCACTGGCTGAACAAAACCCTAACCTGTAGCTTGCATTTGTACAGGCCTCTATGGATAATTTTTGACAAGTTGCTCCATTGACCCGCACCTGAAACATTCCCCAATCTTCTTCCAACATTCACCTTGATGCTGTCTCCCACAATCTATGCAAGGCTGTAATCTAGTAACAGCAATAGGAGCCCCAACTCGAACTAGCCCATCAAATCTAGCCTTCTTCTTAGGGCTACCAAAAGAACCTGAGGGCTCTGAATCTCTCTTATATCTGCCCCTTTCCTTCATGCGGTTCTGGCGTTCAGAGCACTTCACGTCCTCGGCGATTTTCGCCTTTTCCACTAGGGAAGCAAAGTCCCACTCCCTCTAAAGAGCTATCAGTATCCATAAATCATCTCAGAGGTTGTCCTCGAAATGAACACAGTGTTCATAACCAGTTGCCACCATCCCTCGACCGTAGCAGCTAAGTCGTAGAAACTATGCCTCGTATTCTGCCACAGTTTTATCCTCCTAACTCAGGTTCAGAAATTCCCTTCTTCGAGCGTCCACATAACTTGCGCCCACATATTTTCCTTGAAATGCAGCTTTAAAGAATTCCCATGTTAACCGGTCAGCCTGAGTACCTTCTCTCACGGTAAGCCACCACTGATAGGCCTCATCTTGCAGTAATGACACTACACCTTTTATTTTTTGCTCAGAAGTACAGTTGAGATCATCCATTACTCTCTTCGTGGCCTCCAACCAGTATTCATTCACATTAGGAGCTACAGTAGCAATACCCCAAAAAATTTCAGCTCCATTTGACCAGAGTCGTTCTGAAATTGACCCACGGCCCACAGCAATCGTACTAGTCCCAACGACCCTCTCTCGAATTCGGAGCATAGCTTGGGATAGTGCCTCATCCCTAGCAGCTCGACCATAAGATCCCGTCTCAGTTACCAGTGAAGCTGGTGCCTCCCTAGCCCTAACGTTAGGCACGTGGCCCGATGCCGAAGACCCAGCCCTAGTACTTCCACGGCCTCTACTGCGGCCTCTTGTACCCCTTCCACAAGTACCTCTAGTGCTCATATCGATTCTCGTATTATCTGGTTTAACAATTTTATACAGATCAGTTTACAGTTTCAATTATTAGTAGATGTCATATGAAAAGCAGTAATTAGAGTTTGTTCTCGCAGATTGAAGTTTTCGCTACAGTTTCCATGTAACACCCCAAACCTGGCCTAGACGTTATGACCGGATCCGACGTGCCACATCGAAACGTTAAAAACATTTTCTATTCTTAGTCCAGAAAATCGTACTTAGTGTTCAAAAGATGATTTCATTATAGGTTAAAGTGAATGGAAGCTATGCACCAGGTAGGAAACCGGAAAAGAGGAGGTGAGTCTATCAGACTGCTTAAGTACCATGCTCCCTTCGGATCCAATCCTAGACATGCACACCACCATTGCCACACCTTAACTTAGTGTATGTTCTTAGGAAACCAATTCAATTAAATCCAGTTTTAAGGAAAAGTGATTAATTTTGGAAAACATTTTCGTTGTAGAAGTTTTGCTTTGTTGTCGTGATATTTTAAAATTAGTTACTGTATTTGAAAACGCGCCCTAAAGCTAATCAGTTTCAGCGATTAAGATAATATCATACCTATTCTAGAAGAGCATATTAAAACCATTTACAAATCATTAAAGCGGCCTTATTACAACTTAAAACCCAAATCATAAAAGTAAATAAAAAGATGTCCAATTCACCGGAAGAAAACCAAATTTGCGGAACGAGTGGTCACTCCGAATCCCTCACAGCTCCAAGCCCACTATGGTTAGGGATTACCTGCGTGGAGGAAAATAAGAGGTGAGTTTGGGAAACTCAGTGTGTAAAATAACCCAACCATAGTCTAAACCAGTTCAAACCACAGAAACAGATCAAATTGGCCATAGCCTAGAACAGATTTCAGAATGAAGCCCATAGGCCCACAACAGAACAGAACAGAAATTACATGTTTATGCAGAAACCCAACCATATCTAACCGTATACACCCCCATACCATCCTTACACCATGTGGGGAGACTACTCAACCCACCCATCCGCTACACGCCACAGAATTTGCAGCATGGCTGCCAGAACAGATAATGTGACATAGTCACCAGATACAGATATTTATGGACAGAGCCACCAGAACAAATATTTGTGGTAGAGCCACCAGAACAGATAATTGTGGCATAGCCACCAGGACGCTTCCTCCATAAATATAACCCATGTCCCCATGCAATAGATATACAAATCATGGCATACATCATACAGAATCAGATCATCATGCTTTTCAGTCAAATTAACCCTAGGGGTATAATGGTCATTTTACACTTAAGGGTATAACGGTAATTTTCATACTTAAGGGTATTCTAATAATTTATCTATTTTGGGGTTTTCATGCGTATTTTCACCATTTACGTACTAACAGAAACACTTACCGAGTGTTCTTACCGAATTGGGCCCGTTGGCCCATTATCCCAATTTTTTTCCCATTAAGCCCAAAAATATCTCAGGCACAAAAATCATGCACTTTGCAGTCTAAACACTGTAGTTTACCAAATACACTAATCGATCTACCTCACGAACATTCGCACACTCGCAAGTCCACAAAATACCAGTTTTTCGGCATTTCGGCATTTCGGCTTTTCGACTTTTGCCGATCTAGTCTATGAAAGGGTGACAGTTACACACCTGATTTGTAGTGGTTTGACGGTGAGTTCCACACACACGAGCTGCCTACAATTGGATTAGCAATACGTCAATCTAAATATCAAAAACAAACTACAGACCTATCCCCCTACCATATTCGGCCAACCAAGCCTCACACCTTAGAGTTCTTACCTTTTTTCCGAAACTAGCGACTAGGTTTAGATCCAGTCATTCCACTTGTCCAAGCCTTCGATCAGCAGCCTCTAGATCACACTAACATCATAATAAAAAAATTGTCACAACCCTTAGAGCCATAGGGCCCAATCGACAGCCTCCCTAAGCCTTTAGGGGTTTCGGCTTTTCTAAAACTCGAAATAAAGAATAGATTCAAAAACTTACCACCGGTTCCTTCAGTCAACGATTCTACTTTAGTTCCTATACAGTTCTAATACAGATCTAAACCCTCAAATAATAGCATAAATCAAATAGTGAAAAGAAAGTTGAAATATGAGGGTTTTGCGATGGTTTTGTCGACAAGACTTTGAGCTTCAGAGGATGAGAGAATCGGCCAAAAAGATGGAGAAAAATTAGAGGGTTTGGCTAGAGAAATTGGCACAACAGAAATAGGTTTTTGGGATTTTGGCTTTTATGGCAATCGGCTTCCAAGGCTAAAAAACGAATGGAATGGAAGAGTAGAATGGTAGGAAGGATTTGGCTATAGAAGAAGAAGCAAAGAAGAAGAAAAGAGAATAGGAGATGAGAGGAGAAAAGAAAAAGAGAAGAGAATGGTCAGAACCTAAATGCTGAATTTTCCCTATACTAGCAACCTTTGGCCGGCCAACTCTTGCTCCTCAAGAGTCCATCATTCGGCCAATACTGCGCCCCTTAATCAGCTCCTAAATCTTCTCCCTTATCCCCTCCTTACTCAATCTCCTGAGCAGCTCAAACTCTTCCTAACAGAGTTCCACCTGAGTTCCATCACATCCCCTTTCTGTACATAAAAATTAATACTAATACTTGCTCACCTTGTGACTTGAACCTTAGCTCTCCCTAGCCATCCACACGCCACCTTTTTAGCACCCTAGTGGCGTCACATGCCACTTTGCCACCTGCCTTCTTGTGGCTTATTTTACGCATTAAATCTTAAAAGCCCAACTTACCAGACCCCTTTTCCCCTAAGAATTAAAATTAGTTAAAACTTTCGGATTTCATCTCAAACTTGGGCTTCTAGAGGCCCACTAACATACTTAGACCTACGCCCAACAATCAAAACACAAAAATTCAAAAATTCACCAAAATTAACAGAAGTCCCGAAAATTGGGGCGTTACAACTCTACCCTCCTTAAAGAAATTTCGTCCTCGAAATTTACCTGATCCAAACAGATGAGGGTATTGTTGACGCATCAACTCTTCTGTCTCCCAAGTAGCTTCCTCTCTACCGTGATTACGCCAAAGCACTTTCACTAAAGGAACAGATTTCCTTTTCAACACATTGACATCTCAGTCCAATATCTGCACAGGCTCTTCCTCGAAAGTCAAATCAGATTACACCTCGATCTCTGTAACTGGCACGACATGAATAGGGTCAGAACGATAACGCCTTAACATGGAGACGTGAAAAACATCGTGAATCCTGTCTAACTCTGGAGGTAATTCTAATTGATATGCCACTGGTCCTACTCACTTCATAACCCGATAAGGCCCAATGAACCGCGGACTCAACTTGCCCTTCTTACCAAACCTTAATATCTTCTTCCAAGGAGAAACCTTCAAGAAGACCATATCACCTACTGAGTACTCAATCTCCTCACACTTAAAATCTGCATACAACTTTTGCCTATCCGCAGCTTCTTTTAACCGATCTCTGATTACTCTGACCTTATCGTCAGTGTCAGCTACCAACTCGTGTCCAAGAACCTGCCGCTCTCTCAGTTCGGTCAAACAACTAGGGGTACAACGCCTTCATCCATACAGCACTTCATACGGTGCCATTCGAATACTCGCTTGATAACTGTTGTTGTACGCAAACTCTTCCAACGGCAAGTAGTCCTTCCAACTACCTTGGAAGTCAATAATGCATCCCCTCAACATGTCCTCCAGAATCTGAATAACCCTTTCCGACTGACCATCAGTCTGGGGATGGAAGGCCGTACTAAAATTCAATCGCGTCCCCAACGCCTCATGCAACTTTTGCCAAAATCAAGATGTAAATCTGGGATCCCGATCAGAAATAATTGAAACTGGGACACCATGAAGTCGCACGATCTCCGCCACATACAACTTGGCTAACCTCTGAAGTGAAAAGTCAGTGCGGACAGGTATGAAATGAGACGATTTGGTCAACCTATCCACGATCACCCAAACTGAGTCTTTCTTTGTTAGTGTCAAAGGTAACCCACTTACAAAGTCCATGGTTACCCTCTCCCACTTCAAAACTAGTATCTTCACTGGCCGCAAAAGCCCAGAAGGTAGTTGATGCTCAGCTTTCACTTGCTGGCATGTCAAACATTTCCTCACAACCTCCGTTACTTCTCGCTTAAGCCCAGGCCACCAATACAATTTTCGCAAGTCGTGATACAACATATTCCCTCCAGGATGCATGGCACAAAGTCCCCCATGAGCTTCTTTCAATATTGACTGCCTCAAGTCAGAGTCCTTCGGAACACAAATTCTCCCTCAGAAATACAGAACTCCTTCATTATTCAACCCAAACTCAGAAGTTTCCCCTTCTTTAATCTGCTGGAAACGAGCAACCAAAGATTTATCTCTCAACTGCTTCTCCTTAATCTGATCCACCCAGGTTGGTCTTACTTGCAACTCAGCCAACAGACTACTATCATCATACAGGCTCAGACGAGCAAACATTGCTCTCAGATCAAATACAGCTCTTCGACTTAGAGCATCGGCTACCACGTTAGCCTTGCCCGGGTGGTACTCAATCATACAATCATAATCTTTCAGTAACTCTATCCATCTTCTTTGCCTAAGGTTCAGCTCCTTCTGAGTCAGTAAGTACTTGAGACTCTTATGGTCGGTGTATATAATACATCTCTCTCCGTACAAGTAGTGTCTCCAAATCTTAAGCGCAAAGATTACTGCTGCCAATTCCAAATCATGAGTAGGGTAGTTTCCTTCATGAAGCTTAAGCTGTCGTGATGTATAAGCAACCACCTTACCTTCTTGCATTAACACGCAGCCCAAACCCACATGTGATGCGTCACTGTACACAGTAAAATCCTTCCCAGACTCATTTGAATCAACACAGTGCTTCAATCGTAACTTTCTTCAACTTCTCAAAGCTTCTTGCTGCTTCTCTGTCCAAACAAACGGTACTCCTTTCCTTATGAGTTTTGTCAAAGGCGCTGCCATCACAGAAAAACCTTCCACAAACCTCCTGTAGTATCCTGCCAACCCTAGGAAACTCTGAATTTCTGACACCGACCTAGGTGGCTTCTATTCCAAAATTGCTTCAATATTTCGAGGGTCCACCTTAATCCCCTCAGCTAAGACAACATGTCCTAGAAAGGTTACCTCCTTCAACCAGAATTCACATTTGTTGAATTTCGCATATAGTTTCTTCTCCCTTAACACTTGCAGCACTATGCGAAGATGCTCATCATGTTTTACTTCAGTTTCAGAATATACTAGAATATCGTCAATAAAGATGACTACAAACCGATCCAAAAATGGTTGGAATACACGATTCATCAGATCCATAAATGCTGCAGGAGCGTTTGTCAGTCCAAATGGCATCACCAGAAACTCGTAATGACCATACCGAGTTCTGAATACCGTCTTATGAATATCTTCCTCTTTGACCCTTAACTGATGATATCCAGATCGAAGGTCAATCTGGGAAAATACAGAAGCTCCTCTACGTTGGTCGAACAAATCGTCAATCCTTGGTAGTGGATACTTATTCTTAATCGTCAATTTGTTCAACTGTCGATAATCAATACACATCCGCATCATCCCATCCTTCTTTTTCACGAATAGAACTGGTGCTCCCCACGGAGACACACTTGGCTTAATAAAACCCTTATCCAACAATTCTTGAATTTGTGCTTTTACCTCCACCAACTCCTTTGGTGCCATCCTATACGATGCGATGGACACTGGTGCCGTTCCAGGCAGCAAGTCGATTCCCAACTCGACTTCTCGATTCGGAGGCAGTCCTAGAAGCTCCTCTGGAAAAACATCTTAGAACTCCTTAACGGTTCTAACATTCCACTGTCAGTCCCTCATCTTCCGCCTGACTTACAAATGCCAAATAGGCCTCACAACCTTTACAAATCCATTTTTCGGCTCTTAATGCTGACACCACATTGGACAAATAATCCCTTCGCTCACCTATCATTATAATCTCTTCCCCCTTCGTGGTCCTTAACACCATTCGTTTAGCAGCACAATCCAGAGTTGCCATGTGCTTAACAAGCCAGTCCATTCCCAGAATGAGGTCGAATTCTCCGAACGGTAACTCCATCAAGTCTCCAGAGAAGATATTACCTTAGATTTCTAAAGGCATATCCCTATACAGTTTGTCTACCTTAACTGAGTGACTCGAAGGACTTAGTACAGTTACCCCACTCACTATCTCCTCAGAGTGCACACCCAACGACCCAGATATGGCACATGCAACATAGGAATGAGTAGATCCAATATCTACCAAAGTAGTACACGGCAAGCTATAAACTAAGAACGTACCAGTTATGACGTCAGGTGCATCGCCCTCTTCACGACGACGAGCTGCACACCAACGCTGGCTGTCGACCCTCAGCATTTTCGGCACCCCTGCTAGGTGCTCCCTGACCTCGACCATTACCATTTCCGCCCCTACCTTGTCCACGTCCTCTCAGTGCTTGTGGTCCACCTCTCACTGGTTGAGCAACCCTCTGCTCAGCAACTTGAACCTGATCTATTTTCTGAGGACAGTCTTTGACTCTATGCTCCATAGATCCGCATCAAAAATAGGCACCGAAACGTTTCCTACACTCGCCCAGATGTACCTTACCACAGTCTCCACAGATTGGTGGTCTAACCATGTTCATCGGAACTGGCCGCATTGGCTCCTCTAATCTTGCTCTTTTGACATTCCTATTTGCACCACCCAAAGGTCCTGAATCCTTCCGGAAACAGTTCTGATCCTTCTCACGATTCTGCTTTTCAGCACGCTTCACTCCCTCAACTATCTTAGCTTTCTCCACTAAGACCGCAAAATCACGCTCCCTCTGCGGAGCAATCAACACCCTGAGTTCATCTCTAAGACCATCCTCGAAGCGCACACTACGCTCATATTTCGTAGCGACTATTCCCACGGCATACCGGCTCAACCTCAGAAACTCAGCCTCGTATTCAGTAATTGTTTTACCTCCTTGTACTGGATTCAAGAATTCCTTCCTACGGGCGTCCACATAACTCGCCCTAACATATTTCCCTTTGAAGACTGCATTAAACAGCTCCCAGGTTACCCTGTCAGCTGGGGTCCCATCTCTCACAGTGAGCCACCACTGATAACCCTCGTCTCGTAGCAACGATACGGCTCCTTTCAGCTTCTGCTCCACAAAGCAGTCCAAGTCATCCATAATCCGTTTTGTCGCCTCCAACCAATATTCTGCCACATTCGGGGCTACATCAGATACACCCCTAAAGATCTCCGCTCCGTTAGCCCGGAGTCGCTCAGAAATAGATCCTCGAATTTTGTTACCCGAACCTGTCCCAGCAACCCTTTCTAGAACATGAAGCATTGCCTGGGACAGGGCGTCATCCCCGGCACCACGATCATGAGACTCCACTTTCGTTGCCAGTGGTACCGGTGCTTCTGTCATCGGCATATGCCTTGAAGACGAAGTTCCTGCTCGAGCGCTACCTCGGCCATGTCCACGGCTTCTTCCACGAGCCACCCTCGTACCCATATCGTATTTATCTGATTACAAATTTTATGCATCAATTAAATATTTCAGTGTTTATTACAGATGTTTTATGAACAGACAGTAATTCAGAGTTTATTTTTTGCAGAATCGAAATCTAGCTACAGTCTCAGTCTATTACCAAAATTCCTATAGTCTCAGTACCATCCCACTAGATTATCATAATAGGGTTTAAATACAGACAGATAATTCAGAAAAAATATCTCAGAAAAGTTTCGAATATTACTTACAGACTTGGGCCGGAGATTAGGGTGCCACCTTTTTAAGGATCCAATAAATGAAAAATTGAGTTTCGTAATTTTTGTAAAATTTTAATTTTTGAAAATCTTTGTTTTTATAGACCCATTCCATAGCCGAGTTGTTGCAACTTGACTCTGATACCACTAAATATAACACTTCAAGCTCGGCCTAAACGTTATGACGGGATCTGACGTGCCACATCGGAACGTTAAAAACATTTTCTACTCTTAGTCCAGAAAATCGTACTTAGTGTTCAAAAGATGATTTCATTATAGGTTAAAGTGAATGGACACTGTGCACCATGTAGGAAACCGAAAAAGAGGAGGTAAGTCTATCAGACTACTTAAGTACCAAGCTCCCTTCGGGTCCAATCCTAGACATGCACACCACCATTGCCACACCTTAACATAGTGTATGTTCTTAGGAAACCAATTCAATTAAATCCAGTTTTAAGGAAAACTAATTAATTTTGGAAAACATTTTCGTTGCAGAACTTTTACTTTGTTGTCGTGATAATTTAAAATTAGTTACTGTATTTGAAAACGCGCCCTAAAGCTAATCAGTTTCAGTGATTAAGATAATATCATACCTATTCTAGTAGAGCATATTAAAACCATTTACAAATCATTAAAGCGGCCTTATTACAACTTAAAACCCAAATCATAAAAGTAAATAAAAAGATGTCCAATTCATCAGAAGAAAACCAAATTTGCGGAACGAGTGGTCACTCCGAATCCCTCACAGCTCCAAGCCCACTATGGTTGGGGATTACCTGCGTGGAGGAAAATAAGGGGTGAGTTTAGGAAACTCAATGTGTAAAATAACCCAACCATAGTCTAAACCAGTTCAAACCACAGAAACAGATCAAATTGGCCATAGCCCAGAACAGATTTCAGAATGAAGCCCATAGGCCCACAACAGAACAGAACAGAAATTACATGTTTATTCAGAAACCCAACCATATCCAACCGTATACACCCCCGTACCATCCTTACACAATGTGGGGAGACTAATCGACCTACCCATCCGTTACACGCCACAGAATTTGTAGCATGGCTGCTAGAACAGATAATGTGACATAGTCACTAGATACAGATATTTGTGGACAGAGCAACTAGAACAGATATTTGTGGCAGAGTCACCAGAACAGATAATTGTGGCATAGCCACTAGGACGCTTCCTCCATAAATATAACTCATGTCCCCATGCAACAGATATACAAACAATGGCATACATCATACAGAACCAGATCATCATACTTTTTAGTCAAATTAACCCTAGGGGTATAATGGTCATTTTACACCCAGAGGTATAACGGTAATTTTCATACTTAAGGGTATTCTAGTAATTTATTAATTTTGGGGTTTTCATGCGTATTTTCACCATTTACGTACTAACAGAAACACTTATCGAGTGTTCTTACCGAATTGGGCCCGTTGGCCCATTATCCCAATTTTTGGCCCATTAAGCCCAAAAATATCTCAGGCACAAAAATCATGCACTCTGCAGTGTAAACACTGTAGTTTACCAAATACGCTAATCGATCTACCTCACGAGCATTCGCACACTCGCAAGTCCTCAAAATACCGATTTTTCAACATTTCGGCTTTTCAGCTTTTGCCGATCTTGTCTATGAAAGGGTGTCAGTTACACACTTGATTTGTAGTGGTTCAACGGTGAGTTCTACACACACGATCTGCCTATAATTGGATTACCAACACGTCAATTTAAATATCAAAAACAAGCTACAGACCTATCCCCCTACCATATTCGGCCAACCAAGCCTCACACCTTAGAGTTCTTACTTTTTTCTGAAACTAGCGACTAGGTTTAGATCCAGTCATTCCAGTTGTCCAAGCCTTCAATTAGCAGCCTCTAGATCACACTAACATCATAATAAAACAATTGTCACAACCCTTAGAGCCATAGGGCCCAATCGACAGCCTCCTTAAGCCTTTAGGGGTTTCGACTTTTCTAAAACCCGAAATAAAGAATAGATTCGAAAACTTACCACCGGTTCCTTCAGTCAACGATTCCACTTTAGTTCTTATACGGTTCTGATGCAGATCTAAACCCTCAAATAATAGCAGAAATCAAATCTTTAAAGGTCTAAAGATTCGGCCATGCCCCTAAGACTGTGGGGTTTTCGACTTTTTGAAATAGTGAAGAGAAAGATGAAATATGAGGGTTTTCCGATGGTTTTGTCGACAAAACTTTGGGGTTCAGAGGATGAGAGAATCGGCCAAAAAGATGGAGAAGAATCAGAGGGTTTGGCTAGAGAAATCGGCACAATAGAACAGGTTTTCGGGATTTTGTCTTTTATTGTAATCGACTTCCAAGGCTAAAAAACGAATGGAAAGGAAGAGTAGAATGGTAGGAAGGGTTCGGCTATAGAAGAAGAATCAAAGAAGAAGAAAAGAGAATAAGAGATGAGAGGAGAAAAGAAAAAGAGAAGAGAATGGTCAGAACCCAAATGCCGAATTTTCCCTATACTAGCAACCCTTGGCCGGCCAACTCTTGCTCCTCAAGAGTCCTTCATTCGGCCAATACTACACCCCCTAATCAGCTCCTAAATCTTCTCCCTTATCCCTTCCTTACTCGATCTCCTGTGCAGCTCAAACTCTTCCTAACAGAGTTCCACCTGAGTTCCAACACATCCCCTTTCTGTACATAAAAATTAATACTAATATTTGCTCACCTTGTGACTTGAACCTTAGCTCTCCCTAGCCATCCACACGCCACCTTTTTAGCACCCTAGTGGCATCACATGCCACTTTGCCACCTGCATTCTTGTGGCTTATTTTACCCATTAAATCTTAAAAGCCCAACTAACCCCTTTTCCCCTAAGAATGAAAATTAGTTAAAAATTTCAGATTTCATCTCAAACTTGGGCTTCTAGAGGCCCACTAACATACTTAGACCTACGCCCAGCAGTCAAAGCACTGAAATTCAAAAATTCACCAAAATTCACAGAAGTCCCGAAAATTAGGGCGTTACATTCCAACCTCCTACAGTTTTCAGTTTACTCTAATTAGAGAGTTCCAGTACAATCCTTTTATCTACAGTAGTCTCAGTATTTTCTACTTACTGTATACCAGTTTAAAACAGTCAACTATATCAAGAAAACTTACGGATTCGGCGCCAGAGACTCAGTGTGCCACACAATTTACAAACCTTCCAACACATTTCAAGTCATTCCAAAAACATCTTTCCAAAATTTTTCACAAATAAATAAAAATCCATTCCACAGCCGAGTTTTGCAACCTGGGTCTGATACCACTAAATGTAACACCCCAAACCCGGACCAGTAGATATGGTCGAATCTGGCGTGTCACATTGCAGTGCTTTTCAAAAATATGAACTATGTTGATAAAGACTTGTTTGAATAGTTAAAATCGTTTTGGGATTTGATAAAAACTTTAGTATGTTAAATTCCTTGTTATTATCCAATCAGCTAGTCAAAACATTAGTCATATTAAATTGCCATTATTCTATTAAACTGATTTAAACGCGGAAGCTTTTCAAAACTTTGAAGGTTAATCGTGTATCTTTGCAAACAATCAAAATTTTGAAAACTCGTCTTCCCCTAGATTAGCAATTTAAAGTAAGCAAGCAAATTCCCAATTAAAATTTAAATCCATTAAAAGGCCTTATTATGGAATTAAAAACTCAAAACGAAAATTTAGATAAAAGTAAAATCATGCATAGCGTAACTACGGTCATGTGGCCACCTCCGAGTCCCTCATAGAACCAAAACCTCTAAAGCTGGGGATTACCTGCACAATTAAATAGAAGGGTGAGTTTAAGAAAAAATCAGTGTGTAATCCCCTATCTAACTGGTCGAATATAGTGCGCGATAATGATCAGGCCCTGAGCCCATTACGATAAGAATAAAGTAATAGTGTTAGTGCGATGAATGCAATGATGAAACCCACCCCAATCCAGCCAGGCACACCACTCTATACCACCAATCACACCATTTGGGGATAACATCAACCCACTCAGCCAGATACACCAATATTAGCACTGATTGTGGCATTAATTAGCATCGCAGCAAAGCTGCCAGTAACAGTATCGCAGTAAAGCTGCTAGTAATAAGTATAAAGGCAAAAAGCTAACAGTACAGTATACTTCCTCCATAAACAATATTCCAACCCCATGCAATACGTGAATGCAGAATATCATGTTCAGAAAGAACAATCAAATCATAGAACAAATCAGTCATTTACCCTCGAGGGGTAAAATAGTCATTTTACCCTATAGGGGTATTTTGGTTATTTTACCTGTTTTGGGATCTAGGTACTCTTATCGACCCATCAGAAGGTCTACAGTCGCCTCGAGCGACTCGTGCAACCTTAACAATCCTAACAGTATAAATAGGCCCAAGGCCAATTACGCAGCCTAAGTAGTCCCACACGCCCGTGTGGCCTATCAAGCCCAAAAGTTACCACAGCCATGCGAACTACACAGCCCAGTCCAGTAATTACCACATATTGTGGAATCTATCCGTGTGGACCCCATAAGCCCATTGGGCCCACATGACCCATTTCGGCCCACCGTGGCCCAAAACTTTCCAAACTCTATAGATTGCTCACGGTGGCCTCTATAGTCTAACACTCATGTTTTATGGGCTCGGTTCACCATGCAAGCGATCGCACGCCCATGTGGCCTCAATCGCAGTATTTTTTAACTTTTTGGCCTTTGCCGATTTACAGTAAAGCTGGTAAGATTACACACCTGACTGTGAAATCAAGTGAACAACCCACCACGCCAAAGCCTACATTTATTCAAGATTTATCGTCAGTTTTCCAATCGTTAGAGTTCTTAATACTAAAACCCAAATCATCACTCATTACTTACCTTGAATGAACGAAAATAGCTTTTTTCCCTTAGATCGCTGATTAAGAATCGATCCCACGTCCTTACCGATTTCTACTTTAGCAATGAAACTTATTAGATGGAATTGTTTACCAAAAATAAGACTTAAAACCCCCAACACTTAAAAACCATAGAAACATTCGGACAAACAAGTCAACTTACCCCCAAATTTTAGATTGAATGCTGAAAGGAGGATCCTAAATCGCTTGAGAACCCTTTGCTCCAAAATCAACCAATAGATATGGAAGGATGATGGAACAGTCAGTAGGTTGTCAGAGAGTAGTTAAGGAATGCAGTATTCGGCTAAGTACCTGAGAGGCCTATAGCATTCGGCTAGATTTGGAAAAGAGTGGGAAGCAGAGATTCGGCCAAACAAGAAACAAAATGCCAGGAAGAAATAATATCGAGAACCAGAGGGGAAAAGAAATTGTTTTAAGAGAAGGCACTTGAAAAGAAGCAGAAAAGTAAAGAGCCAACACAAAACTGCCCAAATGGACTCAAGTGAATTCGGCTACAATTGTAAAAAGAGAAAAAAAATAAGTTGCACAATAAGTCGGCTAACAATTATTGACCAAAAAGGAACCCAAAGTAGCACAAAAAGCAAAGAAAACGGAAAGAAAAGAAGAATAAAACAAATCCCGAAAGACCCCAAAATGCTTTTAATTCCAAAACGAAAACACACCCCTCTAAAGCCGAAACCATGAATTTCCCCTTAGCAAATTTGGCACAAACCCACACACCCTCAAACTCCCCTTTTTCCTTCTAAAATCTCTCCATAATCCTCTCCTTGATTTTCTCTACATAACACTCCCTGACCAAGTCAAACTTCACTCAACAGAGTTTCAAACAACATCTGCTTCTTACACAGCAAGAGTAGCAAAATAAATACTCTTTTACATTGCCATGACTTGAACCTCAGACCTCCAGCAACTACCACACACCACTTACCACTGGACCACAAGCTCATTTATGTCACATTCAACTACAATTATTTATAAGGTCTACATGATAATGTCCAGATTTATTCAAGGGAAAAACCAAAATATTTGCAAAAGCAAAGACTTGAACCCAGGCTTCTCTAATACACTCAAACACACCCAAAACACTTTTAGCCATTAAAGCAAACATGCAACTTGTGTCATAACATGCGTAATTACAAGATTTGCATTTTTGGGGCGTTACAACCCTACCCCTCTAAAAGAAATTTCGGCCTTGAAATTTACCTGATCAAAATAAGTGAGGGTACTATTGTCGCATTGCCTCCTCAGGTTCCCACATGGCCTCTTCTGAACTGTGATTGCGCCATAGCACTTTAACTAGTGGAACAGACTTCCTCCTCAGTACCTTAACGTCACGATCCAGTATCTGTACCAGTTCCTCCTCAAAGGTCAGATCTGGCCTAACCTCGATCACCTTAACTGGCACAATATGCGAAGGATCAAAGTAGTAATGCCTCAGTATAGAAACGTGGAATACATCATGGATCTGGTCCAACTCTGGAGGCAACTCAAGTTGATAAGCAATCGGTCCCACAAGCTTCAGTATGCGGTAAGGTCCAATGAACCTAGGGCTCAGCTTGCCCTTCTGTCCAAATCACAGTATCTTCTTCCATAGGGAGACCTTGAGAAACATGAAGTCCCTCACGAAATACTCAATCTCTCGGTGCTTAAGATCTGCATAAGACTTTTGTCTATTAGATGCTTCTTTCAACCGGTCTCGAATCAGTTTTACCTTATCATCGGTATTAGATACTAACTCTGGCCCTAGAACTCGTCGCTCGCCCAACTTAGTCCAACACATAGGAGTACGACACCTACGACCATATAGTGCTTCATACAGTGCCATCTGAATGTTGGACTGGTAGCTATTGTTATACGCGAACTCCACTAGCGGCAAGTAATCTTCTCAATTGCCTCAGAAGTCTATTACACAACTCCTTAACATGTCCTCCAATATCTGAATCACCCTTTCTGACTGACCATCTGACTGAGGGTGGAACGCAGTACTGAAGTCCAACCTTGTACCCAGTGCCTCGTGTAACTTCTTTCAAAATCAAGACGTGAAACGAGGATCTCTATCAGATATTATAGAAACAGGTACCCCATGCAGTCTTACAATCTTAGCCATATATAACTTAGCCAGTTTCTGCAACGAGTAATTAGTACGGACCAGTATGAAATGAGCAGACTTAGTCAACCGATCTACGATGACCCATACCGAATCTTTCTTAGTAGGCGTTAGGGGCAGCCCACTAACAAAGTCCATGGTTACCCTTTCCCATTTCCAGAGAGGAATCTTAACTAGTTGTAATAACCCAGAAGGCAACTGATACTCAGCCTTTACTTGCTGGCATGTCAGACACTTACTTTCTAAATTCGTAACCTCACGCTTAAGTCCTAGCCACCAATATAGTTTATGAAGGTCTCGGTACATCTTGTTTCCGCCAGGATGCATGGCATAAGGACCACTATGTGCTTCTTGCAGTATAGACTGCCTCAAATCAGAATCCCTCGAAACAAAAACTCTCCCACAGAAACACAATACCCCTTCTCTATTTAGCCCACGGAAACAAAATACTCTTTTACATTGCCATGACTTGAGCCTCAGACCTCCAGAAACTACCACACGCCACTTACCACAGGACCACAAGCTTATATGTGTCACATTCAACTACAATTATTTATAAGGTCTACATGCTAATGTCCAGAATCATTCAAGGGAAAAACCAAAAATTTTACAAAAGCCAAGACTTGAACTCAGGCTTCTCTAATACTCCCAAACACCCCCAAAACACTTTTAGCCATTAAAGCAAACATGCAACTTGTGTCATAACATGCGTAATTACAATATTTGCATTTTTGGGGCGTTACAATCAATTAAAGCAGTAATATCAGTATCAAGTAGAGAAAATGTACCATTAATGATGTCTGGTGCAGAGGCATCTTCTCTAGCACGAATAACATATGTCCTTGCAGGTGCTCGTGCCTCAGATCTAACTATAGTATCCTTGGTAGTACCTCGACTACTACCAAAATTGTTGGTATGGCGGGGTGGTCTACCCCTCGAGACAGGATTAATTGATTTTGGAGCCGGTTCTATCTCCTTTTCAACTCTTTCGGGACAATCCCTGAGAAAATGTTCGAGTGAACCACATCCGAAACAAGGTCCACTTCTAAACTAACATTCCCCATGATGAAATTTGTAACAATGCTTACATTTTGGTTTGGGATTACCAACACTACCCACACTGGTCACAGATGAAGATGAAGACCACGGGTTAGAACATTGAGAGTCCCCGCTCTCTTTCAGAATATCTCGTAGAGGTGGCCACACAATCATAATACTTCTTAAATTTCTTAGAAGCAAATGATTGTGACTTATTGGAATGATGGAAATGTGCAAGTGTACACAATCGCAACAAGTAATAAAATGACAAGTAAATGTCGAGTTATTGTACCCACAGGGACTGTAAAAAGACTTATTTATAAAATTAATTTTAAACACTTTGGTGATGAAAAATATTTTGGTTTTGAAAAGATGATTAAAAACTAAAGTTTTAAAAACAAAGTAAAATAATTAAAATAAAATAAAGAGTTCTAATGCACGATTCCAAATAAGATTTAATCAAGATAACACACTTGTGTTGAATTAATTACGTTTCTTTACTTAGAATTATTAAACTTATGCTTATACTGCTACGAACAAATTCACGGCAACTCAGTAATTTGCTAACTATTGCTCATATATACTTAATAAATTAATCAATCTCTTGAAGATTTTTCAATGTCAATCCAAGCGATTAATCAATCTTCATAAGTATATAAAAGATTAAGTGAGGTAACAGGGTATTTCTACCTTGAAACAGTTTAATCACAAAAATCTTGCAAGTTATGCAAGGCATATGTATCGCCGAATACAATGCTACTTTAAACTTCAGCTACCTTAGAAGAATAAACATGCACTGGTTAAGCATCATGTCTATTAATTATAAATTCAATACGATTTAATAATTCATTCATTAGTTATTCAACAATTATATTGCAAAAATAACCTAGGCATGATTTTACTTAACCAAGCAATTTACTGAGGCCTATAACAGCATAAACATCATTTTAACGATTCAAGCAGGCAGAATATAATCAACCCAACACAAACTTAATTTAAGCTAAATTGATTAAAATAACCATTTCAATAGCATAAATATACATAAACATGTTCGTCAAAAAAACAACAAAAATTAAAGAGATAGGGAACAAGAAGCAAATCCAGTGTTTCTCCGTGGCTTAACTAGTTGCTCCGTTCTTTGTTCTTCATTGCCCTCGGCTATCAAGGTGGCTTATGAACACCTAATTGCTGCTCCAAAATGGCTGATGAGAGCCTTTTTCCCAAGAGAATAAATTGGCACTTGCACAAAAAGGGAAATGGGATGGAAAAAATGGAGAGAAAAGTGAGAGAGGAGAAGAGAGAATGAGAGAATGTTGTTGGATTGAGGGATGCTTTGAATGATCAGCAAGGGTGGCTTTTATAGCTGATTCCGGCTGCTAACAATATCAAATTCCAGCAGCCAAAGAACCCCCCTATGGCCGGCCATCTACTTGGAAAAAGTTGAGACTTTCAACTTTGCTAAAAATAGCCTGGGGTAAATCTACAAAGCCACAATTAAAGGTGGGGTCTAAACGCAATTTGGAAGTCTTTCAAGGACCTTTTTGCAAGCATATTTAATCAGATAAAATGCTGGTTTGGGTCAACATATAGACAGTTCTGGGCTACCCAATTAGTGGCTGGTTTAGTTCACTCAATTTGGTTCGACCAGTGCTGTTCAACTAGACCATTTCACCATAATTAATTAAAAATAATTTATTTAACCCAAATTAAATGGGGAAAATTAAAATTAATTAAATTATGAATTAATGCATATTTCTGGGCCGTCTTAGGCTGGAAATTAATATGCCTCGATACTTCAAATTGCTTCTCGATTTTTTGCTTTCAGCAATGTCAACCGAGCCAATTTTCGCCCTTTGCGCGAATCTGTCGAAAATAGTCAAAATTAATCAAAATTAAGTATAAAATTAAATAAAATTCACCATGTTCATATTTTTAACACAGTTTAATTATTTTATAATATTTAATTATTTTTCGACAAGAATTTAACCGAATTTGCACAAATTTAAGTAAAAATGGGTATGAAAAAGTATATAAATTTTTGTGTTTCCACTTACTCATAATTCTTTTTCCAAAAACCTGAGCCTCTCTTTCGGCTTGTTTCTTTTCTTTACTCAGTTCCTTCGCTTTGTGTGCTCGGTCGGCTAGTGCCGCAAATTCCCTTATTTCGAGAATTCCAATCAACAATTTGATGTCTTCATTTAGGCTCTCTTCAAAGCGTTTCCACATTTCAGCCTCGGTTAAAACCCATTCTCTGGCATACTTACTCAACTGAACAAATTCCTATTCATATTCGAATACGGTCATGTTTCTTTGTTAAGCTCTAGAAATTCCTTCATTTTCTAATTCTTAAATCTCTGACTCACATACTTCTTCCTGAGCTCAACTTGGAAGAATTCCCATGTGATATTCTCTCTCGGTACCACTGAAGTTATGGTATTCCACCAATGATAAGTTGTATCTTCTAATAGAGATACTGCACATTTCAGACATTCAGCAGGTGTACAAGATAATTCATCAAAAACCCAGATAGTGTTCTCTAGCCAAAACTCAACCCTTTCCAGATCATCATCTGTTGTAGCTCTAAATTCTTTTGCCCCGTGTTTGTAGATTTTATCTATCGGAAGCTTACCAATTCTAACAGGTTCGGCACCCTGAGGAAACTCAAGAATCAGTTGGCGAGTAGGTAGGGGAGGCCATTGTATGGCAGGGTTTGTTCTCAAGTACTGGGTAAACCATTCATTCATCATTTGAAAGAAGGCTTGTTTCGCCTCCTCACTTCGGCCCTCAGACACGGGCCTTTCACTACCAGACGCAGATGCAACTTTTTGAATTGAAGCTAAAGCATTGCTCTCAGCTTCCTCAGATTCAGCTTTAGCTCGGTTGGATGACATTACTATATGAAAAACAAATTAAAAATGATCAGGAGTCATCACACTATCACAATTAATATAATGGCATGTATAGCTAAACTCGTGTTTGCTACGTCCAATCCGAAAATTGGCTAAACCGTAACTCTGATACCACTAAATGTAACACCCTTAACTCGTACATGTCATCAGAACAGGGTTTCAGAGTATTACCATAACATTCAGAACATTTTTTCATTAAACCACGTAAATTACTATTCATTTACCGAGATCATCTATAACGTCCCTTGATCGGGCCTTCGAGGCCCAATACGAGTATTAGAATCGAATCGAGACTTAATCGGGACTTCTAAAAATTTTTTGCGAATTTACAAAATTTTTCCAATGTGCAAGGCTCACACGCCCATGTGGTCCAAGGGACACCCCCGTGTGACCCTGAGACACGCCCGTGTTGGAGGCCATGTTTAACCCGGTGTAACTTTCTGACTTGCACACACGGCCATGCCACACACCCTTGTGCTACGCCGTATGGTAACACGACTAAGACACACGCCCATGTCTCTGCCCATGTGCCCAAATTTGAGCATTTTATTTCTTCAAATTAAGGTGCATGAGACACGGTCTAGACACACGCCCGTGTGTCTGCCCGTGTGGACAAAATAAAGCCCTTTCTAGCTTTATTTCTCACCCAAAATTTCACCCAAGACCTGCACTTGAAACACACAACCAATACCAACCATTCCAAGCATTCAAAATAGGCAGTTTCATCATTTAACATGACATATCATTGCAAGTACAAGTGTTTATAAACTTACCTTGGATTAATTTAGGCATCCACAACATTGATCACATATTCATGACATAACACATGTGTATATGTATATCATAATAATCTACTTAAACATACCAAAATGAACTATTACTAGCCATTCCAATGGCTAGGTTACAAAATGACATTTTCAAGCCACTATTGGCCAAGTTTTCCTCTACATGCCATTATACCAAAATGATTTTATTAAGTATACCCAAAATGCTAGTTGATAGTGTGACAGTGCTCCGATGATCTTCCAACCTTCACGAGCTTCCAAGCACTATAAAACAGAGGAAAATAAAATGGGGTAAGCATTACATGCTTAGTAAGTTCGTATAACGAAAACTAAACTTACCAAATCTTATTTATTAAAATCTAAGCATACAATGTTATGTTTCCATCCATTTGGCTAATTTGCCTAATCACATACATCCAATCAAACATCTTAGTCACAAAAGTTTCCATACACATCAAGTAAGAAAAGATGAGCTCACTAAGCAATATTCTTTCAAGTCATTATTATATCATCTTAAGATTTTCATGCCATGTCAAGAGTTTGATATCCGTTGAATCATTGAAATTTCGATGAAGGCTCAAATAGTACACTCGAAGTGTATGATTTATTAATCCGTCAATTCTTATCGAAGTTACCTCTTTGGGTACTTAACCAAGGAATACACTCTCAAGTTACTTGTAATATAACAGGATTACCAGTCCAGGCTAAATCCTTTATATAGCGTATGCTCAAAAGAGCTCAATTAGGGTTACCAGTCCAGGCTAAACCCTAATCATAACATATGCTCGAGAGGTAATGTATCGGGATTACCCATCCAGGCTAAATCCTTTTTATAACAAGGTCATTGGGATTACTCGTCCGAGCTAAATCTCATCCGCAACAAATGCAGGACCTTATTAGTTTCGGGAAAGCGCATATAATTATCGGAATTTAACATTCAACTGGGACTTAACTTATTTATGACCATTTTAAGCATGAATCAAATTTCTCATGATAGCATTCAAGTAATGTACATTAATATAAATCACATTACATACAAACACAACATTCAATTTACATAAATATATGTCGGATTAAGTTACACGAACTTACCTCGACACTCGTTCGCGTAAAAGTCTACTAATCTGAAATCTTTTCTTTTCCTTTATCTAACCTCGAATTAGTGTTTTCCAGATCTATATAAATAAATTTAACCATAAATTTCACACATTTCATATTTAAATGGACTCAACTTACGTCCTAGGCAAAATCACCATTTTGCCCCTAACTCTTCCATAAATTCTGATTTTGTCCCTAGGCCCGGAAAATGAAACTTGTGCAAATTACTCTCTATTCCAAGTCTAACCAAAGCCCCATTACAAAATTTACAGCACATGTATACATAAAATTTCAGAATTTTTCCTTCAATTTCACAGGTTTACATTTTAGTCCCTAATTCAAGTTTTCATCAAAAATCACTTTGCAAAAGTTATTTATCTATCAATAATATTTCATTTTCTACCATAAATTTCTAATTTTTAGCATAATAGATCCATGACCCATTTTCATACCTTGATAAATTTTCAAATTAATCCCTCAAATAGAGAGATTAAGCTATCCCGATTTTAAAAATACCAAAATTACTAAAAACGGGACAAGAAAACTTACCCAATTAAGCCTTGAAAGTTTCCCCTCTCTCTCCTAGGGTTTCCATAATATTTTAGGTTCAAAATGATGAAAATAAGATGATATTTTTTTTCATCTTTTAATTAATTAAGTATTTTGGTATTTTCAATTTAGTCCTTGCCGTTCTTCTATAATTCCATGGATGAGTTACCAAGAAAAATCTACATACTTTTTTTAGTGGTCTAATTGCCATATAAGGACCTTAATTTTTGAATTTCATAACTATTTGATCCTTATAGCTACTAGAATTCAACTTTCGCATTTTATGCGATTTAGTCCTTATCATAATTAAGCACTTAATCGATAAAATTTTTGTTTCAAAATTTTCATATGATATGCCTATTATATTACGGACCATATAATGAAATAAAAATAACACATGTTTTTGGGTCGGATTTGAGGTCTCGAAACTACTGTTCTGATTTCACTGAAAAATGGGTTGTTACACACTATCATCGGTTTATATGGCGTGTAATTTCTAGTCTCCATTCACGCTATATGGCGTGTAATTTCTAGTCTCCATTCACGCTATATTCATTCTAAGAATCGATAAAACCTTAGCTCTGATATCACTAAATGTAACACCCTACACCCGGCCTAGTCGCCAGACACGAGTTATAGGATGCTACAATAGTAAACTGGAATATTCACAAATGATTTATTCGATAATACTCAATAATTAATAAATACAAGTAAATTCCATGTTAAACATGCATTACAATCGAAACCGAGTTTTAACTGGGCTTACAAAAGCCTTCGAACAAGTTCAGAACTAAACCGGGACCTATAACACTCATATCCCATTTCCGTCGCTAGAGTAGGGTTACGGTACATATCAGGACTTCTCATAACAATTGGCATCCAAAAATCAAATAAATTCCATTATTTGAATATATGTTCGAAAATAAATAAAATATACATGTATGAGCTTTAAATTGGGCCTTCGAGGCACTAAAAATAGTTTACGAATAATCGAGGACCAAATCAAAACAAATTAGGACATTTCAGGAAAAATTGAAAATTTTTCACCTACAGAGGTCACACAACTGTATGGCTCTTACACACGCTCATGTGCTCAATCGTGTGCCTGCTCGTGGAACTCACTAACTTAAGGCGCACGTCCGTGTCTTAGCCCGTGTGCCAGATCATGTAACTCACTGACTAACACGCCTGGACACACACCCATGTAGGCTGTGTAACACCCCTACCCGTATTCGACACCGGAACAGGGTACGAGTTATTACCGGGCTTACAACACAACAATCATATAATTCTGCATCTTAAATTTGTATCCAAATTAAAAACCACTTACATTCATTCATAGAGTCCCTAACACGAGCCTACGAGGCCCAAAACATGCTTTGGAAATGGTTCAGGACTAAATTGAGAATTTTAGAAACTTTTACAAAACTTAGAAAATTTTTGCTATGTGCAGGGGTCACACGCCCATGTAGTTTGGGACACGCCTGTGTGGGCAGGCCGTGTGGTCACACACGTGTAACTCTCTGACTAGCAAGTCATGAACAAATTGGAGCCACACGGCCAAGTCACATACCCGTGTGCTAGGCCGTATGCCGAATTTTTATTTTCGAAATTAGGTGCAATTTTCACACAGTCATATAACACGCCCTTGTTCAAGGTCGTGTCAACCACACGCCTGAAACACGCGCCCATGTCTCTACCCGTATGCTCAATTTTGAGCATTCTGTTTCTCATTTTTAAGATCCAAGGGACACACGGCCGGACCACATGCCCATAGGACAGGCTGTGTGTCACACACGGCCTAGACACATGCTCTTGTGCCTGCCCGTGTAGACAAAATTAAGTCATTTCATAGCCTTATTTGTCACCCAAAATTACCATGTTCCTGCACTAAGACATACCAAATACAATCCAACCATTTCAACATTCATCTCAAGCAAATTTCATCATTTACAAGGCATACCACCACATGCATACATGTTTATAAATTTACCACAGACTAAATCATTTGTTGGACATACTTAAACAACTACTTAATATATGTGAAGATAGCATAGCATGACTTTACAAGTGTATCAAAATGACCATTTCTAGCCATTCCAATGGCTAGGTTACAAACATCATTATCAAGCCACAATAGCCAAATGAGCCTATACATGTTATTATATCAAAAGGAGATTTCTATTTATACCTAAAATGAGATAGATGATAGTGTGATTGATGCTCCGACCGTCCTCTAACCTTCGCAAGATCACGAGCACTATAAAATAGGAAAATTAAATGGGGTAAACATTATATGCTTAGTAAGTTCGTATAACAGGAAAATAAACTTACCGGTCATTTTTAATAACACAAGCATTCATAGTCATACATTCCATCAATTATGGTAAGTTACCTATCACATATACTAAATCAAACAATTTAGTCAAAATCCCATGTAAATATCAAGTAGGCATAGATGAGCTCATCATCACATAAACTTCTATTTCATTTCTCCTTTCCATAGTTCAAAGATACTTTTCAATGAAATATTAAAATTACGATGGGTAATCGGTAAGTATACTAAAAGTACACATATCAATTATCCGTAGGTACCCATAAGGGCACAAAAATCAAGAAGCACACTCTCGAGCCACATTCTAAGTTACAGGATTGCCAGTCCAGGCTAAATCCCCTTTTGTAACATATGTTCCGTAAAGCTTACTCTGGATTACCCGTCCGGGTTAAATCCAATTCATAGTATACACTCGAGAGGGCTTATCTTAGGATTACCCGTCCGGGCTAAATCCTGTTTATAACACATGTACCATCATATACATTTTAAGAAAACACCATAACCCATCAAATCTCAATATTTAACCGGAACTTAATAATTTATCGACCTTTATCAACTTGTAATTAATTCATTGTAAACATCATCTCATACATGTCACCACAAACATGCAAAAATTAATCGAAACACATTTATATACATGTTTAAGTTACACGAACATACCTTGACGATGGTTCAGGTTTGAAATTCAACTAATCCGAAACCTTTTGTTTCCCTCGATCTACTTCCGTGGTTGGTCTTTCTAGGCCTATATGAATAAATTTAATTATTAATTTATCATATTTCACATACATTTTCATTTTACTACATCCTAGGTAAAATTACCATTTTGCCCCTACACTTTTTAAAATTTTTTATTTTGTCCTTAGGCTCGGAAAATAAAATTCATGCAATCTAGTCCTATTTCCAAGCCTAGCTGAAATTTAATAACAATTTTTACAGCACATACATTTCTCAAATTTCAGCATTTTCCATGAGTTTTACCCATTTTTCATTTTAGTCCCTAAATCAATTTTTCATGGAAAATTGCTTTGTAAAAGTTCTTTATCTATGAACAACCTTTCATTTTCTACCATAAATTTCTAATTTTCAACATATTCATCCATGACCCAAATTCTAAACCTTGATAACTTTTCAAATTAATCCCCTAAATAGAGAGATTAGACTATCCTAGTTTCAAAAATATAAAAATCATTAAAAACGGGACTTGATTTCATACCTTATTGAGGTTGAAAAGTTTCAATCCTCTCTCCTAGGGTTTCCATATAAATTTTAGGGAAGAAGATGAATAAAAAAAAAGATGATAATTTCTTTTTATTTTTATCATCTTTTTAATTAGTTGATTTCCAATTTAATCCTTAATCATTTCTAATTTTTCCATTGATGAGTCATTAAAATCCCTACTAACTCTCCTTCAATGGTCTAATTACCACATAAGGACCTCTAGTTTTAAATTTTATAGTTATTTGATACCTCTAGCTACTAGAAGGCAACTTTTGCATTTTATGCAATTTAGTCCTTCTCGTAATTAAACACTTAATCAGTAGAATTTTCATACCAAAATTTTCATACGACCTTCCTATGATAATGTGAATCATAAACTAAAATAAAAATAATTTTTATTTTTAACTCGGATTCGTGGTCCCGAAACTAATGTTCCGATCTCACCAAAATTTGGGTTGTTACAGGTTGCCCGTGTGTGACACACGGCCATGTGATAGTCTGTGCCCCAGGCCGTGTGCACCATTAATTGACCCAAAACTTGCCATTTCCATACCCAAATTTTTGTGTACCTAAACATACCCAAAGTACATACATACAAACCTTTAAAGTACATTCAAATAAGCTCAAAACATGGCAAAGCAATTTGTCTAGGTGTCAAACCAATGTGTCATCAATGACACCACAACTCACACACCTAGACAATTCATTACTTTAAATTGACATACAAGTCACAAACGCACATCCAAGGTCTTGCTTCCACAACCAAAATGCCTTACTCATTTCATACTCAAACCATACCAATTTCCAACTCATTCAACACACTTGCATATGCTACAACATGACTCATGTTATCAAACATGTACTTACCTTAGACCACAAAACCCCAAGCAACCAAGTTATACAACAATTTACACATAATCAATCACAAAACATATTTAATAGACCTATTACATGGCATATAAGCCAAGTTGTTCCAAAATCTACCAAAGGGTCCTTGAGATAGTGTGATGATGCAGGTTGATCCGATTTCCCGCCCCAAAATGAAATCTACAAAACACAGAACAAAACACAGGCAAGCTTAATGAAAGCTTAGTAAGTTTGCCAGATTAAAGATAAATCTTACCAACAAACTTAACAGTTCAATTATAGGAAATAACAATGTAATCCTTGTCAAACACAGTTCACAACATGTGAGTATTATACCGTACCATAACTCAAATTCTTCCGATTTCTGTAATGTATGATCTCATTTTAGTAAGCATAGAATCCCACTCGTTTGAGCTAGTTACAGAGTCTTGACCGGTTCATGAAGCTGCTCACACAAGCTGACGAGAATCCGCAAAGTATGCAGAATCTCAGTCATTGTAATGATCCGTTTCATCAGTACAGAGTATTCAGTCATTTCACCAGTTCACAATGCTGCTCACACAAGCTGTCCAGAATCCGCAACATGTGTAGGATCTCAGCCATCGGAACGGTCTATGTCATCATAATAGAGTAGCCATTCAATTCACCAGTTCACGATGTTGCTCACACAAGCTGTCAAGAATCCGCAACATATGCAGAATCTCAGCCATCTTGATGATGTGTATCATCAGAGCAGAATATTCATTTAGTATTCACCAGCTCAAAGCGTGATAACTCATCAGTTGATCATTTCTTAGATATTTTTAATCAATCAATTATTAAGCATATTATGAATTTAATTATATAACAAATAATTTATAAAAAGAATCATTATATTATAGAAAAAATAGTACGAACTTATCGGATGATTTGTCAGAATCGCTTAAAAAATCTGAGGACCATTCAACAACTTCTCTATGCCTCGATTTTCAATCCATTCTTGATCCAATCGAAGAAGCAAAGCTAGGCTGAATGTTTTCCAATTCTTCCTTTAGGGTTTTGATTTGTTCTCCATGAAAAAGATGAAGTCAATTTCATTACGTTTCTTTGTTTTAATAATTATTCACCTAATTACAATTTTGCCTTAAAATTTAAAGCAAATTTCACTCAAATTAGCATCTAGAGCCATCCACTACCATATTAAATGGTATATTTACCACATAAGTGCCTTGACTTACCTTCCCATTATCATTTGATGTTTTTAACCTATAGAACTCAACTTTTGTAACTTTTTCGATTTAGTCATTTTTACTTAATTAACTACCTAAACGATAAAATTTCATATCCAAAATTTAATACGACATTAATGACCTCGAAAATATTTACGGTCTGGCACAGCAGAGCTGTGGCCCCGAAACAACCATTTTCAATCATACAGAAAAACAACTTTATTAATAAATCCTTAATTAATTAGGATTTAATTGAAATTTATCACAATCTAAAGAATTCCACATCATTTCTATTATTAGACCATTTAAGGTGGATCCAGTTACACAATTGGTCCTTCAATTATACTAAATTCCAATTAACAAATTTATTTACAATTTAGCCAAAAACTAATTAGGACCAAATGATTAAATAACACAAAAGTTAATCACCACCTCTTGGACTTTTTGACTATGGTCTAATAACCATTTTGGTCTCTTTAGTATTTTATATGTATAGCAATTTTTACTTCTTTTACAATTTAATCATTTTACCTCAATTAAGCAAACAATCATCAAAATTACTAGACCAAATTTCAATTCACTTATACTATAATTCTGTAAATATTTAATAAAATTATTTACGGCTTCAAATTACGGAAACAAGGCCCTAAAACCTCGTTTTTAATAACCACTTGACTTTTGAACCGAACTTCTTATACTAACTTTTAATTCAATAATTAAAATTTACCAATTCGAAATTCAATATAAAAATTATTATTGACTCATATAATTTAAATCTAATTATACGAACTTACTCGTTGAATTTGTGATCCCAAAACTATTATTTTCAACTCTACTGAAAAACAGATGGTTACAATTTTTATGCTGACTTTGAAATTCGGTTTGACTTCAATACACTGGCTCCTCTTAAACCTTCACTACAAGGCTTGGTTTTCTAAACCAGCTTTATTGTGGAGCCTTGTGTTTTGCCTCCTTCCTATGGGAAATTTGGATCTCACGCAACAATTTTAGTTTTCAATCAACACTTATCCACACCGCCATTATTGAACTCTCCCTTGAGCATACTACTAAGGTGAAACAGTGCACAGCTTCGTCAATGGTAGGTTTACATTGGAAAGCCCTTAGAAGAGGGTGGGCTAAACTTAACTCTGATGACTCTGCACTTCGAAACCCAGTGAAGGTGGGTGCTGGGACACTCATTTTTTATGAGAATGGAAGATGGATTAGGTTCTTACGGACACATACCACATGATATCAGCCTTGGGGTGGAGCTATGAAGGCTTAGAGATTACCTAGAACTAGCCAAGTGACTCGACTTAAGAAACCTTGAAATTGAAATCGAAGCTTCCTCTACTATTATTATGTTACTATCAACTCTAGTCTATGATTGTAGGATTCTCCTATCAAGATTGGAAGGAATGTCAATCAAGCACATGTTCAAAGAGAAGAATAGATGTGTGAATTCCCTTGCTTGCCTAGAAAGTAACTTTTCTTTGTTTGTTCCGAACCTCATCTTTTGTTTGTTTGTAATGTGCCCCATCCAGGCCCTTCCCCACGTTTGATAGCTGATGCCTACGGAGATATTTTGTAACGAACTGTTGGTTAATATAATTATCTAATTTGCTTCTGTTTCGCACCAAAAAGAAAATCTTTGAATTCTAAAAATATTTCCTAGCAAATATGTATGTATGTACTCGTAATTGATTCCTTGAAATTCTTTGTATATATATTAGATTTTATTACGGTTGTGTTTGCATTCTCTTTTTCTCTCTCTCTCTCTCACTCTTTGGTATCTTGATTGAGCTGGGAAAACCAGCCTCAATGGGTATCTTTCAAAAGTACTTAAAACATTACATCCAACAAAAAACCAATCTTAAATCAAAGCTCACATCTCTTCAGATTTCGTGTAATGAGAAATCAAGAAAGATTGGCACCAAATTGTGTAAGTTTCTCGACAATGTTATATGCAAAAGGCAGCTGCAGGTTGAAGGAAACTCGTCTATTAATGAAAAAGATCGTTTCTCCACTCCCTTGATGGTAGAACAACAGTTCTTCCCTTCATTGATTTCTGATTCAGAAACCGGCGATGGCCATGGCAGCATTACCCCAACTTATGTGTGTGAAATCTGTGTTGAGCCAAAGCCATTGGATATCTCTTTCAACATCAAAGGTTGTTCCCATTTTTACTGCATTGAATGCACAGTGAAGTACATTAAATCCAAGCTTGATGATAACGTGAGTCGGATCCAATGTCCGGTGACAGATTGTGAAGGGGTGTTGGACCCAGATTTTTGCCGTGAGATACTGCCAAGGGATTTGTTTAACAGGTGGGGAAAAGCACTTTGTGAATCTGCTTTGCTTGGCTCTGAAAAATTATATTGTCCTTATAAAGATTGCTCGGCATTGTTGGTTAATGATGGGGAAAAGAGAATAAAGAGATTCCCATGTCCACTGTGCAAGAGGGTATTTTGCGTGAAGTGCAAGGTAGCTTGGCATTCAGGTGTGGATTGCATCAAGTTTCAGAAACTTAAAAACCTTGGCTCAGATGCTATGTTGGTTGATTTGGCTAAGAGAAAGAAGTGGAGGCAGTGCCCTAATTGCAGCATTTTTGTTGAAAAATCAGCTGGTTGCTGTTATGTTAAATGCCGGTCAGTATTTTATTTTTTTTAATATTAGATTCACTTGGTTTTGACGTTCACATATCAAAATGCTTTTCTTTTGGAATGATTTTATAGGTGTGGAAATGCCTTCTGTTACAATTGTGGAGCAAAATCAAACAAGGTTACCCATTTTTGCACTAAATGTTATCATTAGTTCTTCAATAAAACTATATATGAAATGTGCATGTTGGGGTTTTATTTGTATGTGAAGAGGTGTAATAATTGGGTAAAACTATCATGAAGGCCCTTGTATATAAAAAATTCACAAATTAGTCCTTATATATTAGATCAAAAAGTAAATTGGTTCTTTTTTCACTGTTCTTATATGCTAATATAAGATACACGTGGCACGTCATGTGTAATTGTTTGGTTATTTCGTCAGTCAGGCCACTTTTTAAAAGTAAAAATTTTAACAAAAAGAACTAATTTATTTTTTAATCTAATGTACAGATACCAATTTGTCCATTTTTTGAATAAACAGTGCTTTTACCTAATAATTGTAGTAGACTTTTTTTTTTTAAATGAAAATAATTGTAGGAGATATTGAGAAAGTAGCATTATAAAACTTTGTTGGTGTTGATTTTGAATTCTAAATTTCTCCAAATAAAATTCACACAAATTTTGTCATAAAAAAGAAATAAAAATAAAATGAGATATGTATGATAAATTGAAGCGAAAAACAAGGCAACAAACTCTAGTTTGTTGATTGACATGTAACAAATGCTTAGTCTTTTACGGGATTATATTAACCATGCTTGTTTATATATTTTTATAAACAGTAAGAGATAATGTGAATCAAATATATTTGTATTTCGTCAGATTTGAATATTAAATATTTATTTTATTTTTATGAAATCATAGATTCTAATTTAAATATTTATTGTTTTAACATGTAAATTATGGATTCGAATTTTTAAGTATTTGAATTCATTATCTACTTTAATTTTATTTTTAACTTTCGAAATTTTGATATTTAATGGATTTAAATATCTATAAGATAATTTGTTTGTATAATAATATTTTAATTGGTGCAGATAATAAATAATTTTTAACTTAAAAATGCATTTAGAAATTTGATTTTAAATTTTATAAAAATAACAGACATGATTTAATGTGTAATTAATGGAAGGAAACCCATTCAATTATAAAAATCACACATATCTTGAATATTTGTTAGCTAGGCTGTGAAAAGCAAAATTGTGTTGTATCAAAATGTCCACTCTACAATGCTTTCCAAAGCAAAGGAGGATGAGACAGTAAAAGAAATTAAGATTGCAAGACACTTGTTTGCATATAATTGTTTCCTCTTCTTTTGGGCAAATGTTTACTCCTGTCGAGTCATTAAAATGGAATTAAATAAATTCTAGGCTCCTTTCTGATTAATTATGAAAAGTAATGGTTCATAGATATTCTTATTATCTTATTATCTCTACAAACTTCAACTTATTATCTTCCCATGAAAATGTGCTACAGGAGCATCGCAATCAGAGGGGGTTGGCAATGAAATCCTTGATGTGACAACTATATATTCCCTTTGTGATGGCGAAATCGAGTCATAGGAGCATATATTTGTAAACTATAATTACGTTAGAGCCACCTAGTTTGGAAGACTATTCTCGTTAAGAATTCAAGCTTTTAGCTTGGATTCCATATGAGATGGGATCTTTCACTGGCAACAAAGATACGAGAGACAAGAAACTTCCTTGTACTTAAAACACAAGGCTAGATCAGAAGCTTGTATGTTCTATCATTGAAGCAAAGAATGAGAAAATGTTAAAACTTTCGGATATAGGAATCAAAGAGAACTGAAGAAGAGAATTTGAACGTCATTTGGCCTTTGTCTCTTGCGATTATAAACAAGGGAGACGTAAGTTGGTTTGGAAGGGAAATCATTATAAGGAACAACAATAATATGATCATGATTTGCAGAAGACTTCAAACCTTTGATTCGTATGCGCAAGCAAAATATTCGATAATTAACATAGAGAAGAAATGAAGAAATATCGTCCAAGGAACATCAAAGACGAATTAAATCAATCATTCAACGAATTAAATTCGTATGCGCAAGCAGGGTTTTCTCAAAACAAGCCAGAGAGAAATGAAAAAGAAAAGAGTGGGGGAAAACTGTGAACATTCCTTTTGTGTTCATTTTGGAATTGATTTATGTACCAAAAAGAAAACATCAGCTTAACATAATAATAATAATAATAATAATAAAACTGGCGGCTAAAAAGATCATGTTATCCACCCATTTGATGGTTCTTGCAATCTACTACGAGGGCAAAACTACCTCGTTAAATTTGATTAAGTGTTATTAAGAATATGGTTTACTCTTGCTTCAGAATACAAAAATCTTTGGGGGGGGGGGGGTGTATTGGAAGCCTCGTTAATGGCATATCATCTATGACTATGGCTAATGACTATATATAAATATATGAGAACAACAATGGAGAAATAAAATACAATAATTACATTTCTCACTAATATGGTTATGGTGCCTTAACTTATTTGAAGAAGTAAAAGGGGAATCTAATCTAAAGTGAGAGTCGAAGCTTGTCTGTCAGTAACCATTCACAGTTTTCTGGGTTTTTTTCTTCAAATTTGAGATGCTACAGTGTGGACAAACGTACTCCAGCCCATCTGTTTTAGCATAATCCTGAATTTCACAATATGAATGCATATTAGAGATGTGAATTCAGGTGAAAATCCCAAATTGAACTGATCCAAATTTTGTCAAAATCAAAACCAACCCGATGGGTCTAATGAATACGATGGAAGTAGTTCAATAAAAATAATAAGTAATGCAAAGAGATCGTTGCATGGGCCAAATGGAGCAACCAGCAATCAACTCAAAATTGCAAACAATGATACCACTTTTCACTTTATACAAGTGTCCTTATAGCTTGGCTATCCACATTCATCACTTGACAAGAAATTTTTGAGAAGGGTAAACATTACCTTAAAGGCTCCAAGACCCTGCCGCCTATCACAGCCGAAGTGAGCCCACTCACCGCAAACTCCACAATTAACCCAATCGCCTGCTGCACTACTGTTACCATACAAAAAATCTCCAGTGTCACTACTATAAACAGTTCCATATATGTATATAGAGAGAGGAAGAAAAGGACCTGTGACACAACAAGCAGCATTCTCCATCTACATCATCATGAGCCAATTCATACTCTAAAAGGTAGGTCTCATAATGTCTTTTCAGAGTGTTGCCCACTCCCTAAGTAATTAGAGGTAAACAAGAACGAATGCAAAAACTCAGTAGAATGAAATGATGTACAAGTAGCATTACAAGGAGAAAGCATTCATATGTCATTTGAAATACTTCAAGGATCAGAAATTGCAAACTATCTTTAAGCTGTGCTTTAAGGCTAACAACGAAAACATACAGTCATTCTATTTGTCAATGTGTGATTGCGCATCTTCGAAAAAACTTGTCCCTTCCAATTTATGCCATTCCCAACATTGAAGCCTCCTCTTGACACCACCTGTATGGGAAATCATTTTTAAAACAATTTTTTTGCCAGGTTTTCCTTCATATTTAGCAAAAAGAGTATCCTACCTCTCTATATAAGTTAAAAAGATCGAGACGCTTAGCATTCAGAATGGCATCAGGAAACTCGGCTAATCCACCTTGAGGAACAAGGCGAGTATGTCCCCGGAGAATCAGAAACTGCATTACATCTCTCAAAAATTCCTCCTGCCAGAAAATAATCCAACAGGAGAATGAATATTTATTACAAGAACAAACAAAAAGAGATACTAAATTATGAAAGTTTAATAATTATTTTGCATCATAATGCAGCCATATTGGCAAAATCTTAACCCAAACTCTGAGAAGATGACTAACCTCTGAGCAAACCTGTATTGGAGCTCTACCACAACCGTGTTTCTTGAGAGGTAATGGATTCAAAGAGATGATTTGCTGGGCCTGGTAAGAACTTGACAAGGTTTTACGATTTGTAACCGAAGTAGGTTGCTTCACAGGAGCTACCGGCAAGTTAACCTTTCCCTGGTCACCATCATATTTCTCCACCACGAAAAGTCTTGAAAAGGGAAGCATTTTATGATGATGGGTGTGAGGAATTGGCCTCATAGCAGCAACATTTGGTTTCGGTCTTGGATTACCATTTATACCTTCCATGACATTACGGTTTAGAGGTTTAGTGCCTTTGCATGGTTCTGATCTTTTACGACTAGGTGCGGGAGGCACCAACCAGCTCGGAGATCTGGAAATTACAGAACTAGCCCAGAGGGGATCTTTTCCACGGCCCGTGCAAAAGAAAAGTAGGCGTTTGGCATCATCTTTTTCAAATGAAGCAACTGATAAACCTTGAATGCTAGCAATCCCCAGCATAACTAAACTGCGGTAGGATGCATCTGGTGCAAGTTTCCTCAAGACCTGCTAAACCATTTCCAGAAACAGATAATGATTTATCCAAGAAAAAAATATATAACGCCAACTCAAACAGAATTACCCTCATGAAGAAGGGCTTCATAGATATTTCTTCCGAGCATAATTGAGAAAAAGTTCCTCCTTCAAATGTTTATCCATACCTCAATGAAGTTTATGGTAAACAAGGATACAAAGTAACAAAGGAGTTCACATAAACATCCATGACAAAACATGAAACACACATGGATGAAGCATACAGGACATGCATAGAGATATAGAAAAGTTTCAGAGAAAGAATAAATTGGTTAAAGAGAATCACACCTGAGAAGCCCATGTGGGAACCTTCATAGACACCTCAAATACACTTGCTCCACAGGCGATCGAGGCTGATCTACGAGGCTCAGATGATGGCAATTTGCTTTCCTCAGAACTTGACTGTGCATGGACTAGCTTACTCTTCTCAATAAGCTCATTTTTTATATGATTTTCTAAAAGCTGAGGCAAAAAAACAAGAGTTTCATGTGTTAAAAGGTAATGACACTAGCAATAAACCTGAACAAAAGTACTTGCCTGATCATTAAAACAAGTCTGTGCACTGCCAGATACTAAAAGTGATATGTGAGCTGAACTACAGGTTGAAAAATCACAACGCATGGTCACTACACCACGAGAAAATGTCGCCGCTTGAAGAGGTGGAGGAGGAGCACTGTAAGAATAGATGATGTTAGTATGACAATAATAAGGACACGCAAGAAACTTGGAGGTACCAGTAGGTATAAAATGTGAACTATAAAAGAAGCGATTGGAGCTACAAGCGCTCAACATCTAAACCTAAACAAAGCAAGAGACCCTCCATCACCAAAGGAACTATAATTTAGCTCAAAGTTATCAATACCTTGCTCTGTTATGGAGCTTGCTCCCACGTATCTGAAACAAATGCCGCAGTGGATGTAAATAATTATATAAAACAGATTCGGGGTATTAGCACAGATTATTCTCTCACACACATAACATGCTATAACTTTATAATTATAAGAAAATAAGTGCTCTTCTCCATATGTTAGTATGAACATAAAACAATTTACTTTTATGCATGAATTATCATGGCATCAGACCCAATTACAGCTAAGCAATTGCACTTGCAACCTTGTACAACTAAATTTGAAGGCATGTACAGCAGTATTGATCTCATTCTTAATCTATTTCTTATGCATCTTGACTATCAAGGTGACACTGATATGTGCACCCTTGCAAATTGGTGTTGGTAAAACGCTGATGCCGTAATGCTGTTCACAGAGAATGTGGTAAAGCAAGACCAACTAGAATTATCATTTGAAACCATTAGGAAAAGAGGATAAAGATATGTAACTTTTAAGGTAAAAGGGATCAAGGATGGAGGATATTGTGCTGTTATCAGCATTAAAAGCTCACTAGGTGTCATTCTAAGTAACATAACCCAGATGCAGCCATAACTAATGTAATCTCTTAAATGATGATATTCAAAAGATGGTAGTACAAGCATATAAGCCAAAACAGGGAAATTATAATACAAGTTCAAGAGGAAAAAAAAAAAGGGGGGGGGGAGACACTTGTACAAACTTACTTCTATGCTCAATAGAGCATTAAGTCCATCCTCCAAAGATCTCAAGAGGAATGCATCCTGCAGGGCATACAGTTAATAACAAATAAATACAAACTAGGATGAACGAAGTATATGATTATGGTTCAATAAAGGAAGAACTCTCAAACCTACCAATGAGCAAGGAGATCCACAAATGAGAAACCTCATTGTCACATCATCATCATATAACTTTATGGCAGGAAGATTTTCAGGGGAGCATTCTTCCTCTTCCATATCTACCTCCAATTGAGGAACATCAATCCTAGGAGGGTCGCCAAGCAGGCACGGTTCTGGCTTAACACTTTGTTTCTGACTATTAAAAGAGATAACATTGTCGTTCTGCAAACAGTATAATCTAAAAGACGCATGGGCAAGTTGAAATGCATCCCATGTGTAGCTACATGAGCTGCAATAGACCAAAACTACAAAGCTTTAGTACTCACTTCAAGTAAAGTTACTTCCAGTTTGTAGATTATATTCTTCAATAAGCCAGAAAAAGGAATGCATAATTTGCCTTATCAACCAAATTCACAAAATTAACTAACACGCTACAATCACTATTAAGGACGGTAGGGAAAATAATCATGCTTTATCTATAATAAGCAGAAGTAGGAGATAGTACCTTTGTATCACTGACAACAGTGCCTGACGAAAATGGGAAGCTGTGTAAGGCGAGAATGTATTTTTCCAATATATAACATAAGGGACTCCCTGCCAGAGGAGAAATTACATGTCAACAACTTTAATAAAAATATAAAGAAGCCTACTGAATACTAGCTCTATTGGCACCGATGTTGCTGAAGACTCCTAAGGTTAGCGAGTGGATTTAGGCACGTAAGGTCCTCCTCAGATGAATATAATTAGTTAGAGGTTTGCGGAGTTAAGGGTGGTTTAAGAAATTTATTAAATATATATAACAATTTTCCATTTGTTCACTTTATGATCATGATCAATAACTTTACCTTGGAATGAAGTGCCTCAGCCAATTTGTCACCGTTGGGAGTCTCTAAATAAACCTGCACAAACATTTGAGAATAAATCAACTAAACATAATAAACTTCAAATGAGCACTGAAAGTCTGAAACAAGCAAAACTAGTAAAAGGAAGTATAAAACAAAAGGAAACATGCATGAAACAATCCCATCGTATAATTTCAGGGAGAATGGGATCAAACTATAAACTTTATTAAACAAGTACTACAAGAAAATCATGTCTCACTAACAGTGGTGGGCAATGTGGAACCAAAAAGTCCATATAAAGCTTCTGGAGTGGACAAGTGAACACCTCCACAAACCAGATAACCAATTTCTTCACTATCAGGATTCTGCTCTCCTTGTAAATAAACAAAATTTGGCTCAGACGATTCAAGAACTCCTCGAACCTCATCGATGCTAGGATTGTTCAGAAGCTGAACCTGCATTTAAATAAGTAAAAGTGCAAGTTTATAAGAAGTTCTGCTAAAATGTCAACAGTTAAAAAAGGTTAAAAACTATTAACATGATTTATATACCTCTAAGCGACCTGAAGAAGCAATCTCTGGAAATGGGTATCTGGACTTATCATTAGAAACTGGCTGCTTCTGTTTATAATCAGAAACTTCACCACCACAAAGAATAGCAAGGAGACTGCAATGGTTCCTTGAAGACCTTTGAGCACTAAACATCATTCAAACATGCCAGACTCAGCAAGACCCAAACTTGCCACTAAGTGCAAGGCACCAATGGCCCCTTTAAGAAATTCCAAAAACCTAAAACATTACTGTGAAATCAAATCAAAACCCTAAAAAGCCAACTGCAAATCTTATTACTCGAAACCTCTGATTTTCCAAAATTCTATCACAGAGCAAAAAGGAACTTCACTTTGTATTTGACACTTGAAAATCCCTAAAAACCAAAGGTGGAGAGTTCAAAATCTGAAGAAATCCCACCGACCCAGATGAAATAAACAAGGGAATCGAGAACCCGAATGAACAAAATTACCAAACCAGACGAAGATACCGAGAAAATTTCTCAGGAAGCAAATCGTTCCAAAACAAAAATCGGAAAGTAAAAAAAAGAACCCTAAGTTTTAAGAAGAGTCAGTCTCCCTAATAATAAAGAAATCTCAAATAATAATAATAATAAACCCGAAATGACACATCTTTATTCCTTCTTTCACTAACAATCCCCCACTAGCACCGCCTTTGACAAAAAAAATTAAAATCAAAAACAAAAAACCCAAAATCAAAATCAAAATCAAATTTCGATTAAAATCAAAATTAATTAAAAATCAAAAAAGCCCAGCCAGAGCCTCCCTTTTTTTCTCTTTGTTGTCAGTTTGTATTTTTAATAACTACAGTTCCCAAGTCAAAAAGAGTCAATTTGATGAACCGTTTGATCAGGAAATCCACAAAAAAGGAAAAAGAAATGCCCATTTCTTAATTGACTTTTTAATAATTTGTTTCTTTCAAGTTACCGTGCTTCAAAAGGTATCATAACTAATGCATTATACTCATTCGCAAACTTTGAGGAGGTGAAAAGTTTCTGTATCTGCTTTTTTGTGTTCTTGAATACTATACTTCAAAGTCCAATACTACCGGAATGAAGGGTATTTCTACTTTCTTTTCTTTCTTTTTTTATTTGGACAAAGATTTAGAATGGTTGGTTTGGTTCTGTTCTCATTGTCCAAGCCTCCAAGTTCATCACTATCAACTCCATGATCATGATCATGATCATGACGGTGATCATCATGGGTAAATTTGTGTTGGGATTGAATGATATGAAATCTTGAAATTTTGTACTTATTTTATTTACTGAGAATTTAAAAGCCCCGAAAACAAAAATTCTTTTCAGGTAAATATGTTCTTCGTTGAGCACTCGAACTGCTCGCTTTGTACGAACTGGGACCCAGTTCCCTGGATTTGACTCCCCCACTTTCTTTTTCACTCTTCCTTTCATTTGGTTTTATTCTCAATTTCATCTTTTTATTCTATAAAAACTTAATAACTTATCTTTTTTTACAATTTCATCCTTCAAAATTAAAATGGCAATACTATTAAATTATTGATCTCAACATCAATTGTTAAGTAAAAAATTAGCAAAAACATAACCATGCAATAATTTATCACTGACTTTCCGATCCAATTAAAAAATTATTAAAATTTCAAAAAATTTAAAAATTTCAGTTTAATCGATTTTTAATCAGTTTAACTGGTTTTTTATCCAATTTTTACTGATTTCCGGTCTAGTCAATCCAAAACCACTTTTCGGATCGGTCTATCAACCAACTGATTCAGCTCGATTTAAACAACACTGCAATTTATATGTAAAAAATTAACAAAAATTAACGGTAATCAGATTTAACTCCTTGATTTTCATGAGGTATATAAATTACAAGGACAAAACTTTGACAAATTAAAATATAAAAATTACTTTTTGGGGATGAAATTCATAATTAAAATCTTAATTTCTACAACAAACTACTTGCCTTTATAATTTTTGGATTATGTTTTACTTAGGATTAATTGTATCATACAGTTTTAAATTATAGGTTAATTCTAATTTGGCTTTTTAATTTTAAAATAATTTTAAAGTATTAGTATTGTATCAATTAGGTTTCTTTGTTAATCAAGTCATTAATTTGAGCATTAAATGCTAGATCAAATTTAATGTGAAGTATATTTAAACACAACGATCACAAAATTTGTGTACCTACTACATGAATAATTTGAATCTATTGCATAAAAAAAAACAACCTTCCTAAATTTTATTAATGTTGTCTAATCTTTTTAGCACTTTAGGTTCAAACTATCAACACAATATATACACGCATATATAATTTGATTCATATGTTTTAAGTATGTTTTATGTCAATTTCAAACTATCATTTACAGACTAAATTGATTATTAATGTTTTAAGGATTCAATTACAATATTTTAAAATCTAAGGACTAATTTAAAATCTAAATGATAGTTTGGAGATGTTTAGCAAAACTAACCCTTTCTCTTATTAAATTTTTTTCCATGAACAGAATTTCACTAATCACGGAAAGATTACATGTTAATGAATTATCTTTTAGTATTTCTATATGCGTAAATTTAAATATAACATATAATAAATAATAAATAATTAAAACGTAAAATTTAAAATCAATTAATAATAACACATATAATATGTATAATATTAAATTAGAAAAAATAAAATAAAATGTATGGTGTATGTGTTATCATTAATATTAAGTTGGTATTGATTTGACTTATAACACTGAAATAATAATAGAAGTCATTTAATAAAATAGTATATTAGTCATTTCTTAATTGAGTCGATACTTGGTTAACCTATGACATCATCTCAATTAGGTCAGGGGTTTCATTAATAGTATAGATATTCAAATTTAGTGAGAAAAGACATTTTATGTTAAAAGTTAATTGTTTTAAGTTTATTTAAAAATTATTGCTGGTATAGTGATAAAATATTTGTTTATAAATCTAATAAACACAAGTTCAACACGTAAATTTTAGTTTTTTATTTAAAAATTATATAAAAATATGAAAAGATAAGAAGGTCGTCAAAATAATAATAGTCTTTAATAAAAAGATATGTTAGTAATTTTCCAACCAAGTTGGTATTGGTTAACATGTGACACTAAATCAATTAAGGGTTCTATTAATAGTTTAGACTAATATAGATATACTGATGGAGGTAATAAAGTGTGCATAATAAAATTGAAATATAAAAAAATTTAAAATAAAACTTTAATTGAGTGATAAATTAAAAGTTTTACTAGTACAATTATTGTAGGTTCAAATCCAACTATATATATATTTTTATTGGGCCTTTTAAATATGAAAATATTAAAATACTCTCAAATAATATTACTTATTTTTTTTACGGAAAGACATTCTCATAATTTCTTAATATAGTTGGTGCTCAGTTGACTTATGATACTTACTCATAAAGAATTTAAATAATAATATAGATGAATTTTAAAATTAGTTTGCACATATTAAATAATTGTGTTTTGTTGAAGTATTTTACTTTTTATATTTACATAAGGATATCATCATGGAAAGGTTTATATGTTTTAAATCAAAGTATTTTATGGTTAACAACTAATTAGAATTTAAAGTGATTTTATTAAATAAAACTAGAATCAAATATCATAAAATTCTAAACTCTAAATAAAGTTATTATAAGAAAGATTTGTTTAAATTAATTTTCGTGCAATATGTTAATTGAGTTTTAGTTTGGTTAGTATTAGTATTGTTGCTAGTATAAAAGGACGTGGATTCGAGTGTGCTTAAAATACTTTATTCTCTTATTCAAAAGTTGGGGTGAGATTATGAGTAATTATAAACATTGTATCAAAAATATTTTCACACTATGGTAACATATCAAAAAATAAATTATTAAAATCTCAAAGTAAATAAATAAGATTTATGTTTAAATTATTCTTTAATAAATTTAAAATATTAAAACAAATGGTATATGTCATTTATTTAAAGTTATATATGTTAAAAAACATTAAGAAAATATGGCAAAGTTGGCACAACCAAATTTAAAAAGAAAAATTAAAACAAAATTTTATCATGATATCTAAACTAATAAATCTATCAAATAAGAACTTAAGTATCAAGGGCTAGGGAGATAAATCTTTGTCCCAATAGACCTTTAGGAAGGTGTCTAGACTTTTTGATCAACTTGAACTAAAGTATAATTTGTTTAAATATTCTACCAATTGATTTCTCTACTATTTTTAATCTTGTAGATGTTTAAAGAGTTGACTCTAACTCAAGAAATTAAACACAAGACAAAAACTCAATACTCTCAAGGAGAGTCTTTGCACAAACCCTTATTGCTAGACTATTGAAATTATAATAGTTCCTAATCTAGAACTTAAACTGAAAAAATAAAATCTATTTGAATAAAAGCAAAATTACTCAAATAAATTTTTACTAATTTTTTTATAGAGATTTTCTTAATATATTATTGTGTTTAAATTTCAGCTAGTATGAGAATTATATAATAAAAAAATTTTAATTCCCATTTAGAGTTGTTAATTAACTAAATCGGCACACCAGGGAAAGGGACCCTATGCAATGGCACACATGCACTAGTGGGCTTATAGATTTAGTTCAAGTTGGATTAAATTTTTGAAGATTACCTCTCTTAATTTAAATAAAAAACCAAACCTATTATTTAATCAATGGATAAAGAAATAATTAGATCCTGAATTTGGTAATGTTTCTCATGTTAATTTGTGAACTATTTTTTATATCACATTAGTCCCAAAACTTGGTAATTTTTTTAAATTTGGTCTCTGAACTTAGATTTTATTAAGGCTTGTTGCTTTGAGACTACCACATTGCCACCTAAATTTTTTTATTACTTTTAGATTTTATATACATTTTAAAAATTTTCAATGATGATGTGGTACAATCATAGAGTGTCACGCGATTATTCTAGTACATAATCCAAGTTTAGAGACAAAGGGAAAAATTGTCAAGTTTAAGAACTAAATATTTCTTTAACCTTTTAATTAACTAAATAATTAAATATTTCATAAAAATAATTATTAAAAAATAAACATTTTCTTTAATTTGTTCACCTAATCCCATTCATTTTTATCTTATGATCACAATTGTATCTTCCGTGATGAAAAATGATCATTACTAATACTAGTAATAATTAAATCATTTTCATCAACAAATGACCTATGACAATGTTTCATTTTTATAATTCATACGACATCAATGAGAGGTTATCATTTACTCTTTTTATCGAGCTATGATTCTACTATTGTGAATAGAGTTATGCTATGTACAAATCATGTACCCAAAATACCAACTTTTGGCTAGTACATTGAAAGCATATGTTTTCAATATATCAAAATACACATGTCATACACACATAATCATTCATTTATTCAAAATTTAGATAAGCTACACTATGAATGTCACAAGTGAAAAATCCATAAAAGGACCTAAGATAAATCCAACTTGCATATTGTCAGATGTATTGTTAGTTCAAACAATCACATCCATGCTTCTATTTTTTAGAGTTAATCCAGCCCCGATAGACAAGACAGGTTGTAACACCCTTAACCTGAATTCGTCGCCGAAACAGGATTACAAAGCATTACCAGAGTTTATAGAATAAATAGACAGAAATTTCACATCATATTATATTCGTATAAAATCAATCAAAATCATACATATTGTCCTATATATAAGCCCTCGAGGCTCAAAATACACGTTAGAAACAAATAGGGACTAAATCGGATACTCAAATAATTTTTCAGAAAATATTTAAAAATTTTCAAAGGTGCAGGGGACACACGCCAGTGCCTCAGGCCGTGTGGGTATTTGAAATAGGGGCACACGGCCGTGTCCTAACCTGTTTTCATACCCGTCTAACTTTCTAACTTGGGTCACACGGTCAAGCCACACGCCCTTGTGTTAGGCCATGTGAGCATTCTATTTTGTGCAAATTAAAGATACAGGGGACACACTGGCGTGTCACCTGGCCATATGTCACACACGGCTGAGACACACTCTCGTGTCTCTGCCCGTGTGGACAAAAATAGGCTATTTTCCTAGCCATATTTCTCACCTAATTTGTCATCAACCTAAATCAGCATTTTGAACATCAACAAGCCATAACAAGGCATTCAAATCAAGCCAAAATCAATACTTAAACATGTAATACCATCACATACCAAAAATATGCCCTTAGGCTCTTTAAATGACAACATAACTCATATCAATCAAATAACCAATTTTACCTACATGACCAAATACATATATGCATAATTTACCAAATATACCTATTCAACCCAACCATTAATATACCTATAAGATTTCCATCATTTAACCATTTCAAATACACATCAACTATGATAAGGCCACTTACATACACATAAAAATTTATCCATCACAAGCCATTCAAATGGCTAATTCCAACAAAACATTTATATGCCATAATTGGCCAAATTAATCTATACATGCCATTTTAACCAAAATTAATTTACTAATTATACCGAAAAGGCTAATGGATAGTGTAACATCCCTCGCCCGTATCCAATGTCGGGACAGGGTTTGAAGTGCTACCGAACTTAAACTCAACCAATATTAGAAAATCGGGCCATCAAATTTTGATCAATCTAAAAATTTTTATCTCAAAGGCAAGTTCTCCTTTTATTGGGCTTACGAGGCCCAAAACATACGTTAGAGGTGGTTCGGGACCAAACCGAAGGCTCAAGAAAAACCTAGAAAATTTCATGCTTTAAGACCCCACACGCCTGTGTGGGTATATGGCACACGTCCGTGTGCTAAGGACATGCCCATGTCTTGCACCCGTGTAGCCAATTTGATTTTTACAAATTTTTATAAAACAAGTACAAACTTCACACGGCCTGGACACACGCCGGTGTCCTTTGCCCGTGTCCTTTCACAAGGCCACGACACGCCCGTGGCGCAGCCCGTATGCAAAAACCTGGGTATTCTGTTTCTGACGTCAGCATTACAAGGTCATGGCACACGCCTGTGTACTAGGCCATGCCCTCCACACGGTTGAGACACACGACCGTGTCTCTGCCCGTGTGATAAATACCATGCATTCTGACTTGAAATTTCTAGGTGCAGGGGACACACGGTCTTCTCACACATCCATGGGGCTGTCCGTGTGTCACACACGGCCTAGACACACGCCCGTGTGTCTACCTGTGTGGACAATATGAGGCTATTTACCAAGCCTCTTTGCCACCCTAGCATGCCTATTTTCATGCCAACACCAACCAATACCGAAACAAGCATGATGAACATTCATATAACCATGAAGATGCATTTATTATTGACTCAAAATGAATGTTACCCTCATTCAAGGCTTAATGTAAAATGTGGAAACTATTTCAAGCCAACACATTTGGCCAATTCTCAAAGACGCAAAATAATAAAGTCTAGCCCTATACATGCCATAATCAAAAATATAAATCCAACTATACCGAGTATTACGGCTGATAGTATGATCGATATCTCTGACTTCAAGGGATCTTTGAGCTAATTAAGTTGCACTGAAAGAAAAAGGAAAGGAAAGAGAGTAAGCATAAAGCTTAGTAAGTTGCATATAAACAAATATATAACAACAATTTCACCATTAGTCATCATGCCCATAGCTCAAATGTAAGTATAAACTTGACTTACTCATTACCGTCTACTCAAGTCACATTTTCTAATTTGAGCTCATTACTCATGCATACCGAATAGGTACCTGTACCACTCACAACATTATTATACTTTCCTTATTAAATCACTTTCGTAACCTTTAGAGTTGAACCTTTCGGAATACTACCGGATATTCTGCAAGCCTCAAACATGGGATAAGTTGCAGATGCTATGTCCAGACATGGTCTTACACTAGCTCTCGTATATACGTGCTGATGCATGTCCCAGACATGTCTTACATTAGCACAACTCTTAGCCGATGCATGTCCCAGACACGTCTTACACTGGCTATCATCGTCGAGGCCGATGCATGTCCCAGACATGTCTTACACTGGCACTTATCTCTACACCAATGCCATGTCCCAGACATGGTCTTACACTGGCACAAAAGTAATCAGAATGTTAAGGCACGAATATCCGGTTTGTTTCTTAGGGTTTCAATAGGATCTTTCTACTGTCTCAATTATTACTATGCATTCTCAATTCACAATCTAGCAATCTATGCTTTATCAATTCAATGAAAATTTGAAAACATGTAATAACAATGTAGTCATATTATTTACATACAACTTACCTCGGTTTACAAAATGTACTCGACTAGTCGATTTAGTCAATTTGCTTGGCTTTCCCCTAGTCTAGGCTCAGATTTGGCAAAACTTGATCTATAACAACAAAATACCCTTATTTAATCACTAAATACAATTAGAAATTCATAAATTCACCTCTTTGGTAAAATGACCATTTTGCCCCTAGGCCCTGGCAAAATGACCATTTTTCCCCTATACTTGAAATTTGATTTTTATCGAATTTATTTATTTCTTAAGGCTAGCCGAACCTCTTTGATTCTTATAGAAACTCCAAATTCCCACTATTTCACACATTTATCACCTATTTTGCAACTTATGCAAAATAATCCCTTTAGGTGTTTTCATGCTAACACCCTTTACAAAAGTTGTTTATAACAAAACTAGGACTCATATTCTTCCATAAAAACTCAGCAACTATCATAAATCCATTCATGGCAAAACTCTAAACTCTTAATCATTTTGCAAAATAGACCCTTCATTTGTAAGCTCATGCTTCAAGGGTCACAAAAATGCAAAAATTATCAACAAAGGACATGGAAATCACTTACTTGTTGAGGTGACAAGTTGCTGAAATTTCAAAGCTTCAAAAACTCTTCTTTTGTTGATATTTTCGATGGAGGAAGAAATGGGAAGAAGATGATATCATTTTTCTCTTTATTTTAGTCCAAATAAGTCACCTGACATATCAAACATAAAAGTTTTGTCCCCCCTTTGACTCAATGGCCGGCCAAGCACCCTAAAATTGGTCTAATTGCCTTTTAAAGACTTCAAATTTTAATTCTCTAGCTATATAACACATTTGGGTACTAAATGCAACTTTTGCCTTTTATGCGATTTAGTCTTTTTTCGCAATTGAGCTCTCAAACGTCAAAATTAACTTACCAAAATTTTCATGCACTAATGAAATCTTACTATAACCTCATAATAATAATAATAAATTTTCTAACTTCATATTTGTGGTCCCGAGACCACTGTTTCGACTAGGCCCTAAATCGGGCTACTACAGATAGTGTAAAGTTGTTCTGACCAACTGCCAACCAAAATGAGTTTCCGAATTACTATAAAACATGAAAAATAACACAGAGTAAGCATTTAAGCTTAGTAAGTTCGTATAACAAGGAAATTAACTTACCATTTAATCACATTTAAGGTAAGCATGCTAATAAAACCAAACCAATTTGGCCAAAAGCCTAAACACATATCCTCAACATGTTAGCCATGTAACACTTTCCATTACCAATAAACATGGATGTACATAATCACTAGGTAAGATTCACATACATGTATCATCCATCTCATATTTCAATATATCATATAATATCATTTCCATGTAATTCAAGTATATACCCATAATTGTTCATTTCAAACTCATATTGTTTCATATCAGAACTTTTCCCGTTGAACCATTTAAAATATCGTTGAATACATTAGTAGTATACACAAAATGTACAAATCTGTAATCCGTCATTTCATGTACTTGTATACTTATATAAGCATGTAAACGGGAAGCTCTTTCGAGCCATATAACGGAAAGCTCATGTGAGCTAAGTAACGGGAAGCTCTTGCGAGCCAAATATTGGGAAGTTCATGAGAGCCAAATATTGGGATTTTCAAAAGAGCTATGGTGTGTCTGCAACACATGCAGGATCACAACCATATCGGTAACCCTAATGACATGTCATTTGTATCCTTCGAATTTCTAAGGTTCAAATGGGACTCGATAATTATCAGATATGTGATCATAATTACACATGGAAATTTGTACAAATCACACACAACAACATTCAATTTTAAAATATATAAATATATAATTTAGTTACACGAACTTATCTTGATAAGTATATATAGATACGAAAGCTACTAATCCGATACTTTTTTTTTGCCTCGATCTAACTCCGTATTAGGTCTATCCGGATCTATACGAATGAATTTAACTCAATTTAATATAATTCATATTCAATTTAATCCAACACACATCTTTGGTAAAATTACTATTTTGCCCATATATTTTAATTAATTACAATTTAGTCCCTAGTCTCGAAAAATAAAATTCATACAATTTAATCCTTATTCAAGCCTAGATGATTTTTATACATATCAATAGCAGCCCATGTATTTCACAAAATTTAGAATTTTTCATAAATTTTTTATCTTTTCAATTTAGTCCCTAATTGACAATTTTATACAAATTTTCTTTACAAAAGTTGTTTATCTAACAACAACATTTCATTTTCTATCATAAAAATTTAAAATTCAACTATATTCATCCATGACAAAACCCTAATACTATAACGATTTTGCAAATTAATCCCCGAGATAGTTAGATTAAGCTATACGATTTCAAAAACATAAAAAATATTAAAAATGAGACTAAAATACATACCTAATTAAGCCAAATAAGTTTGCTAGAACTCAAGCTTCCATGAATAGGGTTTCCATATTTTTTATGAAAGATGATGATAATGAATGATAATAATAATTATTTAATTCATTTATCATTATTATTTTATTAACTTTTCAAAATTAGCCTTACTAATTTATTAAATTTCCAATGATGAATAATTATTCTTATCTACTAACTAATTTAAATGGTCTATTTGCTATATAAGTACCTCCAATTTTAAATTCCATAGCTATTTGATACTTTTAACTACTAGAATTCAATTTTCACACTGTAACAGTCCGGTTTAGACCCTAGTCGGAATAGTAGTTTTGGGACCACAGATTTGAGTCAGAAAAAATACTTAAATATTATTTTCTGTGTTTATAATATATAAATTAGCATGTGTGAAAGTTTCGTATGAAAATTTAATCGTTTGTGTGCTTAATTTGATAAAAGGACCTAATCGTGTAAAATGTAAAATTTGCATTCTATTTGTTAAAGTGCCTAATTGCTATGTCTCTTTAATTGTGAGGTCCTTATGTGGTTATTTGACCATTGAAAGTTTGGGTGGACAATTATGGCCTTGATATTAATGTTTTAAATGTTTATAATGCAATGGTAAAATGGTAATTGATGAATTAATATATGATTTATTAAACAAAACATAAAAATTAGGCCATTTTTATGTTCATCTAGCTGAATTTATCAAATAAAAAGAAAAAAAAAGAACTCTTAGGGTTTCAACACTTTAATTGTTGATTGAGGTATGTGTTTTGATCCGTTTTCGATAATTTCTACATTTTTGCGATCGTTGCTTTGTATACTATCAAGCCCATGTCTTAATTTTTGATTTTGTAGATGATTTTGAGTTGATCCCTTGATGAAATTATGAGTTTTGTGAAGTTAGTTGATAGAAAATGAAATATATATGTTGGGTTAACATGTTTTGTCTTTGAATTTTTGATGAATTTGAGTAATTTGGGCTAAATTGTAAAAATGATATTTTAAGGGACTAAAATGCTAAATAAATGAAATATGTGGGCTTATATGAGCATTAGGAATATTCATCCAAACATATGTCTAAAGAAATTTTGAGTATTTTGTGATTTTGTGAATTAGGGACTAAAATATCAAATTGTGAAAATGTGAGGGCTAGTTTGTAAAATGCCCGATATGTGTTTTTGGATTGATTTGAATGAATGTGAGTTTGAATAAGTTAAATTTGAATTGATTTAGATTAAGAACCAAAGAAAACAGAATTAGATCGGGGGAAATCGAAAGTCGTTGAGTAATTGACTCCGTTTGTCCGAATCCGTACGAGGTAAGTCTATATACAAATAAATGTGTTTGAAATGATTTATTTGTGTTTATATGCTATTGAATAATGATGAATAGCTTAATGCATTGAATATGAGATATCCGAGAGAGAGTATCGACAAAGTTTCAATGTCCGAAAAGCCCGGTACGAACCATAGGAATAGTTAGGATACATATGTCATGACATAGGATCCGATATGTGTTTTCGTGTAATACCACGTCTAGGATGTTGGCATCGACTTATGATTTACGTGTAAAACCACGTCTGGGACATTGGCATCGTATTTGATTTCGTGTAAGACCCTGTCTGGGACAATGGCATCGATAATTGATTACATGTAAAACCACGTCTAGAATGTTGGCATTGTACGAGCTTTTCGAGTTATCCGCGTATCCTTATGATTCCGAACGGTTCAACAGGCATTCCAAGAAACAAATGATTATATGAAATGTGTATCCGATTCAGGTACGTTTGAAATTGAATATCACATTTGATGTTGAAAGGTAAGTATATGTATCTTTGTGATCAAGTGATTATATGTGACAAAAGTATGAGAAAATATGCTATATGTGTAAATGAATGGGGAATATATGAAATGTATTTGAGCTATGTGGTTTGTGATAGCATTTGACTAAGGAGTATATGGATATTATGATGCTTATATGTTTATATTGTTAAGTTTATTTGTATATGGCTTACTAAGATTTTAAAAGTTTACTTTGTGTACTTTTCAACTGTTTTATAGATATTGTAGCTACTGGGAGCTCGGGGATCATCGAGGATCACCATCACACTTTTGAAAATGTATATATTGAAGTATGGCATGTATAGGCTAGAAGTGTGTGAATATGTTTTGTAATGTATATATATTTAGCCATGTGATTTGGCTTGGTTTTGGTTGTGTATATGTATGTGTTTTTGGTATGAATTATGCGATGCAAGTGTGTCATTATGATGTGCATTTGGTTGGCCAAAAAAAATGGTCAATTTGGTAAGTTTTGGTATGTGCATATTTTAGAATTGGGTAAGAATTTGGTATGAGAATGAATGGAATGTATCAAGGTTATAAATCATATGTTTTGGCATAATTTTGGCTCATGATTTGGTGTGATTTGGAATAGTGAATAAGCATGAATTTGGTTGGTAATTATATGAAATTATTGGTGTATGTATTGGTTGTGAAATGGTTGAGCATTTGGTATGCAATTGATGTTTATTTGTTGCTTGTAGGGAGGACCCTTAATGGGTGGCAATTTGGTCTTGCAAATGGCCTATTTTTACCCACACGGGCAGAGACACGGGAGTGTGTCTCAGTAGTGTTGCCCGAGGGCCATTTTGAAATGAGCCTGGGCAGACCACACGGTCGTACACACTGGCATGTGCTAGACCATGTGGCCAAGTCAATTTCGAGCACGGGCTAGACACACGGGCGTGTGACTGGCCGTGTGACTCAAGTCAGTAGCCTCTCTAATTTTCACATGGCCTGGACACGAGCGTGTCTTGTGGCCGTGTGGATAAGTCAGTATGTATGCCCTGTTTTGACACAGCCTAGACACACTGGTGTGTCTAAAGCCATGTGAGGCACACGGGCGTGTTACCTGTACAACTTTGAAAAATGTTTAAGTTATCAAAAAATTTTGTATGAGTTCGGTTTAGTCCCAACCCCTTTCTAATGCATGTTTAAGGTCTCGCTGACCTATATAAGGGACTCTATTGTGATGTATAACTATGATTTTGGATGATGTTTATGAATTGTATGTAAAATGTTCTGATTTTTCCGGTAACGCCTTTAACCCTAGTCCGGTTGGATACGGGTTAGGGGTGTTACACACACTTGATGCAATTTAGTCATTTTTATCAAGTTAGGCATGTAAATGGTAAAATTTCTTAACGAAATTTTCATACGATATTTCTATCATACTGTAGACCATAAAATAATATTAAAATAAATTTTCTTCCTGTAGCACCCCGTACCCATGTCCGACGCCGGGACAAGGTACGAAGTATTACCGGACTTACTCGTTCGTAAACATTCAAAAAATCGGGCCATAAAATTTCTTTTAATTCAAAATTTTCAAACACATGCATGTCGTCCCTTATTTGGGTCTACGAAGCCCAAAACATATATCAGGATTGATTCGGGACTAAACCGAGAACTTTGAGAAGTTTCAGGAAAACGTAGAAAAATTTCTCATGGTACAGGGTCACACGCCCGTGTGGACATAGAGACACGCCCGTGTGCCTTTGGCACGCCCGTGTCCTCAGGCCGTGTAACTCTCTGACTATGACGTCAGCATGCAGAAAGAACCATACGGCCGGGCCACACGCCCGTGTCTCTAGACCGTGTCTCACACACGATTGAGACACATGACCGTGTCTCGGCTCGTGTAATCAACACTTAGGCTATTTTCCAGGCCTTCATGTTACCCATAAACCCTTACAACCTCATACATATAAAAACCACAAATCATGGCAACGTTTTAATGATTAAACACTCCTTTTTATTAAGACATATCCTTAACATTAACATGTCCTCTTACAAGTAATGCATATACTCATGCAATACCAAGTCAAGATTCCTTATTTCACATTCATATGACTTGTCATTTTGATGACCACTATTACCATTATACTATGGTTACCAACTTATTCATCAAGCACTCATGTTCAATCATTATCACGTTATGCTTATAACGTGCAATTACTACATGGCTATGACCACCTCAATTCAATTGGTCATAAAGCATACATCCAACGGACATGTTATATTACTAACCATGCATGGCAAACAAACATAATCACCTTATAAACATTAGACATGACATGAATAGCTACGCTTACAAGCCAAAATCAATATGAGCCACATCTCATGGCCATATACATATAACTCAATATAAGCCAACACATTTGACCAAAGCAATTTGATACATGTCAATCCACTAGATCTCTATACATGTCACTCACTTGAAATTTCTAATATATGCATCGTTATTCCAAAGGTAGCGGCTTGATAGTGTGATGCTACCTCCAACGATCTCCAACCCCGAGCTAACCTGAAAGCACTAAAGGAAAGGAAAGTAAGGGAGTAAGCTTTATAGCTTAGTAAGACCGTATGAAGATAATAAGCAATTTATCAACTTGCTTCTCATGGTAATACAACCCTATTGGCATTTTTACTCATGTTCCAGTCAAGCTATTTTCTCGAGTCACAGTTACTAAATTATTTATATCTGCAGCTACGAAACTCCAAATTAAGTTCCGCTAATTTTCCTTAAAACTAGACTCACATATATTCTTTCCATAAAATTTTTAAAATTTTTGGTTCAGCCAATTAGTACAGTTTATTCCTTAAAATTAGCTTTTTTCGCTGTCTGACAGTTCTGACCCCTCTTTACTAAAAATTAATTATCTCATAATACGGGACTCAGATGATGTTCTTGTCTATTTATATTGAAAATATACTCATTAAGAATTCTAAGCATATAAATTATAACTCATAAATAGTTTTGTACAATTTTCAATGATTTTCTCAAATCAGAACAGGGTATTTCGAAGTCATTTTGACTCTGTCTCACAACAACTAAAATATTTCATAGTATGAAACTCTTTTGCTTACACAATTTCTTCTATTTGAGACTAGACTCATTAGGCTTTAATTTCATATTTTATTCAGCCTCTAGCTCAATTTCCACAATTTTTGGTGCATTTTTAAAGTAGGACTATGGTTGCTATCCAAAACTGTTTTGGTGTAAATTAACGATACTATGTTCATCACACCATATTAATTCATTTTCACCACATTGGTAAGGTTACATATTCATACATCATAAGTATAGACCTATAATCACAAGGTCATCACAAGATCATTCTCATAGGCATGAGTTACCTATTTACATCTTCACTAAAGGTGCATCATAAACTGAAATCATTTCTCATGAGCTTGGCATACATACCTGTGTTACTCAACATGCTCATATTCATTCCTTACTAATCATATAACATGAATTGAATTCACATCTCATCAATTTCATGTAAGTACCTGTACCACTCACAATATGGTCATAACCTTTCTCATTTAGCTTAAACAGTAACTCTTACCGTTGAACCATTCGGAAAGCTATCAGGTATTCACTAAGTCTCAAACATAGGGTATAATACCGATGCCATATCTCAGACATGGTCTTACACTGACTATCGAAATCGAGGCCGACGCCATGTCCTAGACATGGTCTTACACTAGCTCTCACATATCCGTGCCAATGCCATGTCCCAGACATAGTCTTACATTGACATATCTCGTAGCCGATGCATGTCCCAGACATGTCTTACACTGGCTTACATCTCGAGGCCGATGCATGTCCCAGACATGTCTTACACTAGCACTCGTCTCAATGCCGATGCCATGTCTCAGGCATGGTCTTACACTAGCTCACAATAACCCATACGTCATGGCATGAATATCTGATTTATTCCCTATGGTTTAAAAGGGAATTCTACTATCTCAATTATCATTATGTATTCTCATTTCCACAATCAAGCATTTCATGCTATATCAATTCAGCACATAATAATAACAATGTAATTATATTATTTACATACAACTTACTCGTTCCAATGGAATATCATATTCCATCAAATCTCCAAGCATTCAATCAACACATAAATGTCATTTACATTTGAAATCATTTTCTCATATACAATATCATCAACATAAACTTTAATACAATCATGACAAGATAGATTTTCAAGTATAATAAAAATAGCATAAATATCATGCTCATTTAATCACACGGACTTACCTCGAATATGAAAACCGCGATTTTACCATTTTAGTCTACAACGTCGTATTCTTCCCGTTTTAAGCCCAAATCTCAATTTCCTTGATCTATCATTTCAAATATAGCCTATTTAGGACTCACATTATTCAAATTTACCCAAAAATCATATTTTTGAAAATTTACAATTTTACCCCTAAACTTTACCAAAATTACACTTTTGCCCCTAGGCTCATAAAACATTTTTTATTCAATTTCCTTACTCTTTAAGCTTAGTTAAATTCTTTTCATACTTATAGCAACTCAAAATTCTCATTATTTCACACATTTATCACTTACTTTACAATTTATGCAAAAAAGTGGGTTTTCATGAAAATCTCTTCACAAAAGTTATTTATTACTCAACCATGGCTCATTTTATTTCATAAAAATTCAGAAAACAACATAAATCATTTCATTGGAAGTCCCTAGACTATCAATCATTTTACAAAATAATCCCCTCATTTGAAAACTCATGTTATAAGGGTTTTAAAAATGTAAAAATTATCAAGAAAAGTCATTAACGTCACTTACTTGTAGAGAGATTAAGTGGATGAAATTTTCCAGCTTCAAAACCCTTATTTTGCTAGCTTTTTCGGTGGAGAAGATGATGAGAAAAAACATGATATCTTTTCTCTTTATTTTATTTTTATTTTTAGTCAAAAAGTCACCAAAACATTACCTAACATTGAAAACTTCGTCAAATATTGTCCCTATGGCCAGCCAAGCTTCTTTTAAGGGCCTATTTGCACTTTAAACACCCTAAATTATGGTTCTCTAACAATTTAACACCTCCGACTAGTAAAACGAAACTTTTGCCTTTTATGCTATTTAGTTCTTTTTCGAAATTAAGCTCACAAACGTTAAAATTAATTCACCAAAATTTTCATGCACTCATATAATCATGTTATAACACATAAAATAATATTAAAATAATTTCTTGACCTCAGATTTTTTGTTCTGAAACCACTGTTTTGACTAAGCCCTATTTCGGGATGTTACACTTCCGACCTCAGATTTGTGGTCCCGAAACTACTATTCCAATTTCAATGAAAACGGGCTATTACACAAGTTATCTCCCTAGTTAGACTTATGGACAACATAGTAGTCTTAACATGAGTCTTTTGCTTAGCCTAACCTCATAGATTGTAAACAATTTAGATTACATAGTAATATAAATTATCATCTCACATTATAATGCGACTATATAATGTAACTTAATATTAGTTAAATCATATGTAATCAATGAACTAAAATTTATTTGTTCATTTTACTTTACATGAAACAACCATTGAGAATAATTATACAAAGAATATTAAAAAAAACATTTGGTAATTTTTATTTATTCAATTAGTTCAAAATGATTACAAGTAGAAAATACATGATTAACTACACTCAAGACTATGAAGCTCGATATACACCAAGAGGGGGGTTGAATTGGTGTTTTAAAAATTTATAAGAAAGATGAAAAAAAAAAACAACACAATAATTCAAAGTGGTTCAGCTTCAAGGATTTCCCAAATTCACTAATTTGAAACTTTTTTAGGACAAGATTTAGCCCTTACAATCACTATCTTTTAAATGGGCAATATAGAGCGACTTCCCTTAAGGCTTTCTACACAAAACCTTAAGTAAACATTCACAAAGATGATAAATATATTGGATCTAGTGTCTTAATAGTAGTATTTTTGTCTATATACACTTATAATCTTTTCGAACAAATTAGTTAATAAAATTATTCATGAATTACATTAATGTCCTTTGTATATTGTCCTCACGTGATTTTTGCATGTAAAGCAAAATAGAAGCAAATATTAGCTCACTAGTTGTCTAATGTTTAACTAAGTGGTATTACATGGTCGAATCGTAATACGAAAAGCATCCTATATTAGTAGATGAACCTAAACATGTTCTTTGTTAAATCGAAAATGAGCAAGCCGATTGAAAGCCATATATATCATCTATCAAGTCCAATTAGGAAGATGCTTTGTCTTAGGCATTAGAACGAATGACTTCTAGAAGATAGTGACATAGATGTGACTGAGTGGACTGATAGTACATTGGATTGGACTTAACTAGAATAGATTCTGAATCCGTTTATAGATTTATTCACTTGTGACGTTCATAGTTTGGCATACCTTAATCCTAAGTGTGATGGACTATGTATGTGTGACTTGTATACTTTGATGTAAGTAAAAGCCTGAGTTCAAATGGATAAGGAACCAAAAGCTGGTGCGTTTGATGTAAGACTTCTACAGTATGTAGCATCATTCACAATAGTGGAATTCATAACTCAAACCATGGGTAAATGATATCCTCTCATTGGCATTACATGATAGATGAAAAGTAAATGTGGCCACGGTACTATAGTATATAATTGAGAAGAGCTCAGTCACGGTACTATAGTGGAATGAATGACTTAATTACTATATGATAATAATTGGTTTTTCATAAGGAAGATATAATGGTTACTATGAGATAAAATAAGATTATACTGAGAGAACAGGTTTATCCCAAAGAGATTAAGGATATTCTATGAGGGTAACATACTTATGACAAGGTCATTGGATGAGCACTAATCGAGTAGTTTTTATAATAGTACATAATTGGGGAGAGCTCAGTCACAGTACTATAGTGGAATGACTTCATGACTAAATGAATTTATAATTAATGGGCGAAAAGTTGGAACTTAATTATAAATCATTTGAGCCCTAATTACATATGTCCAATTAGTCCCTCCACTAGCTCGTTAAATCCATAAATGAATTGCATGTTGAATCAAATGAATAAAAAAATGGATATAAATGAGAAAGTTAGAGAAATGAGTTATATTCAGAAATTAATATGGTTTCTCACTAAGTATGGAAATAGCTTGAGAATTAATTTAATTTTTTTGAATTATTATTAAACTAAATAATTGAAGTTCGATCATGAAATTAAATTAATTGGTCATTGTGAATCCTTTGAATGTAGAAAATTAAATATATTTTTTCAAATATTCTTTTACGGTAAAGTTGTCATAAGTTTAACGAAATAAGAATTGAGTTGAGAAAATTATTTAATTAAAAAATTAATTTAATAAATAATGTCTATTTTGGAAAATAGAAAAACATGTATTGAGTTAGATTAAATTTTTAAAGTGTTGGGTTAAAAGTCTAGGAATTACATATAATTGAACCCAATACAAGAGAAGCTCGAATCTCCATCATAACACATATGAGGGGAAACACACCATATTAGCCTCTTTCTCTCTAAACTAGGGGATTGTTTTTCTATTAAATAGGCTTTAAATGAATTCTATTAATTCAACTAGGGTTTCACTTCCTCTTTCTCTAAATAGATGGCATCGGTAGTGCTAAAAACACAATAAGTTATACATAACTTTTAAGATATTGTTATTCTGCCCAAAAACAGACAAAATTTATTTTTTAAGTATAAATTTTATTTTTCAAGAATATCAATTTACTAATTTCTATAAGAGAGACTTTCCTACTAAAAGTAAGAAAATATTTTTGATTCTGTGTTTGATTCGAATTTGTTCGTGCCCACACTCGAAGCAGTTTGTGGTACGACAATAACGGAGAAGGTCGTTCGGTTGAAAGCCGGGAACGACAAGGATTCGTCTAGCCCAAAACACAAGTGTGATTTTGGGAAAAAATTATTTTTATAAATATTACAAATTGACTCGGTTTTCAAAATTTTTATTTTTCCACTATGCAAGAAAACTGTTTTCGAACAAGATATTTTCCAACAATATAAGATTAAGAATGAATTACTACATTTAAAAGGTAGATTTACAACAATTAAGCTCTCTCGCAATACAAGATAAGGCTCGAAAGAATGAATTACAATCGAACCCAGAAGTGTGTAAAAGTGAAAATAAGAATAACAAAGAAAAATGGTTGGATTTTTGTTCTTGATTTTTATAAGCTTGTTTCTTGTCTTCGTATGAGTGTCCTTGAATCATATTTATATCCTCTCATTGATTTTTGGACGTTTGGAGTCGTTGGAGAGAGTTTTTAGCCAGTGAGAGCATTTCTTTTGCGCATTTAATGTAGCCTACAGATATATGTCTCCAAATGTATAAGCCTTGTCTTATAATAAGAAGAACAAAATATGACCGGTGTAGCATAATGTCTCGAGACACAACAGATATGTCGACATTTAGGGATATGTCTCAAGACAAATACACGACTATCTCGAGACATGGCTCCCCTGAAGCAACCCTTAGTTTCGGTGTTTCTTGTCTCAAGACAAGGTTCCTTTGAAACACACTTTTAGTTTTGATGTTGGCTTGTCTCGAGACAAACATGATTATCCCTCAAGACATGGCTTTTTGTCTCGAGACTTGACTCAAATTGTCTCGAGACAATGCTTCCCTAGAGCAAATTTTACATTTGATGTAGTGTGTCTCGAGGTCATATGTCTTGAGACACTACTGTGTAAGCATATTTTCAAGGCTTAGGAACATTTTAAAGGACATGAAAGTGCTCAAAAACTTTTGTAAAAAATTTTAAGTCATTTAAAAACTTTTTTTTTTTTTGAGTTTGTAACGCTTGAAAATAGATTTAAATATAATCAAAGTAATTTGTGCAGATTTTGTAAATTTAATTAATTTAGAATTAATTTTTTATATCAAAACTAACGAAAACAAATCCTAAGAATATACACGTCAAAGGAATAGACAATCCACATATATATTTGTATATAGTAATGGCTTTGGTTTTAACATATATGTTAAATATTAAATAACTAACGATGAATATTTATTTATTTAGTTTCATTTCAATATAGAAATTTTTGAAGATAATTATACAAAAAAAATTAAATAAATATGTGATAAGTTTTTATTCAATTAGTTCAGAAAATTAGAATGAAAAATTAATTACACTTTGAATATGAACCCTAATAATACGCATGTAAAAGGAACAAATTGATTGCATTGGAAATTTTCTTTTTTTTTTTTTTTGCCAAGGCTTTGGTTTTAATAGACATACATATATAAGATATAAGAATACATAATCATATTTGTCAAAAAAAAATTTACATATACATATAATAAAAATGTAAAATTAATTTTAAGAAATTACCACAAATTTAGGAAGAATTGATTTTTTTTTTTGCACATTTAATATTTTAAAAAAATTAAATATAGCATTCAATGATTAAAATATAAAAAATCAAGAATTTGACTATCCGCATATAAATATTACTTTTTTTTATGAGAAAATTTTATTCTTTATCTTTTTGATAATACTCTAGAACGTCATATTTTTATGTGCTAATTATATATTTATTTTGAGTATGATGCTACTAATTTGGGCTATTTATGGTCTTTTATCTTTTAGGGACTAAATTGGAGGCAAGAGGAAATTTAAGGGTAAAAAGTGTCAATTTGAAGATATAATGGGCCAACATGCAAAGAAGGAGAGAAGTGGTGCCAAAATGCAAACATGGAAGACCCAAGGACTAAAATGCAAAAAAAGAAATTTTATAGCACAAGACTCTATTTTAATTTCAATTATATTAGGATAATTTATTAAGGATTTTTATTTAGATTTAATTTTAGGATTTATTTTCATTTATCTTTAATTATCTTTAATTATTTATTATTTATCTTTTAGAATTTCATTAGGAATAAACTAGGTTTTCTAGTACTATAAATAGGGGATGGAGTGGCACATATTTGACATCTTTTTTTTTTCTATAAACAGTCTCTCTCCCAAAAACTCTGTCTTTTTGTTCTCTCCAGATTTTCTTCAATAAAAATCTCATTTATATTATATTTATTTCTTTCCTAAAAATCATGAGCCACTAAACCAATCTAGCCGAAGGTTGTCAAAATTCCCCAAAAAGGTTCATGAGGCTTAGAATTCGCGCTTAGCCTTCTCAACAAGGTATTCATCGCTTCTCCGCATTACGGGGCTGATGCTTCCGTCCATGTCCCTTAATAGGTGATCTTTTCAACTTGTGCAAGGAACAGCCGCTTTTTACGTTTTGGGAAGGTTGCACAGTCGGTTTGTTGGCTTTCTGCGTCAGAGGTTGGCGAATCCAAGAGACAAAACGGCGTGGTATTCACCGTTGAGAAGAGGTGATCTAGCAGAAGATAGTCCCAAAAAAGCGATTATTGGCTAGAGTCAGGCTCCGCCAAATCTTAAATCCAAATCCTTGGAGCTAGTGGTTGCAGGCGTCCTCTTTCACTATAACTGACTTATCCTGCTCGAGAAGGGTTACTTAAAAGCCAAGGATTGAACCCAAGGCGGAACGAGACAACTGAAGGCTAGAATCTTGCCGCATAAGAAACTTTCTCTTTTCCCAACTCTATTTATTTTTATATTGCTCATTTTAATTTCTGCAATTTATTTAATTTCGTAATTTCAATTCACTTTAAATTCTATTTTTATTTTTCCAGATTCTTAATTCTATTTTTTTTTATTTTTTAGGAATGCAGGTTTTCTTGGCCAAGAAATTGTCCAGGATTTCAAGAAACGAGCATTCGTACAATCCGATCCCTGAGGATTCGAACCTACTTCCCCTTTACTGCTATTTTTACTATTTTACAGGGAATAAGATATTTTTGGTGCTCTGAACGACGCATCACTTTTTATAGTAAATAAAAGTACATGCCTAAAAATTAAGAATGGATAGGGATGGAGGCCTTCTCAAGCAGAGATCTATGGACATTTTCCTCTAGCAATCTTCTTAAATATTATGGTGGACCTGTGAGAATGACTAATTGATTTAATTTCTCTACTTCTGCCTTGGCCAAACAATCAACCACCTTGTTATTATCTCTTAATACATGTCTAAACTTTACATTCCAATCCATAGAGCACCATTCATGTATTAATTAAACTTATGAAATGTTACTAATTGATGTAAAACCATTTCAAATAGTATCAATTAACATGGCATTATCACAATCAACCTCTACCTAAGTGAAGCCCTTTGACCAAGCCAACTTCAAGCCATCAACAACCGCTCATGCCTCAATCTGGAAAACATTGGACACCCTTGTTACCATATCGAAACTCATCGACCAATTTCCGCTTAAATCTCTCACGACTCCCTCTATTGTCGCTTTGGTATTGCTTATTGACACTGATCCATCAATGTTAATCTTAATCCAGTCAGGATCAGGATGCTGCCACCCTTGTTCCGTTTTAAAAAAAAGGCCAACTGTTCATGTTACCACTAAAACCAAAAGACTTTGCCCAAACAAGAGCTAAGGCAATGAGTTCATGGCTACTTCTACTAGCATTATTAAAAATGAATTCATTACGACTCTTCCAAAGAAACTAGGTCACAATTGAGAAAAAAAGTTGGCCGTTCACCCCCATCAATTCTTAGATTCCCCTCGTTCGTGATATTCCAGTGTATCCAACACCCAACATGTAAATTGAAGAAAACATTCCATTTAATACTGGGTATTAATGACTTCCACATAGACTGAACGAAACCACAATCTCTCACAACATGAATTGTTGATTCCAATGCCTTACCACATTGTTCACAAAAAGGGAAAAAATTCATACCTCTTCGTGTGCGCTCCTTATTAGTCAAAAGTTTATTCCAGACATTTAGCCACAAAAAAGTTCGTACCTTTTGAGGTGCATTCATTTTCCAAATAACTTTGTCTTTCTCAAATTGATTATGACTGATGTATAACAAAGATGCTTATATGTATCTTTGAGGGAGAAATTTCTGGCTGCCATCCACTTTAAGAAATACGATCTATCCCTGAACCCCTTAATGGAGGATTACAAACTTGTATTTGATCTACCACATTCCTAGGGAGAACTATTAGAAACCAATTGGAATTCCATTCTCCTTTCGCATCCACCAAGTCACAAAAACGGATGGTTTCGTCAAGAGGACCACTTCTAATGTACTGAAGTTTTAAAGGACCTAATTCTTGCAACCAGGCATCGTTCCAATATTTAACCACCATTCCATCCTAAATGATCCAGATAAGACATTGCTTCACCTCACTCCAAACACTAGCAATGAATCACCATACATAAGAACAATTGTTGTGGTGTATTTCCTCTGGAATAACCCCATGAATATTGTACTTATTTCGAACTTTGAAGTACCCGTACCCACAGTGCATCCGTTTAGTTATTGGATTGAAGCCCAGTTTTAAAAGGAATAACTTATTTTGATCATGTAATCGTTGAATTCCTAACCCTCTCCTAAACACTAGTTTACAATAGTCATCCCAACTAACTAGAAACACTTTTTTAGCTTCGTTAGAGGAACCCCATAGAAAGCCCTAAGCAATCTTCTTGATTTCCTTGCATATCGTAACGGGAATTCGGGTTGTAGTCATGAAATAATTGGGAATTGAAAATAATATAGACTTCACCAATGTGAGTCTTCTAGCAAATGATAACTTACAAGCATCCCATCCATTTAAATGGTTCCGCACCTTATCCAGAATAAATTGGAAGGTGTTACTCCCAACCCTATGATGAAAGAAAGGCATGCCATTTTATTTCCTTAAGTCATTAACTCCAGAAAACCCTAAATTGCCACATAAGTTTGCAACTATCTCTTCTGCCGTGTCACTAGATCACACAGCCATGTCGCTAGGTCACACGGCCGTGTTGAGAGCCCGTGTAACTCTCTGACTTGAAAGTATTAAGGAGTAGTTTTCACACGGCCAGTCCACAAGCCCGTGTCCTAGGCCGTGTCCTCTACACGGCTGAGACACATGACTGCGTCTCTACCCGTGTGCTCAATTTGAAGCTAAAATTCAAGATGCAAGGGACATACGGCCTAACCACATGCCCGTGTATAAGCTGTGTGTCTTACATGGTCTGGCCACACACCCGTGTGCCAAGCCCTGTGGACTCAAAATAAGCCTTAAACAACAAATTTACCAGCCTTGCAACTTAATATACCAAATATTCCGATAACCATTCATTCAATTACTTTAAATCTCATTCAAACCTACTCAAAACATGTCAAATTAGATATTTTATGTGCCTATATGATGAATAAATTTAAGTATTTCACACACATTTTCAAATAGTTCAAATTCATACTAATTAAATAATTCCTACCATATACCATTACCAAATCTAAAATTTACTTATTTCACCTTTACATTCATAATTCAAAATGACACTCATATGAATAACATATCCTAGGTACATGCCATTACCAATAATTGATATACTTCTCCACTTAGAGTTCGGGATCAGCCTGGGATGCTGATTCAACAATCTGACTTTAACTTATCCTGCGCACGGAAACAAACCGTATGCTGAGTATGAACTTAGTGGTATTTCTATAATCCGAACACTCAATAATATGAAAATATAACATTCACTTAAAAATCATATAACAATTACAATTATATAATTGTTCAATTCATAGATAAATCCTTTATAACTCAATCAATTCTTTCATCTACTAACCCGTATAATTTTCCACAATATGTTCACAATTCACTTAAACAATAATATTATTCACTTATATCTCATTTAGAGTTACATAATTCATGTGTTTCAATCATTTTCAGTTCACTGTTCAATATCAATAAATAATATTCAACAATTCACATTTCAATCAGTAATTCATTTTATTCCAAGCTCAATATCAGTCAATATTTTTTAATATCAATCAATTTATCAATATCATTCAATAACATTCGGTCATTCAGTACCTTTATTTACCTCTATTAACATGACTCAGACATTGATGAATACACAGATCCAACCAACACACCAGTACGGTACTCAGTGCCTCATCGGCTTTGCCGAAATAAAAGTAACAGTACGGTACTCAGTACCTCATCAGATTAAACCCAAGTAATAGTAGCAGTACGACACACATGGTGCCTCATCGACTCGAAGTCGAAGTAACAGTACGACACTTATAGTGCTTCATTGACTCAAGGTCGAAGTATTCCTAAACACTTCCAATCTTATGGCGTGTCAACTATATCCGACTTAGCCCGAATACTGTTAATAGGGTTTTCAATTCACTTTCAATTTTTCAACTAATACACATTTCAATTAATCACATATATTTTCAATTCAATACAATTCACTTTACTTTTCAATAACAAATATTCAAATTTCACAATAATCACATATTCATATTAATTTCATCACATTCCCAATCAATTTAATTTTCAATATAACATACATTCAATATTCAATTTCCACATCAATCACATATACCCATATAAATTTAATAAATTTATCACATACCAAATCAATCCATTTTAATTGTAAAACTCAATACAAATAATTCTCACCTTAATTATTTACCATAACATTTAATCAAAATACAACAATTAAAAATTAAATTCACTTTTTAATTTCAACCAATGTTCACTCCAATTCAAATAATCATTTCAATGCACTTACCATACATATTAAATAATAATTTCAACAATTAAATATTAAGTTTGGATTATAGAAATACAAACCGTAATTTCCGAGCTAACCCTCGTTGACTTTGCCTTTTCCTTCCTTAGCCAAGGTTTTCCGGAACAACGCTAGCTACATAAATTAAAACAATTTTCATAATCATTAATACAATACTAATTTACATTTAATATTTAAATTTCTTATTTAATTTCTACTTTAATTTCAATTTTAATCTTAACTAAATTCACTTACTTTTCTATCTCAATTCATACCTTATTTCTACTAAATTTTCAACCAAACTTAGACATAACTATTTAAATTTCACCATAAAACCCTAATCTAAAACTTCTTGCAATTTAGTCCCTACTATGTAAAACTAATAGCTTATTTTACAATTTAATCCTTTAATCAATTCTAACTAAAATTTCTATCATTAAACCCCTAATTCATATTTTTGTTCAACATGAACTATATTTAAAAACCTATGAACTTCCAAAATATTAACTTAATTTTATCAAAACCTTGTTTTAAAACTTCAAAAACATAAAAAATTAAAAGAAAATGACTTAATTGACTTACCTATTTAAGTTCCAAGCTTTAAAATCTCTATTTCTCCCTTTTCTTTTCTTTTCTTCTTTCCCTTCTCTGATTTCGAATGATTCTGTTCCTCTATGCTTTGTTTTGTTTGTGGATTACAGAAAAACAATTGGGTCTTCTACCTGTTAAGTTTGTGGCCAGAGAAGAAATAGAACCTGTCCAAAACCTGCTTAAGGCATTTTGCACCTTGCTTAGTTGCTTTGCCAAATAATAAAAAATCATAATCAAAAAAGAGGTGTGAAATACTCGAACCTCGACATAAGAGCATAATTGGTTCCCAAGACCCTTCTTCAATTGCTGCCTCAATTAGATGTCCGAGTCTTTCCATGCCGAGAATGTACAAGTAAAGAGAAAGAGGATCTCTTTGCGTCACCCCTCTTAATGGTATGAAACCTTCCGAGAGAGAGCCGTTCCAAAGTAGTTTCATCGAAGATGAGGAAACGCATCGCATATAAATGTATTTACTTATTAATATATTTTTATTTCATATTGTTTCAAGATTTCAAATTATTTTTATTTAAAGTATTTTTTATTTTTAACTATTTTATTTATAAAATCAAATAATTATTGCAAATATCATTAAATGAAATAAAAATAATAATATGCTTAAAAAATAATTAAAAATAAAAAGTACATTAATTAAAAATAAAAATAATTAAAAAATATCATCAAAACAATATTTAAAAATAAGAAAAAGTTTGAAACAACATGAAATAAAAAATACATTAATATGCTTATAAAAATAATGAAATCTCAGACTCAACAATGTAATCGCAATTATCTACCATCTAATTGAATGAGCTAATATGTTAAAAATATTAATTAAAAATAAAAAAAGCTTGATCAAGCAAATGAAATAAAAAATACAAATGTGAGTAATAAAGGAATTGAACTCGATACCCAAGAATGTAATTGCAACTATCTAACTATCTAACTAAATAACTAATATGTTAAAAAAATAATTAGAAATTTAAAAAGCTTGAAACAACATAAAATATGAGTAAGAAAGAAATCAAACTTGAAACTCAAATATAAATGCACTAACATTTAACCATTTGATCAAAGCTAAAAACACATCTAATTAGAAGCGTTTTCCTACCATATTTAATGGATAATCACCATATATAATAACTTTATGTGTAAATAAAAAACTGTTTAAAAGATATTACACTTGTTTCTATTTTATTTAATTGACGATAAAAATACAAATATATATTAAATATATATATACACACATTATAAAAATATATTATAATAAATATAATATTTTATTCAATATTTAACCCATTATAATATTTTTAATATAATAATTGGTTTTTAATTGTATTATTAAATATAATATCACATTAATACTATTATTATAATAATAACTATTATTAAAATATTATTTTAATATATTATATATTATTGTACCCAAAATTTTAGTTTAATATATTTTTAATAATATATTAACTAATAATTTTTTTGTAAAATTATTCTTTTATAGATTATTTTAATATATTAAAAAAACAAATAAGTTATCAACCTTGTTATATGATAAATACAGTTGGATAAATATAAATACAAATATAATATTGAAAAAGTATCCATCCATTCGTATTTTGTTGGTCGTAAAAACTAAGGAAAAAATTTATAATCACAAATACAGGCGACATGCGGTTGATAAAAACCAAGGACCGTTATTATTTGCACCAAAAAAAATCTGATTAAAGAAAAGGGCTAACAACAAACAAACGAGAACGACACACACAAACGCAGACTTCACAGGCAGAAGTAAAAGAAGAAGAAAAAAAAGCGAATCAGGAAACTAAAAGTTAATCCATAAGAAGGTAGGATTCTCTCTCTTTCTTTTCAAGTTTTAAAACTCATAATTTGTTTTAGTTCTTCAGTTTTTTTTTTTGAAAAATTAAATCAGCAATTCAGTTTATTTTTCCTTTGGAGATTTTCCGTCGTTAGAAGATCCTACTTAATTGAACTTTTGATCTGATTAAATCGATCTTTCTTTTTCTCATTGGTCTCAATGAGGATTAGCTGATTAGTATAATTGTTAGGGTTTATCAGTATCCGCTTATATAAGCATTCAATTTCGTGGTTTATTGGATCGAGCAGTGCGGAGAAGTTTCCAGTGCAAGTAAAGAAGAGGAAAGAAGATGAGATTGGAATTTGAGGTGGTAGACTTGTAGTATTCTATGTAATTCTAAATTTATTTTGAGAATGTATTATTGATATTATGTTTTCCATGTAAATATAACTTAGTTGCTAGAAAAATTAACTTCTTTTTTTATCAGTAAAATCAATTCCAATCTAAGTTCCCCTCAACTTTGATTTAGATTCATAAGTTTCAGAGTAGTGTTTTTTTTTTCTTTTTTGTAACTTATTCATTCAATTTGTTGCGGTTTACATATGGCTAGGGAATTGGGCGTAGCAAATTTTGTGCAGTTGTGGTTCTTTTAGTAGCAAATGAATGAATCATGACGACTGGGATCAGGAGGGATAGTTGTCGATGGGCACTCCTGACAACAAACTATCTGATCTGATTGATATAATTAAGTCGTGGATCCCTAGAAGGAGTGAGCCGCCGAATGTGTCGAGGGACTTTTGGATGCCCGACCAGAGTTGTAGGGTATGCTACGATTGTGACTCCCAATTTACAGTTTTTAACCGTAGACATCATTGTCGACTTTGTGGCCGAGTTTTTTGTGCCAAGTGTACTGCAAACTCAGTTCCTACCCCATCTGATGAGCCAAGGGCTGGTCGGAAAGATTTGGAAAGGATTAGGGTATGCAATTATTGTTTTAAGCAATGGGAGCAGGGGATAAGAACTGCTGAGAATGGGACTAAAGCACCTAGTCCTGGTCTCAGTCCATCACCATCTGCAACAAGCTTGGCCAGTTCCAAGTCCAGCAGCACTGGTGTTAGTAGTAGCAGCACCGTTGGTTCTACTCCGTATTCAACCGGCCCTTACCACTGTGTGAATTTTAATTCCGTTGTTAGCCCTTGTGGATCTGCTCAGATGAATGGATCTGCTGAACGAAACAATGAGACATTTGCAACGAGCACAAATCCAAGTTCAGCCATTGTAGATTCTTCTTCAAACCATTTTGGCTTTTGTGGTAGCAGGTACCTTTGTCCTTGCTGATGTATTATTGAGTGAGCAGAAATGTTTTGTACCTTTTGTTACCTTGTCAAATTTTCTTCAACTTTAGATCACTAGCATGCATTGACTGAATACATAATCTCAGGTTCTTGTGCTTTTTATTTATGATTTTGAGCTACTGATCAAAACCTAATGCTTTCTTAACTGCTGGGTCCAGGAGTGATGATGAATATGATGATTATGCTGCATATCGCTTGGATTCAGAATCAAGGCAAGATTGTCATTCCAAAGAGTATTTTGGTGCTATCAATATTGATGAAATTGACTGTGCTTATGGGTCAGTTAAAGTTCAACCTAATGGGGAGAACCTTTATGCAAAATCTTTGAGTGGCTCACCTTTAGCTGAGAATTCCAATAAACAAATTGTGGATGGGATTAAGAAATTTGAAGAAGTAAATGGGCAAGAGAATGACGAGGAGGGTGAAGCTCTTGATTATGAAGTGGATGGTACAAATGCCAAGCCTGTAGATTTTGAGAATGATATGCTACTGTGGCTCCCTCCAGAACCTGAGGATGAAGAGGATGAGAGAGAAGCTGCTCTATTCGATGATGATGATGATGATGATGAGGGTGCTACAGGGGAGTGGGGATATTTGCGCTCTTCAAATAGCTTTGGCAGTGGGGACTACCGAAGTAGGGATAAATCCACTGAGGAGCACAGGCAGGCCATGAAAAATGTGGTGGAAGGGCATTTTAGAGCTTTGGTAGCTCAGCTTTTACAGGTTGAAAACCTCTTTGTGGATAATGAGAACGGTGCACAAAGTTGGTTGGATATAATAATTTCTTTGTCTTGGGAAGCTGCAACACTTTTGAAGCCAGATACAAGCAAGGGAGGTGGAATGGATCCTGGAGGATATGTGAAAGTTAAATGCATAGCTTCTGGGCATCGCAGTGAAAGGTAATATCACCAAACACATTCTAAAATTTGTTAATGTTCTGCATAAAGGATGCAACTTCACTTGTTTTTGTTTAGGAATTCTCAGTATGTGACAGATAACAAATCAATCATACAATAACTTGTATTGTTAGTAATCAATTCTATTTTTGATTTCAAGACAGTTAACAATATCACTGACTTTGTTTTAAAATTTGTTAATGTTCTGCAAAAAGGCAACTGCACTTGTTTTTATTGAGAATTCTTGGTGTGTGACAGCTTTCAGATCAATCATATAAATAACTTGTCATTAGTAATCAATTCTATCGTTGATTACAAGACACTTAACCGTGTCTCATGGCATGAGCATCTGGTCATTACGTCTTGAAAGATATTTAGTTGTTATTTTGTCCAATATACTTTAAGTATCTATATAATTACCAAATTTCAATGTCAGAGGTTGGTAATTTCCAATATATCAAATGGTTCATTCTTTTCCTCATTCTGTTGATGGGTACTATCTAACTCATTGCAGTTCTTTGACTTATTGGGCATGAGTTAATGGCTAAAGTTCTTTCTCCTAATATATCCCTTCCTGATTGGCTATTATTTGTGAATTTCCTTCATATTTTTATCCGAGCATTCATGAAGAATGATTTTGCTGTGATTTTTAATGTTCATTTGGGGGAACAGAGAGAATAATCGGGAGAGATTGTTGGCTTATGTTAGTTGGATTATATATTGGTCTTAATAGAAAAGAAAGTATAATTAATAATCAATGTAAAGGCATTGCCAAAAGAAAGCTTTGAACATTCTGCAGTTCTTTCTACGTGCCATTTTATTATGTTAATAGGATTCTGATTCTTTTTTAATAATTTTTTTTTCTAGTGCTGTGGTAAAAGGAGTTGTTTGTAAGAAAAATGTGGCTCATCGACGAATGACATCAAAAATAGATAAACCTCGTTTTCTAATCCTTGGAGGAGCTTTGGAATATCAGCGCATTTCTAACCACTTGTCAAGTTTTGATACATTGTTGCAGCAGGTTTGTGTCTTCAACTGTTTCCTTCTATATTGATTGTCTATTAACTCTAGATTCCTAAAAGGGGCAAACCTGGAAACCATTCTTTTGATTCTCACCTTACAGAACATGAAGCAGTTAAGGCTAAGTTTTTTTACGAGCTTATTCTCCTCTTTCAGGAAATGGACCATCTTAAGATGGCAGTTGCTAAAATTGATGCACATCATCCTAAGGTTCTTTTGGTGGAGAAATCTGTGTCCAGATATGCCCAAGAGTATCTTCTTGACAAAGGCATATCACTTGTTCTCAATATTAAGAGGCCACTTTTAGAGCGTATAGCCCGCTGCACTGGTGCTCAAATAGTTCCCTCCATTGATCAACTTACATCACCGAAGCTAGGGTATTGTGATGTGTTCCATGTGGAGAAATTTCTTGAGGAGCATGGAAGTGCTGGGCAAGGAGGGAAGAAATTGACAAAGACTCTAATGTTTTTTGAGGGTTGCCCTAAGCCTCTGGGGTATACTGTAAGTCCTTTCAGTATACACACGCACATCCATTTCCTATTTGTCAAAACTTTTGCATGAAAATAAGGGTTATTATTTATTTGTTTTGCTCTGATTATATTTTATATATTCTCTTCACGGTGAGTTAAGGTGCATTTGTTTCACAAATGTGAGAACATGATACAGACTAAACACATCACATGCTCAGCAATGTAAATACCTGATCCTGCTAAACCTAAAATAGTGGGTAAATTGACCAGGCTCTATGGAATTAATGAACAATCATGGAAGTGTACTAAAGATTCATTTGTCATGTCTGACATGAGTCAAGTATTTACTCTTATATCTAAAGTGCCTGTGAAGTGTGAACACATCTGCATTTCTTTTCGTTAAAATCTGGAGCAATCAGTTTGAACTTTGTTGAAAACTGTTGTTCCTTTCCACTCGTTCCTTTCCACTCATATTGTAATACGCAGCTGTAGCTTTAGATTCAACCATCTGTTAGCTTTAGATTTGGTATCTGGTGTGGCCTTTTACAGTACTTGGCCAAATTTACTTGGAGTAATTGTAATCAGAGGAAGGACCAATGTTGTGAGCTTCATCTGACCATAACTTACACTTGTTCTCTGCCATAATTTCATTAGTTTGCACTCAACAATTCAAAGCAACCAGCATTTTTTGGGGGGTGAGAGGGTGGGGATGGGTAACAGGCTTTTCCACTAAGAATATTTTGTTTTAACCATTCTCAGATTTTGCTGATGAAGCACTTACATTGACTACTAGGTGAAAAATCAATTCAGGCCCTCTGGATTCTTTTGGATGATCCTATAACTAGCTAGTGGAAAGAACCCACCTTAACATACTTTTCAATATTCAACTCCCCTAATCTATGCTAATTAGAGCATCACGTGAGAGCAACAGCTCGATGAGGTGCTCTTTGTCATGCATAATTTCTAGATTCCATTTCAAATATAGTGTAGCAGAAACTATATTTCAATCAGTTTTGTTACCAACTGTTAGGATGGTAAGATGGATAGTGCAGCTGCATAAAGCTCTGGTATGTCATGTCATGCCATGTAAATTCCCACAAATACACTAGTTAACCACTGTAACATGTATTTCCTTGATAAAAATGATGGCACTAAGATGGGTTCAATGCTTCCTTTGTTTCAGATTTTACTCAAAGGAGCCAGTGGAGATGAATTGAAAAGGGTGAAACATGTGGTCCAATATGGTGTTTTTGCAGCTTATCACTTGGCTCTTGAGACGTCATTTCTAGCTGATGAAGGGGCTACGCTTCCAGAGCTCCCATTAAAATCTCCTTTAACTGTTGCCTTACCCGATAAACCATCAAGTATTGACAGGTCTATTTCTGTCATACCTGGTTTTACCATCTCATCCTCCGGGAAGCCCATTGTTTCTCAACCTATAGATGAAGTGCAGAAATCCAACAAAGCAATATCTGTTAGATCATCATCTGACAACATTGACCCCCCTGGCAAATGCACTGGGGTCAGTTCATCTTGCTTGTCAAAAGGTACTCATGCTCAAATTACATTCAAGGGATCTCCCTCAGACTTGATCGAAATTATTGGTTCACTGTCTGATTCAGGGGCGTATATATCTTATAACGATGTTCCCTCCCTAAATCATGCATTTAGCAAGGTCGATGGAGTGGATCCTAAAGAATCTGTTGAGACACCAGCTAGCATTGGAGAAGCTTTAATGGGTGACCAATTCCTGTCAAAGGCCCCAGATCAGGGTGGTGCCAATAATCATGCTGACAGCAATATGTTGTCTGCAAATCATGTAGGTGGCACAGAGTTGGCCTCCTCAAATCGAGAGACTATTAACAGCAATGAGGAGGTGGCATCCTCAAAGGAAGAGTTTCCTCCATCACCTTCAGACCACCAGAGCATTTTGGTATCTTTATCAACACGTTGTGTGTGGAAGGGAACTGTGTGTGAGCGGTCCCATCTCTTGCGAATCAAATACTATGGTAGTTTTGATAAGCCTTTGGGGCGGTTTTTACGAGATAATCTGTTTGATCAGGTAATTGTTATTTCATGTAGCAAAGATACCTTCTTCTTTGCTTCTAATTTCTACAACTTAAGATTCTTCTCATCAGAACACCCATTGTCGCTCGTGTGAGATGCCATCCGAGGCACATGTTCATTGTTATACTCATAGGCAAGGTAGCCTGACGATATCTGTCAAGAAACTACAAGATCTTCCCTTACCAGGAGAGCGGGAAGGCAAGATTTGGATGTGGCATAGATGCTTGCAATGCCCTCGAATCAAGGGATTCCCCCCAGCCACTCAAAGAGTTGTAATGTCTGATGCTGCTTGGGGTTTATCCTTTGGGAAATTTTTGGAGCTTAGCTTTTCGAACCATGCAGCTGCTAGCAGAGTTGCAAGCTGTGGTCATTCCCTTCACAGGGATTGCCTTCGATTCTATGGGTAAGTTTTTACTTAATAAATATCAAGTATTATGTATACTAAAGAACTAAGATTACTGGTTTGAATAGAGTGATCATTTGTGAAGATGGCACTTCTGGAAGGTTGGTCTTTTTCATTCTGTTTATGTGATTTGTCTAGTCTATAACCAATCAATTTGCTTTCTCTGTGAACCATTGATCAAATGTTAGTCATATGTGTCATTTTGGTGATTTTGGGTAACTTATTTATCTTATGTGATTGACTTAACTTGCTTTGTTATTATCTGGATTAGCCCTGTATTTATGAAGCCTGTGTCAAAAAGCAAGGGCTACATTTTTAACCAAAGAGGAAGACTGCTGCTGTCTGCTGATTCATTTGATCTTCGTGTTCTTGATTTTTACTAACTGTAGAAAAACCTAGTCCTTGAGCAAAACAAGTCACACAACTTCACACGTGCTCATCTATGCAAGTGCGTGTGCACTGGCACAGTAGTGATGTTCATTATTTTTGCAAAAATGAAAATTTGTTGGACTTATTTTAAACAAAAAAAGAAAAAAAGAAAAATCCATTTGGCTTTTGAATTGAGCGAGTCTGCTCTGTTTGGGAATTTGGGACATATATAGTTGGTTTAAGTTGGCTTCTGAAATTCATCAGTGGATTCGTCCAGATAACCTGGCTACATCATGTCTCCTTATTAGTTCTTCAGTCTTCTTGTTTCTATTCTTACCCAGTATAGTTTACTGGCCTAGAAGAATTATCAGGAAAATGAGATCATTATGTAGTTGAGAATATGGGCATATATCTGTGTGTACATATGTATGAGGTCTCCTTATTTAGGGACCGCCTGAACTTGCCAATTGGTTGTTGCCCCAAGGAAAGTGCCTAATTTTCTTGAAGCCCTAGGATTGACTTCAATCAAGTTATTCCCTTCTGGCTAATTAGGTTTATTTGCCATGGAGGGATGGGAAGGGTAGGGTTAATGAATGATATGGATTGTAAGAAACAGAATACTAGAAATTATCAAAAAAATATTACTTGCCCATGGCATCCTCTCTTATTATACTGTTTTACCATTTGTAGTTTCGGGAGAATGGTTGCTTGTTTCCGATATGCTTCAATTGATGTTCATTCTATTTATCTTCCACCTGCCAAACTGGAATTTAATTATGAAAATCAAGAGTGGATGCAAGCCGAAGCAAATGAGGTTTGAATAACGTTAATACTTGTTCCTCTTCATAAAGCTATTCTTGAATCAAATAACACATAAAAGATGATTATTATGGTTTTGCAGGTGAGTAACAGGGCAGAATTCCTATTTAATGAAGTGTACAATGCACTTCAAAGGATTTCAGAGAAATTATTAGCTTCAGGGTCCCAAAATAGTGGCATAAAGGCACCTGAAAGAAGAATCTGTATCGAAGAACTGGAAGCAATGCTGCAAAAAGATAGGAAAGAGTTTCAGGTAGTTGATTTGAGATTCATCTTCACCCTGCCCCTGTCACTTATGAGCGAAACTTGCAGTCTGATTGTTAATTTGTTTTTCTCTTTTGCGTAAAGGCATCTCAACATGCTGTCTGGTTTCTTATCTGTTTCCTTGGGAATCTTTGCAGGAAGTGATTTGTAAGGAGGTGAAAGGTGGCCAACCTGTTACTGACATTCTTGAAATCGATAAGTTGCGGAGGCAGATACTCTTTCTTTCTTATGTTTGGGACCAACGGCTGATACACGTACATAGTTCGATTAACAATAATGTCCTGGAAATTATGAGCAGTTCCAGCCCAAAGCTTGGACTGAAGCCTGTAAGTTATGTGGAGAAGTTTGTTGAGATGAATGTCGCTCCCAAACCAAGTAAAGCCTTTAGCAGTTTTAGCTCTGCTGTAGTTGAGACCAAGTCTGATATAGACATAAATCATGGAGGCAATGCTGATGAAATCAGCAAGCCAGGTGGAGATCACAAAGAAAGGGATATGGACCAGGACTTCCATGAAAAGGAGGAGGCTGAACCTTCTCTTTCTTCTAGTGCAACCAATTCTCTAGAATCTGCAAAAGTTGTCCTGCCGGAAGGGGAATTTCCTGTTATGGCTAATTTATCTGACACCCTTGAGGCAGCATGGACTGGCAAAAGTCATCCAGCTAGTGTTGTTCCTAAGGAGAATGGTCACTCTGTTCCTGATTCAGTCATTACAGATGTGTCAGCTGCAGTAAATTCAGATCTGGGAAGTTGTGCTAGTGATTCTAATGAAGTGGAAGTGGCTCATTCTCCTCAGTCTGCTTTGCCTACTAAGGGACTTGAAAATAAGGAGAAGTCTATGAGCCAGGCAAGCATGCCATTTCCAAATGTCCACAACTCATTTAACAAGAAATCTTTATTCAATGCTCAAAAACTCAGTATTGGTGAGTACACTCCAGTCTATGTCTCATCATTGACGGAGTTGGAAAGGCAAAGTGGTACCAGGCTGTTGCTTCCTATTGGTGTTAACGACACAGTAGTGCCTGTTTATGATGATGAGCCAACTAGTATTATATCATATGCACTTGTCTCGTCAGATTATCACTCACAGATGTCTGAGTTGGAGAAACCAAAAGATGCTTCAGATTCTGCAGTTTCATCGTCATTTTTTGATTCAGTGAATTCACTCTCACTTAATTCTGTTAACGACTTATCATCTGATACATACAGAAGTTTTGGATCTGGTGATGATAGTATCTTGTCTTTGTCTGGGTCATTTAGCTCCCTGGTTTCCGACCCTATCTCATACACACATGATTTGCATGCCAGAGTTTCTTTTACAGATGATGGCCCCCTTGGGAAGGTGAAGTATTCTGTAACCTGTTATTATGCAAAGCGTTTTGAGAGCTTGAGGAGGACTTGCTGCCCGTCAGAGCTGGATTTTGTACGCTCTCTCAGTCGTTGTAAGAAGTGGGGTGCTCAAGGTGGGAAGAGCAATGTCTTCTTTGCAAAAACTTTAGATGATCGATTTATAATCAAACAAGTTACAAAGACGGAACTAGAATCGTTCATCAAGTTTGGACCAGCTTATTTCGAGTATTTATCTGATTCAATCAGTACAAGAAGCCCAACTTGCCTGGCAAAGATTTTGGGTATATATCAGGTATTATTTATTAATATTACCTATGTAGTTATTTAGCTTAGATTGCTAACCTGTATGAAGAGTATTTGGAGTTCATGACTGAAGTTTTGGCTAATAATTCCAGGAAAAGAAATTGTTTTAGTAGCCCAATGCATTTGTTATCTATTGCTTTTCCTGTCTTCTCAACTATGCTTTCCAATTCTTTTTTCGAAAGACTCTTAGGGATATTTGTTTGTGTGCATCTCCTTACTGATTTAAACATGAACTTCAACTTTGGTTTAGATTTGTGTCCAAACATGGTGTGTTAACACTTGATATTCTGATGTTATAAAGCCTGAGAATTGAACTGCTTAACTGCATTTCGCTGGGAAGATTTTTGATGTTCCTGTACTTTTACTGAATACAAGTTCTAAATATAAATATTAGGTTTTTCTTATTTTGAGATAAATTTACCATGATTTTTGGTTTAACTTTTTTTCTGGTGTCATTGTCTTGAAGGTTTCATCGAAGCACCTTAAAGGTGGGAAGGAGTCAAAAATGGACGTTTTGGTGATGGAAAATCTTCTCTTCAGGCGTAATATTACAAGGCTTTATGACCTTAAAGGATCCTCTCGATCTAGGTATAACCCTGATACAAGTGGTAGCAACAAAGTCCTTCTGGACCAGAATTTGATCGAAGCAATGCCGACGTCTCCAATTTTTGTTGGAAGCAAGGCAAAACGTTTGTTGGAAAGAGCTGTCTGGAATGACACTTCCTTTCTTGCTGTAAGTTTCAATTTAACTTGCTCATTTTGATCTTACTGTGCTACACATACTATTTTGAAGATTTAAAGATTTTCCTTTTTATTTTCATAATCCGCTGTGAATGAAATAAGTTATAGTGGTGCGGCATAAATTTTTGTAGTTATCATGCTGACCTGAGAGAAACAATAGCAGGTAATATAGGATTCGGTTCTTCTTACTAGCATTATATTTTACCATACAATTGAGTGGTGATGTTTGCTCTGATTTTTCTGCTATGGCATGCATATGAGCTAATTGAACTGATCCAATGGTCAGAGTAATGTTTTCTGTTAAATTAGTCAGAGCTGAATGCTTATATTTTTCTAATAATTACATATGCACTTTTGGCACAGTTAATCGATGTAATGGATTACTCATTACTGGTTGGTGTGGATGAGGAAAAACATGAGCTGGTTCTTGGAATAATCGATTTCATGAGACAATACACATGGGACAAGCACCTTGAAACTTGGGTGAAAACCACAGGCATACTTGGCGGGCCTAAAAACGAATCTCCTACTGTGATATCGCCCCAACAGTACAAGAAACGATTCAGAAAAGCTATGACTGCTTATTTTCTCATGGTGCCCGACCAGTGGCCATCTCCAACAGTTGTTCCTAGTGGATCACAGACAGATGTTTGTGAAGAAAATACACAAGGCGGTACTTGTGCGTGTTGAATGAAAATGTAAATCCTTTCGGACATGGGTATATTCATTTTTTAGTTCTTTTCATATAGTTGTATTCAAATATATATTAGACAACAAAGCTCTTGCAATATGTAGGTTCAATGCCCATTCTTCTTTTCTTTTTTAAATTTTGTATTCCTTCCAATTGTAATTTGTAATTGCTGCCACAGTTGTATTATTATCTGTTAATTATTTCGTTGTAAGCAGAAACTTGTAGTGAGTTTTTTTCCTGCATACTTTTTTATGAATGCATTCTTTCCATCTACCTTTTTATCCTCCTTTTCAACTCCATTTTGTTTAAAATTATCTTATTCTGAAGTATTACATATTTTCTTTTTATATTATAGAAGTTTATAAAAATTTAAGAAATGATGACTAAAATTCTAAAAAAAGAAGAAAAGAAATGGTAACTAGAATAATAATAAAATTGAGATGTTTACAAAACCTTTTAAAACTTTTTAAAAATAATTAAAAAAAAAAAAAAACCTCATTTGATGGTCATTTGAATTTAAAAATCTACACGTACTAGATTAGCCTATATTTTAATCCTTATTATATTTTATGTAATATTTATATTAGGTATATAATATTTTTTATTAAAATTTATTTCAAATATATAACATTTATAATGGTTATATTTTAATAATATTTAGAATATAGGTTATATATTTAAATTAAAATTTACAAATAATTATCCTTAATTGCTTATAAAGATTTACAATTTATTTTCATACAAGTTATAATAATTTACATTTTATATTCTTACTAAATTATCATAATATTAATTAATTTAAACATCATTTAAATGCATATTTTACTTCTCAAAACATTTTTTTACGACACTTTTTTCATAACAATTTCCAAAAACAATGAGAAATTTATCCTAAATTAGTGTCATTCATGATAAATTCAGTTGAGAAATAACAAAAATAAAAAAAATCTTTTTTTATATTTTTACAAAGTAACAATTATTATGAGTGTTTGTCTTTTTTTTTTTACATTTTTATATAAACTTTTTAAGAATCATTTTAAATCCAGAAAAAATTATAAAAACACATATTTAGAGTTGTCCATCCACAGTAGCTAGTTTCAAAACAATTTCAAGCACAAATCCGTTTTGGTGCTACTTGGCAGACCATTTTATTATTTAAAGTATTTAAAAATAATTAAATTTAAATATATTTTTTCTTATTTAAATCAAATCAAATTGATTTGAGGCATCAAAATTTTTGTTTAAGCTAAACTTAGATATGAAAATTTTTGTTTAAGCTAAACTTAGATAGACATGCTACTCAATTTATCGACAAATTTACTCGCGTTTGGTGGGACTCAGACATATTAATCTCTAAAAACTTCTTTATTAACAACTACTTTCTTTGTTGATTGAGTTTTAGCTCGATAGATATTGACATTATTGCTAGTGTAAGAGAACGTGGGTTCAAGTGTTTTTTTTTTTGCCTCTTTTAGTCATTAAACTTGCATTTTTTTCGTAAAATCACCCCAAAATGCATAGAAAAGTTAACGTTTCTTAACTTTTGTTGATGCATATATATGGATAGCTACGTGGATGATATATTAATATTTAATTAATTTTTAAAAATTTTAAAATATTAAAAAAAATATTTTTTTACAATTCTTATACTTGTTAATAATTTTTAATTTTTTTAATTTTTAATTTTTTAAAAATTAATTCAATGTTTATATATTATCCACATGGCAGTCCACATATATGTCACATCAATAAAGTTAAAATGCATTAACTTTTTCATCTATTTTTAAGTAATTTGACAAAAAACACAAATTTAAAAGCTAAAAAAGATGAAAGATTAAATAGAAGGCTAAAATGACTTTTTTTTTTTTATAAAATTAGACAGCTAAATAAATCATCATGCCATGTTTTTAAAATACAAAATTTTAAATTTTATGAGTACAATATTTAAGGGTATTTAAGTTGTTAATTTAGTAAATAACTAAATTAAATTATTAATAATTAAAATTTAAAACTCTTAACATATGAACTTAGATTATTATTAAAACCCGTACAGTATTTAAATTAACCGGTAATTGAACAATTAACTTTCATTAATTTGGCTGATTTTTAAATTAATCGAAATTTGTAACATATTTTAAGTTTAAAACATGACAATAATTATAACGATTTTTTTTTTTAGTTTAAAACATGAAAAAAGAATAAACCAAATAACACAATGAGAATACTAAATTAAAAACCATTAAGAAAATAATATATATTTTGAAATAACATAATATATATTTAATTTTAATTAAATTCATAATATTTTTTTTCCTTTAGAAAATTGCATCACATTCATTGGATTAATATATATTTGACTTTTATATATATATATATATGTGCCATATAATATTTATTTTATTAGTTTCGGTGAATCGATTAATTAATTACTTTTGAACTGAATTAATTGGTAATTAAATTTTTAATTGATCTCGATTGAATTAATTTCAATGATAGATCGATTTACTAAATTAATTTGATTTTAATCACACATAAATTATATTTTAGTGTTTAGAAAGTTATCTAATAATTAAATTTTGAGTATAATTGCTTGTAACTACACAAAGATGACATATTTGAGTAACTATTGTAATTGATAGGTGTAAATGAAATTGAGTGTAATTGGAGTATCCCAATTATACTTTCCAATTATTAGGGGAGGGTGAGAATTAGAGTATTTATACTCAAATCTAATTTTAAAAATTATTTTTATTTAAGTTATAAAAATTATATTATAAGCATGAACACATACGAGTATTTGGAATGATTATGATAAAAAAATTTCTTATATTATAACCTATAAAATTATATTATAATTTTTTTTGTATTTTATAAAGTTATAACAAAAAAATTGTATTATTTAAATCCTAATTTTTTTTCTAAAATCATGGTAAAAAAATTATTATAAAAAATAAATTACATGTTATAAAAGTGTTATAGTATCATATATTTATTTATAAAAAATTATGGTAAAAAAGTATCTACATAACTTATTTATGCCTCCATATTATAATTTATTAAGCCATAACTTACTAAAATTATGGAAAAATATTATATTATTTATAAGAAGTGTTGGACCTATTTATAAAGGTTATATATTATAATTTTTATATTATTTTTTACTTAATTCACATATTATTATAAAAATGAATATAACGTAGCATACGTATTTCTCAAAATTAAATTTATGTAATTTTTTTATGATTAAAGTTATAAATTATTTGGACTATGAGCCCAAATATTGTAAGATAAATATTTTCTTGTACCATGTCGTGGTGTATGATACCATTTGAGAGAATAGTGCTAGACATAAACATCATAAATATCTTACGAACTTTTTAATTTAAAACATTTAAGGCTTCAAAATATGATTGAGAAAACATTTTTTATTCTAAAAAAGTATATCTCATATTAACAACATACAAAAACAAGTTTGGATCGTAAAAGCATGTTGCATATTTTTCAGTTTCAATCATAAGTAGAATTGAGATAATTTATACTTCAAATACTACATGGAATAAAGAAATATAAATAATCATAATGATGTAGATTCAAATTTAGATGATGATAAACTTGATTAAGGATCGTCAAATGATGATGAGGAGCATATGTTAAATATTAAATAGGGAGTAATCCAATAAATATGCATTCGAACAATTAGATAAAATTGCATATTATATTTATTTATTTTTTGTTATTTTTATTAGTAATCGAATTACCAACTATTTTTTTAGACTAACATAATACATATGATCATTTGATTTTAATTTTTGTTACTTGTTTAGAAATTATTTTTATCAAACTAATAATTTTTTACAGTAATTAATATTCTTGAAATATAAAATACATAACTGTGTAATTATAATTTATACTACCAAATATAAAATTAGGCTCTATCAGCAAAACCAATGGAATCTGGCAAACGCACCATTCATAAACATATGGCCTAGTTTGGATGGGCAGTGTGTTTACTTTCGGTGAGGTTAAAAACAATGGTAGTGATGAGATTAGATACTGTAGCGGTGAGATTAGATACTATAGCGGTGAAATTAGAAATAATAGTGGATGTGTGTTTGGATTCAAACGCAGCTGTAGCGGTAAGATGAGAATAAAAGAATGACCATTATAGACATTAGTTTACAATGTATTTATAATAAAATAAATAATTAAATTTATATTAACATTAAATAATATAATATAATATAACATAAAATAAAATTTTATTTTTTATAAAATGATAATTAAAATATTAAAATCATATGTAATAAAATTTAAATATTTTTAAATTACATTAATAATAAATAATAAAATATATTTAAATTATTTTATATTAAATAATAATTAAACTTATATATTTATGACAACAAATTTATATATTTATTAAATTGTTATATAAAAATTAAATAATAATATCTAATAATATTGTACTTTCTATAAAACTCAAAAAAAAGAAGAAAAAGAACAAGAATAATAAACAAACTGACCTCAACTTTTTCTCTATGGCACCTTTGGCTCTAGTGAAAATTAAGAGCAGCAGTGTGGTGAGAGTTTTCAATTGCACCGTACCTCAAGTCTTCCAAACAATACAATGAAAAAGAATATTCACCCAATATTTCATCTCACATGAGTAAAATCTAATCTAAAGAAGCCTATACCTCCTCAAGGCACTTATGAAACAAGAAATGGGCTGTTTTAAACACTCGTGCTATTGCTTCGTGGTAGGCTTCTTCATTTCCTTCAGGGAAGCATATCCAAATCAAATTGAAGACTTCTTTTTGGGCCATTAGCCACATTCAATTGCACCCCACAAGCTACAAACTTGCCAGACAAGCCTCCAATGTGATCTTTTGGCGCTCCTTTCAAAATATTTCCTTTCCCTCCTCACTTCTCTCTCCCTTCCATTTCCTTTCTCCTGTTCAGTGTTGAACTCTCTCCTTTTATCTGGGCTTTGGTACTTGGTATACTCGGCGACAAAATGGAGCAGCAGAGAAACCCAAAGATGGCTCAACAACAACAGCAACAAGAGGAGCTTGACGAAATGCAGCACGGTCCCTTCCCTGTTGAGCAGCTTCAGGTCAAATAAGAATAATCTACTATATTTCGCTTTTTGTTCCATTGTATTCAAAAGTAAGACGCTTTTCTATGTGGGTTTTTTTCTAAGTTCCCGAAATGATGTTCCTTTTCTTGATTGGTCCAATTTTTGAGAAGAAATCATAGTGAATTATTTTTCTAGGATTCCAAAAACGAAAATGGGTTATATTTCCAGCATGGGTTCTCTCCAATTTCGTTTTTTTTTCCCCTTTTACCTAATTAGATGAGATCGTAGTAGATGGGTTATATTTTCTCGATTGCTGATTAGGTGGGGAAGTTTTCTGTTAGGGTTTCTTGTCAAGTTTGAACCATAGTAGATGGAGATTGTATTAACTGCTTTTTTGTTATACTGTAAGCCATTGAAAATATAAATTCTCTAGTATATCGGGCTTAAGTTATACTTTTGGATTTTGTTCTTATATATATATTTTTATATTCAATTGAAGGCATCGGGCATTGCAGCCTTGGACGTAAAGAAGCTCAAGGATGCTGGTCTTTGTACGGTTGAATCTGTTGCTTATACCCCAAGGAAAGATCTTCTTCAGATCAAAGGAATCAGTGAAGCTAAAGTTGACAAGATTATGGAAGCCGGTATGCTGCTGTTTCCATAATTATGTTGTTCACTATAATCTTGTAAAGTGATTTGAAATTAAAAAAGGTTTTTAAGTCTTCTTTGGTGCTTGACAGCTTCCAAATTGGTTCCCTTGGGCTTCACCAGTGCTAGCCAGCTCCATGCTCAAAGGTTGGAGATAATTCAGATAACATCTGGGTCAAGTGAACTTGATAAAATTTTGGAAGGTACATACGCTCTCATGTATTTTGACTTTATTTAACACTCAGTTAAAATTCACTATATGAACTGCAAATTAATTGTATGTATCATTACACACTCACTTGGTTTTCTATATAACAGGTGGAATCGAGACTGGGTCCATTACCGAGATATATGGTGAGTTCCGTTCGGGAAAGACACAGCTTTGTCACACATTATGTGTAACATGCCAAGTAAGACCTCTTCTCTTCATTCACTGAGTTTTCTTGCAACTCATGTATATGTTGCACATACTTTTTCTGCCTAACGTAACAGTAAGTGCATTTGGCCTGCTTCTAAATTTCTATGATATTTCAGCTTCCATTAGATCAAGGAGGTGGTGAGGGAAAAGCAATGTACATTGATGCTGAAGGGACATTCAGACCACAAAGACTATTACAGATAGCGGAGAGGTGATTCGTGGCTACTATGATAAGGACTGTACTGCCATGCTATGAGACAGCATTGATGGTTAACTTTGTTGTTGAATGTTGCAGGTTTGGACTGAATGGTGCTGATGTATTGGAGAATGTGGCCTATGCTAGAGCATATAACACTGACCATCAGTCTAGGCTTTTACTTGAAGCAGCTTCAATGATGGTGGAAACAAGGTATTGATAAAAAAAAGTTCCTTTACTTGACCCTATCAAGAGGAATTATCTCTAATATAGTTGGGTAGCATGGTTGATCATTTGATGGATTTCTTTTATAGGTTTGCGCTTATGATAGTTGATAGTGCTACTGCCCTCTATAGAACAGATTTTACTGGGAGGGGTGAACTCTCTGCCCGACAAATGCATCTTGCGAAGTTCCTCAGGAGCCTTCAGAAATTGGCAGATGAGGTTGGAGGCTTTTTTACATCTTTAGTTGCATTAAGCAATGAATTGCTTTCTTGCTTATGAGACTCTTGCAGTTGTATTTTCACTTGTATTTATCATGTTTTTATGTGCATTTTGTGTGACTGTAGTTTGGCGTGGCCGTTGTAATTACGAACCAAGTAGTTGCTCAAGTGGATGGTTCAGCAATCTTTGCCGGTCCTCAAATTAAGCCTATTGGCGGTAACATCATGGCTCATGCTTCCACAACAAGGTTTGTTATTGAAACTGGAAGGCCTAGTTTTTCCCTTTTCTCCCAACTACACTTCTTCGAAAGCTTCTACTAACTATAAGCTTGTCATTGACAATAGACTGGCTGTTCGGAAGGGAAGAGGGGAGGAACGTATTTGTAAAATAATAAGCTCACCTTGCTTGGCCGAGGCTGAAGCTCGATTTCAGATTTCTCCAGGAGGTGTAGCTGATGTTAAAGACTGAGCTGTTTCAGCTCAATGTTTTCCAAACAAGTAGCCGCAAAGCTTCCTTTAATTGATCAATCAATATGTTATTTTGTAGCCACCTGCTTCTACTAATGAGCAAATCACAAAACTCTGCTATTTTCTTTCTTTGCAATGAAGCTTGCCAAAAATTGGAAGCATCCGTTACAAAGTCTTGCTGCTCATTTTGTCTGTATATGGAACATGTTATTACTCCTATAAAAAATAAAACAGGAAACTGAAGTGAAGTGTATATCAACCTTAAAAAACAAAATTTTTAAGTTTTAAGCTTGAATTGGACATTTAGGTAACAACACAAAACTTGTAAAAAATTAGTTAAAAATCAATAAAACCATATTTTTGTAAATATAATTTTCTTAATTTTTATTTTACTTTTTTAACAATAAATTGGGGGTATTTTTCATCTTTGATTTTTGTAAATATAAACTTCTTAAAAGTTTATTTTATTTATGAAATTTTCTTAGTTATTATTAATTAATTCCTTTAAAAATTAAAATGGTTAAATCAATTGAATTAACTAATTTGATTTTTAATTGCATACTATTTAGTTCCTTTTTTCCCTTATTGGTGTAAGAGATTAATTAAGACGTGAAAAAAAAAAATAGAAAATGGAATACGACGTCGTTGAAGTGAAAACAGTACGTCTTGAAAGGTCATCAGCTTCACCACGTCAAGCCACAACCGGGTTTAAAATGGCGTTAGATTCAATTACTGGCGTCGTCTAATGAGCAAATAGCTAAAGGTCCGTCTGGTCCATCAGAACCAGACTCCCCGAAACAAAACACGAAACAAAACAGAACACAAAAAAGAAAAAAAGAATGGCAACAAATTCAGCAGCAACACCTCCAAACCTCCCCAAATCTGGAGCCATTTCCAAAGGCTACAACTTCGCTTCTACTTGGGAACAGGTTCTCTTTCTTCTGTACTTACTCTTCCAACTCGTAATCGTTTGCCTTCAACTTTCCGATTTGAACCTCTCCTAATTTAGATCTGCTTTAATTGGATCTCAATGAACCTAAAAAACTTTCAACTCATTTCTCCTGAGTTTGATTTCATTATCTTTAAATGTAGCAATTATAAGATCCGATCTCCTAACCGGAGCGGTAATTGTAACCGAAATATTATCACATTATTTTTTTGGAGTAAAATGTCATTATATTATTAATAATTCGGAAGAGTTAAAAAAATTTTAGTTTGAAGATCGGATCTGTGTTGTGGAACTGAATGCGCTATTTTAGATATATATTTTTTTTTTGCTTAATTTGATTTCTTTATTTTGGATTTGTGTGTAGAATGCGCCTCTGACGGAGCAGCAGCAAGGAGCAATACTGATGCTATCTCATGCAGTTGCGGAAAGGCCGTTTCCGGCAAATTTGGTGAGTAAATTGTTGCTTGTTGGTTACTTTTTTTAATTGCATTTTGGATATTTTAGTGAAAGACGTTTGGAACGTGCTCTTGTAGGCTCAAGAGCGAACCTCTGGGCAAGATGCTGGCTTGTCTGTTTCTACAAAGGATAACAATTTTGGAGATTCTGATGCTATTGAGGCAATTTTGGTTAATACAAATCAGGTAAATCAGATTTATTATGTGTCTTGTTTGAGTTGGAATCTAATCTTACATAGATGGTTACATTAGTTTGTTGTTCTAATGTTCTAATTCTACTAGGGTTATGAAATTGATTAATTCTGATCTAAAGCATTTGCTTCTTTTTCCTATTCTGTACAGTTCTATAAATGGTTCACAGATCTTGAATCGGCCATGAGGTCCGAGGTTAGTAGTCATATCTTGTTGCAACATATATGTTCGTTGTACAATGTTGTTGAATATTTGTTTATTTTATCTAAATTGGTTCTCTTAGACTGAGGAGAAATATCAGCACTATGTTAATACTCTGACAGACCGCATACAGACTTGTGATGATATACTTCGACAAGTACGTTCATGATCTGTTTTATATCTCTGTGTATTCTATCATTTGCTTTGCTGGCAATTTATTAGGTTAGATCTATCTTTTCCTCATGATTTCTAAGCTAGAAGTATAATTCTGTGCAGGTGGATGAGACCCTAGATCTTTTTAATGAACTACAGCTGCAACACCAAGCAGTAGCAACAAAAACTAAAACTCTTCATGATGCATGTGATCGATTGGTATGATTTTTTTTGTATGGTTTGGAATTTGGTTCCATCTTTTTGTTTCTAGCTTTTCACTTTGGGCTTTATGTTTGAGAGCTGTAATCCACTTCTCTGTGGGATGGAAAATTTTGGTTTAAGTTAGTCGATTGATTGCATCACTAGCTTGTTCTTTATTGCAGGTAATGGAGAAGCAAAAGCTGATTGAGTTTGCTGAAGCACTTCGCAGTAAGCTCAAGTATTTTGATGAGTTGGAGAATGTAAGGTTTGAATGCTATCTTAACTAGAGATCGGTTTACTTTGAATTTATATATTGCTTTTGTCTTGGTTTATGGCCTTTTATCCTTTAGGATTTATGTTAATATATATTGGGCCATGTTGAATTGTTGTCAGTCCAATAAGTCCGAAATTCATGGTTTTTGTAATTTACCCTCTTGTGTACAGGTTACTTCTAACTTTTATTCTCCAAACATGAATGTTGGGAATGCAAACTTTCTCCCACTTCTTAAACGGCTTGACGAGTGCATATCGTAAGTTACATTTTAACTTAGTCCAACTTTGCAAACTAGTCAACGATTGTTTAATAATTGTCCCCTGATGAGCAAATGTAATAAAAGTTTCTTATCATATTGAATTTTTCATCATTGTAGGTATGTTGAAAATAATCCACAATATGCTGAATCAAGTGTTTATTTGCTAAAATTCCGTCAACTCCAGGTAAGGAGTTATGTTGACAATCTATGGATTGTTTTGCTAAGTGGATGAAATGCATGCGTATAAATAGACTTTTTTCTTTTACTAAAATATATAGAAACCTACTTTTACAGTCTCGAGCCCTGAGTATGATCCGCTCCCATGTACTTTCTGTTCTCAAAAGGGCTTCTTCTCAGGTAAATTATCCACCTCTAGGTCAAATTTACGTGCATAAGTATGCTTTTATGGATGGATTAATGCATCCCAAAATGCTTGTTCTTCTTTCATCAGGTTCAGGCAGCAATTCAGAGCAGTGGTGGCAACAAAACATCTCTTTCTGAGGGTGTTGAGGCATCTGTAATTTATATCCGATTCAAGGCAGCTGCTAGTGAGGTAATGATTTCCTTTTCTGGTCTGAAAGCTCTCATATGTGAAGAAATATGACTCTCTTTCAGCCGATATCATTAACAATTTTAAGCATTTGCAGCTTAAGCCAGTATTAGAAGAAATTGAAAGCAGAGCATCAAGGAAAGAATATGTTCATATTCTTGCAGAATGCCATAAATTGTACTGTGAACAGCGCCTTTCTTTGGTGAGTGAATTTTATATTACTGCCACTTTTGTACACCACTTAATGTAGCATTCAAATAAATTCTTAATGTATCTGTGAATATATGCTTTTTCAGATAAAAGGCATAGCGCATCAGCGAATATCTGAATTTGCCAAGAAAGAGGGTTTGCCTTCGTTGACTAGATCAGGATGTGCTTACCTAATGCAGGTATGGTAAACTAAACTGTCCTTAAGTTAGTACCTGAATACGATTATGGTTCTTGGAACTTCTGATCAACTGAAGCAAAACTTACTACTTGAGTCATGCACTCTCTTCATGTTTTATATGTTTGGTGGCATTAGAGACAGTAAAATCTAGCCTGAATCTTTAAGTTTTTACTTACAATGGTGTTGGTAAATTGAAGAGACAAATACTTTCTTTATTAACTGGGGCCAACATGTTGCCATGACTGCAGGTCTGTCAACTTGAGCATCAACTCTTTGATCATTTTTTCCCTTCTTCTTCAGAGGACGTTTCAAGTTTGGCACCATTAATAGATCCTCTGTAAGTTCCTTGTTGCTAAATTGTAGAGCTTTCTTTCCTTTGTTCTAATTTCATTTTGTTTCCTTACTAGACGGCTTTATGATGCTTTGTGGAAATTAATCAAAATAATATTTCAGAGTTTGACTTAAGAATAAATATTTTGCATGTGTTACTAAGTCGTATTTGATTGTAGGTCTACATACTTATATGATACATTGCGTCCAAGACTCATTCATGAAACAAATGTTGATTTTCTTTGTGAGCTGGTTGATATCCTCAAAGTTGAAGTCTTGGGAGAACAGCTTAGCCGAAGGAGTGAGTCATTGGCCGGATTACGTCCTACATTAGAAAGAATTTTGGCAGACATTCATGAACGCTTGACCTTTCGTGCTCGAACTCATATCCGTGATGAGGTCTGTTTATTGCTTACGTATCTATATGTCTCTTTGTGTGCATCTCATAAATCGATGGAAGCTACCAACACTTTACCTTATTGAGCATAGTAGTCTTTCTGCTCCTTGATGTTTGTGGTAGTTGATAGGAAATGAAATATTGGTTTGCCCATCTGGTAGATTCGTACTGAAAATCAAGTGATTGCGAGTGACTTCCCTCTGAGTTGTTGAAAGCACAAATTGCTTTAGTTGCCCATCATTTTAGATTGAAGGAGAAATTTGTTAAGAGTTGCATTCCATGCTTACAATGTTGGGAGTGATTATCTTGTGCTTTTCACTTGGAGTGTGCATGACTTGGAAAATGCCACACATCACAACACTGAACTTGCTTCCATATATGTTGATTTTAGTTGCATCATTGTCTTCTTTCTTACACAGATTGCAAATTATATACCATTTGATGAAGACTTGGATTACCCTGCAAAGCTGCAGCATACTGCAGATGTGAAGACAGAAACTGCTTCTGTAAGTTCACTATCACTCTTACCTCATCCCGGCTTAAAGATAATTGATTATGTGTCTTAAATATTCATATTTGTTTGAAAATTTTCAAATTGGCAAGCTAATTTCTCCTGCAAGTCAATGTTACTGATTCTAATTTAGACCCTTGTGTCTATGATCTTTGTAACTATAATCATAAAACCTAACTTGATTCCTTAAATTTGTGTTACTTCATTTGCTTCCTTTTCTGCTCAGACTTAAGTGTTTCACTATATGTTTGTGTCTGTTTAATTTATGTTGTTACATTACCCAACACCCTAACAATAATACATGGAGTTTCAGCCCCATTGTTTCAATTCCTTGAATGAAAGAAGCATGTGTGATATGTACATGTGACATGTCTGGAGTGAGTGCTTTTCCTATAATATTGTAAGTTGTAACTTGAAATGGGAAAACTAGTATATTGGGTGTCTCATGCTGAATGGGAACAAATTCGTCATCCTGTTGCTGTTGTATTGGACCTGCATGTGTTGAGTGTGGGTTGTTCTAGTTGGTTAGCAAACTTGCATATCCAAAACCTACTTGCAGACTTGTAAGTGTAAGCATTTGGTAAAGTATGTAGTGTCTGCAGCTTTGACATATCTGGAGATTGATATTGGCCAGATTAGTATCACATTGATCATGTTTGCTTGAATTTAACTTTATGTTTTCCCCTTTGGGAAATGTAATTACATGAAATTAACACTTCTATCTGTGTTAATATTTTTTTCCTGCAGGCTAATGCAAATCCAGATGTGTTCAAAACTTGGTATCCACCATTAGAGAAAACTGTATCTATTCTTTCAAAATTGTATCGTTGTTTGGAATCAGAGGTCTTTACTGGCTTGGCGCAGGTGCCTTGAGTCTTTCAATAATTACCCTTGTTCAGTTTCTTATATCAATTAATAAAGTTTTCCCTTTTGCATATTCTGTAAAAAACTTAATTTGTGCTGTTTTTCTCAGGAAGCTTTAGAAGTTTGTTCTGACTCTATCCAAGTAAGTGAGCTGGGTAACAGTTACTTTTCTAGGCCTTAAGTTCTTTGCTTTTATAAACATGTTCATGCCATAGAATGATGCATTCTATACGTGGATAAGCTTGGATTAAAAATTTTAACTCAATCACGTTATCCATTCTATGAAGAAGTTGACAGGCTTATTCATTCTTTACCATGTTGATGTGTTCTCAAATATACGATGAGCTTGGTCGGATTTCTAACCATTTTCATTTTCCCCTCTTTTAATCTTTCAATTTTACCTAGAAAGCAAGCAAACTAATTACAAAGAGATCAACACCAATGGATGGACAGCTCTTCCTTATAAAGCATCTTCTGATATTAAGGGAACAGGTTATCTTTTTTGTTCCTCTCTTATTGTCTCTTCTTCTGGTCTTTCAATTGTTAGTTAATAGGATGAGTTTTTGGCCTTACAGATAGCACCATTTGACATAGAATTTTCCGTTACACACAAAGAACTTGATTTCTCTCATGTGCTGGTAAGTTTCTCCAAGTCTAAATTACTATTTAACTTAAATGCACTACTTGATGTTTACAATATTCTCCAGCTCTTTAGCATTTTTAAGCTGAAGCTCCTTTTGAGTTTTAGAAGGTACTGGGAAGACGAATAAGAGCTATTATTCTACTTAAGATTTCTTTGATGTTTAGATGGTTAAATCTTCAGCTTTTTTCGATCTTGAACTGGTCATTCGTATTTACCTTTCTTTTACATGCTTGTTTCAAAATTCTTTTGATAGGAGCATCTGCGACGGATACTTAGAGGCCAGGCTTCATTATTTGACTGGACTAGATCAACATCATTAGCAAGGACCTTATCTCCCCGTGTTTTGGAAAGTCAAGTAGATGCCAAGAAGGTTAGCATTTTACCTGTTGATAAATTTACTTACAGTCCTCAATGAGTTGAAGTGGAATGCACCAAAGTGCATGTTGAAAATAATCTTCAATCAAACACATCAATGTTCAGGGATTAGGAGGCAAGAAATGAAATAGTTTGTGAAAGGTTACTAAAATGAACAAATGAAATTATCTTTTGTCCCTGAACTAATAAGTATTGGCAAACTATTTATGTTTTGTCCTGCAAACTCCACTGCCCCTCCCCTCTTTTCTTTCCCTTTTAGTGATTGATACTGGGAAATCTACTTTGCCACCAATAGTATAACACATGTTATATGTTCATTTATGTTCAGGAGCTGGAGAAAAGTTTAAAAGCAACTTGCGAGGAGTTTATTATGGCAGTCACTAAGCAAATTGTGGATCCTATGCTGTCATTTGTTACCAAGGTCCATCTTTTCTCTTCTTGATTGATCTTTTAACAACTTAAAATATAAGATTCTTGTAAGTGTAGATATCACTAGCTGGTAAAATAAGACATCCCTTTGACTGGAGCAGTTTAAAATGTACCTCATAACGGTTGAAATGATAGAAATTTGGGTTTGTATATGACTGTTTACTTCAGCTCGCCATGCTGAACACCTTGTTTTATATTCTTCTTTGAATCAGATCATAGCTCTGATGGTAATGGAATTTATTCTGCTTTGATGTATGACTAAGTGTCTAAGGCTTTATTTTGTTCCTGTAGGTAACAGCCGTAAAAGTTGCATTATCTTCTGGTACTCAGAATAAAAAAGTAGACTCAGTTATGGCCAAGCCACTCAAAGAACAAGCCTTTGCTACGCCAGAAAAGGTGGCTGAACTTGTGCAGAAGGTGCGTTGCAATTTTAATTCATGCTTTGCCAGCCTATTTTGAGGTTACAGTTTGCTTTGGTTTTTGAAAACTTGTCATTGTTTTTAGTTAGAAAAATGTATGCATGCACACGCACAAAGAAACATTATATAAATGTAATGCATGAATCTGTATGAATTTATACATATTGGAAAGCCTTGATGCAAAAAATTCTAGCCACGGGAATCTGGATTGTAACAATCATGAAGCAGCTCCTGGTGTGGAAGAATGGAGACAGATTCATATAACTGTTGCATCTATGTGAAAATCTCTATAGTTAAGAGTGTCAAGATATACCAAGCTCTTAGGTTTTGCTTGGTAGGGTGGAAAGAAAATTGGAAAGATGGAAAATTGAAGGGGTAGAAAACTAGAAGATGGAAAACATAGTTTTTCTTTCTATAGCTGTGCTTGGTAGGAGAGATGGAAAAATGGAAAGAAAATGCAACCTTTTGTTTTCATCTATTGCTTGGTAGAGTTGCAATTTGGAAGGAAACAAAATAAAACATTTGAAAGAAGCTTAATTTTGAACTAACATACAGATCTCTCTCATTTTCTCTCGACTTATCATTCCAGTTTGGAAGGATTGATTTTTATGCATTAGGATGGAAAATGGTATCCCTCCTATTTTCTTTCTTCTCATTTTTTTTCCCAAGCAAGTACACTTTTCCACTCCCTCCTTTCATCCTTCCACTTTTCCACCCAAACTAAGCACACCCTTACTGACAAATCAGTTTATGCTTTCAAAGTTTAGATTTACTAACTGATGATTTTTATATATATATATATAATATAACAGGTAAATTCAGCTATTCAGCAAGAACTTCCACTGGTGATAGCAAAGATGAAGCTTTATTTACAGAACCCATCGACAAGAACAATTCTTTTCAAACCAATTAAGTAAGATACCGTCCCAAATTTAAAACCATAACTCTATAATCTTTAAGCACATGGTAGACAATATTGAAGCAAGTTTCAAATAATTTGGATTATTTATTTATGCAGGACGAATATTGTGGAAGCCCATATTCAAGTTCAATCCCTTTTAAAAACCGAGTATTCTCCAGATGAAAAAAGCACCATCAACATGGTGAACATACAAGAACTGGAAGCACAACTCGACAATCTCCTCTAGGGCGCTAGCGAAGCTCATTCAAGTATTTTCCCTCAACCCAAACTCTTTTCAGTAATTTTTGGTGATATTGTGGTTCAGTCTGTTCATAAGGCTTTATTGATAGATAAAAAAAAAAAAGGTTACGTAAGGTGGTTTAATTTTCCGAACATTCATTTTGGTAAGTCCATATCTTTTTTGCCTGCCCCAAGAGCTTAAAGTTCAGTTCTTATTATCTTGGCAATGATTGTCGATCATATTTTTCATTCAAGTTAATATTTTGGGTTCATACATTTCTTTCTGGTTATTCACCCCTGGAAGTAATAAGAAAACTGGTAGCGTTATCTTTACAAATTTGAATGGTACAAAATTCTCTCCCCTCGAGTTCTCTTGCCCCTTCCTTCCATATAAGCTTTAACGTTGCTTATATTATAACCGTCTGTAACTATTTGGTCCATTCCAATTATGGGATGCTTAAAAATATTACCTTATGCAATGTCTAACTGAAAAAGAAATAAGATTGCATTTTACGTTATGTTTGTTGGGTACACATCTAAGAGCAAATGAGAATCTTCCAAGTAATTCGACTTCACTTGTATGTAGGTTTTATTAAGAATCATATACATAATTACTTATTTTGATAAATATGCACTTATAATTTTAAAAAAGTACTCTCCAAAAGATTTTTCATTATATAGTGATTGGAAATCAAGTGGGCATTGGGGAAGATTTAGCTAAACCGCTTGTTTATTTGATAAGTTGTGGAAGGTTTTCCTTGGCCGAAATTTAAGACTGTTGTCAATAATAATGAACCAATATGATCGGCAGCAAATTTTCATTTTATATCTGTTCATCAAATCAACTCTACTGTTTGCTTCCCCCCGCTTTCGTAATTAATTTTATTAGTACCGCCCTTCTCTCTCTCTCTCTCTCCCTCTCCCTCAGGAAAAAAGGCAACCGGCCGCAAATTTTCATTTTATTTCTGTTCATGTAATCAGCCCTACTGGCAACTTCCATTTACAACTAAAAGGAAAATTTTAGACTTTTTTTTTTCTTCCCTTTTTCTTTAGTACGGCCCTAATCTCGCTCTGGGTTATATGGTAATGTAAAAAATACACCTATGCTCATAAGCTAATTAAGTTTGATTTCAATAAAATTCAAATTCGATTCAGTAACTTTTAGGATATTCTTGATATTTTTGAGGCCTTAAGCGAAGTAATAAATTGTTTGGGCTCTTTTTAAAAAATATATAAAATGTAATATAATAAAATAAAAATATATATTAATAATTTCATTAAAATAATACATATTATTACATTAAGCAAATAATATATTTTCTAACAAAATTAAATTTTTTTTTTCATTCAATCTACTCCTATGTCATCAACTACAAAAACACAAAAAATCATAAAAAATGGGTTCTACGAGCATTCCGAGATGTAAAATCAATAATGATAACATTAACATCAATGTTTCCAAAAAAAATCTTTCTCAATTGATAAAATTGTTAGGACATTCAACTGTTCTTGTGACATTGACGACTTCAAGTAAGTTTTGATTAATTTTAGCTTTGAAAAACTTCTTTCATCATCACAGGGACCATTAAAAAAATTATAGGTGACTGAAATATTCGGATAGCAATTTGTAGATTTGAAAACTCAAGAATTTCAATGGTTGACATTAATTCATTCAGGAAAGTAAATTACAAGACTTTCAATTCAGAGAAAGATCATTTAAATCAACATATGATAAATCACCATGAGAAAAGGTAAAGTGAAAAGTAGCACAACATTCTCTCAATTCCTTTTCATTCAATGACTTTAACTTGTTTGAATCAAATAAAAACTCAAAAATACTTTCAAATGTTTTTAGTTGTTCAAATATGCTCTTCAAAGAAGTAATTTCTATGTCTACAATAACTAAAAAATAATCAACTCTAAATAATTCATCAGCCGACTGAATTGCTTCATCCTCTTGTTTATTCTCATCAAATTATTTTTTTAATAACACAACGCTTTGTTGGAAGGGTAGACTCTACATCCATATCAAATGCAATACTTTTAGTAATATTCATACTAAAAATAAAGCCTTCATCTCTATACTTTTCAAAATATGACAATATACTTTCTAATTGTTTTATGGTGATATCAATGCACAGACTTAGATTGCAATTTATTGCACACCATATTTATAGCAAATAAAATTTCATACCAAATTGCCATACTAAGTAAAAACTCAAAACTCACAAGTGCATTTGACCAAACTCTCCGTTTCACTTTTTAACTTTGCATTATCACAAGATTCATATAATTTCGACAAAGCCAATCTTATTTGGGGAGTTTGAAATCTAATAGCTTTAGCACTTTTAATTTGACTCTCTCAATGAGTATTAGATAAAAATTTCACAGTTAATTCAGGGACATTGTCAAGTAAAATTTTTCATCTTTTTGTAGAACCCAAAAATAATGAATATATGCATTGAACGATTCTAAAAAATGAAATAGCTCTAATGCAAGAATGTGCCATATCACTAAGAGTAAGATTTAGACTATAACAAGCACAAGACATATATAATGCTCTCGGGTTTATTTCAAGAAATTGCTTTTGAACACCTTGGTGCTTCTCTTTCATATAGAAACCATTATCATAACCCTAACCCTTACATCATCAACATTAAGATCAAGAGAATTCAAAAAATCTTGCAGTTTATTAAAAAGTCCCAGACCAGATGTATCATCCACCTTCAAAAACTCTAAAAAGTACTCCTCAAATTTTATTTTATTAGTTGACATATTCACACATCGTACTATTAGAGTAATTTGTTCTTAATTGACCAATATCAGGGGTACAATAAAGAATTATAGAAAAATATTTTGCCTTTTTAATGGTCTTAATTATAGAAATTTTAACACTATCGGCCAAAAGGGAAATCAGCTCATTTTGAATTTTATGCCCAAGATAATGATAATGAATTTCACGATTTTGAATGCGCCTAACATGATCTTGCATTATCACATCGAATTCCGCAATCATTTCAATCAGTCTTAGGAAATTACCATTGCTATTTTGGTAAAGTTTTTCATTGGATCCTCGAAAAGTCAAATTATGAGTAGCAAGACATTTCATAGCTGAAAATATTCCAAGTAAAACTTGCCTCCATCGCTCTTTCTCTTTCATAATCTGTTCTTGTAAGTTTTTATCAATTGTTTCATTTTTATCCAACCTTACTCTCATTTCATTCCAAGTATTCATATTAGTCATATGCTCAGCACTGTTTTCATGTTGTTAGAGCCTCTCACTAATGTCTCCAATCACTTAAACCCTCATTTGCTGACAAACTTTTGTTACTAATATATTTGAACAAATCACAACAAAAACAAAACACTTTGTCAACATGTTTGGAATAACCTAACCATTTTCTATCGCTAATCTCACAATTACTCAATTTCCTAGAAAAATAAGCATATGAAAAATACCTAGTATTATTATTATCGAGAGGAAAATCAAGAATCATTTCTCCTAATATAAGCCCCTTTTAAACTAAAAAGTCCCTTATTTTATTATCAAGATTAACCCAATTTCTAGGAACATAAATATCCAAAGAAGGAATTGTTTGTTTTTCATCAATGCCAATATCAGGAGGAATTGTTTGTTCTTCATTAAGACCAATATTTTTAATACTGGATACATTTGGCACATCATTAGTCTCATTTGGAGCATTAATTTCATCATTCTCATTGACATCATTATGCAAACTTTCATTTGATTGATCCAAATTTTCATTAGAAACTACTTTTTTAAAAACAAATTTATCAATAGCACATTGCTGTGATTTTTTTAACTCTTCAACACGTTTTCTCTTTTTCTTTTTTTCATTTCCAGATAAATGCTTTTTAGGTAATATTGAATATAAAAGATAAATCAGATACTCAAGTAACACAAGAAAATAAAACAATAGCACCTGATAAAAAGAATTTCAAGTTGAATATTTGCTTTCACATTTGCTTATTCCAAAAGTCAAATCGAGTCAATGAAATTTTGTAAATATAAATATAATAATAAATGACAAATAGACATGGTAATTAACAATATCCAATTATTCGTAAGGGAAATTGTGACACCCCTTACCTATATACGACGCCGGGATAGGGTACGAGGCATTACCAGAAATTTACTCAGGTAATCATGTAAAACCAGGTAATAAAATTTTGTTCCAATTTAAAACTGATCAATCTTATTCATAACGATCCTATCGTGGACCTACGAGGCCCGAAACATACATTGAAAATGGGTCGAGACTAAATTGAGAACTTAAGAAAAATATTAGAAAAATTCCTAGACCAAACCTCACACGCTCGTGTGGAGGTAATGCACACGCCCGTGTCCATAACCTGTGTTGAAATTTATGAAAAATATTTTTCATTTCGAACCTACAAGGGTTTTCACACGGCTAAGCAAACGCCCGTGTCCCTCACACGGCCTAGACACGCCCGTGTGATTGCCCGTGTCCAAAAGCCTAGACATTCTGTTTATGACATCAGCATGCATTTAGGGGCACACGGCTAAGACACATGTCCGTGCGCCAGGCCGTGCCATCCACACGGTTGAGACACACGCTCATGTCTCTACCCGTGTGTTGATTATCATGCATTTTGACTTAAAAATTTTAGGTGCAGGGGACACACGACAATACCACACGCCCATGGGGCTATCTGTGTATCACACACGACCTAGAGACACGCCCGTATATCTACCCGTGTGGACTCTTTTTAGGCTATAATTTCAAGCCAATGGTCACCCTTATCATACACTCACATATATGAACCCCAATTGTATTTAACACGACCTAAATATACTTAAGGATTATCATCAATTGTTCATTGCATGTTAACCTCATCTCATTGGTTATGTACATGCTCAATTATCCTCTTTTTGTATTGAGGATTTCTATCTCATTAGAACACATTTAGATTTGGCTCATCATTATAACTCATTGCCAATTATGGTCTAACTAGCTTCAAATGTTTTGGCCACATTCACATGTCCATTCATGATGTACCACATTCAACCACCACAAGAACATTTTTAACATGGACATGCATGGTTGGTAGGTCATAACCTACAACAAAATGAGCCATGTCTTATGGCCATGTACAAAAGGAATAAGTTTAATATTTAAACCTTTACATTGGCCAACCAAATGACAAATATAACAAAATAAACAAAAGGCTTATACATGCCATTGAACCAAAGTGAAAGTAACTATATACCAAAGTTAGACAAGATGATAGTGTTGACAATACTCCAACCGTCTTCCAATCTCTATGAGTCCTCGAGCTTTGTAAGACAGAGAAAAGAGAATGGTAAGCATTTACATGTTTAGTAAGGCCAAATGGCTGGAAAGTAAACTTACCAATTAATTGGAATACATCCATATGAGGCAATAAAACCAACAAGCATGAAATGGTTTCCCTATCACATGCACTTAGTTAACAAGTTAGTCTCATAACAATACACCATGTAATTTGGCTTAGATGAGCTCATCAGTCAATAATTTCATTTTTATATCTCATGTTAATCCCGTTGAGTTTCTTGAAAATCTCGATGGATTATCCATTTACTGTCAAGTCATGAGAGTGATCTTTTCAAGTACGCATTCTCGCGAACCTCACATCTTACGGTAAGATTACCAGTCCAGGCTAAATCCCCCATAATATAAACTCATGGAGTGATGTCGGGATTACCAGTCCAGGCTAAATCCCTTGTAGCGACAAACACCCTTAATGAGCTCGGATCTGAATTACCAGTCTAGGCTAAATTTAGACCCTAGTCGGATTACCCGTCCGGGCCAAATCCATAATGCACACATATTCTTCGGGAGGCTCGATCACTCAAGGAACCCCCGTCTGAGCTAGATCTTTTCTATATTTGAGTTCAACTGATTACCCATCCGGGCTAAATCCTTTTCTACAATACATGCATGATCTCAAGTCATTTAAGCCATGGTTTATCCATCGAATTTCCTTTTTAACTTCAACCGGAACATTTATCATTATCATTAACACATTTCATGGATTTTCATGCCATCAATAAATACAATTATCATACATTCATAAAACATGCATTTAGGCATATTATGAGTTTATTTTAAGTTATTCGAACTTACCTGGTACTCGTTTCGGTTTCGCATTTCGGTTATTTTGAAACCTTTCATTTTTCTCGATCGACCTCCGAATTTGTTCTTCGGGGTCTATAACAATAAAAATGAATTATAAAAACCTCACATTATTCTTTTCGAGCCTAAATCTGACCCCCGGACCAAATGATCGTTTTGCCCCTAACGTTTTACATTATTTACGATTTAGTCCCTAGGCTTATATAATGAAATACATGAAATTCCTTAGTTACCCAAGCCTAGCCGAATGTACTACGAACTCATACTAGCCCATATTTTCCTCTATTTCACATTTCTACCACATTTTGTTCCTTTTGCAAAAAGATGTTTAACACACATCCAACTTTTATATTCCTCCATAATTTATCAAATAATAAACATGTCACACATGGGTCACTTTACATACATGAATCCTAACTCAAAATATGGGTAGAAATGGAGAGAGTAAGCTACCGGGATTTTAAAAATATGAAGAACATTAAAAACGGGGCTAGGGAGGACTTCCTATTGAGCTTGAAAATGATGAAAACCCTAACTAAGGAGGGCTTGATAATTTTGGCTGAAAGAGGGAGAAGAATGGCTAATTTTTGCCTTTATTTTCCCTTTTTATTTCATTTATTACCAAATAACCAAAATGCCCTTCCTTACTAAGCTTCTAAAATTTTTCACGCATGCCCATTTTTGTCCAGAAACTTAAAAATTTGGAAAATTGCTCTTCAAGACCTTCTAATTAATAATATAAAGCAATTTCATGCAAATTGCTTCTAGAATTCAAGTTTTGCAATTTATTCAATTTGGTCCTTATTTTCCAATTGGACACCTTACTCATAGAATTTCTTTATGAAAGTCTAACACATGTATATTTTCATATTATAGACCTCATAATAATCATAAAATAAATATTTTGACGTCGGATTTGTGGTTTCGAAACCACTATTCTGAGTAGGCCCTATTTTGGGATGTTATATTTCTCCCCCCTTAGGGACTTTTGTCCTCGAAAGCCTTACCAGTAAACAAGTTCGGATATTGGCTTTTCATGGTTTCTTCTGGCTCCCATGTAGCCTCTTCCACACCATGTCGATGCCATAAAACTTTTATCAAGGCTACATCTTTATTTTTTAGTTGTTTAACCTCACGAGCCAAAATCTTGACCGGTTCTTCACTATAGGTCATGTCCGGTCTAATTTTAATCTCCATCGGTGAAGTCACATTAGAGGGGTCTGATAGATATCGCCTTAACATAGATATATGGAACACATCATGAATCTTTTCTAGTTCTGGAGGCAATGCTAAGCGATAGGCTAATGGTCCAACTCTTTCAGTGATCTCGTATGGTCCGATAAATCGCGGACTCAGTTTGCCTTTCCGACCAAATATCAATACCTTTTTCCATAGAGATACTTTTAAGAATACTCTATCTCCAACTTGAAATTTGATTTCTTTTCTTTTCAGATCAGCATATGACTTTTGCTTATCCGATGCCGCTTTTAAACAGTCACGTATCACCTTAACCTTTTCTTCAGTTTCCTTGATCAGATCAACTCCGTGAATTTGACTCTCTTTGAGTTCTGTCCAATACAATGGAGTTTGACATTTTCTGCCATACAAGGCTTCATAAGGTGCCATCTTCAAACTTGTTTGATAATTGTTGTTGTAGGCGAATTCTACCAATGACAAGTATTTTTCCCAGCTGCCTTGAAATTTAAGGATGCAACATCGCAACATATCCTCAAGAATCTGAATCATCCGCTCAGATTGACCATCAGTCTGCAGGTGAAAAGCTGTACTAAAACTCAACCTAGTAACTAAGGTTTCTTGTAGCTTCTTCCAAAATCTCGAAGTGAATCTCGGGTCTCTGTCTAAAATTATCGATAGCGGTACCCTGTGTAATCTCACAATCTCAGATATATACAAGTTGGCCAACTTATCAAGTGAATAATCTGTCCTTATTAGGATAAAATAAACCGACTTCGTCAACTTATCCACCACAACACATATAACATCTTTCTTTTTCGGGGTCAATGGTAATCTTGTCACGAAGTCCATAAAAAAATTGTTCCACTTCCATTCGGGGACCCTCACAGGCTGTAACAGACCTGAAGGCACTTGATGTTTAGTTTAACTTGCTAACATATTAAGCATTTTGATACAAATTCGGAGACGTCTCTTTTCATACCGTTCCATCAGTACATTTTCTTGAAATTATTGTACATTTTGGTACTTCCAAAATGAATAGACAAACGGCTATCATGTGCCTCTTGCAAAATCCTCCGAATAATTTCATCGTTCCTTGGTACACATGCCTTGTCTCTAAACATCAAACATCCATCAGGACCGATCTGAAAATCTGATTCAATGCCCAACTCACATTGAGTTCGTTTAGCTTGCAGGTCACTATTATTAGTTTGAGCATCATAAATCTCCTGAAGAAAGGTCGGCCTAGCCCTTAACTCTGTCAAGACCTGATCATCATCAAACAACGCCAATCGAGTGTTCATGGCCCTCAATGTAAATAAATATTTTCTGCTTAACGCGTCGGCGACCACATTCGCCTTTCCCGGGTGATAATCGATGATCAGTTTGTAATCTTTAATTAATTCTAACCATCTCCACTGTCTTAGATTCAATTCTTTTTGAGTCATCAAATACTTTAAACTCTTGTGGTCTGTGAATATACGATAAGTCTCACCATATAAATAATGCCTCCAAGTTTCCAAGGCAAAAACAATGGTGGCAAGCTCTAAGTCGTGCGTTGGATAATTCTTCTCGTGTGGCTTTAACTACCGTGAAGTATAGGCTATCACTTTACCATCTTGCATAAGCACACAACCCAGTCCATTTAAGGACGCATTACTGTAGACCACAAACTCTTTTCTTGACTCGGGTAATACTAGAATTGGAGCTTCAGTCAGCAATGTTTTCAACTTCTCCAAACTCTGTTGACACTTTTCTGTCCATTCAAACTTAACGTCTTTCTGTAGTAATCTCGTCATTGGAGTCGCTATCATGGAAAATCCTTTCACAAATCTTCGGTAGTAACCGACTAAGCCTAAAAAACTTCTAACCTCAGTTACATTTTTACGTGTTTTCCATTCAATGATGGCAGAAATCTTGCTTGGATCAACTCGGATGCCTTCACTCGAAACAATATGACCTAAAAACCCTACTTTATGGAGCCAAAACTCACTCTTGCTAAACTTAGCATACAATTGTTTATCCCGTAAGGTCTGCAACACAGCTTTTAGATGTTTTGCATACTCTGTCTCATTCTTGGAATAAATCAAAATGTCGTCAATAAACACAACGACGAACTTGTCCAAGTATGGCCGAAATATCCTATTCATTAGGTTCATAAATACGGCCGGTGCATTCGTTAACCCAAATAACATAACAAGAAATTCATAGTGTCCATATCTCATTCTGAAAGTTGTCTTAGGCACGTTTGATTCCTTAACTCGCAACTGATAGTAGCAAGATCTCAGGTCTATCTTAGAGAATATAGTGGCTCCTCTCAACTGGTCGAACAAATCATCGATCCTTGGCAAAAGGATACTTATTCTTGATAGTTACCTTGTTCAGCTGCCGATAATCTATACATAGCCTCATTGAACCATCTTTCTTTTTTACAAATAATACGGGAGCACCCCAAGACGAAAAACTCGGCCTTGCAAAACCTTTATCCGTCAATTCTTGCAACTGTGCTTTTAACTCTTTCAGCTTAGTTGGTGTCATCCTATACGGAGCAATAGAAATAAGAGCTGTTCCTGGCACCAGTTCAATACCAAACTCTATCCCTCTATCAGGAGGTAATCCGAGTAATTTCTCTGGGAACACGTCTGAATATTCACATACTATTTGTACAGACTCAACCTTCAACTCTGTATCCTTAGTGTTCAGTACAAAAGCAAGGTAGGCTTCGTACCCTTTTCTCACATATCTTTGAGCCATCATTGATGTAATTACAATTGACGGTGTACTCAATTCTCTTGAATCAACCCCTAGAATCTCATCATCCGAGCACTTCAATTCAATATACTTGCTACCACAATTTACAATTACATCATGCAGGGTTAATCAATCTATGCCAAAATTACATCAAACTCATCAAATGGAAACAACATAAGGTTAGCCGAAAAGCATTGACCCTGAATCGTCAAAGGACAATTCTTACAGGCTTTATCAAACAGGACTGACTTGCCTAATGGGTTCGACACTCTGATAATAAATTATGTAGGTTCAATGGATATGTTCATACTAGACACTAATCTCATGCAAATGTATAAATGCGTCGATCTCGGATCAATTAAGGCAACAACGCAAGTATTAAAAAGAGAAAAGGTATCGATGATGACGTCAGGAGCAGAGGCTTCCTCTCGAGCGCGTATTGCATACATTTTTGTCGGGGCTCGAGCCTCTGATTTTGCAGTGTCTTTGGCCGCAACTCGACTGCCACTAGCACTTCCAGGATATCTCAGAGGTCTACCTCGTGGAATAAGAGTACTCGACTTTAGGGCTAATTCCATCTCTTTATCGGTCCGCTCTGGGCAGTCTCTGAGGAAGTGGTCAAGAGAACCACATCTGTAGCATGCACCACTCTTCATTCGGCATTCTCCGAAGTGAAATTTATTGCAGCTTTTGCATTTCGGTGTTTGGTTATCTACACTCCCCACACTAGTCACTATCGGGGTTGTAGACTTCTGGTTGCGCCATTTGGAGCTTTTTGCTCTACCCGAATATCCTACCGATGAAGTGGAGCATTCATGTTGGCTCATCGATTTCTTTGCGAAAAATGAGAGCGCCCTACTGCTGGATCTCTTGCTCGAAACTCGAGCTTCTCTCTTAGCTTGCTTTCTTTCATTATAGCTCCTTGGCCTTCTTGGCCCAATCAGCTAGTGTAGCAAACTCTCGTATCTCAAGGATCCCAATTAATAGCTTGATTTCCTCATTCAGACCTTCCTCGAAGCGTTTACACATTTCTGACTTTGTTTGAACCCATTCAGTCGCATACTGAATTAGCCTTACAAACTCCTTTTCGTATTTCGCTACAATCTTATTTCCTTGTTTGAGTTCCAAGAACTTCTTTCGCTTCGAGTCTAAGAACCTTTAACTTGTAATACCTCCTAAATTTTTACAGGAAGATATTATCCTTGATATAGTAAATAAGGAAATAAAGTGACAAAAAGGGAAATTTTGAGTTATGTCAATATTGGGAAGTATATTATGATATATTAATTAAAGAAATGACTAAATTGTAAAAGTGAGAAGTTTTGTTGCACAAGAGTAAATACTCAAAATTTGAGGGGTTAAAGTGTAAATATGAAAAAGTTGAAGGACCAATAGTGTAAATATTTTAAGGGTTGGATGATATAGAAACTAAGGAAAATGGATGAATTAGGACCAAATTGAATAGGTGAAGAACTATGAGGGACTAAATTACAATTTTACCAAATTAAATGATGACTTAAGGATGGAATTTTAAAAGATAATAAAGAGCAAAATGGTCAATTGGAAGAGGGAAAAATCTAGAAAGTAATGATGATGTTGATGATATTTTATAATTATTTAATTAGATAAATATTATTTTAATGAGATATTTTATTATTTTATTATTATTTATTTAGTATAAAAGGAAGGAAAGATGAAGAATTTTCATCATATTTCCCATGCAGTAACGTGAGAGGAAGAGAGAAAGAAAGAAAGTTCTACTTTCTTTACAATTTGGTCCTTCTACCAAAAAGTCACCATTTTTACCCAAAAATCAAAAGAATTTTCATAGCTACCAAGAGAGAAAAATGTTAAGGAGACTATGAGAAGTTAGAATATCAAGTTGGATTCAAGAAGTGGAAGCTGAAGAAGAGAGAAAATCAAGATGAAGATTGAAATCAATAGAACAAGGTAAGAATATCATGATTTCAATATATTTTTAAGTTTGATATTATTGAAAAAGTATGAGATTGATGTTAATGTAGAGTTTCCTTACATATGGTCCTATGTTCTTGATATGTTACGGAAGAGAAAATAAGAGAAAGTGATAAGAAATAGTGTAGAGAAAGAAAATAAGGGTGTTATAAACATTGTAATTAATATCTTGCACTAAAACAGTTTTGGGCAGCAATGAAGTTAATTTTTATTGTGGAAATCACCAAAAATTGTAGAAATCGAATTAGAAGTTGAATAAAATATTAAATTAATTTTTATTGAGTATAGTTTTTCATTGAAGAAATGTGAAAGCAATGAAATTGTAAATTGTGAGATATAACAAATTTAGTTAGACAAGGTCAGAATGATTTCGGGTTCCTCTGTTCTGACTTTGGAAAATCATAAAAAATTTAAGAAAAATAATTAGGGGCTTAAATTTATATTATTAGAATTCTGAATGAGTTTATTTTCAAGAGAAATAAACGGTAACATCAACATTATTTGAATTCTGTACAAGGAGAATTAATTTTTAGTGAAGAAGGGTTGGAACTGTCAGACAACAGAATAGGGGTGAATTTAAAGAATAAACTGTACTTATTGGCTAAATAAAAAATTCTAAAAATTTTATGGTAAGAAGATATGTGAGTCTAGTTTCAGGAAAAATTAGCGGATCTAAATTTGGAGTCCTGTAGCTCAAGATAAAAATAATTTAGTGACTATGACACAGATGGATAGCTTTGAATAAATTTATAAGTAAATAGTGAAATCATAGATAATGTTACTTATAAGAATGTTATATACATTAAAGATGTGGAATTGAGAGGAGGAGGAGGAGGAAAATAAATATATGAATTTTCAGCTAGCAAGGGTTTACATTTAAAATGGATAATTTGTAAGTTTTAGACTCAATGACTAAATTGAATAAAAGAAGAACTGTAGGGGCAATTTTGTAAAAATGTCAAAAATGACCAAAATGAAGGAAATGGATTGTTTTATTGATTAAATTAATAAATTGAATGAAATTATTAATTTGGATCAAGATTGGGTGAAAATCGAAGAAAATGAAAAATTTACCAAAATGCTCCTAAATCTTAATATTTCTGCAATTTCGTCAGGTAAGTTCGTGTAACTTGAATTACATTCTTAAATGCTTGAAATGTATGTTATTGATGTGAATATAATTTGAATGATCATTTTATGAAAATTGATAAAACATTGATATATTTGATAAAAAGGGGAAGAAATCCCGGTTGAATGAAAGGAAAATTTGATGGATCTCTGAAAAGGAATTGACGGTAAAAAGGATCTATCCTAGATGGGTGATCCTATCCTGATATAGCCCTGTCGAAGAATATGTGGAAAATGGATTTATCCTGGACGGATAATCCGAACTAGGGTCTGAATTTAGCCTGGACGGGTAATTTAGATCCAAGCTCATTAGTGTAATTGTCGTTGCAGGGGATTTAGCCTAGACTGGTAATCCCGACAATACTCTATGAGTTTATAGTACAGGGGATTTAGCCTGGACTGGTAATCCCGCTGTAAGGATGAGGTTCGCAGGAGTGTGCTTTTTGAAATGAAATGTGTAAGACCATAGTTGAAAGATACCATGGCAACATGATATGAAATGTGTAAGACCATGATTAAAAGATACCATGGCAACGGGACATGAAATGAACAAGACCATGGTTGAAAGATACCATGGAAACATGACAGGAAATGAATAAGACCATGGTTGAAAGATACCATGGCAACGTGACATGAAATGAACAAGACCATGGTTGAAAGATACCATGGTAACATGACAGGAAATGAGTAAGACCATAGTTGAAAGACACTATGGCATCATGTCAAAGATAAATAAGACCGTGGATGGGAGACGCTATGACATCTGTTGAACAATTGATATTCAGGTAATATGTATCAGATGACGAATGGTTATATGAAATGGTTGTTGAAATATTTACAAGAACTGGTCATATGGAAATATATGTATAAAATAGTTGTATGAAATAATTATGAAGATAGATAAACGAAATAAGTATAAGTACATGGAATATAATTTATGTTAAGTTTGATATAAACTATTACTGGAATAAATATACATAAAATATATGGAAATGATGGAGCATGAAATATTGATATAATGAAATGAATGATATATACTTATGAAGAAACGGTAAGAGAATGATATGTTTCATGACATGTACAAATATGATTATCTTTGATATGTTGATACAAGGAAATTATGTAAGTAAAGCCAATTATTAAACTCAAGTGTGACATGTCGAGAAAATAAGTATATCAATGTTGAATTTATATGAAATACGTATTAGTATACTAACAATGTTGTTGTTTGATGCTCAAACAAGTGCCAAGCTATTGATTGAATGGTAATATATTTATTTATATGATGCATTGAATTGGTAAGTATTCAATTGAAATTTTTTAAGTGATCTACAAATTCTAGTAATGCTTAGGGGTGTTACATGACTGATGTGTTTCTTCTTAAACTCTGCTTGGAAAAATTCCCAAGTGATGTTTTCCATTGGCACCACCGAAGATATAGTCTTTCACCAATGGTATGCAGTATCCTTTAGAAGAGATACAACACATTTTAAACACTCCTCAGGTGTACACGGTAACTCGTCCAATATTCGTGTACTGTTCTCGAGCCAGAACTCGGCTTGTTCAGTATCATCATCAATCTTGGCTCTAAATTCTTCAGCCCCATACTTTCTAAGCTTGTCCACTAGGGCTTTACCAGTTCTTACAGATGCCATACCTCGTGGCACTTCCTCATCAGGTCGGTTAGGGGGCGGGGGAGGTCGTGGTATATTGGGGTGGTTTCTCAAATAATTCCCAAACCACTCATCCATCATGTCAAAGAAGGCGGATCTGGCCTCTTCCCGGCCTTCAGACATATGCCTTCTGCTATTGCTAGAAACAGCTCATTGTACGGAAGCTGGAGCATGAATCTCGGCACCCTCGGACTCATCTTGTGCTTGATTGGAAGACATTTACTATATTCAAAGAAAATTAACCAGTTAGGAGATGTCACACTATCAACGTTCGTATAATGGCATGTATAGAGAAACTCAATACTCTCCACGGTAGTCCTAGAACTGACTAAACCGTAGCACTGATACCACTAAATGTGACACCCCTTACCCGTATCCGACACCCCTTACCCCTTACGAGTGTGTGTCTTAGCCGTGTGTGATACATGGTAAAGTACACGGCCGTGTGTCCCCTGGTGTTGAAATGGAATGAAAGTTAGTATGCACCACACGGGTCACACACGGGCATGTGATCAGCTGTGTGGTACAAGTCAGTATACCCCCTATATGGTACACGGCCTAGCACACGGGCGTGTGGCTTGACCGTGTTGATAAGTCAGTATACCCTACAGTTTTTGGCACGGCTTGATACACGGGTGTGTGTGGTCATTTTGAAGGGCGCACGGGCTAAACACACGAGCATGTGATTGGCCGTGTGACCCTAGTCAGTATCCTCTCCAGTTTTCACATGGCCTGGCACACGGGTGTATCCTCGGCCATGTGACACAAGTCAGTATGTATACCCCATTTTCACACGGTCTAAGACACGGGCGTGTCTACTAGCTGTGTGAGCACACGGCCCGTTCACACGGGCGTGTGACACTTGAAATGTTGAAATTTTTTTCTAAGTTTCCAAATTTTCATAAGTTACCGATTTAGTCCCGAATGCATGATTTAAACTGTGTATGCTCGATTTAAGTACATATTGAATGTGAATGAAGATATTTATTGAAATGAGATGATTTTTGATAAATGATTGTTCTGAACTGAGTTAAAAGTCCGGTAATGCCTCTTAACTTATTCCGGCGACGGTTATGGGTTAGGGGTGTTACATATTTTGATGTGTTTAGGTGATGAATGACATGTTTAGTTGATTTATTTTGGTGTACAAGTAATGGTTTTCAAGTTTAAAGATTGCCTATTAGGGTTAGTTGAGTATTTGGTGATGTATTTGAATTTAAATGTATTGTTTTCTTGTTGAACGATAGAGCTAACAGATACAAGTACCTTTACTGCATGTTTTTTTGCTCATTTATTCTCTGTTCTTCTTTGAAATATCACCAACACTTTGCTACAACAAAGCGAGTCCTCCTTCGCTCTACTTTGGTGGTGCCTTGTAACACTCCTAACCCGTATTCGTTGCTGAAATAGGGTTATGGAGTATTACTGTACAAACAGAACATTAAAACATTTATTTCATACATCATTGCAAACATAATCTAATTACAGTCAGTTACATTCATAACATCCTTAAATCGAGCCCTCGAGGCCCTTGAAATACCTTAGGAACAATTCAGGACCAAATTGGAAACAATCAGAAAGTATAAGAAAAAGTTAGAAAAATTGGACTACAGGGGTCACACAGTCGTCTGACTACGCCCTCTACCTCACACGGCTGAGACACACACCCGTGTCTTAGGCCATGTAACAATTAAAATAGGGACACACAGCCATGTCCTACCCCGTGTCCTCACTCGTGTAACTCTCTGGGTTGGATCACATGGCCAAGTCATACGCACGTGTGCCAGGCCGTGAATTTCTCTAAATAGCCCCACATGCCCGTGTGTCAGGCCGTGTACTAGGTCGTGTAACATCTTGACTTGCATGCATTAAAACCTACAGGGGACACACGGCTGTATCGCTAGGCCATGTGTCACACATAGTTGAGTGACACGCCTGTGTCTCTGGCTGTATGGACATGAATTTGCCCCAAAACAAGCCATTTCCAACCTCAAATTATGCAATCTCCTAAAGGCCTTTGGTACACAATATCAAAGCATCAAAACATGACCAAAACCTACATGAAATGACCAATTAAATAGTCCAAGATCATTCAACCAATATGCCGTACAAAACATACCATAATCTTACCATATTCAAACTATCTCAAAACATACCATATAAACCCTTCCAAACATGGAACATGAAATAGGACAATGACACAAATCATCAAGGCATCAAAGTACCAAAACAAGATAACATTTACAACTTTTACAAGTCGATTCACCAACTAAACATTCATTATTATGACATTATAATTCAACCTATACATGCCAATATAACCTTGATTAAAATATCAAAAACTACCGATATTTATGCTGGATAGTGTGATAGATCTCCGGTGAGCTTCAAAACCAATCGAACTTCTGATTATCTATAAAACATAGGAAAGAAAACTATGTAAGCACATAATGCTTAGTAAGTTTGTAAAACATGAAATATAACTTACCATTTCCTCTAAATAACATGAGTATAAGCATAATGTAATCTAACCACAAGCTTGGCACAAGCCTAAGCACCATCACCTACACAAGTTAGTGCATTCAAACATATTTCACTTGAATTAAAAATAAGGTAAGCCATTTGTACATAAACATACTTCATTTGACTTCATCATTTCCTTTCCATGAATACATCATATAGTTCATTAGAACACTTACCATTCCTTTCCTTTTCATGCTCGTTGAACCACCTAGAATATTATTGGATACTCGAGAAAGCTCATACGAAGTGTGCTTAAACATATAATCGTAACATTTCCTTTACATCGTTGCTCACACGAGCTGTGAAATAGGCTTTCTTATATAAGCTGTGAAATGGGCTTGCTCACATGAGCTATGGGTTGGAATGTAAGCTACACGATGCTGCTCACATGAGCTGTGGAGTAGTCGCAAATAATGCAGGACCTTAGCCATCTGTAGGACATTCAAGACCAGCATCCGAAATATGAAATCCTTAATGACATGTCACTTGTATCCTACGAATTCTTAAGGTTCAACCGGGACTCGATAATCGTTAGGGCATTGTTGGATATTCATCATTCAATTTCATGACAACTAACATATTAAAATAAAATTGAAAATAACATTAAAATGATATTTATTCATACGAACTTACCTTGACGACAAGGGCGTAAAAATAAGATCGACTAATCCGAGGCTTTAACTTTTCCTCGATCTAGATCCGTACATGGTCTATCTTGATCTAAATAGACAAATTTACTCCATTTAATACTTCTATTATTCAATTCTGTCCATATTTCTTTTTTTTTAAAATTACTATTTTGCCCCTAACATTTTAACTTTTCACAATTTAGTCTTTAAGCTCATAAATTGAAGCCTAAACATTTTCATCCTTTTCTAAAGCTAGCCAATTTTTCTAGGGACCTATATCAATCTATAAAATTCATCATTTCACAAATTTACCATGGAATTTTACTAATTTTACAAATAAGTCCCTAAATGATAATTTCATCCAAAATCACTTTACAAAAATAGTTTATTTATTAACAAGGACTTATAATCTATCATTAAACATCAATAATCATGCAAGAACATTCATAGCAAAACCCTATATCTTTAACAGTTTTACAAATTGATCCCCGAGCAAGCTAGGTTAAACTACAACGATCCCGAAAACATAAAAATTATTAAAAAGGGGACAAAATTACACTTACATGCAATGGGAGAGCTTGGACGAATATCAACCCCTTTCTTATGGTGATTTTTGGTTAGGTTTTGAAAATGAAGAAGATGATACCATCTTTTCATTTACTTTTTTTTATGTTTTAATTACCATTTTACCATTTTTGCCCTTTAAAAACATTAATAATTTCAATAAAACCTTGCTATAAACATCCAATAGCTACATAAATGGTATAATTACCATCTAAGTCATCTCATGTTAAAGTTTCATAGGCATTTGACACCTTTAACTAATAGAACTCTACTTTTGTACGTTTTACGATTTAGTCCTTTTCACTTAATTAAGCATGCAAACGTCAAAATTTCTTAACGAAATTTTAATATGACCTTACAAAAATCCCATAGAAATTAAAATAATAAAATAATAATTTACTCGTAGGATTTGTGGTCCGAAACCACTATTTTGATTTCATTGAAAACGGACTGTTACATGCCTGATGTGGTAGGTATTGCAAGCATAACTACAATAACTTGAACATCCTTCTCTGAGGCAACAAGTTTAACTTCATTCTTTGAGGGATTGTGATTAGGGTTTCCAAGGGCATCAAATTCCTCGACTTTATCTTCTACAACTTTCTTAGGAACAATTTTAGGCTCAACAACATTGTAGTAAAAACATATGTGGTAGAGTTAATATTGGCAGCAACATTAACCAGGGTTTTATCAATGGTTGAAATAATATTACCTTGACTGGTGAAGGTATTAATCAGGACATCAATCTTTTCCTTTGGTATTGGAAAGTGCTCAGGCATAAATGGATTGATCAACAATGTATTCATTTCAGCAATGTTGAATCTCCATAGAAGCAACATACATGGTGCTGAGATTGACACATTGTTGAGCAATCACTTCTTTGTCATCTTAGTGGTTATCACCGTTGTAATGTCATCTACAATTCCACAGTTTGATGGATGATGTTGAGGACTTTTCTTCTTCTAAATCAAAGTCCATTGAGCTAAACATTTTTGGCTTAAGCTTTTGGTATATATATATATATATATTTGTTTTGGCTTGAGCTAACAATGCAGTAGCATAATAGCATTAGACTTTGTTTAGAGAAAGTTTGTGGTGCTTTGGTCTAAAGTAGTAGACTTGCATAATCTTGAATTCTTGTTGAAAACTTTATCTAGGTATTAAGAGTTATATTTCTCGTCATTGAATTTGTCCTATCATTTTATTTTGAAATTTTAGACTCATATTGGGCCCCCAAGTATCGGTCGCGCTCATAACCTTAACTCTAGTATACAATTCATGAAATGCATAATTTGAAGAAGAAATGAATTGTTTTCTACATGTACTTTTTAATTTGGTTCTAGTTGAAATTTGTCAAAAACTTAGGACATAGTTTTTGAATTTGTAGGATGTCAAATATGAAGTTCTAGTATTTACTTGCTTCGCCTCGATATTTTAAAATTACTATATTTTTTTAAACCAAGGCAAGATCAAGAAAGAGTGAGAAGAAAGGAGGTGCTGGTGGTGAAATTGGTTGGAGAAGGTGCAGAGGTTGATGAGGCAATAAGTGGCAGTTGTAATGGGAGAAAATTAAGAGTTAACTTTAGGTTTTTCTTGAAATATGAAAAGAGAAAATAAAATAAAATCACTATATTACATATTTAACTTTTTTTTTTCTTATTTTGATACCATAATGAAAAATAAACTTCAAAATATTTAAGTGAGATATCTACATATTATTATTTCATATCTATATGTAAAATATCCATTGAAATTATTAAAATAAAAACTAAATATCAAATAAGATGGAGTAAGGCCGCAATGCATGTATCTACTATCCAAGAAAGTATTAGTAATTTCCAAATTTTAACATCTAAAATGAAATAGGACTAACATACCAACAATAAAATAAAACGATAATAAATTTAGCAATATTTCTCACACTTCACCAATCACCATATTTAATTACTACCCAAGTTGCTATCACGTGAATCACGATAATTTGTCCCTGATTCCGTTGTCTCTTAATGCTAAAATCTTCGAAAACCATTATTTCAACATTTATTGGGCAGGGGGCACAGAGCCAAATGAAAGCCAGTAAGAACAGCTTGTTGACCCTGTAATATCAGCCTTGGCGGGCTTTGTAGTCAATAAAAGGTTGTGGGGACTTATGAAGCATGGAAAGTGAGGGTTATGTTGCCTGTTGGTTTAGAAATACGATGGGTGGCAACAGATCATGTTGCGTTGCGTTGCGTACATTTGGGTGTAGAAGGACAGCCCCCTAGACTTCAAAACTCCGATATGTCTGTCCAACACCACTTGTTACACCAAAACAAAAACTATGAACAGAGGAAAAGATCTCCACTTCAGACCTTGCCTCCAAAAATCAACTACTTTACCCACCTTTTATATTTCCTTGTCTGCAATTCTCATTTCACCTTAGTCAAACAAATCATCCCACCGACACCCATACTTCTGTTGATATTTTAAAAGACTGAAAAGAGTGTTACCCTGCTCTCAAATTTTAAATTAATCCTAAATTTTCAAATTAAAATAACATTTTTATCAACTCTTTTTATTAATCTATCTAATTTGGTTTTTAGGTTTGAAACCTATTATGCGTAATTATATGTTTAGTTCTTTAAGTCCCATCATGGATGAAAATTTTAGTCTAAATAATCCTAGTTTGTTAGCTCTAGTTTGAATTGTATTAATTATTGGTCTGTTCATGCTGTAATAATTTGATTCTATTTGATAATTATTTAAATTTGTATTTGTAATTATACTGTATTTGTTACACTTAAAAAAATGTCTACTTTGAATGTGTTATTAAATATTTTTAAACATGTCAACTTCAAAGCTAATGATTGGACCAACAAAAAAAATCTAATTGGAATGATATTTTAGTTTGAGTTGTTAGTGTCAATTACATAGGCCAAATGCAACTCTAGTTGCAAATTGGTTTGCATCTGATTGCACAATTTAATTTGGTATATCTGATTGTCATCTTTTGAACAAAACTGTTGGGACTTCTTAAGACAAGACTTGCTTTAGTTTTATATACAAGATTGAGAAAGCACTTATTTTAGTGTAGAAGTGTTGTAAGCTGTTATTATTATTCAATTTGTAATTAAGCTTGTCAAGGTAGAAAGCGTAAATGGGGGTGGGATAGGTTTAAATTGTATATAGAAATGATAAGATAATATGAGTTTTTAAAAGATTATGAAATTGATGTACAATATAACCAAATCGCCATTAACAGTTATGCTTCAAAGTTTGCACTTTGTTTTTGTTACAGTTAGGAAGTAAAATAGAAATTGAAGTTTGGAAAGAGTGGAGATCCATGTGGGGTCTGACCTGTAAAGTAAAAGTTCCCTTATCTACATTACCTTTCACGACTGCAGTGTTAGAAATACCAAATAGGGAAGTTATATTTTGTCAAATCCCATCATCATATGGGAAAGCAGTAGAATCCAGCCAAGCTTCACCGGTAATTAACTCCGAAACACTGAAGTTATAAGCAACATCATATTCCATTGCGTGATATCCAGGCCAAGTGACTCGGCTATCCGTCCCTGAACCTGGCCCATAATTATCGTACTCTCCATAATAAAGTGTGTCTAAGCCTTCATCGTTGGACCACTTAGTCCATCCACTAGGATTTATAAAATCATCAATATATGATTCAATATAAACTGTTGTGGAATACATCCTCCATGGCCTCCCTAGGTAGCTTTTGAAGCGGCTTGAATTCCCATACAGTTCAACCGTGGCGATAATCGAACAGTTTTGGATCGAAATCCCGGTGGTCTCGTCCAGGGAGTCTCGAGATTGTGCTGTAATTACTGTGAACTGACCGGGCATTGGCATTCGAGTGATTATGTTACATGCTTGGAAAACAACAGCTGCGTTCCCGAAGATGTAATCTATGGTGCCTGATATGTCGCATTCACGGTAAAATTGTCGAAAAGAGTGGACGTATAATGTGTCCTGGAAACCATTGATGGAACACCTATATAATGCGGTGAAATCTGCGTTTACTCTTAATGCAACTGCTTGGTGCTTCTCAGGGCCTGCACTGTTGTCGATTGTTATATCCCGAGCCAAAAAGCCTTCGCCAGATACCGCTGCAATGATAACACAATAAGTTTAATCTTAATGTTGAACATAATTTCAGGCAGATATACCTCTAAATTCTATTTCAATTTTAATCCAATTAGACTTGATTATATAAAATTACCGATCCAAATCAAACTCAAAACTTAAGGAGAGAACAATTGATTAAACCAAAAAATTGACTTAACTAACTAATCTCATATTTTAACTAATCAACCGAGTTAGATTTTAATTGATCAAATTGAACCAATTTAACATTAGTCGAGTTAAGTTGAGGTTTTGGTTAAAAGTTTATTTATTTGTTTATTACATTTTATAAATGTATTTAAAAATAAAAATTATATATTTGAAATTGGTTTAGTTACCAAAATTTATAATCTACAACTGATGGAGCGCTTATAAAACAAGCTTAACCATTATAGCTGATTTTACTGAACAGAACTGACTTGATCAAAAACTATGTATAAAGTGGGTTTCCTTGTAAAAATGTCTTGAACTAGAAATAGAAAATTTTAAGAACCAAGTTATTGAGATTACCAACAGTTGCAGATCTGAAAGTGGTCCAGCCATCACGTACGCTTCGGTTTCCAGTAATGAAGGTGACATCATTTCCATCTCCGAGAAGAACAATGTTGGTTTTATAGCTTGGGATTTCAACATTTTCTTCATAAACCCCTTCCCTAACATAGATTATGATTCTGTCATAACTATTGTTGGGAGCAAAGTTTATAGCATCATTTATGGTACTGAAATTCCCTGTTCCATCAGCAGCTACAGTGAGCACGTCACTCGGATCGTATTCATCGTCGCTGCTCTGCAAAATCCGGCGAGCTCTCCGTCCCAACCAGCTCGGAAACCCCAACAGGCGACGATTTCTATGGCCTTTTTTGCCACCACCCGATTTGGGAATCATTGAAAGGGAGTTACTCACGTGCTTGTAAGTACTCGTCAATGATTTCACCAAAACAGGTTTCAAAGTCCCAGAAGCCGAATCCAATCCTTCTAGACATGTGTTCTTGTTTGTGAGAGCTGCACTTAGATAAGATCTTGCATCACCTAGCTTCTTCGAATCACCTGATTGAATTCTTGATACTGATTTTTTCAAGGAAGATAGTGTGATTTCATGTAGTTCCTTGCAATCTTGCATTGTCCCTCTCTGTGTTTCAACAATTTTTGCATTTCCGCCATTGAAGAACAGGTTTGTGAGCTTTCCAGCTTCAGATAATGCAGAGTTGAGTGATTGAATGAGGTAGTTTATTATGCTAGGACTGATATTGATTGAAACGGAAAGTTTCAGTGAATCGAAACAAGCATCTGGATATGGAGTTGATTGGCAAAAATTTCGTATGGAAGAGAGATTAGAGCTTAGGGAAGTAGTTGAAATAGAGTTCAGAGCTAAAGCAGAAGATAAGAAAAGGGTGAAATGGAGGATGATAGAGAGTTTGGAAATGGTGGAAGCCATTGAAAGGTGATGCCGGAGAAGGTGAAAAGATATTTGTTTATTTTATAGGCGCCTCGAGAGATGAGACAGGTCTAATGGCTTTCCCCATAATTATTAAGTGAAATTGTTGAGACTTGAGACCGAGAGACAATTATATTAAATTCTAATGTTTGTTAGGTGAAGCGCAAGTAGAGTAAACAGAGGCTTCTTCATCTTACTAGATTTGAGTTTTGTGTAGGAGAGCTTGAATATTGGTAAGTCAAGAGTTGATTTGAGCTTTGAATTTTATTAAACTCAATCGTATTGAAGTTCAAACGGTTAAATTTAAAATTAATAATATATATTAAGGACAATAATTTAATTTAATAAAAATATTTAAAATATATTTTAAAAATAAAAAATATTATAAGACTTTTGAAAATATATATTAATAAATTTAAATTCAACTCAATCGATAAAAAAAATAAATTTAAACATTTTGGAATAGACAAGGATGAACATTTCATTAATTTCTGTATAACTATCAAATGCCAAGAAGTAGAATTAATATTAAAAAATGTGACTGGGAACGTGAGTTGCATTTTTAGTTTAGTCTAAACATTTTCATGGGACTCTGTATCTGTAATAAGATTACAAACTTAAATACGGCGGTATAAATAATGTTGTGGAAATTTCTAAATTTATGTACCAAAGAATACGCGGAACTCAGATTGATTGCTACTTGTCTTGCATCCCTAACTCTCTTTTTTTTTTTCCAAATAATAAATAAATCATATTTTTACTGTAATTTAATATAACTTCTAGTTACACACTTCTTAATATTTAATAATTAAAATTAACAAGTGAAGGACATTATCATGATGTTCGTTCACACGGTAAGGAATATAGAGAATCGCTAGAATTGGGTGGTTTATACTGTAGATGATATAAAAAGTCAAGAAAAATGATTATTTTAAGGAAGTAGGGGTTGAGTTTGAGTAGAGTATAGACAATGAGAACTCTTGCTTGGTGCTAAGAGAGGTATTTATAGAGGGAAGTTGGCTTGGCGTGGGTTTCAACAATTGAGTACCCTAATCCATAGGTGTTGATGTCAGTCAATGATATTGTTGGAGTCAACTTGAAGGGACTAGAGGAGGTGTTCATTAGGTTTGGGACGTGATAGATTGACAACTGTTGTCAAGAATTTTTTCCCCATTTATCTTTTGAGGATTGTGCAGGCATGCTCATTGTAACGGGGTGTTTAAGCAAGATGTTCTTTTAAGAAAGCCATATTGTTGGGTTTTGTTGTGTTTCTATAGTCATTGGATAGTTGTTAAACTAAGCCTTATTGAGTAATATGTTTTGGTATAAGAAATTAAAGTGTTTTTGAATAAAACTAAAGTTGAGCAATTTCATAAAAATCAAGTTCAAATTGTTTCAATTAAGTTAAATATTTTTAACCTCTCTATCGACAATTTCGAGTTGATCCTTCCGAGTTAACAATTGGTATCAGAGCTAGTTTCTAAAGACGATTTAACAACCAAGAGAAGATCCTCGGAAAAGCTTAAAACGACCATCAACTTATTCTACAACAATGAGATCTACTTTCGGGTCAATTTTCCTTGGGGAGTCTCAATCCATCAATAGGCCTCCTTATTTCAATGGTGCAAATTACTCTTATTGGAAGAATAGAATGTAACACCTCTTACTTGAGTTCAACGCCGGAACAGGATACGAGATGTTACTGTACTTAAACACATGCTTACAAACATTTTCGTGCCATAAATTTTCGTCAAAATTAAAACTTTTTGAAAACCGAACATAAAGTCCCTAATACAAGCCCACGAGGCCCAAAACATGCTTCGAAAAAGATTCGGGACTTAACTGAGTACTTTAGAAAACTTCAAAAAATTTCAAGGTAAACAGGGCACACGCCCATGTGGAAAAGTGACACACCTGTGTGTCGTCTTAACATGATCGTGCTGAAGGCCCGTGTAGCTCACATGGCCTGGGCATATCTGGACGTCCGTGTCCCTAACCCGTGCGGATTTATTTTTTGATTCGAACCTATATGGGTTTTCACATGGCCTGACACACGCCAGTGTCCATGGCCCGTGTCCTTCACACGGCCATGACACGCCCGTGTACAAAAACCTTGACATTCTGTTTCTAACGTCATCAACCAATTAAGGGCACACGGCTAAGGCACACACCCGTGTGTTAGGCTGTGTCTTCCATATGGCTGAGATACATGGTCGTGTCTCTGCCCGTGTGTTTACTACAATGCATACTGACTTGTAAAATTGAGGTGCAGGGGACACACGACCGGATTACACGCCTGTGGGGCAGACCATGTGTCACACACGGCCTAGACACACGCCCGTGTGGACAAAAATAAGGCTATTTACCAAGCCTTTTTGCCACCTTTACTTACTCCAACCTACACAATACCAAAACCAATCCTAGCCTAACACATATAACCAAATCAACCACAACCATGAGAAATTTGCATCAAATGCATTTAATAATAATCAATATTAGCCAATATTAATGGCCTATACAAAATGAATATCACACCCATTATATGAGCCAACCCTTGTGGCTAAACTAATAAGAGATTAAACAAAAGATTCAAGTCCCTATACATGCCAAAATTAAAATATTAAACCTAGCTATACCAAAGCTTCAGGTGATAGCGTGATCGATGCCTTCGAAGTCCCTTGATCCCCGATACTAGCTTGGTGGCACTATAAGAAAATGAAAAGGAGAGAGAGTAAGCATAAAGCTTAGTAAGTTGCATATAAATAAGTAACAACATCAACCATGCATATTATAAATCCACACAACATTTTTGAGTGAACATGGGTAAATATCTCTACATGCTTATATATATCGCAAGTATAAACCAAAGATCACAATATCGTCCCAAGATCATTTTCATAGCTAGAACTTACTCATGTCATTCTTACCATCAAGGTAACATAACTAGACTCATATCTCATGAGTTTCGAATAAGAACATGTACCACGCACAACATGATTATATCATTCCATATCATTGTCATAAGCTTTTAAAATAACCCGTAAAACCATTTGGAATACTAAAGGATATCTGACAAGCTTTACACAAGAGGGTGAATTGTCGATGCCATGTTCCAAACATGGTCTTACACTGACTTACATGTCGAGGCCGATGCCATGTCCTAGACATGGTCTTACACTAGCTCTCGTCTCGATGCCGATGCCATGTCCCAGACATGGTCTTACACTGGCTTTCATAATGTGACCGATGCCATGTACCAGATATGGTCTTACACTAGCGCACATATCAATGCCGATGCCATGTCCTAGACATGGTCTTACAATGGCTCTCACAATATAGTCGATGCTATGTTCCAAACATGGTCTTACACTGGCTCTCTTATCGTGGCCGATGCCATGTCCCAGACATGGTCTTACACTAGTGCACATATCACCCAAATGTCATGGCATGAATATCTAATCTATTCCTAGGTTTAACCGGGAATTTACCACATTAATTTCATCATACCTTATTCATAATCACATTCAACCATATTATGAAAAATAAATCATTCAACACATAATAACGATAAAGTTACCTTACTTACATACAATTTACCTCGGTATACAAAAAGTGAACGACTAAATTGGCTTTAGTCTATTAGTTTGGCCTTTTCCTCGGTCTAAGTCCAGATTTCGTATTTCTTGATCTAAAATGATAAAAATTCACTAATTTAATCATCATATTAATTAGTACATTTCATAAATCATATTTTGACAAAATAACCATTTTGCCCTAGACTTTTACAAAATTATGATTTTACCCCTAGGCTCGTAAATCGATTTTTATCAAATTTTCTCACTAACCAATCCTAGCTGAATTCTTTTTATACTAGAAGTAGCCCACAATTCCCATCATTTCACATATTTACCCCATAATTTATAACTTATGCAAAATGGTCCTTAGTTAGGGTTTTCATGAAAACTACTTCACAAACGTTGTTTGTTTAATAACCAAGATTTATTTTCTTCCATAAAAATTCAGCAAAAAACATGAACACTCTCATGGAAAAACCCTATACTTCCAACCATTTTTCAAAATAGTTCTCTCATTAGCTAGATTATGCTACAAGGGTCCTAAAGATACAAAAATTATCAAGAAAGGCAATGAAAATCACTTACTTGTAATGGTAAAGAGTGGCTGAAATTTTGAAGCTCAAAAACCCCTAAAATGGCTGAAATTTTAGGTGGTGAAAGAAGGGATGAAAAAGATGAAGTCTTTTGTTTTATTTAATCTTATTTTCTAGTCAAAATAGGCTACCAACTTCACCAAATTTGATTTTTTTTATTCATCTTTGTCCCTACGGCTGACCACCCCTATTGAAATGGGTCTATTTTCCTTTTAAAGACCCCTAATTATGATTCTCTAGCTATTTAACACCATTTTATAGAAAAACAAAACTTTTGCTCTTTATGCGATTTAGTTTTTTTTTTTGCAATTAAGCATGCAATCGCTAGAATTATTTCACCAAAATTTTCATGTACTCATATAAACATACTATAACACATAAAATTATATTAAAAATAATTTCTTCGACCTCGGGTTAGTGGTTTCGAAACTACTATTTTGACTAAGCCCAAAATCGTGCTGTTACAATTTTCCCCTTTAGGGATTTTCGTCCCCGAAAATCTTACCACTAAAAAGGTTTGGGTATTGGTCTCTCATAATTTCCTCAGGCTCCCATGTGGCCTCTTCAACCCCATGTCGATGCCACAGTACTTTCACGAGTTTTATACTTTTGTTTCTCAATTGCTTGACCTCTTGGGCTAAGATCTTAATCGACTCTTTGCCATAAGTCATGTCTGATCGAATCTCAACCTCTGTTGGCGAAAGAACGTGCGAATGGTCAGAATGGTAACATTGCAACATCGGCACATGGAAAACATTGTGGATTTTCTCTAACTCGAATGGCAAAGCTAGCCGAGAAGCTACCGGTCCAATTTTCTTAGTCACCTCATAAGGTCCAATAAAGCGTGGACTTAGTTTTCCTTTCTTATCGAATTTGAGGACTTTCTTCCATAGAGATACTTTCAAAAACACCTTATCGTTGACTTGAAACTCAATTTCTTTTCGTTTCAAATCAGCGTAGGATTTCTGTCTATCTGAAGTGGCCTTCAAACAGTCACGAATCACCTTTATTTTCTCTTTAGTCTCTTTGACCAAGTCAACCCCGTGAATCTGATTTTTTCTAAGTTCAGTCCAATACAAGGGCATTTGGCACTTACTTAAGTATAAAATCTCATAAGGCGCCATTTTTAAACTCGACTAATAGATATTGTTGTAGGCAAACTCTACCAGCGGTAAATATTTTTCCCAACTGCCTTGGAATTCTAGGACACAACACTACAACATGTCTTCAAGAATCTGAATTCTCTCTCCAACTGACCGTCGGTTTGCGGATGGAAAGCCGTGCTAAAATTCAACTTTGTCCCCAAAGCTTCTTGTAACTTTTCCCAAAACCTCGAAGTAAACCTCAGATCTCTATCCGAAATAATCGACAAAGGTACTCCATGAAGTCTCACAATCTCAAAAATATATAACTCGGCTAGCTTATTGAGAGAATAGTCGGTACGCACTGGAACAAAATGAGTTGATTTCATTAGTCGATCAACTATGACCTAAACAACATCTTCTTTCTGGGTGAAAACAACAATTCCGTCATAAAATCCATGGTAATTCGATCTCATTTCCATTTGGAACGATCATAGGCTGAAGTAAACTCGAAGGTACTTGGTGCTCGACTTTCACTTGCTGACAAATTAAACATTTCGACACAAACTCTGAGATGTCTCTTTTCATGCCCAGCCACCAATACAATCTCTTCAAGTCATTATACATCTTAGTACTACCCGGATGGATTGACATACAACTACTATGTGCCTCGTGAAGAATTTTCCCAATAAGCTCATCATCTCTAGGTACACAGACCCTATCTCGGAACATCAAACAATCGTCGGTACTAATTTGAAAATTTGATTCGTCAACTATCTCACACTGAGTCATCTTGGCTTGCAAATCTTTATCACTCTTCTGAGCTTCAAAAATCTCTTGAAGAAACATAGGTCTAGCTCTCAACTCTACTAGAATCGAACCATCCTCGATTACAGACAACTAAGTATTCATAGCTCTCAAGGCAAACAATGACTTCCTATTTAATGCATCATTGACCACATTCGCCTTTCCCGGGTGATAGTCAATTACTAACTCGTAATTTTTAATCAACTCCAGTCACTTTCGTTGCCGTAGATTCAAATCCTTTTCAAATATTTTAGGCTTTTATGGTCGGTGAATACCCGGCATTTCTCGCCATACAAGTGGTGTCTCTAAATCTTCAATGCGAACACTATGGTTGCTAACTCTAAGTCATTTGTCATATAATTTTTCTCATGCAGCTTCAGCTGTCTCGAGGCATATGTTATCACCTTACCTTCTTACATGAGCACGCATCCTAATCCATTCAAGGATGCATCACTATACACTACGAATTCTTTTTCTAATTTCAGTTGCACTAAAATTGAAGCTTCAGTCAACAACGCCTTTAATTTTTCAAAACTCTGTTGCCATTTTTCCGTCCATTCGAACTTGACATCTTTCTGTAGCAACCTTGTCATCAGAGTAGCAATCATGGAGAATCCTTTAACAAATCATCTGTAGTAACCTACTAAGCCTAGAAAGCTTCTAATCTCTGATACATTTTTTGACGGTTTTCACTCAACAATAGTCGAGATCTTACTTGAGTCAACTCTAATTCCATCGCCCGACATGATGTGTCCCAACAATCTAACCTCTCGGAGCCAAAACTCACTTTTACTAAACTTGGCATATAACTACTTATCTCTTAATGTCTTCAAAACGGTTCTTAAATGCTCTCTGTGGTCATTCTCATCATGAGAATAAATTAATATATCATCGATAAAAAAACCACGAACTTATTCATATACAACTAAAAAATACGATTCATCAAGTCTATAAACATAGTAGGGGAATCTGTTAAGTTAAAAGGCATGATAAGGAACTCATAGTGCCTGTATCTCGTCCGAAATGCAGTTTTCGGCTCATCTTGCTCCTTAAATCTTAGCTGGTAATAGCCGGATCTCAAGTCTATCTTAGAAAACATTGTGGCTTCCTTTAATTGATCAAACAAATCATCGATCCTTAGCAAGGGATACTTGTTCTTCACCGTCACCTTGTTTAGCTGTCTGTAGTCTATGCGTAACCTCATCGACATGTAATACTGACTTGTATTTACTACCATGCATACTGACTTGTAAAATTGAGGTGCAAGGGACACACGACCAGACTACACGCCGTGGGGCAGACCATGGTTACACACGGCTTAGACACACGCCTGTGTGTCTGCCCATGTGGACAAAAATAAGGCTATTTACCAAGCCTTTTTGCGATTCTTACTTACACCAACCTACACAATATCAACCAAAACCAATCCCAGCCTAACACATATAACCAAATCAACCACAACCATGAGAAATTTGCATCAAATGCATTTAATAATAATCAATATTATCCAACATTAATGGCCTATACAAAATGAATATCACACCCATCATATGAGCCAACCCTTGTGGCTAAACTAACAAGACACTAAACAAAAGATTCAAGTCCCTATACATGCCAAAATCAAAATATCAAACCTAGTTATACCAAAGCTTCAGGTGATAGTGTGATCGATGCCTCCGACATCCCTTGATCCCCGATACTAGCTTGGTGGCATTATAAGAAAATGGAAAAGAGAGGGAGTAAGCATAAAACTTAGTAAGTTGCATATAAATAAGTAACAACAAAAACCATGCATATTATAAATCCACACAACATTCTTGAGTGAACATAGGTAAATATTTCTACATGCTTATATATATCGCAAGTATAAACCAAAGATCTCAATATTATCCCAAAGATCATTTTCATAGCTAGAACTTACTCATGTCATTCTTACCATTACTAGACTCATATCTCATGAGTTTCGAATAAGAACTTGCACCACTCACAACATGATTATATCATTCCATATCATTGTCATAAGTTTTTAAAATAACATGTGAAACCATTTGGAATACTAAAGGATATCTGACAAGCTTTACACAAGAGGGTGAATTACCGATGCCATGTTCCAAACATGGTTTTACACTGGCTCACATATCGAGGCTGATTCCATGTCCCAGACATGGTCTTACACTATCTCTCGTCTCGATGCCGATGCCATGTCCCAGACATGGTCTTACACTAGCTCACATATCAATGCTGATGCCATGTCCCAGACATGGTCTTACACTGGCTCTCACAACATAGCCGATGCCATGTTCCAAACATGGTCTTACACTGGCTTTCGTATCGTGGCCGATGCCATGTTCCAGACATGGTCTTACACTAGTGCACATATCAACCAAATGTCATGGCATGCATATCCAATCTATTCTTAGGTTCAACCGGAAATTTACCACATTAATTTCATCATGACTTATTCATAATTACATTCAACCATATTATGTAAAATAAATCATTCAATACATAATAATGATAAAGTTACCTTACTTACGTACGACTTACCCCGGTATATAAAAAGTGGACGACTAATTGGCTTTAGTCTACTAGCTTGGCCTTTCCCCCGTCTAGCTTTGAGTTTCGTATTTCTTGATCTAAAATGATAAAAAAAGTACTAATTTAATCATCATATTAATTAGTGCATTTCATAAATCATATTTTGACAAAATGACCATTTTACCCCTAAACTTTCACAAAATTATGATTTTACCCCTAAACTCGTAAATCGATTTTTATCAAATTTTATCACTAACCAAGCCTAGAAGAATTCTTTTTATACTAGAAGCAGCCCACAATTTGCATCATTTCACACATTTACCCCATAATTTATAACTTATGCAAAATGGTCCTTAGTTAGGGTTTTCATCAAAACTACTTCACAAAAGTTATTTGTTTAACAACCAAGATTCATTTTCTTCCATAAAAATTCAGAAAAAAAATGAACACTCTCATGGAAAAACCCTATACTTCCAACCATTTTTGCAAAATAGTCCCCTCATTAGCTAGATTATGTTACAAGAGTTCCTAATGTACAAAAATTATTAGGAAATGCCATCAAAATCACTTACTTGTAAGGGTAAAGAGTGGCTGAAATTTGAAGCTCCAAAACCCCTAAAATGGCTAAAATTTTCGGTGGTGAAAGAAGGGATGAAAAAGATGAAGTTTTTTGTTTTATTTACTCTTATTTTCTAGTCAAAATAGGCTACCAACTTCACCAAATTTTATTTTATTTTATTCATATTTGTCCCTATGGCTGACCACCCCTATTGAAATGGGTTTATTTTCCCTTTAAAGACCCCTAATTATGATTCTCTAGCCATTTAACACCATTTGCTGGAAAAAAAAACTTTTGCTCTTTATGCAATTTAGTCCTTTTTTCACAATTAAACATGCAATCGCTAGAATTATTTCACCAAAATTTTCATGTACTCATATAAACATGCTATAACACATAAAATTATATTAAAAATAATTTCTCCAACCTCGAGTTAGTGGTTCTGAAACCACTGTTCTGACTAGGCCCAAAATCGAGCTGTTACATAGAATGACCTTGTTTATACATGCCAGTGATTATGGTGTGTGGGACATCATCACGAATGGTTCAAGCATACCTCAAAAGAAAGGAGATATATTTGTTCCAAAGAGCAAGAATGAATGGAATGAGGAAAATAGGAAGAATATGCAACAAAATGCCCAGGCAATGTATACTCTATTTTGTGTACTTTGTCAAGATGAGTATAGTAGAGTTTCATCTTGTTCAAAGACCAAAGAGATATGAGACAAGCTTGAAGTCACCCATGAAGGCACTAGCCAAGTGAAGAATTCTAAACTTAGAATAATTACCCTTGATTACGAATCTTTCAAGATGAAGCCCAAAGAAGATATCAAGGAGATGTCCGATCGGTTTACAATTAACATAAATGGATTGAAGTCTTAGGGGAAGACTTGTCCAAATGAAAAGGTGGTAAGGAATGTACTTCATAGCTTACCTACATCATGAGAAGCCAAGGTGATCGCAATTGAGGAAGTAAAGAATTTAGAAACTTTGTCAATCGATTCTTTGCTTATACATGAGATGAAGCTTAACAATGGGAGTGAATAAGAAAGAGTTACAAAGAAAATTGTTGGTAAAGCTCTAAAATCCATCACTAATAATGATAGTGAATCAAGAGAAGAGGTGGATGAAGATAAAGGGATAGAGATATTTGCTAGAAGATTTAAGATATTCATGAGGTCTAACAAAGGAAGAGAATTTCAAAAAAAGGAAGGACTCAAGCTTGAATCTACCAAGGAGAAAGATCCTATTATTTTCTATGAATGCTAGAGATCGAGACATATAAAGTATGATTGTCCTCAACTTAAAAGGAAGGGGTTTAGCAAACAAAAGGTCTATGTTATTGCTTGGAGTGATGAAGATTCATCCGATGATGAAGTAGCCAACTTTTGCCTTATGGCCATCAATGATCCTAAGGTAACTTCTAACTCATCTACTTTAAATGATTATTCTTTTGATGAGTTGTAAGATGCCTATGATGAATTAGGTTTGGAATTTGAAGTAATGATGTCAAAACACAAGAAAAATGTTTCAAAATTGTGAAATGAAAATGACTTAGTTTCTAAAACCAATCATGAACTTGAAGAGAAAGTAAACAAAATGCAAGAAATTATTAATGACCTTGAAAAGAAATATTTAGACTTGCATAATTTACTTTCAAAAGTTCATGAGGATCATAAAAAACAACTTGAGTTGCTTAAAAGTGAAAAAGCTCACTCTAACAAAGTTTTTGAAAAATGAGAAAATTCAAAACAAAACTTTGTTAAAAATAGGTTTACTTTCTATAAACATAGAAGTCCCTCAAGATTTTACAAGGGAAAACTTATTAAGAGTGTATGGGTCTTTAAAGGACTTAGTGCTACTCAAGACAATGAAGCTATTTCAAAATGGATACCTAAAGGGACTAGGATTTTAAAGACTAATGATTATGGACCCAAAAGAAATTGGGTACCAAAAACTTAATTCTATGTTTTTAGGTAAGATGTATTGCTTCAAGGTGAACAAATGCAAATTCCATGTGATTGCACCTTAATGTTATTTGGTATGGTAGTTCATTTATTCTTTATTTTTAATATATCTATCTTTAGACTAACCACATTCTTTTCCTCTTAAGTTTTACTTGATTTTTTTTAATATAACAAAAAAGGGGGAGAAGAGAAAGGTAAATTTTATGGTTGATTGATTACTTATATGTCAATTTTAGTGAATATGTTTCAAAGAAAATTGAATGTCAAATTTGAGCTTATTTCAAATTTTTATGCTCCAAATCTTTATGCCTTAAATTGAAAATGGTTTTATATAGGGGGAGCTTAAATTGAAAATGACTTTTATTAAGGGGGAGCAACCTATTCAAAAATAAATTTACAAAATGTTTTGTTTTATCAAAAAAGGGGAGATTGTTAAACTAAGCCTTATTGGATAATATGTTTTGATATAAAAAATTAAAGTGTTTTTGAATAAAATTAAAGTTGAGAAATTTTATAAAAATCAAGTTGAAATTGTTTCAATTAAGTCAAACATTTTCAAATATGTTTTAACCATTTTCAAATAAGTTAGAATTGCTCTAGGACAAAAAAGTATCGATACTTTTTGTCTAAGTATAGATATTTTACAAGATATTGATATCCCTCTGATAATCGATGCCAAATTGACATTCTGCCACTTTCAAATTTGGTAGTGTAACAGCCTGTTTTTAGTCAAATCAGAACAGTAGTTTCGGGACTACAAATCTGAAGTCAAAATATTTTTTTATTATTAAATTAAGGTCTACAGCATGAATATATAATTGTGTGAAAGTTTCGTTTAGAAATTTTATCTTTTGAGTGGTTAATTTGATAAAAAGGACTTAATCCTGTAAAGTGTAAAAGTGGAGTTCCATTAGCTAAAGGTATCTAATAGCTATGGAATTTTAATTTAGAGGTCCTTATGTTGTAATTTGACCATTTGAAACATGAGTGGACTTATATGGACACATTATTAGGTGTTGTAAAGGTTTATTAATAAGGTTGTAAATAGGCCAATTTGCCCGGCCCATTAGAAACCCAAAATAAAATACGAAATAAATAATAAATAACAATAATAAAAAGCCACATAATTAACAGTCCAAAGTCCAAATCATTACAATAGTCCACAGCCCTAACCAAAATCTAGCCCAAATACAAGACCAAAAATTTTAAATCATAACAGCCCAGTTTACAGCTCAATTACAAAAACTTATGTCCCAACTGCAAGAATAGGCCCGAAAAGCCCAAAATGTCAATGTCTCAAAAACCCTAGGGCTCTCTCCCACTGTGCGCCGCAGCCGAATCCCCCAGCGCCTCCGTACACTCCAGCATTTTAGCAGCCACGCGTGCCTCCGTACTCCAGCACACGGCCCCGTACTCGCACCAACGCAGCACCCGTACCTGCGAAAGAGAACAAACCACAGCAGCAAATACTTAAAAAAAAAACAACAACAGTAGAAAGAAAATTTGTATTCGCATTTTATTTTATTTTTGGAATTTTTCCTATTTCTGTTTCGGCTATAAAGTAAAAGCCTCTGCTCATTGTAATTTTTGACGCGAGATACATACGCAATAGAAACGAATACACAATACAGAAGCAAAAAAAACAGAGCAAGGTGAATTTCTTTTTTTTTTTGAATCTTTAGGGTTTATTACGTTTTTTTTTTCTTCTCGATCTGCTCCCTTTGATTTTCTTTTTCATTCTTTGCATCTAATAATAAGAGAAAAGAGAAAAACGAAGCCTTACCTTGCGAATCCGTCATTGATTCTTCCTTGCCTCGCTGAAGTCGAAGGTGGAGGAGGAATCACCGGGCTGTAAATCGGTCGGTTGTAGGCTGCGATGGGACCATGGCCAAAAGGGTTTGGCTTAGTTCAGCTGGAGAAAAGGGGAGGCTAGGGTTTGTTTGGCCGAATGATTCAGTTTTCGGTCCTTTTAAAGGATCAAATACGATGCCGTTTCAAGCCCGTTTCAATGGCTCGAAAACGACGTCGTCTAGTCATGCCCGACCCGATCCAGTTTGCTGCTCGATGACCCGCGTGTTTTCGGCGGTGATGGTATATTTTCAAAATCGGTCCCTCTCCCTTCACGCCACGTTTCAATCAGCTCACATTTGTGTTTCAGAATTTTTTTTAAAATTACCCCTGCAATTTGTGCGCATTTGCACTTTAGTCCGCAGTACAGTGTTGCGTGTCGGGGGGTCTGGATTATTTTCAGATCTAGTCCCTGTGCATTTGCATATGTTACATGCTGGCCCCCTTTGTTATTTTGGCAGTTGTTTTCATTTGTAATTTGTCCCTCTTAATTTAATTCTCTTTTAATTGAGTCTCCTTTCTTTATTTATTCATGTTATGGCTTATTATCATTTTTAAGACATTCAAATTTTTTTATCCTTGTTTACTCATTTTTTTTTATATATATTACAAGATATTTTAATGATTTGATTTTGTTTCTTTAAATCCCTTTTGTAATTTTTTTTACATACACTATTATAATTATATATATATACTTTATATCAAAGTTAATTTTTTATTTCATATATATTATTAACCTTATATTATTTTTGACATATAACCTCTTTTGAACCTATTCACATTTTCTAATATATATTCTTAAAAGGAAAACCCATATATTTTATGTACCACTCAAGCTATTAATATTCATATATTTAATCTATACATTGTTAGATCCATGATATTTTACCTATAGTCTTCTTTGTACAATGAGTTTGAAGTTCTTTTTACCATGTTATTTCGATATTTGTATGATATTTCTTTAAATATTCTATATATTTGTACATGTACATTTTTTAATTTAAGTTTGTAATTTGTAATATTTATTACCTTAAAGTGCTTAATATTTTTATATATTTGATGAGCTATTTCAATAACCGTTTTATATATTTTTAACCACCATTTTGTAGTTTTTTATATACTATATTATTTAAAATATTTATATAACACTTGTTCAAATGTTTCATGTATATTTGTTCATGAATAATTAATAATTTAGTTCTATGTAAATATTTGGTCCCATACTAAAATTATTTTATGAATTTTTTAAAATTTTTCTATATATATATATATATTTTACGTGATTGTAGTTTCTTCATATTGTTTTGTATTCTATGTATATTGGTTGTACCATACTCATTCATTTTTTGATGTCATTAAACCAATCATTGTTCATCCATGCTTATGAGTTTAATTATATTTCCTAGGTTAGTTATACTTAATTATTATTTTGTTAGTTGATCGTATCTCATATGTGTCCATTATGACATATCATCGTTTTCTACTTGGTTTGCGAAATATGGTTTTATAAGGTTCAAATCTTTAAAATTAGTTTCGTTTTATTTCAAGTAAAATTAACACGTTTTAAGCTAATTTTATACCAATTATTTAAAAATTCTTCAAAACGAAGGCGATATTCGGTACTTGGTAATTTGTGGAATCGTGCCCTAACGTGTTGGGTTGCAATTTCTCGATTGCTCAAAGTAATCAAAGGTCCCTTTAGAATTTCACCCGTGTCTTCCAAAAATCCTTTAAAATGAAGGCAATACTCGGTGTTTGACAATTCGGGAATCATGCCCTATCGTGTTGGGTTGTGATTTCTCGTTTGCTCAAAACAATCGAATATTCCTTTAGGTTTTCACTCATGTTTATTAAAAATCTTTCAAAACAAAGGCGATGTTCGATGTTTGGCGGTTTGAGAATCGAGCCCTATCGTGCTGGGTTGCGCTTTCTCATTTGTCCTAAATAATCGAATATCTCTTCAGAATTTCACATGTATTTTCTAAGGTAAGGCGACGGTCAATGTTTGGAAATTCAAGGAATCGTACCCTACTGTGCTGGGTTTCGATTTTTCGTTGGACAAAATAGTTGAGCATCCTTTTGTAATTCTCGAATTATAAGCTTCCAGACGTCGAAATAAAAAGATTTTGGCAACCAACTCGGGTTGCTCAAATGTTTTTAAAACAGAACCACATTTCAAAAACTTTTTTATTTTAGACATAATGACAGTATCTAATCGATTTGGTACCAATTTTGGGCGTAGTGAGGGTGCTAATCCTTTCTCATACGTAACCGACTCTCGAGCCTGCTTTCTCAAAGTTCGTAGACCAAAATCATTGTTTTAGTAAATCAAAAAATGATTTATTAAAATAACCAAATTCTTAGGTGATCCGATCACACCCAAACAAAAAGATTGGTGGCGACTCCATGTTTTTATTTTCAAAAGTCAATTTCCCCCCTTTTTAAATTTAAAATTTTTAAATCGAGGGATGGTTTCGACAAAGGTTATTTAGGTAATTTGGAAATTAAAGGTTAATTATAATAAAACAAAATTTTGTATCATCTTCTACTATCCTTCATCCACCGAAAATTAACCTAAGGAAGCCAAAAATTTAGGTTTTCATTCGGCCATGCTTGGATAGCTAATTAAGATCAAGAAAAGTGGAATTCGGATCTAGATCGGTAGAAAACGAAAGTTATCGACTAAACTACTTATTTCATCATTTCCACATTCGAGGTAAGTTCGTATGTGATAAATTTCAATACAAGTGTATTTCATATGCTTTGAAATTGCATAAATTGCGAATATGAGACTGTGGATATGAACGATAGTGATTCGACGACGATTCGACATTCGAAATCCTGGTTGAACCTTAGGAATAGTTTAGGATGCTAGTGACATGTCATTAGGGGATACATTGAGTTGGCTTTGGGCCATGATACATCAGTTCGGGTGCGAGTTATACCAATTTGGCTTCAGGCCATGCATATCGGCTGATTTGGCTTCGGGCCATGATATCAGTACTTTGGAGATAAGTTACCTTGATTTGGCTTCAGGCCATGGTATAGGTATTTATCGTGTTAAAACCTTGAGTATCCGAATTCTATTCTGAATGGTTCAACGGGTATACGAAAGAGGTGGATGAGTATGAGATTGATGTTAAATGATTCAGGTACGTACATAAATTATAAGTTTCAAATCGAAAAAATTTGTGAAGGTAGTGTATAATCTCACAATTGAGATTTGGAAAGGTTTGTTAGCTAATGTAAGCTACATATTATTGTACTCAAATTATTGAGTTATATTTATATAATTACATTAAGTTTATTTCATACGAGCTTACTAAGCTTTATAGCTTACATCATTTATTTTTCTATGTTTTATAGTGAATTCAAAGCTAGCTTAGATTCGGGGATCGTCGGAGTTCGCTTTACACTATCTACCTATCAATTGGTACCTATAAACTCTGGTATTTCTAAGTATATGACATGTATAGGGACTTTGAGTCATTTTGGTATATGTAGCATGATTTTGGCCATTTGTGTTAGCTTGTAAATAATAAGTGTTTGGTTTTGTATTAGCCATATAAGTTGGCTTATTTTGGCAATTATGTGATGTATATATACATATTAATGCTTTCTAGTGATGTGGTTCATGTTTGTTTGGTTAATGACTTGGTATTTCATCCCCAATGGTTACATTCACTTATACAACAACCACAACGGTTGGAAATTAATTAGAAGGTATAAATACCATCTTTTAAAGGTTTAGCAACAACAAGAAACATGTGCAAAGCTTAGAGATCAATCAAAACAACCTAGAGCTTAATTCTTTCATACCTTTTCTTGTAAACACTTGTGAGCTTTCATTGTATTCATTTAGCTCAAGTGTTCTTTTTTGTATTTGTGCTTAATTGGAAAACATCCTAATATTATAAAGATTGTTTCTTTGTTTGCTTATTTGTTTCTCTTTGAGAGAGGGTTAATTCTTAAGGTTTGAGTAGAAACCTTAAGGGAGTTGTATCTTAAGATTTTAGAGCATAAATATTAAGAGAGATTATAAGGTTAAACCTTATTTTCAAAGGTTTCCAAATTAGTGAATTTGGGAAAATCCTTAATTGTTGTAAGCTAAGGTAGTGAAGTAGGCAATTGGGGCTGAACCACTATAAATCCTTGTGTTTTTTGTTCCATATTTTTCATTGCTTCCACCACAATTTCTCAAAGGCCAATTTAACCTCCCTATCGGCGATTTTGAGTTGATCTTTCTGAGCTAACAGTAGTTTAGCAAGGGGTGCAAGGGTGTTATAGGGTATAACAATTGCCCCTTAGATGAAAGGTTGGTTATAAAGTGACTTATTTTGGGCCAATTTGCTGGTAAAGCTCATTAGGAATCCTTAGCAAGGATTGTGAAGGGTTTTAAAGTGTCATTATTGTCACTCCGATGATTGTGCCATCATATTAATTTCCTTTATACATGCCATTGACCTTCAATTGGAGGCTTGTTGGAATGTGTTGTTTCTTCATTGTTGTCATTTTGTTTGAAGTGTCACTTCATTTTCCCACCTAGACACCTATAAATAGCCATCATTAGGACTTTAGGATCAATGTTCTTTTGTGCTAGTTTGTCTTCTTTTGCTTTCAACTTATTTTTATTGTTCTTTGTTGAAAAGTTAATTTTTTTTTTCTTATCTCTCGCTTTTGTTATTTTTCATTTGAAAATGACTGCCAATCCTATAAGGCCCCTAATGGATGATGCTTTAGTGGAAGGTGATGAATTGTTATGTACCACAATCATGGAGGAGATAATTGGCATGTTGTTGTTGTGGTATTTAAAATCATTCAGTATAGATATGGCCTTCGTGTTCCATCAAGGTTTTATCAAATGAGCAAAGTTACGACCAACAGGAGAGGATTTTATCTCCTTTTACAACTATTTGAAGCAAGGTTCTATCTGCCCTTCAATCCTTAATTTGTAAAAATACTTTAATTATACTACGTTGCCATTAGACAATTATCAAGGACTTTTGGCTACTATTAATGTTGTATTTTTTTAGATTATAAGAAATGTTGAGAGGAGCCTTCTTTAAATAGCTTTGGGAATTTGCTTGCCTTCACTTTTGAGTTTTTTTTTGGCATAAATCAATTTTTAGCACATGATAACGACAATGATGAAACCAAAGTGTATCAATTCTACAAAAAAATATTGTATTTTATTCCCACAAATACATCTTAATAAAAAATAAAGTGGGAGATTTCTCTTTTCCTCTAAGATGGTCTATTCTTATGTGTACGAGGCTTTCTACTCTTCCCTTCACATAGGATTAATACCATTGCTTAAGAACCATTGATGTTAAGTTTAGGGATGTATGGTCTTTTAAGTAAATTTTAGAGGTTTTGTTTCAATGAACGTAACCATAATGGCACAACTCTAGAAGAGAAGGTGGAATTCCTTAATATACCAAATATTGTTGTTCCACCCTTATCTCATATGGCGTGGCCTTGGCATGGTAAGAGCCTTTTCTCGAAGCTAACGCTTGGTGAGGAGGAAGAATCTATTGATTTTATTCACGTATGTGCATGAACACTTGAGTGTCGATCCTCCCTTCGTCGAATATCCTGTGAGAAATCTTGTAAATAGTCCTGTGGCAAATTCTATAAAGGCTTCTGAAGTAGGTTTATGCTATATTTTTTTGTAGAATCTTATGCTTTTTATTGTGTTTATCACATCGTTTGTTTTTGACAGAAAGCATGGCTTCTATTCACTAAGCCTTTGTTTTAATCTTGGTGGAGCTTCTTCTTAGAGTTGTTTATATGGGTAACGCTCAAGGCAATGCCCTTCCTATACTTCCTAGTAGTAGAAGAATATATTTGATCGCCCTTTGATCAAAAGGTTACTCCTTCAAAGTTGTCTTTGAGGCTTGATCATCTATCGGTGGAGAATGATTAGCTAAAACAATCCAACTGACAATTCTCTTTGGACTTAGAGAATGGCAATACAATGGTGGCGATTGACATCGTAAATGATGCTAATCCTTATGGTAATTAAGTTATACAAGGTGTAGAACAATACAATGGCAGTGGTTTGCACTATAGGTGGTATAGATAGTCACTAGGATCGAGGTGGTTCACACTATAGATGGTGCAAAAAGCCATAGGGAATAGTGAATTAAAAAGTTGGGGTTGAGTTTGAGTAGAGTGTAGACAATATGAATTGTATATCTCTCTCCCCTTGCCCTAGTGTCGAGGAGGGGTATTTATAGGAGTCTAGCATGGCCGGGGTCCCAACCATTTAGTACCTTACTCTTTAAGTACGGGTAGTAGAGTGGTGGATACTAATCAAGGGTACTGTTGGAGTCGAATTGAAGGGACTAAAAGAGGTTTTTGTCAAGTTGAAGATGTGATAAATTGGCGGGTGCTATTAAAAATTCTTCCCCATAGTTAAAAGTTAGTTTTGCAAAACAATCTAGAAAATAATTGACGCTGTCTTTTGAAGATTGTGCGGGTTTGTCTGTTGTGACAGAATGTTTAGAAGAAACACTCTCCTAACTAGACCTTATGGTTAGGCTTCCCGTGTTCCTATAATCATTGGATATTTTATTAAAAGGTGCATGAGTGAAAGTATAATTATGTATGAATTTAAAGGCATGTTTATTCTTAAAAAAGTAATTCAATATTCAATAAATTTAAAATAATTTAATGATTGAGTTTAAATTGAGATTTTTTTCCTTACTTTAAATGTATGCATTAGGAATCAAACTTTAATTTTTCAGGAAAGCTAGGGTATTTCATATCTGCCAAATTGGATTGAAGACGCAAAGGAAATTGTTAGTTAATTTCTTCCCTTATTTGTAATTTGATTGGTTAATGAATGAGAAAAGTTTATTGGGGGTATGAATAAATACAAACAAATAATTTAGGTGAGGGCTTTTGAATGGGCAGCCATTTTTCTTCGCCTGGATCTCAATAATTCAGTACAGGCACTGCTCCTTCTGTTTGGCACTGCTCCTTCTGTTTCCCCTTTTTTGCCACCCTAATGTAACAAGCCATGTTCAAGAATTCATAGTTTTTTTTTTGTTTTCTTCTTTCTTGGGGCTAAAACTCTACAATGAAACTATAAACCCCATTTTCCGAAATTCAGGTTAACTAGAATGGCTCAATTTGGGCACTCTAATCGATGGCAAGAATTCGGAGTTGTTGGCAAACAAATGGGTTAATTACATCATGTACCCCCAAATTATGATTCAGGTTCTAAATTGGTTCTCAAATTTTAAAATGTTCTAATTGAGTCTTAAAAATTTTCAATATCTTATCAATCAAATCCTTCTACCACCCTACAAGTGAGTTTGGAAGTTAAATGTTAGTTTGGATTTGACACGAGGTATATTAAAATAGGTGGATCAAATTTTAAATATGTATACCTATTGCATGGATTACTTAAATATGACATCTTAAAAATTAAAAGGGCTATTTTTTTTAACACTTCATTTACAAGTTGTCTATACAAAGGTACATAAGTGTTTAAAATTTAATCTATGTATTGTAATAGACTATATGTCATATTCGATAGCATTTAATGATTAAGTTGAGAGAAGAAAGTTATTGTTATAGTATTGATACTTTGAGGATTCAATTAAAATGTTTAAAGCAAGGTTCTCAAAATTGTACCGGTGATCAAATAGATCAAGCCATGGATTCGTCGATCTAATCGGTCCGACTAATTTAGCTCGTTTGATTAAATAGATTATTAAAAATTCATAAAAAATAAAAAAAATATATATATATATATTAAAAATATGGTTTAATCGGTTTGTATCAGTTTTTGAGTCAACTGGTTCAATACCTTTCTCCGAAGAGGTACCTCAATCAGTTCTCAATCCAACCTGTTGGATCGGCCGATCCAATCCGATTCAACAACCTTATTTTATAGTTTTAAGTCATACTTTAAAGATGTTTGATACAATTAGAGGTGTTCATGGGTCAAGTTGGGTTCAAGTTGACCGATATATGGTAACAATATCATACATGGTTGTCTAAGGCTTTGACCTAAGATATGGATTTCAAACTTTACTTAAGTTCACGCATATTTGCAAATTGCTAACCCAAACAAGTTTAGGTCACCCATATTATTATTTTTAAAATATAATTATTTTTATTTAATATTTAGTAGTATTATATATATCTTATGAGAAGAAATCTACTTACACCGATGTACGATTAAAGTGATTTTACACTCTTTCATAACTTTTTATGCGATTATATTTTAACAATCCAACCATTGAATTTATCAAGATATTTGTACTTGTCATGCATGTAAATTTCTAAATCGATCCGATATCTTTATCATGTTGGTCTAAAATGTTATATATATTAATATATATTTAATGATTAAGAGTTTTTTTACTCAAAACAAATAGATATAAATTTTTAATTTATACCAAAATTTATGCATGATCTACGTGAATGGAACATTAAATGTGACGGTTGGATTGTTCAAATATCAATTGTATAAAAAAGTTACAGAAGAGTGTAAAACCACTTTAATTTTACATCAGTGTAAGTGGATTTCTTCGTTTATCATATATACCATTATATATATTTCTTTTGTTAAATGTTTAAATATAAACTAACTTAACATTTTTTAAATATTTATAGTGTAATATATTTAATTTTTTTATGATATAGATTCCATAATATATATATATATATATATATATATATATATATAAAAGAAAATAAAAATTATTATAAACTTGAAAATAGGTTAGACTGAGCAAGGGTTGAGCTTTGAATATTAAAATTTAAGTTTAATTTATATTTTAAATAGATCTAATTTTTCTGTTCAAGCTCATTTTGAAGTTTAATATTTTTAATCAATCCTTTTAAATTTCTTACAAATCTTCAAACTTAATGTAGCTTAATCTTTGATAAGTCTAGATGTAATCAACCTGTTGGCAAATTACATACACAACTTTGAGTTTGCTATTTTTTTAATCAAGTCTAGATGTAATCAACCCGCTGACAAATTACATACACAACTTTGAGTTTGCTATTTTTTTGATCAAGTCTAGATGTAATCAACCCGTTGACAAATTACATACACAACTTTGAGTTTGCTATTTTTTTTTGGCATAATGATAGATTTAACTTTTAAAGTTTGCCCCTTTTTCCATTTGGCTCTAAGTTTTTTAATCACTTTTGCATTTAACATTTTAAATTTAATTAAATTATTACTTTTTTGTATAAATAAGCTTATTCGAATATTAAAATTTTAAGGACATTAACTTAACAATAACATGACCATTTATGTGTACTGTATAAAAATTAAAAAAAAAGCATAATTTTTGAAAAATAATCTATATCATCAATAAAGTACATGTATGCTACCACTTGAGGTACTAAGTTAGCACTACTAAATTTTTAATAGTTCAGATAGTTTTGTCATCAAAAAAAAAAAAAAAAAAAAAAAAACAAACAAAGTTGGTTGAATTTTAAAGATTGGGGTGAAAGTGAAAAAAAAAACAAGTTTAAAGTAACAAAATGAATAAACATCAAGGATTAAATTTAACATTAATTTTTTAAAGGTTAAAATATGCTTATAGCTCTTGTACTTTTCAAAAATAAGGTATTTAGTCTCTTTATTTGTATTTTTAAGAATTTCGACTCTCTACTTTTCAAATTTCAAAATTTAGATTTAACTATTAAAATTATTAATATTTTTTTTTGTTAAATTCAAGTTAATTAGAATATCTTTTTTTAATTACATGGCTTTCAAATGAATAATTTTTTTATTTCAAAATATCATATCAACAAATTTAACAAAAAAAAATAAAATTAAACTAAAAATTTAAAAATATTAATATATAAATTAAATTCCTAATTTTGTTTAATAATGATGACACAATAAAGGTTGCAAGTTGAGGCTTGGCATATGGGTAGTCACGGGACAAAATTTAAAAATAATAAAAATCACATGCGTTGATTCTTTTTCGACATTTTGTGCTTAGATATGTTTAAACATTAGGTTATCCACTTAATTGGATTGCTGGTTTGCACCTTGCATACAACTATTATAATCTCTTATTACACCAATCTATGTTTATTTTTTAAAACATAATATATCATTTATTAGCGATATGGACTCTTAAACCGGCTGGAATAAAATGTGGGTAAAAGAAAAACTAGGCAGTGGCATGTCAACTTTTTTAGTTAAATTAATCATTTAATTTTTTTTAATAAAAATTTGTTTTTAAAAGGGATAAATATAAAATTGGTATCTGAACTTACCCACTTTTCTCAAATTGATTATGATTTTTTTGTTCCAGGTTGGTACTTAAATTTTTTTCAGTCAACTAAATCGGTACCTGAGTCTAACGCCATTAAGCTTAAAACATGTGGCATAATAAGATTGTGATACGTGACATAAATGATGTCATGCTGATGTCAAAATCTAAAAAAAAAATTTAAAAATATTTTTTTTGACTTTTCTCTTTCAATTTTTTGTCATCTAATTAATTTCTTTTCTCTTCTTCTTTCTTCCTCCGATTGGCCTCCTTTTTGGCTTGGAAATGACACTGGAATGTTGCTCTCAAAAGTAAACACCAGTTTTGACAATAATATCATCCTTACTAACCCCAATTTTTAACGGAGAAACTTCATGACTAACATTCTCTTTTTCCTATTCATTGATTTTGGGTATGTTCGATGACCTAAAACTCAAAAGGGTGCCAAGCAATAACCTCGCCGTATGAATAATAATTGTTCGATTTCAATCTCTTTGGATTACCATCATAACCATAAAATATCTCTTCTTCCTACAATCATCGTAGCCCTCTTTTTCCATCTTACACCGTTTCATACTCCACATTTCAAGATTCCTAGTTTGTTTGATTATCATCTTCCTTCCCCCTTTCTCTGTATTCAAACCTTGATTTTCACACCAAAACAAAGCCCCAGCTAGATTTAAAAACTAATCACTTACCCTAATTTCAAAACAATTACCGCAACCAATTTTGCCTGAATCCAATATTGAAAACGTTAAAAATACGATCCATATAATGAAGATATAAAATTCTCACATTCTTCCTGCGAATCTTGAATGAAACACTGAAAGGAAAATTCAAATTTTAAGATTAAAAAAATTAAACAAAAAAGGCAAAGGGTTAATTAACGTGAATTGTTGTTGTTACTTTTATATATGAATGGAATAGGGAAATGTATTGTAATTTGTGATTTATTGTGTGGGTTTAGTGACTTGAAAAGAGATGAGTCAAAAGAATTTTTTTTAATTTTCAAATATATATTTAAAACTTTTAAATGATGAATCATCATTGCCATGTGTATTCATTTTAGAGTGCCACGTGTCTTGAATTTAACGCCGTTAGACTTGGGTATCGGTTTAGTTGACGAAAGAAAAAGTTTGGGTACTAATATAGGACAAAAAACCTATAAATACCAATATGGGAGAAATGGATAAATTCATGTACTAATATTATATTTAATCCTTTTTGAAAATTCAGGTAATCTTTATAAGCAGGGTTAGGAGGAGTACCATGAGAAATGTAAAAGAATAAACGTAACTCAACTTTCTTTACATTTGTGGAGTTTACTGAGAGAGATAATTTATTATCTTTAACCTCATACAAGTGATAATTTATTATCTTTGACCTCATACAAGTAGTGGTTTAAGTCTTATAGATACCGATATAATAACCACACTTTTGCACTTAATAATTAAGTCTCTCCACTAAGTTTGGAAACCCAAGTGACTTAATTGTTTTACTTACAAAAATGCACACTAACAAATTACTTACCGAATAAAATACATGCTCACTCTCTTCCTCATTTTCTATTTTACACACGTCTCTATTATATAATAGTTTAAAGCTTGTTGAGATATCTTTCAAATACAATCAAGACCCCATTAAAATAGTCTTATAAAAAGACTTTACAAATATCCTCATAAAGTTCAAAATAAATCAAAGATCTACATGATATATCTTCAATTTAATCTTCACAAATCAAGGGATTTGGTTTGATTGATTTGGATCAACCAATCTTTAAGGATTTATTGCTCCACATGATTGGTTTTCAAATATGGGTTAGCAAACGTCCATGATATTATTTAAGTCATGGTCCATCTATTTTGGTTCAAAAGTATGTAACTCCAAATAAAGCAAATTATAATTCTTAATCAATGCCAAGTGCAGTTGTAATTGTTTGTGTCATTACTCTCATAATAGCTCTAACACAGTAACCTCTTCTGAGGTTGAATAAAGTTTTCATATTTAGAGCATGAATCTAGCTTTACAAACTAAACTTTAATTCATCTTGATCAGTCCAAATCTCATCAAATCAATTACTTTTAATATAAGAATATAAAATAAATATTCATAAACTCAATCCTTATTTTCTTGAATTGCATATTTTAGTATATAAGGTAAGTAGATTACATTAGGGTCTTTATAAAATAATCTTACTTGATCCAATCTCTTCTTCAATTATAGTCACGAGATTAATTGTGCAAAATCCTCAAAAAGATACAATCAAATAGCCAATATACTTTAATCAAACATACCACCAAATAAAGCAAGTAATAAAATATAAATAGTTATAATTGCAATTATAACTGCTTGAAAACCAAAAATACAATTGAAGAATAAAAAAAAAAATTTAGATTAAAAAAAAAACTTGGAAAAGCATTTTATCATCACTAATTCATACATGGTAAATACAACTCACTTTAAAAAAATGTTAAATATGACACAGAATTTGTTTAGGGTTGGGTTATTTATTTAAATTCGAAAGCTCACCTAAAATTTGGAAAGAGTTGGACTTAAATAGTAGGTTTGAAAAATGAAATTGTACAAAAATTATACTCACTTAAAATTTAGTTTCGGCTCGAGCTCAAACATTTAAGGCTTGAGCCTAACCTGTTTTTAATTTTTGTAATATATTATATTATTATTTTTATATATTATGTAACTCATAATACATAAAATTATATTTAGGGATAAATACTAAAATTATATATGAACTTTAATAGAATTTTCAATGTTTTGCATCAACTTAGTTTGATGCATTTGTATACATCAAATTTTAATTTTAGTTCAGTTTTCACATTTCATTAATCTCGTTATCTATGTGGCACAACTTTTTATTAAGTCATGTGTAAATTGCTGACATGACATTTTATTAGGTTAACAAACAAACAAATTTAAATTATTTTCACTTGGATTAAAAAATAAACACACTTAAGAAAAGGGTTTCATATTTCCCCCAGAAAATCTATTTTTTTTTATCTAGGTGGAAATAATTTAAATAAAATTTTTTTTATTTTTTAACTTAATAAAATGCCACATCAACAATTTTCATATGACTTAACAAGAAATTATGCCACATGGATAATGGGGTTAGTGAAATGTGAAAATTGAACCTAAATTAAAGTTTAATGTATACAAATGCATCAAATTAAAGTTAATCTATAACGTTGCAAATTCTATCAAAGCTCATGTATAATTTTAATATTTATTCCTTATATTTATAGTAATATATAATATTATAGGTCAAATTTGACTTAATAAACGTAAAATATGTTAATATAATGCTTAAACTCAGTGTTGGTCCAATACATGAAACAACTCTCAAAATTAATATTAGTTCAAATACTATTATATTAAATGTAATCTTTAATAATTTCATTCATCATTTCTGATAGATTAAAAAAAAAAGAATCTACACAAAAGAAAAAAGAAAAAAACCTCTCTAGTATTATATGAAAGGGATTTTATATTAGAAAAAACATAAATGAAGTATTGAAGCTGCGTTGATTGCTTATTTATGCTCCCAATCCGGCAGTGTATTTAACACCGGTTGACGGTAACCATAGGTCCCCTTCGATCAATCGAGCCACTGTAAAATTACCAGCTTGAGCCGAGTTATTCAATGCATGGTAGCCAGGCCATTGAACCCTGCCACCAAGGCCAGCCCCAGGCCCAAAATTCATGAACTCAGCATAATACAATGTGTCCAAAGCAAAATCTTGGTTCCATTCAAGCCACCCTTGTGGCCTTACAGCATTACCAATGTAGGATTGCATGATTATGGTCCTTGAATACAGCTTCCAGGGTCTCCCAAGGTATGTAGGAGTAGAGTTAACGAAAGGTAACAAATCCGCATCAGCTGAGATGTTGCAGAATTGGATCGAGAACCCTGTCGGCTGGTTCGGGTCTTTCCGGCCTTGTGCGGTGATCGTGTTCTTCTGGTTCGGTAGGCCTTGCTTGGCTAGGATTTGACAGTTTTGGAATACTACGGAGGCATCACCAAATATGAAATCCACGGTGCCAGTGATCTTACATTCTCGGAAAAATTGACGCATTGTGTGAGTGTAGAGTGAATCTTGGTAGCCCTTAATGGCACATCGGAAGAAAACTGATAGGTCGGAGTCCGATCGCAATGCTACCGCTTGGTGTTTTTGGGGTCCTGCTGTGTTCTCAAATGTTATGTCCCTTGCTATGAATCCTCTTCCGCTTACAGCTGCAGATTTTAGGACAAAAGCATTCCATGCATATCAGAAGATTAATGATCCTATCATTTATTCTTTCCCTAAATCTATATATTTCACATGGCATATTTAGTTCTAGATATTTCTTTTTTTCTTAGCTCATTTGTTTTCTTATTTTTATTAATAAAGATTTGGTGAAATTATGATTTTCTTCTCTACTTGAGATTCAGTACCTATATATATTTTGATATCAGTACTTATATATATATATAGATACAATGCTTAAAATTATTAACAAATTCTTCCTGAACGCTTAAATAGGAAATAAACACACTTCAATGCGTTCAAACCAAACATCCTTTTGCATTGATAATAAACAATATTAGTGAAAATTAAATTAAAAATCAATCAACCACCTATATTTTAGTTTAACATAATTTCGTCAATTTGGTCCTCTTACTAAGTAAATCACTAACCCGGGTAAAAAAAAAAAATTCATAATCAACTTTAGTTATTGAGCTTGAAATTTTAAAAACCGATAATCGATAGAAATAATCGCCAAATTGAATCTATAATTGAAAAAAAACGCATAAACTGTCCAAATCGAAATCAACTAAACTGATTGAGTTGATTTTAACTTAAAATTACTTTCCCCAAGTTTAATTATGTGGATTGAATTATTAATTTTTGAAGTGATTAAAATGCAATTTCTCTGCCCAGGCCGCCTATCTCTCTGTGGAATTATTAATTTTTGAAGGGATAAAAAATGGAAAAAGAAAATCTGTCTGGCCCTGAGCTGTACAAATGAAATAACTAATATGAAATGAGCCTTAGTCTAACTTGTAGTTAATAATGGCCCCAACCCATGAGCTGAAGGAGGTAGGCTAGTTGGTCCAGTAGGGCAGTGAGCAACCCTTGCATTGAATTTTGCTTATACTATAATGTGTGGTCAGGTAGGCTCAGGTTTCCTCCCTCATTTCAAGAAAACCATCAACACAAATATTAAAGAAAAAAGGCTTAAATTTAGAATACTGACCAAATGTTGCTGATCGAAATGTGGTCCAACCATCAACGAAGCTTCGGTTCCCTGATATGATTGTCCCATTTATTCCATCACCAACCATCATCAGGTTCCATTTCTTCTTTTTGATTTCCACATTCTCTTTATACAAACCCTTCTTGATGTAAATCACATATCGCTTCATACTGTAATCAGGGGCTGCTGCCACAGCATCCATTATGTTAGTAAAGGTCCCTGTCCCGTCTAATGCAACCACAACATCGGCTGTTACCCCGTTTGCTTGCAACAGTTTCTGGTCTTCCCTTTCGAACCATGATGGGAAACGGTTCTTCTCTGCAACTTTCCTGTCACCGTTGGATCTGGAACCGGGACCTGGTGGTTGCACCATGGTGAGAAGGTCACTGACCAGTGAAGTGACTTGGTTCAGACCCCCTGCTACTACTGTTTTGGCGATGCCATTTGTACCCTCGAACCCTTCAATGCATGTCTCCTGATTTGCCATTGCAGCACTCAACCATGTCCTTAAATCAGAAGCTACATCACCGGTGCTGTTGTGTTTACCTACAAATTATAGTTGAAATTACTGCTAACTAGAGAGACCACAAAAGTTGCATGTGATCACAAGTACTTTCTGATTAAAAGTTAAAGCAACAAAGGGAGAGTAAGTACCATTTGGATTCTGGGACGCAGACAGAGACCAGCTTAGCTGATCAGCAGAAAAATCCAAGAGATCAAGGCAATCAGAAATAGCATTAGAAAGTCGAAAATCACCAAAAAAGCTGCCAAACTGAGAAACGATAGGGATCACTTTTCTTATAGCATCAATGGTGGTCCTTAGAGAGCCTGCAAACTCAGCAGGTGGCACATTTACCGGAAATTCATGGCTGCTACCGGCATTGGAACTGGAGCAGAAACAAAGGGCAAGCGAGAAGAGCAAGAAATAGGAAGAGGGTGAGGAAAATTTTGGCATGTTTATGGGCAATAAAAAAAGAATGAAGAAATGTACTTGGAAATTAAAGAAAAAAGGATAGCATGTCGTGAAGAAGACGCAGGGAGAGAGAGGTGTAAATGATATTTATGGAAGAGAGAGTGGGGAGTTCTGCTGGGAGGAAGGTGAAGGAATTAAAGAGGGAGGTTGAATCTTGAAGCTGACCGATGACTGACGACTTGGGTGACATGAATCATGGTTTCAGTGACACAGTGACAGCGTTGCTTGTGGCCAGTTTATCTTTGTGTCGGCGGTGAAAAAAGTGACGATGTTTTTTCTTTTATTTTTAATTGCAACCAACAGACTCGGAAATTCTAGCGAACGCTAGCTTCCATAACTTCCAGTTTAGTACCAACGTAAACTACTGAGTAGAGGTGCTCATGAGTCGGGTTCAGGTCAAATTTAACTAAAAGTTTTAGGCTCACTTATTGGGCTCGGGTCAGGCCGTGTCTAAAAAATAGGTTTAAAATTTTACTCAAGCCTGACCTAAATAAAAATATTAAAATTTGGGTTCGGCTGAGCCCACTCATATTTATTTTTATATTATTTTATATGATTTTTAAATATATATAATACATTAAAAATACTAAAAAAATTAAAATAAATATTTTTTAACAAATTGAAAATAAAATTTAAAAAATATGTAGATTTAAATAGCACTAAGATAGATGCAACTTAACAAGTAAATACCTCTAAAATAATAACAAAATTAACAAATACCTTTAAAATAATAACAAAATTAATAATAAAATAAGTTTGATACAATATCCAAATAATAACAATAAAATAGTAGCAACTAATAGTAATATGGTAGCAAAATATAGAGAAAACAACAAGAAAATAATATTCAAAAATAAAAAAATAGCAGAATTTTTTTGTCATTTAGTGAATTCGGGCCGGGCTGAGCTAGGCTTGGGCAAAAAATGTCTTACCCTAGGCCCGACCCATTTTTTAAACGGGCTTCATTTTTTTGTCCAAGCCCATTTTTCGGGCCTATATTTTTGCCCAAACCCTGCCACATTTCGGACCGGCCATCGGGCCGGGCCAGGTACCCGACCCATGAGCAGGTCTACTACTGAGTTATCCGGTAAAAATACTATAAAAGTTATATGAAAATATAAAAAAGTACTAATGAATATAAAAATATTATAAATGGGTATTAAAAATTATGAGAAAGTATCAAATATTATTTATCTTAAATCAATATTTTTTATTTAATTTTTAATATTTTAATATTTATCTTTATACATAACTAGGGGTGTTCAGTCGGTTAACTGACCAGAAATAACAGTAACCGAATTAATCGACTCTTCAAAATTTTTAACCGTTTACTGAACCGAAATTTTTTCCGTTAATTTGGTCGGTTAACCGAACTAACCGAAAATTATGTTTTTTTATTTTTGGTTAAAATAAGTATAAAATTAACCGAATTAACCGAATTAAACGAGTTAACCGAATTACCTGAATTACCCAAATTAACCGAATTAACCGAATTATTTGTACAAAATTATATATTTTTTATTTTTATTTTTATTTTTAGATTTTTATTTTTATTTATTAAATTATTTGTAATTTTTATGATTGGGTTGGGTTGGGTACTTGGGTTAATATATATTAGATTGGGTATTTGGGTTTATGTTGAATTGGGTTTGAATAAATAGTAGGCTATTTATATATTATAAATTTATTTATTAATATTTTTGGTTAAACTGAAAATATTCGGTTAACCGACCGGTTTTGAACCGAATTAACCGTTAACCGAAAACTCAAAAAATTATTAACTGACCCCCGGCCGAATTAATTCGGTTAACCGACCGATTAACCGAATTCGGTCGGTTAACCGAATTTTTTCGGTTTTACCCAAATTTTGCACTCCTTTATACATAACAAAGTTATTGGTAAGCAAAATTGTTATTTTTAAAATATCAAATTTTGGTTCACCCCAACAAAATTTTTTAGTATGAAAAAGTAATATTTTTTATTTCAAAGATGAATTTCTCATTTTAAAACAAAAAAAAAAAAACTTATGAAAGAGTATCAAAATATATGAGAGAATATAAAAAACTACACGGGAATACAAGGGCCGGCTTTAGGAGTGTCGCTGCCCAAGACCTAAGGCTAGGAAAGGCCTAAATTTTTTTTCTTCAGCTTTTAATATGGGGAAAAAAATCTTCAGCCTTTTAAGACTTTTGATCAATGCTTCATAGCATGCAAGAAAAAAATAGAAAAGAAAATAAAAGGGGCCTTCAATTCTTCGCCATAAACGTTTCATCTCCAACTTCTTGGCTTCTTCAAACCATCTTTAGTTCCCAAATTTCAACTCCTACCATTAAAGCTAATGAAAAATTTTAATTTCCCCTAAAAATATCAACGGTTACTAGCATTCAACCTTCTTTTTTTTCCCATAGCCATGACAATAGGAGAAAATTTCTGCAAGTTAGATAAGGCCAAATTTCATTTGAGTGATACATCATTCGTTAGTCATCAGCATCAATCAATTGAAGTTATTAATTTTTACTTTATATTTGAGAGATTGAGAGCTTGAGATTCTAAAATGATTTTTCTGACAGTCGACAGTGGCTTTGAAGTGGTTGTGCCAGATTGCTGGTATTCAACAGGCCGCTATGCCTGCTTATTGCCCATGGTGCCTCCCATTTGTGGTCTGTCGGATTACCATTATTGTAGGTATATTCTCCCTCTTTCCTTTTCTTTCTTGTAATTTTTTCATTCTTAATTTGATGACATCTTTGGGTTTTAACTAATAAAGTCATTAAGTTAGCCTTATATTTAGCTTCTCCCCCTAATTCATTTTTTGATGAACCATAGTAAAGTATACTACTGCATACCCTTTCTGTAACACCCTTAAGTAGTATCCGTTATTGGACTAGGGTTACGGAGTATTACGACACATATCGAAACAATTTCTAGCATTAAACTAATAATTTATTTAACTAAACATCAACACTCAAAACTACATTTCATTCATAGCAAAAATACATTTACAGGCCCTAAAATGAGCTTATGTGGCCCTAAAATTAATTTAGAAACAATTAGGAACTAAATTGAATCAAAATAGATAAGTATGGAAGACTTGAAAATTTTGGAAATAGAGGTCACACGGTTGTGTGGATTAGGGACATGGCCGTGTCTCAGCCCATGTGCCCGCCCGTGTAACTCATTGACTTGGGTCCTACGGCCATGTCGAATGCCGTGTGCCAGACCGTGTGTGTATTTGAAATATGGCCATACAGCCGTGTCGCAGACCGTGTGCCATGCTGTGTGAAACTTGCACCTAAAAATCAATTTGAGTGTGACACATGACCGTGTGACAGCCTGTGCCCGAAGCCGTGTGCACCTAAAGTTTGCTTCCTAAACAAGGCATTTTGACACTAATACCTTAGGTGCTAAGACAAACCATAATCAGTTATAAACATGCTTTCAAATACCTACAATTGAGTAAAAAACATACCTATTTCATACAATTTATGTACCTAACCAATGTGCCCTTAATGACACCACAAATTTCATACATGTGCATTAAATATTTCATTTAAAACATCACTATCTTATCTAAGTTATCCAATCCACAATAATGCCTTCAAATACTAAATGGCAAACCATATAACCAAGGCAAATCAAGAGTGTCCATTTTATAGTTTAACTACCTTATGATCACTCCATACATTTTATCACCATAAGATTTACCAAATCCACAACAATGCCTATCAACCAAAAGCACAAACATTGCCATACCAAAATAATATCAGCATGAAACATAACTTACCAATTCACAACCATAAGAGTTTAATTACAACTCAAGTAACATATTAATCTTAGCCACTTCAAACCCTATATACATGCCACAACCAAAATGACTCAAAGACAAAAACTATAAAAAAAGAGTCTGGATAGTGTGAGCATTGAAGTTGATCCGTCTGAACCATTCCGCAAAACGTTAACTATAGAAACAAAACAAAACGAGTAATCTTATGAAGCTTAGTAAGTCCATAGTCAAAATTCAATTTAACTTGCCTTAACGCATAATAGATCATTAATTAACTTAAATCATTGAACCCTGACAACCATTTTCATAGTCACATATCATTAGTACCAAAATATTCAAACATATAATTCGATATACATAATGGCTCAAATCAAAACTATTCATGCCTCCATACATATTCACATATATATCCAAACAGGTCATTATACATAACTTCAATTCATGGAATGACTTTACATTTAATCATAAAGTTTCATGGCTCGTTGAACTATAGCAAATTGACTCGGATACTCGGGTTTCCTCCAAAAAACACTAGAGAGCATCGAAATGCTAACAGAGGCACTGTAGTGCAAATATAGAGGCATCGAAGTACAAACAGGGGCATCGAAGTGCAAATAGAGGCACCAAAGTATAATCCCGTACATGTGCGGATACTAACCCTATTAGCATGTCAATCATATCCTAGCCGTTTACTACATTCAACCGAGCATTATAATTAAATTCACAATATTGATAAATCAATCATTTAGAGGCACTTCTTATTTTCATACACATACCATAAATCCTTTATATTCATTTCAATTTTGTGCAACCACAAAATTCATCACTTCTGAATATTCATTTATCATTTGTACTCAATCACAACATTTAATAATTTATAGGTAAATAATGAAATTTCACATTAAATACAATTATCCAGCAAACATTAATACAAATATAAAGAAATATTCATATACACATACTTACACTATGAACTTACCTATTATATACCAATGGTTGACTCGTAGTGACAATTCCGTAATTTTTCCTTTTTCTTGGTTATCCTCCGTTGGAATCAAATAATGAACTATAATAATTAAATTTAGTTTTATCAAATTCAATTACATATTCCAACTCACTTTTATGCATATGACCCTTAAGTTTTCATTATTTGCACATTTCCCTAAACTTTTACATTTCTCACGAATTAGTCCCAAAATCCGAAACTCCAAATTTAACAAGATTTTTCAAATACCCATGCTAGCCGAATATATTCCTATACTAGTACAGTCCATATTTATTCAAAAATCACACAAGTTCTATGTAAATTTTAACATTTAATCAAATTGGTCGTTTAACTTAAAACTAACAAAAATCACTTCACAAACTAGTTCTAAATCAACAACCAAGACTACAAATTTATCATTTAACATCAAAACTAACTAAGATTCATTAATAGCAAAAACCAAAATCTTTAACAGTTTCAAAAACGGAGATACGAGTTAATTGGACCTAGTTGCAAAGATTTCAAAAACATAAAAATTATAAGAAACGGTTATAAATTCACTTACATTCAAGAATTTCAAATGGCTGAACCTTCAACACTCTCCCATGATTTCTTTCTTTCAATTTTTCAGTGCAAACATACTAAGGAAGATGATGATAATTATTCTTTTACTTTTCTTGAACTTATAATTGTTTAATTACCATATTACCCTTTAATAAAATTTACATTTTAACCTGTTTCCAACCCTTGACCATCCATACTAAATAAAAAAAAGTATATTTGCTATATAAAACCTCCCTCTTACATTAATTAGGCCACTTAGTCACTAAAATCAATAGTAATTAAGTTTTGCGTCATTTACAAATTAGTCCTTTTTAACTAATTAACCAGTCAAACATTAAAATTTCTAAACCAAACTTTCACATAACAAAATAATATCTCTTACTAAATATTTACGAGCTCGATTTACAGAAACAATGTCTTGATACTTCATTTTCTGAAACCACTTGACTTTTGGGACAAACCACTATGCTTAACTATTTATTCAATTAATTAAAATTCATCTGATCAAAATTAAATATAAATTTTAGTAGACTTATATAATTTAAATGCTAATTATTTCGATCTTATTCGTCAGATTTGTGGTCTTGAAACCACTATTTCCAATACCACTGAAAATGAGCTGTTACACTTTCTTTATGACTTTATGCGATTGGAATTTTAATTATTTTTGTTACTCATTTAATTTTTTAGTTGCATTTCACTCACAAAGAATTGAATATTGTTAATTACCATGTCTGTTTATAATTGATTATTATAATTATATTTACAGAATTCCAGTGACTCAATTTGAGTTTTGAAATTAACAAATGTGAAAGCAAATATTGAACTTGGAATTCTTTTATCAGGTTCTATTGTTTTATTTTCTTGTGGTACTTGAGTATCTGATTTATCTTTTATCTACAATGTTACCAAAAAAAAATTTATCTAGAAGTGAAAAAAGAAAAAGAGAAAACGTGCTGAAGAGTTAAAAAAATCACAGCAAGGTGCTATTGATAAATTTGTTTTTAAAAATGTAGTTTCTAATGAAAATTTGGATCAATAAAATGAAAGTTTACATAATGATGTCAATGAGAATGATGAAATTAATGTTCCAAATGAGCCTTGTTAATGTATTTTTCTCTTTCGTATAATGGGCTGGGCTCATTAATGTTGGTGCGGTCGATACACATTCTCCGCTTACCACTAGCCTTCTTCACCATTACCACATTTGAAACCCAGTTAGGGTATGCAACCTCTTTGATGAATCCAACTGACAACAATTTTCCCACTTCCTGTCTTATGACTTCTACAACTTGCGACACAAACTTTCTTTTCTTTTGTTTCACTGGCTTAGCCTCGGGGAGAACATTCAATCTATGAAAAATTGTCTGAGGATCCACATTTGGCATATCTACAACTGACCAGGCTAAAAATATTAGCATTTTCCTTTAAGCATTTTACCAAGTTCTCCATTTCCTCTACTTTTAATGTTGATGAAATCTTAACCACCTTGTTTGCATCATCGTAAAATAATTGCAAAGTTTCCAAAACTTTTGCAGCTTCTGGTTTCTTTGCTCTTTCCCCATTCCTAGCATCCAAACTGTCCAAGTCTAAAAGTTGACTATCTGCCCCTGTTTGTTGCGAGCTATGCCCCTACTGCACTTGTTTACATGTTTGCTTCACAAATAACATATGGCATTGTCTAGTTGTTCTCTAATCGAACTGCATGAATCCTATACCGGTTCTTGTAGGAAACTTGGTCTTCATGCAAAAGGTCGTTACCATCATCTTGGCCATTCTCATTATGGGACGCCTAAAGATAGCATTGTATGTCATAGGATGACCGACTATAAAAACTGGACATTACTCAGTCATGGTAATAGACAAAATGATGCAACCCTGTACCTCAACAAGATGGTTCGCGAAGCCATACAATAGGCTCGTCCTCTTCAGCGCTTGCTCTTTCAAACCCATTTTCTGATAAGCTTCCCTTGTTAATACCTCAACTGCGCTGCCACTATCCATTAGTATCCTTTTCACCTCAAAACCTACAATAGATGCCGAAACCACCATCGGATCATTTCCTTCTTCATCGCAAACTAATTCTTCATCTTTATTACGAAAATCCACTCTCCACTTTTCCTACTGACGTAACCTCTTAGGCAAACTAACCGACATAACACTCCTGAGATGTGCCTTTCTCTTTGCATTAGATGTAACACCCTTTAACCCGTATCTGTCGCTGGAACTGGGTTACAGAGTATTACCGAAACTTTCAGAACATTTTACAAATAATTCATGTAAATTACTATTTATTAACTGAGATCATTCAAAACATCCCTTAATTGGACCCTCGAGGCCCAATACGAGCATTAAAATCGAGTTGAAACTTAATCGGGAAATCTAAGAATTTTTTACAAAATTTTAAAATTTTCTAAGTTACAGGGCTCACACGCTCGTGTGCTCCGAGGGACACGCCCGTGTGACCTTGGGACATGCCTATGTTGCAAGCCATGTTCGACCTCGTGTAACTCTCTTAGTTGTGCACACGGCCATGCCACACACCGGTGTGCTAGGCCGTGTGGTTAATTAATCCAATTCGAAATTAGGTGCAGGTTTCACACGGCCAAGACACACGCCTGTGTTCTAGGCCGTGTGGCACACACGGCTAAGACAAACACCTGTTTCTTTGCTTATGTGCTCAATTCTGAGCATTCTATTTCTTAAAACTAATGTGCAGGGGACATATGGCCTAGCTACATGCCCATGTACTCCGGCATGTGTCACACACGGTCTAGACACATGCTCGTGTGGAAAAAATAAAGCCATTTCTAGCTTCATTTCTCACCAAAAATCACACCCATGACCCACTTGAAACATACATCCAATACTAAACATTCCAAGCATTCAAATTAAACAAATTCCATCATTCATCATTGCATGCTTACAATCTAACCTTGGTTCAATCTATATATTAGACATAATTTGATCAACTACTTAACGTATATTTAGCTACAGTAGCATGACATTACAAGTATATCAAAACAACCATTACTAGCCATTCCAATGGCTAGATTACAAGCATCATTATCAAGCCACTAATGGTCAAGTTGTCCTATACATGCCATTATACCAAAATGATTTTACTAAGTATACCCAAAATAAGCTAGTTGATAGTGTGACGATACTCCAATGATTCTCCAACCTTTGCGAGCTTCTGAGTATATAAAATAGGGGAAAATAAAACGAAGTAAGCATTAGTAAGTTCGTATAACGAAAATTAAACTTACTAATCCCGTTAATTAAATCTAAGCATACAATATTATGTTTTCCATCCATTAGCAAAATTGCCTAAACACATGTATTCAATCAAACATATTAGTCACCAAAATCTTCATATCAATTAAGTAAACATATATAAGCTCATCATGCAATATTGTTTCAAGTCATTATCATCTCATCTCATAATTCTCATTAGGGGTGAGCAAAACTCGATTCAACTCGAAAAAAATTGAAAATTTTTTTGAATTTCGAGTTAAACGAATCGAGTTATTCGAGTCAATTCGAATTTTTTTTTGAATTTCGAGTTCGAATCGAGTTGAGTTTTCAAATTTGAATAACTCGAATAATTCGAATAATTCGAATATTAAACTATAGTATTTTACATTTTTATCTCAAAACTCCCAAACTTTTTTACTTTTCCCTCAAAACTTTTACTCCTTCCCACTTTCCCCTCAAAATTTTTCTCCCCTTCCATCCCAACCCCCCAATCTACCCAAAATCCATTTCCCACCAAAATTTTACTCTCCCATTTACTTTTTCTCAAAATTTTACTCCCAAAAACCCTCAAAACTTTTTTATTTTCCCCCATAATTTTTACTCCCTCCCACTTTCCTCTTAAAATTTTTACTTCCTTCCAATCTCACCTCCCATCTACCCCAAATCCATCCATCCCCCCCCCCAAATTTTTTTAATATTTTCCCTCCAAAATTTTACTCTCCCCTATTTACTTTCCCTCAAACTTTTATCCCCCAAATTTATTTATTTTCCCTCTAGTTTTTTACTTTTCACCCTTTACTCTCAAATAAAAAATCAAAATTATCCAAAAAAAAATCACTAAACATAAATAGTAATAATTTTATTTATATATACTATTTATATTATTAAATTAAATTTCACATTTTATATTATTTATATTATTGAATTGTTTAGTCATATTGAATATTTATATTAAAATTGAATTATTAATTATGCCATTAAATATTCATGTTAAAATTTTATATTGGTATCAATTTTACATTTTATCTTTAAAATAACTTTAATTAAAAATTCACATTTTTACATTTAATATATTTTTTAATTCCAAAATACATAGTGACAAGAATCTGAAAATAATTGAAACAACTAAGCAAGCAAAGAAGCTAACCCGTATATAAAAGATTAATAAATAAATTATGAGGTGATGAAAGTTAATAAAAATTTTGATTAAGGTGGACAAATTTTACTACGATGGATGACGGTAGTTACAAGGACCAAAAATTATTTTTTAAAATTTAACTCGAACAAATATATTCGATTCGATTCGATTCGAATTCCATCTCACTCGACTTGATTCGAGAAAATTTCAAATCAAATTAGGATGATAAAAATATGATTCGTCAACTCGATTAACTCGAAATTTTTTCATTCGATTCGATCGAACGCTCACCCCTAATTCTCATGCCATGTTAAAAGTCTTATGTCCGTTGAATTATTTAAATTCCGATGGATGCTCAAGTAGTACACTTGAGGTGTACGATTCGATAACCCGTCAATTCTTTTTCATAAGTACCCATTAGGTCACTTAATCAAGGAACACACTTTCGAGCCACATGACGTATAACAGGATTACCAGTCCAGGCTAAATCCTTTATATAACGCATGCTCAAAAGAGCTTAATTAGGATTACCAGTCTAGGGTAAACCCTAATCATAATGTATACTCGAGAGGTATTATATCAAGATTACTTGTTCGGGCTAAATCATTTCAATAATGAGGTCAATAGGATTACTCGTCCGAGCTAAATCCTGTCCGCAACAAATGCAGGACCTCATCCATTTCGGGAAAGCACATATGTTCATCGGAATTCAATATTCAATCGGGACATAGCCCTTTTTTTTCACCATTTTCAAGAATGTATTTATTTCTCATATTGTAACATCCAAGTAAATGACATAAATGATAATCACACATCATACAATCACAACATTTAATTTAACATAATTACATGCTCGATTAAGTTACACGAACCTACCTCGACACTTGTTCACGTAAGTAATCTACTAATCTTAAACCTTTTATTTTCATCGATCTAACCTCGAATGTGAGTTGTCTGGATCTAAATAAATAGCTTTAATCATCAATTTCTCATATTTCATACTCACTTGGACTCAATTACGTCATAGGTAGAATTACCATTTTGCCCTTAACTTTTCCATAAATTTCAGTTTCGTCTCTAGGCTCAGAAAATAAAACTTGTGCAATTTACTCCCTATTCCAAGCTTAACCAAAATCCCATTACAAAATTTACAGCACATTTATTCATAAAAAATTAGCATTTTTATTCAATTTCACAAGTTTACATTTTAGTCCCTAAATCATGTTTTCATCAAAAATCACTTTGTAAAAGTTGTTTATCTATCAACAATCTTTCATTTTCTACCATAAATTTCTAATTTTTAGCATATTCATCCATGAAAAAAAATTTATATCTTGATAACTTTTCAAATTAATCCCCCAAATAGATAGATTAAGTTATCTCGATTTTAAAAATATTAAAATTACTAAAAACGGGACAAGGAAACTTACCTAATTATACCATGAAAGTTTCTTCTCTCTCTCCTAGGGTTTCTATGTATTTTAGGTTAAAGAAGATGAGAAAATAAGATGATATTTTCTTTTCATCTTTTAATTAATTAAATATTTTTCAAATTTCAATTTAGTCCTTTCCCTTTTTCTAAATTTCCATGGATGAGTCACCAAAAATCTACATACTTTTCTTTAATGGTCTAATTATCATATAAAGACCTCTAGTTTTGAATTCCATAGCTATTTAATCCTTATAGCTACTAGAATTCAACTTTCACATTTTATGCGATTTAGTCCTTCTTGTAATTAAACACTTAATCGATAAAATTTTTGTATCAAAATTTTCACATGACATGTCTATCATAATACGAATCATATAATAAAATAAAAACAAAATTTATTTTCGGATCAGATTTGTGGTCCCGAAACCACTGTTCCAATTTCACTGAAATTGGGCTATTACATTGGAGGTCACCCAGTCCTCGTCTATCCCAATTATTACATGAATAGTTCCTCTCACCTTCTGTTTACCTTTGGCCTCAATCCTTAAACTCTGCCCTGGCTAGTCTGTACCCTGAGCCATAAAATCTTTCAACTCACTCCTAACCGCTTCCTTGATGGAATCCTTTAGAGAAGAACAATCCTTAGTTTTATGTCCTCCATCTTTGTAGAAAGCAAATTTATCTCTCGAGCTTGACCTTCTTGCATTATGCCTCATAGGTGGAGGAATTGGAAGAATACCAAAGCTTTTTACCTGTTAAGAATATAGGCACGCATAGCATTCAAAGCAGTGTAAGTTTCAAAGTTACCATAAGGAGGATTCCTTCTAGCATGCTCAGGTTGTGACCTCTGAAATGTTCTAGGTGATTCATTCTGTAACTGCCCTTTTTGCTGTCCCCTACCTTGCACACGTAAAGCTTGAGAAGATGTAGCTTGATGACTACGAACACCTTCTTTTTTCCTTGATTGTATGTCATCCCTATGGAATGTACCACGAACTGCTCTTTTTATTTCTTGAGCTTTGGCAAACTTATGCGCCAACTCGTAAAGATCTGCCAAGCTCTGGGACCGGTTGTTGATGAACGGATATTGTACATGTTCATTTAGAACTCCCATAATAAAGGCATTGATGGCCAAATTATCCTCCAAGTTTTTTACATTTAACGTTCCTGCATGAAAATATTTAACATAATCTTGTAAGATCTCGCCCTCCTTCTTCTTAATAGTCATTAGCCCCATAGGTCTACTCACTATTTTCATGTGTGCTTGGAATCTGCCCAAAAACATTTCCTAATTGCAAAAAACTTTGAATAGAACCTTACAGGAGGGATAAGTACCAATCCTTTGCAATACCTTTGAGAGTTGTCGAGAAGGCTTGGTATTTTACTGTATCAGAGGCTTCTAGTACATTCATGTAACTATTGTACTGAATGAGATGTGCTTAGGGATCTCTTCTACCATCAAACATTTCTTTTGGAACTTTAAAATCAAGTGGCAAGCTCACTGTTGCAACCTTAATAGCCAATGAATTGTTAGAATAGAATAATCAATCCATATCTTGAGAATCGGGATGTAAAGCTCGTATATCCCTTTGTAGAGCATCCATATTGTTCTGCCACGGCTTTACATGCAATCTAGATCTGTACTCACTCATTTCACTATTATCATGAAGATAAAAACTTTCAAACTTCACCTTCTTCCTTAACTCTTCATTCTGCTTTAGCAGTTCCTACTGAAGCGTCTACTGTTGTTCAAATCTAGCACTTTGCAAAGTCATTTACTCCTTCATTAATTTCATCTGTTCTTGAAGCGCAACAAATTGTTATGAAGATGCATCTTTGCTAGAGGGGAATGAAAATCTCTAACCAAAAGTAATACCCTAACCAGTAGGTATATTTAAATAGAAGGAGTTTGAGGCTCTTGCATAAGCCAGGTTTCCTGGATTCTCCTGTTGGTCGGCAAACCAACCAGTAAACAAATAAGCTTCACTAGGTTAGTTTCTTGCACTAGAGTCCCCAGGTTGTTTGGTGAAGAAATTAATAGGGGAATTTTCATTGGGGGTGAGCCATTTTCAAATTTTGCAAATTAAAGGTTTGGAGATCGGAAGTCTGTCCACACTCACTACACCAATTGTTGAGGTATTTTTCTCTCTTGCCCTCTCAAAGGATGGTGTTGACCTATTTATATGATACAAATACTATTCACTGACATGACATAGTGGGTAGGCTTTATACACGTGGACACGTATCCTATCTTAGACTTAACATGTGTTTACATGGCCCTATGTGTAATTCCATATGCACAACCTCGTAGGGGATTATAGTCCACATCTTGCGATCACACCTCATCACAAGAACCCGACCTACTAACACGTCATATGAACTCAATGGAATCAAACCCGAATCGACCCAAACCCATTCAGATTCAGACCATTTGGACCCAAGATAACTGGCATTGTAACAAGCATAATGAAGTGCCAAATGTACCGAATATTGAAAATCTTGGTCTTAATGTAGAACAAACAATTCTTTCTTTGGATATTTATAATCCTAGAAATTGGGATAATCTTGATAACAAAACAAGAAACATTTTAGTCGAAAATGGGCCTATATTAAGAGAAATTAATCTTGATTTTCCTTTTGATAATAATAATTGCATTTTTCATATGCTTATTTCTCTAGGAAGTTGAGCAATGGTGAGATTAGCAATAGAAAATGGTTGGTTTATTCCAAACATGTTGGCAAAGTGTTTTGTTTTTGTTGTAACTTTTTCAAATCTATTAGTAACAAAAGTTTGTTAGAAAATAAGGGTTTAAGTGATTGAAGGCATATTAATGAGAGGCTCAAACAACATGAAAACAGTGCTGAGCATATTACTAATATGAAAATTGGGAATGAAATGAGAGTAAGGTAGGATAAAAATTTAACAATTGATAAAAGCTTGCAAGAACAGATTATGAAAGAGAAAGAGTGATGGAGGTAAGTTTTACTTAAGAATATTTTTAGCTTTGAAATGTCTTGCTACTCATAATTAGGCTTTTCGAGGATCTAATGAAAAAATCTATCAAGATAGCAATGGTAATTTCTTAGGATTGATTGAATTGATTGCAGAATTCAATGTGATAATGCAAGATCATGTTAGATGCATTTAAAACCATGAAATTCGTTAGCATTATCTTGGGCATAAAATTCAAAATGAGTTGATTTCCCTTTTGGCCGATAGTGTTAAAAGTTCTATAATTAAGACCATCAAAGAGGCGAAATATTTTTCTATAATTATTGATTGTACCCATGATAATATTTATCATGAATAAATGACTATAATAGTACGAAGTGTGAATATGTCAACTAATAAAATAAAAATTAAATCACTTTTTAGAGTTTTTTGAAGTTGGATGATACATCTGGATTGGGACTTTGTAATGAATTACAAGATGTTTTGAAGTCTCTTGTTCTTAATATGATGTAACGGGTTAGGGTTATGATAACAGTTCTAATATGAAAAGGAAGCACCAAGGTGTTCAAAATCGATTTCTTAAAATAAACCCGAGAGCAGTATATATGCCTTGTGCTTGTCATAGTCTGAATCTTACTCTTAGTGATATGACGCATTCTTACAATTAGAGCTATTTCATTTTTTATTATTTTTAATGCATATATTCATTATTTTCAGGTTTTACAAAAAGATGAAATTTTTTACTTAATAATGTCCCTAAATTCACTGTGAAATTTTTATCTAATACTCATTGGGAGAGTCGAATTAAAAGTTTTAAAGCTATTAGATTTCAAATAAGATTGGCTTTGTCAAAATTATATGAATCTTGTGATAATGCAAAGTCAAAGAGTGAAGCGGAGAGTTTGGTTAATGCATTGGGAGTTTTGACTTTTTGCTTGGTATGATAATTTGGTATGAAATTTTATTTGCTATAAATATGGTGAGTAAGAAATTACAATCTAAGGCTATGTGCTTTGATACCACCATAAAGAAATTAGATGGTGTATTGTCATATTTTGAAAAGTATAGAGATGAAGGCTTTACTTCTAGTATCAATATTGCTAAAAGTATTACACTTGATATGGATGTAGAGCTTACCCTTCCAACAAAGCGTCGTGTTATTAAAAAAAATAATTTGATGAGAATAATCAAGAGGATGAAGAAATTCAATTGTCTAATGAATTATTTAGAGTTGATTATTTTTTAGTTATTGTAGACTTGGCAATTACTTATATGAAGAGCAGGTTTGAGCAATTAAAAACATTTGAAAGTATTTTTGGGTTTTTGTTTGATTCAAACAAGTTAAAGTCATTGGATGAAAAGGAACTGAGAGAATGTTGTGCTACTTTTCACTCTATCTTTTCTCATGGTGATTCTGTAACACCCCTAACCTATCTTTGTCGCCAAATTAAGGCTATGGAGCGTAACTGTACAAAATAGAACCCTTAAAATCAAAATATAACAATAATACAATATAATTTTAATTCTTAAAAACTCATTCTAATCATAGAAAATATAAAAATTTGGGCCTTAAATCGAGCCTTTGGGGCCCTAAAAACAATTTGAAAGCAATCAGGAAACAATTTGAAACAAATCAAAAAGTTATGGAAAAACATGAAAAAATTGGGAAACAGGGGTCACACAGTCATGTGACATAGCCCAGACCGTGTAAGCATTTGAACTAGAGCAACACGGCCGTGTCCTAGCTCGTGTGTATATTCGAAATAGGGACAAACATCCATGTCGCAGGCCGTGTGTGTATTCGATGATGGGTCACATAGTCGTGTCCCAGGCCGTAACTTATTGTATGAAAAAATAATAATTTTTATTAGTATGTTTTTATTTTATCGTATTACATTTTATAAATTTTTAAAAGGGGCCTTAATTTATTGTTTCGTATAGGGCCTGAAAAATGTCAAGAACACGTATGTGGAACACCAAAAAAATACGAGTACAAAATATTATGAGGGATACAAAAAATTAAGAAGAAATACCATAAAAATATGAGCGTGTATAAATTTTTTTTGAATAAGTACAAAAAATTATGAGAAAATTTGAGGGAATACCAAAAAAAAGTAATATTTTTGACTACCAAAAATTGATTTTTCATATCAAAACATAATTTTGAAAGCATACCAAAAATTCTGACGGCATAAATAGAGAAAAAAATATTATTTTTGCATACTAATAAAATTTGTTGTCTATACTCTAATAAATTAAAAGATATTAAAATTTAAATAAATAGAGCAAAATTTCGAGACAAACTAATATTTGGTACTCCCTTATATTGTTTTGGTAATTTTCTTTCTTTCTTTATTTAATTTTAAAATAATTTATTCTTATATATAAAAAAATTATTAGTATTAAAATATTAGTTTGTACAAAAATTATAAGAAAATACCAAAAAAATATGAGGAAATATAAAAACTTCTAAGAAAGTTCAAAAGAATGAGGGAGTATCAAATATTGGTTTGTCTTTAAAAAATTACTTTATTTATTTTTCAATATTGTTAAATTTATTAGTATGCAAAAATAATATTTTTTACTTCCAAATATAGACTTCTCATGCCAAAATTTAATTTTCAAAGCATATCGAAAATTTTGAGATGAAATATTACCAATAATTATGGGGTACTAAAAATTATGATGAAATACTAAAAAAAAAAATGAGAGATTACCAAAAATTATGAGTATGTACCAAAAATTATGTTAAAAATTTGTTATTAACTTGTATCATGTTGAATTAGTTAAACTTAACCGTAAGTTTTTTTTTTTTTTTTTACCAAGTTGAGATAAGACAATTAACAAAATTACTAAGAGGGAATACAAAAAAGAAAAGAAAAGAAAGGATACTAGAAAATATAGCCAAACAACATTTAATCCCAAGACAAATGACTCTAAAAACAATATGATGCCAAAGTACATGCCAAGACAACTAGAAAACTAAATAAACTTTACAAAACCAACGACGATTTGATATCTTTGAGGTTGATGCTACTCAAAATCAAGAATTGTTGTCAAACTCCCTCAAACTTGTGAACGAAGCAAACATCCGCACGTTAAGCTTTCTTCAAAGTTCAATGGTGCATTTCCAATTCCCAACAATACCATATATGATGCTAAAAATTAAAAGCATGGTAGTAAACAACAAATTGCAACAATCAATCATCAATAAACAAAATCAATGTGCTCACATCATGCTTTTTATTATTATTATTAATAGAACCAATTAAAAGATAATTGTCACCAAAAAATGTTCATATGGCATAGAGTTATATAATAACATCTCATATCAAGTTCTTATAGTGAATGATCGACAATCCATCCTTTCACATTGAATCATTAGCAAACAAATATAAATCTTTGTCCCAATTAACCAATCATGGAAACATGACTTATCCATCTATTCCCAAAGAATGTGTAAAGCACAAGTATATTATATTTTCATGTGCAAAAGTAATTTGAAAACCACAATCATATAAGAGCTCTATATCATATGGCAAGTCAATTATACTCAAGAACTTTTCACTATCATTTAAAAGAGACTATTTTAACATAACTTCATACATTAACATTATTGTAACACTCCAAACCTAGCTTAGACATTTGGCTGAATCTGGTGATGTCACATGGAATGAAATTTCTAGCCTAATTCATCGAGTGAAAACTTTTCCAATTTATTAGTTTTTAATTAACTTAGAAAAATGCATATTCGTTGCTATGGTTCAAAATGTGACCTTTTTAGCGGAGTGAAATTTTTGTTTTAGAAAAATCGTTCGTTTTTTAGGAAAACTTTAATTTCAAGAAAACATTGTGTTTTTGTAGGGATAAAACTGGTAGGCAAAGTATAATCCCAAATTTAAATAGTCAGTTCCAAAAGTCCCAATTACAAAAAAAAAAAAAAAAACAAAAAAAAATACTCAAATTATTAATGAGAAATTAATTAACTAAAAGAAAAACTGAATTAAAACAGTACGAAATAGTGGTGGTCACCGTCGAGTCCTCCGCTGCTCCGATTCGTCTAATGCTGGGGATTACCTACACAAATTAAACAGAAAAGGGTGAGTTTTCGCAAACTCAGTGTGTAATCCCCACAGAAAATATACACAACAACAAAATTTAGTCATATATCCAAATATCAGATAATTCAGGCCTAAACCCTTTACAGAACCGGTGTGAACATTAGTCCATTCAGATACAGAATCAGATACGAACGAGCCTTAGCCCATCTCAGATATATCATGCATAACAGAGCAGAATAATAGAGTCCTACCCACCAGCCTCTACACACCAACTCCGTCCAACCCTACACACAATGTGGGGATCAAATCGACCCACCCATCCCTACACATCACGCTGTACCGAAATACGGTAGATAATCAGATAATTACAGCTGTGCTGCCAAATATCAGGCTTTGGAGCCTTTCAGAATACTTCTTCCATACACGTTAACCCAACCTCGATGCAATGCAGCATACAATACATGACATGCAAATATGCAATTAGCAGATCATACATACGAATCAGTCTACATGTTAAGAGTAACATGCTAGAGCACATATATCACATAGTCAGATCACATAATTAGGGGTCAAGTAACTCTTACCGACCCTACAATAGGTCTCAGTCGACTTGGACGACCCGAGAAACCTTTCAAAGTATTTCAAAAAATGGGCTCACACGCCCGTGTGGCCCACATGGCCCAAATTGACCTTGGCCCAAAAATCCCATACGCCCGTGGGATTCACTAGTGTGGGCCCACACACTCGTATGGCCCATACGGCCCAATTGGTCGAGCTCGTGTGTCGCACATGACCTCACGTGGACATCACACGGCCGTGTAGTTCGCGCACGGCCTGGCCTCGTCAATCACACGGCCGTGTACTGCCACACGAGCTACCTCATGCCCGTGTGGCATCAATAGAATTATTTTTCAGCTTTTTGCTGACACTCGTTTTCTGTGTTTTGGGTACACACCTGGTTTCGATTTGCTGCAAAACACTTTCGAACCACTAAAGACCGCTACAGAACAAACACTACTCCGAATCAAATCGACAAAGCGTTAATACTGGCCTCACGAGTGACTCTACACGTGGCCCAATAGTGAATAAGCAGGACGATTGCAAGCACGGAAGAATGAATAGTAAACAAGAAGGGAACAAAGGGATTTCGGCAGCACAAGGAGTAAATAGGAAGGGAAACAACAGCAAAAAGAGAGGAAATGGAGAAGGGGTAGCCGAATTTGCCAAAAAGAAAGTAGTAAAACTCCGAGACTATTAACCCCCTAATGTTTTTCTCCTTATTTCTCTCCACTACTCAGATTTTTGATCCAACTCAAACTCTTCCCCATAACCACAAAAAAATAAAGTCGACGCAGGGAATCGAACACAGAACCTCTAACACTCCAGCACTCCACTTACCCACCAAACCAGCAGGCCCATTCTTATATGCTTCTACAAATACTTAAATATGAGCCTATTAAACTAGGTTAAGGCTTTATTCAGAAAAATAACAAAATTTGCCAAAGACATGGCTTGAACTTGGGGTCTCACACACACACCCAAAACACTTAACCACTGAAGCAGATACACTCTTGTGTCATAAATTCACAGAAACAAAAATATAACTTTTAGGGCATTACAACTCTACCCCCTAAAAGAAAATTTCGGCCTCAAAATTTACCTGATCAGAACAGATAAGGATACTACTGACGCATCGCATCCTCAGGCTCCCACGTAGCCTCCTTAGTTTATGATTCCATCATAACACCTTCACTAAAAGAATAGATTTCCTCCTCAGAAACTTAACGTCGTGATCCAAAATCTGAACCGGTTCTTCCTCGAAGGTCAAATCTAGTCGAACCTCAATCTCTTCAACTAGAACTATATACGTGAGATCAGAGCAGTAGTGTCTCAACATCGAGACATGAAACACATCGTGAATGTGGTCTAACTCTGGAGGTAGCTCCAACTAATAAGCCACCGGTCCCACATGTTTCAGAATATGGTAAGGTCTAATAAACTGAGGGCTCAGCTTGCCCTTGCGACTGAATCTCAGAACCTTTTTCCATGGCGAGACCTTGAAAAAAACTAAGTCCTCCACAGAAAACTCTATATCCTTCCTCTTCAAATCCGTATAGGACTTTTTCCTGTCAGAAGCTGCCTTCAGGAGATCCCTGATCAATCTAACCTAATCTTCTGTTTCAGAAACCAATTTGGGACCCAGAACATGTCGCTCACCCAACTCAGTCCAGCATAAGGGAGTGCGACACTTACGACCATTTAGTGCCTCGTAAGGTGCCATTTGGATGCTAGACTAGAAGCTGTTATTATAGGTGAACTCAGCGAACGACAGATAGTCCTCCCAACTACCTCGAAAGTCTATCACACAGCTCCTCAACATATCCTCCAGTATCTGAATCACCCTCTTCGACTGACCATCTATCTGAGGATGGAAAGTAGTACTGAAGTCTAATCTTTAACTTAGAGCCTCATGAAGCTTCTTCTAGAACCAAGACGTGAAACGAGGATCCCTATAAGAGATGATCGAGGTGAGTACCCCATACAGTCTTACTATTTCAGATATGTAGAGTTTAGCCAATTTTTGTAGAGAGAAATCTGTCTTAACCAGGATGAAATGAGCAAATTTGGTCAACCGATCCACGATGATCCAGATAGAATCCTTCTTAGTTGGTGTTAGAGGCAACCCACTAACGAAGTCCATCGTTACTCGCTCCCATTTCTGTAACGGTATCTTTACCGGATGCAGCAAACCTGAAGGTAACCGATGTTCAGCCTTAACCTGTTGACAAGTCAGACAGCGAGCAACGAAGTCAGTAACTTCACGCTTCAACCTTGGCCACCAGTATAATTCTCGCAGATCTCAGTACATTTTATTCCTGCCAGGATGCATAGCATAAGAGCAACTATGCACTTTCTTCAAAATCGACTGTCTCAAGACCTCATCATTCGGCACACAAATCCGACCACAGAAACATAATACCCCATTACTGCTAATCCCAAAATCAGTAGTAACACCCCTCTCAACCTGATGGAACTGCAACTCAAGAGACTTATCCCCCATCTGTTTACTTCTGATCTGATCAATCCATGTCGGTTTTACCTAAAGTTCTGCCAACAGACTCCCATCGTTGAATAAACTAAGTCAAGTGAACATCACTCTTAGATCGGTCATAGCCCTACGGCTTAAGCATCGACCACCACATTGGCATTACCAGGATGGTACTCGATGGTGCAATTATAATCCTTAAGCAGCTCAATCCATCTACGCTACCTAAGATTCAATTCCTTCTGGGTGAGGAGATATCTGAGGCTTTTGTGATCAGTGTAGATAGTACACTTCTCACCGTACAGGTAATGCCTCTAGATTTTCAAAGAGAAGACAACCGCTGCCAACTCCAAATCGTGCGTCAGATAGTTAGCCTCATGTGTCTTGAGTTGTTGAGACGCATAAGAAACTACCTTTTTGTCTTGCATCAAGACACAACCCAGACCTACATGCGATGTAGTATTGTAAACCACAGTCTTTACCGGGCCCAGGCTGTATCAGAATAAGAGCCTAAGTTAAAACAGTCTTGAGCTTATCAAAGCTCTCCTACTATGTATCAGTCCAACCAAAAGGAACTCCCTTACATAGAAGTTTAGTCAACAGAGCTGTGATCAAGGAGAACCCCTCTACGAATCGTTGGTAATATCCTGCCAGCCCCAGAAAACTGTAGATTTCAGACACAGTCTTCGGCTGTTTCCAAATCAATACAGCCTCAATCTTGTGAGGATCCACACGAATCTCCTCAGCCAAAACCACAGTCCTAAAAAGGTCACTTGGAGCCAAAATTCACCCTTACTGAGCTTCATAAATAACTGTTTCTCACAGAGAGTCTGTAGAACCACTCTGAGATGCTCATCGTGCTCATCCTTTGTTTTAAAATACACCAAAATGTCATCGATAAATACCACCAGAAATTGGTCCAGATAAGGCTGAAATACACGATTTATCAAGTCTATAAATACCGCTGGTGCATTAGTCAAACCAAAGGGCATAACTAGGAACTCGTAATGTCTATACCGAGTTTTAAATGCCATCTTATGCACGTCAGCCTCTTTTACTCTCAATTGATGATATCCTGATTGCATATCGATCTTAGAAAATGCAGAAGCCCCTCTGAAATAGTCGAATAAATCATCTATTCTTGGAAGTAGGTACTTATTCTTGATCGTTAGGTTGTTCAGCTATCGATAATCGATGCACATCCTCATTGTCCCATCTTTCTTCTTTACAAATAGAATAGGTGCTCTCTATGGAAACACACTGGGACGAATGAACCCACGGTCTAACAGCTTCTGAAACTGAGCCTTAAGTTCCGTCAGCTTTTTCGGTGCCATTCGGTAAGGGGCGATAGACACCGGAGTTGTGCCAGGAATCAACTCAATCACAAAATCCACCTCATAGCTCGAAGGCAAACCCGGTAGCTCCTTAGGAAACACATTTGGAAAATCCCTCATTGTTCTGATGTCTTTAACCAAAGAGTCCTCAGAATCAGAAATACTGACATAGGCCAAGAATACCTCACACCCTTTCTAAACCAACCTTTTCGCTACCAAAACGGAGATCACATTAGTCAAGAAGTCTCGTCGTTCCCCAATCACCACCACCTCACTGTCCTCCTCGATCGTCAAGACAACCCTTTTCGTTGTACAATCCAGACTCACCCGGTGTTTAACCAGCCAGTCCATTCCCAAAATCAGATCGAACTACCCAAACGGAAGCTCTATTAGATCAGCCAGAAATACTGTCCCTTGAACCTCTAATGGAACGTCCCTATACAATCTACTAACTCGGATAGATTGCCCCAAAGGACTTAACACAATTACCTCACTATCAGTACTCTCGACTAGAATCCCCAAAGTTTCAAACACAGTACTAGCTACATATGAGTATGTAGAGCCTATGTCTATCAGTGCAAGATAAGGTACATTATAAATTAAAAACGTACCCGTAATGACGTCTGAAGTATCTCTGTCCTTACGATGATGAGCAGCATAGACCAAAGCAGGCTGCCTCACCTTAGTTGGTCTAGCACCTCTCCCCGATACTCTCTATCCTCGGCCCATACCGTTACCACCCCTGGCTTGACCCCGGCCCCTAGGTGGCTGCTGAACTACCCTCAGCGGCTATGCAGTACCTATACCCATAGCTTGCATCTGATCAGTTCTTAGCGAACAATCTCTAACATGATGCTCAGTAGAATCACACATTAAACAAGCCCCAGTATCCTCCAACACTCGTTTGGATGACGTTTACTACAATGTCCACAAAGCGCCACCCCAGAAGATATAGCTGGAGGCTCAACTCTCACCGGCCCATCAGATCTGGCCTTTTTCTTAGGTATCCCAGAATTCGAGGGCTCTAAATCCTTTTTACTTTTTTCTTTATCTCAGTATTGGCGCTCAGTGCGCTTTACCTATTTGGCAATCTTTGCCTTCTCAACCAGAGCAGAAAAGTCACGCTCTCTTTGCAGAGCTATCAAGACTCGCAAGCTATTCTTAAGACCATTCTCAAATTGGACACAATGCTCATACTTGGTCGTTACTATGCCTCGCGCATAACAACTCAACCTCAGGAACTAGGCCTCATACACGGCCACTGAACGATCCTCCTGTGTGAGATTAAGAAACTCAAGCCTCCTGGCATCAACGTAGCTAGCCCCCACATGCTTACCTTGGAACGAAGTCTTAAAATAATCCCAGGTCAATCGGTCGGGCTGAGTGCCCTCCTTAATCGTGAGCCACCACTGGTATGCCTCGTCACGAAGTAGAGAAACAGTCCCCTTAAGGTTTTGCTCAGAAGTAAAGTCCAAGTCGTCCATAATTCTTTCTGTGGCCTCCATCCAATACTCGGCCACGTTAGGGGCGACTTCAGTGACACCCCTGAATAACTCAGCCCCGTTGGACCGGAGTCGTTTCGTAACCGACCCACGGCCTCCAGATCTAGTGTTAGGCCCAGCGACCCTCTCTAAAATCTGTAGCATGGCTTGGGACAGTGTGTCGTCTCCAGTCGCACAATCATGAGAACCAGACCCAGTCTCTGTAATAGGCGACACCGGCGTCTCGCTAGTTTCCAAATTAGGCAGATTCCCAGATGACGAGGACCTCGCTTAAGCCCCTCTACGTCCTCTAGTACCCCGTCCACGAGTACCATGTGCGCTCATCGTAAATTTTAAAATTTATCTGTATTAATAGTTTTATGCATTAGTTAACAATTTTGATATTTTATTAACAAATATTTTATGCAGTACAATATCAGAATGTTCAGAGTATGTTATCGCAAGTGATAGTCTCATTACGGTTTTTAGTTTACACTACCTAGAGATTTTTCAGTATGGTACACTGCCTAAAGTAGTTTCAGTATATTCCAATCATATTTTCAGGCAATTCTAAGCTGAGTTTCAAAAAACTAACAAGATCGACACCGGAGACTCAGTGTACCACACACTTAACTAGAATATTTGAAAACATTTGGAAATAATTTCATTAAAAACTAATTTTAAAACCCAAATCCACAACTGGGTTTTTGTAACCTGGCTCTGATACTATTAAATGTTACACTCCAAACTCGGCCTAGACGTTATGGCCAAATCTAGCGATGTCACATGGAATGAAATTTGTAGCCTAATTCATCGAATGAAAACCTTTCCCATTTACTAGTATTTAATTAACTCAGAAAAATGTATATTCGTTGCTAGGTTCAAATATGACCTTTTTAGCGAAAGCTTGTGAACTTTTTGTTTTAGAAAAACCGTTTGTTTTTTAAGAAAACTTTAATTTTCAAGAAAATATCGTGTTTTTGTAGGGATAAAACTGGAAAGCAAAGTATAATCCCAAATTTAAACAGTTAGTTCCAAAAGTCCCAATTACAAAAAAAAGAGAGTAAATACTCAAATTATTAACGAGAAATTAATTAACTAAAAGAAAAACTAAATTAAAATAGTACGAAATAGTAGTGGTCACCGCCGAGTCCTCCCCTGCTCTGATCTGTCTAATGTTGGGGGTTACCTGCACAGATTAAACAGAAAAGGGTGAGTTTTCACAAACTCAGTGTGTAATCCCTACAGAAAATATAAAAAACAATAGAAGTCAGTTATATATCCAAATATCAGATAATTCGGGCCTAAACCCTTTACAGAACTGGTGTGAACATTAGTCCATTCAGATACAGAATCAGATACGAACTGGGCCTTAGCCCATCTCAGATATATCATGCATAACAGAGTAGAATAATAGAGTCCTACCTACCAGCCTCTACACACTAGCTCTATCCAACCCTACACACAATGTGGGGATAAAATCGACCCACCCATCCCTACACACCACGTTGTATTAAAATGCGTCACATAATCAGATAATTGCAGCTGTGCTGCCAGATATCAGGCTTTGGAGCCTTTCAGAATACTTCTTCCATATATGTTAACCCAACCTCGATGCAATGCAGCATACAATACATGACATGCAAATATGCAATTAGCAGATCATACATTCGAATCGGTCTACATGCTAAGAGTAACATGCTGGAGCACATATATCACAAAGTCAGATCACGTAATCAGGGGTCAAATAACTCTTACCTACCCTACAGTAGGTCTCAATCGACTTGGGCGGCCCGAGAAACCTTTCAAAGTATTTCAGAAAATGGGTTCACAAGCCCATGTGGCCTGCCTGTGTGGGCCCACACGCTCATGTGGTCCACACAACCCAAATTGATCTTAGCCCAAAAATTCCACACGCCCATGGGATTCACTCGTGTGGGCCCATACTGCCCAATTGGTCGAGCCCGTGTGTCACACACGGCCTCACCTGGCCATCACACGACCGTGTCCTTTGCGCACGTCCTGGCCTCGTTAGTCACACGATCGTGTACTACCACACGGGATACCACACGCCTGTGTGGCATCGATAGAATTGTATTTTAGATTTTTTTTGACACTTATTTTCTACGTTTCGGGTACACACCTGGTTTTGATTTGCTGCAAAACACTTCCGAGCCACTAGAGACCGCTACAGAACGAACACTACTCCAAATCAAATCGACGAAGTGTTAATACCAGCCTCACGAGTGATTCCACACGTGGCCCAACAGTGAATAAATTGGACGATTGCAAGCACAGAAGAATGAATAGTCAAACAAGGAGGGAACAAAGGGATTTTAGAAGCAAAAGGAGTAAAAGGGAGGGGAAACAACAACAAAAAGAGAGGAAAGGGAGAATGGGTAGCCGAATTTGCCAAAAAGAATAAAACTCTGAAACTGTTGACCCCTAGTGTTATTCTCTTTAATTCTCTCCACTACTTAGATTTCTGATCTAACTCAAACTCTTCCCCATAACAACACAAAAATAAAGCTGACGCAAGGAATCGAACACAGAACCTCTATCACTCCAGCACTCCACTTACCCACCAGACTAGCAGGCCCATTTTGATATGCTTCTACAAATACTTAAAGATAAGCCTATTGAACTAGATTAATGATTTATTCAGAAAAATACCAAAAATTTCCAAAGACATGGCTTTAACTTGGGACCTCACACACACACCTAGAACACTTAACCACTGAAGCAGATACACACTTATGTCATAAATTCACTGAAACAAAAATATAACTTTTGGGGCATTACAATTATAATCATTATGCTATCACTATATTGTCATTTAAGTTTAAACTTAACCTTAAATTATCACAATATTAAATTCTAACTCAAGAAAACATATCGACCACTATATAGGACTTCAACTTATGCTACATTTCAAGCAAACATCTTAAATTCCAAATAAATAAGTCAATTAACAATTCAAACATATCATTCCAAATAATTTAATTGAGGAAAACATATCGAGTACGTCAAAAGTTTAAGTGCACAAATAAAAAACCCTTCTATTCCTTTGAAACTCTCTCCGTTCTTTTAGCTTTAGAACTCTCAACAACCTCTTTCACTTCCATTTCACCAATAAAACATGAATAAAGTTATTATAACATAATTCAACAACCAAAACTCGTAAATCTTCCAAGAACAATAGATCCAATAAAGTTATACACCATTTTCACTTCTTAAAACATTAAGAGAACTCTAAAAACTCAAAATCTAACATTGTAACCAATATTAGAAACTTAAAATTTAACTTAAAATATCAAAATCTCAACAAGAAACTCAAGATTCATATATTTTCTCTCAAGAACTCTTTTATGGCATATTTTTCAAGAACTTACTCAAGGTTGAAATCAAACCCAAAATTTATTGTTTGAAAAGTATTCTAAACTTAAAAAAATTTAGAAATTGTTATATCCCTACCTCAACTTGGACTTAGTTAGGCCCTTCGTTGGGCCACCTAGGCCCACTGTGAGGAATAATTAGGTATGAATTCTCACTCTCCTAAATATTCATCCTGAATCCTTTTACGTTTTCAACTCTAGACCTTAGAGTGGGTGAACCAACCTTCCTTAACACCCCCTCTCATTCTTCTCCATTTCGTTGATATTATGTATCAATAATGGTGCAATAAGCTTGGACCAAACATGGATCAGAGCCCCTTACTTTCCCTTAATTAAATAATTAAAGTTTGAAAATGAAATGAAATTAATTATTCATTATGAATCTTGTCACATCCCAAAAATAGAGTTAGTAGAATCAGGTTAGTGGACCGAATTTCGAAATTAGGATCGTATTAAATAAATAAAAATATTAAAAAATAAACAAGATTAAAATTTAGGTTGGAAAAATTAAAATTAAGTGTTTGGCTATTAATTTTCTTAAAATGGATTTTAAAAACGAAGTTGGATTTGAAAAATAATTAGGAAAATACGTTTAATTAAAATAAGGAATGATTTGAAAAAGGGTGAAAACTAAAAGTTTCTGAAACGTAACTTGTCCAAAATTTAAAAATCTATTCTCCTCCCCTTGCCTATTTAAACTCATAAATGTCCCTTCCCTCATTCATATTCCCCATTTGAAAATTTTTCTAAAAATCAAATCAGAGCTTTTTCTCTCAAATTGACTAAACTACACTGACTTTTCTACCTTCCAAACATTAAATCATCCCTCAATTTTAAAGAAAACTCACATTTTATTCATCAGTCTTTTCATTATTCTTCAAACATTTTTCACCGAATTAGATCTATACATTGTTGGTCATCTTAAATTGAGGTAACATTCTGATTTCTATTGATAATTCTAAGCTTGTTGTTTTTATAATTTGAGATTTGATCAACTATTGCGAGATTTCAATAGATCTAAAGCTTTTAAATTGAATTTTGGTTCAAAAAATGGTAAAATCTGAAATATTAAGTAAACTTGCTATTTTAAATTGATTTTAAACTTATTTTGAACTAGTTAGAAGGTTTTTGAACTTAATCTAAAAAGTCGTGAATGAATTTTTAAGAATTGAGAGTTTTCCCTCTTTTAATGTTTATGAATGATCATGTTTTCGAAAAAGTTAGATCTAAAAAATTTAATGAAATTGATGGCTTGATCTGTAATAATATGATATTAGAATGTTTATAAACACGTTTAAGGGTTAGGAATGAAAATTGAGGAAGAAAACGGTAAAACTAGTTAGAGTTTGGTATTGAGAAAAGAGATCATAGATTTGCATTTTTAACGCAAATAGATTATGTTTGAGGCTGTTCATGATGTGTTTATAATATGTTTAATATGTATACAAAGTTACAGATCCAGTAGGAACTTTTATGAGCAAGAAGAAAGGGAAAGAAAAGCTTGTTTGAGCTTTCAGTGTGCGAGTGGAACCGACTAGGTAAGTGATCGGAATTGCTACTTCTTGGCACGATTACTTACGTTAAATGGGAGCTTAGGTTTGCCTAAGCACCTAATCTAAGTTCCGAGTGTAAGTTTTCTTACTCGATCTATTTGATATTACATGCGATACTTGTATATATTGATGTGTGATACATGTGGGATATTTAAGCATGTGATATGTGTATTTGGAAGTTAATGTTAAGTGGCTTGTCAGTTTTATGCACACCTAAGTGATTTAAATTGAATGTGGCTCTTTGAGTAATTGTTAAAGCACTTGAGATTGTATTGAAAGTGATTGTGAAAGCGATGTGTATAAGTGTTTTTGGTAAGTGAAAGTGTGCATAAATAAGTAAGTAAATGTGTCTATAAGTGAATATGTTGGCATTTTGATCTTTTGGAACCAATGGATATCATTGGCATGCCATAGAATTGTGGGTACTCACCATTTTTTGTTATATGATTGGGAGTTGAGGCCCTAGGATAGCGTTCGAGAGAAAAGGGAATATTGAGCTTAGCTCTATTCACCGGGATAGCGTGGTGTGTTCAGAGAGTGTTAGCATTTGTGCTACACTTACATGGGATAGTGTACGATTTTTTGAGTCATTTGGAGTGTTTGGAGATCTGTTTATCCAATGCATTATGTTTTATACATGTTTCATAGTCACAATTTTCCAATATATCATTATAAAATGCTATGAGTATGTTTTGCAATGCAATTATTGATTGGTATAGTACGCTTTCTGTTAGCTATGGAGTATGTGTTTAATTGTGGCGATTTTTGAACACTCACTGAGCTTGAATAAGCTCACACTCATATATAACTATTTTATGGAGAAATAACTTTTGAGGAGGTGGGGGAAATGCGCACGCCAACGATCCATTCAAGGTGAACTGCTTGAGTAGGTGTTGTGGTTTTCAAACCCCAAAATAAAGGCAATATGGAATTAGTTTTATTGGGAATTGATTTTAAATTTTGGAATCATAAATGGGTTCTATGGACTATTAATAAGGTCTTTTAATATTGGCTTGTGTTTGATTGAGGCATGCGAACTACTTTGATGATGTTTGATTGAGTGGTTGACGTCATGTTATAGTTTTGTATGAGTATTAGTTTTAAAAGGTGTTAAACCGTTTTAGCGTTCTGTACTTGCTTGTTATATTTGATGAATATTTGATTGTGCTAAGACTAAGTTTAAATAAGGAATTGCCCACAGTTGGTTGGTACATGAGTTAGTCTACCAAATGGTAATTTTTATGTTAATCCGCTATTTATATGACTTTTTGCCAAAATGTTGTTCTCGTGATTGTTTGCTAGATGTGTGACTACATAATATTTGTTTGCGGAACAGACCGACATAGGAGTCTACTAGATTTTAGTAAGTCCTAGTGACAAAAATAAAGTCCAAAAATGTGTTAAAATGTTTTCAAACTTTGCTTGAACAAAAAATATATGTTTAGTTACATAATTTCACTTACAAACTTTTCAAAATGGGGTTTTCTGAATATTTTGCTAAGTTAATGATTTAATCCTTAAATTTTTTGTTTTAAATTGGATGAGTTTTAATTATCATTTTAAACTAATTCTTTCAAATACTATTTTAAAAAAAAATTGTAAATTGAGGGCATGTTTAATTTAATTATTTGTGTGTTGTATATAAAATGACGATTTTACCCCTATTACTATTTTGATGATTTTTGCTAAAAAAACATGTTTCTAAGGTTGGTATGTTTAATTTTACGTGATGATTGATTGTTTTGCATGAATATTTTGTGGTGTGAATGGTGGTTTTGTGGTGTGATTACTGGTTAGTAAAAAGGTCACATAAGTGACTAATGTGATGTTCCGGATTTGGGTCGATCCATATCTGCCAAGTTTGGGATGCCATATTTGGCGGTATTAGAGTTCGGTTTGCCAACACTTGGGCCAGGTTTGCTAGCTCTCAGGCTTGAAATTTTTGAAAAGTAAATTAATTCTAAAATAAAACCGAGAATTTATAAACTTTAGACGTAAATACCCTTGCATGAAATTGCATGTTTTTTGGGTAGGAATGGGAATACATTGCTTTATTAAAATGTTTTTTCTTTGCAGGAATATGCCTTGGATCACTTTCCATTTCTCACTCTTTCTTATTGTTTCTTTATATGATTATAGTATTTACATTATGCCTCTTAAACGAGGAAGTATTCGTGCGACTACTCCAGAGGGCGGTGGTACATCTGCTGCACCACCTATGTTGCTACAGAGGCAAGTTATACCTGAAGCAAGTGTTGAGCCCCTACTACAAGTGATGATTGGGGCTTTCTAGTGGATCACCGGTAGTAATCTTGTGCCTGCAGATTGTGGATCGTGGAGCCCCTAATGCAAGCGTTTTCGAGCTTTAGGTGGAAAAGAGTTCAGGTGAGTTAAAGAAGCCAATCCAACTATAGTTGAATATTGGCTCAAAAGTGTAGAATATCCTATAGAAGATGGCATGCTCAGATGAGGAAAAGTTGGGCTGTATCGTATCTCTACTTAATAGTGAGGCTCATCGCTAGTGGAACACTGTGAGAAGAGGAACTACTGTTGATCATCTGACTTGAGACTATTTCTTAGAGATGTTTAAGAGGAAGTATATAGGAGAGAAAAATATGGAGGATGGAAAGAGAGAGTTCCTTGATTTGGTTCAGGGTGGTATGTTAGTGGCTGAGTATGAATTAGAGTTTCTGCGACTCAGCTAGTATGCTTTAGAGATGGTCTCCACTGAGAAAAATCGGTTTAAGAGGTTCCAATTTTGGTTGAACTGAGACATTCATGTGTATATGGTGGCGTACAGTACTAAGGTCTTCGATGAGATGGTTGAAAAGGCTAAGGTTGTAGAAGAAGCGTTGATTGAGTCACTAAGGCCAGTAGTGACTGAGTTCGGAAAAAAGGGCTCCGACTAGTCTGGTGTTTTAGCATGAATGAATAAGAGGGAATGAGAATTGTAAAGGTCTGGTAGGAGTACACGATGGGGATCCTGACCTAACTGGTCTTGTCCATAGAGCACTACAGTGGTTACTTCTAGAGGTACATCTGAATGGACATCATGTGAGCATTGTAGGCATAAGCACTCTGATGACTGTTGAAGGTTAACTGAGGCATATATACGATATGGTTCGAAGGAACATTAGTTAAGAGATTGTCTAAGAAGGGATGAAATTGGTTAAACACAAAGTTCTGCACCTACTAGAGGCCATGGCCGGGGTCATAGAGGTAATGACATACTGAGGGGACAAAGGATTATAGCACACACAGTAGCTGCTCAGACCAAGTCCGAAAGACCAGCTCATGTCTATGTTGTTAGGGAGTTGCAGGACTGTGGTTTGACAGACGTGATTGCAGGTACTTTTACATTGTAATGAATCCCTTTATTTTTGTTGGTAGATTCCAGTTCTCACATTCATAAATATTCGGTGATCTAGCCAGTGAATTGGGAATTTTGGTAGAGGCTATTAGTTTGGGAATGACTGTTTTGAGCTCTTGGGGTGAGAGCGCGGTAGTGGATAGAGTGTACCGAAGGTGCTTTTTGATGATTCAGGGAAAAGTCTTTCCCGTGGACTTGACAGAGCTGCCTTTTCACGATTTTGATGTGATTCTCAGGATGGATTGGTTGACTAAGCAAAAGGCAAAAGTGGACTACGAGACGAAGCCGATTACCTTGCGAGGTAAAGATGGGTTGGAGGTCGTGGTTGTTAGGGGGAGAAAATGATTGGCAAAGGTTGTGAAGTGTACCTAGCTTATGTGTTGAATTTGGGTAGCAAGGAGTTGAGAGTTTAAAATATCCGTACCATAAAAGATTTTCCCGATATGTTTCTAGAGGAGCTGCCCAATTTTTCGTCAGATCAAGAAGTGAAGTTCAGTATTGAGGTTTTACCTAGTACCGTACCAATGGCCATTGCTCCCTATCGTATGGCACTAAGAGAACTCAAGGAGTTGAAGATCCAGTTGCAAAAATTGCTTGGCTGAGGTTTCATTCGGTTGAGTGTGTCACCTTGGGGTGCATGGGTTTTGTTTATGAAGAAGAAGGATGGTAATTTGAGGCTGTGTATTGATTACCAAGAGCAAAATAAGTTGACCATCAAGAAAAAGTACCCGTTGCCTCATATTGATGATTTGTTTGATCAATTTAGAAGGGTGATGGTGTTCTCGAAGATTGACTTGAGGCCAGCATATTATCAGCTCAAGGTGAAGGAGTCAGATATGTTGAAGACGACTTTCAGGACCCAGTATAGTCACTATGAGTTCTTGGTCATGCCGTTTGGTTAGGCTAATGCCCCGGAAGCATTCTTGGATCTGACGAGTGGAGTCTTCCACTTCTATCTGGATCTATTATTGTTGTCTTTGTAGATGACATTCTCATGTATTCCTATACCGAATATGATCATGATGCACATTTGTAGATTGTTCTTTAGATGTTATAGGAGAAGTAGTTGTATGCAAAGTTGAGCATGTAACAGTCCAGTTTTGATCTTAGTCGGAATAGTGGTTTTGAGACCACAAATCCTAGTCATAAAAATATTTAAATAATATTTTTCGTGTTTATGGTATGTGAATTAGCATTTGTGAAAGTTTCGTATAAAAATTTATCTGTTTGTGTGATTAATTTGCAAAAAGGACCAAATCGCGTAAAATGTAAAAGCTGTGTGCTAGATGTTATAAGTGCCTATTTGACTTGGCTTTGTAATTGTAAGGTCCTTAGGTTGTAAATGGACCCTTGGAATAATGCATGGACAAATTTAGACATGATTTTATGAATTATTAATGTTATAAAGTAAGGGTAAATTGGTAAAACATGTATTAATGTATGTTTAATAAAACAAAACTTAAAAATAGGCCATTATGTTCATCTTTGGCCAAAAATTGGAAAATAAAAAGAAGAAAGAATGCAAGCTAGGGTTTCAACACTTTGAGCTTGAATTTAGGTATGTTTTTGCTTCGATTTTTTGATAATTTCTACTTTTTTGAGATCGTTGCTTTGTGTTTTATAAAACCCATGCCTCAATTTCTAATTTTGGTGATGATTTTGAAATGTACCATTGATGAAACTATGAGTTTTGTGATGTTTGTAGATGAATTATGGAAGCTTGATGTTGGGTTTAAATGTTTTGTCTTTGTATTTTTGATGAAATTGAGTATTATGGGCTAAATTGTAAAAATGTTGTTTTGAGGGACAAAAATGTGAAATAAATGAAATGTATGGACTTGTATGGGAGTCATGAAAATTTTGCTAAGCTTGTGTACAAGCAAATTTTGTGTATTTTGTGATTTTGTGAATTAGGGACTAAAGTGTCAAAATGTGAGAATGTGGGGGCTATTTTGCAAAATACCCTAATTGTGTGTATATGGACTATTTTGTATGATTTGGTGAATAAAATGATTAATTTTGAATACTTATAGATCAAGAAAAGAGGAATTCAGATTTAGATCGAGGGAAGTCGAAGATTATAGAATAAATGTTTGAGTCGACAACTTCGAGTATGAGGTAAGTTTGTACGTAGAACATAATATTATAAATACATGTTGCTATTTTGATTATGCATAGATGTATATATAATTGAGCTAGATAAGTATGATGATGAATTGAAAGTATTTGGCATTAAGTGCGCGATTTAAACTAGCTTCGACTACCTGAGGCACTAAGTGTGCGATACCAACTTGGTTTCGGGTAATTGAGATGGAACTAAGTGTGCGGTATCATTCTAGCTTCAGCTAAATTTTAAGCACTAAGTGTACGGATGTTTAAAGCATTGGCGATCTTTGGAAAGTCTTAAAGTATTTGAACAAGAAGTGAGATTGAAAATGAACAAATATGAAAATGTTTAGGTAAGTATGATACCTATGTGGTAGATGATATTATGTTTCTAAAGCTCATCGAATTGGTAAGAACTTATGGATTTTGTTGGTATAAATTTGATAGATGAATTGAGAAATTGTAATTACTTAAGGGTTGATGATTTATGTTTTATATACTATTGACGATTTTAGTACGAGCTTACTAAGCTTTTGAAAGCTTACTTTGTGTGTTTACATTGTTTTATAGATATAAAAGCTACTACAAGCTCGGGGATCGTCAAGGATCGTCACCATACTATCGAACCTCATTTCGGTACTTTTGACAATGTATATTTTGAAGTATGGCATGTTTAGGCTAGTAGTTGTGGAAGTATGTTTTGTGATGTATATACTTAGCCATGTGATTTGGCTAATTTGCACTTGAACTCATAGTTGATAATGGTTTATGGTATGTGATGTTATTATGCAATTGTGTTAGATGGACAAAAGAAATGGTAGGTGTTGGTAAGTTTTGGTAGATTTTAGTATGAGATTGAATGATGCATGGAAAGAAATGCTTTGATATGCTTTGGACATATGTTTTGACATAGATTAGTAAGGCTTACAAGTATGAATTTGTTGACTATTATATAATATGATTGGGTTATGCTTTGGTGTTGAAATTGGTTGAAATGGTGGTACAATTATGCTTGTTTTCTTTGCTTGTAGGTTGAACCAATTGGGGTGGCAAATTGGCAATTCAAATGGCATATTTTTGTCCATACGGGCAAAGACACGGGCGTGTGTCTTAGCCGTGTACGACACACGGCCATGTTACATGGTCGTGTGTCCCCTAGGGTACCCTTCAATTGTAAGTCAGGCTCGCACACGTGCTAGACATACGGGCATATGGTCTAGTTGTGTGACCCTAAATTGTATGCTGACGTCACAAACATAATACCCCATATTTTTGGCATGGCCTAGTATACGACCGGGACACGAGCATGTGCATAGCACATAGGCTAGACACACGGGTGTGTGGCTTGGCCGTGTGGACAAGTCAGTAGCTATGCCCTATTTTGCCATGGCTTTGACATACGGGTATGTCTAGACCGTGTGAGGCACACGACATGCTCACACGGGCGTGTGACCTTTTAAAAGTTGAAAATTTTTATAAGTTTTGAAACATTTGTTTGTTATCAATTTTGTCTTGGATGCATGTTTAAGCATTGTATACTCGATTCTATGGGAATATTGAATATGGATGAATTACTTTTATTAGTAATGAGATGATATTTGATGTGTGGTGGTTCTGATTTGAGTTATGAGTCTGGTAATGCCTTTTAACTTATTCCTGTGATGGTTAAGGGTTAGGGGTGTTACATTTTATTGGTATCAGAGCTATTGTTTAGTCAGTTCTAGGGCAACCATAGCGTATGTGAGTCTAGCTATACGTGCCATATTTATGAACTATAATAGAGTGATGAATCCTAACGTTGAAATGTGCTTTTATATAGCAAATGGATCCCGAAAGAGCTGTAGCAGATGATGTTGAAGCAATGCGTCTGCTCTCGCGCAAGGGACGGTGCAAGTTGATTCTCAACCGGCTACGAGTAGCCGTGATGGTGAGGCTAAACAAGCCTTCTATCAGATGATGAATGATTGGTTCACCCAATATATTAGAACCAATCTGGCTGTACAACAACCTCCACCCCCGGTTAATCCTCCTCAAACTCCTGTTATGCTACCAGTGAATCCAATAAGTTGAGTTGACCACCAGTTGATAAGATTAGAAAAATATGGGGCTGAAGAGTTTCGAGCTACAACAACTGATGATACTGAAAAAGCCGAGTTCTGGTTAGAGAATACGATAAGAGTGTTTGATGAGTTATCTTTAAGTCGAGAAGAATGTATAAAATATGCCATTTCACTTCTAAGAGACGCATCGTATGATTGGTGGAAAACTTTGACATATATGGTTTTGAGTGAACGAGTTACGTGGGATTTTTTTCAAGTTAAATTTCGAAAGAAATATATCAGTCAAAGATCCATTGATCAGAAACGCAAAGAGTTTCTCGACCTTAAACAAGGCTGTATGTCTGTCACAGAATACGAGCGATAATTTGTAAGGTTGAGTTAGTATGCCCACGAATTTGTATCTTCGAAAGCAAAAATGTGCAAGAGATTTGAAGATGGTTTGAACGAAGATATTCATTTGCTAGTTGGGATCCTAGAAATCAAAGAATTTGTGGTGCTTGTTGAACGAGCATGTAAAGCTGAAGATATTGGGAAAGAGAAAAGAAAGGCTGATTTTAAAGCTAGAGAGGTACGAAAGAGATCATCGGGCAAATCATTTCAATCTGGATCCAAGAAGTTTAGAGATGATAGCAGTCATTCAAAGGCTAGTGTGGGACATTCGAATAAAGATCGTACTAGATCGCAATTGAATTTCAAATCTTCAGCTACATCTGTTGTTAGTGTTGATAATGTAAAGAATGAAAAGCTTGAGTGTGATCAGTGTGGAAGACGACACTTCGGTGAATGCTGGGGAAAAAGTAATAACCGAGCTTATAATAGTTGTGGTTCAAGAAATCATTTTATAAAAGGTTGCCCAGATTTTGTTGAAAAAGATAATGTTCAGAATCTGAGGAAGAGTGGTAATGTTTCTCGTGGTAGACCTCCCAGAAATTTGGGAAATGTAAATGGTAGTCAAAGAGGAACGAAAGACACAACCATTAGATATGAAGCTCGTGCACTTGCCAGAGCTTATGCTATCCGAGCTCGCGAGGAAGCTTCATCGCCAGATGTATGGGTACATTTATTCTCTATGATACTTCTGTGATTGCTTTGATAGATCCTGGACCGACACATTCATATATATGCATGAAATTAGTGAACAGTAAGACTTTGCCTGTAAAGTCTACTGAATTTGTAATTAGAGTTTCGAACCCCCTAGGCAGATGTGTTCTGGTTGATAAAATATGCAAGAATTGTCCTTTAATGTTTCGAGACACTTGTTTTTCGGCTAATCTGATGCTATTACCTTTTGATGAATTTGATATAATTTTGGGTATGATTTGGTTAACTTTGCATGATGCTGTGGTGAACTGCAAATGGAAAACTATTGATTTGAGATACAAGAATGATGAAATAGTTAGAATTGAATCTAGTGATTTGAATGGATTATCTACTGTAATATCTTTGATGAAAGCTTTGAGTATTGTGAGAAAGGGTTGTGAAGCTTATTTTGCATATGTGATTGATTCGAGAGTGTCAGAAAAGAAAGTTGAATTAGTGCCTATTGTATGCGAGTTTCCTAATGTGTTTCCTGAAGAACTTCCGAGATTACCTCCGATTAGAGAGGTAGAGTTCGGCATTGAATTGGTACCTAGAACTACTCTGATTTGAATAGCTCCTTATAGAATGGCTCTGACCGAGTTAAAAGAATTAAAGTCTCAGTTGCAAGAGTTTACTGACAGAGGGTTTGCTAGACCAAGTTTCTCACCTTAGGGTGCTCCGGTTCTATTCATGAAAAAGAAAGATAGTACGATGGGAATGTGTATAGATTATCGTCAGTTGAATAAAGTGACTATCAAGAATAAGTATCCCCTACCCTGAATTGATGATTTGTTTGATCAGTTGAAAGGAGCTACTGTGTTTTCAAAAATAGATTTGAGATCAAGCTATTATCAGCTGCAAGTTAAAGACTCGGATATTCCGAAGACTGCTTTCAGAACGAGGTATGGCCACTATGAATTTTTAGTTATGCCTTTCGGATTGACTAACGCACCTGCTATCTTTATGGATTCAATGAATATAATTTTCAGGCCGTATTTAGATCAATTTGTTGTGGTATTCATTGATGACATATTGATTTATTCACGTGATGAATCTGAACATGCCGAGCATCTGAGAATAGTATTACAGATTTTAAGAGAGAAACAGTTGTATGCGAAATTAAATGTGAGTTCTGGTTGTAAGAAGTTGGTTTCTTGGGTCCTATTGTATCAGCCTCTGGTATCCGAGTTGATCCGAGTAAAATTTCAGCTATTTTGGATTGGAAACCTTCGAGAAATGTTTCTGAAGTCTGTAGTTTTTTGGGACATGCTGGTTATTACAGAAGATTCGTAAAAGGTTTCTTGATATTGCGACTCCATTGACAAAACTGTTACAGAAAGATGTGAAATTTGAGTGGTTTGAAAAGTGTCAGAACAACTTTGATCAGTTGAAAGCCTTGTTGACTGAAGCTCCGGTACTGGTACAACCTGAATGTTGTTTAATTTAATTTGTTGACTGATTGTTGTTCATGAATATTGTGTGGTGTGAATGTTGATTTTGTGGTGTGATTAGTGGTCAGTAAGGTCACGTAAGTGACTAATGTGATGTTCCAGATTCGGGTTGATCTATCTCGGCCGGGTTTGGGGAGCCACAAATCAATTGAATATGGAAATTAAATATATTTTTTCATAGATTCTTTTACGGTAAAGTCGTCATGACTATAACGAAATTTGAATTGTGTTGAGAAAATTATTTAATTAAGTAATAAATTTAGTTAATTAAATTAATTAAATAAATCGTATTTAAGTTGAGAATCGAAAACAAATATTTGATTAGATTAAATTATAAAGTATTAAGTCAAAATTTCAGGAAGCACATATAATTGAATTCAATACATGAGAGGCCCAATTCCTCTCATTTTACATTTGAGGGGCAGCAAACCTAGTGTTTTTATATAAAATTTGTTGCCCCCTCTTCTAGTTAGACCAAAAAAGTGCTTTTCTATTAAATAAATATTATTTGTGCTATTTTAGTTCAACCGAGATTTTTCTATCTTCCCATATAAATTGGTGACACTTTTAGGGCTATTAACTTAAGTTTCATTTATTGTTATTCTACCAGAAATTAGTGGAAATTTATTTTCTTAGAATAAATTCTATTTTCTGGGAATAATAATTTCTACAAATTTCTATCCAGAGAATTGCTTTCCTACTAAAAGTAATAAATCATTTTTTTGGTTTTGTATTTGATTCTTGTTGTTCAAGCTCACACTCGACACAATTTGGGGTACAAGGATAGAGGAGAAGGTTGTTTGGTTGAAATATTTGAGAAAAATGAATAAAATGAACCCTAATGGAACTGAGAAATGAAAATTTTTTGTTTTTGTTTCCTTATTCAAGTTCTATTTTTTCAATTACTAGTAAATCAGCTAATTACCATAAGCATAAAAAATTATCATATTTTATTCCATTTTTATTATTAGTCTCATTATCAAAATAGAAATGAGATTTTAAAATTCTTTTATAAAAGTTAAAGGAGGGTATAAAAGCTTAACGCAATGATTTAAGTGGTTCGTCCCCAATTTTCTATCTCCACTCTCTTATCCTCACATGTCAAAGATTTTTCCTATTCTCTAATTTGAAATTATACTTTTCAAGGACAATGTATAACTTTTGCAACCTCTTATCTTTTGTTAAGGCTTAGGTAGACCCTTTCTTTCTTTTTTTCAAGGCTAAACTAGAACCTCATTAGTTTTTGTGGCTCAACTAGAAACCCTCCCAACTTACAATTGATGAAATTTAGTAAACAAATAAAACCTCTCAAATGTAGGTGCTTACAAGATTGAGGCTCACTAAAAGATAGAACAAAACTTATGCAATATTTTTTCAATGAAGCACTAAAGACTATGTACAAAGAGAAAAATGAAGAAAATAAAGCTCTAACGAATATTCTATTGATTTGTTGCATGCATACTGATCTCTTGTCCCTTATAGCGTTCTTGAGGTGCTTATATATCCAGAAATTGATTTGTAGCAATTGGGGACAAAATATAGTTATTGCAAAGTGAAAAATTGTGTGGAAAAAATAACTTAAACTAGTGGTATTGATACCTTTAAAGAGGGTATTGATATCTCTAAGAAATAAAAATGTTAGCCACTAAAAAAGTTGTATCGATACCATCAAGCAAGGGTTTATACATTTGGGTTATGTATCAATTCCTCAAGAACATGTATAATATATTGTAGGACACCTAGGCCCGCAGCACCATTAAACTAAAATTTAGCTACACCTCTTAACACTCCAAAATAAGAAAATAATAGTGGAATTTTAAAAAACCAAATAGGAGATTTAATATTTGGTTTGGTGCACCTTAACATTTACTACATGTGTCTTTATATAGACCAAATGTCTCACTATCTTCATTTTTCTAAGCAATGTAGGATATGAGTTTTTTATTTACACTCAACCCTTTTCTTTTTGTTTCTAAGTGATGTGAGATTTATTTCATTACGAATAGAATGCTTAAACTAAACTAAGTACAAAAAACTAAAGACAAAAATGAAATTTTGCACAACAATAAACACTAACAAAACATATTTTCCAACAAGTTGGTGTTTTTTCACTCGATTCAACTCGATTTGATTGAACACTCATCTCTACCTATCATTGCATTGAGGAACCCTTGGGGCTCACCCATTAGCTCCTCCTTAGGCTTTGCACAAAACTCTCCACTACCCATCTCTAGCCCATCCACACGACCCTCGATGTCTTCCACTGGATCAAGGACATTCACTATAGCTTGTTACACCTTCACAGGCCTAGTATCTATAGACAACACCGCATCCTTCGAGTTCCTTCTCGAGGCACTCTTCTTATCCCTTGTCGTAGCACCTTGGTTCTCCACCACACGGCTTCCTTTGTAATTTAACACATTCTGCAACTTCTCCTTATCACTTTTCATGTGATTTGAGTAGCCCGAATCCACAATCCAATTATTTTCATAGTCAATTTGTTTGGACGTTACACTTGTAAGATCTATCTCCCCTTTCGTAAAAAATAGTGCCTCGACATCCTCGGCTTTCGGTTGTGTCACTCCATTTTCGTTGACAACCTCCCAAAGGTCTTATCCTTTCATATAACGTAACACTCTAAAATTTGTGTTTTTGAATTGTTAGAACTTGACAAGTGAATTGATCTAGTTTTTTGGTTAAAAAGTTGTGTTTGTGTGTGTGAGGTTCCGGGTTTGAATCTATTCGCTTAAATTTTTGTTATTTTTGTCCTAACCTCTGACTTTTGATATTAAGCTTATCTATTAATTTTTCTCAACTGTTGACAAGAATGAGCTTGCTGGTTTAGTGGTAAAGCTTTAGTTTAACCAGAAGTCCTGTGCTTAAAATTGCGTGCGTGCGAAGCAAAAATATTTTTGCAATTTCCTACCAGTGCCACCCATGTGGTAGATGATGGGTTGAATTTGAACTCTTGGGAATATCTAATTGGGATAACAAATCAGATTTAGTAGGGGTGTGGGTCGTTATTCTTTTTGGAAATTATCTCAATTTTTTCCTAAAAATCTCTCCTCTATTGCCGTCCACTTTTCCCTCTTTCCCTCACCTTGTCGTTCCAAATTTTTTCTCACACATAGATTTCTTTCTTCTTTTCTTTTTATTCTTCTAGTTTTCTCTTTTTGCCGTCGTTATTGTTTTTTTATATGTATTGTAGTAATTTGTGCGATTGTTTACGTGGTGTTCGATAAATTTGATTGTAAATAAATCTTAGTGTAAGTATCGTTTTTTTCTGACGATAAGGTTTTTAATTTTCCTTGCTCAAAATGGATGTTTTTGTGTGCTATGAACTTCATTTGTTAATCGTGTTGGTTTTCTAGGTGAAGATTGTGAGACGTCTAATCCCCCGACGATCTATATTTTGTTGGAAGCTATTATTTGTTCAAGGGTAGGTAACCAAATTGCAAATTGAAGGTTGTTTTGGTTGTTAGGGTCGAATGCCTTATCATTTTGGCTAAAATTTTAAGAAGCGAAGCTCGTTTCCTCTTAATCGATTCTCGTGTTTTTTACTAAATAGTTTTTTTTATTGTCCTTTTCAAGTGTTGTAATTGCGATAGTGTGACAACATCGAAAAACGACCCAGTATGTGACTCGAACTCGTAAAAATAGTGGACAACTCAAAGCCAAAAAATCCACTATTGACACCACATGACCATGTGGGCCATACGGGCGTGTGTGAGGCTGTGTGCCATATTGTGTGGGTCACACGAGCATGTGGGCCTATTTTCAATAAAAACTAGTTATAGTCGTGTTTTTATTAACGTTTCGAGGTTAGCTTTTTCGTAGGGTCTATACTGTGATAAGTATAACCTTTGTATGAGGAATATGTGATATGCATGACATATATATATGTGAAATATGATATTTTGCTTCTGTATGTGTATCCTTTGAAAGCATGTTAGCATATTCTAATTTGTGGAGCATATATGATCTATGTGTTTCTGGTTATGTAGTTAGTATTGCTTGTGCATTGGGGTGGGATAATGATGTGATGGAGGAATTGTTGGCAGTTTAATGACCTATCTTATCTAATGGTTTTAACCACATATATGTTATGGTGGCTTGACCACACTTATTTGATTTTAGTGGTTTACCGCATTATTTCAGGCAGCTTGATTGCACTATTATGAAAACTAACATACGCTAACTTCTAGATGTGTGGGGTTGGATGAGTATTTATTACCCTAATTGGTGTATAGAAATGACGAAGATCGTGTGTAGTGGATGGGGGTAGGATCTGTATCTGTTCTGAAATAAAGTGTTGCATCGTATTATATGTCATGTCATCTGCATATGATATGATTATCATGTTACATTACATAGTATGCCATGCTGTATTTTGTTCAGTATCTGACTTTTGTGTTAACTGTGCAATCTGTTATGTTTTTAAGGGCTATGTTACACACTGAGCTTGTTAGCTCACCCCTTTATTTTCTATTTTCTTAGGTGATCAACAAACTTAGGACTGGCGGTGCACGGGAGCTCGGATTGATTTTCTAGTTAGAATAAGATGATATTTTAGACTATAAACTATTTTGTGACTTTTTTTCCATTTTTGGTTTTCTTTTTTTGAATTTAGCAATTATTATTTAAAAATGCAAAATTATATGTTTTTATCCACTAAGTCACAGTTTTTCAAATTTAATAACTTAGAAATTTTTGCTACAAAATAAAGTAATAATGTAACACCCCTAACCCATTTCCGTCGCCGGAATGGGGTTACGAGGCATCACTAAACAAAAGCACAGTTCCAAACATTATCATATTAAATCAAGTCATAATCACATAGATTTAACTACCGTATTACATATGCGAATCAAACGTTCATTTCAATTCATGATTCAAATCACATTGTTGCTTATGACTTAATCCAAAATCTAATCATAATTTATTATCATTCACCACATAGATTAAAAGAAACATAATCCAAAGTATATATATATATATCCAAAACAATTCATCACACATACAGAACATATAGCATATCAATAATTTCATTATGGAATATCATATCTATAATTTTTATTCTTAAGTTAGTCATGTATATATATATAAGTTATTCATCAATTGAACTAATTTTCATTTCTAACATTTTCTTTCATGTATGCGGATTTAATGTGTTAATCTATTTGTAATACATGTATTAACATATTAATACAACTTAAGTATAAACACTCAGTTATAAATATCTCATTTCAATTCTAAGTCTACTTGGCCAACTCAATACATTTATACATATTTAATAGTTGCTTATACATGTATAATATATAAAACATCACTAAACACATGTACTATGCATAATATAATATATATAAAACATTATAACCAAAACAGTTTAAATCATAACCAAAACAAAACCATACCAATTATCAATTTCTATAAATACATATATTGCTTTTATTCCTTTATGGCCAAATTTACTACCTAACACCACATGCACATCCAAGTTTCCTTTAGTAGTTTACCTACAATCAATCTCACTTAACATTCAAGCCAAGAACACATAAGACCTAACCTAATCATGTTAAGCAAACCATTTCAAAGCATTTAGGCTGTCACGAATATTTTACCTTCACTGCATATAACTATAAAACTAAAATAAACATAACTCATACTCACCATGACCGAATACAAAAATAAAAGATTAGCCATTTTCGTATGGCTTATATACATAACCAACATTCAACATTTCAAAGGTAAATTCTAGCCTATACATGCCATAATTTAAGTTTAGCTAAAAAGGTACCAAAACAGTAGATAGTGAGATGAGCTTGGCTGACAGTCCCCGAGCTTGTAGCTTGACTTCAAAAATCTATAAAGTAGAGTAATATAATACACAGAGTAAGCTACCACAACTTAGTAAGTCATAAGCAAATAAACAACTTGATAACATATATTAATTGATTAAGCTTGCCGGATTATATTATCATTATCAATGCTTAAACTTAAATCTACAAATGAGATAAAATACTACATTCCCATGCACAATACTACCTTAGCCGAATGCTATAATCGTATTAACCAAGTATCAATTGGCTTTTTAAATTAAATTGTCATTAAGTAATCAAATTCACAAGTATACATATTTATATAAGCTCAAGAATCTAATTATAACATCACGTACATAAACTACTTTCATGGCCGAATATACATGGTTACATATAAATGCATATCCAAGGATCATTTCCATAATATTCACACCATTTGTTCAAAACCGAATACACTTATTTAAATCATGGAATTTTATTCTTTATATCATTTATAACTTATATTATCAAACAAGTCACATACTTACCTTATCATTGATAACTAACAAGCTAAATCATACTTGTCCGTTTTTGCTCATTTAACACATCCGATCACAATTTACCTTTTGCCCGATGAACCATTTGGAATTGGATAGGACACTTGGATAATTACACAAATCGTACAATGCCAACATCCCAGACGTGGTCTTACATGTAGCCACATATCGATGCCACTATCCCAGACAGGGTCTTACTCGTAAACACATATCGAAATCACATATCGATGCCATGGTCTTACTCACACACATGTATCGGAATCCTATGTCATGACATATGTATCCTAACATTCCTAAGGTTCATACGGGGCTTTCGGACATCGTAACTTGGTCGAAACCAATTTGGAGGTATATTTGCCAAACTTGATCATATTCGGCTATAGCTTATATATGTTCATACAATTCTTACCAGCATATAATATTAACATTTAAATACAATTAAATACGTCTATTTGCTTATAAACTTACCATGGACGTCGTAAAATGGGACGGGGCTGCTAGTCGACAACTTTCATTTTTCCCCGGTCTAAATCTGATTTCTTTGGTTCTTGATCTAAACATATTCAAATTAAGCTCATTCAAACATATTTTCATTCAATTTAGTCCAAAAATACATAAATAGGTAAATTACCATTTTACCGCTGACATTTACAATTTTTACAATTTAATCCCTATTGCACAAAACACAAAATATGCAAAATTTTCCTATACCTATGTTGGGCCGAATTTTATCCACTCTCAAACAAGTCCATATATTCAATTTATTTCACATTTTAGTCCCTCAAATTATTATTTTTGCAATTAAGTCCTAATTACTCAAAATCATCAAAAACTCCACTATAAAATATGTTAATCTAAAACAGATCTTTCATTTTCATCATCAAGCAACAAAAATCACAAGCTATCAACAATAGTACAACTCAAAATGTCCATCAAAATAAAAAATTAAAGCATGGTTTTTGTGGTACTCGAAGAAACGATCTCAAAAACGTAAAAATTATCAAAAATGAGCTGAACACTTACCTTGATTAAGCTTAGAATCAACCGAACCCTAGCTTGCTTTATTTTCTTTTTATTTTTTTTAGTTTCGGCAATGAAGAACAATTATAACACATATATCAACTTTATTTTATGTTTTATAATATATATGTTATATTATAATAGTTTATAATATTAGTTTACAAAAATAACCTTAATTAGTTTATATCAAAACCTTATAATATAAACCTATTGCCATCCAGTTAATAATTTATGGGATAATTTCAACATAAAGGCTTTCATTTTAAAAGCCAATAACATTTTGGCCCATATACATTAAACTACCCAATTTTTAATTTACGCGTTATTTAATCGGACACTCAAATGACAAAATTAAATCACAAAAATTTCACAGATATAAATTCACACAAAATTAACATAGAAAATAATTTTAAAATATTTTTCTAACTCAGATTTGTGGTCCTGAAACCACCATTCCGATTAGGGTCTAAATCGGGCTGTTACAAATAACTTAAGTATTTTTTTTGTAATGGAATAAATAACTTTAACGGGTATTTTCCTAAAATAAATAGAAAGCAATTTACCAAAATTAACATTGTCAAAACATATGTTTGTGGAAACAAAATCTGGGTTTACAACAAGTTTATATAATTCCTCAAGATTCGACCATAACGTCCAGGCTGGGTGTTGGGTGTTACATATAAAACATTATGCAAGTTGACCATGTATTATAGTTTTTATTAAGCTTTTTCATTCTGCCAACAACTTGTAGGTCTGTCATCATATCGACATAATATTCTTATAATTAAATACCTAAAGAGTGAAAGTATTTCGTGAGCAATGCACCAGGTAGTTCTCAGAAAAGATGGGTGGGTCCCAACGGACACTCTTAAATACCAAGTTTTTCCTTAGCCATAACATTTCCTAGACATGTAATTTCACATTACCACACTTCCTTCAAACAACTAACCAATCAAGAATAATCTTCAAGGAGCTATGAGACTTTCTTTTCTGATGTCAAAGATTAGACAATTCTGCAACCACAAAGCATATGAAGAAAAGTTTCACTCCTTCAACTGTCTCTAATACCAATTATCGAACACTTAAGTCGACGACACAACTAAACAAAAGTTTAGCTACACCTCCTAAAACTCCAGAATAAGAAAATAAAGGAAGAATTTAAAGAACCAAATAGAAGATTCAATATTTAGTTTGGTGTACATAGAGACCCAAGGTCTCACTACCTTCATTTTTCTAAGCAATGTGGGATATGAGTTTTTATATACATTCATAACCCTTTGCCTTCTATTTCTAAGTGATGTGGGATTTATTCCACTACTAAAAAAAATACTTAAACTTGACATAGCCCAACATTAACACTAACAAAACATATTTTCCAACAAGTTGGTGTTGATTGTAACAACCCATTTTTTAGTGAAATCAGAATAGTGGTTTCGGGACCACAAATCTGATCCTAAGATAAGGTTTATTTTTATTTCATTATATGGTTCGTATTATAATAGGCATGTCATGTGAAAAATTTGATACGAAAATATTTCGAATTAGTAGATTTCAAACGAGAACAATTGTCAAGGTAAGTTCGTGTAACTTAATTGGGCATGTAATATGTTTCATTGAATGTTGTCTTGTATGGAATGTGACTATATTGAAGTACATTGTAATAACCCAAAATTTATGATTAACGAAAAGTGTATTTTCGGGTCTCCATTTTTGAAAAATAGATTCGTAAATATTTATTAGAAATATTTACGAAGTTGATTGTAAGGTTAATTAGATTTTAGCTAAGTGAATTAGCTGGAATTAAGATTAAATTAAGTGTGAGGACTAGATTGAATAGAGGGTAAAAGTTGAATTAAAGAATAGAGAAAAGTCAAAGGACTAAACTAATAATTAAACCAAAACATGACAAGTGTATGGTGATGGTGGTGACATGTGGATTAATTAAATACATATATTATTAATTATTATTTACTTATAATATAAGTAAATATATTATATTATTATATTATTATAAACATAAAATAAATAAATCAAATTAATACAATTGTATGGTAATAAAAATGTACAAGTGTAATAAATACATACATGCAATTGTAATATATATATATGAATTTACTTATTATTTAAGAAATAATTATTATTATGTTATTATAATATTAAATTAATATAATAAACATAAAGTAAATATAAGTGTATGGTGCCCGGCAATGACATGTGTAGTATTTATGTACATATACTTGTAAAAATATTATACATATGTAAATAATAATTAAGTAATACTTAATATTTAAGTAATATATATTATATTATATTATAATAATAAAGTAAATAAACAAAAGAATAAAAGAAATGAAAGAACAGAAAAGAAACAGAATGTGAAACGAAAACAGAGAAGAAAAGAAGGAAAGAAAGAAAAGAAAGAAAGAAAGGGAAATTAGGGATTTCAAGGTTCCAAGTTCAATTGGTAAGTCAATTTAGTCATTTTTCTTGTAATTTTTGAGTTTTTAGAATCCTAGAACAAAGTACTACTTGATTTAAGTAGAAATTTTGAAAGTTATTAGATTTCTAGATATTGTTCATGTTGAATAAATTGAAGAATTAGGGGTTAAATTGATAGAATTTCAAGTTAGAAGTGAAATAAGGATTGAATTGTAAAATAAATCATAAGTTTTGTATAGTAGGGACTAAATTGAAAGAATTTCAAAATTATGGTTTTATGGTGAAATTAGAGAGTTGAAATTAGTTTAAAGTAGAAATTGAATAAAAATATTGTGCTAAATGTGAAGAATAAAAGTTAGTCTCGGTTTAGGGACTAAATTGAAATTTAGACAAAATTTGAATAAAAATTGAAATATTCAATGTGAAATTGAATGGCAGTGTATTGATAATTTTTCGGAAAACTTTAGCTAAGAAAGAAAAGGCAAAGTCAACGAGAGTTAGCTCGAAAATTATAGTTTGTATTTCTATAATCCGAACTTAATATTTAATTGTTGAAATTATTATTTAATATGTATGGTAAGTGCATTGAAATGATTATTTGAATTGGAGTGAACATTGGTTGAAATTGAAAAGTGAATTTAATTATTAATTGTTGTATTTTGATTAAATGTTATGGTAAATAATTAAGCCGAGAATTATTGTATTGTGTTTTACAATTGAAATGGATTGATTTGGTATTCGATAAATTTATTGAATTTATATGGGTATATGTGATTTATGTGGAAATTGAATATTGAATGTATGTTATATTGAAAATTAAATTGATTGGAAATGTAATGAAATAAATATGAATATGTGATTAATGTGGAATTTGGAATATTTGTTATTGAAAAGTGAATTGAATTGTATTGAATTATGAATTTATGTGATTAATTAAAATGTGTATTGATTGGAAAATTGAAAGTGAGTTGAATACCCTATTAACTGTATCGGGCTAAGTCGGATATAGTTGGAATGTCATAAGATTGGAAGTGTTAAGGGATACTTCGACCTTGAGTCGATGAGCCACTATAGGTGTTGTATTGTTACTTCGACTTCGAGTCGATGAGGCACCATGTGTGTCGTACTGCTACTGTTACATCGGTTTAATCCGATGAGGTACTAAGTACTGTACTGTTACTGTTTACTTCGGTAAAGCCGATGAGGCATTGAATGCCGTACTGGTGTGTTGGTTGGATCCGTGTATCCGTCAATGTTTGAGTCATGTTAATAGGGGTAAATAAAAGTACTGAATAACTGATTTCTTTAATGATTGATTGTTACTGTATAATAAAGATTAATTGATTGTTATCGAAAAATACTGACTGTTACTGAAATGAATAAGTACAAAATACTGATTGAGAAGTGAATAGTTGAATATTACTTATTGATATTGAACAGTGAACTGAATTATGAGTGAGACATATGAATTATGTATCTCTGAACTAGATATGAATGAAAAATATTATTGTTCAAATGATTTGTAAATTTATTTTGAAAAGCTAATCGAGTTAGTAGATAAGAAAAATTGAGTGAGTTATGAAGGATTTATTTTTGTAGTGAACAAATATATAATTGTGATTGGCAGATGATTTTAAGTGTATGTTATATTATTAAGTGTTCGAATTATAGAAATACCACTGAGTTCGTACTCAGCGTACGGTTTGTTTCTGTGTGCAGCATAGGTTAAAGTCAGGTCGTTGAATCAGCATCCCAGTTTGATCCCGAACTCAACGTGGTGAAGTATATTAATAATTGGTAAAGGCATGTACCTAAAATGTCTTTGTGTGTCATTTTTGGATTGTCAAGGTAATGATGAAATAAGTAAATTTAGATTTGGTAATAGTATATGGTAGGAATTGGCTTATTTGGTAAGAAATTTGAACTATTTGATAATGTATGTCAAAATACTTAAATAATTCGTCATATAAGCATGTAAAATGTCTAATTTGTCATGTTTTGAGTAGGTTTGAATGTGATTTAAAGTGATTGAACTGTATTGACTGGCAATGCTCCGTAATCCTGTTCCAGGGGCAGATAAGGGTTAGGGGGTGTTACAATTAGTGGTATCAGAGCTATTCAGGTTTAGTCGATTCTCGAACTAAATCGAGCTCAGAATTGAGTCTTGAGGTACAAGCCATAATTGAGTCGAAATTGAGTCGGGATTGGATGCTAATATATTTGTTTGTTTCTGTTTTATAGTTGAAAATTATAGATGAACATATCAATGGTATTAATTTCGAATTGTATACTGGAGACAAAGAGTCTCGTGAATTAGATGGAAATTGAATCAGCAACACTGAGTATTAACTCAATGGGTAATTAACCACTGAATGTTGAATGGTGAAATAATAGAGAAAAAGATAATACATAATTATTTAGAACTATAACTGATACTCTTCAGTGAGTAGAAGGAACTGTATCCTCTACGATATCTATCTCTTCTGTTTCTCAATCGATTTCTGAAGTGTTTCAAGTTACAAAGCTTGTCTGAACGGGTAAGTTATCTGTTGTTAATAATTCGTACATATAGTGTGGAAGAATTGAGAATTACAGCTAAAAATGATCTTAAAATAAAAACAAAAATTTGGTTTGAGGATATTATCAGGGTTGTAAATGAATTGTTTTGTTTACCGGTTAAATGTTAGAAATGTATGATATTTCTGTTAAAATATTTAGCTTACCAGAGGTGGAAAATATTGATTTATGTTGTGATTAAGAAAGGGTTATTTGGAAATTTTCCAAATTTGAGTTCTAAAAGAAATATATATATCAGCCAGGGATTTCTTGATCAGAGATGTAAAGAATTCTTAAAGCTTAAAAAGATTCATATGACTGTAACTGTGTATGAAGGGAATTTATTTGATTGAATAAATATATCAGAGGGTGTATTCTGACAGAAACCGTAATGTACAAGTGGTTTGAAGATGGTTTAAATGAAGACATAAAACCGAATAGCTTAATAAAGAGAAAAGACAGATTGAAATGGAAATTAGAATTTCAAGTAAAAGATTGAGATACCCGATGCTTCAGTTCAAGATCTTGAGCTACATCTGTAGCAAGTGTGGAAAATGTTAGAAATACTAAGTTCAAATGCGAGTATTGTAATAAACTACATTTTGGAGAATATAGAATAAAAAGTGGAATATGTGTTGGATATAATTCTTTTGATCATTATTTTAATGATTGCTCGAAGAAAGTTGAAAAGATAATATTCAAATTTCAAGACTGAGTAATACAGCTACCAAAGGTAGATCATCCTATAACCTCGAAACACGAGTGATAGTTGAAGTGTGACAAATGACTTCAATGTAAAATCTGAAGAATGAACATTAGCTAGGGTATATGTTAATCGAATATAAGAAAATATTTCTCTACTGGAAGTCATTACTGGTACTTCTTCTTTATCAGTACTGATATGATTATTTTAAATTGATCTTAGTTTGACTTATTCTTATGATTGCATGAATTCAGCATCTACTAAATATTTGTCTGTTGAGTTCACTGAATTTTTGGTGGAAGTATCAAATTTTCTGGATCAATATTTATTGGTTGATAAAATTTGTAGGAACTGTTTAATAATGACATTAGGGTATTGTTTTCTGATCGATTTGATGTTATTACTGTTTGATGTGATCTTAAGAAGGGAATGGTTAATTTTGCATGATGTTGTTGTAAATTATAAGCAAAGGTATATTATATTACAAAGTTAGGATGATGAAATGTTTTGTTTTGAATTAGAGAAGATTGAATGATTTGTCTATTGTAATATTAATCATGTCAAAACAAAAATGTGCCGGAAAGGGGTTATGATACTTATTTTGCTTATGTATTGGATATTAAAGTATCTAAGTCAAAGTTTAAATCAGTGGTAATAGTATGTGAAAATTCTGATGTGTTTTTGAAAGAGTTACCTGAATTATTATTGGTTAAAGAAGCTGAATTTGCTATAGATTTTGTGATTGAAATGATATTGAAAAATATATTTGAAATAAGAGGTTTTCTAAGACTAGTCCGTTATTACCAAATATTTGAAAGAGGATTTTTGGATGATGCAAATATTACAGAAAGATGTGGATGATCTGATGAATGTCAGCAAGGTTTTGATTATTTGAAAGTTCAGTTAACTGAAGCACTAGTTCTGGTTTAGTCTGAAATCCGATAAAGAAACTTGTGATTTACAGGGATAACAGTGTTTTGACGCAAGAAAATTAACTAATGGTTTATGTTATGGGAAGTTAGAATCACATGAAAAGAATTGTCTGATACATGATTTGGAAGTGGTAGCTATTGTCCTTGCATTATAAGATCATGATTTGATAATTGATTATCATCCAGGAAAAAAATGAAGTTATGTATATTCAGAATTGAAAGTTTTGTTTTGAATTATGAGTCATGAACACTAGACTGTTATCACTTGAAGGTGGCTCAATTTGAGTTGAGATGAAAGTTAAACCGGCTTCTTTACAGCAGATCTACAAAGCTTAGAAATGTGATAGCGAGTTACCGGTTAAATGGGTATAGTATACAAATGAATTTTGATTAAAAATTTCAGATTAGATCTAATGATTGCCTGTTATTTAGAAATAGAAGTTGTACCGAAGAATTCAGAGCTTATACAAAAGATTTTGCATGGAATTTATAGTAGTACCATGTCTATGCATTTTGGAAGAAATAAGTTGTACAATGATTTGAAGAAGGTGTGCTGATGAATTGAAATGAAATGTAATATTTTGAACTTTTATATAAATGTTTATATGACAGCAAGATAAAACTGAACATCAAATACTGATACCTTCAAAACTGTTACAGCCAGTGATGATACCAAAATAGAAATGGGATAGAATTTATATGGAATTTGAATTGGAATTACCTTTATCTTCGAAAAAGAAAGATGATATTTGAATAATCATTGAAGGTATGACGAAGTCTGCATATTTTATCTCAGATGAATAGTTAACCTGAACTTGTGATTTAAATTTTTGAAATTATGTTTCGATATTATGTTTCAGAATTCGAAGGCAATTAGAAAAGAAATAATTGCTGTTAGTCGAATTTATGTACAACAACTGTCTTTAGTTAAGTACTAAATAGCACTGTATGAAGCTCTGTATGATTGTGAATGCAAAACTTCATAGTATTTGATTGAATATACTAAGAAAAGGAATATGTGGAGTTGTTTTGATTCATGAAATCGAAGAAGAGTAAAGGTGATTCGAGGTAGACTGAAAGCATGTTACACTCCTCACCCGTATCTGACGCCGGGATAGGGTCCGAGGCGTTACCGGGATTACATATTCACAAACACGCTAAATCGGGTTACCGAATTTCACCCAAAATTATAACTTTTCAAACATGTACCTCTCATCCCTTATACAGGCCTTTGAGGTCTAAGTCATAGCTGGGGGTGGTTCAGGACAGAACCGAGAACTTTCGATAAACTTTGGGCAACTTAAAAAATTTTCCCTTGCTTTGAAGTGTGACACGCCCGGTGGTACGCTCGTGTGGTTTGGGACACGCTCGTGCCCTCAGCCCATGTGCAACACTGACTTCAACCTCAACATACCATTAGGGGCACACGACCAAGACACACGCCCGTGTTCCTAGCCCGTACACAATACTGACTTAAAAATTTAGGTGCAGGGGACGCACGACAATACCACATACCCATGGAGGTGAGCCGTGTGGACCTTACTAGGCTATTTTCCAAGCCTTTGATCACTCTCTACCAACCAATCACACTTGTGGGTTACTTTAGTGCATGTTAAGGCCAAATTATACACTTATATATATAAAACTTTGATTAACCTCATTGCATGTAAACCTCATGTCATTAGTTTCATACATGCTAAGTTAATTCTCATCTTGCATTTAAGGATTTCCATGTCTACTTGACATATTTAAGATTGGCTCGTTTTTATAACTTATTGCCAATTGAAGACCAAACCATTTCATACAAACATAAACATGCATAGATTTGTAGGTCATAGCCTACTTCAAAATAAGCCAATTTCCATGGCCATATACAAAAAGATAAGTATAACTTTGCATGCCTTCATTTTGGAAAATCAAATGACACATATAACAAAATACTCAAAAGTTCTATACATGCCATTGAACAAAACGTAAGTGTCTAAATACCAAAGCTGAATTAGTTGATAGTGTGTTGACTCTCCAACCGTCTTCCAATCTTTACGAGTCCTCGAGCTCTAAAAATGGGGAAAAATGGAGGGGTAAGCATTCACATGCTTAGTAAGCTCGAATAACTAGAAAGTAAACTTACCAATTATTTAGCATATGTTCTTATTAGATAATGAAACCAATGAATATGAAAATGGTTTCCCTATCACATGCACTCAATCAATGAGTTAGTCACATAACAAAACACCATGTAATTTATCTTAGATGAGCTCATCATTCAACATGTCATTTCCTATAAACATGCATAAATTATACACTCTATCTCTCTCAGGAGGTAATCCGGGTAATTCTTCCGAGGATACGTCTGGATATTCACATACTATTGGCACAGTGTCAATCTTCAACTCCGTTTCCTTCATGTTTAACATAAAAGCAAGGTAGGCTTCGTACCCTTTTCTCATATATCTCTGAGCAACCATTTTCGTGATTACAGCTGGTGACGTGCCCAAATCTCTTGAATCAACCCGTAGAATCTTACCATCTGGGCATTTTAATTTAAACTACGTGCTACCACAATTTACAATTACATCATGCAGGGCTAACCAATCCATACCAAGTATTACATCAAACTCATCAAAAGGTAACAACATAAGGTTAGCCGGAAAAAATTGACCATGAATCGTCAAAGGACAATTCTTATAGACTTTATCAACCAGAACTGATTTGCCTAGTGGGTTCGACACTCTAAAAACAAATTACGTAGGTTCAACGGGTATGTTCATACTAGACACCAATCTCATGCAAATGTATGAATGTGTCGATCTCGGGTCAATTAAAGCAACAACACATGTATTGAAAAAAGAAAAAGTACCCGTAATAATGTCAAGAGCAGAGGCTTTCTCTCGAGCGTGTATTGATACGTTTTTGCTGGGGCTCGAGCCTCTAATTTTGAAGTGTCTTTGGCTGCAACTCGACTGCCACTAACACTTCCAGGGTATCTCGGAGGCCTACCTCGTGCCATGGGAGCACTCGACTACGGGGTTACTTCCACTTCTTTTTCAATTCACTCTGGGTAGTCCCTGAGAAAGTGGTCAAGAGAACCACATCTAAAACATGCACCGCTCTTTATTCGGCACTCTCCGAAGTGAAATTTGTTACAACTCTGACACTTCGGCTTTTGGTCATCTACACTCCCCACACTAGTCACCATTGGGGAGGAAGACTTCTGATTTCATTGTTTAGAGCCACTCATTCTACCCGAATATCTTACAGATGAAGTGAACTGTGGAGTGTTTATGTTGGCTCCTTGATTTCTTTGTGGAAAATGGAAGCGTCTTATCGCTAGATCTTTTGCTCGAAACTCGAGCCTCTCTCTTCGCTTGCTTTCTTTCATTATTGAATTCCTCGGCCTTCTTTGCCCGATCAGCTAATGCGGCAAACTCCCGTATTTCAAGGATCCCAATCAACAACTTGATTTCCTCATTCAAGCCTTCTTCGAAGCATTTACACATTTATGACTTAGTTTGAACCCATTCAGTTGCATACTGACTTAACCTTACAAACTCCCTTTCGTATTCTGCCACAGTCTTATTCCCTTTTTTGAGTTCTAGGAACTCCTTTCGCTTCGAGTCTAAAAACTTTTGACTGATATACTTCTTCCTAAACTCTGCTTGGAAGAATTCTCAAGTGATATTTTCCTTTGGCGCCACCGAATATATGGTCTTCCACCAGTGGTACGCAGTATCCTTCAAGAGGGACATGGCACACTTTAAGCACTCCTCAAGTGTGCACGATAATTCATCTAATACCCGTGTAGTATTCTCGAGCCAAAACTCAGCTCTCTCAGCATCACCCTCAATTTTAACTCTAAATTCCTCAGCCCCATACTTTCTAAGTTTATCTACAAGGGCCTTACCAATTCTTACCGGTGCCATACCTCGTGGCAAATCCTCATCAGGTTGGTTAGGGGGTAGGGGAGGTCGTGGTATGTTGGGGCGATTCCTTAGATAATCCCAAACCATTCATCCATCATGTTAAAGAAGGCGTCTCGGGCCTCTTCCCGACCTTCAGACATAACCCTTCTACTACTAGATACAACTCATTGTACAGAAGCTAGAGCATGGCTCTCGGCTCCCTCGGACTCATCTTGTGCTTGATTGGAAGACATTTACTATATTCAAAAACAATTTAAACAGTTAGGAGATATCACACTATCAACGTTTATATAATGGTATGTATAGCAAACATCAATACCCTCTACGGTAGTCCTAGAATCGACTAAATCGTAGCTCTGATACCACTAAATGTAACACCCCTCACCCGTATCTGACATCGGGATAGGGTTCGAGGCGTTACTGGGATTACATATTCACAAACACGCTAAATCGGGTCACTGAATTTTTCCCAAAATTAAAACTTTTCAAACATGTACCTCTCATCCCTTACACAGGCCTTCGAGGTCTAAGTCATAGCTGGGGGCAGTTCGGGACAAAACTGGAAACTTTCGATAAACTTTGGGCACCTTAGATAATTTTCCCTTACTTTGAAGTGTGACACACCCGTGTGGCGGGGCAGTGTGGTCTCACACGCCCGTGCCCTCAGCTCGTGTGCAACACTAACTTCAACCTCAACATACCATTAGGGGCAGACGGCCAAGACACACGCCCGTGTGCCTCGCCCATGCACAACACTGACTTAGAAATTTAGGTGTATGGGACGCATAGCCATACCACACACCCATGGGGGTGAGCCGTGTGTCACACACGGCCTAAATACACACCCGTGTGTCTACCCGTGTGGACCTTATTAGGCTATTTTCCAAGCCTTTGATCACTTTCTACCAACCAATCACACTTATGGGTTACTTTAGTGCATGTTAAGGTCAAATTATACACTTATATATATAAAACTTTGATTAACCTCATTGCATGTAAACCTCATGTCATTGGTTTCATACATGCTAAGTTAATTTTAATCTTGCATTTAAGGATTTCCATGTTTACTTGACATATTTAAGATTGGCTCATTTTTATAACTCATTGCCAATTGAAGACTGAACCATTTCATATGAACATAAACATGCATAAATTTGTAGGTCATAACCTACTTCAAAATAAGCCAATTTCCATGGCCATATACAAAAAGATAAGTATAACTTTACATGCCTTCATTTTGACAAATCAAATGGCACATAAAACAAAATACTCAAAATATCTATACATGCCATTAAACAAAACGTAAATGTCTAAATACCAAAGCTGAATTAGTTGATAGTGTGTTGACTCTCCAACCGTCTTCCAATATTTACGAGTCTTCAAGCTCTGAAAACGGGGAAAAATATAGGAATAAGCATTCACATGCTTAGTAAGCTCGAATAACTAGAAAGTAAACTTACCGATTATTTAGCAGACATCCTTATTAGATAATGAAACCAACGAATATGAAAATGGTTTCCCTATCACATGCACTCAATCAATGAGTTAGTCACATAACAAAACGCCATGTAATTTACCTTAGATGAGCTCATCATTCAACATGTTATTTGTACATATACCTCGTGTTAGTCCCGTTGAGTTTCAAGGAAATCTCGATGGATTATCCAATCACCATCAATTCATACAAATGATCATTTCAGGTATGCACTCCCGCGAATCTCACATCTTACAGCGGGATTCTCAGTCAAGGTTAAATCCCCGTAATATAAACTCATAGGGTGATGTCGGGATTACCAGTCCAGGCTAAATCCCTTATAAAGACAAACACCCTTAGTGAGCTCGGATCTAAATTACCAGTGCAGGCTAAATTCAGACCCTAATTGGATGACCCGTCCGAGCTAAATCCATAATGCACACATATTCTTCGGAAGGCTCGATCACTCAAGAAACACTCGTCCAGGCTAGATCCTTTTCATACTTGAGATCATTGAATTACTCGTCCGGGCTAAATCCTTTCTGCAACACATGCAGGATCTCAATTCATATGTCAATCATGGTTTTTCCATTGAATTCCCTTTTTAACCTCAAAAAAGACATTTTCCAACAAATCATTTTCAATGATGCATTTCATATGATTTCATGCCATTAATAAATGCAATCATCATGCATTCATAAATCATATAATTAGACACATTTTGAGTTTACTTTAAGTTATCCGAACTTACCTGGTACTCGTTTCGGTGTTGTGTTTCGATTACTCCAAAACCTTTCGCTCTCCTCGGTCGACCTTCAAAATTTGTTCCTCGGGGTCTATAACAATAAAATTGAATCATTAACAGCTCAAATTATACTTTTTGAGCCTAAATTTCACCCTGGTCCAAATGACCATTTTGCCCCTAACCTTTCACATTTTTATGATTTAGTCCCTAGGCTCGTGTAATGAAACACATGCAATTTCTATCTTACCCAAGCCTAGATGAACACTTTTATCTCTTATGGCAGCCCACATTTTCCATTATTTTCACATTTCTACCACATATTTAACAACTTTTGCAAAAAGGTCCCTTTAGGGGTTTTTCATGAAAATCACCTAGGAAAAGATGTTTAACACACCTCCAACTTTCATATTCCTCCATAAACCATCAAAATACAGGTAACTCATGCATGGGTAGATTTTTAAACATGAACCCTAGCATGAAATATGGGTAGAAATGGAGAGAGTAAGCTACTGGGATTTCAAAAATACAAAGAACATTAAAAACGGGGCTTGGGTGCACTTACTATTGAGCTTGAAAATGTTGAAAACCCTAGCTATGGATTCCCTTGAAGTTTTGGCAGCATGGAGAAGAAAATGAGCTGATTTTGGTTCATTTTTCCCATTTTATTTCATTAAAATGCCAAATGACCAAAATGCCCTTAAGCCCTTTCTTTAAAATTTCATCCATGCAAGCCTATTTTTGTCCAAAAACTTAGAAATTGGGAAATTTGCTCTCTAATACCTTATAATTTATAATCTAAAGCAATTTCATACAAATTGCTTCTAGAATCCAAGTTTTGCAATTTATTCAATTTAGTCCCTAATTTCCATTTGGACACCTTACTTAAAGAATTTTTTCATGAAATCTTAACACATGCATAGTATCATATTCTAGACCTCAAAATAATCATAAAATAAATATTTTAATGTCAAATTTGTGGTTCCGAAACCACTATTCCGACTAGGCCTTATTTCGGGATGTTACAAAGTTTCACCTTGGAAGAAAATTTTGAGATTTGGTTGAAAAAGGAAATTGAGTTCTCATTTTAATAGGTCATATGAAATTGTAGAAAAATTTAGACCGGTAATATATCGTTTGGTTTTGCCTCCGAGATTACAGAAAAACTTATAATGATTTTTTTTATGTTTTGATGCTCGAAGATATAGGTCAGATCTCTCACATGTTATATCAACAAAGGATATTGAAATTTGATCTGATTTATCGTATGAAGAAGAACCGGTTGAGATAATAGCTCGAGAGGTGAATGAATTATGTAATAAACGAGTTCCATTAGTAAAAGTATTATGGAGAATTCATAATATTGAGGAAGCAATATGGGAACTGGAAGAAACAGTGTGATCTCAGTACCCCACCTCTTTTCAGGTAAATTTCGATGACGAATTTTATTAAGGGGGAGAATTGTAATAACCCAAAATTTATAATTAACGAAAAGTGTATTTTCGGGTCTCCGTTTCTGAAAAATGGATTCGTAAATATTTCTAATAAATATTTACGAAGTTGATTGTAAGGTTAATTAGATTTTGGTTAAGTGAATTAGCTTGAATTAAGATTAAATTAAGTGTGAGGACTAGATTGAATATAGGGTAAAAGTTGAATTAAAGAATAGAGAAAAGTCAAAGGATTAAACTAGTAATTAAACCAAAACATGACAAGTATATGGTGATGGTGGTGACATGTGGATTAATAAAATACATATATTAGTAATTATTATTTACTTATAATATAAGTAAATCTATTATATTATTATATTATTATAAACATAAATAAATAAATCAAATTAATACAATTGTATGGTAATAAAAATGTACAAGTGTAATAAATACATACATACAATTATAATATATATATATGAATTTACTTATTATTTAAGAAATAATTATTATTATTTTATTGTAATATTAAATTAATATAATAAACATAAAGTAAATACAACTGTATGGTGTCGGCAATGACATGTGTAGTATTTATGTACATATACTTTTAAAAATATTATACATGTGTAAATAATAATAATTAAGTAATACTTAATATTTAAGTATTATATTATATTATATTATGTTATATTATATTATATTAAATTATATTATAATAATAAAGTAAATAAACAAAAGAATAAAAGAAATGAAAGAATAGAAAAGAAACAGAATGTGAAACGAAAACAGAGAAGAAAAGAAGGAAAGAAAGAAAAGAAAGAAAGAAAGGGAAATTAGGGATTTCAAGGTTCCAAGTTCAATTGGTAAGTCAATTTAGTCATTTTTCTTGTAATTTTTGAGTTTTTAGAATCCTAGAACAAAGTACTACTTGATTTAAGTGGAAGTTTTGAAAGTTATTAGATTTTGAGATATTGTTCATGTTGAATAAATTGAAGAATTAGGAGTTAAATTGGTAGAATTTCAAGTTAGAAGTGAAATAATGATTTAATTGTAAGATAAATCATAAGTTTTGTATAGTAGGGACTAAATTGAAATAATTTCAAAATTATGGTTTTATGGTGAAATTAGAGAGTTGAAATTAGTATAAAGTGGAAATTGAATAAAAATATTGAGCTAAATGTGAAGAATAAAAGTTAGTCTTATTTAGGGACTAAATTGGAATTTAGACAAAAGTTGAATAAAAATTGAAATATTCAATGTGAAATTGAATGGTAGTGTATTGATAATTTTTAATTGTTTTAATTTTCGTAGCTAATGTTGTTCCGAAAAACTTTGGCTAAGGAAGGAAAAAGCAAAGTCAACGAGAGTTAGCTCGGAAATTACGGTTTGTATTTCTATAATTCAAACTTAATATTTAATTGTTGAAATTATTATTTAATATGTATGGTAAGTGCATTGAAATGATTATTTGAATTGGAGTGAACATTGGTTGAAATTGAAAAGTGAATTTAATTATTAATTGTTGTATTTTGATTAAATGTTATGGTAAGTAATTAAGCTGAGAATTATTGTATTGTGTTTTACAATTGAAATGGATTGATTTGGTATGCGATAAATTTATTGAATTTATATGGGTATATGTGATTTATGCGGAAATTGAATATTGAATGTATGTTATATTGAAAATTAAATTGATTGGGAATGTAATGAAATAAATATGAATATGTGATTAATGTGGAATTTGGAATATTTGTTATTGAAAAGTGAATTGAATTGTATTGAATTATGAATTTATGTGATTAATTAAAATGTGTATTGATTGGAAAATTGAAAGTGAGTTGAATACCCTATTAACTGTATCGGGCTAAGTCGGTTATAGTTGGCATGTCATAAGATTGGAAGTGTTCAGGGATACTTTGACCTTGAGTCGATGAGCCACTATAGGTGTTGTATTGTTACTTCGACTTCGAGTCGATGAGGCACCATGTGTGTCGTCCTACTACTGTTACATCGGTTTAATTCGATGAGGTATTGAGTACCGATGAGGCACTGAGTGCCATACTGGTGTGTTGGTTAGATCTGTGTATCCGTCAATGTCCGAGTCATGTTAATAGGGGTAAATAAAAGTATTGAATAACTGATATCTTTAATGATTGGTTGTTACTTAATAATAAAGATCAATTGATTGCTACCGAAAAATACTGATTGTTACTGAAATGAATAAGTACAGAATACTGATTGAGAAGTGAATAGTTGAATATTACTTATTGATATTGAACAGTGAACTGAAGTATGAGTGAGACATATGAATTATGTATCTGAACTAGATATGAATGGAAAATATAATTGTTCAAATGATTTGTAAATTTATTTTGAAAAGCTAATCGAATTAGTAGATGAGAAAAATTGAGTGAGTTATAAAGGATTTATTTTTGTAGTGAACAAATATATAATTGTGATTGGCATATGATTTTAAGTGTATGTTATATTATTAAGTGTTCGGATTATAGAAATACCACTGAGTTCATACTCAGCGTACGGTTTGTTTCCGTGCGCAGGATAGGTTAAAGTCAGACTGTTGAATCACAATCTCAGGTCGATCCCAAACTCAACGTGGTGAAGTATATTAATTATTGGTAAAGGCATGTACCTAAAATGTCTGTGTGTGTCATTTTGGATTGTCAAGGTAAGGATGAAATAAGTAAATTTAGATTTGGTAATAGTATATGGTAGAAATTGGCTTATTTGGTAAGAAATTTGAACTATTTGATAATGTATGTGAAATACTTAAAATGATTCATCATATAAGCATGTAAAATGTCTAATTTGTCATATTTTGAGTAGGTTTGAATGTGATTTAAAGTGATTGAACTGTTTTGACTGGTAATGCTCCGTAATCCTATTCCGGGGATGGATATGGGTTAGGGGGTGTTACATACATTACTTGAATGCTGTAATGAGAGTATTAATACATGCTTGAAATGATGAAAATAGGTTAAGTCCCAATTGAATATTGAATTCCGATGATAATATGTGATTTCTCGAAACTAATAAGATCCTACATTTGTTGTGGACAGGATTTAGCTCAGACGAGCAATCCTTTTGACCTTGTTAAAGGAAGGATTTAGCTCGGACGAGTAATCCTGATATAATACCTCTCGAGTATATGTTACGATTAGGGTTTAGCTTGGACTGGTAATCCTAATTGAGCTCTTTTGAGCATACGTTATATAAAGGATTAGCCTGCACTGGTAATCCTGTTATACGATATGTGGCTCAAGAGTGTGTTCCTTGATTAAGTGCCCTAATGGGTACCATTGAATAAGAATTGACGGATTATGGAATCATACACCTCGAGTGTACTACTTGAGCATCCATCGGAATTTCAATTATTCAACGGACATATAACTCTAGACATGGCATGAGAATTATGAGATGAAATGATAATGCCTTGAAAAAGTATCGCATGATGAGCTCATCTATTCTTACTTGATGTATATGTAAACTTTGAGACTAACATATTTGATTGGATGCATGTGTTTAGGCAATTTAGCCTAATGGATTGAAAACTTGTTATTGTATGCTTAAATTTAATAAACGAGATTAGTAAGTTTAGTTTCCGTTATACGAACTTACTAAGCATGTAATGCTTACTCTATTTATTTTTCCCCTGTTTTATAGTGCTCGGAAGCTCGCAAAGGTTGGAGATCACTGGAGCATCGTCACACTTAAGTTTAGTTTCCGTTATACGAACTTACTAAGCATGTAATGCTTACTCTATTTATTTTTCCCCTATTTTATAGTGCTCAGAAGCTCGCAAAGGTTGGAGATCACTGGAGCATCGTCACACTATCAACTAATCATTTTGGGTATACTTAGTAAAATCATTTTGGTATAATGGCATGTATAGAACAACTTGACGATTAGTAGCTTGATAATGATGTTTTGTAACCTAGCCATTGGAATGGCTAGTAATGGCTTATTTTGGTATGATTAAGTAGGTTATTATATATAGTCACATGTGTGATGCTAAGTACATGTGATCAAATGATGTTAATGCTAGTAAATCCAAGGTAAGATTGTAAACGTGTATGCATGTGATGATATGTCTTGTTGAATGATGGAAATCTCTTAATTTCAGTGCTTGAAATGGTTGAAATGTGTTTGTATGTTTTGGTGCAAGAAAATGTTGAGTTTTGGGTGATGAATAAGGCTAGGAAATGGCCTTATTTTATCCACACGGGCAGACACACGGGCGTGCGTCTTGGCTGTGTGTGACACACAGCGTGTCCCATGGGCATGTGGTCCGGCCGTGTGTCCCCTGCACCTAAATTTTGAGAAACAAAATGCTCAGAATTGAGCAAATGAGTAGAGACACGGGTGTGTATCTCCGTCATGTGGTTGAAACGGCCTTGGACACAAGCGTGTTACACGATTGTGTGAAAACTGCATCTAAATTTCAAAAATTAAATTCGCCACACGGCCTAGCACACGGGCGTGTGACTTGCCTGTGTGACTTAAATTTCTTCATGCCTTAAAAGTCAAAGAGTTACACAGGTTAGGGACGCGAGCGTGTGTAGTACATGGCCTGACCATATGAGTGTGTCGCTAGACCACACAGGCGTGTGAGCCCTGCAACTTTGAATTTTTTTTGAAATATCGCGAAAAATTTTATGAGTTTCTGATTAAGTCCCGACTTGATTCTCATGCTCATATTAGACCTCGAGTGTCCAATTAATGGATGTTTTGAATGATTTCGGTAAATGAATAGTAAATTTATAAGAATTATCTGTAAAATGTTTTGAAATTTTTGGTAATGCTCTAAAACCCTGTTCCGACAACGGATACAGGTTAGGGGCGTTACATTGATATTCAACAGACATTGCGCCACTAGAATGACTCGTGGCTAATGTCTTCCCAATGTATCAATACATTAGTGTTGCATATCAATAAATAAACCCTTGGTTTGATACTTAGTCACTAAATTGTTTTAAAACCATTTTAATCACTTTAAAACAATTTGGGACCAATTCAAAAACATTTGGTATAAAATAAAACACATTTAAAACGTATTTTTGAGTATTTTAAATTCTTAGAAATGTTTAATGAAAATTTCACAAAATGATTTAGGAATAAAATGTAAAAATTATCTTTAATGTTGTTATATCATAAGCTTGATAAATCAAAACTAACAAATTTTATAGTTATAAACGGCGTATTATCAACTTTGTAACTATTGTATTATTTTCTCTTACACGATATTTTTGTTTTATTTTTATTAGTATTATATTTTTATATATTTTTTGTTTTCTTTGGATTATTCAAGTTAGATTTATCATATTAATATTAATATTAATATTTATTATATTTTTTTCTCATATTCCAATTTTAGTTTTATTGTTTAAAATTATTTTATCTCAAAATTAGTGAATCTTTTCTCTTAAATTTTCGTTGCAATGCTTCAGATATGAAAATAATAAGATATAATATATTAAGAAAAGAAATCTTTAACTAGAGTCAAGTTTTTTTAATCTTTTTATTTTTATATTCAAGTACAACTCCCATACCTACACACACTCTACTAAACTACCATACAAGCTATGCTACAAAGCAATCTCATATCATGGGAATGGGATGAACACCTTTGATTAATGGGCCCAATGTTAGGATTAGACCAATTTTTTATCATGAGTTTAAATATTCTTTTTATATAGTTTACTAGATTTATAATGATTGGGTTGACTTTTTTTTTAATTTTAATGTTCATATTTTCTCTTTCAATTATCAATTGACACTATAGATTTAATTTGTCTATGGCTATGGATACAAAACAAAAACACCACAAATGGAATCTGTTTATGGTTGTGGGTACACAAAAAAATAATGCAAATAAAATTTGTCATTGGTTGTGGATGCACAACATGTTTGTAGGTAGTAGTTGCCGGTGGGTTGTGGATGCACATCATATTTCTAGTTAACAGGAAAACAATGTTGAAGGTTGTGGATGCACAACAATTTTTTTAGATAAATCGCCAATGCTTCCTCTGTACATATTGTCTCACCCCATAAAATGAAATAAGGCATGTTCAAAACAGATAAATACGGTGGCATTTAATATTCTTTTAACAGAACAATATGGTAGCAATCAATATGCTTATAACAGTTCGATATGGTGGCAAATAATATGCTTATCATGTGTTTAATTTAACGGGAACATAATGTATGCTGAACATATATCAGTACTACAGACGCAAAAGGGATATATTATTCTCATATCATGTTTATACACTAATAATTCAACCATTTAAATCATGCATTCCAGAACTCATATTATCAGGGACTAAACTGATCAAATTATAAAATTCTAGGAAAAACTATAAAATAAAGGGCAGATGGTCATGTGGCTAGGCCGTGTGGGATGCTATAGACCAAGTGGAAATAACAAAATTAAGCTACAAGAGAGACACGACCATGTGAAAGGATCTTGGCCATGTGAGATTCGAACTAGCCTAGGGTTTCAAAGGCACACGGGTATGTCAAGGATTGTGTGGTCCACACAACTGTGTGGCAGATTATATGGCCATAATTCTAGGCATGATTTGCCTTGATTCACTTAAAAGAGAACACACACCATTCACCGGAAGCCTGAACGATGTCCTTTACTCTCAAATCTAACCCGACGCACCTAAAACAGGTTTTTCAAATGACATATTCGTACGAATTAACATTTGATTTCAAGATTCATCAAGATTATCGAAAGATTTGATAAAAACCAAAAAAGATCGTTTAACCGGTCAAAAGATTATCATTAGATAGAAAATTTATAGAGATTCGAGATCAAACATCGAGATTGATATCAAATATCGAGATTGAGACGTACTTACTAATTCTTAGAAAAAGTTAAGAATGTTACTAATGGCAATTACAAATTCGACTAAAAAATGACATGAATCGGGAATAGATTTTGATTCGGGAAGCAAAAATAATTTTAGCAATGAAGAAAAATATTTTGCAAAAAAGAAGATAAAAAAGAAAAAGGGATAATAAATAGAGATAAGAAAGCAAAAATTCTAATTGGAATGGAAAAAAAACATAATCCTAGTGTAATTAGGGAAAGAGGGACTAAATACCTAGGGTTTTCAAACTTTAAATGGGTTGCATGGTAATTTTCCCTTGTTGAAAATAAAAGGGAATAGAGAGTTGGGTGTTGCGAACCTAGTTTAGGTAGGGGAAATGATAAATACTTAATCATTAGGTTTCTGCCCATTTCTTGTTAGGTTTTTACTCCCAATAATATTTGTTTTAGTATGGTTTTCATCCTAGTTTGCTGGAAATAAAAAGGAAAGAAATGAGAGAGGAGTGGCTTGAACCTAGGATCTCTAAGGAGTGCACTAACTATTTAACTATCAATCCTATTCATTTTTTTGGATATTTATTTCAATTAATCCCTTATATTTGAGACGTGACAACTCTCCCCTCAAAGAAATTTTATCTTCAAAATTTACCTGATTTGAACAAATGAGGATACTATTGGTGAAACGTCTCTTCTAGTTCCCATGTGGCCTCCTGTGTTGTAACACATGATTTTCAATGACTTTGAAATAAGGAATGAATAAGGGGCTAAATTGAAAGAAAGCACAAGCTGGTGGCCTATTTTGGGAGAATAGGGAAAACTGGAAACAAGATCTAGACATGGTTGAGAACCAAACCTGATTTGGTTAGATTGGAACCAACCAGTTCATTAGTGGGAGATATCATAATTAGCCATGGACGACTCTCAGAGGATCGAAATTAGCATGGAAAATGTAACGCCCTAAGCTCAATCCTTAAGAATGACCCAAGATTGTCGCGTCATTGCCTTAAAATCTTTTCTTTTAAACTTGTACAGGTATGGTATTCATAAAAATACAGTTCAAATAAATATGAGTTGTAAATCCTTTGTGAAATTAAATATAAATAAGGTTATACATTTCCAAAGAAAATGAAAAATAAAGAAACTCCACTAGAAGTTCTTAAAACCATATTTGGTGTAAACCTATATTTAACTACAATGGCGTATACATATACATATAATTAGATAAAAATTAATCATTGATAGTAAATAATTTGATACTTTGAAAAAACATAATCTTTTCATTGAAGTTTCATTGAATTAACGTTTAACACACCTAACCCGTATCCGTCGTCGAAACAGGGTTTCGATGCATTATTGGAACTTTCAGAACATTTTGCAAATAATTTAAGTAATTACTTTTCATTATCCGAGATCATTCAAAACGTCCCTTAATTGGACCCTTGAGGCCCAATATGAGCATTAGAATCGAGTAAGGACTTAAACGGGAACTCTAAGAACTTTTCGTGACATTTCAAAAATTTTCCAAGTTACAGGGCTCACACGCCTGTGTGACCCTAGGACACGCCTGTGCTATAGGCCGTGTTTAACCCGTGCAACTCTTTGACTTGTGCACACAGCCATGCCAAACGCCTGTGTGCTAGGTCGTGTGGTTAGTTAATTCATTTTGAAATTAGGTGCAGGTTTCACACGGCCAAGACACACGTCCATGTTCTAGGCCGTGTAGCACACACGACTGAGACACACGTCCATGTCTCTGCCCATGTGCTGAATTCTGAGCATTCTATTTCTTAAAATTTAGGGTGCAGAGGACACACGACCTAACTACACGCCGATGTACTCGGCCGTGTGTCACACATGGTCTAGACATACGCTCGTGTGTCTACCCGTGTGGACAAAATGAAGCCATTTCTAGCTTCATTTCTCACCCAAAATCATTTCCATGACCTGCACTTGAAACACACATCCAATACCAACCATTCCAAGCATTCAAATTAAACGAATTCTATCATTCAACATGGCATACCATAACATGCATACCTATTCACAATCTTACCTTAGTTTAGTCCATATGTTAGACATAATAGATCAACTACCTAACACATATGTAGCTACCATAGTATGACATTACAAATATATCAAAACAAATCATTACAAGCTATTCCAATAGCTAGATTACAAGCATCATTTACATTTACATGCCAATATGGCCAATATAACCTATACATGTCATTACGACCACAATTGATTTACCATACTGTACCAATATGGGCCGATGGATAGTGTAAGTGATCTCCGCCAAGCTTCCAATCCAACGAGCCTTCGGTTTACTCTAAAATAGGGAAATAAAACTAAGAAAGCATAAAATGCTTAGTAAGTTCGTATAACATGGTACTTAACTTACCATTCATTCTATTTTGAGGTAACTATGTAAGGCATATTCAATCATTTTGCCCTCAAGTCCTACACATATCCTCATTGCCCTTGTTAGTCATATAATCCATAATAACATCACAAACATATATGGGCTCAACAACAATCAAGTTTCCATGCACATATGCTTTCCACAACATGTATTCATTTAACATGTATAAATCATCTCTTTATATTACAAGTATAATTCCATAATAGTTCATTTCGAGTTCAGATCATTTCATATTAGAACTTTACCCATATTACTGATGGTCGCTAAACTAACTAAAAATTCGACTAAGGCAAGCGCACCTATTGAACAGTAGTATAGTTATGGTGAGACCGGAAATATCGTATCCACAAGAACTAAAAGTGCTAGTAATTACTATCTTTTTATTTTCCAGCCTAAGAATTAAAAGGGATGTTTTTAAACTAATATTAACTATATAATTAACTAATAGATATGACAGAGATGAAAGTTGAAAATACTTTTGGAAAACTAATGGAGAAGACAATACCAAAGGAAGAATCCACCTAGACTTCACTTATTACTTCTGAATTAGACGATTTATTCACTTGACTTAATCCGTAGAAATCCCTTATTTATGTTATTATCTCTTTTGAGACTAAAAACAACTGACTCTAGGTTGATTAACCGAAATCTCTTTCTAATTAACACCCCTATTGTCGCATTAACTCAATCTATGGATCCCCTTATTAGATTTGACTCTAATCCGGCAGATTTATGTCGTCCTATCTCTAAGATTGCAGGCAGCTCCGCTTAATTATGGAAGATCTACTCTTAAACAGGGACTTTTACTCCACTGAATAAGCACATCAAAACCCAAATTAATATCCTGGAATATTAAAACAAGAATTAAAACTCACAATTAAGAATAAGACAAGTATTTATCATATGATTCAAATAGTTATAAGATCCATCTTAGGTTTCATCTCCCTTAGGTATTTAGGGAGTTTAGTTCATAATAATGGAAAATATCTCAAAATTGGGAAAACAACAAAACATAAAGAAACCTAAAAAACTTCTAGGAAATTGGATGGAGAGCTTCAGTCTTGAAGTAGATCCTACTTCTGAGCTGATTCTGATGGCTATCCTTCAGTATTCTCTGTCTTCTGCTCTCTGTGTCTCATTTAATCCTCTTCTATGGTGTTTGTATAGACTTTGGAATGCTTCAAAACCTTCAAAATTAGCCTTTTTCGAGTAGAATTAGACTTGGCCTCGACAGGGACACAGCTGTGTGCCATGCCCGTGTGAAGGTGCTCATACCATGTGTAATTCTGAGTTGGTTTTTAATCGACACGGCCATGTCACACGGGCGTGTGGATTACCCGTGTGAAAGTGCCTAGGCCATGTGCAACACTGAATTGGGCTCATTTTGTCTGTTTTTGGCCCGTTTCTTGTTCTTTTTGCTATCTTAAGTTTTCCCGAGTATAAAACATGAAATTAACGGATTAAGAGCATCAAATTCATTAAATCTTATGATTATCCTTCCAAAAATATGCCCAGCATGGGGTAAAAATGTGTATATATTACGGTTTATGAAATATCCCCACACTTAAGCATTTGCTTATCCTCAAGCAAAATTCTCAACTCACAAGTAAAATTAATTCTTCTTAACTTATAATTCTCATCAATAATGTTTCGAGGTAATCCGTAGATAATCACATATTGAGAATTCAACTAAAAGAACATCAAAGTTTCAAACAATCCAAGTTGAGCACTTTAATCATAAAATCATAGTTATCCCCCTTATCTAAGTAATCACCTTTAATTCCAAATTGACAAGGGTTGACATCCTCACTAAAGATTCACTCAAATCACTCGAAGTGTTTAAGGTTCAATAATTAAGCACTCAATAGTCAATCATGAAATGTTATTACCATAGGCTTACATGAAAATCAAATCTCCACTACTATAAATGAGATGATACACGAATCAAAAGGTCTTTAATAGGGTTGTAATGGGACTTAGGTTAAAGGTGTGGATAAAGGCTAAAAAAAGAGGGTTAGAATCGATATTAATTTAATAAATTGCCCAACTTAGAAGAAAAAAAAGCTAATTACTAAATTACAAATAGGTGCCCGAAATAAAATTTTCTAAGATGAAGTGAGCTTTCCCTCGATATAATAACTTTAACTTATCCAAGCTCTTTAAAACAATATGTAATTGAATGAATATAAAAATATGGTTTTTTTTTTTAAGAATAAGACAAGTGGAGAGTACATAAAAATTCAGCAACTGAAATGGAGGAAATAGTTAGGTAACTAATCAAATCAAAGCTCGATAAAAAGGGAGTCAATAAAAAGAAAAATTCTTAATGAATCAAAAAGGGTTCAGCCGTGGGTTAATCATTAAGAGGAAAATCAAGAAACAATGGCCAAGGCTCAAAGGGGTTCAATAGGGTTCAATTATGTGGGTAGGCTTTTTATGGTGCAAATGGGTTAAAACCTAAGTGCATTTATCATTTTAGTATATCAAATCAAAGGTGTGGTCTTGACATGTATAATCGATGCAAGTTATAGAATAGCAAATCAATGTTGACACACTCATTAAAAAAAATGAGCAAGGGAGATATATATTCTAAAAGGCTCAAAATCTCGTGAAAATTATGGGTATTTGATGTCAATCCTATAAACTTAGAATTTTAAGATAATACCTCAATTTAGGGAAAAAAAAACCTAGCAATTTTAATACTCAAAAGTCAACTCATCATGCTTGATTCTTTACGATCTTAAAGTTAGATGATCAATACACAATTACCTATGTTTTGATCCAAAACATATTAATAAAAATCATGAATTAATCAAAATTCATTCTAATAGTGATATGAAAAAAAATTACTTGAGGATTAAACAAAATTCAGGGGTTTTCTGATAATGATATGACTAACCTCCCCACACTTAAGATGTACATTGCCCTCAATGTACAGAGATAGATAACAACACTATAAGCATAATATCATAGAAGAGGGGAAAAGTGAAACTGCCCTGAATTTGGATGTAGTCCTTGAAAGAGCGGAAGCGGGTTTAGAGACATTGGAAGTGATGGGTATGTGACATGTAGACAGAGGTGAAGGTGGTGGTAGAGGTTGGGTTCCACAATCACAGCGCCCAGGGAAGAGGTTATCGTGGTGGTCGGTGTCGTGGTGGCTATGGTTGTGGTCGAGCAGGTCATGGCAGTCATGGAGAATTGTTTGTATATTCCTGAGTAGCACCAATCGAGAGAACCTTTTGAAACTACGATACCATCAGTAATGTTTTAGGGAGTTATATCGATAGGGTCGTTATGGTTAGTAATAATGAAATAACTAGATAAAAGATAATTCAAATTATACTCATAAAAGTCTTTTAAGAAAATGATAAATAAAGATAAAAAGAAACACAAAAATAAAATTAAAAGAAAAAGAAAAACAAATTGAATAATAAATGGACTCAAAAGTCCTTATCGACAGCTAGATCGTGAGGTGGTGGTGCTGGAGGCGATATGTGAAAATGCTGGATATTTTGTTGTAGAGTCGCCTCTATGCTGTCGAATCGCTGAGTGCAATATTGCTCAAAGCTATTCAAGTGGTCAGAAACTTCAGACAATGAAGCAGCCGCATGAACTGGTCGGTGACTCGGTGGTGGCTGAGAAGGTGGGTCCTCCTGAAATGAAGGGATATCGCTAGGAATATCCTTGGGGTCATCCTCATCGGTAGCTCGTGCTAGTCGATATTGAGGAGGATCGAACCCATGAAGACGCTCTATCATCCTCATATGGAACATACTTTCGATGCCCTCTAGGGACATCTGGCTGATGAGTGTTAGCGATGAGGATTGCGCCGATGTGTTCAGGAGCCCAAAGTGTTGAGGTAGACGAGTCACGTTCAGGCCAATACTGATGACTCCCTTTCGGTGTCACTCAGTTTGATCGCGGAAAGCAAGGGCGATGAAGTATGTGAGATAAAAAAATATGCCTTTGCCTCATGCTCTACAGGAAGTATGCATCGTGAGTGTTAACGATGCCAGTGCTCTCCCGTCTACCTGTTAAGGTGTGTGCTAAGAGGGCGTGGAGGTATCGTAATACCGAAGATAGAGCCAATGCCTTAGAACGGTTGGGGTCATAGATGCCTGTAGTAGGCATCATGGCTGCCCAACATGATGAAGGTACATAATGGAAGTGACGGTGGAGGTGGGGAAAATTGTCGTCCTCCATAAATTCTTCTATATAAAGTCTCAGGGCCACACCAAATTCTGGGACACTCAATTGCCGCACAAGATTGCCAAGACGGAATTGGACTGTGCCTGGGTCATCATACTTTTCCATGACCGTCTGCAGTTGAAAGGTCAAGCAAAGTTCCAAGGTGAGCTCTAGGTATGTTGGCTCAATAATATTGAAGAATCGTTCCCAAAGATTAGCAGCGAGAAGGGCCCGAACTGAGTCAGCTAGGTGAACTTGCTCTAATGCGGCCCAATCAATGTATCGGCTCACACCAAGGGGTCGGGCACGAAAAATTTAAAAAAATTCTTCCTGGGGCCCTGGTAGAAATTGAAGGAATGGATGGTAGATCTCAGTGGCGGCACTCGAGGAGGTCGCACCTAATCCCTTTTGCTTTTGGAGGCAGGGACAAAAGTTTTCTTGCCTCTGGTGTTTGTCATAGTGTCCTGAGGTAATTCAATGGAAATATGAGGAACGAGAATCCACTAAGTCGAAAAATGCCAAATAATGAATCATAATAATATGCATAAAGTAGGTCTAACAATGAAGAAAATATGTGCATAAATAGGCATTATTGGCTTTAAGAATCGAAATAGAGAAATCTAGGACCCTAACTAGAGTAATCCTAGATGGAACAATGAACTATATTTCAATAAAGAGCTGTATTTAAGAAAACACTAAAATGAGGTTCAATGTATAGATATGTAAAATTCAAACGGTAAACTCATTATCAAAGAGAAGTTCCAGTAATCATAATATGTCATAAATAATGGGAAATATTCTATTTTACAAAATATAAAGTAATGGTTTGAAATAACAATCAAGAACTAAATATGTAAATAACTAAATGTGAGAAGGGAAGAACTGATGGAGATGGAAACTGGTGGTGGTCAGTTGACGTCAGGGCGTGGGGCTGAGCTTTGTGTGAGGGAAGAAGAAAAAGAGGGGGTTATGGGGTTGGGCAAGGATGGAAAAAGGGAAAGGAAAGAGAGGAAGAAATAAAGGAAAGGAGAGTGGGGTGTTGGTTGCCGGAGTGGAAAAGATGAATAGTGGAATGAGAGATGAATAGTGATAGAGGGGATTTAAATAGAGAAGGGGGAAATTAGGGTTAGGAGAGGGGAATAATAGGGGACCAAGGTTGTGCAGGCCCTATTTTCGACCACACGACCGTGGTCCACGCCCATGTGGTGTGGTTCTAACCTGTGTTTTTCGTGAAATCTTAAGTCAGTGTCACACACGATCCCTTCGACACGCCCATGTCCTCAGGCTGTATGGTGCGCACGGATGCGTTGCATGGCCGTGTCAACGTTCGTTTGCTTCTCCCATGCCTGTGTTTGGTACAATACACCCGTGTTCATGACTTGTGCATATGGTCTGATGATTTAAGTCAGTATCGCACACTGCCTGTGGACACGCCCATGTGTATAGCCCGTGTGGCCCACACGGTCGCATCGCACGACCATGTGGTGGTTCATTCGTTTCTCCCATGCCTGTGTCTGGTAATAAAAATTTTGCATAGCTTCGGGCACCATCGTGGCATTAGCCCATGTTTTATCCTGACTTGTTGAACGTTTCAATATTTGTGCAAGTTTCTACACGGCCTCAAGCCCGCCCGTGGTAATGACCGTGTGACATCCACAGCTACCTCACACGGTCGTGGTGGTTTAACGTATGCCGTGCCTCTGCTGATTTTTTTGGGGGAAATTAAAGTGCAATTTCACCACGGTCTGGGACATGCCAGTGTCCCTTAGCCGTGTGGCGCACATGGTCGTATCGCACGACTGTGGCTATTTATCGTAGCCCGTGTGTCATCCTGTCTTTGGGAAAATGTTTGTCCTGTTTTAGCATGGCCATGGACATGCCCGTGTCTCCTACCCGTGGTGATTCTACGGTGTAAAGTACGCCAATGTGCTAGGCCATGTATGCCAAGAATACCTACAGTTAGATTATAAAACAAATGGAAAAACAAACTAAGGTTACTTAGTGGGGTTAGTGCTCGGGTTGCCTCCCGAAAAGCACTTATTTAGAGTCTAAGCTCAACTTTACCTTGTAGGTATGTTTAGGCAGGTTTGTGGAGCCATAGTTCCTCTTCATTTTCTTTAAGATCCTCACTGTTATAAAGTTTAAGATGATGTCCATTTACCTTGAAAGTGTCTTGGGTTGGGTGATTTACTTCTACTGTGCCATATAGAAAGACGGTTTGGACTACAAAAGGACCTGACCATCGTGATTTAAGCTTCCTAGGAAGCATTTTGAGCATTGAGTTGTATAACAGGACAAGATCTCCAACTTTAAATTGTTTGTGTTGCTTTAAATGAGCATCATAGCGGCGCTTCATTTCTTCCTTGTATAATTGTGAGTTCTCATAGGCATTAGCTTGCCATTCATCTAACTTGTTCAGCTGCATCAATCTCTTTTCTCCTACGAGTTTGGGATCAAAGTTCAGAAATTTTATAACCCAAAATGCTTTATGTTCTAGTTCAAATGGTAAATGACAAATCTTCCCATAAACAAGTCTGTAAGGAGATGTTCCTCTCGGGGTCTTAAAAGCAGTTCTATAGGCCCATAATGCATCATCTATTTTCTTTACCCAATCCTTCCTATTTGATTTTACAGTCTTTTCTAGGATACGTTTAAGCTCTCGGTTAGCGACTTCGACTTGTCCACTAGTTTGAGGATGGTATGGGGTAGCTGTTCTGTGGTAAACTCTATATTTCTTAAGGGTTTTATCAAATTGAGCATTACATAAATGAGTACCCCTATCACTAATCATTGCTCTAGGTGTTCCAAATCAGGAGAAAAGTTTCTTAAGGAACTTCACCACCACTCTAGCATCATTAGTAGGTAAGTCTTGGGCTTCCACCCATTTAGACATATAATCAACGGCTACTAATATGTATTTATTCCCAAATGAGCTAGGGAATTGACTCGTGAAATCCATAGCCCATACATTAAATATTTCACATGAAAGTATGCATGTTTGGGGCATTTCGTCACGTTTAGAGATATTACCTGTTTGTTGGCATTTATCACAAGAAGTAACATACCTGTTGGCGTCTTTGAATAATGTGGGCCAATAAAAACCTGATTTGAGTGTTTTATGTACGGTCCTAGTTCCACTGTAATGTCTTCCAGTAGGTCCTGAGTGGCAATGTTCCAAAATTCTAATTGCTTCTAACTTCATAACGCATCTTCGAATTACTTGATCTGCACATATACGAAAAAGAAAAGGTTCTTCCCAAAAATAGTTTTTCACATCAGTGAAGAATTGCTTCTTTTGTTGATGTGTCAACCCTTTTGGTGTAACGTTAGCAGCAAAATAATTCACAATGTCTGCAAACCAAGGTTCCTCAGAGTCAGTTATAGCAAAGAGTTGTTCTTTAGGGAATAAGTCATTTATCTCATGTTCATCAAGTCCCTTGAGATGTGGGTTTTCTAATCTAGATAGATGATCTGAAGCAAGATTTTCTGCTCCTTTCTTATCTTGAATTTCTAAATCGAACTCCTGCTGTAACATCCCGAAATAGGGCCTAGTCGAAACAGTGGTTTTGGGACCACAAATCCGATGTTGAAATATTTATTTTATGATCATTATGAGGTCTTGAATATGAGAATATGCATGTGTTAAAGTTTCATGAAGAAATTCTATGGGTAAAGTGCCCAATTGGAAAATAAGGACCAAATTAATTAAATTGTAAAACTTGGATTCTAGAAGCAATTTGTATGAAATTGTTTTAGATTATAAATTAGAAGGTCTTGAAGAGCAATTTACCCAATTTCTAGGTTTTTAGACAAAAATGGGCTTGTATGGATGAGATTTCAAAGAAAGGGCTTAAGGGGCATTTTGGTCATTTGTAATTTAATGAAATAAAATGGGAAAAAGAAGGCAAAAATCAACCATTCTTCTTCCTTGTCCAGCCGAAATTCTCAAGTCACCTGATGTGCGTGATAAGTTTTAAATTTATAATTGATTGTACTTGAAAACTAACTATTATCACGATAAAGGCGAGCGCACCTATCAAACAGTAGTATAGCTTATAGCAAGACCGAAATGTCGAACTCATAGGAACTAAAAGTACTAGTATTAACTTTTTTTTTATTATCTAGCCTAAAAATAAGAGGATTTCCTTTATCTAAATTAATCAACTAAACTAAGAATGCACAGGAAGTAAATTGGGGGAATACTTTTGGAAAAACTGAATGATTTAGACAATACCCAAGGAAAAATCCACCTAGACTTCACTTGTTATTTGACTCTGAATTAGACGATTTATTCACTTGACTCGATCCGTAGAAATCTCTAATTTATATTATTATCTCTCTCGAGACTAACAACGTCTAACCCTAGGTTGATTAATTGAAATCTCTTTCTAATTAAAATCCCTAGTGTTGCATTAACTTGATCTATGGATTCCCTTATTAGGTTTGACCCTAATCTGGCAGATTTATGTGGCCCTATGTCTAGGGGTACAATCAACTCCCTTAATTATGCTAGATCTACTCTTAGACAGGGACTTTTGCTCCTCTAAATAAGCACATCAATACTTGAATTAATATCCTGGAATATTAAAGCAAGAATTAAGAACACAAAATTAAGAATAAATCAAGTATTTATCATATAATTAGGGGGTTTAGTTCAGAAAATAGTAACAAGATCCATCTTAGGTTTTATTCCCCTTAGGTATTTAGGGGGTTTAGTTCATATGTGTAAAAGAGAATATCTCAGAAGAATAATAATAACAAAACATAAAGAAACCCAAAAACCCCTGAAGGAAATTTAAGGGAGATCTTTAGTCTTGAAGGAGAATCCGGCTTCAGAGATGGATCAATTGGTTTTCTTCGAGTAATTCCTTGCCTCCTACTCCATGTATACCTTTAATCCTCCTCTAGAGTGTTAATATAGGCTTTAGAATGCCTCAGAACCCTCCAAAGTTCCCTTTTTTGAATAAAAATAAGCTTGGGCCTGACAGGGACACGACCGTGTGCCACGCCCGTGTGAGGTGGCTTATGTTGTGTTAGATTTTGTTAAATAGACACGAGCTTATGTTCTACCTGTGTGAGGAAGTTCAGGCCATGTTGATTTCCCACGTTGACCCATTTTCTCCGTTTTTGGCTCGTTTCTCACTTTTTTTACTCTCATATGCTCGCCTAAGTATAAAACATGAAATTAAAGGATTAGGAGCATCAAATTCCAAAAATCTAATGATAATTCATCCAAAAATGTGCTAAGCATGGGATAAAAATATGTATAAATTACGACTTATCATCACCATAGCTAGGGTTTTTAACATTTTCAAGCTCAATAGTAAGTGCTCCCAAGCCTTGTTTTTAATGTTCTTCGTATTTTTGAAATCCTGGTAGCTTACTCTCTCTATTTCTACCCATATTTCATGCTGGGGCTCATGTTTAGAAATTTACCCATGCATGAGTTACTTGTATTTTGATGGTTTATGGAGGAATTTGAAAGTTGAAAGTGTGTTAGACATCTTTTCCTAAGTGATTTTCATGAAAAACCCCTAAAAGGACCTTTTTGCAAAATGTTTAAAATGTGTGGTAGAAATAAGAAATAATGGAAAAATGTGGGCTGCCTTAAGAGGGAAGAGCATTCGACTAGGCTTGAGTAATGTAGAAATTGCATGCATATCGTTATAAGAGCCTATGGACTAAATTGTAAAAATGTGAAAGGTTAGGGGCAAAACTGTCATTTGGATCGGGGGAAATTTAGACTTGAAAAGTATAATGTGAGGTGTTAATAATTTACTTTATTGTTATAGACCCTGAGGAACAAATTTCGGAGGTCGATCGAAGAAAACGGAAGGTTTTGGAATAACCAAAACACGATACCGAGATGAATACCAAGTAAGTTCGGATAACTTAAAGTGAACTCATAATATGCCTAATTGCATGATTTATGAATATATGATAATTGCATTTGAAGATGGTATGAAAATACTTGAAATGTATCTTTAATAATGACATGTTAATAAATGTCCCGGTTGAGGTTAAAAAAAGAAAGTTCGGTGGATAAACCATGATTTACATGACGTGAGATCCTGCATGTGTTGTAGAAGGATTTAGCCCAGACGGGTAATCTGTTGATCTCAAATATAGAAAGGATCTATCCCGGACTGGTGTTCCTTGAGTGATCGAGCCTCCCGAAGAATATGTGTGCATTGTGGATTTAGCCCGGACGGGTAATCCGATTAGGGTCTGAATTTAGCCTGGACTAGTAATTCAGATCCGAGCTCATTAAGGGTGTTTGTCTCTATAAGGGATTTAGCCTGGACTGGTAATCCCGACATCACCTTATGAGTTTACGATACGGGGAATTTAGTCTAGACTGGTAATCTCACCGAAAAATGCGAGGTTCACGGGAGTGCATACTTGAAATGATCATTCTTATGAATTGACGGTAAATGGATAATCCACTGAGATTTCCTAGAAACTCAATGGGATTAATATGATGTATATAAATGAAATGATGAACGATGAGCTCATCTAAGACAAATTACATGGTACTTTATTATTGTGACTAACTTGTTGGTTGAGTGCATGTGATAGAGAAACCATTTTATTCTTGTTGGTTCTGTTGCTTAATATGATTGTATGTTAATCAATAGGTAAGTTTACTTTCTAGTTATTTGACTTACTAAGCATGTAAATGCTTCGTAAAGAATGGAAGACGGTTGGAGAGTCAACACACTATCAACTAGTCCAGCTTTGGTATAAAGACACTTTTATTTTGTTCAAAAGCTTGTATGGGGTTTTGGTTCATTTTGTGATATGTTTCATTTGAATTGCCCATATGAAGGCTTGTAAAATTTTACATATCTTCTTGTATTTGGCCATGGAAATTGGCTTATTTTATAGTAGGATATGACCTACAAATTTATGCATGCTTATGTTTGCATGGGATGGCTTGACCATAATTGGAAATGAGTTACAAAAATGAGTCAATCTTAAAAGTGTTAATGAGACATGGAAATCCTTAAATCAAAGGAAATAACCTAGCATATGCTAAACCGATGATATGAAGTTTACATGCAATGAGGTTTATTAAGGTTATAAGTGTATAATCTGGCCTTATTATGTATTAAGGTAACCTATAAGTGTGATTGGTTGATAGAGGGTGACCAAAGGCTTGGAAAATAGCCTTACAAGGTCCACACGGGTAGACACACGGGCATGTGTCTAGGCCCTGTGTGACACACGGATCGCCTCCATGGGCGTGTGGTATGGCTGTGAGTCCCCTCCACTTAAAATTTTAAGTCAGTTTTGAGCATGGGCAAAACACATGGGCGTGTGTCCTGGCCGTGTGCCCCTGAATGCATGTTGACGTCACAAACAAAATGCTCGAGTTTTTGGACATGAGTGACCACACAGGTGTGTCTAGGCCGTGTGAAGGACACGGGCCAGGGACACGGGCGTGTACTCGGCCGTGTGAAAACCCTTGTAGGTTCGAAATGGAAAAATTAATTTTCATAAATTCAACATGGGTAGGGGACACGGGCGTGTGTATTGCCTCCACATGGACGTGTGAGGCTTTACGTAGAAAATTTTTATGAACTTTTGTAAGTTCTCGATTTAGTCCCGGATCATTTTCAATGTGTGTGTAGGGCCTCGTGGGCCATAATAGGGACATTAAAATGAAATTTGATTGGAATGAAATTTTATAACCCGTATTTCCCCAGAAATGTTCGAGTATATGTCTGGTAACGCCTTGTATCTGGTCTCGGTCTCAAGTACTGGTAAAGGGTGTTACACCTGCAACAATAAAATCCATCTTATTAGTCAAGGTTTTGCATCTATTTTAGTAAGGAGGTATCGAAGAGCTAAATGGTCAGTGTAAACAAAAACTTTAGATAATATTAAATATGGTCTAAATTTATCGAATGCAAAAACCACAGCCAACAATTCTTTCTCAGTCGTCGTATAATTTTCTTGTGCGACTGTCAAAGTTTTGCTAGCATAATAGATTGGTTGAAAGTGCTTGCCTTTTCGCTGTCCAAGAACCGCACCTACTGCAAAATCACTCGCATCACACATTAGTTCAAAGGTTAAATTCCAATCAGGTGCAACTACAATTGGGGCATTAACTAATTTATCCTTAAGAGTATTAAATGCTTCTAAACATTCCTGACTGAAATTGAAAGGTACATCTTTTTCTAGTAAATTCGTTAAAGGCTTAGCTATTTTAGAAAAATCTTTAAAAAATCTTCTATAAAATCTAGCATGACCTAAAAAGCTTCAAATAGCCTTAACTAAATTAGGGGGAGGTAGTTTCTCAATAGTTTCAACTTTTGCTTTGTCAACCTCGATTCCCTTGCTAGAAATTTTGTGGCCTAACACAATCCCTTCACGAACCATGAAATGACATTTTTCCCAATTCAGTACAAGGTTTGTTTCCTCACATTTCATTAGAACTCGTTTTAAATTTTTAAGGCAAAGATGGAAAGAGTTACCAAATACCGAGAAGTCATCCATAAATACCTCCATAATGTCTTCCACGAGTTCATAAAAAATGGCCAACATGCATCGCTGAAAAGTAGCAGGAGCATTACATAATCCAAAAGGCATTTGTCGATAGGCAAACGTACCGTATGGACTTATAAATGTTGTTTTCTCTTGGTCCTCAGGAGCTATTGGGATTTGGAAATAACCAGAGAGCCCATCTAGGAAGCAATAATACATATGCCTAGAAAATCTTTCCAACATTTGATCAATGAATGGTAAGGGAAAGTGATCTTTTCTTGTGGCATCATTTAATTTCCTATAGTCAATGCAAACTCTCCATCCCGTGACTATTCACGTTGGGATCAGTTCATTCTTCTCATTAGCCACACCAGTCATGCTTCCTTTCTTAGGAACAACCTGCATAGGGCTCACCCAAGAACTGTCAGAAATAGGATAAATAATTCCAGCATCTAGAAGTTTAATTACCTCAACTTTTACAACTTCTTTCATGTTAGGATTCAGTCGTCTTTGAACTTGCACACAGGGTTTATATTTATCTTCCATTAAAATTTTATGTGTGCAAAAAGAAGGACTGATCCCTCTTATGTCAGAAATATTCCAACCTATAGCTTTTTTATGCTCTTTCAATACTTGAAGTAATTCGTCCTTTTCAGTTGGCTATAAATCTGAAGTCATAATCACTGGTAATGTTGAATTATTTCCAAGAAACGCATATTCTAAGTGATTTGGTAGTTGCTTTAATTCCAATTTAGGAGGTTCTTCAACAGAGGGTTTTAGTTTTAATTCATTATTTACCTCAATACTCTCATAGCTCTTCTGTCTCAGTGAAGGCTCATTAGAATTTAGTTCAGCTTTTATCTTACCTATTGTAGAACCATCATCAGTTACCTCCTCTCCTTGGGCAAGACACAGTTCCAACGTGTCCTTATGTACGATTTCCTGTAAAGAATCTTGAGTAGCATGATCGATAAAGTCAATAAAAAAACAGTAGTCATCTTGTTCCCTAGAAAATCTCATGGCATCGTAATTTTTAAAAATAATCTCTTCATCACCTACCCTAAGCACAAGTTTACCGTCACCCACATCAATAACAGCCCTAGTAGTGGCTAAAAATGGGCGACCTAAAATTAAAGGCACCTCAACATCCTCATCCATGTCAAGCACAACAAAATCGACAGGAAATATAAATTTATCTACTTTTACAAGTACATCCTCGATAATACCCCTCAGATATTTAACAGATCTGTCAGCTAGTTGAATACTCATCCTAGTAGGTTTTGGTTTCCCAAGGCCAAGTTGCTTGAACATTTTGTAAGGCATCAAATTAGTGCTTGCGGCTAAATCAACTAGTGCCTTCTCAACATTTAAACTACCAATTAAGCAGGAAATAGTAAAACTTCTTGGATCTTTCAGTTTGGTTGGCAGTTTATTTATGAGTATGGCCGAGCACTCCTCATTGAGTTCCACTGTAGACAATTCTTCAAACTTCCTTTTATTTGTTAGAAGCTCCTTCAAAAATTTTGCATATGTAAGCATCTACGAGATAACTTCAACAAAAGGTAAGTTAATATGTAATTGTTTAAAAAGTTCAAGAAATTTACCGAACTGTGCATCCATGCGGTCTTTTTTTCAACTTTGCTGGATACGGGATTGGTGGTTTATACTCCCTCAGCACCAGTTTTTCATTATTTTCAGGTTTTACCTCCTCTCCTTCGTTTTTGTCAACTTCTTGTGGCAGCTTCTTTTTAGATTCAGCTAACACTTTCCCACTCCTTAGTGTAACTGCTTTCACATGCTCTTTTGGATTGGGTTCGGTGTTACTAGGGAGACTCCTTAGTGGTCTTTTTGAAATCATCTTAGCCAGTTGTTCAATTTGATTCTCGAGCCCTTGAATTGATGCTTGCTGATTTTTAAGTGCGATTTCAGTGTTCTGAAAATAGGTCTTCGCTACTAAAATAGACTTTGTCATCATCTCCTCAAGGTTTAGCTTTTTCTCTTGCTGGTAAGGTTGTTGTTGGAAGCCTAGAGGGGGTGGTGGTCTTGGATTCCCTTAGCCTCCCCAAGAGAAATTTGGGTGGTTCCTCCAACCTGCATTGTAAGTGTTACTATAAGGATTTTTTTGAAGTCGAGGATTATTACCCATATAATTCATTTGCTCGTTCTCTAGTTAGGGCCTTAAGGTGGATATTCTAAATTGCTTGTTCCACCTCCACTTGCATCGCGCTGCATTACTAGATAAACCTGTGTAGAACCAAGTAAACCATCAATTTTTCTATTCAAAAGTTCTACCTGATTGGAAAGCATAGTAACCAAATCGACGTTAAAAACGCCAGCTGCTTTTGTCAGTTTTGTCCTCATGACTTGCCACTGATAGTTATTCAGTGACATCTCTTCTATGAACTCATAAGCCTCTTTAGGTGTCTTATTATTGATAGTTCCACCAGCAGCTACGTCAATCATTTGTCTAGTCGAGGGATTCAAAACGTTGTGGAAAGTTTGAACTTGTAGCAAAAGAGGTAACCCATGGTGAGGGTACCTTCTCAATAAATCTTTGTATCTCTCCCATGAATCATAAAGTGTTTCTAAATCCATCTGCACAAAAGAAGAGATATCATTTCGTAACTTTGCTGTTTTAGTTGGGAAAAATATTTGAGTAAAAAATTTTCAGTCATTTGTTTCAAGTGGTGATTGACCCTTATGGTAACGAGTTCAACCAAAGTTTAGCCTTGTTTCTCAATGAAAGAGGAAATAACCGAAGGCAAACGGCATCGTCAGAAACGCCATTGATCTTAAAGATGTCGCAGAATTCCAGAAAATTTACTAAATGAGTATTTGGATCCTCTTCCTGCAAACCATCAAACTGAACAAACTGCTGTATCATTTGAATCGTGTTAGGTTTCAGTTCAAAATTATTTGCAGCAACAATAGGTCTAACTATACTCAATTTAGTTCCTGTTAAATTGGGCTTAGCATAGTCGTACATAGTACGAGGAGCAGGATTCTGATTTACTGGGCTTGCAGCAACCACAGGAGGTAGCGGATTATTTTGTTTTTCAGCCATCTCCTCGGTTGTAGTATGGATATTGTCCTTTCGCCCTTCCTCTATGTATTGTAGGCTTCGCCTTATTTCTCTTCGGTTTCTGTGAGCTATGCTTTCAATCTCACTGTCAAAAAGTAGAGGTCCTGACGGGTTTCTTCTAGTCATAAACTATAAAAACTTGCCAGAAGTAAATAAAAGAAAAATTTAGAAAAGAAAAATTAAGCTAATAAACTAAAAGTAAATTGCAATAAAAGTGAAAATGGCTAAAGTAATAAAAATGAAGTGTTCAAGAAAAATTTAGAAAAGAAAAATTAAGCTAATAAACTAAAAGTAAATTGCAATAAAAGTGAAAATGGCTAAAGTAATAAAAATGAAGTGTTCCTAATATCTTAGTCCCCGGCAACGGTGCCAAAAACTTGATGTTCGCTAAACTAACTAAAAATTCGACTAAGGCAAGCGCACCTATCGAACAGTAGTATAGTTATGGTGAGACCGGAAATATCATACCCACAAGGACTAAAAGTACTAGTAATTACTATTTTTTTATTATCTAGCCTAAGAATTAAAGGGATGTTTTTAAACTAAGATTAACTATATAATTAACTAAGAGATATGACAGAGATGAAAGTTGAAAATACTTTTGGAAAACTGAAGAATTCACTTAGACTTCACTTATTACTTCTGAATTAGACGATTTATTCACTTGACTTAATCCGTAGAAATCTCTAATTTATGTTATTAACTCTTTTGAGACTAAAAACAACTGACTCTAGGTTGATTAACCGAAATCTCTTTCTAATTAACACCCTATTGTCGCATTAACTTGATCTATGGATACCCTTATTAGATTTGACTCTAATCCAGCAGATTTATGTCGTCCTATCTCTAGGATTGCATGCAAATCCGCTTAATTATGGAAGATCTACTCTTAAACAGGGACTTTTACTCCACTGAATAAGCACATCAAAACCCGAATTAATATCCTGGAATATTAAAACAAGAATAAAACTCATCATTAAGAATAAGACAAGTATTTGTCGTATAATTCAAATAGTAATAAGATCTGTCTTAGGTTTCATCTCCCTTAGGTATTTAGGGAGTTTAGTTCATAATAATGGAAAACAACTCAAAATTGGAAAAATAACAAAACATAAAGAAACCCAAAGAACTTCTAGGAAATTGGATGGAGATCTTCAGTCTTGAAGTAGATCCCGCTTCTGAGCTGATTTTGATGGCTATTGTTCAGTATTCTCTGCCTTCTGCTCTCTGTGTCCCCTTTAATCCTCTTCTATGGTGTTTATATAGACTTTGGAATGCTTTAAAACCCTTAAAATAGCCTTTTTTGAGTAGAATTAGACTTGGGCTCGATAAGGACACGACTGTGTGCCACGCCCATGTGAAGGTGCTCAACCCGTGTGTAATTCTGAGTTGGTTTTTAGTCGACACAGCCATGTCACAGGGGCATGTGGGCTGCCCGTGTGTTACACACGGGTGTGTGGATTACCCGTATAGAAGTGCCTAGGCCATGTGAAACACTAAATTGGGCCCATTTTGTCCATTTTTGTCCCGTTTCTTGCTCTTTTTGCTATCTTAAGCTCTCTTGAGTATAAAACATGAAATTAACGGATTACGAGCATCGAATTCATTAAATCTTATAATTATCCTTCCAAAAATATGCCAAGTATGGGGTAAAAATGTGTATATATTACGGTTTATCAATTACTCAGAATATCAAGGTCACGATTAGTACACTCAAGGTGTACAAGTCTAGAATCAAGGATGTACACACTTATCAAATAAATTCCATGTACAATATCATCATTTCATATTTCCATATATCAATTATCACGTATCGTCATTTTCTTGTATTTCAGGCCGATATGTGTAATAACGCATTTCTTATTCATATCTTTTCATGTCAAGATCTTTTACCTGTTGAATTTATCTGAAATATTGATGGATACACAGGTGGTACACTAGAGGTGTACGAATCAGGATCCATCAATTCATGTCTAATAGTACCCATAGGGTAATTTATCAGAGAGTACACTCTTGAGCTAGACGTATACAACAGGATTACCAGTCCAGGCTAAATCCTTTTTATGACGTATGGTCTAAAGAGCTTGATTTAGATTACCCGTTCGGGCTAAATCCAATCCATAACATATGCACGAGAGGACTTATATCAGGATTACCCGTCTGGGCTAAATCTCGTCAGCAACAAATGCAGGACCTCATTCATTTCGGGAAATCACATATCCATCAAATTTTCCATTTATTCAAACGTAATTTAGCATCTTTCAAGCATTATCAAGCATGTGGTCAATCTCATATATTTATGCATTTATGCAATTCAAATGTTCACATTCAACTCAAGCATAAAATTAACATTTTTATCATTTATCATTTGTCGGCCATTATAATTGATCGGGCACTTTCATTTATCGGGTTTTAATGAGTATGTGATCATTTCACATATTTATGGCATTTATACAATTCACAAACAAAACAATTAATTCAAGCATAAAAAACATATACAATTTAGTTACACGAACTTACCTCGACAAATGTTCGAGTACATAAATCTACTAATCCGACATTTTCCTCGTTCTAACTTCGAATTTGGTCTATCCGGATCTATATGAGTAAATTTAATGTCGATTTATCACATTTCACATTCATGTGGACTCAATTTACATCCTAGGCACTTTTACATAAATTCTAGTTTCGTCCCTAAGCTCGGAAAATGAAACTTATGCAATTTTATCCCTATTCCAAGCCTAACCAAAATCCCATTACAAAATTTACAGCACATGTATTCATAAAAATTTAGCATTTTTCATCAAAAATCACTTTGTAAAAGTTGTTTATATAGAAACAACCTTTCATTTTCTACCATAATTTTCTAATTTCTAGCATATTCATCCATGACCCAAATTTCATACCTTGATAACTTTTCAAATTAATCCCCCAAATAGATAGATTAGACTATCTCGGTTTCAAAAATATAAAAATGACTAAAACGGGCCAAGGAAACTTCCCAATTTGGCCGTGAAAGTTTCTTCTCTCTCTCCTAGGGTGTCCATGTATTTTCGGGGAAAAAGATGATAAAATAAGATGATATTTCTTTTTATCATCTTTTAATTAATTAAATTAATTCACTTTCCAATTTAGTCCTTACCCTTTTTCTAAATTTCCATGGATGAGTCACCAAAATATCTAAATACTTTCTTTAATGGTCTAATTACCATGTAAGGACCTTAAGTTTTAAATTTCATAGCTATTTAGTCCTTATAGATACTAGAATTTAACTTTTGCATTTTATGCGATTTGGTCCTTCTCGTAATTAAGCCCATAATCGATAAATTTTCTTATAAAAAATTTCACATGACATTTCTATCATATTATGGACCATATAATAAAATAAAAATAAATTTTATTTTCGGCTCGAATTTGTGGTCCTGAACCATTGTTCCAATTTCACCGAAATTGAGCTGTTACATAACAATTTCAAAAGAATAGCTTTAAAATATAAAATTCATTCTTTGAAATGACACCATCTTGACACTTCCCCCATGCCATGCAAAATACAAAATACTTAGAAATCTCATGGAACAGATATCCTTTGGCGTGCTCTTCGAAGAGCCATTTACTTCGTCAGCGATCTTGAGAAGGAAAGGTAACTAAATAAGTTCAAAGAACTTAATGAGTTTTAGAGCAAATATCTCAATAGCTATATATAATACCGATAAACCTTTTCAACTCAACAAATCATACAGTTCGTCTGTTGGTGAATACCATACACACATATACTTTACTACAGACACTATTCCTTTGGTGTATACACTACGCCCATGCAACCATGTAAACAACCTTCTCCATGCTAGCCACACCCAAGTCCATGATCAAGCCTTAGCATTCATTTCATTCGTTCCTTCATGATTTGCCAATCTGAATTGAAATAACTATTGCCCTACCAGAGGCTACATGATCCGTTTTCATATATCGCAATCTGTTAGTTTAATGCTTATTTCATTGAAGGCATTGCCATGATTTTAATTTCCATAACTCAATTCATTTTGTTCATTCCAAAAACAATGGGTGATAGCTTAACCACGAAGAAAGGCCCTTACTCTATTTACACATACAACTAACTCGGACTTATAACCATGAACCTTCATTACCCATACACAAACACATCATCTTATAGGATAAGAGTGCTTATCTCAATCGAACATAAACGAGAACATTATACACACATAAAATCAAGAAGGAATTCACCAGAAAATGAGGAATGTTTAAATAACAGGACCTTTGTTATTTTCATGTTGGTCATCAGGGGTATCTTGAGCTATAGTATTAATAGTTAAACTTATCAGTTCGTTGCACTAGAAAACTAAACAAGTTCACAATAACATGAATCAGAAAACCTAGAATCTAAAAGTTCCCTCCCTTGCTTCTTAAATTGACCCTTAAGCATTAAACCCTAAGACCTTGTAAATAACTATGAAAGTAACCTAAGTTTCGTTGATATTTACTTTCATAGTTATTTACCATGTACCAAGTGACGATGGATTTGGCTAAGTACAGCGAACCTAAAATCTTCAATCAAGTCTTAGGTTTAGGATTTTTCGGGAGAAAATTTCAAAGGAAGTTGGGAAAGAAAATATGGTTGCCAAAGAAAGCATAAAACTTACTTAGGAAGCCAAAACTTGTTTTATACAAATGAATATGGAAGGAAAAACTTAATGGATAAGTCTGATTTCCCTCCAAACCCCTCGGTCCTATACTAACCAAATTCTCGTTCGTCTAACCAGATTATTCAACTAGGATGATAAAATAATAATAATGCATACAGTTCTTTTCAAATTAAGGTCTTAACACTAAGAGTGGCGTATACTCTTCAGAAAAGTCTGCCAAAGCACCAAGCTCAGCTAATGCAGACTTCGTCTGAAGATGCAACCATAAACTCATATATTTAGTCAAATTTAATACCTACCTACTCACAACTTACTCTATATGCTTTACTTCTATAAATGGTATTCAAACACTAGGGTTATAAATAACTTGGAAATGGCTTTTCAAGGATAATTTTTTTCCCGACCTTATCCAATTTCTCCCGTTCTTCATCTTCTTCAATAGATCGAAGAAGAAGTAGCTATGAAAGGTTCTACTTGGAGCATACTTCATGAAAATGGAGTAGGAAAAGCAGGGGAACCAATAAGCTAGTAAGATTCTTAGCCTTTATGTTTACGTAAAAGTTAAGGAAATGAAGTTAAGGATTTCAAGATTATCTTAAGGGTTTTGTATGATTTTGGAAAATAGGTTTAAGTTAAGAATATCGAGTACAACCCATGATTTTTTGTTGTAATGTTTAGCTACCAAGGGAATGGAAGCTTTGGCGTTCGAGGGAGCTAAGGTGTGGGAATGATAAGGATTCAGTTGTGTTCTAGACTCCAACCTTACTGTTATGGTCTACGCTGTGTAAGTATTCCATATTTACTTAAGCATGAAATATGATGACATAAGCAGACATTGTATGATTGTAAGAAAACCTTAAAGGGTTAGATGAAGTTAAGATGGGAAACAGGGAGAGAACCCATTAGTTATCGCCTCAAGTGAAGCTTCGGTCCGTACGGAGAGAACACTGCAGTGTTCGAGCATCATGGTTAGGTGGTGTAAAGGAGGTAATGAGAGGAGGATTCAGGAAATGAAATTACATAATGGTATTTACTGCAACAGTGGTATCGACTTGTCTTTCAGGGTGACACCATGATGACGATATATGATGTAAAACCATAGATGGAAGAAGTTACGGCAGTCTGGTATGAGGTATGTAGCATATGAACATGGCTGAAAGACACCATGACGGCAAGGTATAAGATAATCGGTGTAAGGCTATAAATGAAAGATGCTATGGCAACCAAGTATAATGAGTAAGACCATGGATGAAAGACTCCATGGCATCAATTGATATTATGCTAGGATGACGGATAGGTGTAAGACCATGGATGAAAGACTCTGTGGCATCCATAGAGAAAGTCTACTGGGACATTAAACACAAAATAGATAAAGTTCGTCGAGACAATAAACCCGAGGTAAGTCCACTGGGTCAGTAAACATGGGTAAGTCTGTTGGGACAAGGAAATGCAATGAGAAGGGCTTAAGACCATAGGTTAGTTATGGCAGCTAACAGGTTCCACTGTGAGATAAATATCAATAGCTCACAGGGGCATTAATAGCAAGATATGTTACCAATACGCCAAGTATGAGAAGCCATGCATGTTAAAGAAGAGTTAAAATAAATTGTAAGCATGGTAAGCGAATCGTGATGAATCTGCCAAAAATGGTGATAGAGGTGAGGCATGGGTGAGGCATAGGTGGGGACCTAACAAAAATTAGTACAAAATAGGCTACGTGAAGAGTTGGCCTAATTATAAGGATGTGAGAGGGGAAATTCTCCAAGGATCACAAGTTAGGATCCAAAAACAAGAGGCACCAAGAAGTGTACAATGAAGTGGTATGGAAGAAGTGAAAGTCCCCATAGGGAGGAAACGAAAAAATGAGATGGTAGGCTCATACAGTCACATGAACGATAACCTGTTGGTTCAACGAACCTGAATGACCTTCCTGAATAGGACAGGTAAGTCCCTAGAATGGTCTAGGCAACTAGACTGATTCTCTTAAGGATTTTAGAAGGTCCGATGAACTTAGGACTTAACATGCCCTTTCGTCTAAACTTCAACACCTTCTGTCATGGGGACACTTTCAAAAAGACTTAATCTCTGACACTGTACTCAATATCTTTTCTCTTTAAGTTTGCATATGAATTTTGCCTATCCGAAGCCACTTTCAATCTATCCTGAATCAATTTAATTTTCCCCTCAGACTCCTATACCACTTTTGGACCCAAAATTTTCCTTTCACCCTGTTTGGACCAACATAGTGGTGTTCAACACTTACGCCCATACAATGCTTCCTTGATTGGAAGTTGTTATAGGAAAATTCTGCTAGAGGTAAATGTTCTTCCCAATTGCCTCCAAATTCAATAATACAAGCTCTCATCATATCTTTCAATATCTGAATGACTCATTTGGACTGCCCGTCAGTTTGCGGATGGAAAGAAGTACTAAAATCCAAAAGAGTATCCATGCCTCGTGAAGATTTTTCTAGAATCGAGATGTAAAACGGGGACCTCAATCTAAGATGATTGGTATGGGCACCCTATGCAACCTTACAATCTTCGAAATATACAACATAGCCAACTTTTGTAAGGAATAGCCCGTACAGACTAGTAAGAAATGAGTTATCTTAGTTAACCGATCTATTATCACCCATAATGAATTTTTCTTAGTGGGTGTTAATTGTAACCCACTAACAAAGTCCATTGTTATTCACTCCCACTTTCACTGAGGTATTTTGATTGGTTGGAACAACCCGGAAGAAGATTGGTGTTTAGCTTTAACTTGCTGACATATTAGGCACTTAGCCACAAATTCTATCACGTCTTATTTTAGTTCAGGCCACCAGTACAACTTCTTTACATCCCAATATATCTTATTTTCTCTGGGATGCATGGTATAAGTGCTAGCATACACTCTTTGATGTATAGACTGCCTTAAATCCTTGTCATTTGGCACACAATACCTCCCAAGGAAGCATAAAAGACCTTCATCATTAAACCCATAATTCTCAGCTTTTCTATCTTCACCTTCGTCACCTACAAAAACAAGGTCACATCTAAAGGTTGTTTAAACTTAATATCGTTAACCAATGGGGTTTTACTTGTAGCTTGGCTAATAGGCCTCCATCATCCACTAGACTTAGCCTTGCAAAAACTGCTCTAAAGTTACTCATCTGTTTTCTAATTATAGCTTCTGCTACTAAATTGTCTTTCTTAGGGTGATACTCAATTACACAATCATAATATTTAACAATTCTATCTACCTCCGTTGCCTCATGTTCAAATCTTTTTAGGTGAGAAAGTACTTGAGACTCTTATGGTCGGTATAAATGTAACACTTCTCACCATACAAGTAGTGCATCAAAATTTTTAATGCAAAAACTAATGCTGCCAACTTTAGGTCATGAGTCAGGTAGTTGCACTCATGCTGCTTCAATTGTCTCAATGCATAGGCAACTATCTTATCGCTTTACATCAACACACATCCAAGGTCAGTGTAGGATGCATTGTTCTAAACTATATATTTTTCCTCAGTTTGGGATAAAATTAATATAGGAGCTTAGGTTAACACAGCCTTTTGCTTTTCAAACCTAGAGTGTTGATCTTCCGTCCATTTAAATGGAACATCCTTCCTTAACATCTTAGTTAGGGGTGCTGCTATTAGAGATAACCCTTCAACAAATCGACGATAGTACCTAACTAAACCAAGAAAACTTTGAATTTCAAAAATATTTTTGGGTTGTATCTATTCTAGGATGACCTCTATCTTTTTCGGATCTACCCGAATACCCTTTGCGAATACCACATGACGTAGAAACATAACCTCTTTAAGCCAAAATTCACACTTACACAGTTTGGCATACAACTTTTCTCAAAGGATTTGCAAAATATTCCTAAGGTGTTCATCATATTCAGGTTTAATTTTGGAATAGACTAAGATGTCATTGATGAATACAATGATGAATTGATCAAGGAAGGATTGAAACACTCGAGTCATTAAGTCCATGAAGGCAGTAGGATCATTGGTTAAACCGAAAGGCATTACAAGGAATTCATAGCGGCCATAATAGGTTCTAAATGCTATTTTAGGCACATCTGCCTCATTTACCTTTAATTGGTAATATCCCAACCTTAAATTTATCTTCGAAAATGTTGTTGCACCTCAGAATTGATCAAATAGGTTATCTATCCTAGGTAGAGGATATTTATTCTTGATGGTCAGTTTGTTCAACTATCGATGGTCTATACAAAGCCTAGGGGAACCATCCTACTTTTTAACAAATAGGACCGAATCTCCCCATTGAAAGACATTATGTCTAATAAACCCACAATCCAGAAGCTCTTGAAGTTGGATTTTCAATTATTGTAGCTCTTTAAGCGCCATGTAGTAAGGAACAATAGACACCAGAGCGATTCCTAGCAATAGTTCAATTCTGAATTCTACCTCACGATCTGGAGGTAACCCTGATAACTCTTCGGGAAACACATCTAGAAACTTTTTAACGGTTCGGATGCTATCTAAGGTAGAACTATTGGCATTCTCATTCATTACATAAGCTAAATATGCCTCACCCCTTTCCGAACTACCTTCTCGATGACCATAGTAGAAATTAAATTTGTTAAATAGTTCTATCACTCCCCAACCATAACAATCTCACTACCCTTCATCGTTTTCAAGGTTACTCTCTAAAAGGTACAGTCTAGGCTAACTTGGGGTTCTATTAACCAATTTATCTTAGAATTAAATTAAATTCCCCAAAAGGTAACTCCATAATATTCACTAGAGACACTACCCATTGAACCTCCAATAGATATCTTCTATAGATTTTATTTACAAGAATCGATTGTCCTAATGGGCTTATTATAGTAACATCAGTTGTAACAGCCTGTTTTTAATGGAATCGAAATAGTGGTTTTGGGACCACAAATCCAAAGTACGAATAACTATTTATTTATTATTTTAATGTTTACAACATGTTAGTAGTATCGTAGAAAAAATTCGTTAAGAAATTTTACCGTTTGCATGCTTAATTAAATAAAAAATATTAAATTGCAAAAGGTGCAAAACTTAAGTTCTATAAATTAAAGGGAGTTATTAGCTATGAATTTAAATGGTTAGAGGTTTTACGTTGTAATTATATCATTGATAAGGTTAATGGACAAAAATGGGCATGGTTTAGTTAATTTTTAAAGGTTAAAAAAACTATGGTTAAAATGGCAATTAGTAAAATAATAATAAAACAAATAATAGAAAATTTAGTGCTCATCTTCATGAGCTTTCTTCACCACCAAAATTAGGCTTTGAAAACCCCATTTTTGGAGCTTGAAATTTCAGTTGAGCTTTTGGGATTGCATGGTATGAATTTTAACTCTGTTTTAATGATTTTTTTACGTTTTTGAAGTCGTTGTAGCTTAATCAAGCTAGCCTAGGGACTAATTTGTAAAAATTTTAAAAGTATAGGGTGTTACCATGAATGAAATCATGTGAATTTGATGTATGGTGGAAGAAAATGAATATATGTTATTAGATAAACAACTTTTGTAAAGTGAATTTTGTTGAAAATGTCAATTAGGGGTTAAATTAAAAAGTGTAAAATGTTCATGGTGTAAATTGTGAAATAATGGATTTTATGAGTTGGTAGGGACCTATATGAAATTCAGCTAGCTTGGGTTAGGGATGGATTTGCATGAATTTCATTTATTGAGCTTAAGGACTAAATTGAAAAGAAATGAAATGTGTAGGGGTAAAAGTGTAATTTTGCTAACATATGAATTTGGATTGAATTGAATATACTAGTTATTAAATTGGTTGAATTTATTTATTTAGATCAAGATAGATCTCAACCGGATTTAAATCGTAGGAAGGTGAAAGTTGCGGATTAGTCAATCGTACTCCTTCGCGATAGTGTCGATGTAAGTTCATAGTAATTAAATTATATCACTTGATTTCCTTTTTTATTTTTATTTTATAATCAAGTAGTTAATTACTATATAATTATACCCCTGATCACACTTACGTGCCCCTGTTGTACTTTAGTACCCCTGATCGCACTTACATGCCCCTGTTGTATTTCGGTACTCTTGATAGCACTTTCATGCCGTGGTTATGTTTCAGTAACATTTATTAACTACAATAGGGGTTCACTCATTTAATGTTAATTAAATAAATTGCTATGTAGTTACTAAGTTGTTATGGATGGTTTAATGTTGATGAATTGAAGTTGTTATGCTAGTAATTGTATTTGGTTAGGTGTTTGAATGATGGAAGATGAAATGTTAGTAATGAATTTGCATATTGTTAATGTCATGTGTCTTGTTTGGAAATGTAGTGAATTGGTACTTTGTTGTAAATGGCATATATGAATGTTAATTTTAGTAGTTGAATGGACTGGTTAGCACCATTTGGTATGTTTTTGTAAGCAAATTAAATGGTATGTATAGATATAAATATGCCTAGAAGTGTAACATCTTGAAATAGGGCCTAGTCGGAACAGTGGTTTTGGAACCACAAATCCAACATCAAAATATTTATTTTATGATTATTATGAGACCTAGAATATGATATTATGCATGTGTTAAAGTTTCATGAAGAAATTCCTTGAGTAAGGTGTCCAATTGGAAATTAGGAACTAAATTGAATAAATTGCAAAACTTAGATTCTAGAAGCAATTTGTATGAACTTGCTTTAGATTATAAACTATAAAGTCTTAAAGAGAAATTTTCTCAATTTCTAAGTTTTTGGACAAAAATGGGCTTGCATGGATGAAATTTCAAAGAAAGGGCATAAGGGCATTTTGGTCATTTGGTTTTTTAATGAAATAAAATGGAAAAAATCAAGCCAAAATCAGCCATCTTCTTCCCCATAGCTGCTGAAATTCTCTTGTCACCATAGCTAGTGTTTTCAAACATTTCAAGCTCAATAGTAAGTGCTCCCAAGCCCCGTTTTTAATGTTCTTTGTATTTTTGAAATCCCGGTAGCTTGAGCTTTCCATTTCTACCCATATTTCATGCTAGGGTTCATGTTTAAAAATTTACCCATGCATGAGTTGTTTGTATTTTGATGGATTATGGAGGGGTATGAAAGTTGAAGGTGTGTTAAACATCTTTTCTTATGTGATTTTCATGAAAAACCCCTAAAGGGACCTTTTTGCAAAAGTTGTTGAATATGTGGTAGAAATGAGAACAAAATGGAAAATGTGGGCTGCCATAAGAGAGAAAAGTGTTCGGATAGGCTTGGGTAAGATAGAAATTGCATGTGTTTCATTATACGAGCCTAGAGACTAAATCGTAAAAATGTCAAAGGTTAGGGGCCAAACAATCATTTGGACCGGGGTAGAAATTAAACTTGAAAAGTGTAACGTAGTGAATTAATGATATAATTTTGTTGTTATAGACCCCGAGGAACAGATTTTGAAGGTCGATCGAGGTAAACACAAGGTTTCGGAATAACCGAAACACAACTCCGAAACGAATACCAGGTAAGTTCGGATAACTCGAAGTAAATCTATAACATGCATATTTGTATGTTTTGTGAATGCATGATAATTGCATTGTTGATGGCATGAAAAAGCATGAATTGCATCCTTAATAATGAATTGTTGGATAATGTCTCGGTTGAGGTTGGAAAGGGAATTCGATGGGTAAACCATGATTTACATGAGACTTGAGATCCTGCATGTGTTGTACAAAAGGATTTAGCCTAGACTGGTAATCCGAAGATCTCAAGTATAAAAAGGATCTAACCTGGACTGGTGTTCCTTGAATGATCGATCCTCCCGAAGAATATGTGTGCATTGTGGATTTAGCCCGGACGGGTAATCCGATTAGGGTTTGAATTTAGCCTGGACTGGTAATTCGGATCCGAGTTCATTAAGGGTGTTTGTCGTTATAAGGGATTTATCCTGTACTGGTAATCCCGACATCACCTTATGAGTTTATATTATGGGGGATTTAGCCTGGACTGGTAATCCCGCCGTAAGATGTGAGGTTCGCGGGAGTGCATACTGAAACGATCATTCGTACGAATTGATGGTAAATGGATAATCCATCTAGATTTCCTAGAAACTCAATGGGACTATCACAACGAATATGTATAGATGATATGTTAAATGATGAGCTCATCTAAGATGAATTACATGGTACATTATTATGTAACTAACTTGATAATTGAGTATATGTGTTAGGGAAACCACTTCATGCTTGTTGGTTTCATTGCTTTATATGGTTGCATGCTAAATAATCGGTAAGTTTACCTTCTAGTTATATCGGGTTACTAAGCATGTAAATGCTTACCCCTCTCTCTTCCCTGCTTTTCAGAGCTCAATGACTCATAAGGATTGGAAGACAATTAGAGAGTCAACAGACTATCAACTAGACAAGCTTGGGTATAATGACGTTTCTATTTTGTCCAATGGCATGTATAGGATTTTTGAGTATTTTTTTTTATATGTCATTTGATTTGCCTAGTGAAGGCATGTAAAAATATGTTTATCTTTCTTTGTATATGGCCATGAGAATTGGCTAATTTTGAAGTAGGCTATGCCCTACAAATCTATGCATGTTTATATTCATATGCGATGGCTTAGTTATAATTGGCAATGAGTTATAATAACGAGTCAATCTTAATATGTTAGGCAGACATATAAATCATTATATGCAAGATAAGAATTAACTTAGCATGTATGAAACCAATGATACGAGGTTCACATGCAATGAGGTTAATCAAAGTTTCATACTTACAAATGGATAATTTGGCCCAAATATGCACCATAGTAATTTATAAGTGTAATTGGCTAGCAGAGGGTGACATAAGGCTTGAAAAATAGCCTAACAAGGTCCACATGGGTAGACACACGAGTGTGTGTCTAGGCCTTGTGTGACACACGAGCTACTCCCATGGGTGTGTGCTATAACCGTATGTCCCCTGCACCTGAAATTTTAAGTCAGCATAGAGCACGAGCTAAGTACACGGGCGTGTGCCTTGGCCGTGTTTATTTAACAGAATGGTGAGGTTGAAGTCAATGTAGCACACGGGCTAAGCCCACAGGCATGTGCCTTGGCCGTGTTGCATACTGGAAAAAGGACACTATCCCGACGTTGGATACGGGAGAGGGGTGTTACAGAAGTTAGTTGATTAGTTTGGCCAAATTGAGTACATGGTTGTACATGTTTTGATGTAGTCATTGAGGTGCCTTTAGGCATATTGGTTGTATGTTATTATATCACATGTAAATAGCTAAAAATGGCCTATTTTTCATCTACACGGGCATGAGTCTCAGCCGTGTGTGACATACGGTCAGGAAACATGACCGTGTGTCCCCTATAGCTTTCAAAGGGTTGCAAGTCAGGTTGTTACATGGCCTAGCACACAGCCTGGCACACGGGCATGTGGCTTGGCCATGTGACTCAAGTCAGTGAGTTGCATGGGCACAGACACAGACTGGGAAACAACCATGTATCCCTACTTCGAATGCCCATACGACCTGAGACATGGGCGTGACTCTTGGCCATGTGACTCATACAGTGTTGTAAATTTTTGCTATTTTCGAAAAAATTCTTTGAGTTTTTTATTTAGTCCCGATTTGTTTCTAACGTGTTTTTTAGAGCCTTAAGGGCTCGTATAAGGGACAACATGTATGATTTGGATTGGTTTTAATATGATTATCGATATGATTTGAAATATTTAAAATTTTTGTTCGTATGATTTGAAAACTTTGGTAATGCTCCGTAACCCTATTTCGGCGACAAATATAGGTTAGGGGTGTTACATTTATTGGCATTAGAGCTACGATTTAGTTGATTCTAGGACTAACGTAGCGAAATAGAAATTAGAATATACTTGCCACATATACCTTGTGATAGTGTGATGAGTTTGATCCGTTCTAACGATTTATTTCTTATAGATTCAAGATGTTAGCAGAATCTAATCGAACTATAGTTAACGAAGCTAAAAGTAATGTTCAATCTTCGAATCTAGAAGTAAGTAACAGTGCTCCTATTCCTCAATCAGATGGTCATGAAATGAAACATATGTTTATGGGAATGATGAACCAATGGTTCAACTAGTTAAACCAAGCAAATATGGCTAGTTTGCCTCCTCCACCCCCTGTTGTGCCTCCTTCGGCACCATTGAATACTACCACCCCTATACCGATGTTGGTTACTCGGGTATCTGTAGATAAGGTTTGAAAATGTTGAGTGGAAGAGTTCAGAGGTACGATAGATGATAATCAGTCAAAAGCCAAGTATTGGTTGTTAAATGCAAAGAGAGTTTTTGCAGACTTATTGTGTACCCCTGAAGATTACTTGAGATGCGCAGTGTCTTTGCTGAAAGATGAGGCATATTTGTGGTGGGATACCATGAGCATGATGGTATCAGATGATCGAATTAATTTGGACTTCTACTAGAGTGAATTCAAGAAAAAGAATGTTAGCCGATTGTTTATCGATCTGAAAAAGTAAAAAAAAATTCTCAAACTAAAGTAAGGAAATTGGACTGTAGCTGAGTATGAATGAGAATTTGTGTAATTAAGCAAGTACGCTTGTAACATTGTATCGATCAAGGATGAAATGTGTATCAGGTTTGGAGATGGATTGAACAATGAGATCGGGTTAGCTGTAACAACATTAAAGTTACGAGAATTTGTAGAACTGTTGGAGTAATCACACAAGGTTAAATAGTTTTGTAAATGTAAACGACAATCAGATTCAAGATTCAGAAGCTATAACAAGAGAGGATCATTCAAGCCTGCTCAGTCGTCTCCCTCAAAGAAAGTTAGAAATGACACAAGTCAGTCAGTTTCTCCTTCAGAGTTTGTTAACCGAAAGAAATCGAGACAAAACAATTTCTAGTCAATCAACGCTCCAGCGACGAATGTTGGAAGTGTAAGAAATGTGGAGAGAACCATTTTGACATGTGATGACTATAATAAAAGACATTTTGGTGAGTGTCAATAGAAATTAGGATCTTGTTTCCGTTGTGGAGCTACCGACCACTATCTCCGTAACTATCCCAAGAAGCAAAGCGATTTCGGGAATCAATCAAATAAGATTGAAGCAACCTCTCATAGGGGTAGAAGATGTGGAAATGCTAGAAATACTACTCCTGGTTGAGTAAAGATTAACGAGACGAATGAACGGCTAGAAGTGAGAACACCGACTAGAGCTTATGCAATTCGAGCTCAAGAAGAAGTTGCTCCTCCAGATGTTGTTGTGGGTACTTTTTCTCTCTTTGATATTAATGTATATGCATTGATTGATTTTGGATCAACTCATTCGTATATATCAACTACATTAGTAGACAAAAAGAAAGTACCTGTTGAATTTATTGAATATACTATTAAGGTCACAAATCCTTTAGGTCGGTATGTTCTAGTTAATCAGTTATGTACCTCTTGCCCACTGAAAATTAAGAGTTATGACTGTAGTAGCCCAAATCTGCCCGGGCTTTAAAACCAAAAGCAAAAAAATAAATAAATGAATGTTTATTAAAGTCCATTTACAATACCATAGCCCACTAACCCGTAGCCCAAATACTTAGAATCCAATTAACCTAAAACTACCCACTAACCCGTTTACACCCAACCCACAAACAAGTACGGCCGAAATGGCCCATTTTGTTAAAACAAGGGACGAAAGACTTAGGGTTTCTGGAACTCTAGGCACCGCAAACGGAAGGTTCCAGAAGCTAAGCGCTGCAACCATCCCAAGCGTCACGCCTCTTCGCCTCATCCCGCAACTCTGGCCCTGAATCGCGCCGCAGTCAACGCACAAATCAGCGCCAACATCATCGTCATGATCGTCGCCGAATTTTCCTCAATCACCTGCAAAAAGAGAAAGAAACGACAGAGACGAAACAAATATGGCAAGGAAATAAAATAAAGATGTAAATATATTGTAAACAGTGGCTATAAAGCCCGAGCGCTATGGTTGTAATGGGGAGGTTTTTTTGGGGGGGGATATACACGGATACAAACAGTTGATATATATAAAAACAAGAGAAACCTTGGCAGATTATAAAAGAATACAGAGGTGAATATATTTATTTGATTTTATTTTTTTTTTACAAAATATATGCTGGTAATATAAAAGGGAGAAAAGAGGAGACGAACCGTTGCTAATCTGCGTTGTAACAGTAAGTTTTCCAGTTTCCGACCGTCGTACGTGGCGGCGTCCATGGTGGCGCGTGGGCACGTGAGTGCCAGAGAACGGAATCCTCTTTCAGAGAATTTCTTTCATTTTTTAAAAAAAAATCGGGTTTCAAAATGATTTTTTAGTTAAAATTTGGCTTATATAGCCTTATTAGAACGACGTCGTTTAGCTTAAAACAATAAGCTCTAAAACGGCGTCATTTCAAGGCTTAAATCCACGTGTTGACCCGATTACCCGGGGAGGATCCGCGTGTTTTTGTAAATTGGGATAATTTCCCAATTGGTCCTTCCGCATCTTTAATCTGTACAATTTAATTTTATTTATATTCTAATTTGGCCCTAACAGTTTACCTTTATTTCAATTTAGTCCAAACAGTGATTTTAAAATAGTACTCTGGAGAACGACGTCGTTTTGGGATTAGGGCTAATTGCCCAGTGAGTCCCTCGGTTCTAATGCGTGTTCTAGATTGATTCAAATTCTTTTTTTATTTTTCTAATTAGCCCCAAAGTTTTAATCATTTTTAATTTTAATCCTTTTATATATTTTTAAATTTATTTATTTTAAATACTATATATTATTTATTTACATGTATAAAAATTTATTATATATTATTTTTATTACTTCCAAGTATATTTATATTATTTTTATATTATATTAACATATATTATTTTATATTATTTTATACTTTATTAAATGTTATATATTATATTATTTTATGTTTTAATATATATATTATATATTATTTTATTTTATATTTTATCATATATTTATACTTTATTATATATTATTATATGTAATTTTGAAATTTATAAATTATTATTAAATATTATATTTTTATTTAAATATTTAAACTTCATTTTATAATCTACATTATTACTTTATTCTTTATATTATATATTCTATTATTTTATATTTTATATATATATTTATTATTAGGTATAATTTGTAAATTTGTAGATCGATAGTTAAATATTATACTTTGTTAATATGCATTATATTTTGAAATTTTTTTTGTGAAGTTTTGTTCCTACTTAATATTATTATGTATGTATATATATATTTTAGGTTATTATATAGTATATTTTATTAGTAAGTTTTTTTTTTTTTTCATCACTATTTCTCCTTGATATTTCATGTGTCGCTTAAATATTCCTTAATACCCCATTCATTGTTAATTGTATCTATCTTTATCTTTATTATTTATTTTAAACTTTATAGTTTATCATGCATTTACTTAGCATTATCATAGTACATCAATTTATCTCTTAAAATATTTGATACTTTTATACTTAATTGCATGAATTGTGGATTATTTAGGTTATTATCTTAGATTATATTTGTATGAAATGATGTTGTATATGCTATATAATGTATGTTTTATACTTATTTTTATGGTTGCTTGCATAATACATAAATGTATATAATATGTATTATACTATTTATGTCATATTTGCCTAAAATATTAATGAAGTTACATAGTTTGATATTGAAATATGTTACTATTGTATCTTGATTGCATCATGATTTTAAAAAATATATAATCAAAGAAATGTTTTTTTTAAAAAGGCAATGTTTTTCGTATTTAGGAATTCGGGAAATAGTGCCCTAACATGCTGGATGCGATTTCTCGTTCGTCTAAATGCCTAAAATACCCTTCTAAATAATTTTAAAAATTACGAGGTGATTTCAGTTACAAGAGTTTTAGAATATCGTGTCCTATCATGCTGGATGTGATATTTGTATTCTTTTGGAACGAAGGAATCTTGATTTTAAACTCGAATTATTCCGGTTTTAAAAAAGGGATCCTATTTTTTAAACCCTTTCAAATTTTTTGACATTAAGACATAAAACTATTCAATTTGGTACCAATTTTGGGCGTTGCGAGGGTGCTAATCCTTCCTCGTACGTAACCGATTCCCGAACCTATTTTCTTAATTTTCGTATACCAAAACGTTTTATAAGGTGATCCAATCACACCTAAAAAAGGTTAGTGGCGACTCCCACTTTCATTTTTCAAAAGTCAATCCCCGTTTTTCAAACATCCTTTAAAAAATAGTTTTGACAGCTTGGCGACTCCACTGGGGAACTATAAGAGAGTCAAGCCAAGAAATTGATTTTTTTTGTGTCTTAATGTCCAAAGTTTGGAAATTTTTAAAATATTGATCAAGTTTACATGTGTTGGTTGCATATGTTATTACTTTAATTTTACACATTGCATTTGCATGACTGTTGGTCGCACCTTTAAGTGGGAGTGAGAAGCTAAGCTTTCGTGAGGTTTTCACCTCCGCATGAGTTAGTGGATTGCTTCCAGGATACTGTACCTATGTCTTCGTGAGATTTTCATCTCCGCATGGCCATAGGGAAATGTGTCCCGCTGAACTGAACTTGGTCTATATGAGCCTATAATGGGTGAGGACCGAGGAATCTACTGGTTCAGGTACCCTCACTTTAGAACTGAAACTCATATAGTGAACCTTTAAGTGCTTATCCTAGGGAAATAGCGATAATTTTTAGAAAATTACCCCGTAAGTATTTGTTTATCATTTTCATATATGATACTGACCTATTTTAATTTTGCTGTCATTGCATATCATTTGGCATTTAAAGGTGTCGATTCAAGGCTCGATTTCTAGATTAGAAAGTTTTGTAATGAGGAACGAATACCTTAATAAAGTGGAGGACAATGCTTCTGTCTGTACTTGGTCAGAGAAAACCCAGTTAGAGAAAGGAGATAGTGTCACCGAGGGGTATACATCAGAGTTATGAGACTTCACCTGTGTTAATTCGACGCAGAATGAGTTGCAGGGGTTGAGAGATATTTGGGCCTGGTGGGATGACGAGGCTAAGCAGCTCTTCTATCAGAATTACGGAGACCTTCCCCATTTGATTGACATCAAGGTAGATAGGCAATTGTTTCGAGCCATGGTACAATTCTGGAACCCTGCTTATAGTTGCTTTACATTTGGTAATGTTGATCTTGTACCCACCTTAGAGGAGTATACGACTTTACTGCATTGCCCGAGGATTCAAGGTAACAAGGCTTATGTTAGGCCTGCTAGCCTTCCAACTTTTACGAAGAAGTTGGTAATGATTACTGGGATGAGTGAGCAGTGGGCTATAGCTCGTGTGCAGCAAAAGAGTGATAGTAAGTGCATTCCATGGGCTATTCTGAGGGATTTGATATCGACGCATCCAGACATAAAGAAAAGGGTCGACGTCTTGGCTTTGAGTATTTATGGCATGGTGATCTTCCCAAAGGCGTTGGGGCACATAGATGAGGCAGTTGCAGATTTATTCGATCGACTAGGTAAGAACACACCTGTGCCCGCAATCCTAGCTGAGACGATAAGATCCTTGAACGCATGTCGAAGAGCTGGTGAAGGAAGGTTCATTGGATGTGCACAGTTGCTGGTGGTTTGGTTTCATAGCCACTTCTAGAAGCTTGATAGGGTTCCTTGCCAAGTATTCTTTGAGGATTATTCTCCCTTAAAGGAAGCAGTGGACATGCCTAGGAGAGATGACATTTCAGAGGAGAGATGGATAGACATTCTTCAGAATCTTCGAGAGGAGGATGTTATGTGGAAGGCTCCTTGGTTGGTTCCTAATGAAGTTCTTTACCGATGTGGCAGTTTTGATTGGGTCCCTTTGCCAGGAATTTGGGGAGTTATCGGATATACACCATTGCTTTTTCTAAGGCAATATCGAGCGAGGCAGTTCATACTGGCTACATAGGGTCTAGCTCAGAGTGATTTCTCTTATAAAGGAGATCACTACAAGAAGAGGATGCGAGAAATTTCTGAGGCTTGAAAGAAGCCTTTCTGTAGGAAGATCTTGACTGAAGGATCAATGTCAACCCCTGAGTATAAAGGATGGTTTAGTAGGAAAGTCAACGATAATGTCCCTAAGCCAATCTTGAGAGCAGCTCGATCATTAGAGCAGAGCTTATGAGTGATTCTATCAGAGGTGGAAGTTATGAAGCAAGAGTTTGAAAGAAAGAATTCAGAGCTTGAAAAGAGGATGGAGAAGCTCGAAGAGGAAAAAATTTGCTTAAGTCTCAACGTCGATGTTCAAAAAATGGAAGTCGAAAAGGTGAAAAAGGAAAAGAGAAAGATTGAAGAAGATCGAGATGATTTAAAGATGCACTACAAGAAGGCTCAAGTAACCTTGAAAAGGGTCAAATTAAAGAGATCTTCAGAGCAGTGGCAGCATGAGATTCAAGAGGAAAGAGCCAAAGCCTAGTATTGGGAGAAAAGGTTCCAAGAGATGCAGTTGCGTAATTAAGACATAGAAAAGGAAAATCAAGAGTTAAAGGTTAAGGTGACAGAGCTTGGCCGATCTCTTCATCATTATAAAAGCTGTAATTCCGCAACCGAGTTAAAAGTAAGTCTAAACAAGATCGAACAAATGAAGCACAATATTGGAGGGTTAGAAGCAGCACTACAGGACTATGAGCTACGGATTGAGCAGCTCGAGGTAAGAGAAGAACAGTAGAAGGGAGAACTTCACCATCTTCGAGATTAGTTGAGAGGTAGAGATCATGTCATGGAACAGTCCCTAGTTCAGATTCGAGAGGTTGCTGAACACTTGCAGGATTTGGCGATACAAGCTAGAACGCTGAGCACAATGTATGAGTCATCGTCAGACAAGGGACGAGAGTTAGCATTATTATTGGATAGGGTTAAGACTCTAGGCCTATGGGTAAAAGTATATTTGCAATCTATTTTATGAAAAGATTTTTGTTCCTTAAATAACATTTTCTAAAATGAAACTGAACTAGAATCGACATCTTTTTGCATTCATGCATTTGCATTTCATCATATCATATGCATTCAAGTTTAGAGAAAGACCCTAATTAGTTAAAATTATTAGGGAGAAAGAGAGTAAGAGAAAGAAAATCTAGAAGCAACACATCCTTAAGGTACACGCGCTAAGTCGAAAAATATGGACCAAAGATTCGAACAGCTACAAAAGGACATGCAGGACCAATTGTAGGAGCAATTGGCCAAGATGCAAAATGACATGAGGGAGCAAATGCTAGAGGCTCAGAAGAATATGATGACTGAGATGGCTCAGTTGCTAAGGGCTACTGATAAAGGAAAAGCCCCTATGGCAATCACTGGTGAAGAGGAAGAGGATCATCTTCTAGGCTTTACTCCATTCCGCGGGCTTACACAAACCGAGGCACCTCCTAAAGGACCATCTGTTAATATAAGGCCTCAACATGGGTCGGTTGATGCTGGGATTCATATGAATTACCCAACTGGTTCGGGATTCAATTTGGGTGATAACCCTACCAATCCTCTCAATCCTGACTTAGATATAGCTGAAAAGGAAGATTTGAGAGCCGAAGCTGCAAAACAGTTGGAGGAACGTTGCCGATGGTTGGAGGAGAAATTTAAAGCTTTAGAGAGTGCTGATGAGCATCATGGAGTTGATGCCAAAGATCTAAGCTTGGTCCCAGACTTAGTGCTTCCTCACAAATTCAAGATGTCGGAGTTTGAGAAGTACAATGGTACTACTTGCCCAGAGGCCCACATCACGATGTTCTGTAGAATGATGACTAGATACGTAAACAATGATCAGCTGTTGATCCATTGTTTCCAAGACAGTTTAGTGGGAGCGGCAGCCATGTGGTACAATCAGTTGAGCCGGGCTAGAATAAATTCATGGAAGGATCTTGCGCAAGCCTTCATGCAGCAGTACAATCATGTGACTGACATGACTCTTGATAGGATCACTCTGCAAAACATGGAGAAGAAGCCTAATGAGAATTTTAGGCAATATGTGCAGAGGCGGAGAGAGGTGGCAATGCAGGTTCAACCACCACTACTGGAGAAAGAGACCACCATGTTATTCATCAACACTCTGAAAGCTCCATTCATTACTCACATGATTGGAAGCACTACCAAAAGTTTTATGGACATAGTCATGGCGGGAGAGATGATTGAGAACTCCATAAAATGTGGCAAAATTGAAAGGGAAGCGGCCAAAAGATCGGCCCCAAGGAGAAAAGATAATAATGTGAACAACACAAGTAGCTTCAACTCGAAGGCAGTCACAGTGGGTCAACCCAAAGCAGCTGCGGTTGGGCAACAGGGTTCTCAAGGACAGGAATTGGGCACAAAGCACGAGAGGATGCAATTCACACCTATCCCTGTGACGTATCATGAGCTTTATGAAAGTTTATATGATGCACATGCTATTGCTCCTTTCCACTTGAAACCACTACAGCCCCCATATCCTAAATGGTATGATGCAAACGCCAGATGCGAGTACCACGCTGGAATATCGGGGCACTCGGTTGAAGATTGTACCGGATTCAAGAAGGCCGTGGAGAGGTTGATCAAGATAGGGGTTGTGAAATTTGATAGTACCCCAAATACTGAAAACCCTTTGCCAAATCACGGCGATCAAGGAGTGAATGCCATTAGCGAAGTTAATGAGAGAAGAATGAAAGAAAATGTTGCTAAGGTGAGGATGCCTATGAAGGCGATTTGGGAAGAGATGATGAAGAGAGGGATGATAACCTCTAATGGTGAAAGAGAAAGAATGAGGAACTACTGTGAGTTCCATGGAAAGGAGGGTCATGAGACCCAAAACTGTGAAGAATTCAAGGCCTTGGTACAAGGCTTTATAGACAATAAAGAACTACAAATTTTTGAAGGTAGCTCTAGTGAAAAACAAGTATGTGTGCTGGAGGTTGAACAGCAAAGAATCAGTCGGCCAAGGATTATTATTTCCTTGCAGGGGAATAATGAAATAGGGGCACAAATGGTGCCTAAGGTCATAATCCATAAACCCGTGTCCTTTCCTTATAAGAATAACAAGAGGGTACCATGGAGTTATAACTGTCAAGTGTCAATGCCGGAGAAGGAGGACATAGCCAGTACGTCTAAGGATGTACAAGTTGAGGGTTCCCATACACGGAGTGGGAAGCGGTATGATACTGTGGGCCTTATAGATGAGCCCACAAAAGCAAAGGGTGTTAGTACGGAGAAGGAGAAAGGAGTTGAAATGCCTGTCAAGGAGCCAGTAAAGGAAGACGAGACTAAGGAATTTCTAAAGTTCCTTAAGCATAGCGAGTATAGCGTGGTCGAGCAGTTGCGTAAGGAGCTGGCTCGCATATTAGTATTGGCTCTACTTTTGAGTTCTGAGGCGCATAGGGAGGCATTGATGAAAGTGCTTAACGAAACATATGTCACTCACGACATATCTGTTAACAAGCTGGACCGGTTGGTAAATAACATAAGTGCTGATAATTTTATCTACTTTAATGATGATGAAATTCCACCAGGGGGCAGGGGGTTAACCAAGGCCTTGCACATAACTACTCAATGCAGCGGGTACACACTTCCAAGTGTGCTTGTCGACAATGGATCAGCCTTGAATGTTCTACCGTTGTCCACACTGAATAGATTACCCATTGACGATTCTCATATAAAGGCATGTCAGAATGTGGTAAGAGCCTTTGATGGCATAGAAAGGAGGGTGATGGGAAGGATTGACATCCCTTTGGAAATCGGGCTGAATATATACGAAGTAGATTTCTTGGTGATGGACATCAAACCTTCCTACAATTGCTTATTGGGCAGGCCATGGATACATTCAGCAGAGCGGTACCTCATCATTGCACCGGCCAAGTTAGTGAGCGGATGGACGGTTAGTAACTATCAATGCGGAGGAGGATATTATAGCCGCAGTTACTAGCAAGGCCTCTTATGTCGAGACAAACGAAGAATCTATTGAGCGTTCCTTTCGCTCTTTAGAATTCGTAAATGCAACCTTCATTTCAGAAGGGAGTGAGCTACTGGTGCCCAAGATAGCAAGAGCTACGAGGATGGCTCTACAAATGATGGCAGGAAAGGGAGCCTTGCCAGGAAAAGGATTAGGGAAATACCTACAAAGAGGGACTCAAATCTCAAAACTTAAAGAGAAAAGGGATCGCTTTGGTCTAGGTTTCAAACCAGATTATAAGCAAAGGAGGAAGGAAATTGAGAAGCGCCAAGAGGGAAGAAGGGCACGCCTTAATAGAAGAGAAGTGGAGTGGGAGCCGATGACATTCCCTCCAATATCCAAACCTTCATATTGAGAGGGTTACTCATTGAAGGAAGTCATCAAGTTAATGCTATACAAGAAGAAGGATCAAAGCAAGGAAACTTTGAGGGCATTCGCCCTTACAAATCAGGAAGCTCTCTGAACAATTGGACTGCGGAGGAACTTCCTGTAGTCTTTAGGAATTTTTCAGAGTAATTCTCGAAACATTCTTGTTATTCTAGAGCCTAGGAGTAATAGAATTACATTTGTGAAATAGGCTTATGATCATTTATTATCTTTTTAATAAAACATAACTTTTATCAATTCAACGAGTTTTGTTTCATTTTTATCAACCAATATTCCGTTAAAATTTTGACAATCCTTATTCTTTTGTTCATAGTACATAAATAATCATTCTTAAATTCATTCATTCTTTGTATATTCTTTATACTTCACAGATCTCTAGATATCAATGACATGAGCACTGATATTACAAATCCTGATTTCTCTTGTGAGCAAGACATGTGTTTGGAGGAATCTCAGGATTTTGAAGATGTCCAAGACTGTGATGTGTTTTTAGATCTTTTGAGGATGGTAAAATAGGAGGAGAAACAAATCATGCCTCATGAGAAAGAGGCAATAGAAAATGTAGCCCTAGAGGAGGGGAAAGAAGTGAAAATCGGCACGCATATTGCCGAAGACACAAGGCAAGGACTGATTGATTTGCTACGTGAGTTCAAGGATATCTTTGCATGGTCCTATCAAGATATGCCAAGTTTAAGTACCGATATTGTGGTGCATCGTCTTCCGATAAGATAAGAATGTAAGCCAGTACAACAGAAGTTGCGAAGAATGAGGTCAGATATCGTACTAAAAATAAAGGACGAAGTTAAGAAGCAGTTCGATGCAGGATTTTTACAAGAGGTGAAGTACTCTGAATGGGTAGCTAACATTGTACCAGTTCCTAAAAAGGATGGGAAGGTACGAATGTGCGTTGATTACAGAGATCTGAACAAAGATAGCCCAAAAGATAATTTCCCTCTACCACACATAGACATTTTGGTAGACAATAGAACGGGATATTCGTTGTTCTCCTTTATGGATGGTTTCTCGGGGTATAATCAGATAAAGATGTATCCTGAAGACATGGACAAAACTACTTTCATAACATTGTGGGGTACCTTCTATTACAAGGTAATGCCTTTTGGGTTGAAGAACGCAGGGGCAACATACCAGAGGGCTATGGTAACCTTGTTTCACGATATGATGCACAAAGAAATTGAGGTGTATGTCGATGACATGATTGCCAAGTCTCAAACGGAGGAGGACCATATTGAAGTTTTAAGGAAACTGTTCTTGAGATTAAGGAAGTTTCAGTTAAAACTTAATCCGGCAAAATGCACCTTTAGAGCTAGGTCGGGGAAATTACTTGGCTTTGTGGTCAGTGAAAAAGGAATAGAAGTTGACTCAAACAAAGTTAAAGCCATACGAGATTTGCCTCCGCCACGTACTCAGAAAGAAGTTCGAGGTTTTCTTGGAAGGTTGAATTATATTGCTCGGTTTATTTCACAATTAACTGAGAAATGTGACCATATATTTCGCCTCCTTAGAAAACACAACTAAGGTACTTGGAATGAGGAATGCCAGAATGCCTTTGATAAAGTCAAGCAATACTTGTTAAACGCTCCAGTACTATCTCCACCTTGTCCAGATAAGCCATTAATTTTGTACTTGTTAGTGTTTAGTAATTCCATGGGGTGTGTGCTTGGTCAACATGACGAGTCGGGAAGAAAGGAGAAGGCGATATACTACCTCAGTAAGAAATTTACAGAGTGTGAGATGAGATATTCGTCAATTGAGAAATTGTGTTGTGCTTTAATCTGGACAACTCGAAGGTTAAGACAGTACATGTTATATCATACTACTTGGCTTATTTCAAAACTTGATCCTTTGAAGTATATGATGGAGTCAACAGCTTTGAATGGGAGAATGGCGAGATGAAAAATTTTGCTTTCAGAGTTCGACATAGTCTATGTGAGCCAGAAGGCTATAAAAGGAAGTGCGATAGCGGAATTTCTGGCTAGTAGAGCTCTAGAGGACTATGAGCTGTTGAATTTCGATTTCCCAAATGAGGAGTTAGTGTGTGTAGCAATTACAGAGGATTGTCCTTGGAAGTTGAGCTTTGATGGGGCATCCAATGCAGTGGGAAATGGAATTGGGGCAGTCCTCATATCTCCAAATGGCGATTATTATCCGTTCACGTGCAAGTTGGATTTTGATTGCACAAACAATATGGCTGAGTATGAAGCATGCATTATGAGACTCCGAGCGACTATAGAGAGAGGAATAAGAACCTTGGAGGTATATGGAGACTCTGCGTTGGTAATTTATTAGCTTAGAGATGAATGGGAGACAAGAGATCCTAAATTGATCACTTATCGAAAGATAGTTTTGGGGTTACTTGAGGAGTTCGATGACATCACTTTCAACTATATCCCGTGAGATGAAAACCAAATGGCAGATGCTCTAGCAACCTTGGCTTCAATGATTAAAGTGAATAAAGAGGAAGAGATGAGACCCATTCAGATGAGTGTCTTTAAGGCTCCAGCTCACTGTTGTAACATTGAGGAAGAAGAAAATGATGATAACCCTTGGTATCAGAATATATTGCGATATGTGAGAGATCGTAAATACTCAGAACAAGCAACTGAAAATGATAAACAAACTTTAAGGAGATTAGCCTACGATTACGTTTTGGATGGGGACATCTTGTAGAAAAGAAGAAATGACCAAGTACTGTTGAGATGTGTTGACGCCGTGGAAGCTAAGTTAATCTTGGAAGAAGTTTACGAGGGTGTTTGTGGGATGCACGCTAATGGTTTCACGATGGCTAGACAAATCATGAGGTTTGGATATTATTGGTCTACCATGGAAGGGGATTGTATCAACTACGCCAAGAAATGCCATAAATGTCAGATTTATAGAGACAAGATTCATGTACCACCTTCACCTCTACATGTTATGATTTCTCTATGGCCTTTTTCCATGTGGGGCATAGATGTCATCGGGCTAATATCACCAAAAGCTTCAAATGGGCATCGCTTTATTTTTGTGGTCATTGATTACTTCACGAAGTGGGTAGAGGTTGCTTCTTATGCGAATGTTACTAAGTCAACTGTAAGTCGATTCTTGAAGAAAGAGATTATTTATCGGTATGGGATGCCTGAAAGGATCATATCAGACAATGCATTGAACTTGAACAACAGAACGATAGCAGAAGTTTGTGGTTAGTTCAAGATTAAGCATCATAGCTCTTCTCCGTATCGCCCAAAAATGAATGGGGCAGTAGAAGCAGCCAACAAAAACATCAAGAAGATAATGGGAAAAATGACTGAAACCTACAGAGATTGGCATAAGAAATTACCGTTTGCACTCTTAGCTTATCGAACGTCCGTCAGAACTTCTACAGGGGCAACTCCTTTCTCATTGGTTTATGGGATGGAAGCAGTGTTACCCATTGAAGTAGAGACACCGTCTCTCCGGGTCTTGTCAGAAATAAAGTTGGATGAGTCTGAATGGATACAATCGCGATATGATCAGATGAGCTTGATTGAGGAAAAGAGGCTAAGGGCTATTCGTCATGGTAAGATGTATCAGAAGCGAATGATGCAGGCTTATGACAAGAAAGTGCGACCAAGAGAATTCCATGAGGGGGATCTTGTGTTGAAAAAGATCCTTCCCATTCAGAAGGACTTTAGAGGAAAATGGATGCCGAATTGAGAAGGGCCGTATGTCGTGAAAAATGCTTTTTCTGGGGGTGCATTAATCTTGACGGAAATGGATAGGGAGAGTTTACCCAACCCAGTAAATTCAGACTCAGTCAAAAAGTACTTTGTCTAAAGGAGAGGAGAACCCAAGGTAAAATCCCGTAAAGGGCGCTTTGAGTTTTCAAAAAAAAATGGAGAGGCCAAGGTGAAAACCCGCAAAGGGCATCTTGTGACCAAAGGGGTTTTGAGTTGAAAACCCGAAGAGGCATCTCAAATTTTGAAGAGCACATAGTAATCTTGCTATTCAACGAACAGCGAAGCGCGTTGCATATCGGCGCATCAACAAAGTACTTTGGATCTTTTAAACACATGTTGAACTCAAGAAAGTCTTCATGGAGCTGGCATATAAACGCTCAAGCGGTGATATCTAGGGTATCTAACTTTTCTCCTGTTTGTTATCTTTAGATTCTTATTCTTCTCAAAGATAGGCTTTCAAATTAATTTCCTTTATATTTTTGACAAATTCATTCAAATTTAATTATTCTCAAGATTAAATTCATATTCCATTATTCTTAAAGTGTGTTGCATTAAATGATAATAGATGAACTAAATAATTTTCACAAATGAAGTTTTGCTCATTACTCTGTAGGTTTCTAAAGAATACAGGAAACTAAAACAGAACAATTGTTCGAGGAATTCATGTAAGTAAGGTTTGAAAGAACTCGAGGAAATTTCTTCTTTGGTCCAAATGATGATTGGACAAATCAAACGATTCGATCCTAAGAAAAGATCATCTTACAAACATTTTGATGGGTTATAGCGTTTGAAGAATGGTACAAACCCACGGGCTGAGTAAGAGTGATATTGCGAGAGAAATAAGGACGAGCTTCGATGATGAATGAGTGATGACGTCCGAAATATGAGTTATTTTCATAAACATTTTGCATTATAACAGGTTTAATTAGGAGCACTTGACTTATTTCGATCATAGCATCCTAATCATTAGGCATGAACTCATACGCATTATACAGGTTATGTTCTTCAAGGGACAATGAAGATTGATATGCCTTAACTTCATAAGCAGTAGGGTAACAGGCTAAAGCATAGCAGATCTGGCTTTCACGTGTTTTCACTGAAATAGATCTAAGATGATTTGTCGTCTCTGTATTGTCAGAGAGCAGATCGAAGATAGCAGATTTGGCATCTCTGTATTGTCAGAGAGCAGATCGAAGATAGCAGATCTGACCTTCATTGAAGCAGATCCAAGATGATTTGGCATCTCTGTATTAGACGAGGAGCAGATCGAAGACAGCAGATCTGACCTTCATTGAAGCAGATCCAAGATGATTTGGCATATCTGTATTAGACGGGGAGCAGATCGAAGACAGTAGATCTGACTTTCATTAAAGCAGATCCAAGATGATTTGGCATCTCTATATTAGACGGGGAGCAGATCGAGAACACAGCAGATCTGACCTTCATTGAAGTAGATCCAAGATGATTTGGTATCTCTGTATTAGACGGGGAGCAGATCGAAGACATAGCAGATCTAATCTTTGGATGTTTTCACATCAAATTAGATCCAAGATGATTTGGCATCCTTGCGTTTACAAGGAGCAGATCGAAGACATAGCAGATTTGGCTTTCACGTGTTTATGTTGAAGCAGATCTAAGATGATTTGGCATCTCCATATTAGACGGGGAGCAGATCGAAGACATAACAGATCTGACCTTCATGTGTTTACATTGAAGCAGATCCAAGATGACAGATTTGTTATCTTTGTATTAGACAGGGAGCAAATTGGAGATAACAGATTCGGCATCTCTGTATTAGATGGGGAGCAAATTGAAGAAGCAGATTTGGCGTCTCTGTATTAGACGGGGAGCAGATCAAAGATAGCAAATATCGCCTTCTTGAGTTGCAGTGAAGCAGATTGAAGCCGTCAAGAGGCCATTTAAAGAAGATCAAGGATCAAGAACTCAAGACTCGGCGAGCCCGGGAAAAATTGGTCCTTTTACAGCCTTTGCTCTATTCCTGTTACACAGCAATGAGCAAAGAGGGGCAGCTGTAGTAGCCCAAATCTGCCCGGGCTTTAAAACCAAAAGCAAAAAAATAAATAAATGAATGTTTATTACAGTCCATTTACAATACCATAGCCCACTAACCCGTAGGCCCAAATACTTAGAATCCAATTAACCTAAAACTACGCACTAACCCGTTTACACCCAACCCACAAACAAGTACGGCCTAAATGGCCCATTTTGTTAAAACAAGGGACGGAAGACTTAGCGTTTCTGGAACCCTAAGCGCCGCAAACGGAAGGTTCCAGAAGCTAAGTGCTGCAACCATCCCAAGCGTCACGCCTCTTCGCCTCATCCCGCAACTCTGGCCCCGAATCGCACCGTAGTCAACGCGCAAATTAGCGCCAACATCATCGTCACGATCGTCGCCGGATTTTCCTCAATCACCTGCAAAAAGAGAAAGAAACGACAGAGACGAAACAAATATGGCAAGGAAATAAAATAAATATGTAAATATATTGTAAACAGTGGCTATAAAGCCCGAGCGCTATGGTTGTAATGGGGAGGTTTCTTTTGGGGGGATATACACGGATACAAATAGTTGATATATATAAAAACAAGAGAAACCTTGGCAGATTATAAAAGAATACAGAGGTGAATATATTTATTTGATTTTATTTTTTTTTTACAAAATATATGCTAGTAATATAAAAGGGAGAAAAGAGAGAGGCGAACCATTTGCTAATGCGTGTGTTGTAGCAGTAAGTTTTCCGATTTTCACCAGCCGTCTGTCGTGGCGGCGTTCGTGGTGGCGCGTGGGCACGTGAGTGCCAGAGAACGGAATCCTCTTTCAGAGAATTTCTTTCATTTTTTTAAAAAAAAAATCGGGTTTAAAAATGATTTTTAAGTTAAAATTTGGCTTATATAGCCTTATTAGAACGACGTCGTTTAGCTTAAAACAATAAGCTCTAAAACGGCGTCGTTTCAAGGCTTAGATCCGCGTGTTGACCTGATTACCCAGGGAGGATCAGCGTGTTTTTGTAAATTGGGATAATTTCCCAATTGGTCCTTCCGCATCTTTAATCTGTACAATTTAATTTTATTTATATTCTAATTTGGCCCTAACAGTTTACCTTTGTTTCAATTTAGTCTAAACAGTGATTTTAAAATAGTACTGTGGAGAACGACGTCGTTTTGGGATTAGGGCTAATTGCCCAGTGAGTCCCTCGGTTCTAATGCGTGTTCTAGATTGATTCAAATTCTTTTTTTATTTTTCTAATTAGCCCCAAAGTTTTAATCATTTTTAATTTTAATCCTTTTATATATTTTTAAATTTATTTATTTTAAATACTATATATTATTTATTTACATGTATAAAAATTTATTGTATATTATTTTTATTACTTCCAAGTATATTTATATTATTTTTATATTATATTAACATGTATTATTTTATATTATTTTATACTTTATTAAATGTTATATATTATATTATTTTATTTTATATTTTATCATATATTTATATTTTATTATATATTATTATATGTAATTTTGAAATTTATAAATTATTATTAAATATTATATTTTTATTTAAATATTTAAACTTCATTTTATAATCTATATTATTACTTTATTCTTTATATTATATATTCTATTATTTTATATTATATATATATATTTATTATTAGGTATAATTTGTAAATTTGTAGATCGATAGTTAAATATTATACTTTGTTAATATGCATTATATTTTGAAATTTTTTTTTGTGAAGTTTTGTTCCTACTTAATATTATTATGTATGTATATGTATTTTAGGTTATTATATAGTATATTTTATTAGTACGTTTTTTTTTTATTTTCATCACTATTTCTCCTTGATATTTCATGTATCACTTAAATATTCCTTAATACCCCATTCATTGTTAATTGTATCTATCTTTATCTTTATTTTTTTTTTAAACTTGATAGTTTATCATGCATTTACTTAGCATTATCATAGTACATCAATTTATCTCTTAAAATATTTGATACTTTTATACTTAATTGCATGAATTGTGGATTATTTAGGTTATTATCTTAGATTATATTTGTATGAAATGATGTTGTATATGCTATATAATGTATGTTTTATACTTATTTTATGGTTGCTTACATAATACATAAATGTATATAATATGTATTATATTATTTATGTCATATTTGCCTGAAATATTAATGAAGTTACATAGTTTGATATTGATATATGTTAATATTGTATCTTGATTGCATCATGATTTTAAAAAATATATAATCAAAGAAATGTTTTTTTTTAAAAAGGCAATGTTTTTCGTATTTAGGAATTCGGGAAATAGTGCCCTAACATGCTGGATGCGATTTCTCGTTCGTCTAAATGCCTAAAATACCCTTCTAAACAATTTTAAAAATTACGAGGTGATTTCAGTTACAAGAGTTTTAGAATATTGTGTCCTATCATGCTGGATGTGATATTCGTATTCTTTTGGAACGAAGGAATCTTGGTTTTAAAATCGAATTATTCCGGTTTTAAAAAAGGGATCCTATTTTTTAAATCCTTTCAAATTTTTTGACATTAAGACAGAAAACTAATCAATTTGGTACCAATTTTGGGCGTTACGAGGGTGCTAATCCTTCCTCGTACGTAACCAACTCCCGAACCTGTTTTCTTAATTTTCGTATACCAAAACGTTTTATAAGGTGATCCAATCACACCTAAAAAGGTTGGTGGCGACTCCCACTTTCATTTTTCAAAAGTCGATCCCCGTTTTTCAAACATCCTTTAAAAAATGGTTTCGACAATGACTTTCTCGCTAGTTTGATGTTGTTACCTTTTGATGAATTCGATGTGATTCTGGGAATGGACTAGATAACGCAGCATGATGCTATTGTGAATTGTCAAAGAAAATATATTGTATTAAAATGTCAGAATGGTAGGCAGGTATGAATTGAATCAGACAGATTGGATGCTACATCTAGTACAATTTCTATTACGACAGCACAGAAATATGTTAAAAAGGGTTGTGAAGCAGATCTCGCTTATATAGTTTACTCTAGATCTTTGAAAATGAAACTAGCATCATTTCTAATGGTATGTGAATTCTCAAATGTATTTCCAGAAGAGTTACCTGGGCTACCTCCAACCCCGAGAAGTTGAGCTTGGTATTAAATTAATACCGGAAACATCCCCGATATCTATAGCACCATACAGAATGGCATCTAAGAATTGAAAGAGTTGAAAGCATAGTTGCAAGAGTTGACAGATAGAGGCTTTGCTCGACCTAGCTTTTCTCCTTAGGGTGCTCCTATTTTATTCATCATGAAGAAAGATCGATCTATACAGTTATGTATTGATTATTGACAACTCAACAAAGTGACGATAAAGAACAAATATCCATTGCTACGTATTGACAATTTGTTTGACCAGTTAAAAGGTGAAACGGTATTTTCAAAGATTTATCTTCGTTCTGGCTACTATCTTGCGTTTCATTCTAAGCCACCAGTACATCTATTTCAAATTACCATACATCTTATTACTTACCGAATGAATAGACAAGCTACCACTATAAGCTTCGTGCAAGATTCTTCGAATAAGTTTTGAATTTTTTGGTACACAAACTCTGCCTCTAAAAAGTAAGCAATCATCAAACCTTATCTAAAAATCTGAATTAGAAGTCAACTCACACGATTTCCATTTAGCTACCAAAATATCATTGCATTTCTAAGCCTCACAAATCTCTTGTAAAAACAACAGTTTAGCTTTTAACTCAGCTAAAATCGAACCATCAACAAACAATGACAACTGTGTATTCAACACTCACAAAGCAAACAGAGATTTTCTACTCAGAGCATCAGCCACTACATTTGCTTTTCCCAGATAATAATCAATAATCAAATCATAATCTTTCAACAGCTCGAGCCATCTGCGCTGTCTCAGGTTCAAATCTTTCTACGACATAAAATACTTCAAACATTTATGATCAGAAAAATGTGACATTTTTCACCAAACAAATGGTGTCACCAAATTTTCAACACAAACACAATAACTGTAAATTCTAAGTCATGTGTCGGATAATTATTTTCGTGCGGCTTTAATTGTCGAGAAGCATATGCTATTACTTTGCCTTCTTGCATCAAAACACAGCCTAAACCATATAAAGATGCATCACTGAAAATCACAAATTCTTTACCCGATTCAGGCTAAACTAGAATGGGTGTTTCGGTCTACAGTGCTTTCAACTGGTCAAAACTTTGCTGACACTTATCAGACCATTCGTATTTCACATCTTTCTGTAATAGTCGCGTCATCGGTGCAGCTATTATCAAGAATCTTTCGACGAATCTTCTGAAATATCCAGCTAATCCCAGAAAACTTATAATCTCTTATATATTTCTCGAAGGCTTCCAATCAAAAATAGCTAAAATTTTACTCGAATCTACTCTGATGCCATTTCCCGACACAACATGTCCCAGAAAACAAACTTCTCGAAGCCAAAAATCACATTTGCTAAACTTAGTGAATAATTGTTTTTCGCGTAAAGTTTGCAAAACAATTCGAAGATGTTCAACATGCTTGGATTCATCCCGTGAATAAACCAAAATATTATCGATGAAAACCAAAACAAATTGATCTAAATACGATCTAAAAATTCTATTCATTAGATCCATAAATACTGCAGGCCCATTGGTTAAACCAAACGGCATTACTAAAAATTCATAATGCCCGTACCCAGTTCTGATTACAGTTTTCAGCACATCCGAATCTTTAACTTGCAACTTGGAAAACCCTATTTTTGGAGCTTGAAAGTTCGGTTGATGTTTTGGGATTGCAAGGTATGAATTTCAACTCTGTTTTTAATGAATTTTATATTTTTGAAGTTGTTGCAGCTTAATCTAGCTAGCCCAGGACTAATTTGCAAAATTATTAAAAGTATAGGGTGTTACCATGAATTAAATCATGTGAATTTGATGTTTTGTGGAAGAAAATGAATATATGTTGTTAGATAAACAACTTTTGTAAAGTGAATTTTGTTGAAAATGTCAATTAGGGGTTAAATTGAAAAGTGTGAAATATTCATGGTGTAAATTGTGAAATAATGAATTTTATGAGTTGATAGGGACTTATATGAAATTTAGCTAGCTTGGGTTAGGGATGGATTTGCATGAATTTCATTTATTGAGCTTAGGGACTAAATTGAAAAGAAATCAAATGTGTAGGGGCAAAAGTGTAATTCTACTAACATGTGAATTTGGAATGAATTGAATAGACTAGTTGTTAAATTGGCTAAATTTATTTATTTAGATCAAGATAGATCTCAACCGAATTTAAATCGAGGGAAGGCGAAAGTTGTAGCTTAGTCGATCGTACTCCTTCGTGATAGTGTCAATGTAAGTTCATAGTAATTAAATTATATCCATTGATTTCCTTATGTATTTGTATTTTATAATCAAGTAGTCAATTATTATATAATTATACCACTGATCGCACTTACGTGCCCCTATTGTACTTCGGTACCCTTGATAGCACTTTCATGTCGTGGTTATATTTCGGTAACATTTATTAAGTAAAATAAGGGTTCACTCATTTAATGTTAATTAAATAAATTGCTATGTACTTACTAAGTTTTATAAGCTTACATGAGTTAATGTGTCGTTTTGTAGATTACTTTTGCTGACTTGGGAAGGATCGAAACTTCGTCTCACACTATCTATCATCGTTAGTAGCTTTTGAACTCTTTTGGGATTGTGGCATGTATATGTGGCTATAAGTATATATGTATATGTGTCTAGTTCATTTTGGTATAAAAGTGAATCACTAAATTGTGTGTTTGGACACTTTGTTTTCTAGGTTGTACATATGTATCTTTTGACTTGATAAATTGGTATGAATGTTGCTTATGGATGGTTTAATGTTGATGAATTGAAGTTGTTATGCTAGCAATTGTATTTGGTTAGGTGTCTGAATGATGGAAGATGAAATGTTAGTAATGAATTTGCATATTATTTATGTCATGTGTCTTGTTTGGAAATGTAGTGAATTGGTACTTTGTTGTGAATGGCATATATGAATGTTAATGCTAGTAGTTGAATGGATTGGTTATCAACATTTGGTATGTTTTTGTAAGCAAATTAAATGGTATGTATAGATATAAATATGCCTAGAAGTTAGTTGATTATTTTGGCCAAATTGAGTACATGGTTGTACATGTTTTGATGTAGTCATTGAGGTGCCTTTGGGCATATTGGTTGTATGTTATTATATCACATGTATATAGCTAGAATATGCATGATTTTGGTGCCTTGTTATGGCTAGTAATTGTGTGCAAATGTGCTTGTAGGTACATGTCTTGTTGGGTGAGAAAAATAGCTTGGAAATGGCATATTTTTCGTCTACATGGGCAGAGACATGGGGGTGTGTCTTAGCCGTGTGTGACACACGACCAGGCAACACAGCCTTGTGTCCCTTGTAACTTTTAAAGGGTTGCAAGTCAGGCTATTACATAACCTAGCACATGTCTGGCGCACGAGCATGTGAGGTTATTTCGAAGGGTACACGACCTAGCACACGGGCATATGGCTTGGCCGTGTGACCCAAGTTAGTGAGTTACATGGGCATGGACATGGACTGGGACACGACTGTATGACCCCTATAGTGTTGTAAATTTTTTCTATTTTCGGAAAAATTATCTGAGTTTTTTATTTTGTCCCACTTTGTTTCTAATGTGTTTTTAGAGCCTCGAGGGCTCGTATAAGGGATAACATGTATGATTTGGATTGGTTTTAATATGATTTGAAATTTTTGTTCGTAAGATTTGAAAACTCCGGTAATGCTCTGTAATCTTGTTTCGATGATGAATACAGGTTAGGGGTGTTACATCAGTAGTGGTTTCCTCTACCCCAACACCTAATTTATTAGACATATTGCATGCAACATATGAATGGATGGATCCTATGCCGATCAGGGCAAAGTTTAAGACAAAATTAATGGTAAAAATACCTATAATGACATTGGACACGTCTCCATCCTCTTGACTTCTAACAACATAAACAAGAGAAGGCTGTCTAGCTTCAATTTAGTTTGCACCAGTCGTTACAATATTTACGACACTATTCTGCTTACGACCCCTTGGAGATAATTGACCCACTTTTTGATTTTGGGTTTGGTTTTGAGTCGAAGCTTGTACCTATTTGTCTAGACAAGGACCCATACTTCAAACAAGCACCCATTTTCTTCCAACACTCGCCCAGGTGACACTTACCACAATATGTACAGTTGTAAACCTAATCTCTAGAGTTAGCCACTGCACCCTTTGTTGCTGTCCACTCTCTCTAGCACGTTTTATAGGATGAGCATTCAAACCATTGGAACCAGAATCTCTCTTAACCGGGACCTTACTCTTCTCCTATTTTTCATGTTCTATATGTTCGATCTCCTCTATAATTTTGGCTTTCTCCACTGAGGTCTTAAACAACCATTCTCGGTGTAGAGCAACCTAAATTTTGAGGTCAAAATGTAACCCATTTTCAAACCTCACGCATTTGTCTTACTTTGTGGCGACCATACCTTGAGCATAGCGGTTAAGCCTCAGAGATTCAGCCTCGTATTTTGACATAGTCTTGTCTCTTTGTTTTGACTCGATAAACTCGAGTTTGTATGCCTTCATATACCTAGTGCTCACATATTTCTTTTGAAAAGCTTATTGGAAATACTCTAAGGTTATACGTTCAGTTGCGTGCCCTTTAGCACATATTGCCACTAATGATAAGCTTTTTTTGTAACAAGGACATAGTGCCATTTAAATTTTGCTCCGGAGTACAGTCTAGGTCCTCCAAAATTCTATTTTTCGACTCTATCCTTAAGTGTTCATTATATTCTCAGAAGTTTAAGATCTAAAGTATATTTACAGTTTTCAAATAGAAGTTCAAGTGTTACTGATTTTCCCTAAGTGTTCATATTTTAAGGTTTTACCATTTATTTTAGAGTAACAAAAACTAAAATAGGACCGGCATTAGAGTTCTCAAATTTAATTTCCTACAGAAAATTAATTTTTTTTTAAAAATCTTGTAGCATGGTTTTTCCCAAAATACCCCTTTCAAATATATACATGCAAACTCTTTCAAATTTTCACAATCCGAGTTTAGAAAACTTAGACTCTAATACCACCAAATTTAACCTTCCTAATTCGACCTAGACATTAGACCCTAATTCGGAAGACTACATTAGCCACCAGAATGACCCAATAAGCTATCTGAGTTTATAAAATAGTCATATTAAAACATTTGTTTAATTTAGAAGAAAACTTTGTTAAATTTTCAGAAAAACTCATAAGTTAATAAAAACAGATTAAGTTATACATTTCCGTAAATGGTGATTTCCTTTGAAACTTACCTAATTCCCAATTTATTTATTACCCAAAATTTCAGTTACAACCGAGCAGCAGAAAGTGATATTCAATTTAGTTTTAATTAAAATAAAATAGAATTATTTAGTGCATAATAAAATCTAATTATAGGTTCATTATCCTAAATTCAAATTAAAAATCATGCATACGAAATAACCTTAAATATGAGTCCCATGCCACAATATAAATAAAATAGTACAATTATGAAATAACAAGAATTATAAAAATAAGCCTAATAATAACACTTTCATATAAAAAAAAATGTTTTTGAGCCCTCCGTATGTCGTGCCCACGTTCTAACCTAGTGGGGTTTTTGTAATGAAGGAAATAAAATGGGAGTGAGCTATGGAGCTCAGTGTGAGTTCCATCACAAGAAAACTAGTGGAAACGATTAAGCATATAAAGACACGACACATAGAATAACTCACAATAGCAATTTCAAAATATCGATATTTCAGATCACTCAACAGTATATATATGACATTTTAAAAATCTCAAAATTGTATGCACATGCTTTATAAATGCAATATAGTTTCGATTTAACAGAAAATGTCCTACCTTACTGCTACACACCACAATGGGACTTCCCTTGAACTTCAACCACCTACACATTGAGTTCTGGTTTTAACCATAAATGGTTTGCAGATACAATACTAATGGCTGTGGACACATAGCAAAAACACCACAGATGGAATCTACCTATGGTTGTGGATACACAACAAAAACATCATAGATAAAATCTGCCTATGGCTCTGGGTACACAACAAAATAATGCATATAAAATCTACCATTGGCTGTGGATGCACAACCTGTTTGCAGGTAATAGCTATTGATGGGTTGTGGATGCACAATGTATTTGCATTTAATAAGAAAACACTGTCGATGGCTGTGAGTGCACAACAAATTTTGTAAATAAACTGCCAATACTTCCTCCATACATATCATCCCACCCCATACAATGTAATAAGGCATGTTCAAAACAGATAAATACGGTGGCATTTAATATGCTTTTAACAAAACAATACGGTAGCAATCAATATGCTTATAATAGTTTGATATGATGACAAATAATATGCTTATTATAGATCAACTCAGTAGCAAAAGACATGCTTATCATGTGTTTGGTTTAATGGTAATATAAGGAATGCTAAACATATAATCAGTAATATAGACGCAATAGGTATATATTATTCTCATATCATGCATATACAATAATAATTCAGTCATTTAGATCAAGCATTCTAGAACTCATACTATCAAGGGTTCAATTGAAAGTAATATAACTCTAAAATAGTTTGAGGCCTATTCAGAGACTAAACTAATCAAATTATAAAATTCTGGGCAAAATTGTAAAACAGGGGGCTTACGGCTGTGTGGGATGCTATATAGCTATGAAGGGGTTACATGGCTGTGTAATATATTGTGGCCGTATGGAAATAGCAAAATTAAGTTATAGATGAGATATGGCCGTGTGACAGGCTATGTGGAAGGATCTTGTCTGTGTAATGTTCAAACTAGTCAAGATTTCAGAGGCACATGGCCGTGTAAGGGGCCGTGTGGTCCACACACCTGTGTGACAGATCGTGTGGCCCTAATTCTAGGCACGATTTTCCTCAATTCACTTGTAAGAGATCTCACACCTGTCACTGAAAGCTCGAATAATGTCCCTTGTGCTCAAATCTTATGCGCTGCACCTAAAACAGGTCATTCAAATGACATATTCGCACGGATTAACATTTGATTTCAAGATTCGTCAAGATTATTGGAAGATTAGATAAAAAATCGAAAAAGATCATTTAATCGATCGCAAGATTATCATTAGACAGAAATTTTATAGAGATTTGAGATCAAACATCGGGATTGAGACATACTTACCAATTCTTAGCAAAGGTTAAGAATGTTACTAATGGCAATTATGAATCTGATTGAAAAACGACATGTATTAAGAATAGATTTTGATTCGGGAAGAAAAAATAATTTTAGCAATAGAGAAAAATATTTTGCAAAGAAGAAGATGAAAAAGAAAAAGGATAAGAAATAGGGATAAGAGAGCAAAAATTCTAATTGGAATGGAAAAATAAACATAATCTTGGTTACTTATTTCAATTAACCCCCTATTTTTCTGGGCGTGACAAAGACAATCTAACAAGCAAATTATAAAAGGAGAGTAAGGCAATGAGAGAAATCAAATACACGATATTTGTTAACACAATTCAAATTTACTAATCCTGCTTTGCGGAGCCTCGCTTAGTGAATTATTTTATTCAACAATTGTTTGGAACACCTATTGGCTAAAGCGCAATCTACTTTTACAACAATACAGCCCTAACAATGAGCCAATTGTTACAATCACTCACCCCAAACTACCTCACTTGCAACAATGTTCACTCTCCAATAAAATGCCTAACATAAACGTGCAAAAAGATAAACAAATAATCAGGAAAGAGCATTCCAAGTTGACCAACAAGTGCGAAAATGCAACCTATTTATAGGCTAATACAAGAGCTCTTCAACAACTTTTTGATAAGCATAAAACTCTAAGTTAAAAGCTGAAATTATCTCTTGAATTATCTCCAATAATTATCCTATAAGTTCCTTTATATCTAACGAAATTTAAATAATCTTAGCCTCTAAGTAAGATAAGTCAAAGGATAAGGATAATACTTAAGATAGCATTGTCTGTCATTCCTCCTTCAATCCTTCAAATATCACTCAACAACTTTGTATAACAATTAAAGACATAGCTTGGTGATCATTTGCTAACTGAGAAACATACCATATAGAACAATGTCAAAATGCCAACCTTAAATTGTATATAGGCTCTACTAAATAGATGTTCAAACTATTATCCCAAAAGTCTATTTAACAAAATACTCAAACAAGAAATAAAATAGTGTTGCAATAGGAAATTTAAATAAGTGTTTGAACAAAGTGTAGCTTCAATACTTTGGAAAACTTAGGTCTCAACAGTTACTTCTATTGTTTTAGATTTATTATTACTAATATCATATAATATATTAAATTATATTTTTAAATATAAAGTCAACATATTCTAAGTCAATTTACACATTTAACAACAAATTTATTCCATTTGCAAATCTAATTTAGTTTTACACACTTTCATATTTTTTGATATATTACTATGTAACACCCCAAACCCAGCCTAGACGTTATGGCCGAATTTGAAGAAGTTACATCAACTTGTTTGAAAAACTAAAATCTATCTTAGAAATTGTGTTATCTGAAACCTTAATTTAGCTAAGCTCATACAAGTTTCAGGAAATTCTCAGGTTTGAAAACACCTATTTCACAGCATGATCTCTTAAACATTTACTTATTAAAACAACGAAAACTTGTAAAAATTTCACTCTAACTTTAGTAATCACGTGATTTGAAAATATTAATTTTTAGCAAAACTCTTACATTGTTATTTAGAAAAACTCACACGCAAAACTTACTCATTATATGAAAAAGCATTTAGTTTGATAATTAATTTTACAGCGGATATTTTCAGAGTTTTTAAGTTTTGAAAACTGAATTTCAATTTGTCAAATTTGTATGATTTTGCAGTTTTACATGTAAGAACACCCAAAATCCAACAAACAGATAAAAAAACCCAAAAACAAAACCAATCTGAAAACTTAGTCCAAAAATCAAAAGTCTAGAAATCTTAATTGAAATAATTCCAACCATCTTATGAGGAAAACAAATTCGAGCTCCTGCACGTCGTTCGGTCCTAAACTTGCTGGTTACCAAGAGGATAACAAACAAAGAATGGGCTTTACAAGCTTAGTGTGTAACACATCCCAAGTAACAAATTAGATATACATAAATAAACAGATACATTTTCAGATATAGGTTTAAACATATTCTCATATACAAATTATATGTATTTTCATAATCAGATACAGATGCTTACTCAAATTCAAATACAAATGCAGACACAGATTCAGATATAGATGCAGTCACAAATCCTACCCCCATCTGCTACACACCAACTCTGTCCAACCAATCACACCGATTAGGGCTACAAGAGTCTATCCATCCAATCACACTGAATCGTGGTCTTATGCCACTCATAAAGGTGCAGCTGAGTCACCAAACATATATTGTGGTTTAACTGCCAAAATTGTAGTAATACTGCCAAAATACACTTCCTCCATCACATATCAAACCCATCCCGGTACACATGCATAAGTAAACTAGTACATAGTTCATAAACAGATGTCATGCATACTATTCATACATAATCATGCTTTCAGAGTTATCAGAACACAAATCGTACATATATTTTTCACATGCCTTACATGTATCACGTACAGACACAAATCAACAAATGTTACATTTCAAGTTTTATTTAAGTCAAATGGACCCCACAAAAGATCTAATAATGAACTTTGGAGTCAAATGGGCCTAGGTGAAAATTTATGAAAAATAGGCCCACACGGCCCAACTTGCCAGCCCGTATGGCCCACACGACCTCACGCACGCCCGTGTGGCCCACATGGCCCAATGGATCCAACCCGTGTGACGTCAACAGTGGGTTTTTCAGCATTGCGCCATTCTTTGTTTTTCGTATTTTTCGTTTTACACCTAGTCATTTTTTAATATTGACTCAACAATTGCAATTCCAAAACCCAAATAGTAAAAACAGTTCTAATGTCATTAATCTTCTGACGACAAAACGCTTGCTTCACGAACTTTTCCAAAATTCCTTAAAATGTGCAAACGACGCCACAAGAATGAATTATGAATAGCACCACAAAGTAAAGTAACAATGAAGAGTCAATGAAACATAGATGAATAAGAAACATTTTGAGGAAGAGCAAGGAATAAACAACAAAAAATTATTTCCTTCTCTTTAGTGTAGCAAATCAAAAGAAAGAAAGAAAGAAAAGGGAAAAAAAACCAACGTGAAACAAAATTGGGAATATTGGAACGACAAAGTGGGGGAGTGGAAGAGGGATTTTTCTGGAAACTAATTTTCAGAAACTACTCACACCCTCAACTAAATCTGATAACTAACAACCTATCACATTTGTCAGAATTCAAATTCAATCCAATTCAAGCACATGGGCGGCACAACAGAGAATAAAAAAATTTATTTCTTGTTTGCACGCGTCAGGATTTGAACATAGGACCAAAAACTAAGTTGAAACCTTATCATTGAACCAATAAGCTCATTTTGTCACCAATTAAGTGAAAATAATATATAAGTTATAAGTTCAAAGATAGGGGTTGAGATAAAATTAACAAAAACTCAAGAGAAAAATTCGAACCTAAAATCTCACTCACACACAAGCACAAAACCTATCTATTGATCCAGACTAACTCACTTGACAAAATTTTCACAATCATAATTCAAAATCAAGACGTGGCCACTCTTAATTTCACTAACCCAATTTCTTTTAACCCGGCCTTTAGGATGTGACATAATATTTTAAAATTTTGTTTTTATATTTCATAATTATTCATTTAGATTATACATTTCAAATTTTAAGTAATTAAAAATGTCTTACTTTTTATTTTAGGGTAAAAAACATTTAGCCTTTAAATATATATAAATCAATACAATATTTTATATATCAAGTTACAGATTTATATATATTATAAATATTAGTAAATTAATAAAATTATAAAAATATGTTACAAGTGGGTCCCTAGTAAGTCAGTGTCTATAAACCATGCGAGGGAAAGGCGAAAACGCGTCTTACGGCTTGCATCATTCATTGGGTATTTTTATTGTTTCTACAAACTATTACCGTATTACGTCCAATACTAAATGAATAACTTGCGAGAAGAAATCAGTGGAAAGAGTGAAAAAGAGAGTCGTGGTTATGCACAATTATTTAATAATGGAGCATGTTCGGCTACTTTCCATCCAACACAAGGATTTTGATTAATTATATATTTCTTGATGTGCCATCTTTTCAATTTTTGTCGGTTTAAAAAGTGTCAAATTCCGAATTGGGTCATCAAAATCAAGCATTTGCAAGTCGGTGCACAAAATGCCACAACAATCTCACACACTTGGAAAACGTTTAAAGGTAAGTTTACTCAAACAAAGTCTTCAACTCAATTATTTTTCATTTTCGTCTTATTTTCCCTTTTCCATCATTTTCATTTTTAGTTAGATTGTTGTTTTTTTTTTTTTTTACAAGAAAGTTGACTAGATTGATGTATCGAGTTACATGGTAACAGTTTTTTATAAAGTTGATAAAATTTTTAAGAAAATTATCCAAATGAGTACATGAATTTACCGCATTAACATAGCTAAAATTTTGACAACGTAGCTTACTTTTGTATAGAAAAACAACTATTTGACTAAAGATCAAGGTGATAAAAAAAATAGGACCAAAATAATAAAAATAAATAAATTTTAAATGTTAAATTTATTGTTATAATTTTCTTAAAGTTAAGTAATTGATTATAATTTAAGGAAATTTTTAATTTTAACTAATAAATAATAATAATAATAATAATAATAGTAATTATTTAATATACGGACCATTAAAACAACCTTTTTTATTATAATAATAGTGAAATTTTATTGATGGAAAAGCATTTGGCATGAATCATGATTATAATAAAAAAAAAGTTATAATAAATAATTACTCTTATTAATAAATGATTATTATTATAAAAATGATAAAATAACTTTTTTAACCTTTAATGTTTATTTTTTTATCAATTTGGTCCTTATTCTTTAAAAGTATATAAACAATTACAAAATTGTTTAATTATTAATTTTTTTCATATTTTCAATACAAATACAAAAAAAAACTGTGAAAAACTAAAATCTCTCTTAAAAATATTCATTTTAAATAGTTTTAAAATTATAAAATTTCCAAAATTTTAAAACAGGTCTCTCTAATTTGATTTGATATGGGATCGAATAAATAGCTCAAAAATTTAGAGAGAATTTTTTCAAATTTTTGGAAATATTATATTTTTTAAAATTATTTAAAATAAAGCTTTTAAATTTAAATTTATTTTTTAATTTTAAAAAGTTTTTATTTTTCACAATTTTTTATATATTTATTGAAAACATGAAAAAAACTTTTAATTTTTAAAACATCTTTTGTAATTGTTTATGTATTCGTAAAGAGTAAGGGTTTAATGTAAAAGATATATATAAATATTGAGAACTAAAAGAGTTATTTCATTAAATCGACAAAAATTGAGTCAGGGACTAAAATTCTCAAATAAAAAAGATATAAGAAGTTAATGTTATAAAATTAAAGTATACTCAAATTTTGGTGGAAGGTTAGGCAGGCGGTTGTGACTCTGCATGATTATTTGAAAACGAAAAAAATCCATTCAAAAATCATATTATCATACATGAAAGAAGGTAAATTTTATAAATAAAATAAAATAAAATTATGAGATAGTTAGAAAAAGTTTATGTTAGAAGACTTGTAAATAGAACTGCTTGCTTTTATCATTTTTTGATAAAAATATTAAAAAAAAAATTATGGAGTAACTAAAAAAAGGCTCTGATTGCTGACTTTTAATCTAAGGTATAATAAAATTGAAAGTAATGGCTAATTATTGCGAGAATGAGTGAATTTAAAGTTTAGGTCCAAACTAAGACCCAATTTTACAACCATATGATAATGACTTTGATTACCATATATTTCAATTTTCAATTAATTCTTGGTGCAGCATGCATGTGATTATCTCTTCTCAAATAAACAATGATTGAAATTAAGCACCACTTGTTCTCTTCTCATCTCATCTCATCTTCTTTTTCTTTTTCCTTTTCCTTTTTTGGTTTTCCATTACTTGATATCTAAATTGGTATTTTTCCAAAATATCAAAGTCACCTCTCAATGTTTATAATTTTTATCAATTCGACCTTTACTCTTTTTTTTTCGTTAAATTTGGCTCTCAACCATTCAAAAAGAGTTGGATTGCTTTCTTACTAAAACATTAAATTCTTAAAAAATGGTAGCCCATATGACTATCCACATATACTTCATACTTTTTTTTATAATTTTCTTTTGGATTTTTGAATATTTTTATAATTTTTAACTAATTTGTTGTCGTGACATATAAGATGAATAGTATCATATTAGCATGAAGTACACGTGGATTGCTACTGTAGGTTGTCATGCAAGCATTATTAAAATAATAATAATATTTTAATTGACATTTCTATTAAAAATAATTTTACTTTTTTTTTTTTTTGGAAAGATCAGTAATCAAATTTAACTCCAAATTGCAAAAAAGATGTAAACTTTCATTTCTCTTAAAGAAACTATTTGACTTTCTGTTTTCCGAAAAGAGTAATAGTCAAATTTAACTCTAAATTGACTAAAAACATGTAAACATTGAAGACTAAATTTAATATTACGTAACTTTTTTCTAATTAAAAATAGAGAAAGTTATTGTCTAAGTTTTGAATTCAAGATCTGATATCAATAAAGATTTAAATAACATATATCATTTGCCACTATATCAATAACTAATTAAGAAAGAAGATTAGAAACTTGCTATCTTGGGTGAGCTATAATTAATTTAAATGCTTATATGTTAAAGATAAATAAAATACAGAAGTCCATGTTAAATGCGATGTTTAATGTTGTTTCTCTTTTTGAATTCTATGTGTTAGTTTGATGATCATCATTTCAAATGTAATTTAGGTTCGAATTGTACTAGTCACATTACTCTTGAGATTTTACCATTTTATAATTCACCAAAAAAATAGATATTATTCTTTTTCAAGAGAGTTGACATATTTGTATATTATAAAAAATTCCATCTAAATTAAACAAAAATAAAGGAAAATGGTGAAGTGCATAAATATGAAGTGTCTTAAAGGAAATCAATTTTTTTAAATTTGAAAATGAAAATCTTTTGGTAATGGTATGTAATTGGTAAAAGGAGTTAACAGGTAAGTTTTTTATTATTAATTTGTAATTAAAATAATTACTTATTCAAATAAAAAATAAAACCATGTTATTACAATGATGTTGGTAATTTCTACAAGATATCACATACTATCATTTAAGAGACCTTCAAATATTTGATGAATCAATTATTATTATTTTTGAACAATTTAATTATGAGTTTTGATTATATCTGCTCTTCTTGATACTAGAATTACTCCTAGTCTCCTCCTAATCTAAAAATAGGTGGATAATGTGCTTCAGTGCTTTCAAACTCACTTTCTCCTGCACTGGCAACAATATTTATGCCAATTAAGCTAAGACTCAATTGGCATGCCAACCAATTATTATTCTTTAAGAATAATTGATTATAAGTTTAATTCTGAATTTCTTTTATTTACTTTACAAAAATCGGGAAATTGTAATAATTTAGTCTTTGTACTATATGAAAATTAAGAGAATAATTCAATTATTGGTAAGCACATAAAAAATTGATTTTTGATAATTTAGTGTTAAAACTATTAATTTTTATTAATTCTTTGCATGCGAATTTAATAAAAATGCTTCACAATTTTCATAAAATAGAAATAATTAAGATATTGATTCAAGAGAAGTATTATTTAACCAAGGCATTCATATTTTCTCCTTTCCAGGTCCCTTCTGGTTTAGTTGGGTGAGAAGAGGCTTTTGAAAGTCAAAATAATAAATGAAGAGAGTATATTATTATCATATTATACAGCCATTCCTTCAAGTTCAAGATTATATGCATAAAGACAATAAAATAAAATAAAAAATAAAAACAAGAAAAGATTATCCATGACCCCCATCCATTTAAAACTTATCGCAGAAACAATAAGTACAAATATACTTCAATGCCGTAGTAAATCAAATTAATGAAGTTTTACAAGTGTCCTTTCTTCTCTCAAATTTAATGCAACAAATTAGAGGCAATGAACAAGGTTCAACTACGGCTTTCACCAACTAGCTCAAACGTTGGGCCTCTATTCATCCTTATGCCTCACTTGGTTGGTCACTAAATTTTTTTTAGATTCAAGTTGTGTATTTATTTAAAATAATAAATACGTTGGAAGTATTAGACTGTAATCGTCACTATAGTTTTACATTGTGAAAAACTGTGCAAACAAAATAATAATAACACTAAGGTTTGTTTATGCAGTTTGGCTTCTCTACGTTTGTGAAGCCTAGCTCAATGAGTAATTTCACTATCTTTTATCACAAATACAACAAGTGATTCACACTCTATTACTCCTCAAGTATAAAGATCTCACCTCTGTATCTAAAGACTGGAACACTCACCTCCAAATCCTCTCCCTGAGAACTTGGCTAGTAAACACTCGACAACGTTTAGAATTTAGTTTCCACTCTCTTACAAAAACAGTTCCTCAAATGAAAAAAAATAGAACGTACTCAATTCTCTTACAAAACCTAGACAAGCCTCAAAGCATATATTCAATTTTCACTTGCTAACTGAAATCTAAGTGAATAGAAAGTAACACTTTAAAAACAACTATTACAATACCCATGTTTGCATGTTGTTGCTGCCTACAATAAACTTTGTGTCCATTCATGAAATATGTTAATAATGTGAAATTCATTGATTTTGTTTGTTAGATATTCGTTTTGTTGCAATTGAACGAAGTTACTATAAGTTATAAAAATAGAGATGGACACAAAAAATTGTTCACAAAAATTCAAAATCTTGATGCGTTTGCATGCCCTTGCTCAAATGGTAATCCATTGTAAAATCAATAAGTATAAGTTATGTTTTAAGTTTAACTCACTCACCATGTTGTAACCTTTCTCCTATAGTTTGAACTAGATCACTTTCCTTCTAAGTCTTTTCCCCTAAAATCTTATACGTAAACTAATACACAATCCAATTTACTTACCCAATTTTGTACTATAAATCAATTCATCAATTAACAAATAAAGTGCTCTCTTTCTTTCATATATAATAACTTAACCAAGTCATTTATTAATAAGCATAAAGTGAATTGTTAAATTATAATCAATGAGAACAACTAATCCTACAAAAATAGCTTGCAAATACATCTTCAATAAGGAGCATAACTGTAGTGACTCGAATTCTAGTTGTGTCAAAAAAACATGGCTTCTGAACCTCATTTTCATAAACCGAGTCCATAAGGATGAAAAATAAAGATTGATAAAGCTAATATGAAAATATATTGAAATTCAATTTAGTAATTTATTGAGAAATTGGTTAAGTAAAGCTCAGGGATTGAATTGTAAAAGTCCAATTGCTATTGAATTTTAATTAAGAAAAGGCCTGATGACTTAGATAGCAATTAACCAAAGGGATAAAATGGTAATTTAGCCATTATTTAACTTGGTTTAGTGGCTGAGGATGTTGATTTCCTCTTTGTTTCATTAATGGTTGATTAATTATAATAAAGTTTAATTTAGACTAATTAATTAATGTTAATTAAGATTGAATTAAGATACATATACCTTAGATAATGGAGAGAAGATGAGATTTTATCATCTTGTTCATCGTCCATGTCGAAACCATTTTTTTTTGAAAATGGGAATCGACTTGAATTTTGAGAAGAAAAAGAAAATTCGGAGTCGCCACCAATCCTTTTTTATTGAGGTGTGATCGGTCACCTCGTAATTTGATTGTTTTAATAAAATATTTTGTTTTACTAAAAAATTGACTTTAGTCTACAAAATTTGAGAAAACGGGTCCGGGAGTCAGTTACGTACGAGGAAGGATTAACACCCTCGTAATGCCTAAAATGGTACCTAATTGATTAATTAATGTCTTAATGTCGAAAGTCAAAAACCCAAAAAGAAATTAAAAATAAGATCCTCCTTTTTTATTAACGTCGATTTTAAAAATACTTGAATTAGATCAAAATGATTGCTAAAGATTTCCTCATCTCGAGATATCGGAGTATCACATCCCGTAAGTTAGGACACGATACCATGAACTCCCGAGTGCAAGTTTGTCTTTAATTTTCATTGGAATTCCATGTATTTTAAAACTCGATAGGATGTTTGGCCATTTAGGATCAACGAGAAAACCGAAACCCCGTAAGTTAGGGCACAATTCCTCGATGTTCCAAAACGCGAAACATTGCCTTATTTTGAAATTTGTTTTTAAATAATAACGAGTGTGTCAGTTCACAATGTGAGTTTATTTTGCTTGGAGTAAAATGAAACAATCTATATTGAATAAATACATTTGAGCTTAATGCGCGATATAATTTAAACGAAGTAAAATAAAAATTGATATAGAGTAAGGAGTAATAATGCATAAACTAAATGCCATGTCAATGAACGTCAACAATACGAAGATACTAATAAATAATTTCTAGGGCATATAATGGCAATATTCACATGATACACTATTTAATACCAACATTAACAAGCGAAGAAAACGAACACATAACATGTAAAACAATTTAAAGTAGATAACATTATGCAATAAACAATTTATAAAACAACTTGAAATAAATAATAGGATAATTTTAAACAAATAATATATAAAATAATAATAAAATAAATGATAATAAAATAATTTCGAATACATAATATAAAAATCTTAAAACGAATAACACGTAAACAGTTTAACTTAATTTTTTTTATGAAAAATCTAAAATTGATAGTATATAAAATAGTTTTAAACAATAATCTATATATATATATAAATATTCGAAAATAAATAATATGTGAAAAAAATAAATCTACAATAAATAATAAAAAATATATATATATAGGTATATATAAAAACAGTTTAATGTAAGTTAAAATGAATAATAAAAGGGTTTAAAATGAGTAATATAAGAAAAACTTAAAGTATATAATAATAAAACAATTTGAAATAATAATATAATAAAAGGCTTGAAATAAATAATAAATAAAAGGTTTACAATAAATAATAAAAATATTTGAAACAGTTAACATATAACATAGCATGACTAAGTAACATGTACAAATTTAAAATAGATAACATATATGAAAAATAGTTAGAAATAAATAACATAAAAAAATATTTAAAACAAAAAATGTGTAAAACTGTTTTAAATAACTAATATAAAAGGTTAAAAATAAATAAGATATAAAATAATTTAAACTACATAATGTATATAAATGTAAAATATATAATATGTAAATGTTTAAAATAAATAATGTATATGAAAGCTTAAAATAAATAATATGTAAAATAATTTAAAATAATATATAATAAAACAATTTAATGTAAAAGGTCGAGGACTGAATTAAAATCGAAGTACAATTACGGGGTGAAAATCGTAAATAATAGAAGCTGCTAGGGACTGAAATAGGATGGGATTAAAAGGCAAAGGTGTTAATAGGGAAAATGTCCCAAACCCACCAAGTGCGCCATTTTCCTGGATAAATCGAAGGATTAAATCGATTGTAAAATGAAATCAACGGGGTTAAGTTAAAAATAAAAAAGGGTTAGACTAAATCGAAATACACTGCAAAAAAGGAGGCCCATTCATGTAAATAATCCAAAAATCAAATAAAAACGCGGATCCCCTTTCGGTGAGGGTCGAGTCATGGGTCAGAGGCCCAAAACGACGTCGTTTTGGCCTCTGAACCCAATCAGCAAAACGGCGTCATTTATACTAGCTTATATAAACCAGATTTTTTTTATAATTTCATTTCTACTGCTTCTTTTTTAAAAAAAGTTTTGGAACCCTCCCCTCTTCTCTGCTAAGGTTTCAAAAGAAACCCACTTTTGCGCCGCCTCCGATCCGCCACCATATACGGTGGCCGGCGTTCCTAAGGTCCCTTTTTTGGGCCGATCTTAGCCTCCTTAAATCCTATTCGAAGGTAAAACACCCGAATCCCTCCAAAAAAATAAATAAAAATGGAAGAGAAAAGAACAAAAACGAAGGCCCTTCGCCTCCCTATTTACGACGGTGAAATTTCCGGCGAACCCGAAGGTTTGACTACCCAAACTCCGACCACGGGCACGAGGTGAGCCATTACTTCCCTTTTTTATTACTTCCGTATATAAAAATAAAAAAATAAAGAAAAACTTAAGAGTAAAAATAGATAAATAGAATATATCAAACGTAAATCACCTTAAAATATTCAACCTTTTTTTGATTTCTTTCTATTAAAAAATCTGAAGAAAAAAAAAGAACCCCCTCGCAAAATACAATCGGTTCCCTTCTTATAGTCGAATAATCTCTATTTATTTATATTTTGCTACTATTTCCTATTTGTTGCTTGATGTTTCTTCTCTGCTTTGCGTGTTTCTCTGCTCTGTTTTTTTGTTCCTTTTCGGCTTCTTTGCAGATCTGTGCAAGGTCAACGAAGTAGGGATCTTGCTATTTCAGTGCAAGGTGGCTTAAGGTGCCATGCCTTGGGGCGAGGATCCTTGGGACGAAGCGCCAGCATAGTGACCGAGGGAGGGGTACGACGCACATGGGGCTAGGGTTTTTTACTTAGCTGATGGGATGTTTAGGTTGTGGGCTATAGGGTTGGGCTTAGTTTTTTTTGGGGGGGTTTAAATTTGGATTTGGGCTTATTGGTAAATGGGCTTAGTTTTTATAATTGGACTGTTGTTATTATCTGTTTTTATTATTTTTTAGTTTATAACGGGCCGAGCAAATTGGGCCTGTTACAGTCCAATTGAAGAAAAACAAAGAACCTCCGTTGTTGAGCTTAAAACATTTTTCCAAGCATTAAACTCAGGTAATCAAGCATTTTTCTTGTAATTTTTATAGATTTATGATCATGAGAGCTTGATTTAGCTAGCCTATGTATGAATTTTTCCAATTGTTAAGTTTTTAACAAGTTTCTATTGTAGAGAAATTGATGAATTAGGCTTAAATTTGATAGTTATTACGCTTAAAACATGATAATGACTAAATTAGAAAGCTAATTAAGCTTGATAGATAACTTTGAAATTTGAGGAACTAAATTAAATAAATAAATAATCTATCATGAAATAATGCTATGAATAGAAATATTAGGACCCCTAACGAAAGAATGTGAAATCGAATTTTTATCTTATGCTAGATATTGAAAGATATAGATATCCCGAGTATATAAACTAAATTAACTAAAATGCAAAATATGTTTTGATTTGTATTTAAATGTTAGTTGGATGTGAACTGATGTTGTTTCTATTATTGAATTATCGAACGTAGCTAAAGACGATGTTGGACTATTGCAAGAAAAAAGAAAACTGAGAATCGTTGACGAGTGATAAGAGAAATTCGGTTTGTATTTCTATAATTCAAGATCACTAAATATATATAACTATATATGTTGATTGCATGATTACTATTAAGGTAAGATGATTAATTGTCTTGTGATTTGATTCGTGATTAGTGATATTGAATATTGAGAATTGGATTGAATTGAATATAATAAAAATAAGCATGATATAATTGATAATGATTCATGTGATGAATTGAGTAGATATGAAATGGTGTTATATGCTCTATGATATAGTTGATGATAGAAATTGGTATGGAATTATGATTTTGAATATGAATCGATATGTAATTGGACATTGAATATCGTATTAACTGTTTAGACAAAGTTGGATATAGTTGGCATGTCATAGGATAGATTGCTTACGGGTTACTATGGTTATACCGATGAGCGCTAGGCGTATTTTACTTTAGAAATTTCGAAGAGTATTGAGCACACCTTTTACTTCAGTTATATCGATGAGCACTGGGCGCAATTTATATACTTCAAACGTTTCGATGAAGCACTAAGTGCCAAATTGGTGTGTTGGTCGGAATATGTGTATTTGTCTCGAGTCTGAGTTAGGTTAATAGGGATTATAAAATTTGAATAGGTTAAATGATATTTGAAACGATTTAGTAGCACAAAATGAGATTTCAAATACATATATGCGATGTGTGATTATCGATAGCATGTGAAAGGCCCTGCAAATCAGTTATACAAGTCCAGTGAGCCAATATGGAAATATGGCAAATCAACAAATTCGAATAAAAAATGAGATTTATGGGTTAACTAAATGGTATGATATATGTTATTATTTCTTATTGATGATAGTTAGAGGTGTGCATGGGCCGGGCCGGGCCGGGCCCATTAAAAAATTTTGGCCCGTTTTCAAGGCCCGGGCCCGGCCCGGCCCGAAATGTGGGCCTAGAATTTTGTCCAAGCCCGGCCCGGCCCGGCCATATTTAAAAAAATTTTACTTTTTTTATTAAATAAAAAATTTTAAAATATAATAAATCAAATGCATTTAAAACATAAAAACAAATATTAAAACAAAAAAAATTAAAAATAGGACTAAAATAATTCTTAAAATAATACATAAATTAAAAATATAATAAAAATTAATTATATTAAAATTAAAAAATTGAAACAAATTAGAACTAAATTAAGAAGTAAATTATATTAATAACAAAAATTTTACAATATCAAAATAACATTAAAAACAACAAAAAAAAGTAAAGTAAAAAAAACTAAAGTTACTTAAAATTTAAAATTAAAAAATTAAAAAATAATTTAATATTAAAATCGGCCAGTCGTGGGCAGAAGGCTCGCCAAAAATCTTTGTCAAGGTCGGCCCATTTTTAAGCGGGCCTCGTTTTTGCCCAAGCCCATTTTGGGCCTATATTTTTACCCAAACCCTCCTATTTTTCGGGCGGGCCTTCGGGCCGGGCCGGGCCACCCGACCCATGCACACCTCTAATGATAGTTAAATTAATTGGTTCATATATTATGAATTGGTGGAAATGAAATGTTTGATACTTAACAAACATTATTGTTAATAAAATGTTAATATCTTGTGTATATGACTTAAATCATGGAAGTTCCATTGAGATTTATCGCTCAATGTATGATTTTTTTTTATTCTATGCATAGGTGTAGGTGAGTCTCGAAGTCCTGAGAAGTAGTTCAACATTCGATCCGCTACTCTCAACTCAACAATGTTTGTATGGTTCTTTTTGTTTTCGTTAAATGGCAGGTGCTTAATGTTTAGTCTACTTATAGTGTGAATGGTCATCCTAAGACTTAAGTTGTTAAATGTTTATTTGAACTTAACTATAGGATTGTAAAGGCATTTCTATAGATAATATGACATTTCAAAGGTATGTTATGTAAATGATCACATAAGCATTGAAAGGTAGTGTTTTGGCACTTTGGTATCGTAAATGAAATGTTGTATTACTTGTGGCGTATATGTGTATATATATCAAATGGTTAATTTGTAAGTTGGTTGAAGTTAGGCGATGGTTTGGTTGAAAGTTCAGTTGAGGTTTTAAATGGATTTTGACAAACAAACTGTCACTTCACGATGTTGGGCTCTTAACGTCACGATGAGGGGAAGTCAGTGAGTTACGTTTGCATTGGGAGAAAATTGTCAAAATGAGGAAATGATCTATTCTGATTCAGTGGCTAGAACGTGATCTAAATGTAAACTGGCACTTTAGTGCAACTTTGATCTGGCAACTGATCTACAACTACTTGAAAGTGTCAAACCAACATTATATGATGTGTAGGGCTAGAGGGGTTTTAAACTCCCTTATCGGTGTGTTGGGGTGGTCGGAGGTGGTGTGCAGCTGATGGGGGTAGGAATCACTATATCTGTTTCTGATCTCTGTATCTGAACTGAACTTTTATTGCCATTTAATTGATGTGTAACACTGTACTGGAAAGTCTCTAATTCTAAATAGAACTTAAACTTAGGAATTTATTGTTATATTATACTTCTAATTAAATCTATGAGTTCTCTACTCATTTTGTTGTTGGCTAAATTTCAGGTAACTCACAATCCTGATCGGGTCGGTGTAGTGGGAGCTCGATCACTCTACTTAATCACCCCTCTTATCTATATCATTAATAGTTTTAATAGTCTTTTCTATTATAGCTTTTCAATATTGTTGGTTTTTATTAAAGTTTATGAACATTCAATTTTTCATATGGTTTAAATTATGTTATATAAGTCGTTTTCCTAGGAACATTGGTGTAACTCTTTGGACTTGGCCTTGATGCCCAGGCTGGGTTTAGGGTGTTACATGGACTTAGTTCTTAATTGTTGTAAGGTTAAAATATGTTGTTAGTTCTTGTACATTGACAAAATTTGGGATTTAGTTCTTGTATTTTAAAAGGTTAACATTCAATCCTCCTAGTTTTTCAATTTAAAAATCCTAGTCTAATCATTATTGTCGTTAGTAGTTTTTGTCAAAATTTGTCAACGTAATATGTTTATTTTCTATCAATCATATGCCACGTCATATAGGATAGTCTAGTCATAATTCTAAATTGATAATTTTTTAACAGAAAATACTTACGATTTCAATGATTGGATTGAGATTTTCAATTTAAAAAGTATGAAGATTGAATTTTTAACTTTTAAAGTTTGTAAGGGAGGTTTACTCCTTTGGAAGAAGCCTTCAAAGTGTCGTTCAATGGGCAGTCCATTTGTCCCCCAACAACCGAAGGTATTGTGACCCGGTGGGGGTTTTCTCTTCCATACTCTGTCAAGAGCCAACATGCTGTGAGTGGCTACTCGGAGGGCATAATTCATAGAGCCAAGATCCCCTTGGTTGGTGGACTTGCAAAACTCAAGGTAGAGGTATCAATAAAAAGCATGTAATAATTATGGAGCTTACTTATGCGTACAAGGAGTCGAACCAGCAACATGAGGCACTTAAGCCATTTTTTTGCAACCATTATATCACTTAAGCTATTATAGGTAAGTGGTTTAATTACCTCAGGTCGGTGGTTCAATTCCTCGCATGCTCAGCTGAGCTCCGTAATTAGATTACGCCCTATATTGACACCTCTTCCTTGAGCCTTGTAAGTCTACCAATCACGGCTTTCCTAGCCGTGTGAACTAGGCCCTCTGGGCCACCGCTCACGGCATGCTCACCAAAGGACAATACCTATGTTTATTGGGGGACTAATCATTACCTGGCGAAAGATACTTCAAAGACTTTTATCGAAAGAGTCGATCCCTAAACAAAAGTACAATGGCTAAATCTCAAATTTTGTTAAAGTATAGAGACTAATACCATTTTTTAAGCTTACTCTAAATTACAAGGACTAAATTCTGATAAATTAAATTAGAAAGATTAACTTATCAATTTTTGTAAAATAAAATGATAAAATTATCAAAATTAAACCTAAATTAGTTGGTCCAATATTGTAATTAAACCGGATGAAGCTTTGCATGTGGAAGGTTGCATACAAGAGTAGTAAAGATCTGATGTAGTTCTTCTCTTTTATCAAAAAAGAAAAAATAAAGATGCTAAAAGATTAAATTTAAGCTATTAGATTAATAATTAATATATTTACTCACAATTAATGACTACAAACATACTCCTTCATGGTAAAAAGAAATATAAATTTTCTTTTGCATTATTGCAAAGGAAACAATCTTGGTTAGGGACTATTGTTTATTGGCAACTTTCCATCTTTTTCATGTGCATATAAATGCTTGGATCCATCAACTTTTTTTAAACAAATTTAGTTGATTATTTTGATATATGCAACTTTTTGTCATTTCAACTATTTTCATAGTTAGTTTTTCAACTTTCTAAGAAGTATACAAATATAGAAAATGTTTCTTTGACATAAAATTGCGGGGCCCCTTTGTCTAGTCACCGACTTGGCTTGAACTATATTACCTCAACTCAAATCTTTACCTTCTTTTTTTGACTCAATTGTATCAGCTTAACTACATTCCATTACAATTTTATTCAGTTTGAGAACACTTGTCATCGATTTTCTTTTTTTCTTCTTTTTTTTTGTAATTTTACTTATTTCATTGTTAAAATGTATTTATTTATCAAATAAAAAATTGATGTGCCTTTTTTTAATTGGTATAATAACAAATTTTATTTTTAATATTTTAAACATTTTGTAAATTTGATCGTCATTTTACAAAAATTAAATTTTATTATTTTCATATTTTATCAATTTAGTTCAGATTTTAAAAATTCAATAAGTGTAATTACAAAAAATTATAAAAAATTATTTAAAAATATGGAAATCCATAAAAAGTTAAAATTTTCTAAAAATATCAAAACAAATATTAAAAACACAAATGATCCTTTGTTGAAGGAGAAACAATAAAGAGAAAAACAAATACAAAGTGCAAAAGCTTTCAGTTTGCATTTAAATTACAATTTCATTCTAACTTCTATTGAAATAGAAGTTGGATAGAAATAGAGAGTTTGCACCATCCGTCCAAAAACGTAAGTGAGTCAAAGAGATTAGTAAAGAGAGAATCGCAACACAATCTACCCTTTCCATACAATAATTACGGCTCCAAAGTCGAATCCAAATTGTTACAAATCACTCCCTCTATTACCTCACATTACATACAATATTTCTTTAAGAAAATTCCTAAACAAAAAGTGTCTAAAACACCCCGAATGGTTGAAGTAGAAGTCAATCAATCAGCCTATTTGTAGGCTCTCCTCCAACATGATCAACACTAAAAAAAAAAAATTAATTATCACATGTTTAAATGTCGATAATTATATTCATAATTTATCTTGAAAAATATTCAAATAAATCTCTTTAAATAACAACTTTCCATCAAATTCAAAACTCTTAAGAGATAATGATAAGATAAGGATAAATATAAGCATGTGTAACACTTCAAACTTCTCCCTTGTCCTTTAAGTTAGCTGAATAGATAAACATGATATTCTGGCACAAAATACTTTTCATTTTCTATATTAACGAGAATAAATCAAAAGTCAAACATGCAACCCCAACGTCTTTGACTACACCAAAGTTGTCGTTCCATATGTTATTCAAACATGCAACAATCTCCCCATTTGGCATTTTGAAAAAACCTATAATAAATTATAGCCCTCATAATAAAAGGTGAAAATAAAGAGAACTAAATTGAAACTCCCTGTAACACCCCAAACCCGACCTAGACGTTATGCCCGAATCCAGAAATATTACATTGGTTTGTTTGAAAACCCATAAGTTAAATCCTAGCTTTAGAAATCGAGAATTATGAAAATAATATTTTTGACAAAACACTTATATGCTATTTTGAAAATTACACAGAGAGCTTATTTATTTTACAAAATAGCTCTTAACTTGATCTCGTTTACAGAAAAACACTTAAGAAATTACTTAATTTGTAGTGGAAAAATTTTCAGAATTTTAGTTTTGAAAACAAAAATTCATTTTGTTAAGTTGTGTGATTTTGCAATTTCACATTCGAAAATAACAATTATTTACGATTTAAACAAAAACCAAAACAAAGCCTAAAAAAACATATTATAGTCCCAAATGTCCAAAATAGATAATTACAAAAATCACCATATTTTAATTAACTAAGAAAAACAATCCGAGCACCCACATGCTGTCTGGTCCTAAGTCAAAAGACCACCTGAAAAGTATTAAACAAACAAGTGAGCTAGAAGCCCAGTGTGTAACTCATCCCAAGCAACAACTCAGAAACACATACATTAACCATATCACATGCAATAGCAAAATATCATATTTCTTGTTTCAGAGTCATATTTATGCCAGACAGACCCTACTGAAAGTGTAATTACGAATTTTAGAGAAACAAGCCTAAGTAAAAATTTTCGAAAAAAAGGGTCAACACGCCCGTATGGCCCACAAGGACCAATTGGCCCAACCCATGTGGTCCACACGGTCTAACACATGCCCGTGTGAGCCATACGTTTCAAATAACCCAGCTCGTGTGACACACACGGTCTGCCACACGGCCGTGTGACGTCGACTGTGCAATTTTTGGCTTTACGACGTTTGTTGTTTTTCGAGTTTTCCGTTACACACCTAATCAATTTTTTATGTTAACACCATTGGGAGGATTCCAGTACTCGGAAGTAACAATAGTCCCCCAAACCTCCTAACTCATCGGAAGTACGTTGTGCGACCCACAACCCTCAGACTTCGACAACGCCACCCTTGAACCCACAAATACTCACGAAAAATAGAATTTATTTGAGTTCAAAGAAATAAGCCAAATAAAAGTTTCACTAAAATTCAGCAAAGTATAATTGTATATTTTCCTTATGATTTTTGGCAATCTCTAGTTCCTCTATATAAGAAAAAATCACAAGAGTTCTTTTAAAATAGAAATAGAGAAAAAAAAAACAATGTTTTTTATAAAAAAATTGGAGTTCTGCTAGAACTTTATCGAGGGTGGGTAGCAAGCACAGAGAGATACACACCCTGTGTGTTTCCCACTTACCCAGCAAATGGGTTCCTTGGATCTTTCATGTATTGAATATAATTATATATACAATTCAATTTTAATTAAATTTAAAACAAGATCATATAATTATTCAATCCAATAACAAGTTTTCTATTCCCAAAATACTACTTATCCAATTAATAAAAATTAAATAATCCAATTAAATTATTTTTCTCAACACAATTCTAATTCCATCAAAGTCATTATGACATTATCGTATTAAAGTCTATGAGTAAATAAATTTAATTGTTCTATTTAGTAAAATTGAGATGACTAATTAATTTAATTTTTCACTTTGAATTCAATTATTTAATTACATTCAATTAGATAATAATCCAAAAATAAATAAATAAATTCTAAGTCGTCTCTTATTCCTTCAAGAAAATGCATTTATTGTAATAATAATTCACACAATTTATTTATCATACGTCGTTTTTCATCTATTCATCACACGATTCTTATTAGCAACTCATACAAAGTTGTGTTAAGCTAGCGGAGGGACAAATCAAACATATATAATTAAGGCTCAAATAATTTGTAATTAAGTTTCGACTCTTCATGTATTAATAAAAAATCATTTAGTGGCGAAGATAATCTACTAAAAGTACCATGACTAATCTCTCAGTTATATATCATTATGAAAGCAACTTAGATTTATGCTTTTGTCTAATAACTTTGTCATTTGTATGCTACCCTCATAGGATATCATTGATCCCTTTAGGTTAGAATCCATCCACCCAAATTGATCATATTTTATCTTAAGGTCACCACTGTTTTTCATAAGATGAAAAGTATCATTTCTAACAAATAATAATGATAATAATTCACCCAAACAAATGACTTACGACCACGTTTCTTTTTCATAATTCATGTAATGTTGGTGAGAGGGTATTATTTACACTTTAACCAAGCTATGAATTTTAGTAAGTGAAGTCATGTTATACATAAGTCATGTACTCAATACACTAGCTTCGGCTCCAAAATCAAAGGAATACAAGTTTTTAGTATATCAAAATATATGAGTTAGGTACACATGGTTAGTCACTTCCTCAGGATTGAGGTAAGTCATCCCTTAAAGTCATAAGTGAATAAATTCATAAACGAATACATGATAAATTCTACTTGGATCTTGTCTGATTGTCAATCTAGACAATCACGCCTTTATTTTTACTTTTTAAGAGTTAATTGCTCTAATATCTAAGATAAGGTATCTCCCCAATTGAACTAATATACAACATAATAGTCCTCATAACCCAATTGCTCATTTTGATTCCATGGGCTACAGACAATTTTAATTACTTACTAATATAAGTTATCTTTTTACATCATAATCTATCATATGATGTAACTTAACATTGATTAAACCCTTAGGTAATTAATAAACTAATATTTATTTATTTATTTATTTTTCTTTTCATATAAAAATTATTGAGGATAACCATATAAATATATAATTAAGAAATTAAGAAATTTTATTTATCCAATTAATTTAAAATTTACAAATAGAATGAGAAATTACTGCACTAATAGCCCAAGATTCTAACAATTATCTAGCTCTAATAAAAGTTAGATAAAGTGACTGTCATTAAAAACAAAGACATGGAATTCTCTTACCCAAAATCCATAATCATATAAATTCATAAGGGTAAAAATCATAGCTTCATATTTAATCTTTCAATACCTTTGAATGGATCATCAACAAATTTGACATGTATATATTTTCTTTTAAGGAGTTTAGAGAATCCTAACTAAAAATTTTAATTAAAGTTGAATTAGGTTTAAAGAAATTTTTTTATATTTATTCATAATTCCCTAAATATATGGTTATTTTGCTCATTAACAAGGCTGTCCTATTATCTATTATGATTCTGCGAAGCTAACTTATGGCCATCTCTTGGCATGATATTTATCAAACTTGACTTTGTATTAGGCTATTATTTTGCTTGACTACTACGATCAATAATATTTGGCTTAACATAGTTGATTTTTTTTACGGGTAAAGGTTCAAGATGCTTGGAAATGGCGTTCTTGGGATTCTTTCCGAGTCTAAGAATAAATGGGAAAGAACTGTTCCTCTCACCCCATCACAGTGTGCTCGTCTTCTACACAATTGGATGGAAAATGCGAGTGTAACTCATATAATAGTGCAGCCATCGACGAAACGCATCTATCACGATTCACTCTGCGAGGATGTTGGTTGTCACATATTAGATGACTTGTCAGAATGTAGTCTTATTTTGGGTATCATAACCGTTCCTTATTTTTTACTTTACATTTTACAATCTCTTATAGCTGACACGACTACCCAGGTATTCCTTAATAACTGGTTGGCTTTGTCACAGTTAGACATGGTTCTTCCTACTAGAGCGCTTAAGCCTTCTTCTTACGTACTCATAAAGCTCACATGGACAACATGCCATTGTTAGATAAGGTAGGTTTACTTTTTGTATCTTTGTATGACTATGAGCTTATTGCATGACATACATATGATCCAGGAGAAAAAGGTATCATTGTATGACTATGAGATTATTGTGGGGGACCATGGTAAAAGGTTACTTGCATTTGGCAAATATGCTGGCAGAGCAGGAATGATCGATTTCTTACCTGGATTGGGACAGTGTATGCTCTATGAGCGTTTAATCCTTTTAAAATTTTGTAGATTTTATCATTTGCATCATTGTTTTAACTTGTGCTGAATCCAAAACATTGTTGTCTTACGTGGCATCCCTTTGTCTGTATGAAAATGTTGAATTGTTTATTGTAATCTTACTCGGGGTATCTAAGTCTTGGATATTCAACACCTTTCCTCTCTTTGAGTGCATCATATATGTATCCTTATTTGGCTGCAGTGATCACCATGCGTGAAGAGATAGCTTCTCAGGGACTGCCTTCAAGAATATGTCCTGTTGTCTTTGAATTCACCGATTCTGGAAAGGGTGTTGGAACTGCTTACTATTTTCATTGTCAGCCATTATAACATGTCAATACGACCATCAAACGTATATGTTGAGCTGCTTCAGACTTTGCATTCATTTGAAGTTATTAGATACAACATGTATAAAGTTGCTTCGGCATTTGTTTAATCTATCCGTTTAAATTGCTAATACCAATGTTTGAGTGTTCTTTTAAAAATTTCCTCGCATTGCATATTAGAATTTCTCTCTCCTTTCTCCCTTTTGCTTTGCAGTTTCTATTGGTGCCCCATCAGATATTTAAGCTTCTTCCTCTTGCTTTTATCGAACCGAGCAAACTTCCACAACTCTTTGGAAAGATCAGTTTATATTTGAGAAGCAGTCCTTTCTGCATATTTGAATTTCTTTCTCCACCTTTGATACTCCTCTCATCTAAGAGGAATGTTACAAGGGTCTTTCAAGTTTTCGGTTGTATCGTGTGTAGAAGACCCATTTTGCCCGGGCCTTTGAAATTATTTGCAGAATAAACCAGACCCAACAAATAACCCAATTCCCAGCCCAAAACAAAAAAAAAAACTATTCAGCAAACCCTAAGAGCTTCAGTTGCTGCAGCCACAAACAGCTTCACTCCACGCCATACACACCTGCAAAACAAACTAACAGCTGCAGCAAATAACAGCAAGGAATTAACAGCAAAGAGATAACAGAAAAGAGGGATGATGAGAGTTTCAATTTTTTTTTTTTTGGGGGGGGGGGGGGGTTTCGGCTATAAAAGGCCATTTGTAAACAATGTAAGGGGATGGATTTTTTTTTCTTGGATAAAGATACAAAATACACATCAATAAGAAAAGAAAGGATTTGAGATTTCAATCTTTTCTTCTTCTTTTTTTAGATCTGATATCTTATCTAGATTTTTTTTAGTTTTCTTTCTTCTCTTTGGCATAAAAAAAGATAAAAAAGAAGGTGTTGCTTACCTTCGGCTTTTCATCGCGACCCATCTGCGCGTGGTCGATCACCAAGTCCGATGGTGGTGCGACGGCGTCCAGTCCTCGCCCTTAGATTGAGGCCGTAATTCTAGCAAAAAGGGATAAAATGAAAGAGGTTATTAGTTGCTGGTATAAAATGGCAGATTGCCATTCATTTTTCTTTGATTTTGACAATAAAACAAAACTGCATTGTCTAGGGAAGGGGGATTTGCGTTTTTGTGCTTTAGATGGGAGATTTACCCGGATAGTCCTCCTCTTTTGCGCATTCTTTTTAATTAATCCTTATTTGCATTTTATTTGTTTTAAATTTTTCCTAGAATTTGCATGACACTTCAATTTGACCCGCGCCTAAATGCTATGATGTGAGATCTGGAATATTTCCAGTTTCGATCCCTGCACATCCGCGCTCAGTGCGCTTTAGTTTTTCTATTTCAATGGACTAATTTATTAATTATTCCTTTCATTTTAACTTATTTTAATTGAGTTTCTATTTGATTTTATTTTTATATAATTCATTATTGTTTTAAAAAGTCCATTTAACATGCATTCTTAATTCTTGATTATTTATTTTTTTTATTTTTTTTATATGTTTCTAGCTACTTTGATATATTTTCTTTGTTTGTTTAAATCATTATTATAAAGTTTATTTATATCATGTTATTTCAATATTCTATATAATAATTTGTATAAATGTTCTTATATATTATTATTACATATATATTTCATGATAATTATTAACTTTATGTTATTTTATACATATAATATCTTTTAGATTTATTCCTATACTTTATTATATATATCTTTGTTGTTTATAGAAAATCTTACATATCTCATATATCATTTAAATTGTTATTATTTATGCATATACATATATTGGTACGTATGTTTGACCTATATACATTATTAAGTTCACATATTTCATACATATAGTTTTTCTTTGTACATATAATTATATATTTTTTTTTCTTTTTTTTACATTATATATAATTCATGATAAAATTAACCTAAGCTAATATGCATTATTAATTTCGTGCTAATTTTACAAATAATTAATTCTAGATCTATTTATGTACATGTAGTTTTATTGTATATTGGTTTGTTCATCTTTCATGTATATTGTTTTTCCTTTGTTATGGTATTATATTTTTATTATATATTGTTTTATTGATTTTTATTGTTGTATGTATATTAACACCTTAAGGTATATAGGTTTAGTTTTTAAAGTATTCTTGCATGTTATTAGCTCCAAATTACTTCTTTCACAATATGTATTTTCATATTCATTCACATATTCTTAGTCTTATTTTATATATGTGCATCCTTTCAAATCCAATCATGTGTTGATTCATTTTGTAAGTTTTCATATATTTAATAGTTTTCAAATTATTTCCGAATTGTTTTGTGTACTATGTGTCGCTTTAGTTTTCATGTTATTTCATGTATTATTGCTTTATATTGATTATTAGCCTTTTACACTATTATTTAAATCCTGGTAATTTGTTCTTTTGTTTACTAGTATAATATTTTGTATAGTAATCCATGTTTATAACTTTTTTCTATATTGTTGCATCGTGATTCAAATTTTAATATTTTGATTGATATTAGTTGTTTCGTTGTTATTTCAAGAAAAGTAAAAAGCGTTTTGAGCAAATTCTCAATTTTCCTTATCATTCAAAAATTCTAAAATAAGGCAATATCCAATATTTGGGGAATTCGAAAAATTGTGTTCAATCGTACTGAGTATGATTTTTCGGTAAACTAAATATTAGGATAACCTTTTTACAATTTTGTGTACGAATTTTTAAAAGTCAAAAATCAATTGTACTTAAAGGTATAAGGATCGTATCCAATCGTACTGGGTATGATACTGCATATCTTTGAAACGAAAGATTTGTGACTACTAATTTAAACTATTCAAATATTTTTAAGTACTTTAAAAGATCTTTCTTCTTTAAATCTTTGATATAAGGACAGCATCGAATCAATTTGGTACCAATTTTTGGGCGTAGTGAGGGTGCTAACCCTTCCTCATACGTAACCGGCTCCCGAACCCATTTTTTAAAATTTTTGTGGACCAGAATTATTTTAAAATGTTTTATTAGGTGATCCAACCACACTTAAACAAAAGGTTGGTGACGACTCCACACTCGATTTTAAAAGTCGATCCCCATTGCTTTCAAAATATAAAAAGGGTTTCGACATCGTGACTAGTCGTGACATGGTTGAGCACCAACATTCTTAAAAAACGTTTTTAAAAAGCACTTCATTCTCTTTATTTCTGCTTTATTTCTTCTTCATTTGGGTGCCGAGTGAAAAGACTAATCTGTTCAACGTTTGTATGATAATGCTAATTTTGGTGTTCTTTTTACCCTTTTCTTTTAAAATTCCAGGCAGATTATTGTGCACTCCGGAACATTACAACCCCATTTTTCATGAAAAAATATCCCCATATGCATCAGTAATTGGTAGGTTTGTTTTTCACTTTGTAAAGATTTCATTGCTTATAAATCACTGAAATGCGGTTTGTGACAGTGAATTGCATGTACTGAGAGAGAAGATTTCGTAGATTATTGAGTACCAAGCAGATTCAAGAACTAAACAAGAAAACATGTGACATAGGGGGCCCAATTGAGTTTGTTAATCAAACCAGGTCAATAGACTCGCCTTTCTTTAGGTATTCTAATGCTTGTTTGATCTTCAACATTATTTGCATAATATGTGCAGCTCTTCATATTCTTCCAACTGAGTTTGCAAAAGATGTGCAATTAATATTTCCCCTCCATGGTGTTTCCATTGAAGTTTATTGTAAACCTTTTGGTTCTCTTTTCTGCTTTGACCCATAAAAGGAACAAGTTTTTAGGTTGAAATTTATGCAGCTTATGTTCATTAACATGCCATTTTTTGCTCAACACTTGGGAGACATTCTACAGCAGACTCCACAAAGTTTCCTGCACACCTCAAGAGAGCTTGCATAGCCCATGGGGAAGCACTTACTTCCTTGTATGTCGTACGATAAATTCTGACACACAGTAAGCTTTTAGTTAAATCTTCGAAAATCAAAAACAAATTCCATCAATAGGTACCTTGTAAAGTGAATCTTTTATTGCATGAAATGCAGAGTATCATACTAATGGACACATAATGAAGACTAAGACATAAATTGCATTGGTAAGTATCTAAACCGAAACCTTATTATCTTTTATCTACTTTCTTTAACTAGTTAAAATTGAACATTAAATGGGATGTTCATCCCATTCCTTTTTTGCCGGATTGAATTCTTATAATGAAGGTATAGGATGTTAAGATTCCGATATATAAGGTGAGCCTATTACTCCGCCTTTTAGTGCTCCTTTTTATTGGGTTTTGTTTTTCTTTCTTCTTTCTATTTTAATATTGAAGTTTGCTTTTAAACTAAAGTATAAGTAAACACAATTGTTTATCATTATCAATCTTGAGTTAGTATATGTGACATTATTTCAATCAACATCATTATCAATATATACAATTGATGGAGATGATAAATTATGAATAATACAATTAAAATGTAAATATTATATTAAAATAAAGTTTTAGTTCAATGGTAAAATTGATGTAAATTCTCATTATATATAGTGTTTTTTTTTTTTAATAAAAGACTAAAACACTCTCAAATAATATAACTTATTTTAATTACAAAAAGACATCTTTGTAATTTTGCTAATCACATTGGTTCATGACTCATGACACCAATTCAATCACATATTATAATGTTAATTATAGGTGTACATCAATTTCGAAGTTTTAGACTTTTATATTTGAAAAAATTGCATTTTTATAGGGTTATATTTAGACCTATTCATGGGTCCCGTCACCTCATCAGGTTGCCCAATTGAAAAATAGGTGGGTTTAGATAAAAATATGAGGTCCGAAAAATGAGTTTGAGTAAAGTTTAAGACACGTTTTTTATTTGCATCAAGCTTTGGGCAAGATTTTTTTTTCGGCTTGAATATATTATGTTATAAAAATAATTATATTAATTATATATGTTAAATAATAATTATTATATTTATATTAAATCACTAACCCAATAACAATTAAATTCATTACTCAAAACCTAAAAAAAACTTACTTAACTAAATAAACCAACCCAAAATATAAAATATTAAAATTATATTTATAGTATTGTTTTTAATATAAATACTTTTTTATGTGTTAAAAAACTTTTATTTTTTATGCTTTTAGTGCATTTAATGTATTATATTTTTATAAAAAAAATTATTTAAAATAAAAATTAATCTAAAAAAATCAAATATAACTGGATTGAATTGAGCTAAAATTTACTTTCTTAAATTTGATCAAGTTTTAAAAAAAAAAAACCTATTTTTAAATCGCTTAAAAAATAATTTAAATAACTTGGGTGGATGTAATCAATGAGTTATATTTAAACATTAACTGGCCAGGAGGTTAGAGGTTTTGTTATGTTATGATTTAAGCACTACTATAAAATTAGGATGATGTAACATTAAATTTTGTTTACCGTAAAATTTAGGCTATTGAATGCTAACACGTAAGCAGCTGGGTGGATGAGAAAGTAAGGGAGAAAATGGTGTAATTATGCCTTACTCCCTGTACTTCTTTAACTTTTGGATTAAGTCTTTCTACTCTTTTTTAAATTTTAGAAATTTCATCCATCTACTTGTTTGATTCAAAAATTAAAATTAAATTGATAACTTGTATGTAAATTTAAATGTGACTTATCAATTGGATTTTAACTTTTAAATTACTCTCACCGGAGCTAAATTCCTAAAATTAAAAGATGATTTTGTTCCTGCAACTACTTTCAAGTATATTGAAATCCATATTCGATTTATTTGCAAACTATTTATTTATTTATTTATTTATTTATTTTTAGAACTATTATCCTAATTGCCACTTAAGCTTTTTAAATCTACAAACAAAATTAAAAATCTAATCTAAATTCTTATAAACAAATTCTTATAAATTTAAATAAGTTTTTTTTTAAATTTAAATAATAATGTATTTAAAATAATTAAGTCTGATAAATTGTCATAAAATTAATTTAAAAAATTAATAAGATATATTATTAATAGTCATATTTTTAATCTATACATAAATTGTTTTAAGTTTTTACTTTTAAATAATTTATTTAAAATGATTTTTCTGAATTTAATTCACACATCAATTTAATATATAATCAATCTTAAATGATTATTGTTAATCTTCTTAATTGAAAATCATAATATATTAACAATATAAATAATTAATTACTTAATTTAATAATTTTTAAGAAACTAATTATTATTTATTTAAATAAATTATTAATCCCCTGCGTTAGCTGGGCAACTAATGCTAGTTATAGATAAAACCAACATCTCGTCATTTTCTCTCTTCTACTTTTTTTTATCTTTTTAATTTCTTTGCCCACTACTTCCTTATCCCGTACTTAATCATACAAGGCCATGATAAGCGTGTATGTATATAAGTTTGTACAATAAAATATTCATAAAAGAAATTGTAAAATGGCAGATTAATTTTTATCTCGATATTGTTATTAATGTAATATAATGTAGGTTCAAGTGTACTGAAATATATTATCTTCTTATTTATGAGTTAGAAAAAAAACTATGAATAATTTTAGTTATTATATAGAAAAATAGATATCATCAAAATTTATGATGAAATTATTTTTAAAAAAATTTAAATATATAATATAAACAATACTAGTGTAAGTAAAATATATTATCTTATTGTGATCTTACTAGACAACATATGAAATTAAATAATCATATTATATGTAATAAATAATGTTTACGTATGGGTTTTTTTTTTTTTTTTTTTTTTTTTTTTTTTTGTCTTTTGGATAAATACGAGAAGCAAAAAGAGGTTATTTTTAAATAAAGAATATATTTAAATCATATATGTGGTTGCGATTCAAGCTTGACTGCCAAAAATTATTTATCATTTTTACTCATTTCACCAAATATTTTATTCATCTTGTTTCTATCACCACTTTCTTGCAAAATCCATAGTTTCATAAAAAAATTATCTGACTTCCACTTATTTTAGGGAAAATGTCTTTTGTTTTATAGAAATCAACCAAAATTTACTTATCATGAATTATATTATCTTTTTTTTAAAATAATTTATCCATTTTGAAAAGTGTCCATTATGTTTGGGAAAAATTTTTTTTGTGTAAATTTATTTTTATATAAAATAACTTCAACTAAATCTAATATTATAGTAATAAATTTTTAATTTTAATTTTTAAAACATATTTAAAAATATAAAAATAAAATATTTTAATGTTAAATAATAGAAAAAAATTATTCTGTTCACTGTCAATGGAGTTTTTAGAGTCAAGAGGTTGACAAATGTCTTAAGAGTACAGCAAAATATTAAAAAAATAATATTTAAAAAATAAACATGACAATTTTTTTAAAAATTATTTGTGAAATAAAAGTACATTGTGAGTGTACAAAATAATAATCATTATTTAATATTACAATTTTATTTTGATATTAAACTTTAACAATAATAATTTTAAATTTTAAATAATTTTATTAATATATTATTACAAATATTTATATTAATATTTAATAATAAATATATATTACAATTTATAAATATTTAATAATATTTATTTATAGTATAAAATATGATTATTTTAATTAAATAAATATGAGTATTTGTTTAAATTATTATCTCTTTCAACCTTAATGTATCATTGTCTACTCTCATATATGTATACGTAATTTAAATTAAATTTTCATTAGTCCTCATTTATTATTAAATTTATATATGATATTAATTATTATAAAAAATTTATCTTATTACAAAAAAAATTTGATTACTATAATATTTTATAATAAATATATTTATATTGTGCTTGTTTCACTAAAAATAATTTTAAAAAAATATTTTATGCTAAAGAATATTAAAAAAAATAACATTTCCCAAAAATCATTCCATTTTTCAGGAACTCTTTGAAATCTATAACATATATAAATTAGTAAAATACATTGATGGTACTGCAGACATTTAGCCCTCAAATTGCGTGTGTGTGCGCGCGCTTTCATAGTTTGCGTCTGGGGTAATTGGAGCCTGCAACTAGAGACACTATAGCAAATTATGATATAAATATGGTGATTGAAGAACAATTTTCAGAAGAAACAAATCAGGAGAACCTTCATGCTGCACTTCTTGAATCCTTCACAACCCATAAAAGGAACGCAGAAGATGAACCAGAAGATATTCCAGGCGATAAAAATGCTAGATAAAACTCATCTAACTTTGAAGCACCAAACCCTTCTGACGTGAGCCTTATCCGTCAGCAAATGGGGGGTATCAAGACCCTAGCAGACCACTTCACCGTAAACAACTTGCAGCTTACTGTCAATGAAAAACATGGAATAACATCGTCTAGCAGCAACAAAATTAGGAAAAGAAAGGTAAGTTTAAATCTGGATATGGAGACAGTCCAAGCTGTAGGACAGTGGCGTTGTTTGGGAAAGGAACTAAAGCTAGCCAATCCAACCTCGACTGATGATGAAGACGACTCTGCTGAAAGCGTAATGGAGAATTAATAGCTGAAATAATAATTTTATTATACACAAATATTTCACAATACAAATACAATTTTTTTTCTCTCTAGCTGCTAGTTTTCTATTTTCACACACTCCTTTTTTCTTCTTCTTTTACTCACGCCATTTAATTACATTCATTAATATACGAAATATACATAGTTTAACGCCTTAATGATTACTTATCCTTTTAAGTATATCATGAAACTTCCGGTAAGCATGTATTGATACTGCTTATCCTTTTGCTTAGCTAATCGTAAGGTCATTATAAGACTGCCACTTTGCAATCAATTTCAAGTCACGTTTTGTAAAGTTGCAGGCTAATTTGTATAGCAACTCTTGGCTTCAATTTTCTGTTAACTTTGGAAGTCGGTTTCACTCCAACATTCTCCTCAAATCGAGCTTTCATTTTAAGTTTTTCTTTGAATTTATGGAATACGTCCACTTTCAGCAAAATGTTTGCCAATTTATTTCTGTTTTGCAGTAAGTTAACTTTATATTTTTATTTTTCACTTACTCTCGAATAAAAAAATACTTTGTATCGATATGTTTGCTTCGACTATGAGATATTAGATTCTTTACAAGAGATATTGTGAACTTGTTGTCAACATAAATTGTGATTGGACATTCTTGTATAATAGATAATTCACTCAAAATATCCTTCAACAAAATTGCTTGACATGTGCATATTGTAACAACCATGTATTCTGTTTCACATGTTGAGAGGGTAGAGATGCTCATGGGCCGGGCCGGGTTTGGACCGCGCTTAACTAAAAATTTAGGCCCATTTATTGGGCTCAGGCCGGGCCCAAAAAATGAGCTTAAAATTTTGCCCAAGCCTAACCCGGATAAAAATGCTACAACCCAGGCCCAGCTCGGCTCGGCCGTATTAATTTTTTATATTATTTTTATATAATTTTTAAATATATAATACTTCAAAAATATTAAAAATATCAAAATAAATATTTCCCAATAAATTAAAAATAAATTTTAAAAAATATGTAGACTTAAATAACACTAAGATAGATGCAATTTAACAAGCAAATGTTTCTAAAATAATTAAAAAAATTAACAAATGTCTTTAAAATAATAACAAAATTAACAACAAAATAAGTCTTATACAATATCCAAACAAAAACAACAAAAGAAGAGCAATATAATAGTAAAATGGTAGTAAAATAGGGAGAAACAACAAGAAAATAACATTAAAAAATATAGATTTTTTTTGTCTTTCAATGAATTCAGGCTGGGCCGGGCCTGGACCAAAAATGTCTTATTCGAGGCCCGGCTCATTTTTTAAACTAGCCTTATTTTTTTGTCCAAGCCCATTTTTTAGGCCTATATTTTTGCCCAAACCCTTCCACATTTCGGGCGGCCCGACCCATGAGTAGGTCTATGAGAGGGCTATTGTTTGTTGTTTTTTCGATGACCATGAAAATGTCATAAAGCCAATATGAAATAAATATTCAGATGTTCTTTTGCAATCATCCAGGTCACCACCATATAATCATTATCTGAATAACCAACCAATTTTGACATTGTGAGTGTGTATAAAATAAATCATGATCCATTGTGCCTTTAACATATCTCAAAATTCTCTTTGTTGCAATCAAGTGATCTTATTTTGGCTTTTCCATGTATCTACTAACTATTCCCATTGTGTACATGATGTTTGGAAGCGTGATAGTCAAGTACCTTAAACTTCCAACGATTCTTTTAAACAACGTTGGATTTTCCAGCTCTCTAGATGAATCAACACTTAATTGCATGCTTGATTATGCTGGTGTAGCTATCGACCTGCAATCTTTCATTCTGAATTTTCTTAAAACTTATTCTGCATACTTCTTTTGAGACATAAATATTTCATCTTTTATTTGTCTCGCTTTGACTCCAAGAAAGTATGACATTTCACCAATATCTATCATTACAAATTCTTTAGTCATAGCTTTCTTAAAGTCATTGAATATACCAGGATTGTTTCCCGTAAAAATCATATCATCCACATATAAGCACACAATCATGATGTCACCAACTCCATTTTTCTTTGTATATATGGCATGCTTGTATGGGCTTTTCATGAACCCGTTCTTTTAAAAGTATTCATCTATTCTTATGTTCCATGCTCCCAGGGCTTGCTTTAGTCCATATAAAGCTTTCTTCAAGTGATAGACTTTGTCTTCCTGTCATTGTTTGCTATATCCAGGTGTTTGTTTGTTGTAGACTTCTTCTTCTAGGTAGCCATTAAGGAATTATGGCTTCATGTCCATCTGATAAATCTTCCATTTATTTTTGTTACAATTGCCGTGAGAAGCCTTATAGTGTCGATTCTAGCAACCAGAACAAATATTTCATCATAGTCCACTCCATGTTTTTGCTTGTAGCCTTTTGCAACTAGTCTTACTTTGTATTTCTCCACTTTTCCTTCTTTGTTGGTTTTCGTCATGTACACCCATTTGACTCTAATTGAACTATGTCCTTCTAGTAGACTTGTTGACTCCCACGAGTCATTTCTTCTTATTGTTGCAATTTTTTTATCCATTGCCTTCTACCATTTGACATATTCAATTGCATTTTCATATATTATTGGATCACTTTTTGTCATTAAACAGAATAAAGAATAAACGAGTGTTGTTTCTATCCATTTTTTGTTCATTTAATTCATCATGCAATTTATTTCTAGTTTCAATGAGCTAGCAAAGAGGCCAATTGAAAATATGCAATTGAGGCTCAAATGATTTACAATTAAGCTCTAGCTTTTTATCTATCAATTATAAACTCATTTAGTCATGAAGTCATTCCACTATAGTATTGTGACTGAGCTCTCCCCGACAATATACCATTATGAAAGCAATTTGATCAATGCTCGTCCAATGACCTTGTCATAAGTGTGTTACCCTTATAGGATATTCTTAATCTCTTTGGGATAATATTCGTTCTCCCAATATAATCATATTTTATCTTATGATAATCATTACAATTTCATTCTTAAAAAGTCAATTACTATCAAATAGTAATCAACTCATTCATCACAAAGACAAACGAACCATGACTACGTTTAGTTTTCATCAACCATGTAATGCCTATGAGAGGATATCATTTACCTATGTCTCGAGCTATGAATTTCATTATTGTAAATGATGCTACATACTACAGAAGTCTTACACCCAACGCACCAATTTTTTGTTCCTTATCTATTTGAACTTAGGATTTTACTTACTCAAAGTGCATGAGTCACACATACATAATTTGTCATCCACTCAGGATTTAGGTACGTCATACTATGAACGTCATAAGTGAATAAACCCATAAACAAATTCAAGATCTATTCTTCTTTAGTCTAGTCCAATGTACTATCAATCCAGTCGGTCACATTTATGTCTCTGTCTTCTAGGAGTTATCCACTCTGGTGACCAAGACAAAGCATCTCCCAATTGGGCTTTGATAGATGAAATATTAGTCTTTCAATCAGTTTGCTCATTTACAATTAGATTAAGAACATCTTTGGGTTCGTCTACTAATATAAGTTGTCTTTAAGTATTGTAATAGCCCAATTTTAGGCCTAGTCAGAACAGTGGTTTCGGAACCACTAACCCCAGGTCAGAGAAATTATTTTTAATATTATTTTATGTGTTATAACATATTTATATGGGTGCATGAAAATTTTGGAGAAATAATTTTAGCGATTGCATGCTTAATTGCGAAAAAAGACTAAATTGCATAAAGGACAAAAGTTTTATCTCATTAGCTAAAGGTGTCAAATAGCAAGAGAACCATAATTAAGGGTCTTTAAAGAGAAAATAGGCCTTTACTAATTGCATGGCCAGCCATAGGGACAAAGAAAATCAAAAAGTCAAAATTAGGTGAAATTTGGTGACTAATTTGACTAGAATAAAATAAAATAAGGAAAAGCTATCATCTTTTTTTTATTACTTCTCTTCTCCACCAATTCTCTTCAAGAAAGAGGGCCATGGAAGCTTGAAATTTTCAGCAACTTTAGACTCTTGCAAGTAAGTGATTTTAATGGCCTTTCTTGATAATTTTTGTACTTTTGGGACCCTTGTAGCATAATCTAGTTAATGAGGGGACTATTTTGTAAAATGGTTGAAAGTCTAGGGTTTTTCCATGAGAGTATTCATGTTTTCTTTCTGAATTTTTATGGAAGAAAATAAATCTTGGTTGCTAAATAAAAAAACTTTTGTGAAGTAGTTTTCATGAAAACCCTAATTAGGGACCATTTTGCATAAGTTATAAATTATGTGAATGTATGAAATAATTAAAATTGTGAGATGCTATAGGCTTAAAGTAGTTTTGGCTAAGCTTGGTTAATGAGGAAATTCAATAAAAATCGATTTACAAGCCTAGGGGTAAAATCGTAATTTTGTGAAAGTCTAGAGGCAAAATGGTCATTTTGCAAAAATATGAATTATGAAATGCATTGATTAATATGATGATTAAATTACTGAATTTTTTATCATTTTAGATCAAGAAATACAAAAAGACCGGGGGAAGGCCAAGCAAATAGATTAAATCCAACTAATCGCCCACTTTTTGTATACCAAGGTAAGTTGTACGTAAGTAAGGCAACTTTATCACAATTATGTGTTGAATGATCGATTTTGCATAATATGGTTGAATATGATTATGAATAATGCATGATGAAATTAATATGGTAAATTCCTAGTTGAACCTAGGAATAGATTGGATATCCATGCCATGACATTTGGGTGATATGTGTGCTAGTGTAAGACCATGTTTGGGATATGGCATCGGCCACGATATGAGAGCCAATGTAAGACCATGATTGGAACATGACATCGGCAATGTAATGAGAGCTAGTGTAAGACCATGTCTGGAACATGGCATCGGCCACATTATGAGAGCCAGTGTAAGACCATGTCTAGGACATGGCATCAGCCTCGACATGTGAGCCAGTGTAAGACCATGTTTGGAACATGGCATTGGCAATTCACCTTCTTGTGTATAGGTTGTCTGATATCCTTTAGTATTCCAAATGGTTTCACAGGTTATTTTAAAGCTTATGACAATGATATGGAATGATATAATCATGTTGTGAGTGGTACCGGTTCTTATTTGAAACTCATGAGATATGAGCCTAGTTATGATGTCTTAATGGTAAGAATAACATGAGTAAGTTCTATCTATGAAAAATATTTTAGAAATCTTTGGCTTATATTTGTGATGTATAAGTATGTGGTGATATCTACCTTTGTGCACTCAAGAATGTTGTGTTGATATATTATATGCTATGTGTTTTAAATATGTGTGGTTGACGTTGTAATTTATTTACATGCAACTTACTAAGCTTTATACTTACTCCCTATCCTTTTCATTTTCTTATAGTGTCGCCAAGTTAGTGTCGGGGATTAAGGGACGTCGGAGGTATCGATCCTACTATCACCTTAAGCTTTGGTATAGCTAGTTTAATATTTTGATTTTGGCATGTATAGGGACTTGAATCGTTTGTTTAGTGTCTTGTTAGTTTAGCCACAAGTGTTGGCTCATATGATGGATGTGATATTCATTTTGTACAGGCCATCAATGTTGGCTAATATTGATTATTATTAAATGCATTTGATGCAAAATTTCTTATGGTTGTGGTTGTTTTGGTTATATGTGTTACGCGGATTGGTTTTGGTTGATGTTCTGTAGGTTGGTGCAAGTAATGGTGGCAAAAAGGCTTGGTAAATAGCCTTATTTTTTTTCTACACAAGCAGACACACGGGCGTGTGTCTAGATTGTGTTTGACACACGGCTTGCCCCATGGGTGTGTGGTAAGGCCGTGTGTCCCTTGCACCTAAAGTTGGCAAAACAAAATGCCTAGTAGTAACCACACGGGCGGAGACACGACTGTGTATCCCAATTGTGTGAAGGACACAACCTAGTACATGGGCGTGTACCATGGCCGTGTGCCCTTAAGGGGTTGCTGACGTCAGAAATAGAATTTCAAGGTTTTTGCACACGGGCTGAGACACGGCTGTGTCATGGCCGTGTGGGAGACACGGCTCATGGATACGAGCGTGTGCGAAACCGTGTGAAAACCCCTGTAGGTTCGAATCAAAAAATAAATTCGCATGGGCTAGGGAAACAGGCATGTCCCAAAAAGTTTAGGCTGTGTGAGCCACACGAGCCTTCAATATAACCATGTTAAGAAGACACACGGGCGTGTTACCCTTCCACACGGGCATGTGTCCCTGTTTACTTGAAATTTTATAAAGTTTTCTAGAGTGCACAGGTTTGTCCCAAATCAACTCCAAAGTGTGTTCGGGGACTCGTAGGCCCATAGTAAGGACATTAGGGTATTGTTAAAAGTTTTAAATTGGAGCAAAATTCATGACTAGTAAATGTACATTTGTATGTGTTTAAGTCCGGTAACATCTTGTATCCTGTTCTGGTATCGAACTCGAGTAAGGGGTGTTACATTTAGTGGTATCAGAGCTATGGTTTAATTGATTCTCGGACTAACCTAGCATGAGTACGAGTCTAGCTATACATACCATAAATATATTGTGATAGTGTGATGACTCTTGAAAAATTTAAATTGTGTTTTCATATAGTAAATAGATCTTGACGGAGCAATGGCGAACGATGTAGAGAGTAACGCGCCGGCTCTCGCTGAAGGGACCACGCCAGTAGAGAGTGGGCCTGTGATAATGATTTAGGGTGGATGGGCTAGAGAAGCATACCTCCATATGATGGATGTCTGGTATTCAGAGTTTGTTCGTGCAAATCCAGACACTCCACCTCCCCCACCCCCTCCAATCCCTCAACCTAACCCTATAACGCCCCAAGAGGTAGAGATATTAAGAAGGGAGAAACCTCCGGTTGATAGAATTAGGAAGCAAGGGGCAGAGGAGTTTAGAGCGAACATAGATGATGACCCCGAGAGGACAAAGTACTGGCTAGAAAATACCATTAGGGTATTCAATGAGTTGTCTTCACACCTGATGAGTGCATGAAGTGTATTCTGTCACTCTTGTGAGACTCGGCCTACTAGTGGTGGAACACCCTTATGTCAGTTGTACCAAGGGAAAGCCATAGGAGTTCTTCCAAGAGGAATTCTGAAAGAAGTATATTAGTCAGAGGTTTATAGATCAGAAGAAGAAGAAATTTCTAGAATTGAAGCAAGGCCGAATGATAGTTACAGAATATGAGCGTGAGTTCGTAAGGCTCAACAAATACGCTAGGGAGTGCGTATCTACCGAAGCCATCATGTGCAAGAGATTTGAGGATGGATTGAACGAAGACATCCAATTATTGGTTGGCACCTTAGAGTTAAGGGAGTTTGTGCTGTTAGTTGAAAGAGCTTACAAGGTAGAAGAATTGACCAAAGAAAAGAGAAAAGCTAATATTGAGTCTCGTGACTCAAGGAAAAGACAGATGAGGAAATCACACCAGTCCTCATATAAGAGATCGAGAAAGTTCACTACCCGATCAAATACTTCAGTGGGATTCTCGAGCAGAAATAAGAATAAGCAGTACATGACGTCTAAAGTTCAAACCACTTCTATCGCGAATGTTGGTAGTGCTCGACCAAATAGACCAGAATGTTCATAATACGGTAGACGCCATTTTGGTGAGTATCGAGGGAATGAAATGGGCTATTTCAAATGCGGGTCATTAGACCATTTCATCCGAAACTGTCCTAAAATAGGTGAGAAGAGGGACTAGCAGCAAAGGTGTGCCTAGAGATTCTGTCGTGAGGTCCGAGGGCCTAGCTCCTGCAAGGACTTATGCCATTCGTACTTGCGAAGAGGCATCGTCACCGGATGTGATTACGAGTACTTTCTCTCTTCATGATATTTTTGTTGTTGCTTTGATAAATCCGGTGTCTACCCATTCGTATGCTTGTGTGAAACTGGTGTCTAGCATGAATATGCCTATCGAGTCTACAGAATTTGTGGTAAAGGTGTCAAACCCATTAGAGAAGCATGTATTAGTTGACCAAGTATGTAGAAATTGTTCCTTAACAATTAGAGGTCATTGTTTTCCGGCTAACCTTATGTTATTGTCGTATGATGAATTTGACATTATCCTTGGTAAAGATTGGTTGTCTACCCATGATGTCATAGTAAATTGTGGGAAGAAATTTATTGAACTAAAATGTGAAATTGGGATATTCTTCGGGTTGAATCAGGTGAACTGGATAGCTTACCTATAGTGATTTCTTCTATGAATACTAGAAAATATATGAGAATAGGGTATGAGTTTTATCTCGCATTTGTGTTGAACACCCAAGTGTCAGAGGTAAAGATTGAGTCAGTGGCAGTGGTATGTGAGTTTTCGGATGTGTTTCTAGAAGAGTTGCTCGGACTACCTCCAACTAGGGAAGTTAAATTTGGTATCGAGTTAGTCCCTGGTACTACGCCTATATCGATTACCCCATATAAGATGGCACCGTTGGAGTTAAAAGAGTTGAAGGCTCAGCTACAAGAGTTAACGGATAAGGGTTTTACGAGACTGAGCTATTCTCCGTGGGGTGCTCTGGTACTTTTTGTGAAAAAGAAAGACGAGTCGATGAGGTTATGTATAGACTACAAACAACTCAACAAGGTGACGGTGAAGAACAAGTGCCCCTTGCCAAGGATCAACGATTTGTTTGATCAATTAAAGGGAGCCAAGGTGTTTTCTAAGATAGACTTGAGATCTGATTATTACCAGCTAAGGGTTAAGGAGCAAGATGTGCCGAAAACCATGTTTCGGACGAGATATAGGCATTATGAGTTCTTTGTCATACCCTTTGGCTTAACAAATGTGCCCGCCGTGTTTATGGACTTAATAAACCGTATTTTTCGACCATACTTGGATAAATTTGTTGTGGTTTTTATTGATGATATATTAATTTATTCTCGTGATGGGAGTGCTCATGCGGAGCATTTGAGAAATGTTTTGCAGATTTTAAGAGATAAACAGTTGAATGCCAAGTTTAGTAAAAGTGAGTTTTGGCTCCGAGAGGTCAGATTCTTAGGACACATCATGTCGAGTGATAGGATTAGAGTTGACCCGAGTAAGATCTCGGCTATTGTTGAGTGGAAATCACCGTCGAATGTGCCAAAGATTAGAAGCTTTCTAGGCTTAGCGGGTTACTATAGAAGATTTGTTAAAGGATTCTCCATGATTGCTACTCCGATGACGAGGTTGCTACAGAAGGATGTCAAGTTCGAGTGGACGGAAAAATGCCAGTAGAGTTTTGAGAAACTTAAGGCATTGTTGACTGAAGCCCCAATTTTAGTGCAACCAGAACTGGGAATAGAATTCGTAGTATATAGCGATGCATCCTTGAATGGATTAGGATGCGTGCTCATGCAAGAAGGCAAAGTGATAGCATATGCCTCGAGACAATTGAAGCCGCATGAAAAAAATTATCCGACTCACGACTTAGAGTTAGCAGCCATAGTGTTCGCACTGAAAATTTGGAGACACCACTTGTATGGCGAGAAATGCCAGGTATTCACTGACAATAAAAGCCTAAAATATTTGATGACTCAAAAGGATTTGAATCTACGGCAACGAAGGTGGCTGGAGTTGATTAACGATTATGAGTTAGTAATTGACTATCACCCGGGAAAGGCGAACGTGGTCGCTGATGCATTAAGTAGGAAGTCATTGTTTACCTTGAGAGCTATGAATACTCAATTGTTTGTAATCGAGGATGGTTCAATTCTAGCAGAGTTGAGAGCTAGACCTATGTTTCTTCAAAAGATTTGTGAAGCTCAAAAGAGTAATAAATATTTGTAAGCTAAGATGACTCAGTGTGAGACAGTTGACAAATCAAATTTTTGGATTAGTACCGACGGTTGTTTGATGTTTCGAGATAAGTTCTATGTACCTAGAGATGATGAGCTTATTGGGAAAATTCTTCATGAGGCATATAGTAGTTGTATGTCAATCTATCCAGGTAGTACTAAGATGTATAATGACTTGAAGAGATTGTATTGGTGGCCGGGCATGAAAAGAGACATCTCAAAGTTTGTGTCAAAATGTTTAATTTGTCAGTAAGTGAAAGCTAAGCACCAAGTACCTTCGGGTTTACTTCAGCCTGTAACAGTTCCCAAGTGGAAATGAGATCAAATTACCATGAATTTTGTGACGGGATTACCGTTGTCACCCAAAAAAAAGATGTTGTTTGGGTCCTAGTTGATCGACTAATAAAATCAGCTCACTTTATTCTGGTACGTACTGACTACTCACTCGATAAGCAAGACGAGTTATATATTTCTGAGATTGTGAGACTTCATGGAGTACCTTTGTCGATTATTTCAGATAGAGATCTGAGGTTTACCTTGAGGTTTTGGAGAAAGTTACAAGAAGCTTTGGGGACAAAGTTGAATTTTAGCACAACTTTCCATTCGCAAACTGACGGTCAGTAGGAAAGAGTAATTCAAATTCTTGAAGATATGTTGCGGTGTTGCGTCATTGAATTCCAAGGTAGTTGGGAAAAGTATTTACTGCTGGTAGAGTTTGCCTACAATACTAGCTATCAGTCGAGCTTGAGAATGACGCCTTATGAGGCTTTGTATGGGCGTAAGTGTCGAACACCCTTATTTTGGACTAAACTCAGAGAAGATCAGATTCACAGGGTCGATTTAGTCAAAGAGACCGAAGAGAAAGTTAAGGTAATTCGTGATTGTTTGAAGGCCGCTTCAGATAGACAGAAATCCTACGCGAATTTGAAATGAAAGTAAATTGAGTTTCAAGTCATTGATAAGGTGTTTTTAAAAGTATCCCCGTGGAAGAAAGTCCTCAGATTTGGTAAGAAAGGAAAATTAAGTCCATGTTTTATTGAACCTTATGAGGTGATAAGAGAATTGGACCGGTAGCTTATCGACTAGCCTTGCCATCCGAGTTAGAGAAGATCCACAATGTTTTCCATGTGTCGATTTTATGCTATTACTGTTCTAACCCTTCATACGTTCTTTCACCAACAGAGGTTGAGAATCTATCAGAAATGACTTATGGCGAAGAGTCGATTAAGATTTTAGCTCGTGAGGTTAAACAATTGAGGAATAAGAGTATAGCACTTGTAAAGGTATTATGGTATAGACATGGGATAGAAGAGGCCACATGGGAGCCCAAGGAGACCATGAGGAACCAATACCCAAACCTTTTTAACGGTAAAATTTTCGAGGACGAAAATCCCTAAGGGGGAAGAATTGTAATAGCCTGATTTTAGGCCTAGTCGAAATAGTGGTTTCAAAACCACTAACCCGAAGTCAGAGAAATTATTTTTAATATTATTTTATGTGTTATAGCATATTTATATGAGTTCATGAAAATTTTGGTGAAATAATTTTAGCGATTGCATGCTTAATTGCGAAAAAGGACTAAATCGTATAAGGGACAAAAGTTTTATCTCATTAGCTAAAGGTGTCAAATAGTTAGAGAACCAAAATTAAGGGCCTTTAAAGAGAAAATAGGCCTTTATTAATGGCATGGCCAGCCATAGGGACAAAGAAAATAAAAGAAGTCAAAATTAGGTGATTTTTTTTTGTACTTTTAGGACCCTTGTAGCATAATCTAGCTAACTAGGGACCATTTTGCATAAGTTATAAGTTATGTGGTAAATGTGTGAAATAATTGAAATTTTTAGATTCTATAGGCTTAAAGTTATTTTGGCTAAGCTTGGTTAATGAGGAAATTCAATAAAAATCGATTTACAAGCCTAGGGGTAAAATCGTAATTTTTGTGAAAGTCTAGGGGCAAAATGGTCATTTTGTGAAAATATGAATTATGAAATGAATTGATTAATATGATGATTAAATTAGTGAATTTTTATCATTTTAGATCAAGAAATACAAAATTCAGGCCTAGACTAAGGGAAGGCCAAGCAAGTAGATTAAATCTAACTAGTCGCCTACTTTCTGTATACTGAGGTAAGTTGTACATAAGTAAGGAAACTTTATCGCTATTATGTGTTGAATGATCAATTTTGCATAATATGGTTGAATATGATTATGAATTATGCATGATGAAATTAATGTGGTAAATTCCCAGTTGAACCTAGGAATAGATTGGATATCCATGCCATGACATTTAGGTGATATGTGTGCTAGTGTAAGACCATGTCTGGGACATCGCATCAGCCATGATATAAGAGCCAGTGGAAGACCATGTTTGGAACATAGCATCGGCAATGTAATGAGAACCAGTGTAAGACCATGTCTAGGACATGGCATCAGCTACATTATGAGATCCAGTGTAAGGCCATGTCTGGGACATGGCATCTGCCTCGACATGTGAGCCAGTGTAAGACCATGTTTGGAACATGGCATCAGCAATTCACCCTATTGTGTATAGCTTGTTAGATATCATTTAGTATTCCAAATGGTTTCATAGGTTATTTTAAAGCTTATGACAATAATATGGAATGATATAATCATGTTGTGAGTGGTACAGGTTCTTATTCGAAACTCATGAGATATGAGTTTAGTTATGATGTCTTAATGGTAAGAATAACATGAGTAAGTACTATCCATGAAAATGATTTTGGAAATTTTTGGCTTATATTTGTGATGTATAAGTATGTGATGATATCTATCTTTGTGCACTCAAGAATGTTGTGTTGATTTATTATATGATATGTGTTTAAAATATACGGTTGACGATGTAATTTATTTACATGCAACTTACTAAGTTTTATGCTTACTCCCTCTCCTTTCCATTTTCTTATAGTGTCGCCAAGCTAGTATCCGGGATCAAGGGACATTAGAGGTATTGATCACGCTATCACCTGAAGCTTTGGTATAGCTAGTTTAATATTTTGATTTTGGCATGTATAAGGACTTGAATCTTTTGTTTAGTGTCTTGTTAGTTTAGCCACAAGTGTTGGCTCATATGATGGATATGATATTCATTTTGTATAGGCCATTAATGTTGGCTAATATTGATTATTACTATTAAATGCATTTGATGCAAATTTCTCATGGTTGTGGTTGTTTTGGTTTTATGTGTTACACTCGGATTGGTTTTGGTTGATGTTCTGTAGGTTGGTACAAGTAATGGTGGCAAAAAGGTTTGGTAAATAGCCTTGTTTTTGTTCACACGAGCAGACATACAGGCGTGTGTCTAGACCGTGTGTGACACACAGCTTGCCCCATGGGCGTGTAGTAAGGCCGTGTATCCCAACCGTGTGGAGGACACGGCCTAGGGCATGTACCATGGCTGTGTGCCCTTAAGGGGTTGCTGATGTCAAAAACAGAATGTCAAGGTTTTTACACACGGGCTGAGACACGGTCGCATCATGGCCGTGTAGGAGACACGGGTCATGGACACGAGTGTGTGCCAAGCAGTGTAAAAACCCCTGTAGGTTCGAATAGAAAAATAAATTTGTAAGGGCTAAGGACACGGGTGTGTCCCGAAAAGTTCAGGCCGTGTGAGCGACACGGACCTTCAACATGGCCATGTTAAGAAGACACACGGGCGTGTTACCCTTCCACATGGGTGTGTGTCCCTGTTTACTTGAAATTTTACAAAGTTTTCTAGAGTGCACAGATTTGTCCCAAATCAACTCCAAAGTGTGTTCGGAGCCTCGTAGGCCAATAGTAGGGACATTAGGGTATTGTTAGAAGTTTTAAATTGGAGAGAAATTCATGACTAGTAAATGTACATTTGTATGTGTTTAAGTTCGGTAACACCTCATATTATGTTCCGGCGTCGAACTCGGATAAGGGGTGTTCCAAGTATTACGATCTTGTAACGACTCGAAAGTTAATGGTGCCGAAAACAGTGATTTTAGATTTTTGTTTCCCGATAATAAAGTCAGTAAATATTAGTTATTAATATTTATAAGGGTATTACATTATTAAACAAAAACTTAGTCTAATAATTTTCGTTATTTGGAAAGTAGACGAAGTACAAGTGTATCGGTTCTAAAGTTAGTGGTTTCGAAAAGTAAGGTTTCGAGACCCTATTTTCGTAAACCGAACCCATAAATATTTTTTATTAAGTATTTATGAATTATATTAGAAAAAGTTGAATTTCGGTTAAGTAATTTCGTTTAATTAGTGCTTAAAATAGAGTGTAAGGACTAAACCGTAGAAATGTTAAAAGCGTAAATTACTTAAGGAATTATAATTAGATTTTAAGGTAAGACATTTATATTATAAATATACCATTAGTACATTGATGGCCGGATATTATTAATCATTATTTTTATTAATTTATGAAATGAATTTTTATAATAAAAAATTAAAGAAAGATAAAACTTGGTGGATGGTAAGAGAAAAGATTATTTTCTCTTTTCATCTTCAACTTTCGAAAGCAATAAGAAGGGGGAAAGCACAAACGATTTTAGAGCTTAATTTCAAGACTTAATTTAGTTAATTCAATTTAGTCTCTTTTTTTTGTAATTTTTATGTTTTTTTGGAATCCCATTACTACAAGCTAGCTAACTCATGTTGTAATTTTTGTTATTTTTAAAATTTGAGTATGTTACCTTAGTTGAATGTTTGAAGTTTAAGGATTTATTTTGATAGATCTTAATGTTAGATGTGAAATAGGGCTATTTTGTAAAGTCAATTGATAATTTTGTACAATAATGACTAAATTGTGCAAAATTCAAAATTTGGGGTGTAATTGAGAAATAGGAAGTCCTATAGGGAGTCTAGAAAATTCGACGTTAGGTTTTGGGATTAAGTGTGGCTTTATATAGTCCCGATTTTGGGGACTAAATTGAATAATATGCAAAATTTGTATAATTTAACAATTGAATTCGAATTGGGATATGTAGTGTTAATTTATTGTATTTGTTTTAATATGTAGCTAATGTCGACCCGAAATCTCTAAGAAAGAAAGGAAAAGACAAGATCATCGACGAATAGCTATATTACTTGGGAAGATCATAAGGTAAGCTTTAAATGATAAAAAATGCTGAATTGATCTGATTCAAATTTATTATTTGCGATGAGGATTAAAGCAAATAATTTTGGAAATATCGTATAATAATATAAATATAAAATTGAATCTGTTTTGAGATGTGATATATATATAAATATAATTGCATATATGTATATAAGTATAATGGATGAAATAATGATATGGATTTGGGACATTGATTATAAATGAAATTGAATAGAGGATACTGGAGTTAAGCCCGGAAATGTGTATATAATATTGATGTGATAAAATTATTTTGATTGTTATAAGGAGAAATGTATATGTGTTACAATTATGTTAGATAGAATTATTATAGTAAATTGAATTGTAATATTAAATGGTGCATTATGATATGTATGATATGTAGCTTTTCAATAGGGGTGAGCAAAACTTGATTCGACTCGAAAAAATCGAAAAAATTTTGAATTTCGAGTTAAACAAATCAAGTTATTCGAATTATTCTAGTCAACTCAATTTTTTTTTAATTTCGAGTTCGAATCGAGTTTGGTTTTCGAATTCGAATAACTCGAATAATTCGAATAAACTGAATATCAAACTTTAATAATTTACATTATTACCCCAAACTCCTAAACCTTTTCACTTTCATCACAAAACTTTTACTCCCTTTACTCCTCCCATTTATTCCCCCCCCCAACCAACCACCAGAAAAATTTTACTCCCTCAACCTCTAAAACTTTTTATTTTCCCCCTAAACTTTTATTTCTCACCATTTACCCCCAAATAAAAAAATTAAAATCATCTAAAAAAAATCCTAAACCTAAATAATAATAATTTTATTTATATCTACTACTTATATTATTAAATTAAATTTCAGATTTTGTACTATTTATATTATTGAATTATTTTATCATATTGAATCTTTATAAGTTTTTGCTAAAATTGAATTATTGATGATGCCATAAAATATTCGTGTTAAAATTTTATACTGGTGTCAATTTCACATTTTATCTTTAAGATAATTTTTATTAAAAAATCACGTTTTTTACATTTAATATACCTTTTGATGAGGATTTCACAAATAAGGAATGATCTATCTGGCATTGATTGTATTCGTTTTTTACTACTATTTTGGAAAATTTGTCAATCCAGGCACAAGGTAATTGTTTTAGCCTATACAATGATTTCTTCATCTTGTACACTTGATGGTTGTTTGAAGAGTTTTCTAAACCTAGAGGTTTCATGTAAACATCTTCTTCAAGATCTTCGTTCAAAAAGACAAATTTTATGTCTAGTTGGTACAAGGGCCTGTCTTTGTTTATTGCTAGTGACAACAATACTCGAACTGTGTTTAACTTGGCAACAGGTGCAAAGGTTTCCTGGTAATCGATTCCATATGACTAAGTCAAGCCCTTTGCCACTTGTCTGGTTTTAAACCTCTCGATATTTCCATCTGCTTTATGCTTAACTGCAAATATCTACTTGCAACCCACAAGCTTCTTCCCTTGAGGTAACTCTATAAGAGTCCAAGTTCCATTACTATCTAGAACCCTGATTTCTTCCTCGGCAGCCTTCTTCCATGCTGGATTTTTCAAGGCTTCTTGAATTGAATTTGGTATCTTTATATTATCAATTGCTAAAATATATGCTTTACATGATGGCAATAATTTCCCATATACCACATATTTCTCAATAGGATGGTTTGTACAGGTTCGGACACCCTTTCTTTGAGTAATAGGTAAATCAGAATCATCAACAAAAGGAACAAGAGGCTCACGAGTTGAAGAATCCATACCAGTATGAAATTCTGAAGCAAGAGACTCCGGTTCAAGTTCTTGACAATCTCTGATTTGAATGTCGTTCTCTAAATTTTTAATAGGTCGTCTTCTTGTAGAATAAACATGAAGTTATTGATGATTTGCACCAAGTTTAGATTTAGAGGCCTCATGGAACTAAGACTCGGATGGTGTGTCGTTTGGATCTTATGTGGAATGAAAATTCAGATTTTGAGGACTTGAAAGAGGTAAGATATTTGAGAACTAAGAAGCAGGTAAGGATGCTAGATTGACACTTTGGGGTGAAACATACATAGATGGAATGTCTTAAAGAATGTCCCAAATCTAAAATTCCCTCAAGTTCTCCCCCTGAATTTCAGATTTGGAAAAATAGGATTGGTGTTTAAAAAATATAACATCCATGGAATTGTACATTTTTCGAGTAACATGTGAATAACACTTGTACCCTTTTTTTATTAGAAGAATATCCTAGGAAAATGTATTTTACTGATTTGGGATCAAGTTTGGTTTGATGTTGTTGGTGTATGTGAACAAATGCTGAACAACCAAAGACTCTAAGTGGACGATCAGAAGAAAAAGATTTAGCATGAGAAAAGGCTTGTAGGAAGACTTCACGAGGTCCCGTGGCAATAAGGATGGCTTCACCCCAGAAGTGTTTAGGTACATGATCAGTAAACATAAGTGATATAGCTACCTCAAGTAAGTGTCTATTTTTTCTTTCGGTTATCCCATTTTGTTGAGGGATGTCAACACAAGAACTCACATGAATAATTCCTTGTTTTATGAAATAGGAACCCAAGGCTGATGTAAAATCCTCCATGCCATTATCGGTCTTAAGAATCTGAATTTTGTTTTTAAACTAGGTGTGAATCATGGAATAAAAAGTCTTAAAGATTTCTCCAGTTTCAGATTTTTCTATCATAAGGAACACCCAAATGGTTCTAGTATGATCGTCCATGATAGGTATGAACTAGTGAGCCCCATTAATATTTTTCACTCATGAAGGTCCCTAAATGTCACTATGAATTATAGAGAAGGGATGTGAAGGCTTATATTGAATGCTAGGATAAACATGTCGTGTGTGTTTAGCAAGTTGACATATTTCACAATGAAAAAACTTTGAATTTTTATTGATGAACAAATGGGGAAGCAAATTTTCAAGGTACAGAAAATTTGGGTAACCAAGGCTAAAGTGCCATAACATGACTTGATTTTCATTTTAAATAGAAGCAGAATTAGAGAAAGAGTTAGAAACACAACTTGAATGAACTTGTCCATATAAAGGAGAGTTCCTTTTGAGCAAGTGGAGACCACCACACATTTCAACACTGCCAATCACCTTCTCTGAATCTACTGCCTGAAATTCACAAAGATTTGGATAAATTTTAGTCACACAGTTCAAGTCACGGGTGAGTTTGCTAATAAAAATCAAATTGCAATCTAATTTTGGAACATAAAGGACAGATGAGAGAAGAAAGTCCTTTTGTCAATTTGATTGGTCCAATTCCTACCACTTTTGAGAGTGATCCATCTGCTATTCGTACTATATAGGGGCTTGAATATGGATTGAACTTGTGGAATACGTTGATATCTCCGGTCATGTGATCTAAAGCTCCAAAATCAACAATCCATTGTCTTAATTTTATGGTTGTTACAATATGAGCAAAAGAAAATGTACATTGATGTACTAGCATGCTTGTATGTTGTTCAGTAGTGGGTGATATCTATTCGAGTAATTTCTGCAATACCTAGGGGTGTGCAAAATTCAGGTAAAATCAGAAAAATTGGTTAACTGATCGAAATTAATTAATCAATCGGTTAACTGAATTAATTCGGTCGGAGGTCGTTTAATAATTTTTTAGATTTTTGGTTAACGGTTAATTCAGTTCAAAATCGGTTGATTAACCGAATTTTTTCGATTTGGTTAAAAAATTAATAAATAAAACTATAATATATAAATATTAGCTCACTACCCACCCAAACCCAATCCAATATAAACACAATATAAACTCAATCCAATATATATAAACCCAAGTACCCAATCCAACCCAATCCAACCCAATCCTAAAAAACAACGAATAATTTAATAAATAAAAATAAAAATCCTAAAACTAAAACTAAAAGTCGAACTAAAAATCACAATAGAAATAAGAAATCCTTAAGACCCTAACCATCAAAATTCAAAATTCCTAATTTGAAATCTCCCAAAATCTCTCTATTGCCACTACTAGTCACCTTCGTGAATTGTCTGACGCCCACCAGTCACATCGTCCGGCGTCTACCAGGTCACCATCATCAGTGAGTTGAGGTAGGCTTTTCCTCTCATGCTTGTATTTGCTGTCAATTTTGTAGGTCTTAGTAATGTTTCATCCACATCTACTTTAGCAGCCATTGTCGGGAGATGAAGTTTGGCAAAGAATTTGCTTATTAAGTGGTGCCTAAATGTAGGGATGAGAAAGATGGAATAGATAGTAATTTGGGGTGAAAATGGGTGAAATTAGAACACGATGGAAAAATTGATTCAAACATGATTTCCAAGTCCAATTAAGTGGCATTGTGAATGATAAGAGGTGAAATTAGAACACAGTCACATAGGCTAAATATGGATATCATTAACGGGCCTGCTTAAGAAGAATAGATCTTTTGGGTTACTTTGTTATTTTGACCCAATAAAAGGATTTGCTTTACATATGCTTTTTGTTATGTTATATCGAATTGGTGTTATAGTTTCAATTTAATTATCAAATTATAAAATGTAAAATCTTTTTATAATATCCAGTTCAAACACATACCCAGATCTGTTAATATCTTAGCACATAATTTAGCCATTAATTGACTAGAACATGAAAAGGAAAGTTACCTAAGTGGAAGTGTAATGACCCAATAGTCACGGGTAATCGGAAAGTGTATGTTCGGGTCTCCATTTTCATAAAACAAATTCGAAAATAATATTTACAAAGTTAGTAGTGTGATTAATTAGGTCTTGGTTAGGTGAATTTGCATGAATTAAGAGTAGTTAGGAATAGGGACTAAATTGCATATAGTTTGGAAGTTGAATTATAGATTAAAGAAAATAAAATGGGCTAAATAAACAATTTAACCTATTTTTAACAAGTGTATGGAGTTGGTGTTTACATGTGTAAAAATAATATACATATGTATAAAATAATAAATTATACTACTTAATACTTAAGAATATATTATATTATATTATATTATATTATATTATATTATATTATATTATATTATATTATATTAATAATTAAATAAATAAACAAAACAAATAAAAGAAAAAGAATAGAAAAAGAAACAAAGTTAAAACGAAACAGAGAAGAAAAAGAATGAAAAAGAAAAAGGGAAAGAAAAGGAGAAAAGTTAGGGATTTCAAAGTTCAAAGCTTAATTGGTAAGTCAATTTAGTCCATTTTTCTTGTAATTTTTATGTTTTTAGAATCCCGGTATTAAATACTACCTGATCTATGTCAAAATTTTAGAAATTATTGAATTTTTAAATGTTGTCTATGTTGAATAATTTGAGTATTAGGGACTAAATTGATAGATTTTTAAGTTAGAAATGAAAAAGGATTGAATTGTAGAATAAATTATAACTTTTGAGCATTAGGGACTGAATTGTAAAATTTTTTAAATTTAGGGATTTAAGTGAAATTAGAGAGTTAAATTTAGTTTAAAGTGGGAATTGAATGAAATTATAGGATAAATTGTAAAGAAATAAAGTTAGTCTCGGTTTAGGGACTAAATTAGAATTTAGGTAAATGTTGGATAAAAATTGAAATATTCAATGTGAAATTGAATTGTATTGTATTGATGAATTTTAATTGTTTCAATTCCGAAGCTAATGTTGTGCTGGAAACCTCGGCTAAGAAAGGAAAAGATAAAGTCGACGAGGAGTAGCTCGAAAATTCTGGTTTGTATTTCTATAATTCGAATCTAAATATTATTTGTTGTATTTTTTATTTAATGATAATGGTAAGTGAATGAGGTGAGTAATTAGCATTTTGATATTGAATTGAATGTATGTGAATTTGTGATTAATGTGATATTTGAATATTGGATGATTGTGGCATCTGAAAAATGAATCGAAACCCAATTAACTGTATCGGGCTAAGTCGGATATAGATGGCATCCCATAGGATTGTAAGAGTTCAGGGATTACTTCGACCTCGAGTCGATGAGACACTAGGTGTCAATCTATTTTTTCGGATTAATTCAATGAGGTACTAGGTACCAATTTACTTCGGTTTAACCGATGAGACACTGGGTGTCAAATTATTACTTCGAATTATCCGATGAGGCACTAGGTACCAAACTGGTGTGTTTTGGTTGGGTCTGTGCATTCGTCCGATTCTGAGTTATGTTAATAGGAGTAATTAAAAGAAGTGATATTATGAAAGGTATTTGATAGTACCAAATGTGAAATGGAAATGAGACATATCAATTGTGCGACATATTGTGAAAAGTTATTTGAGATAGCAAATTATGAGAATTGAATGTATTATGAATAAATTGATAAATTGAATGACTAATGTTAATGTATGATTTAATGTGCATGTTATATTATTTTACTTAAAGTATTCGGATTATAGAAATACCACTGAATTTATACTCAGTGTGCACTTTGTTTTCTGTGCGCAGGTTAGGTACTTAAGGGTTGATCGTCGATTCAGCATCCATCAACGATCCCGAACTCAAAACATGGTGACGTATATTTCTTTTTGTGTCGGCATGTACCTAGGGTGTCTAAATGTTAACTATTTTATAGTTAATTGTAAATAAGATTTTAAGTTAATATTAGTTGATGATATATATTAGTATATGTTATGATAATGTTATAAAATGGTATGTTTTAGACTAGTACATAATTGTTCATGGGTTTGGTATAAGTTGATGGAATTTGGTAGATTTATAATATGGACTAAATTGATGTTTTGAAGATATGATTTGATAATAAAATTGTGGTACCTATGAGGGTACATTGGTTAGGCACCTAAGATGTCTATTTTGACATGTTTTGAACTGTTTAATTGTGTTTTGAATTGGTTGAATAAATGGTTTTTGAGTTGCTTAGTGTTCAAGTTTGCAAGAAATGGTAAACTTGTTGTTTAAGGTTCATTTTGGTCTACACGGCCAGACATATAGGCATATGTCATTTAATTCTATGAAAATTTTTTATATTTTCGAAAAAAATTCTCTGAGTACCCGATTTGTTTCTAACACATATTTTGGGCCTCGAGAGCTCATAAAAAGGGAAATTTTAATTAATTTATTATATATATGTTAGTATGATATGTAATGTTCGTATTTGATCTGAAAAGTTTGGTAATACTCCGTAACCCTGTTTTGGTAACGGATAAGGGTTAGGGGTGTTATAGGAAGTGTGTCAGTGGTTGTTGATGATGGATTATGGGGACGGAGAAGGAGGGAACTAGATTGATAGTAGAAGATGAGATGGGGTTTGGGGAGAAGAAAAAACAGCAAATGGGATGGTTTATGGAAGGCTGCTGGTTTTGAGAATTGGTATCGACAAGTTTCGAGGGTGAGATATTTTCTAAGGAGTGGGTGCCGACTAATTTGTTGACTGGAGGAGTGCTTTTGGTGTTTCATGTTTTTTGTTCTTAGTTTATTTGTTTCTGCTTTATGAATTTTGTTTTGTTTTTGAGTTGGTTTATTTTTTTTTTTGTTTATTTTAGATTAGACTTTGTGGTCTTGTCTATTTTGTGGGTTAACAACTTAGCACTGATATCGCTTTTGTTTTGGTTTTATAATTTATGATTTATGAAATCTTAAGGAGGTTTGAACAAAAAAACACCATAACATTCACTCCTCAATTTTACTATTTCAATGAAAATCATATTAAATTTATTACATAATTATTATATTTGAAATGTCTCCTTTTTCTATTTTATTTTACTATTATATTCTTTTTCTTTTTTACATATAATAGATGTTTGTTAGTCCAGTAAACAAGAAAATAACATATTTTCTTTCAATAATAATAACTAAGATTTGATCTTTTCATAAGCTTGACGAAAAGAAATTCAATGTACCAAATCATGTACGAGAATGTGTGTAGCAACCTAATTTTGGGCCTAGTCAGAACTGTGGTTTCGAAACCACAACCCTGAAGTCAGAGAAATCATTTTTAATATTATTTTGGTGTTATAGCATAATTATATGAGTACATGAAAATTTTGGTGAATTAATTTTAGCGATTAGAAGCTTAATTTTGAAAAAGGACTAAGTCGTATAAACGAAAAAAGTTGTGATTTGCTAGAAAATGGTGTCAGATGGCCATGGATTATAAAGTAGGGATATTTAATGTGCAAATAGGTCAATATTTAAGGCATAGCTGGCCATTGAGACAAAGAAAGTCAAAAAAAAAATCAAGGGTGGTTGGCATTAGGTGATGTATTTGACTAAATAAATAAAATAAAGAGAAAAATATTGTCATCTTTTTACTCTTCCTTCTTCCACTGATTTTTCCTCCAAGAAATAGCCATAGGAGCTGGAAAATTTCAGCCACTTATTCCTCTCTCAAGAAAGTGATTTAGATGGTTATTTTGGATGATTTTGGTACTTTGGGAACCCTTGTAGCATGAGCTAGCTAATGGGAGGACTATTTTGTGAAATGGTTAATAGTTTAGGGATTTGCCATGAAAGGATTTATGTTGTTTGCTGAATTTTTATGGAAGAAAATGAGTCTTGGTTGTGTAATAAACAACTTTTGTGAAAGGATTTTCATGAAAACACCTAATATGGACCATTTTGTAAAGATGACAAAATGAGTGATATGTATGAGTAATAATGAGAATTGTGGGCTGCTCCTAGTATAAAAAGAATTCGGCTAGGCTTGGGTAGTGAGAAAATTAGATAAAAATTGATTTACAAGCCTAAGGGTAAAATCGTAATTTTTGTAAAGTCTAGGGGCAAAATGGTCATTTTTCCAAAGTATAAATTATGGAATGTATTGGTTAATATAATGATTAAAGTAGCGAATTTTATCATTATAGATCAATAAAACCGAGATTCGAGCTTAAATCGAAAAGTACGAGGTTATGGACTAAAATAGAGTAATTAGCCGAAATTACATTCGAGATAAGCCCGTGTGACTAAATAAACATGTTATCCATGTTATTGTTAATTTCCTTGAAATTTATTTTGTTATGATTGTATTTAATTATATGTTAATGGAATATGACATTCCATTGAAACAAGTAAGTTGTATGTTAATAATGCAACTACATTGTTATGATGTGTGATTGCATTGATATTGCATAAATTGCTTTGATTGTAAATATGAGGATGCATGTTGAGAGATTAATGTAACAAAAACTCTCGGTTGAACATTAGGAATAAAGTTGGATATTCATGCCATGACATTGAGTGATATGTGTGCTAGTGTAAGACATGTCTAGGACATGCATCGGCCTCGAGATATACAAGCCAGTGTAAGACATGTTTGGGACATGCATCGGTATTGAGACGAGAGCTAGTGTAAGACATGTCTGGGACATGCATCGGCCTCGAGATATACAAGCTAGTGTAAGGCCTGTCTGGGACATGGCATCGACACCGATAGATGAAAGCCAGTGTAAGACCTATCTGGGACACGGCATCGGCCTCGATATATGAAAGTCAGTGTAAGACTTGTCTGGAACATGGCATCGACTTTAATGTTCTAGCCAGTGTAAGACCATGTCTGGGACATGGCATCGACATTTTATCCTATGTTTGGGGCTATTGAATATCATGTAGTATTCCAAATGGTTCAACGGGAGATTTATGGTTTACATCGAAATGAGAGAACTTATGACCATGTGGTGAGTGGTACAGGTACTTACATGAAATTGATGAGATGTGAATTCAATTCATGTTGTATGATTAGTAAGGAATGAATATGAACATGTTGAGTAACACAAGTATGTATGCCAAGCTCATGAGAAATGATTTCGGTTTATGATGCACATTTGATGAATATGTAAATAGGTAATTCATGCCTATGAGAATGATTTTGTAATGACCTTGTGATTATAGGTCTATACTTATGATGTATGAATATGTATCTTTACCAATGTGGTGAAAATGAATTAATATGGTGTGATAAACTTAGTATCGTAAATCTACACTAAAACAGTTTTGGATAGCAGCCATAGTCCGACTTTGAAAATCCACCAAAAATTGTGGAAATTGAGTTAGAGGCTGAATAAAATATGAAATTAAATCTTAATTAGTCTAGTTTCACATAGAAGAAACAGTGTAAGAAAAGTAGTTTCATATTATGAAATATTTAAATTGTTGTGAGACCGAGTCAGAATGATTTGAAATCCCCTGTCCCGATTTGGGAAAATCATTATAAATTGTAAAAAATAATTATGGGGTATAATTTATATTCTTAGAATTATTAATGAGTCTATTTTCAATAGAAATATACGGGAACATCATCTGAGTCCCGTATTATGAGATAATTAATTTTTAGTGAAGAAGGGTCAAAACTGTTAGATAGCAAAAAATGGGTAACTTTAAGGAATAAACTGTACTAATTGACCAAACCAAAAATTCTAAAAATTTTATGGTAAGAAGATATGTGAGTCTAGTTTTAACAAAAATTATCTAAAGTTAATTTGGAGTTCCGTAGCTCCAGATATAAATAATTTAACGACTATGACTGGAGAAAATAGCTTGACTTGAACATAAATAAAAGTGTAAATATGGTTGTATTATCCTGAGAAATAAGTTGATAAATTGCTTATGATTTTCATACGGTCTTACTAAGTTATAAATCTTACTCCCTTCCTTTCTTTTTCTTTAGTGTTGACAGGTTAGCTCGGGGTTGGAGATCGTCGGAGGCAGCATCACACTATTAAGCCATCGCCTTTGAAGTAGTGACCCATATTTGTTAAGCGTTTTCGTGTGAGTGGCATGTATAGGGACTTAGTTTCTATGTTATCCATTATTATGATTAGCCAAAGGTATTGGCTTACATTGAGTTACTTATATATGGCCATGAGGTTTGGCTTATAGTGATTATAGTTTGGAAATCTATCTATCTATGCCATGTTCTAATACTTGTGATGTGGTTATGCTTGTTTGCTATATATGGTTGGTATTATGAATTATGCACATGATGAATGTTTTATGACTAATCTAAACGGTCATGGCCATGAATTAAATGTGATGCTAAATCATTGAAATGATGTCATGATATGTATCCTTGGTGTGTATATAGATGTGAAAGATTAATGGTAACATAAAAGGGCTTGGTAAATAGCCTAAGTGTTAGCCACACGGGCAGAGACATGGCCATGTGTCTCAGCCGTGTGGAGGACATGGCCAGGTACACAGGTGTGTGGCCTGCCCGTATAGTTCAATTTGTTTTGCTGACGTTATAAACAGAGAGTTACACGGCCTAAGGACACGGGCGTGTTGAAGACACACGGGCATGTCCCTATGTCCACACGGGCGTGTGACCATGTTTCATGAAAATTTTCCTAAGTTTTCCCCAAACTTTCCAGAGTTCTCGGTTTAGTCCCAAACCACCTTTAATGCATGTTTTGAGCCTCGGTAGCTTGCGTAAGGGACATTATGCATGTGATGGAATGTTTTTAATTTAAATGAAATTTTATGGCCCGGTTTTATGAAATGGTGTACGTTTAAGTCCGGTAACACCTCGAACCCTGTCCCAGCATTAGATACAGGTAAGGGGTGTTACAATGTGATTTTAAGAGATTTTTTTCCTCGCCCACATAAATTTAACACTCATCTATAAATGGTGTTAATCCAACTAAAATTGATTTATATATGATTTTATGCATAAACAAGCCAAATTAAATGAAGGAAAATAAGCCAAACAAAATATGTAATAGTATATGTCGAACTTAACATCAAAAAACAAACAATATTTTATTTCTCTAAAATTCAACATCAAAATATGTTTAATATTATAAATGTATTTTAATTTATTATATAATTTTTTTTCTTGCAGAATGTCCACCAAACCAACATTTATTGAGGGTAGTGTTACACCTCCTACTTCGACAGATTCTGAAAATTCGAGAGTTGAAGCTTCAAGCCTAAAAAAGGGGACTATTGGGAAAAGAAAAGCCACTCTTCAAAAGTCAGAAGTTTGGTCTCACTTCACTAAGATTATTAATAGTGAAGGTGTAAGTATGACTAAATGTAATTATTCTAAAAAGGAATTTTGTTGTGGTATGAAAAAAAAATTGTACAGAGTCATTGCAATATCATATTGGTTCACGTAAGAAAGATCCTAGTAATGTTGTATACACAAGCCAAGGACAATTAGTTTTACCTAGAAAGGGAGTTGAAGAGGGGTGGAAGGGCATCTTTCAACTTAGAGATTTGATCAAAAAGCATGTAGGAAAGGATTAGCACAAATGATTGTGATTGAATTACCTTTCAAGTTTGTTGAAAGTAAAGGCTTTAAGAAATTTATCTTCGTGGCATGTCCTAGGTTTTATATTCCTTCACAGACAACTATGATATAGGATGTTTATCAATTTTATTTAGATGAAGGGTCAAGATAAAACAACTTTTGAGAAGTTCTTGTTCTAGAGTTTGCTTAACTACTGACACATGGACTTCTTTGCAAAGAGTTAATTATATGTGTATTACTACTCACTTTATTGATAACGATTGGAAATTGAATAAAAATATTTTAAATTTTTGTCCAATTTCTAGTCATAAGGGTGAGTCCATTAGGATGGTGATTGAGAAATGCTTGTTGAATTAGGGGATTGATAAGTTGTTTATTGTTACTGTTGATAATGCAAGTTCAAAAGATGTTGCTATTGGTTATTTGAGAAAGAAATTTAACCATCGAGGGGGTTTAGTTAAAAATGGTAAATATCTTCATATGATATGCATGACACACATTGTAAATTTGATTGTTGTTGAAGGCTTAAAAGAAATGAATAAATTTGTTGAACATGTTACGAGGGTTGTTAGATATGTGAGACAATCTCCAGCTAGATTACAAAAGTTTAAGGAATGTGTTGTGGTGGAAAAGATAGAGTGCAAAAATATATCATGTCTTGATGTTTGTACTAGGCGGAACTCGACCTACTTAATGTTAGACATTGCTCAAAACTTTGAGAGAGCTTTTGATAGATTTGAAGAGAAAGATACAAACTTTAGAGCTGAACTTGAAAGGGGAGATGGTTGGCCAAGTGTGGATGATTGGGCTAGTGTTAGAAACTTGAGGGATTTCTTAGAACACTTTTATGAAGTCACTTTGCGTATATCTGTCACTTCATATCTCACGTCCAATAATTTTTTAAATGAGCTTTCAAAAATTGATACTCTTTTACGAGATACTCAGTTAAATATTAATATTGATTTCAATGTTATGGCCATCAAGATGAAAGAAAAGTATGATAAGTATTGGGGTGATATTGATAATATGAATTTGCTTATGTTTGTTGCTTGTGTTTTAGCTCATAGAAAAAAAACTAAAGTATATTGAATTTGCACTTAGTGAAATGTCTAGTTCTAAAAAATCTTGTGAAATGATGCTAAATTGAAGGAATTTTTGTATGAATTTTTTGATGAGTGTAAGCCTCCACTTCATAGTACTTGTACCCAATCGAGTGTGCAAACACATGTTTCTCTTGGTGAACCAAAACAAAAAATGAAAAGGCGAATGCAAGCTTTGTATAAAAAGCGTGAGTTGGAAAATGGTGGTGAGGATAAAACATCTGAATTGGATAAATATCTAGCTGAGGCTAATGAGAATTTTGTTGAATATTTTGATATTTTATTGTGGTGGAAAGTGAATAGCCTTAGATTTCCCTCTTTCAAAGATGGCTAGAGATGTGTTAGCTATACCGGTTTCTACGATTTTTTTAGAGTCTGCATTTAGCACCATGAAGCTTGTGCTTGATCAATATAGGAGTTCTTTAACTCCTAAAATTGTACAAGCTCTTGTGTGTACTCAAGATTGGATTCGAAAATCATTATCACAAGAAGACATCAAAAAGATTAAAGAATAAATCCAAGAGCTTGACAAGATTGAAAATGGTATGTTTATTGTTTTATTTTAATAGTTTCAATTTTTTTTTTACATATCACTCCTACTTATTTAATCAATTCAATATTTAGACTTTTCTTGGAATGCATCAGAGCCTACCCTAAATTCATGAGCTTTCTTGAGTTGAAGGATATGCTTACTATCTTATTCTTGTTAACTTATAATCTATTCATTTGTTTATATTATTTGATTTTTTTAAATGCATATATTTCTATTATATGCTTATTTTTTGCACATATTTTTTATAGGTATAATGGAAATGGAGATCTTTTGAAGAGAAGAAATGGATACAAATGGAGAATATTAAAGACTTACATTTTAATTATGTGTTAATTTTAAGACTTATGTAGTGTTTTAAATTATGTAGTGATTCAATATTTTAATTTGGTTAATTTGGTTAATTTTTATGCTTGTTTTAACCAAAAATAAAAATATATATAATTTTTTTGTTAATTTGGTTAACCGATCGAATTAACTGAAAAAATTAGGTTTGATTATTTTTTTTGAAAAAAATTTAGTTTGGTTAATGGTTAAGGATTTAAAAGTGTCTGTTAATTCGGTTAATGGTATTTCAAGTTAGTTAACTGATTGAACACCCCTAGCAGTACCTCAATTTCCTCTCGGGTGAATGGATTGATTTCCTTGCTAGTGTTGTTGTTGTCAAAAGTGTTGGCAACATTTGCTCAACTGTCTTGATCCTGTCGTGCTCAATTAGGCCTCCAATTAGCGGGCTTCCCATGTAATTTCAAGCAAGTTTCTCTGAAGTGACCAAGTTTCTTACAATGGTCGCACCATGGTCTTCCTTTTCTTTGCTTATTATCCTAAGATGACTTATGTGTATATAAGGCTGAGCCTTCAACAACTGGGAAACTTATTTTTTCTATCATCATCAGTTTCTTCCAGCTTTTTTCTTTTCTGACTTCAGCAAATGTCTTTCGAATGGAAGGTAGAGACTTGTTGCCCAAGATTCTCCCCCTTACTTCATCCAAATCCTTATTGAGACCAAGGAGAAATTTGAATGTTCTCTTTTGATCAACAATCTTCTTGTGTAATGTTGTATCAGCTGTACATTTCCAAGGGTATATTTCAAACATATCCAGGTACTGCTAGTACCTGGTTATTGTGTTGAAATATTGAGTGATGGTCATCTCACCTTATCGTAGATCATGAAGACGAGTTTTTAATTTTAAAAAGTTCAGAGGTATTTTCGAAACTAAAGTTTCTCTTGCCACATCCTAGATTTCCTTAGCTCTTTTGTCCAGAAGGAAATTTTCTCCAATTTTCGTGGTCATGAACTTTATTAGCCATGACATGAACATGTGATTTTCAATCTTTCAAGTGCAATAGTCGAGATCTGTTGTTGTTGGAATAAGATCCTCATTGGTTAGATAATTATCCTTGCCTCTACCAGAAATATACATCAGGACGGATTGTGACCACTGAAGAAAATTATGGCCATTGAGTTTGTGACTAGTGATAGAAATATGAGAGTTTTTTTGATAATATCGACTGAACGATTTTACTTGGATCTGAAATTGACTTTCGATGAGGAGATGGTTTGTGTATCCATGCTATTTTAAGGTTTAGAGCTTAGCTCTGGTACCATGAGGAATTTAACGCAGGAAAATTCCTCTTTTTATAAAGGAAATACAACCTAACTTTATATTAGGATGACTGACATTTCATTCCATTATTCTAGGAAAGATAATGGGACAATCCCGCAAAGTTAGGAATCTTAATAAACTAGGAAAGCAACTAATTAGAAATCAATAATGACTAGTCCTATTTGTGTAACACCCTAACCTGTGTCCCTCACCAGAATAGGGTTACGAGGCATTACCGGACATATCAGAACATTCATATATACTTAAGCATAACATAATCAAAACATATAACAATCATTCACAATTGTCCCTTTAATAGGTCTACGAGACCTTAAACATGCTTTAGAAAGGGGTCGGGACTAAACCGAGCTCATACAAAATTTTTTGAAACTTAAATATTTTTCCAAGTTATAAAGGTCATACACCCGTGTGAATAGGCCGTGTACCTCACACGATATTAGACATGCCCATGTGTCTAAGCCGTGGAAAAATAGGGCATACATACTGACTTCTCCACACGGCCACATGACACGCCCGTGTGCTAGGCCATGTGAAAATTAAGGAGGCTACTGACTTGGGTCACACGACCAGTCACATGCCCATGTGTCTAGCCCGTGTTCGAAACTGACTTAGCCACACAGCCTAGCACACGCCTGTGTGTGCGACTGTGTGGTCTGCCCAGGCTTATTTCGAAATGGCCATTGAGCAACACGGCTGAGACATACGCCCCGTATCCCTGCCCATGTGGGCAAAAATAGGCCATTTACAAGGCCAACATGCCACCCATTTTTGGGTCCTCCCTACAAGCATCAAACCACAACATTTCATAAAAAAATTTCAACCAATTTCATGCTTATTATCCAAATCAAATTATATCATAATCACCTACCAAACACATTCAATCATACATATTCTTACAACAAAATTTCACATCCATTCTTATATCAAAATCATACCATTTATATAACTAAATCACATTACCAACTTACCAAATTGACCATTTCTTACTAGGTCATATATATACACCAAATATGCCATTTTTGCATCACATATCATATATCAAAATCAAATCATAAGTTCAACCATAATCTAGCCATATCACATGGCATGATATATACATTACAAAACATATACAAGTACTTCTAGCCTATACATGTCATACTTCAATATATACATTTTCAAAAGGTACCAAAATAGAGTTCCATAGTATGGTAATGATCCTCAATGATCCCCGAGCTCCCGATAGCTACGATATCTATAAAACAGTTGACAACACACATACAGTAAGCTTTTAAAAGCTTAGTAAGTCATCTACAAATAAACTCATACTATAACACATATAAGCATCATAAAATACTTATATTCTATAGTCAAATACTATCACGAACCACATAGTTCATATACATTTCACATATTCCCAATTCATTTGTACATATAGCATGCTTTCTTATACTTATATCACATATCATCACTTACACATGTACTTACATTTTATTCTCAAACATAGTATACATTTCAAACGTACCTGATTCAGATACACATTTCATATATTCATTCTTTTCTTGGATTTCCTGTTGAACCGTTAAGAATTAATAAGGATCCTTGGATAGCTCAAAAAGCTCGTACAATGCCAACGTCCCAGACGTGGTCTTACATGTAATCAAATATCGATGCCACTGTCTTAGATAGGGTCTTACACGAAATCAAATACGATGCTGATGTCCCAGACATGGTCTTACACATAAATCATAAGTCGATGCCAACGTCCCGGACGTGGTCTTACACAAAAACACATATCAGATCCTATGTCATGACATATGTATCCTAACTATTCCTATGGTTCGTACAGGGCTTTTCATACGTTGTCACATTATCGGAACTTTCTCAGATTTCACATATTCAGCTCTCAAATCCATTCATCATAATTCAAATATCATGTAAGCAATTAATAATTCAATTCAAACACATTTATTTGTATATTGACATACCTCGTATGGATTCGAACGAACGGAACCGACTACTCGACAACTTTCGACTTTCCCCTGTCTAATTTCGTCTTTTTTGGTTCTTGATCTAAACACATTCAAATTTGACTTATTCAATCACACATTCATTAAAATCAATCCATAAACACACATTTAGGGCATTTTACAATTTAACCCTCACATTTTCACATTTTGACAATTTGGTCCCTAATTCACAAAATCACAAAATACACCAAATTTCCATACACACTTGCTTAGCCGAATATACATGGTGTTCATATAAGCCCCTATGTTTCATTTATTTCACATTTTAGTCCCTCAAAATCTCATTTTTTCAATTTAGACCAAATTACTCAAATTCATCAAAAATCCAAAGATAAAATATATTAACCAAACATCAAGCTTCCATAAACTATCATCAAAATTCATAAAACTTATAATTTCATCAATGGCTCAACTCAAAATCATCAAAAATTTCAAAAATTGAGACATGGGCTTGATAAGCAACGATTATAAAAACGTAGAAATTATCAAAAACCGAGCAAAATACATACCTTAATCAACAATCACAAGTGCCGAACCCTAAAAACTATTTTATTTTCTTTTTTTCTTCAATTTTTGGCATATACAAACATATATTAGCCTATTTTCATGTTTTGTTTTATTAATATAACTTAAATTACTAAATACCAATTTTACCCTTGATTAATAACATAAAAACATTAACATATAAGGCCATTTTAGTCCCCTTACCATGTAAATGGAATATTAACAACATAAGGACCTCTTAATTAAAAATACATAGCAAATAGGCACTTTTAACAATAGCATGCAACTTTTACATTTTATGCGATTAGATCCTTTTTATCAAATCGGGCACACAAACGATAAAATTTTCACACGAAATTTTCACAGACATCAATTCATATATTATAAGCACTGAAAATAATATTAAAATATTTTTTTACTTAGATTTGTGGTCCCGAAACTATTATTCTGACTACAGTCTAAACCGAGCTGTTACAATTTGTCTCAGGAAACTAAATAATGAATCCTAATCTACAAGATTACAGCATATCAGTAAATTCCTAATATATATATATATAAGCTAATTTGGCTCTTTTCTACATTAATGATTATTTGGAACAAGTTAATACATGATATACCTAATGATGTTAGTATAGAGTTGGTAAAAGTCAAGTTATAACTATGTTTTACCTTATTAGCTTTGGTAGTCTTTGTATCTAATTTGTAATGTTAGAATGAACATCAAATATGAGATGGTAAAATGACTTAATGTGCTAAACATTACTGTGCTTGATCAATTCCATTTTGAGTTGCTTTAAATTATAGAAATGTTGTGCCAATGAGGGCACATTGGTTAGGCATTTAGGTTGAATATTTTAACGTGTTTTAAGCTTGTTTGAATGAGTTTTTAAGGTATGCAAATGATTGATTTTGGTTTGGCTTGGTAGCCAAGTGTTGTGTGAATAATTGCCTTCTTTTAGAAGCCATTTTAGGTGCACATGACCTGGGACACGGGCTGCCACATGGTCGTGTGCCACACACGGCCTTCTCACACGACTGTGTGTCTTATTAATTTTAGGTGCAAGATTTTCACACAGTCTGTGACCCTACCATGTGACCATATTTCGAATACACACACAGTTTAGCACATGGCCTATGACACAACCGTGTGACCCATATCTCAAATTTATATGGTTTGGCCACACAACCATGCTTTTGAGCCACGGTCTGGGCTCTGCCACAAGGCCATGTAACCGCTATTTCAAAATTTTCTCAACTTTTTTTTAATTCAAATTGATCCATGTTCAATCCCGAATTTAATAATTATTTGTGATTTTAATTATAGATTATTTTTAATTGTGTGGTATTTGTTCGTAGCATTCTATTACTCGAGTTTAGCGATCGGACCGGGTGAGGGGTGTTACATATCCAACAACGTTATACTGCTTAGTATCAATTAAACATTAGACAACTAATAAGGAAAACTTGCTTCCATTTTGCTTTGCGTGCAAAACTCATATGAGGACAATTATACAAAGTATATGCAATACCCTATACTTGACCCAATCGCTAGGTCCAAGTTCTAGATGCTACATCAAACTGAATAACTTAACGATACTTTTATGTCTAAATTTAATTATATGCTTGAACAACATTATTTCAAAATCTAACTGCCATTTAATCTCGTAAAAAATTTGTGATAAATTCCTACGAATATTTACAAAATTTTGGATTAAGACTCTATAACGAATATACTCATCTTAAACCCTGAGGCGAGGCCTTAGCAAGTACCCCTCTATATACATAAACAATTTCCATGCACCACTTCACTTTGGCGGAGTCTAGCTTGGTTCCTCTTAATGCCTAAGTCTTTATTTATTCTGCACTCAAACAACAATTCTATAAGCTTAGAAGAACTTAGTGAGATCCACACCTAACTTTAAGTAAAACTGCAAAAATCTTAAGAATTATAGAGTCTGACTCAAAAATTAACTCATTGAATTTCATAGGAGATTTTGCGAACTCAGTTGGCAAGACCTGTGCCTTAGTTACTCTAAGTCATTCATTGGCGGACATGATCTCTAATCAAGCCATAGCTTTGATTTCTCATTTAGGTCTCATACCATTTGTCGTCAATCCACATCCCTACAACTCGTAATTTTTACTCCTGGCTGGCGACACTTAGCATCTTTTGAATAATTGTCGTAATCTATTCTTAACATTCTTTTTTTGGGGGGATAACTAGTGTTTACAATGCAACCCTTCCTTCTAATTTGATCCTTAAAGAGGCTACATTATTTATGTGGTTTCTACCTTTAGGAGATCAATAAGATCTTTATCGTTTAACATGGTCCTAACACACCTCTACTTTCCACTATTTTCATACATTCTTTACTGACCATCCAACCTTGTACAGGCATTTCCTCCCACAAAAACCCTTTTCGGCCTATTTAAATCTTTCAGAGAACTTTTTGTCGACTTTCGACTCATGACACATCCTATTGGGGTCTATTATGTGTCTACTTGGACCATGTTGGATCCGCAGCTTCCCTGGTGGACTAATTTTGATGTACATTATGTATACCTCTTTATCTAAGGAGTCTTTTCCTCTTTTTATCCTAACTTAGGTTAAGGCATTCCCTTGGTCCATTCATCATCGCCTTTGGTGAAATCTCTCATTACCCCGATGGATTGTGTTCCTCAGACACAATAAACTCATCCATTCTTGTCAGTTACCGCTCCAATCACATACAATGAACTCTACTTTAATCCTTGGTGTTCCTCTGAAACTACTAACTTCCAACTTTGATTCCCATGTTTGATGTCTTGACGGACATCCCCGTATTTACAGTTCTGGCAAACTACCTAGTGTTTACTGTCCCAGCGGACTATGTTCGTTGTTAAAGTCGAGCTATGGCCTTACACGTTAAACCTCATTTGAGATGTCACCTCATAGGACCTTATTGTCGTCGCGGTGTCATTCCATAGAGCTTGCTGACCACCATCACAGTGTTGCTCTAAGGAACCTAATAACCATCATCATGATGTCGTCTTGAAGGACCTGTTTTAGATTTCACCTTAATGCTCGAACACTTAAATACCCCTCCCCGGCAAGGTTTGAAGCTTCGCACATCACGGTTTGCACTCAACAATATCGTATAGTGGTATCCTAACAAAATTCTATTCTCTATTCCTTCAACTATTCCTCTATTTCGTCATTCCTAACCTTGATGCTTGAACACCATAGTGTCCCCTCCGTAAGGCTTGAAGCTTCGCACATCACTATTTGTACTCAGCAACACCATATGGCAGTATCTAACAGAAATTTCCATTCCCAAGTCCTAACTTCATTTTTCCTATCAATACTTTCCTCCAAACTACGTATACATTAATAAAGTATATCATACAATTTATCATTAAACAACATTACGTCAAATTATTTATCATTAACTTTCTACCCTAAAACAATCAGCAGACAACTGATAAGAGCTCACAAAGTATTGTGCACATACACAGCACTCTTTCTTCAAGCGTATACAAACCATATCTTAGGTAATCTCAGTATGTCATCAACGTGATACATACAAGTCACACAACATCATCTATCACCCAAAGCAAGGTACAAAAACTTACATCGCTTCCTTATCCTTGTCAACTTAGCTTGTCTAAACACCAGAGCCTCATTTGTCCTAGTAGCTAAGCATGACAACCATTTATAGACTAAATAAAGGTGTTCAACCCTTAAAACTCAAAATCCATAATCATAAAGAGCCTTTTAAGAATTCTTACTCTACTTCTTTATTCAATCCACAAGTATAGAAAGGTAAAGAAGCTTATCAATTCCTTAATTTCTCTACTACCAGACTTCAATGCACATGAATGCTACGGCATGCAAAGCTTCTTTCAACAACATCCTCTTCTTCTTTAGAGCGACTAAAGAAGATGATGCTATGGAGAGAAAAATGTGTAAACAGAATTGAGAAATTCCATCTCTACACAACTATATATACTCCTATCACATGATCTTCATTGGTCGTGATAGTCATTCATCCTTAATCATTTTGTCTCCCACTGTGGAACCAGTCGTTTCCATCTTAACCAAACCATGATTGAGACCCAGCAAATCGTAATTCGACCACTAAAATTTCTAAATTTCCCAGTAGAACCCGACAATTTACTAATCCTTTCAATTTAATCCTAAATTTCCCTAGATTTCAAGTCAATAAGATACCCAAGTGTTATAGTATATCAATAAGTTTGTTTTATTAACCAATCTATTTGAAAAAATTACAAGTTTACAAACAAATATACTTAATTCAAGGCACCAAATCCAACAATTCATGGTTGATGGCATAGAAATGTTGGTGAATGGACTGTGTATGTATTACAAGTGAAATGGTAAGTTTTGATAGATTTGGTATATGTAAGGTTAGGCATTTGAATGAATTAAGTTGGTGTGCTCAAATGGTATTGAAATTCTTAAGTTGGTATAAATGTTGTGAACACTTGTTAAGAAGTTGAATTGAGTGCTTAAACTTGATTGGTATGGTTTTAGGCATGTTTTGGATCAATTGTGTTTGACATTAGTTGCATATGTTATAATTTTGTTTGGAAGCATTAAAATAGGCATCAAATGGTTCATTTTTACAAAAAAATAGGGTCATCGTCTCGACAAAAAACTTTTCCCATTGCAACATCAATCGACATTGAGTTACGTCACAACGTCGAGTGGCCTGAGGTCACGACATGTGTTTGGCTACATCTCGACGTGGAGGAAGTGATATCACAATGTCGACCCTGAACTTTTAAAACTTTGAAATTTTATCCTATTTTGTGCTCAGGTCAACAAAAGGGCTTTCGTAAGCTCGATTAAGACCAGAAAATGATTATTTATCATATTTTGAGTTTGAATAACATTTGATTTCATGTATAAGTGCTTGTATGTTGACTGATTGCCTATAGTTGCACTGACAACAAATTTAGCATTTTGTAGCTCGAATTTAACGATCGGGTCGAGCGAGGGGAGTTACATACTTGCCTCTGTTGGCTGATTTTCAAGCTGTTCATCCGTACAGTTGGGGTTCAGCAGTATTAGCAACATTATATCGTGAGTTTTTTCAGGCAACAAAGCATGATACACAAGATATAGGCGAGTGCTTGGAACTATTGCAATCCTAGGCGTTGTACAGGATGTCATTTCTGGCATCACTGAGTTACCAAAAATATGTGTTCCCACTTGTAAATAGGTAAAAATAATAATTTGAACTTCGATCAAGAATTTTTTTTTTATGATAATGTTATCTAACAAGTTTTCTTTCTTTTTAGATCATTTACTTGTCAAGGGATCGAGAATTCTGAAACCCTTATTGTCTACAAATAAATGATTGAGGCATATATCGAGGAGGAGGTAATTTTTTTTCAAAATAAAATTATATTCATGTCATGTAATTACTTTAGTTATGTTATTTTACTCATGTCACTATAACCATGTTATTAATTGTGCAGTTCGTGTGGATGTCAAATATTGCGTCAAACGTTGCGAATGTAATTCCCTAGCCGACTTACAACCATTCACTCGTGTGGTGCATTAATACACCCGTGTTGAATTCTTCATGTAATAGCCCATTTTTTAGTGAAATCGAAACAGTGGTTTCGGGACCACAAATCTGATCCGAAATAAGGTTTATTTTTATTTCCTTATATGGTCTGTATTATAATAGGCATGTCGTGTGAAAATGTTGATAGGAAAATTTATCAATTGAATGTTTAATTACGAGAAGGACTAAATCGCATAAAATGTGAAAGTTGAATTCTAGTAGTTGTAAAGATCAAATAGCTATAGAATTCAAAACTAGAGGTCCTTATATGGTAATTATACCATTAAAGAAGTATGTAGATTTTTTTTTTATGACTCATCCATGGAAATATAGAAAAAGGGCAAGGACTAAATTGGAACCTGCAAAATACTTAATTAATTAAAAGATGAAAAGAAAATATCATCTTATTTTTGTTATCTTCAACCCAAAATTCTATGGAAACCCTAGAAGAAAGAGGGGAAACTTTCAAGGCTTAATTGGGTAAGTTTTCTTGTCCCATTTTTAGTAATTTTGGTATTTTTGAAACCGGGATAATTTAATCTCTCTATTTGAGGGATTAATTTGAAAAGTTATCAAAGTATGGAAATGGTTCAAGGATGTATATTCTAAAAATTAGAAAATTATGGTAGAAAATGAAAGGTTGTGGATAGATAAACAACTTCTACAAAGTGATTTTTGATGGAAACATGATTTAGGGACTAAAATGTAAACTTGTGAAATTTGAAGAAAAATTCTAAATTTGTATGAATACATGTGCTGAAAAATTTGTAATGGGATTTTGGTTAGGCCTGGAATAGGGAGTAAATTGCACAAGTTTCATTTTCCGAGCCTACGGTCAAAATTAAAATTTATGGAAAAGTTAGGGGCAACATGGTAATTTTGCCTAGGGCATAATTGAGTCCGTTTAAATATGAAATGTATGAAATTGATGGTTAAATTAATTTATATAGATCCCAAAAACACTAATTTGAGGTTAGATTGAGGAAAAGAAAAGGTTTCGGATTAGTAGATTTCTAACGAGAACAAGTGTCAAGGTAAGTTCGTGTAACTTAATCGGACATGTAAATATGTTTAATTGAATGTTTTGATTTTATGAAATGTTATTATCATTTGATGTGAAGTATTTGATTGCTATAAAGAAAAATTGAATACATGCTTGAAATGATAAAAAAAGGGTTAAGTCCCGATTGAATATTGAATTCCGATGAATATATGCACTTTCCCGAAACGAATCAGGTCCTGCATTTGTTGCGGTCGGGATTCAGCTCAGACAAGTAATCCCATTGACCTTGTTATAAAAATGATTTAGCCCGGGTGGATAATCCTGATATAAAACCTCTCGAGTATACGTTACGATTAGGGTTTAGCCTGAACTGGTAATCCTAATCGAGCTCTTTGAGCATATATTATATAAAGGATTTAGCCTAGACTGATAATCCAGTTATACGATATGTGACTCGATAGTGTGTTCCTTGGTTAAGTGCCCTAAGAGGTACACTTGAATAAGAATTGACAGATTGTTGAATCGTACACCCTGAGTGTACTACTTGAGTATTCATCAGAATTTCAATGATTCAACGGACATAAAACTCTTAACATGGCATGAGAATTATGAGATGAAATGTTAATGTCTTGAAAGAGTATTACATGGTGAGCTCATCTATTCTTACTTGATGTATATGTAAACCTTGTGACTAACATGTTTGATTGGATACATGTGTTTAGACAATTTAGCCAAATGGATGGAAAATTTGTTATTGTATGCTTAGATTTAATAAACGAGATTGGTAAGTTTAGTTTCCGCTATACGAACTTACTAAGCATGTAATGCTTACTCCGTTTTATTTTTCCTATGTTTTATAGTGTTCAAAAGTTCGCGAGGGTTGGAGATCACTGGAGCATCGTCACACTATCAACTAGTCATTTTGGGTATACTTAGTAAAATCATTTTGGTATAATGGCATGTATAAGACAACTTGGCCAATAGTGGCTTAAAAATGATGTTTTGTAACCTAGCCATTGGAATGGCTAGTAATAGTTTGTTTTGGTATGTAAGTAGGTTATGATGATATATTCATATGTGATATGTTATGTATATGTGATCAAATGATGCTAATGCCTAAGTTAATCCAAGGTAAATTTATAAAAACATATGCATGTAGTGATATGCCTTGTTGAATGATAGATATTTCTTAATTTGAATGCTTGAATTGGTTGGTATTAGATGTGTGTTTCAAGTGCAGGTCTTGGGTGAAATTTTGGGTGAGAAATGAAGCTAGAAATGGCTTCATTTTTTCCACATGGGCGTGTGTCTAGACTGTGTGTGACACACGGCCTGGTAACATGGGCATATGGTTAGACCGTGTGTCCCCTGCACCTTAATTTTAAAAAACAGAATGTCCAAAATTGGGCACACGGGCAGAGACACGGGCGTGTGTCTCAGCCGTGTGGTTGACACAACCTTGGACACAGGCGTGTTACACGGTCGAACGCCCATGTGAAAACTACACCTAAATTTCAAAAATAAAAATTCGCCACACAGCCTAGCACACGGGCGTGTGACTTGGCCATGTGACTTCAATTTCTTCATGCTTTAAAAGTTAGAGAGTTACACGGGTTAGAGACACAGGTGTGTGTAGTACACGGCCTGACCACACGGGCGTGTCCCTAGACCATACGGGCGTGTGAGCCCTACACCTAGGAAAATGTTTAGAATTTTGGGAAAAATTCCCTGAGTTCCTGACTTAGTCCCGATTTGATTCCAACACTCGTTTTGGACCTCGAGGGTCCATATAAGGGATGATATGTATGATCTCAGTAAATGAATAGTAATTTACGTAAATTAATTGAAAAATGTTCTGAATGTTTCGATAACACTCCGTAACCCTATTTCGGCGACGGATACAGGTTAGGGGTGTTACACTTTAATCATTGAGTAGTATAACGAGGATCAAGTTCTGTAATAATTCAAAAGTAAGCAAGATTTTTCAGTCGTTTCGCTAAACTTTGACAATTTCCACAGCGTTAATAAGAGAGGAAAAGATGCAAAGAATTGGGCATTGGAGCATCAACAATTGATTGTATTGTGGAACGCTCAGATGGATAGAAGGCCTCGATTGGAGTCTTGTATGGGGGATTTCATGCTCCTAATCCACTACCAACATTGGGACATAGAGAATAGGTTGCCATATTTATTTGGTGGCTAGTTGATTATAATCCCTAAACACATGCAATAATGAGGGCATCAACAAAGTGGACCAAGTGATCACATCCTCCCAAGGACATCCGCCTCTTGCTCCCAAGGCTAAGGCCGAACTTGCGAGGACACATACCATCAGGAGTTGTGCTTTGACAGTTTTGCGTCGACGTCCTAGGGTAATGCAAATCCTCCAGATCGATTCCAATTCTGATTATCAACAACCAATATCATCAATAATGATTGATATGTTTATCTCCACACACCAATACTCCAATATTCTACACCTCCCAGACAAACCTTTGGGATACACAATTTTTCGAGTTACTTCAATACAACCCAAGGTTTCTATGGATGATAAGAATGCAAGTTCAAATGAGGATAACATTGACTGTCGCAAACAACCTAGACGCCAACAAAGGGCACCACAATGGTTCACCCTATGGACAACTTCTATCAAACCATTAGTTTTGATACATATAAATTTAATTATTTCTAATTATTTACAAATATAATCAATAAATTGTTTAAATTAAAATATTGTAATTCAAATTTTAATTTTTTATAATATACACTATAAACATTTTTATAGTATTAAAATGTAATATTTAAATATCTTTCAATATACAATCTTGTATTGGAAAACGGAGACCCAGGTTAAGGTTGTTATACACAGTCGAAGCATTGTGTAGATTACCAGCCCATGTCGATGTCATTCCATAATCGCACAGTTCTACCCACCCAATATTCAGATCAAAGTCAAACCCATGTACAGATGATTGGCTATTAGCAGACGCTCTCAGAACCTCTGTATACGAGTCTTGAACTCCATATTGTTGATTTAATGGAGTGACATTTTGAACGGGCTCAACATTCACTAACTCGGCAAACAACTCAACTAGTTTAATGTTCCCAGGCGAGCAATATATTACGATCATAGTCTTCGTGTCATCATCCTCTACAAATTTCATCTCCTTATATTTGCACGGATTTGATGAAACTAGAAATTTGTAGAATAGACATCCTCCTCCCACAACATCATGCATTTTTCGCAGTAATATTTTGTTTCATTTCATCGACTTTTACATTCTTGTTAAATCCTATTCCTATTTGATGGAGCGATTCAAATAGACAACCAACTGTTGTTTGTAAAATTACCCCATCGAAATGAATGTATACGAAGAATTGGTTTTTCATCTTCAATACCAAATCTATAAAATAAATTAAAAATAAAAAACATTAGTTCCTATTAAAATAATTCATGTCATTTTAAAGCAAAAAAAAATATTTTTTATCAAATAATATAACTTGCATCTCATATTACTAATTATCAAAATAAAATAAAATAAAATATAATTATATAAAAATAATTACAAACTAACATTATAAACTCATACTTGATTTTTGAAGTCTAAAATGAAAAGCAAATATGTTGATCTTCAATTTTAATTTTTAAGAGCTCTTTTTTTTCTTTCCCGTTTTCTTAAACCAATTTTTTTCTTTCCCAAATTGCCAAACCTTTTTTTTCTCTTTTTTTCTCTTATATAGATGAAAATAGTATCTTCATTTAGGGACAGGACATTATATAGGAGTTGATGTCGCCTGACAGCATGGCGAGACTTGGATTTTCAAATCGATACCGCTTGACACATCAGCGACAACATATGAAGTCAGTCACTTTATTTTACTTCAGATGCTTTTTTACAGGACATTTTTTAAAAAAAAATAAAGTGGTGCCGCTTTAGACACCGATGACACCATATGATCAACCACTTTATTTGACTTTAGCTGCTTTTTTTTTTCATAACATGTCATTTTAAAAAAATTTAAAACGGTGTCGTCAAACACACCGATGACACTAATAGAAAAAAATTTGTTTTCTTCTCCCACCATGTATACCCGTGAAAATATAGATATTTTTGGAAATATTTGTCAATGTCGCCATTGTGTCAAGTAGCACCAATAATTTTTTTTAAAAAAAAAAACGACACGATTGCAACATGATTAGGAAAAAGATAAAAAAAAGCATTTAAATACTCCATTTTTGTAATTAATTTTCTCTTCACCTTATTTTTTTATTTAATTAATTTTTATAAAAAAAAGCACAAGTGATGCAAGTCAAATATGAACAATCTTTACAGGTTTGTTCTCTCACGACCAACACCATCTCCTTCGTTAATAGTACCATCTTACCTACAGATTTGATACTTGCTCAAACAATTTGATACTTGCTCAAACAATGGAAATACAAGCATCAAGCTTGGTACATTCTCCTCCATCACATCTTGTATAAAAATCCTTTTTTGTTTCCATCATTGCGTTTCTTGGATCTTAAAGATGTAGGCTACATGCTCCTTGTGTTATATAAAGGAGCATGTGGCAACCACATAGGTTAGGTGGTAAGGCATTAGCTCAAAAGGCATTCAAACAATGCTATTTTTGGCTTGTTATGCGACTACATCATGCTACAAACCTACTCTAGTAAAGAAATATTATGTGAGTAGATGCTTTTCCCCTTCCTTTTAATTTCACTAACTTAAGCGTTAAAGATTGGATTAGGGGAGTAAAAAGAAAGAGAAAAGCGAAAACCTTTGAAAAAATGGAAGAAGTAAAGAAAAAAAAGGGAGAATTAGAGAACTTCAACTTTGAAAGAGAAAATGAAAAAGAAAATAAAAGTACCGTGTGTTTTTGGGAGAAGAAAAATAGAGAAATGAAAAAGTAAATTAACTTCCAAAGGTGTTTTTAATGAAAGAAAAATTAAAAATTTTAGCTTTTCTATTTGAGCAAAAGTAATTTTCAAAAGCCAAAATTTTTAAACAAAAATTACTTGTCAGCACAGCTTTCAAACCAAAAGTGTTTTGCAAGTTAAAAATACTTTTAAAAAATATGTCTAAACAAAGCGTAATTATGAGCCCTATAATTGAGGCCATTTTACCTAAAAAGCCTATTTTTAAACATTAATAACAGAATTGGGCCGTTTATTGGATTATTTACCGAATTAGGTCATTTTCCCCGAAAATGCTCTGACCTCAGCGCGCTTTAGTGTCCATATTAGCAAAACGCTCCCTAGTAAAGCGTTTTGCCCCTGTAACGGTCAAAAAATTGACCGTTGGCTTCCAACGGTCCAAAAAAAATATAAAATGGCCCTCCTAAAACATTTTTTCACACAAATCTCTCACAATTTCTATAATTCTCTCAAAATTCCTTTCCCTTCATTTATTTTTCACACAATTCTCTCATAATTCTCAACATTCTTTCAATATTCCCTTCAAAAATCTATCAAATTTCATTGAAATTTTCTCAAAATTCTATCAAAATTCTACCAAAATTCTATCAAATTTCTTTGATAAGGGAAAAAAACCTTAACGCTGAAGTAATCGAATTACCAAGTTGTTGTTTAGATGTTAAGAGTTATTTAAGGATTTTTTACTAAAATATTATAAGAAATAAAATATTAAAATAGTATGTTTAAACGATTATGTAACAATTAACCCTAAATTAATTAATTAACCCTAAATTTAATCAATTAACCCTAATACCCTAAACTTTAATTTAGTATTTAGTATTAATAGTTAATTTAAACCCCAATTCAATTAATTTTTTTCCTAAAACCCTTAAATTCTAAGCCCTAAAAACCCTAACCTTAAATCTTAAAAAACCCTAACCCTAAATCAATTAAACCTTAAAAACCTTAACCTTAAAAAATACGGGGCGTTTGTCCACGTCAGCAAAGCGCGCCCTCAACGAAGCATTTTTTTGCTGACGTGGACAAAACGCTCCCCCAGAAAAGCATTTTGTTGACACGTACTCTAAAAACGCGCTGACGTGGACGCATTTTCGTGAAAAATGGCCTAATCTAATAAATAACCCAAAAAATGATCCATTTCCATAATTAAATTTAGAAAAAGACCATTTTTTTTTTTTGATAAAATGGCCAATAATTGACCTCCTTTCAAAACCGTAAAAAGCTTGATGCTAGAAGTCAATATTTTCCTCCTACAACCTACCTCAAACACAGAGGCTAAATTCATAATTAAACCTACAATCTCACATTTAAATAATGATAAAAAATGTAGTAAATAATTAAATAAATAGAACTAATCCTATTATTAATTATTCTAAACATTCACGTTTCAATTATTATCATTTGAATGATTAAAAATATTGGTATCAATTAATACATAAAGTTTTCTATAAAACAAACATGCGTTGAAAATCATTTATTTATTTAGACTGATACCTATTTTGTTATTAGCTCACTCCACTACCATTACAAAAATTCATAACCATTGTCCAAATTACAATACGCCATGTGACACTTCAATCAATTAAAAATTATTATATGAAATCCATATGTAATAAAAATAGTAAATAGATTAAAAACTATAAAAATTTTAAAAATAATTTAATTAATAATTAATAAATAAAAGGAAATTACCCTTTAACTTTGATTGATGTTGACCAATCATTGGTCGGTGTTAATCAAGAGTTGATTGAGTGTTGAATGAATGTTAACCTAACAGTTTTTTATATTTTTATTTTATTATAATTTTATTTATTTATTAATTTTTTAATTTATTTTTACATGATAATTTTTAATTAAATTAAAGTATCACATGACACTTTTTAATTGAGTTAAAGTATCACATGACTGACATTACAACAAGAAACTTTTTAATATAACTTTAGATGAATCAAGAAAAATTTAAATACTAAAAAGAGAAAACCTTATACTTTAAGTAGAAAAGATGCTTGAAGCCTTCCAATTATATTTATATATATAGTAAATGCGGCTTTTTTTTATTAAAATGACTTTAAAATTTTAATAAATTAGGAAAATGATTCACTTTCTTGATTATGTACGTAAATAATTTGAAATAAATAGTAAAAGTTGATGGAGTCAAAGAGAATAATGCACCAACATGCTACGTCAGTCATCACAATAAAAAAAATTAATTTTCTGGTAGAGCTAAGGAGAATAGCGCCACATGTATAAATACCAAGAAAATATTAAGATTTTTCAATAATTAGGGGCCAAGAAATAAATAATGATGGTGGAGCCATTCAAACCGGCACTAGCACTTTTTATGTGTCAAGGGTATTTTTTAAAATTTTTAAAAAAATATATTATTTTATTTGGTGAAGTCTTTTTAAATGGCGTCACCAGTGTAATGTGATTCTTTTTTTATTTTTTTAAAAAAAATTAAAATGAAAATAGATATTTTTTTAGTTTTTTCAATTTAAAAAATATTATTTTATTTGATGGAGCCATATAGAATGGCACCACCAATGTAATGTCTTTTTTTAAAAAAATTAGCTCTTTTAGTGAAATTATTATTTTATTTTGGTGGAGCTATTCTCTTTAACATAACCACCTTGGTGGTGCTACATATATAGATCTTGTTAACATTCTGGTAACAATTGAACTGGAAAAGAAGAAAAGAGAGAAATTATTGTGTTTAGTAGGAGAGCTCAAAAATTATGGTGAAGATAAATAACTCGGTATTTTTGGTATACGTTCTTTTTTATGGTGAAATTATAGAATGTAATATTGATTGTGTATTTCAAGGTCGACCAAGAGTTGGGTTCATATAACAACCCAACTCTCCTACTAAACTATTAGGTCAAGCTGGGGAAGGACATCATAGTTGCTCGAAAATCCAAATTATGGTGGGAGTTCATATAACAACCCTGTCCCGGGTCCCCATCTACAAATACATCTGGAGGTGATAGGCACCAATGCAGACAGTCAAAGATGGGTCTAATAATTGTAAAGATTCTGATCACGATGTCAAAGATTACAGTGACCCCGATCTTGATGAGGTTCTAACAGATATCGAGGATAAAGGCCTAGAGGAGGTTGAAAATGTTCACGCCCCTTTTTCAGGTAACCCAAGTCATGACTTTGTCTTACGAAATGACCTTGGGATGACATGTTGTGCATAGATCCAAATGCAGCACATGCACCTGAGTTCCCCAAGTACACCTATATAATCTCTACTCACAGGTTGGCATCAAATTTGCAGTTGTAGGAGTTGTTTGTTGGGAAACGGTTCAAAAACAAGATGGACTGTGTTTGCCATCAAACAGTATAACATAAAGGTGTCGATTGATTACGAGGTCGTCAAGTTTACACCGACATTATATGTTGGGAATGTTAGAGAGTTGGCGAAGAGTGTGGTTGGCAGGTTCGAGCTACATTTATACAGAGGACTCAACAGTGAAAAATATGAAAATTAGAAGGGTTTCATACGTGCACTGTCACACGTATTACTCAAGACCCCCAAAAATTATATGCCAAAAGTATCTGCAACTGCATCATGCCACTAGTGAAAGATAGCCCAACCATTCATGTGTCAACATTGATTGAAAACATGCAAGCCCAGTTCCAATACAGAGTGTCGTAAAAGAAAGCATAGTGGGCAAAACAAATGGTCATGGAGCAGTTGTACGACGATTAGGATGAATCATACAATGAACTTCAGGGATAGATTTCAACGATGATAGAGTATGTGCCTGAACTGTCGTAGACTTGCAAACATTGCCTTACAAAGGCCTTAATGGACAACTTGAATTGGGGAAAAAAGTTTTTCACCGATTGTTCTGGACATTTGATTCATGTGTTAAGGTCTTTCCCCACTATAAACTGCTTGTGTAGGTTGATGGAACATGGATTTATAAAAAAAATACATGCAGATACTACTGATTACTGTTGCACAAGACAGTAAAAGAAATGTTCTACCGATCACTTTCGCAATATTGGATTTATGAGAATTTTTCATTAGCAACTTGCAGAGGCATGTTGTTAGGCAAGACAACATTTGTATCATCTCCGGCAGATCCAAGGGTCTTGTTGCTGTGATTCGAAAATCCAAGGTTTCGTGGAGGTCCATCAATTGCATTCACCATATCGCTGTCAATTTCCACAAAGAGTATAAGAACAAAGATTGACGTAAACAAGTCATGAACATGGGTACAAATATCATGATTAAAATTGTTTTGTGAATATTTTGAGTCAATTTACTAAAAGGAATGGTAATGTGTTTTATCGGAATACATATGCAGGGTACGAACTAGAACCACACCATTCAAGCATAAGCTGGTGAGGTTGGAGACTGACATGGTGGGGTCCAATCTTTCTCTCAGACAGTGGTCGGGTAGCATGGAGCCGTGGCAATGGGCTCAATATTTTCATGATGGCTACTGATATGGTCATATGACGACAAACCTTGTTAAGGCTGTTAATTCCGTATTGAGGCGTACATGTCACTTACCAATTTCATCAATTTTCTCAACTACATTTTACAAGCTAGCAACCTTGATGCCAAAAATAAGATTGAAACAAGCAAAATAGATAGAGACCAGACACGTGCACATCGAAGATGTCAAGAATGCCATGGAAGTCAACACTCATAGAGCGAGGTCGATGAATGCAGAACTATATTCCCAGAACTTGGAAACTTTTCGAGTGACAGAGTGCATCAGTCGTCACTCGGGGATCCCGCCAAGGTCCTATGAAGTTGATCTCCAAAACAGGCGGTGCAAGTACAAGAGGTTCCAAACACTTCGATACCTATATGCTCATGTGGTTGCAACATGTGCAACCTTCAATTTGAATGTCAAACAATATATCGACGATGTGTACACGCTTAAATGTTCAATGCGTATTTAGGGTAACAATTCCCCGTATTGAAGGATGTATTGACATAGGAAGTGACCCCACCTGCGTTTAAGATGTTTCCAAATAGGTCACTACGTAGGAAACTCAAAGGTCGACCGAAAATGACGAGGATTCAAAATGACATGGATATTAGAGAAGAGCTCGAACCAAAGCGTTGCACCATATGCAGAATAGCCGGTCACAATCGGAGTAAGTGCCCGCATTGAAACGTCCATATTGGCCAATCATCATAGTCTGGAGGAAATTAAATGATATACCCGATGTTTTTATTTTTATGGTCTTATGAAAATGAAATTTTCTTTTAATTTTATTCAAAACCATTAGTGTTTAATTTTAATTAATTACAAACACATATACAACTTTTAATACTTGAAAATGATATTATGAGTTATACAGAAAAAATACATAAGTTATAGGATTATAAATTAGTTAAACAAACAAATATGACATAACACTTGAAATTTACAGGAATCAAAATTAGAATGAACCGGGAGTGGTATCGTCATTCAGGGTGTTGCGGTTTACAGGCCTTCATTGACAAGGTGGACATTGAGGGTGTGTTGTACACATTAAGAGGATCACGTGTCGGATCGATGTAGCCTGAGGCAGGGTTGAGTACATGGTATCACCAAACATATCAAATGGTATCGGTGATTGCAGTTGCATGTAAGTTGAACTGGGGTCGCCTATCTCTGGGTGATATGCATTTCTCGAGAATCCCTCACCAAAAATGTCAACCTATTGGTCCGGTAAAGTGTGTGTGTTCGGAGGTTGGTCCTCTGGGTCAGATTCTGCCATAGGTTGACTTTTACGTCTATAACTATTATTCGGTATTATCATAAGTTGCCCACCATATAAATAACTGCATCATTGGGCCATGTACCACTATATGTATTCATCTGAGGGACTGAAGTCAAACACCCAGTGGGCCATGTACCACTATATGACCAACACTACTGATCCCCAGCTATAAGTATCGGCACGATTGAAATCCTCCAATAGAGGCAAGTACATTAAGTGGACCCTATTAGACGTAGAGAATCCCAAATAATCCACCTCATACTCAATGGCGGTGCTTGATAACTTCTGAAAATTTGCTATCAACCATGGCAATGTTAAGCACGTAAAGTTCTCTTCCCCATCAACAGGGGACCATCCAAGCAATCTGTGGCATGTTATTGAATGTTCCAACACTTTGCTTCTGCTCGTGACCACATCACCATTAATTCGTAACCCAAGTTGCATAGCGATGTCCTCCAATGTGATCGTGCACTCCCTGCAATGCATATTGAAGGTGTGGGTCTCCGAGCACCATCGCTCAACCAAGGCGGATATTAGGTCCTCCCTCAAGTCGAACCTTCGGATCTATGTGACGTCCCCAAATCCCACCAACTGTAAGTATGGCATGACCCACTCGTCCGCAGCGTACTTAAGAAATGGAATCGCGACCTCAATACCCGATACTCATTCTGTATGGTAAAAATTTTATAAAAATATGATAAATCAAGTATTTATAAAATTAAATAAAATTAAATTTTAGTGTAAAATAAAAATAAAATTTAACATTCAATGTTTTCAAGTAATTCTCCAATCAATTTATTTCTTCGTACCTACTATATGCTATAGATCTATTTGTTTAACTCATTAAAGAAATTGAATTTTGCTAATAAAAAAAATAAATAATCAAATAAGATCCCAAATAAAATAAGTTAAATAAAATTGATAATAGTTATGTTGACGAGTCAAAAGTGTGGAATATTAGGTTGGGAAGCTCAAAGTTTAATTAAGTATTTTTATTTAAATTTAATTATAAAATTATATATTTTGTTTTGTTTTTTATTTTATTTTATTTTATTTTATTGATAAACTTTACAATTTTAATTTTATCGCTTAGTATAAAAATTTAAAAATAAGGTAACCTGTATTTGTCTTTAAAATAAATATTTAAAGAATGCGATAAATTATGATGTCTCAAGCCTTTAACTTTATCTTTTTTGTGTTTGGCCGCAAATTTTTAAATATTTAAAAAATACGATAAGTTGAGATGAATGTTAGCATTTTCCAATTTCATTTTTGTTTCAACATGTTTGCATTTTTTTTAAAAATGTTTTAATTAAAATTAAATTAAAAATAATATCATATATTATTACAAAGGTGACTAATTTTAGAACTGCATAATTTAAGTTATACAAATCCAATACATCTAATTAGTAATTAAGATTAATTGATATAAATTTAAGTTATTAAAAATAAATGCAATTGATCAATAAAAAATTAATATTTATTTTTAATTGAAAATTAATATAAATTTCAATAGAAATCCACAATTCAATTTTATGTGTCGGATTTATCCCTACTATTGGTCACTTCCAATTTTATGGACATTTCAAGCTATTACATCAAAATTAAACTTAATCTAAAACTCTACCATTCCAACTCTGTCCAACAATATATATATATATATATATATTTTAAATCTATATATTAGTAAAAGTAGTATATAAGAATAGCATACACATTTTGTATATAAAAATGATAATTTGTGATTTAATAATTTTACAGTTTCGTTAATCTTAGATGAAGTGTGGTTCGTGTTTACTTGAGAATATATTTTGATATCTACATAACTTCTTTTTAAATGTACATAAATTAAATATAATTAATTATTACATTACAATAACTACTTCTAATATAATACATGCACATCAAAATATATTTGCTTACCTTAATCATATTTATTAACTTCAAAACAAACACAACTCCTTTTCTCTTCTCTTCTCTTCTCTTCTTCTATTTCAATACTAAGGGGGACCAAAATCAGCCCCACCTTCCCTTTTAAAGGTACCAGCCGGCCTCTTCCTCCCTCCTCTCTTCTCTTCAAAATTTTTTTTTTCACATTTCTTACTTAAAAGTTAAAAAAAAAAAAATTAAACCCTCATTAGACTGACCAGTCACATTGTTAACGTTGTTGATGTAACTGATGCGATGTAACTAGTCAAAATATTTATATTTTGGTCCTATTTTTTATTTTAAAAATGTCTCAGTATATTTTTTTTTAACAAATCAATCCTTTTTCATTCTTTTTTTCAATCAATTCCCTCTTCTACTTTCTTTTTTCTTTCTTTCTCATTTTTCCCAAAGTTTCTTTATTTTTTTGTCCTCTATTTCTTAATTTCTTTTAAAAATGTCCCTTACTAAATGATTAATTCACATTACAAAAATGATTTACATGAAAATTATTTCACTAAACTTACAATATTTAATTTTACAATTTACATAATTTAAAAATTATATTTTAAAAAAAATAGTTTTACATTTACAACATTCAAAAATAATTTCACTAAACTTATAATATATAATTTTACAACACGAGCAATTTTCTCAATACTAAAAAAAATGATTTTGTTCAAGACCGACAACATTATGTCTTACAAATAAAACATAATTAAATGACTTTGTTCAAGATCGATAGTATTGTGTCTTACAAATTGAAAAATATAATTTTTAACCACAACACGAGCAAGTCGTCCGAGCAAGTTTCTCAATGTTATTATCTTGCTTCTCGGATGCTGCCGATAGTAATGATCTCACCGGTGCAGTTCGATTTGGCATTCCTTAAAACCTTCAAACATTTCGTTGACCTAGAAAATCCCAAATAATCCACTTGTTGCATAACCAATTTGAACTCGTTACCAAATAAATAATTGGCAACAAAAAATAATCATTAAATTTGTCAGTGTCGAAGCTCCACCAAATTATCATTAAACAAAACATACCTCAAATTATAAATTTACTAAATAAACAGAAACACAAATACATTAAAAAAAAAACTCATTATCTCTCTCCCACTCATCCTCTCCTCTAACATAATATAAATAAAAAATTTGTTTTAACTTCTAGTGATCAGGGGTTATATTTAGCTATTTGATCACACTAGAAAAAATGACTTCACCAAATAAAATATTATTTTTATATTTAAATTTAATTAAATTTAAAATAAATATATATAGTACATTAATGGCGCTATTTTTAATAACTCTATCAAATAAAATATAATTTTCTTTTTACATTCTTAAATTAAAAAATAAAAGACACACGGTGCACTAGTGAAGTCATTTTAAATGACTCCACCAAATAAAATAATATCTTTTAAAATTTAAATAAAAAAAATCTTGACACATAAAAAGTGACGACGTCATTTGAACGGCTCCAATATTATAATTTATTTATGAGGTGTTTTTATGATATTTATATAGAGAATATCTTTTTTTTTTTTTCGTTCCATCAACTTTGAATATTCAATTCAAGTCATTTATGTAAATAATAAAAGTAGTGAATATTTTCGTATTTTATTAAAAAATTTAAGATCATATTAATAAAAAAAAGCCTGCAAATGCAAGTCTTAAGGAGACGTGATGAGGTGGAGAAAGGGTAACTTGTCCCAGTTGGCAAAAATTGAAATCTAACATTAGACATGATTTAATTATGGGAAGGCGTTTGGAACTAGGATATACGTGGCCCCACGTGATTGGAAGTAATAGATATGTAATAACTGAAAAGTGGGACCCATCTTCTCTGTCCCTAGCGTCATATCCTTATCATCACCCAAACACGAAAAAGGAAGTGATAATCCATCCATGATTCAGGAGTAGGATTCCAGATGCATGCATTAACATATCATCATTCATTTATTTATGCTATATTTTTCTGATAAACTTCCTCCGCTCTGAAGCCTTTAATCCGTATTACGATCTCTTCTTCTATGATTCCAGGAAGCTAGGTGGCAGCTGCTCATCTTTTTTCACAACTAAACTTTTCCTTTCTTTCAACGTAAAGCGGTTCCTCTGCTTCAACGTTATTATTATTATTTTCATTGTTAAACTCAATCAATATGATTTCTGAGTTTCAGACTAATATTTATTCTAATGACATGTAATTCATACATGTTCATAGTCTCTACTCATCAGTTCAGTGATATATCTTTTTCTTTCCCAGAATTGTTTGATCACCGCTTCAATTTGGGTTCATCTCATCGTTTAATTCTTCATTTAAAAGTAAGTTGTATTTTCTTCAATCTCTGTTTATCTCTCTTACGTGTTTGAATCTTTCCTCAACTTGTGTTTATATAACTTCAAAATCACACTTAATTTGTTCGATTGAATGAGAAATGATCCCAATAAAAAAAACTGTCAGCGGTATTTAAATTTCTCTGTGACTGATCTCATTGAGGTATAATTGTTCTGCAGCAATTTGTTTCATACTTAATTTCTTTTCTATTTTATTATGGGATCCTCTGTAAGAAACATACTTTGATTAGTATTTTTTTGTTCAATCCCATTCTAAAGAAGCCTGTAATAGTCCTAGTTGTTCATTTTTTTTTCTCTTGTTTTCTCTGGTGAAGGTTCAAGATGCTTGGAAATGGAGTTGTTGGGATTCTTTCCGAGTCATCAAATAAATGGGAAAGAAGGGTTCCTCTCACCCCATCACATTGTGCTCGACTTTTACACAGCGGGAGGGAGAAAACAGGTATAGCTCGTATAATAGTGCAGCCATCGACGAAGCGCATCCATCACGATTCGCTCTACGAGGATGTTGGTTGTCACATATCAGATGACTTATCAGAATGTGGTCTTATTTTGGGTATCAAGCAACCAAAGGTGCTAAAGGTTCACCATTCTCTATTGTTTACATTTTACAATCTTTTATGGCCTAACTGGTTGTGCTTTATTGCAGTTAGACATGATTCTTCCTAATAGAGCTTATGCCTTCTTCTCACATACTCACAAATCTCAGAAGGAGAGTATGCCATTGTTAGATAAGGTAAGCTTCTTTTGTTGTATCTTTGTATGACACTATGAACTTATTGTATGACTTTGTCTATGGCATGCATGTAGATCCACGCGGAGAGGGTATCGTTGTATGACTATGAGCTTATTGTTGGGGACAATGGTAAAAGGTTACTTGCATTTGGCAAATATGCTGGCAGAGCAGGAATGATCGATTTCTTACGCGGATTGGGACAGCGTATGCTCTATGACTCTTTAATCCTTTTAAAATTTTGGAGATTTTATCATTTGCATACCTTTGTCTATGTGAAGATGCTGAATTGTCATCAAATTTCAGGGTATTTGAGTCTTGGATATTCAACACCATTCCTGTCTCTGGGTGCATCATATATGTATCCTTCCTTGGCTGCTGCAAAGGCTGCAGTGATCACCGTGGGTGAAGAGATAGCTTCTCAGGGACTGCCTTCAGGGATATGTCCTGTAGTCTTCGTATTCACGGGTTCCGGAAATGGTACTGGAACTTCTTACAACATTCAGTTATGTGATCTTTCATCAGAATACATGTCTGTTGTGCTGCTACAGAGTTTGCATTCATTTGATGTTATTAGATTACTTAATGTATAAACTTGCCTAATACCACTGTTTTGCTTTGCAGTTTCTGTTGGTGCTCAAGAGATTTTTAAACTACTTCCTCATGTTTTTGTTGAACCAAGCAGACTTCCAGAACTCTTTGGAAAGGTCAGTTTCCAATTTCGGTACTCCTTTTTTATTCATATAGTGCTATCTATCCAATCAATTTTCCCCACTTCTGATGCTGCTCTCATCAAAGTTTTTAAACCATTCTCAGGGAAGGAATGTTACATCGAAGAGGGTCTTTCAAGTTTATGGTTGTATCGTGACTAGTCGCGACATGGTTTCACACAAAGATCCTTCAAAAACATTTGATAAAGTAATTCATTCTCTCTACTTCTGGTTGTTTTTTCTTCCTTCATTTTCGGTTCCTACTGAAAGACTGATCTTTGGTATTCCTTTTCTCTTTTCTTTTCAAATTCCAGGCAGATTATTATGCACATCCGGAAAATTACAACCCCATTTTCCATGAAAAAATAGCCCCATATGCATCAGTAATTGGTAGGTTTGTTTTTCACTTTGTAAAGATTTCATTGCTTATAAATCACTGAAATGCAGTTTGTGACAGTGAATTGCATGTACTGGGAGAGAAGATTTCCTAGATTATTGAGTACCAAGCAGATTCAAGAACTAAACAAGAAAGGATGTCCACTTGTTGGGATCTCTGATATAACATGTGACATAGGTGGCTCAATTGAGTTTGTTAATCAAACCACATCAATAGACTCGCCTTTCTTCAGGTATTCTAATGCTGCTTTGATCCTCAAAATGTCTTGTTTTTTAGGCTACTGAAACACTAAAAGCAATCCCATTTTTGAAGTTCCATAAAAAATGAAATTGAAAGCATGGCTAGGAATCTCTCTTTATCCTACCCCAATAGCATAAAACACTGTACCGTGGAAGTGGAGGCTTAATGATTCCTAGTTCATACTTAATGATGGAGTTGATTTTGAAGCTCAAACTTTACCATTGGTGTCAAATCCTAATCCAAATGCATATATATTGTGGATTGCTTTTCAAGTCATACTAAATCTACTATGATATTTGAAATACTCTTATATGGTCAATCATGCGATTCAGATATGAGCCATTGACCGATTCGTACCATAATGACATGGATGGTAATGGCATAATATGTTCAGCTGTTGATATTCTCCCAACTGAGTTTGCAAAAGAGGTGCAATTCATATTTCCCTTCCATGGTGTTTCCATTGAAGTTTATTGTTAACCTTATGGCTTTTTTTTTTCTTTGACCTGTAGAATGAACAAGTTTTAATATTTATGCAGCTTATGTTCATTAACATGCCATTCTTAACTGTTTCAAGGCATCTCAACACTTTGGAGACATTCTATCACAGTTCGTTGGGAGTTTAGCTTCTACAGCAGAGTTGTCAAAGTTGCCTGCACACCTCACCAGAGCTTGCATAGTCCATGGGGGAACACTTACTACCTTATATGAATATATCCCTCGTATGAGAAAGTCTGACACACTGTAAGCATTTTAATCTAATCTTGGGACATCAAAACCAAATTTGATCCAACCATACTTTCATAACTGAATTTATCTTTTATTTCAGAGATATATCAGATAATCATACTAATGGACACATCAATAACAAAACAAAATACAGTGTATTGGTAAGTATCTAAATCCATCACATTATGGCTTTCGACTAATTAAATATCAAAATAAAATGCGGGGATGAAATCCAAAATTTGATCAAGTAGAAGGACCGAAATCAAATTTAACCATCAGACCCTATTGTAATTCATGATGGACAGGTATCACTGAGTGGGCACTTATTTGATCAGTTCCTGATAAATGAGGCATTGGATGTAATAGAAGCAGCTGGTGGTTCCTTTCACTTGGTAAAGTGCCAAGTGGGCCAGAGTACCGATGCCATGTCCTACTCAGAGCTTGTGGTAAGTATACATAATTAATGCATCGGCTATTTATGCCATGTGATTAGGCTATCCACCTACTGGGTGGTTTATAATCAGAATAAATACAACCATTTGATCTCAATAAATATATAACCTAGACTATTCAAGTCTAATACTAATACAATCAATTTAAGTTAATTCTTATATTTAATTTCAGTTAAAAGTTAAAAAAATCTAGTGCGACTGCTATTAGATAGGGCTGTAAATGAACTGAGTTTAAACGATCAAATTTATATTTGCGTTCGTTTGTTTATTTTAAAGTTTGTTCGTATTCAGTTTGTGTCCGTTAAAAATTTTAAATTTTTATTAATGTTCGTTTATTTAAAATTATGTATGTTCATGTTCGTTTGTTTAATGTTCATGAACATGTTCATTTAACTTAATCGAACATATTCATGAACATATAATTAAACATGTTCACGAATAATATTAATAAATAATAAACAAACAAACAAACAATAAATACATACATACATACACATATATTGTTTAGATATAAAATAGTCAAATGTAAATATTAATAATTATATTATAAATTAAAAAAAATACAAACCAACATAATTTTATTAATATATACTAATGAAATTTTTATAAAAAAATATTATAAATAAATAAACAAGTTTTAAACGAACTTGTTCGTGAATATAAATGAACCAAATACACTTCTGTTTGTATTCATATTCATTTTATTTAGCTTAATAAATAAACATAAACGATACTTATACGAACAATTCATATACAATTAATTGAATATTCTGTTCATTTACGCTCCTACTACCAGACTCTATACTGTTTCAAGCAGAAAAAGTAAAATATTACACAACATAACAAGAAACACACGGTTGTTGATACATGAAAAAGGACAAAAATATTCATGAATTCACTCGTCAGTTGCGTGATTATTCCAGTTACGTAATTCATACACCGGTTATCTTCTTCCTAAATCATCAAGAAATTGAAAGCGACTAGTTTTAAGCTATTTAGTTTCTAAATTTAGTTATGGCGTATCTATTTCAAGTTAAAATTCATTACTAGAAGCTGGGTTTTCCTTTTTAGGTTGGCGCAGATGATGGGAAAGTTCTGGATCAGATCATTGATTCATTGACATCTATAGCTAATCCAACTGAAAATCATGGAACCCCAAGTCAACAACTGAATAAGATTTCCCTCAAAGTTGGTAAGCTCCAGGAGACTGGGATGAAGAAAGACTCCGAATCCGACCCCAAAAGGAAGACGTCGGTGCTTATACTCGGCGCCGGCCGTGTTTGTCAACCGGCTTGCGAGCTGTTAGCCTCAATAGGAACCACTTCTTCTCGCCAATGGTATAAAACTTGCCTCCAAAATGATTCCGAAGAGCAGATGGATGTTCATGTTATTGTTGCATCTCTATACCTTAAGGATGCAGAAGAGGTAACAGCTCGGACTTTTCATTTTTATTGAAATGTTCATGTCCGAGTATCATACTTGTGTTACTCTCAAGTCCGAGTAACATAAGCTTAGAAATCTCAGTTTATGTTCCGATAATGATGGATCTGATGGCAGATAATTCAAGGTATTCCGAATACAACGGCAGTTGAGCTTGATGTCACTGATCATAGAGCTCTCCATCAGTATATTTCACAGGTTAGATGTAATAACTAATAGTAGTAACTACATACTGCAATGATCCAAGAAGCAATTTGTATCAAATGATATATATATATGAATGAAATGATTTGAAATGATTGATTCAGTAGCTTCTTGTTACTTTTATAGGTAACCCTTTTGCTTAGTGTGCATCATTGTTTCAAGGCTTAGATCAGGGTCTTACATTATCATATATGCTTTTCTTCTGTGCCATTAACAGGTTGAGATCGTTATCAGTTTGTTGCCTGCTAGTTGCCATGTTGCCATAGCAGACGTGTGCGTCGAGGTACTTTCTCTTACACAATTCAGCATAGTGATAACTTCTGAAACACTGTATTTAGTGAAAAAGTACCTTGAAAACTGATGCTAGCTTTCTAACATACCCTGTTGCAGTGGATAACCAAATGATTCAAACTTATGTTGTGCGAGCAATTAAAAATGATTCAATGGATGAAAGTAATAATCAAATGTTTGAGTTGTTACCGTGAATATGGTTCTTCAGTCATCATAGCTAAAATTATTGTATTAATATCACTTTATGCAGCTTAAAAAACATCTTGTCACTGCAAGCTATGTCGATGACTCCATGTTAATGATGGATGAAAAGGCCAAGAATGCTGGCATTACAATTCTTGGTGAAATGGGTTTGGACCCTGGAATAGGTAAATCTAGTTTTGCTTTGTAGTGCCTGTATTTCTTAAAGCTTGCTCATGTCATTGGCTACTGTGATAAAGCATGTTACTCAGACTCTTCTGGTTTCTTGAAGAACCCATGTTGGACACATTTTTGAACATGGATAAGGAGATATGATTATCTATGTTGTTTCTGCTTTTCAGATCATATGATGGCAATGAAGATGATAAACCAAGCGCATCTTAAAAAGGGCAAAATAAAGTCTTTCACTTCCTATTGTGGAGGGATCCCATCTCCAGCAGCTGCAAATAATCCATTGGCATATAAATTCAGGTCCATTGAATAATCTTCTAATGCTGAACAAGTAGAATTGTGTTAAGATAGGCTGTTAAACTCTATTTTAGACTACATGGTTTAACTGAAGCACACATTGTTCTGTTTTTTTGTTTGGTTTTGGAGTTAGAAGGCCAACTAATTGTTTCCCTGATGATATTACTCTTATAAATGAATGGAAGTCGAATGTTTGAGCACCATAGTTATAACTCACAAATGTTACTCTTGATTTTTCAGTTGGAATCCTGCCGGAGCTATTCGAGCAGGACAAAATCCTGCCACGTACAAATCTCAGGGTGAAACAGTACATGTAAATGGTAAACTGTCAACTTCTATAACAAGTCAAAGAAAAACGATTTATGTATCCAACTTGTTTACTATAAACATGTATATTAATCACCCTTTATTATAGTTACATATATATGATCCTTAATTAGTTAAAGACTACTGTCTGTATATTAGTGTCATGTAATTGCTACAATTTTATGGATTTACCTTTTATTGTTTCACTTAATCGATCATATTTTCAGGGGATGACCTCTATGATTCGGCTGTGAGATTTCGGATACCTGATCTTCCAGCTTTTGCATTGGAGTGCCTTCCTAATCGTAACTCGTTAACTTATGGGGATCTGTATGGGATCGGACATGAAGCATCCACAATATTCCGTGGAACTCTCCGCTATGAAGGCATGGGATTCCCCTCTTGAGTTTTGCTACTCCTAATTCTGTTTAAGCTTCAATGCTAGAAATTTGAATCTATATTAACATCTTTATATTTTTTCCAGGTTTTAGTGAGATAATGGCCACACTTGCAAGAATTGGTATATTCAATGCTGAAACTCATCCACTTCTCAAACATGAAGGTCGACCAACATTTGGAAATTTCCTTTGTGAGCTTCTGAAAATTGATACTAATGACATGAATGAAGTTGTAGTTGGGGAAAAAAAGATAGCCGAAAGGATCCTAGAACTTGGACATTGCAAGGAGCGAGGAGTTGCTGTAAAGGCTGCCAAAACGATTGTGTAAGCCCAGTTTACATTCTAATATCAATTATGTATTCTTTTGACATAGCAATCAAAAGTTGCAAACCATAACACTCTTCGTCTGTTTCAGGTTTTTGGGACTAAACGAACAGACAGGAATCCCGGTTTCATGCCAAAGCGCATTTGCTGTAACATGTCATCGAATGGAAGAAAGGCTAACATACTCTAACACAGAGCAGGTATAAATAAATTACTCATAATTTAATGAGAAAAAAGTTAGATGATTTTTTTCACAAGCTGTTTGATTTGATCCTCAGGATATGGTTTTGTTGCACCATGAAGCGGAAGTAGATTTCCCTGATAGCAAACAGACTGAGCGCCATACCGCGACTTTACTGGAATTCGGGAAGGCTAAGAATGGAAAAATGATAACTGCTATGGCCCTTACTGTTGGCGTTCCAGTAGCAATTGGAGCTCTGGTACACTTTAACAACATTTCTCTTCTTCTGCATCAAACCCCTTAAAATTGAAAATGCTTTGAAATTAATTTATTGTAATTTTGATGGTTTCAGCTTTTAATTGTAAACAAGATCAAAACAAGAGGTGTATTGAGGCCTATTGTTCCTGAAGTTTATCTACCAGGTAATTTTCTCCATACCCATTGCATAGCTTTCTTTTGCTTTATTCCATTAATTTTGAGATTTTTAACCATCAATAGTATTGACCGTGGCAGCTTTGGAAATTGTTCAAGCCTATGGTATCAAACTGATGGAGAAAACCGAGTGACCAGCATTTCTCAAGATATCTATGATTCTCGGGGAGTGGATATAAATGCCGGTTTAAAACCAGACATTTCAAAGCATAAAGTGCTTATGTAAGTATATAATGTGCATACTCCAATACGTAAAAATGCATATATAGTTTATTCCGAGGGGCAAGTAAACAACAGATGTTATTTAATAAATGAATATATAAACACTATTTGAATGCCATTGATGGAAAGAGTTTATTTGCAAATTGTAATGCACGGCTACCGGTCAGGTGGATTCACTGCAGATGCTAATGATCTACTCCTTCACATAGGCTTTGCATGTCATCATTATTTAATAAACAAAAGAACCCTTGCAAGTAAAGGAAAAAAAATACAAAACTTGATACAACAATTGGAAAAGAACCTTGAATTTGGATATTATAGCCAGTTGAGCAACTCAATGATACGTCACTTCACCCAATTTGGATCTCACTAATGTTTTTCCCCCCTAAACTCAAACTGGACAAAAGGATAGCTAAAAAGAAAACTTTCCTTCTTCAGTGGAACCCTCCGTACTCTACGGAATTACTAATTACATTAATGCATTATTCCACTCACATTCCTTCCAGTTTCTGTCTTCAATGTCAATACAACCATGTCCCCAATTTTGGGTGGTCTCCTTAATGGTTGATTTGCCCTGAACAAGAACAAGCTCAAATTTTTCGGGACTATCAAATATTTTTGAGTATGTGAAACAGTTCACAAAACTGTGAAGTAGGAGTCTGACCATAAAGACCATATTAAAGGATAGTAGAACTAATGATCCAAGACGCTATTTGTTGTTCCACTTCTTCCCAGCTATGCACTTTAGTCACCAAAGGATGTTCATCAATTGATTGCGTCTTACACCAAGGATAAGAATTCTCGTAATCAAAAAGCAGAACCCTGATTCCAACTTGAGCACACTCAATAGCATATCTAGGGTTATCATCGATTAGGATCTTGGCTCCTAACAACCTGCAGGAGAAATCAACATAGCAACCAAAGGGTTTATCAGAAATAACTTCTCCAAGGAATTAATAATCTCGGCAAGACAACTACCATGAAAAGATGCTGGTTACTTGCATCATTCATAATAAACAAACAATTGCACTTGAAATCATTAAAGGAATTCACGGATGAAAATGGAGCTGCTACTAAAATCAATGTTATGGGTTAACAAGGCCTTATGAGCATACCGGCATATCTCTGACTTGGGTCTAGATTCACCATCAAGAGCAAAATGGTTGCCAAAGTGAATCTCATGAAAAAGTCCAGGATAATGCTTCTCTAACCACTCAATTGTATGGTCCTTGATCACATTCTGCCGAGACCTACTCGAACAATTATGAAAGAACTGCTTAAGTGAACAGAGCAGAAATAAAGGCATCATTAAGTAAGAATAGTACATACGTTACAACGGAAAGGTTACAGAATCTAGATAACTTGTGAAGCGCCCTCTGAGCGCCTGGGAGTGGATGGATACCATTCTTGAAGTATGGTGTCTTGAAGAACTCATGGACACGGATATCAGCTGCCAAAACAACAAAACAGGGAATGTTTTTAAGTAATCCTTAGCCAAAGAGTTGAAAGTTTTTTCAGAAAGAATATCAGAACATTCAGCATTTTATTAAACAATAAGAACATATGCAAAATGTAGAAACCTCAGCAAGTTTGCAAAAAGTTACTAAATCTGATACTTCTCCTTTACGATGATGAAAAATGAAATTCCTCAAATCACTTCCTAATAAGGATTCTATTAGTCTATTTATTCTATTACTCTATTTGTTTAAAGTAGGAATTTCAGAAAACAAGAGAAACCCACAAAATACTACACTTAGGTTGACAACCTTTACCTTTCATGCATAAAAAAGCTAAATTCAGTGCAATTTATACAAAATTTGATGAAATTCAATATGGCAGTAGCAGCATCTTACTGGATGCCTTTTGTGACATGAATTTAATATATATATATACATCCACAGAGGAATCAATCAGTATGTCTAGTGATACCTTCATCACGAGAACAGTTCCATATCTGTAACAAAAATAAAATATGCATTAGAACACTTACTAAGAAACGTAACCAACATTGAAACAGTATCTGACTACCTAGTAGAAAATACAATGACAAAAGTAAAACAACTAAACTGGAAGACCCCAAGTCCCCAACCGCAGAGTAAACCATCAAGCATGTTACTGCAACTTAAACATGGAAGCAAATTCATTTCACAATAATTTACAGAATGAGACCATTACTAACATAACTTGAAGTGCAAATGGCTAGCAGCATTCTAGTAGAAACTATTCACACACAAAATGGTAGCACAAAAGACAGAACTTCACAGCTAAAAACCCCTTGAAGCCTTAGCTAATTCTACAACAATCATATAAGATATGCCTGGCATAAAAATGAGACTTTTTCCCCCTTCCCTTAACCTCGCCACCTTTGCTGTACTTAGTGAAGAGCCACTTTTTCTTTGTTTCTTCTGTGGGTCTTTGCCCACTCACAAAATTATGGTTCATCATCTTTTCCACTTAATTAAAAATCAACATTGATTGACTTATAGTACCAAAAGAATGCCAAGTATTCTCGAATCTTGACTTCATTCTACTACTATTCCCAACAATGAATAAACAAATCATGAAAAAGAAAATCTTACCCTGAAAAACTCATAAACATGGTACTCCGAAACTGAATGATTTAACGAATAACGATCCGCTATAAATCTATTCAAAGCCGACACAAAGTTTCCCAGTACTGCTTATACCATAAACCAAGAAAAAGCAATCCTTGCGTTAGATAATACATATTTTCTTCTCATAAAAAAAGAGCTGGGTAGGAAAAAAAAATTGCACCTTCATCGACATCGACAGCAACCACGATTTTCTCAGGCAACGGCTTGTCGGGAAAATCAAGAGTCCCTCTTTGAGACAAGCCACGAGAATCAGCCACTGTATTCGCCCTTTTCTGGGGTTCATCATGTTTAGAGATTTCTAATTCGCGCGCCAATTGGGAAGCGAAGGCGAGTGCTTTCTGATCCCACTTTCTCGGCGAATCATTGAGGCAACTTTTGACAGTCAAATTTAAGCCAGAGGCAGCTTTGTTGAACTTGAAATCGCCGCCGCTGCCGCAGCGGCTGACATTGTAATTTTCGAGCGGCACGAGTTTGCCCAAGAACTGGAAGCAACGGCGCTGGTCGTTGGGCGATGTGTGAAGGTGCCTGGAAAAAAAGGGGTCGTTACGGGCCAAAAACGCCATGAAAATATCGTTTCCCTTACGGTTACAGTTAGAGATTTGATTGAAGAAGAAACGAACACTGCTGCTTTGCTTCTGTAACATAACGAAGCTCTTCACATTCCAGCTTACCCCCAGAAAATGCAAACAAAAACAATGATTTTGCAGCGAAAAAAAAAAGAAAGGTAAAATAAATCGATAAATTAATGAAAGGAAAAAAGAGAGAGAACCAAGGGAAACAAAAAGTAGAGTTTGAATTGATTAGGGAAAATGGGAGAGGGAAAAAAGGAGTAAAAGAAAAGCGCGGCGGTAGACATTTATTTATAATGGAAAAAGGTGAGAATATAATTGAAAATTCTGAAGGGGATATTGATGTTAAAATGAAATGAGAAAGGATTTATTGAAGGATATCTAGAAATTAGGAGAATCTGAGGGATTTCATAAAATGATGTACAAATTTTGGAACCTCGTTTCCTAAAAACCAATTAAAGAAAATGCCAAAAATGAGAGGAGATGGCTCACTTTGGGACCGCCGAATTTCTTTCCCCATTCTTTTTTAAATCACATCTAATTGGATTTTTAAAAGTAATATTCTATCTGATCAAGCATTTGAATCACGGTCGGGTCGGGGACAAAAAAAAATTTATTAAAATGCAAAAAAACACGTGTGTTGCTGTGCGGTGCAGCCGAGAACCTGATAGGCTTTGGCAGTAGGTAGCTAGGCGCGCCGCTGGCTCAGCCACTACAATTGTATTATTTTTATAGTCGAGAAATGCTTATCTTCATCATGTTCCGCATTTTCTAACCATTACTTTTATATTAAAGGGTTAATTCCATCCTAGACCTTTATATGATGCTTAAATTTTTAAATTGGTACTCAAAGTATCGTCATTTTATCAATAAGCCTTCAACTAGTTTAATTATTAAATTATAAATAAATGCATATGAATAATTTAAATTTGATATATTAAAAAAATTTAATCCTCATATTTTTTTATGAAACACATTGGACTTAAATTATCCATACGATAATAAATAATTTGATTCTTTATATTAAAATAAGGATTTATTAATATAATATTAATATTTTAAAGGCCCAATTTTAAAGTTTTTGAAAGTTTAAGTATTAAATTAGTTTAATAATTGAATTATGGTTAGTAAGAGTTCGTTGAGATTGAATGGAAAATTGCGTATTGTGGCAGTACCTTTGCTGCTTGGTTTAGATGTTGAAGGTTGTGCATGGCCAACATTCGGCCTCGGACCTAAATTATTAAAGTAATTGATTTTAGAATGAAGGAAGCCCCCCATGGAGTCGTTTTTCGTTTCAGTTGACCTCTCCTTCCTTGAGAGCATAATTATCATCTTCAATATAGCGCTGAATGTGAAGTTTTTAATATATTACAATTGAGGGGAGAGATATCATAGCAAGGATTTAGATCTTAATCTGCAAACAAGGAATGTTTTGATTGAATAATTAAATTTACAATGGGGTCTAAAAATAAATTACTAAATTTAACCTCAGAAAATGGAAGAGATGGTTGCCTGGGTGACTGCAGCAAAGGCAAATTAAGAACTCGAACTCAAATCAATGAACACCACAAATAACTAAACCCAACACCACAACCAAAGCTGCAAATATGCCTTCCATTTTTGAAGCCGAAGACTTGAAAGGGGTACGAGCTGCTTTCTGTTTTCGGGTGTCGATCATGATCTCGAAACGACAAGGTGGCTTAGAAGGATCAACGTTTGTAATGGTAGCCAAGTTATTAAAAGAACATGCTTCTTTGCTTTGGTTCATGGTCTGGAAATACGAATTAAACGCATACGAAGCGTTGCTCTGGGCATCCAGATTACCACACGAGGACCCATACCCCAGACTGGTGCAGTCCGCGTTCTCGCATGCGTAGGTAATGCTTTGTGCCAACGTATTGGGGTCTGACGAGCTAGCCGAAGGAGACATTACGCACCATTGCTTGGCCAAATATTTGACACCTTTAGCTGGGACGAGGGCTCTTCGATTGCCCATATCCAATGGATATTTGACGCTGCCATCGTATTTGAAGATACCCCAATGCCTCTCAAAGTTGCCAGGCAAAGTGCTCTTATGGTCTTCATCGAGGAGTGAAAAGATGTAGACATCAGGCGGGGTACGGCGTTTTGGGCTACCTTGGCCTTGGATTATACGGCTTATAAGTGCTTGGTTGAACCTTTTAGCATTGTCTATATTTCCATTAGGATCACCATCAGTTGGCCACCCAACTTCTCCAACGACGATAGGCATACGTCCAAAGCCATTCTTTTCGAGGGCTGAAATGAGGGTATCAAAGTTGGCATCGTAAACATTGGTGTAAACGATGGAACCATCCACAAGGGGACTAGCAGTGTTGTTGAAGAAGGCATATTCTTTGGGGAAACTGGGATCAGCTTGGAGACTAAGAAAGGGGTAGATGTTGATGGTGATAAACCCACCATTGTCTTGTAGGAACTTGATGATCTTTGTCATTAGATCCAACAATTCGGGTCGGAAATTACCGCCGGAGGGCAGACCGGAGTCGGTCTGGTAGACGTCGGCGTTCAGTGGAATGGTTACCTTCACCTGTTTGCCTAGGCCTGCTTTGATAAGAGCTGCTTGAATGTTTTCAAGGGCTGGCAATGTTGTACGCACGAACATATCTTTGTATGAGTGTAGGAAAGGTTCATTGCCTATGGCTACAGACCTGGCAAGTTGGAATTATACACCACACAAAGTTTATCTTTTAACTATATATAGATATAAGAACATAACATAAGCAAATATACATATAAAAAGAAAGTGTACCTTATATCAGTTCCATGGGTGGATATATAGTAGGAAACATTTTGTTGCACCCATGCCTCGGCATTTCCCACAGCACTGGCAAGCGAAGCCAACATGTCATTTGGTATTCCAACCATAACTTGGATACCAGATCTGCCAAGAGCCTTGAGTGCCCCAGTATCAGCTTCAAACAGCTTCACTTTGTTGAACCCATTGTCTTTCAGGAGCCTGACAACTATGTTAGGTGGCAATGGGTGCGTGGATTGCAGCCCCCAGTTGCAAGCCAAGCCTAACACACCCTTAGCCAACCCTTCATGTCCCAGCAGGCAAAGAAACAAGAACCACACCAAACGGATTTGACCCATTTTTGGAAACGATAATCAGTATCAGACAAAGCCTCTTTTTACTTCTTAAGCCTTGTCTGTATGTGCTTATATATGGAAGTAGTCTGAGGTTTAAAGGCATATAAAGGTGGAGAAAATGTGCTTTTACCAATGGGAAAAGAAAGGGAAGGAATTACATAAAGGCTCAACAACGAACTGGATTCCAAAGGGAAAAACCCAAATTTGAACCATCATTTTAAAAACATTATCTTAAGGCTAGAGGTTATGTTAACCAAGAAAGGTATAGAATGAACATGTTGGAGATGGTGACGTGTACACATATTCAATAGGAGCAGCTAGCCTAGCCTAAATGGAAAAACCAGAATAGAAGGAATGTATGCATACTTTGGAACTAGGATCTAAAAAAGGTTTCTGTCATTAATGGAAAGTCTCTTTTCGTGACTTCTCCTTGTTACATTTCAGCCCATAATATTCGTCACAGTGGATAGCTTCATCTTCACTTACAATTCCATAAATAGAAGATACCTGAGCTTGTCACTCAAGACTCTAGTTTAGATCTTAATTCTTAAGCCATGTTTCTTCCCCGAGGGTTGAAATGGAGCTAGCTTGATCAACTAACCCAGTTCTGGACTTTTCAATTTGGATCTCTTTTTATAATTTACATGCTTTCCTTTTCACACAAAATCTGTATTTAGATTTAGGTAGTGTTTACTAATAATTAGATTAGATTTGGGAGTAATAAATAGCAATCAGCATGTTTTAATAAGTGGGTTTCATTGAAAGGTAATTAGCATGTTTTAACAAAACTGCTTCACTGTTGAATTATGTTAGTTGGTTATATACTTCGCAGGTTTATTAATTTATGGGTGGAATTGGAATATTTATACTTTAGAAAGTATATGTGATCATCTTAATGGTATACATACAAAGTTTTATTCAGATAATAGAGAGATACATTCCTATTCAGATGATGGAGAAATTGTCAAGGATTAACAAATGATAATAATGAATAATTTTTTTTTTTTGAATAATCTCGTTATATGTTATTGATCCCATCTACTACTTTTAATCCAATACTTAGAACTATTCATATACCCTCCCAACTTATAAATAGAAGAATAATGAATTTCAATGCACTCAAACCCAACCTCCTACATTCACAACTTATATATTTTATTTGAGTTTTAAATGCAAAATTATTTAATTGACTAGGAAGTAGGAACCATACACATCCAGCAAATAATTTCCAACTCTCCTACTCAAAGTTGTTTTAATCCTAGATTACTTACTACTTTATATGAATAAATTAGATTTTTCTAATTATTACTTTATTTATCATAATTTACTAGTTTGTATGAATAAATTTGTGAAATTTGAACGTCGATGATAACAATAAATCGCAAAGAAAGAGAGAAAAATAGAACACACAAGTTTTACGTGGAAACCTTTCGGGAAAAACTACGGACAGAGGAGAAGAAAAATTCACTAACTGTTGAATTCGAATGATACAAGAGGAGAGACGACTACGACTATTTATAAGTTTAAAAACCTTATTCAAGAAGTGTACTTCTATACAGGTTCAATTTCTACAGTTTGTACCGTACCATGGGGGCCTTCGGCCCAGCACCCCTAATTACAACCCCAGTCCAATTTTATGCTTAATGGGGATATGCGGCGGGCTGCAACCTTTACCCCTACAGATCCCCCTATCTTGCCACATTTTTAACAGAAATTTAGGCCACACAACTCTAACAAAATTCAATTATCTAATTTATTAAAATTTATCATTTGATTTCATCCAAATAAATTCAACTACTTATTACATTCTACATCAATCAAGAAATTCTAATTGAAATATGAAAATTTTGTAACATCAAAACACATTTTCAGTTAAAAGTGCATATGGGAAAATTCGGGAAATTTTCTAGAAGTTGAAGGAGACTGTGTGGAAGATCCCTTGGAAGTTTCAAAGACCACAAAAGGGTTAGGTTTTTTATTTGGCTTGCTCTCAAGTAGAGGTTGCTCACTACTATTGAAAGAGTTTGGCGACAGGGGCGAAACCAGAAAATTTTTTTAAGGGGCGGATGAAATTGTAATTTTTTATAGTTTATATCTTTATAAATTGTAAAGGATTAAATCGAATTTTTATAATTGTTGGGGGGCCAAAGTACAATTTTACCTTTACTAATTTAAAATTTTTAAAAAAATTTAAAGATCTAAAATGCAATTTTACATTTTAGAGGGGCCGGGGCCCATGCTAGCCCCCCTAGCTTCGCCCCTGTCTGGAGAGGTATAAGCCATAGTTTGATGTGTGAGTCTGTGGGCACATCACTGAGGATGTGTTGCATGCCACCAAGGATTGTTCTGCTGCAAGGCATATTTGGAATCTTTTAATTCCTACTGATAAAATTTTTAGCTTTTAGTCAGGTAATCTACATAATGGATCATCTCAAACCTATAGAATGAGCATGACTTGGGATTTGGAGAAGCCGATTGAAAATGCTTTTTTGGGATCCTCATATGGCACATATGGAAAAATTGCAATCTCTCTATTTTTTAGGGGGCGTATTGGAATAGTATTGACACTATTTAGGTCTCCTATAGCTGGGCCAAACAGTTTATGATGACAGCTAGGGGCCCAACGAGACCAATTCGGGCTCCAAGTTCATGTTCCAATCTACATGGAAACTGGGTCTACTTGAATATTGATGGTTCAGGAAAAATTGAGGATGTTTCTGCTTCAGTAGGAGGAATTGTGCAAGACCAAGCTGGGAATTGATATTTTCCTTTAACATATTCTTAGGGAGTTGCTTAGTATTCAAGGCAGAATTGTAGGGCATCTTAGATGACTTAGACATCTTGATTGACCGAGGCTATGATAATGTGCTGCTTCAGACGGATAGTTTTGAAGCTGCTAATGTCGTAAAGGAGGGACTCACAGGAGGATCTAACTCTACCTTGATCAGAAGAATTCTTCAACTATTTTCTCGGCTTCAACTTTGAAGCATCTGTCATATCCCTAGAGAAGAGAACCAGGAAGCTGATAGACTGGTTAAATTGGTTCATTTGAATAGTCAAGGATTACATGTTTTTGAAGTATCCCCATTTAGGGAAATAAGTTATGTGATGTAATTTGTCTTTTTTTATTTTTCTTCTTTATAAAAAAACACATTTTAGAATTATTAATGCAAATTATAAACTTTTCAAAATTGAGTGATTAATATATATATATATATATATATATATTAAGAAATAAGTGATTACAATTTTAATTTTCTTTTAAACAAATCATAATGCAATATGAATATTGTATTGTGGTATGTTAAATATTATGAGAAATGCAGTCTAATATTTTATAGATATTGTTACTTGCCATGTCATTCAATCATTAATGGCTAATGACTTGGTGATCACGATTTTCAATTTCCTTAATTTTGGTTCTTACATTCCTTTAATAGTCACTTCACAAGTATGAATCATCATATATGTAATTTATATTTTTTAATCATATACGATTAACTTATTAATGATTCATTACTAATATTACATTATGTAGTTATTAATCAATATTCGCTATTATATTTTCTATTAATTGCTAATTATCAACAAAATTATTTCAACAACTTAAAAGTACAATTACGAAATTATATATGCTACCAATATTCGGCGGGACATACCTTGCAACTATGTACATATAATGTTGGATCTAGTGTATTAAGTTGAAAGAAATTCGTTTAATAAAATATATATTGATTATATTAATATTATTTGTTTATTGTCTTCAACGAGTTTTGCATATGAAACAAAATTGAAGTAAATATTAGTTTACTGGTTATCTAACGTTTAACTAATACTAAATGGTATTACATGGTCGAATAGTAATATGAAAAGACAACTTGTATTAGTAGATAAAACTAAATATGTTCTTAATCTAATCGAAAATGAACAAACTAATTGAAAGACTAATATATGTCTATTGAGTCAAATTCGGGAGTCTTTTTTAGCATCAAAGTATATAACTCCCAGAAGATAGAGACATAGATGTTACTAATTGGACTGATAGTATATCAGATAGGACTTAAGTAAAATAGATCCTAAATCTATTTGTAGATTTATTCACTTATGGCGTTCATAATATAGTGTACCTTAATCTTAAGTGGATGATGAGCTATGTATGCATAACTCATATACTTTGATGTAGGTAAAAAGCTTGAGTTCAAATAGAATAGGAACCGAAAGTTGGTACATTGGGTATACGATTTCTGTAGTATGTAGCATCATTCATAATAGTGGAACTCATAGCCTAATTAAAACGTAAATGATATCCTCTTATTAGCATTGCATGATAAATAAAAAGTAAACGTGGCCATGAGTCATTTGTCTTTGTGATAAATGACTTTATTATTTGATAGTAATTAACTTTTTCTTAAAAGAAGATGTAATAGTTACCATGAGATAAAATAAAATCATATAGGGAGAAGATATTTATTTAAAAGAGATTAAAGATATCCTACGAGGGTAACACATTTATGACAAAATCATTGGACGAAAACTTATTAAGTAGCTTTCGTAATGATATGTAATTAGGTAGAGTTCAATTAGGATATTATAGTGGAATGACTTGGTGACTAAATAATGTTATAATTAATAAGCAAGAAGTTAGGACTTAATTTTAAATTATTTGAGTCCTAATTATATATATCCAATCGATCCTTACGCTAGCTCGTTAAAATAAAAAAATGAATTACATATAAAAATCAAATGGAGAGAAATGAATGGAAATGATGAAGTAAGGGAAATAAGTCGCATTCACTAATAAATGTGTTTTCTCGCTAAGTATATAAATGACTTGAGAATTAATTTACGATTTTTTGAATTATTATTTAATTAATTATAATTAAATAATTAAAGTTAGAAAATAAAATAAAATTAATTAAATATATTTTCTTATAGATTCTTTTATGATAAAGTTGTTGTGGCTTTAATAGAATTAAAATTGAGTTGAGAAAATTATTTAATTAAGAAATTAATTTAGTTAATTGAATAAATAATAATTATTTTGGAAATAGAAAAACAAGTATTGAGTTTAATTATATTATAAAGTGTCGGGCCAAAAAGTCTAGGAAGCACTTATAAATGGGTGCAATACTACCCCTCATAGACATGAAGGGGCAGCAATAGAACTATTCATGGGCGGTAATAGAACTACGATCAATTACATTCAATTTCAACCATTAAACATTTAAAATACGAGTAATACATTTGTATGATACGATATATAATCACGAACCATAGGCTTACCCATACTTTTCTTGATCAAATCATGAACCTGCTTCGAAAAATTAATGTTCAAAACTCCATCCATAATATTCGTGATTGTCGAAACCCTCTTTTATTTTAAAAACAATGGGGATCAACTTTTAAAACCGAGTGTGGAGTCGCCACCAATCTTTTTATTTAGGTGTGATTGGATCACCTAATAAGACATTTTAAATCAATTTCGATTTACATAAATTCAAAAACGGGTTCGGGAGTCGGTTACGCATGAGGAAGGGTTAGCACCCTCATTACGCCCAAAAACTGGTACCAAATTGATTTGATGCTGTTCTTCTATAAAAAAATTTTAAAAAAATATATATATATTTTCTGGAGTATATAAAAATGTTTGAATAGTTCAAATTAGCTATCAAAAATTTCTCGTTCCGAAGATATGCGGTTTCGTACCCAGTACGGTTGGATATGATCCCTTATACTTTTAAGATACGATCGATTTTCGAATTTCTTTTAAAACTTATACATTAAAAGTATAAAAGGTTATCTAAATATTTGGTTCATTGGAAAAGTCATACCCAGTACGATTGAACACAATTTTTCCGAATTCCCCAAATATTAGATATTGCCTTATTTCAAAAACTTTAAATAATTGTAATTTCGAAATTTGCTTTTAAAAAAAATGTTTATTCATTTTAAAATTGATGCAATATTTAATGCATTATAAAAAATAATAAATATGAAATAATATACTCAAAATACAATAAACCTTGCTTAATATGTCTCACAATCATTCTAGGTATAATATAACAAAAAATTCTTTAAGCATGGATAATGAATAATGAAAAATAATATACATGGTCATAACACAAAATAAAATGATATACAAAAATATGTATGAAACAAAACGAAGAATTAATGGACGTATAATATATCTAAGTTGACATATTTACATAAAACTTAGGATATATGTTTATTGAAATAGTTATTATAAATTTCAAAGTTCAAATCAAATCATGCATAAAATATTTAAAACACAAATTTATTCAAAAAAATTGATAATTCACAAGATGATTTAAATAATATATTAAATATGAAGGAATAACAATATATGATATAAAATAATATACAAAGTCAATTTATAAAACCTTTACATACAAATAAACATTGGGTATAATTATTAATAAAAAAATAAAATTAATAATGTATAAAAAATGAAGTAAATATATATGCTATATAAGTAACAAAATATATATAAAAAAAACATAAGGATAATATGAAGTACAATAAATTACATGATTTAAAAGGGTTCTTAAAAAATATTATACACATAAATAATTTTAAAAGAAGATATACATACATAGAAAAATATTTACATAAAGTTATATGAAAATAATAACATATACCATAGTAAAAATAAATTAAAATATGCCATATACATGTGAAAAAATGTTAGAAATAATTACATGTTAAAATATCCTTTGATTAAAATAGGAATTATAGGGTTAACTTAATTTTATTATAAATTATATATATATAAAAAAATAATTAATTACAAGTTTATTAAAATCTATATATATAAAGATATCAAAGCTTTAATAATAGATGCAAACTAAATATAAATACGAGATATATGTTTATTAATAATAATTTAAATAATACAAAATATGTGAGATCTTCCTTTTAAATAAGAAATAGATGTGAATAAATCTAAAAGAAGTTATATGTATGAAAATACCAATGTTTAAAAATGTATTTAAATTATATATATATACCAATAATTTTTGTATATGTGTAGTTAAAACTTAATTAGTGTATATAACATGTGATTCCATTTTAGAAAACAAATACATATACATCATGTGGACAAAAAATAGTTAAATATATGTATAATAATTTAATGTTAATAATGTTAATGGAATAAAACCAGTTATTATGAGGTATATACATGTATAATAACACATAAAACATTACATAAAATAATTTGCAACAATATGGAAATTCAAATACCCCAAATTACAACAAATAAGTAACCAACAATATAAATAATACCATTAATATTAACATTACAAATAATATAAACAGTAACAAATAAAAATGAAAATAAAACAAGGATGAATATACATACATTAATAAAAAGACTAAAAATATATGAGTGAATAAACCCAAATTTATAACATAAATCTAATAAAATACTTAATCGAAATCAAAGTAAAAATAAAAAGAAAATTTACGAAATAAGTAAAACTATTAAAGGGGACATATATATAACACACATGAATTTACAGGGATCAATGTTGAAATAATCCCTGATCTTGAAACATAGTGTTGAAATATGGACTAAATCCTAAGAGTATTTCAAATTTTAGGGATAATTTAAAAAAAATAAAGCAGATTAAACGCAAATAGGAGCAGATTGCATCGCGGTTCAAGGAGGAGGGACCTAGCGCGTAAATACACCATTTCAGGCGTAAAGGCACAAATTTGGGGCTCCAAGCGGGTTAACGCGTGGACCCTCTCCCTCCTTGTGCGGCGCCGTTTTGCTAAGCTGCTAAACTCCCCCATTTAAATTGTTTTCTAACCTAAACATAATTCCTTCCCCTTTTTGAAGTAAATCATGCTATCAGCCCTTTTATTTTAGGGTTTCCTTTAGCATATCGCCGTCAACAATGAAACTCTTAAAACCCATAAACCAGTTTGCAGCCTCAAGATTACTCCTCAGACTTCGATTCAACGAAGCAAAGAAGAACCCGTAGCGAATTTGCAAAAGTAAGATCCCCTTTCACTTCTTTTTTTTTTTATTTTGAAATACAATATCGAAAGATTGAAAAAAAATGAAAAAATTCAACGAAAAGAACTAAAAGCCAGTAAAAAAAAATTGAAAATCACCTTTATAAACTTGCTTTCGAAATACTTTTTTTTTCAGAATTTAGTGTGCATATGTAGATGTATAGTCTGTGTGCGTAAAAAAAATGGAGTACAAGACGAGGCTTTTTATAGCCTAGATTTACAGAATAAAGTGAAAAAAAATGAAATTCTATTTTCATCGCTGTCATCTTTTGTAAATTCTGTTGTCCCTCTTCTCGTGTATTCTTTGCAGGAACGGCCATACGGAGGAACCTGGTGACGTGGAGGCTGAGCGCAAGGGTCTCTCGTGTGAGACCAACCCTGGTGCCGTTGCAGCTTGTTCTAGAATCTTCTGGCATTCACCATAGGCTGAAACCATTTTGGGTGTATTGGGCCTCGGGTTTTGGGCTAAATTTAGGAATAGAATTGGGTTTTAAAATTTGTTGGGTTATGAATTATTTTGGTACATGCATTGTAAAAGAACATTACTAGACTATTTAGTCTCTGGTTTTTATTTATTTATTTGGGTTTATAAATAAATTAATTGGGCCCGGGCAAAATTGGTTGACTACAGTGATAACATCCCCATCTAACACAGGAAAATCATCCTCCCAATTAGCAGCACTACTAATACTCGAATACTCTCAAATCCACAACAAAGTGACCTTAAAAGAATGTTACACCCCACCACCTAGAGCCACCAAGTCCATGTCCCTTTGTTCCATTGGGTCCATTGTAACACCCCTAACCTGAATCTGTCAAAAACAGGGTTACGGAGCATTATTAGAGTTTACAAATCAATCAATTAGATATTTCACATAATATAATATTCACATCAGAAATCAAGTCGAAATCAAACATATTGTCCTTTATATGAGCCCTCAAGGTCTAAAATACATGTTACAAAAAAGTCTAGGCTAAATCAAGTATTCAAAGAGTTTTTCAGAAAATATTGAAAATTTTCAAAGTTGTAGGGGACACATGGCCGTATGGCCAGGCCGTGTGACTCACACGGTCAAGAGACACTCCCGTGCCTCAGGCCATGTGGACATTCGAAATAGGGACACACGATCGTGTCCTAGCTCGTGTCCATGCCCATGTAACTCTCTGACTTGGGTCACACGGCCAAGTTACACGCTTGTGTGCTAGGTCATGTTGAACATACTAACTTGCGCAACTTTAAAAGATATAGAGGACACACGACTGTATCACCTGGCCATGTGTCACACACGACTGAGACACACGCCCATGTCTCTGCCCGTGTGGACGAAAATAGGCCATTTTCAAGCCACATTTCTCACCCAATTTGGTACCAACTTAAACACAACAATTTGCATATCAACAAGCCATAACAATGCATTCAAATCAAGTTAAAATCAAGTCTTAAACATGTATTATCACAACATACAACCAATATGCCCTTAGGCACCTCAATTGACAACTTAAAGACATGTCAACAAGTATCTTAATTTGCCTAAATGACCAAATTCATGTATGCATATTCAAACTCCATTTCACTTTCTTTCATTTGCAACATATCAATTACACATCAAACATGACAAAGTCACTTCTATATATATATATGCATCAAAATATACCAAACACAAGCCATTCAAGTGGCTAGTCTCAACAAAACCCTTATATGCTAACATTGGTGAAAATTACCTATATATGCCATTATAACCGGAATTAATTTATTGAAAGTACCAAAATTGTAACACCCCTCACCCGTATCCAGTGCCGGGACAGGGTTCGAGGCGTTATTGGGTTTAAAATTTCACGACATACAAAACCGGCTCACCAAATTTCGCTCAAAATTTAAAATTTTCCAAACACATACATACTGTCCCTTATTCAGGCATTTGAGGCCTAAAACATACATCGGGGTGGTTCGGAAGAAAACTGAAAACATTTGATAGACCTTGGGCAACTTAATAAATTTTCTTGCCTTAGAGAGTCACACGCCCGTGTGGGTGGGGCCGTGTGGTCACACACGCCCGTGTGGCTTGGGACACGGCCGTGCCCTCAGCTCGTGTAACTCTCTGTTTATGACGTCAACATGCATTTAGAGGCACACGACCAAGACACACGCCCGTATGTCTAGCCCGTGCACTATACTAACTTAAAATTTCAAGTGCAGGGGATGCACGGCAATACCACACACCCATGGGAGCGAGCCGTGTGTCACATACGGCCTAGACACATGCCCGTGTGTCTACCCGTGTGGACCTTGTTAGGCCATTTTCCAAGCCTTTGGTCACCCTCTATCAACCAATCACACTTATAGGTTACTTTAATACATGATTATATAAAACCTTGATAAACCTCATTGCATGAAAACCTCATATCATCGGTTTTATACATGCTAGGCTAATTCCTCTTTTTGTATTAAGGGTTTTCCTATCTCCTTGACACATTTAAGATTGGCTCATTCTTATAACTCATTGCCAATTATAACCAAGCCATCACATATGAACATAAATATGCATAGATTTGTAGGTCATAGCCTACTTTAAAATGAGTCAATTCTCATGGCCATATAAAAAAAGATATGTATATCTTTACATGCCTTTATCTTGGCAAATCAAATGACACATATAACAAAGTACTCAAAAGTCCTATACATGCCATTAAACAAAATAAAAGTGTCTGTATACCAAAACTGGACTAGTTGATAGTGTGTTAACTCTCTAACCGTCTTCCAACAGTCTTCCAATCTTTGTGAGTCCTCGAGCTCTGTAAGACAGGGAAAAGAGAGGGGTAGGCAGTTACATGCTTAGTAAGCCCGAATAACTGGAAAGTAAACTTACCGATTAATTAGCATAAAGCCATATTAGGCAATAGAATCAACAAGCATGAAAATGGTATCCCTATCACATGCACTCAATCAACAAGTTAGTCACAATAATAATATACTATGTAATTTGTCTTAGATGAGCTTATCATTTATCATTTCATCTACATATATCATATTAATCCCGTTGAGTTTCTAAGAAATCCTGATGGATTATCCATTTACTGTCAATTAATATGAATGATTATTTCATGTATGCACTCCCACGAACCTCACATCTTACGGCGGGATTACCAGTCCAGGCTAAATTCCCCATAATATAAACTCATAAGGTGATGTCGGGATTACCAGTCCAGGCTAAATCCCTTAAAATGACAAACATCCTTAATGAGCTCAAATCTGAGTTGCCAGTCCAGGCTAAAGTTCAGACCCTAATCAGATTACCTGTCCGGGCTAAATCCTTAATGCACATATATTCTTCGGGAGGCTCGATCATTCAAGGAACGCCCGTCCGGGCTAGATCCTTTCTATATTTGAGAGCAACGGATTACCCGTCTGGGCTAAATCCTTTCTGTAACACATGCAGGATCTCAAGTCACATATAAATCATGGTTTATCCATCAAACTTCCTTTCCAACCTCAACCGGGACATTTTTCAACATGTCATTTTTAAATATACATTTCATGTAATTTCAGGCCATTATCAAATGTAATTGTCATACATTCATAAATCATGCAATTAGGCATATTATGAGTTTACTTTAAGCTATCCGAACTTACTTGGTACTCGTCTCGGTATCGTGTTTTGGTTATTTTAAAATCTTTCGTTTTCCTCGATCGACCTCCGAAATTTGTTCCTCGGGCTCTATAACAATAAAAATAGATCATTAACACTTCACATTGTACCTTTTGAGTCTAAATTTCACCCCTGGTCCAAATGACCGTTTTGCCCCTAACCTTTCACATTTTTACGATTTAGTCCCTAGGCTCGTATAATGAAACACATGCAATTTCTACCTTACCCAAGCCTAGAAGAATATTTTTCTCTCCTATGGCAGCCCACATTTTCCCATTATTTCTCATTTTTACCACACATTTTACACCTTTTTCAAAACGGCCCTTTTAGGGGTTTTCATGAAAATCACCTAGGAAAAGATGTTTAACATACCTCCAACTTTCATATTCTTCCATAAAACATCAAAATACAAGTAAATCATGCATGGGTAAATTTCTAAACAACCCTAGCATGAAATATGGGTAGAAATAGAGAGAGTAAGCTACCGGAATTTTAAAAATATGAAGAACATTAAAAATGGGGATTGAGAGCACTTACTATTGAGCTTGAAAATGTTAAAAACCCTAGCTATGGAGGACCCCAAATTTTCAGCTTGACAAGGAAGAAGAATGGCTGATTTTTTCCTTCTTTTTCTCATTTTATTTCATTAAAATGTCAAATGACCAAAATGCCCTTAAGCCATTTCTTTAAGATTTCATCCATACAAGCTCATTTTTGTCCAAAAACTTAGAAATTGGGAAAATTGTTCTTTAGGACCTTATAATTAATATTCTAAAGCAATTTCATACAAATTGCTTCTAGAATCCAAGTTTTGAAATTTATTCAATTTGGTCCCTAATTTCCAATTGGACACCTTACCCAAAGAATTTATTCATGAAACTTTAACACATGCATATTCTCATATTCTAGACCTCATAATAATCATAAAATAAATATTTTAATGTCAGATTTGTGGTCCTAAAACTACTGTTTCGACTAGGCCCTATTTTGGGATGTTACAAAAATAGTGTATAGGGCGAAACTTTCAAAAATACTCTATCGTTGACTTGAAACTCTATATCTTTATGTTTAAGATCCACATAAGATTTCTGGTGATTTGAAGTTGCTTTTAAACTATCTCGGATCACTTTCACTTTTTCTTCAGTCTCATGAATCAAATCAACCCAATGTATCTTTTTCTCACTAAGCTCAGTCCAATATAACGGAGTTTAGCATTTATGACCATACAGGGCCTCATACAGTGCCATTTTTATGCTTTACTAAAAACTATTATTATATGCAAATTCGACTAACAGTAAATATTTTTCCTAATTGCCTTCGAACTCTAAAACACAACACCGAAGTATATCTTCAAGAATCTAAATCACATGCTTAGACTGACCATCAGTTTAAGGGTGAAATACGGTGCTAAAATGCAACTGCATACCCAGAGCTTCCTGTAACTTTTTCAGGAATTACGATGTAAACTGTGGATCTCTATCCAAAATAATGGAGACTGGCACTCTGTGCAACCTGACAATCTCTGAAATATATAACTCTGCTAATCTTTGAAGTGAGAAATCTGTACGTACCAGAATAAAATGTACAGACTTCGTCAAAACGATCAACGATAACCCAAATGGCATCTTTCTTTCTCAAAGATTGAGGTAACCCCAATACAAAATACATAGTAACTCTATCTCTTTTGCACTCCGGTATCATCACTAGTTGTAACAATCCTGAAGGTACCTGATGTTTAGCTTTAACTTGCTGACATATCAAACATCTAGATACATACTCAGAAATATCATGTTTCATTCCCGGCCACCAATACATCTGTCTTAATCATTGTACATTTTATTACTCCCTAGATGAACAAATAAGTTACCACCATAAGCTTCGTGCAAAATTTGCTTTATAAGCTCTGGATTCTTTGGTATACAAACTCTACCTCTAAATAACAAACAATTATCGAGTCCTATCTGAAATTCTGAATCAGAAGTCGACTCACATTGTACCTATTTAGCTAACATCTCACTATTACATTTTTGAGCTTTTCAGATCTGCTGTAAAAATATTGGTCTTGCTTTTAACTCAGCTAGGATCAAGCCATCATCAGATAATGACAATAATTTATTCATCGCTCATAGAACAAATAAGGATTTTCTACTCAAAGCATCAGTAACTACGTTTGCTTTTCTTAGATGATAATCAATAACTAACTCATAATCTTTTAATAGTTTAAGCCATTTACACTGTCTCAGATTCAAATCTTTTTGTGACATCAGATACTTTAAACTCTTGTGATCAGTAAATACATGACATTTTTCACCAAACAAATGGTGTCACCAAATTTTCAACGCAAAAACAATAGCTACCAACTCTAAGTCATGTGTCAGATAGTTCTTTTCATGTGGCTTTAACTGTTTGGAAGTATAAGTTATTACTTTACCTTCTTGCATCAAAACACAGCCTAATCCATTCAGTGACGCGTCACTGAAAATCACAAATTCCTTACCTGATTCAGGCTGAAACAAAACTGGTGCTTTAGTCAACGGCTTTTAACTGATTAAAACTTTGCTAACATTTATTAGACCATTCAAATTTCACATCTTTCTGTAATAGCCGAGTCATCGGTGTAGCTATCATCAAAAACACTTTTACAAATCTCCAGTAATAACCAGCTAATCCTAGAAAACTTCTGACTTTAGATACTTGGTGGTTTCAAGTTAAGAATCGCTAAAATTTTATTCGGATTAACTCTGATGCCTTCAGCCGATACTATGTGTCCCAAAAAACCAACTTCGGAAGCCAAAATTCACATTTGCTAAATTTAGCAAACAATTGTTTATCTCACAAAGTTTGTAGAACAATTCTTAGATGTTCGGCATGTTCAATCTCATCTAGGGAATATATCAGAATATCATCAATAAATACCACAACAAATCTATCTAAATATGGTCTGAAAATTCTATTAATCAAATCCATAAATACTGTAGGTGTGAAAGTTAAACCAAACGGCATTATAAGAAATTCATAATGTCTGTACCTGGTTTTGAATGCTATTTTTGGCACATCAGAATCTTTCACTGTAACTGATAATAGCCAAAATGAATATCAGTCTTCGAGAACACTGTGACACCTTTCAATTGATCAAAAAAATCATCAATGTGAGGCAGTGGATATTTATTCTTGATTGTAACTTTGTTGAGTTGACGGTATTCAATGCAAAATCTCATCAATTTGTCATTTTTCTTAACAAATAGAATCGGTGCACCCCAAGGTGAAAAACTAGGTCGAGCAAAACCTCTATCAGTCAACTCTTGCAACTGTGCTTTCAACTCTTTTAACTCAATAGGAGCTATTCTGTATGGTGCTATCGATATTGGTGTTGTTCCCAGTACAAGTTCTATAGCAAATTCTATAATAGCCCGGTTTAGAACCTAGTCAGAATAGTGATTTTGGGACCACAAATTTGAGTTAGAAAATATTTTAATATTATTTTTCATGTTTATAGTATGTGGTTAAGCATGTATGAAAGTTTCGTATGAAAATTCAATCATTTGCGTGCTTAATTTTCAAAAAGGACTAAATTGCAGAAAATACAAAAGTTGCATTCTATATTATAAAAGTGTCTAATTGCATGGCTTGTTACAGCAAAGGTCCTTATGTTGTTATTATGCCATTGATAAGGTTAATGGACACAAATGACCATCCATTAAGTGATTTTATAATGGTTTATTAAAGGTTAAATTTGTAAAAGGATTATTAATGATAATAAAACAAAACAAAAAAAAAGATTAGTGACATTCATCTTTATTTTTGCCGAAAATTGAGAAGGAAAGTGTTCATCCATTGTGTTTTAGGGTTTGGCTACTACTAAGCTTAATTGTAAGTTCATTTTTGTTCGGTTTTTGATAATTTCTACGTTTTTGTAATAGTTGATTTGTAATCTATCAAGCCCATGTCTCAATTTTTGAATTTGATGATGTATTTTAGTTATGAAATTGATGAAATTGTAAGTTTTGTATTAATATATATATTGATGGAAAATGAAATATATATGTTGGGTTAATATGTTTTGTATTTGAATTTTTGATGAATTTGAGTATTTTGGACTAATTTGTGAAAATGAGAAATGAGGGGCTAAAATGTGAAATAAATGAAATATTTGGGCTTTTATGAGCTAAGGGAAAATTCGGCTAAGCATGTGTATATAGAAATTTTGTATATTTTGTGATTTTTGTGATTAAGGACTAAAGTGTTAAAATGTAAAAATATGACGGCTAAGTTGTAAAATGCCCTAAATATGTGTAAATGGATTGAATTGAATGATTTGGTGAATAAAAGAGTTAAATTTGAATGTGTTTAGATCAAGAACTAAAGAAAACAGAATTAGATCGGGGGACAACGAAAGTAGTTGAGTAGCTGTTCGTTTCCGTTCATTCTTATACGAGGTAAGTTGTTATACAAATAAATGTGTTTGAATTGAATTATTACTACTTATATGTTAATGAATATTGATGAATGGTTATTTGAGTTGAATATAAGAAATCCGAGAAAGTTCTGATAATATGACGACGTCCGAAAAGTCCTGTACGAACCATAGGAATAGTTAGGATACATATGTCATGACATAGGATTTCGATATGTGATTTTGTGTAAGACCACGTCTGGGACGTTGGCATCGATTTGAGATTTACATGTAAGACCATGTCTGGGACATTGGCATCGTATTTGATTTCGTGTAAAACCCTGTATGGGATAGTGGCATCGATATTTGATTACATGTAAGACCACGTCTGGGACGTTGGTATTGTACAAGCTTTCTGAGCTATCTGTGTATCCTATTTGATTCCGTAAAGTTCAACGGGCATTCTGATAAATGAATAACTATGTGAATGTATATCCGATTCAGGTACGTATGAACTGTATATGGAATTTTGCAATGAAAGGTGAGTATGACTATGATCTTTTGATATGTGAGCTACATGGAAATGTGATGTATTTATAAGTAAGTGATTATGAACAATTAAGCTAAATGAGAAATATGAACTTGCTATCGTGTTGTGCCATGATTCATATGAATGAATTGGTTTATAATTATGATATGTGATACGTTTATTAGTATATGGCTTACTAAGCTTTTGAAAGCTTACTTTGTATGTGTTTGCATTATTTTATAGATATCGAAGCTACTGGAAGCTCGGGGATCGTCTAGGATCATCACCATACTATCAAATTTTATTTTTGGTACCTTTTGAAAATGTATATATCAAAGTATGGCATGTATAGGCTAGGATTAATGTGGTATGTTTTGAAATGAATATATCATGCCATGAGATATGGCTTGATTATGGTTGAACTTATGGTTTGATTTTGGTATATAACCTGTGATGCATATAATGCCTTATATCTTGGCTTATTGTGATAGTTTGGTTTGATGAATTAGCATGTCTTGGTGGCTTAAGAACATATTGAAATGATGTTATTTTGGGTTTTTATATGTGCTTGAGATTAGAGTGGCAAATTGGCATTGCAAATGGCCTATTTTTGTCCACACAGGTAGAGACACGGGCCTGTTTCTTATCCGTGTGCGACACAAGGTCATATTATACGGCCATGTGTCCCCTGGGGTAGTCTTACAATTTAAAGTCAGTCTCGAGCATGGCCTAGACAAACAAGTGTGTCTGGTGGCTGTGTGAGGCACACAGCATGGGCGTGTGTGGCCATTTCGTAAGGTACATGGGCTAGACACATTGGAGTGTGGTTAGCCGCGTGACCCAAGTCAGTTTCGATCACAGCCAAGGCACACGGGCATGTCTTCGGCTGTGTGGTACAAGTCAGTATGTATGCCCTGTTTTCACATGGCCTATGACACGGGTGTGTTTGATAACCGTGTGAGTCACACGGCCTATTCACACAGGCATGTGACCTGTGATTGCATAATTTTTCTAAGTGTCCAAAAGCTTTTATATGTGATTGGTTTATTCCCGAACCACTCTTATACATGTTTTAAGGTCTCGTAGACCTATGTAAGGGACATTGTAAATGATTTATATGGGCTTTGTTTATGATTGCTTAAATGTATGAGAATGAAGTGTAATATTCGGTAATGCCTTGTAACCCTATTCCGATGACGGATACGGGTTAGGCGTGTTACAAATTCAACTTCTCTAACCGACAGTAATCCAGGTAATTCCTTTGGAAACACATCAGGATACTCACAAACCACTGGCACTGATTCAAGCTTCAACTCAAACACTTTAATATCCAATACATAAGCAAGGTAAGCATTACAACCTTTTCTCATATATTTCTGTGCTGACATAGCTGGTATCACAATGGGCAACCCATTCAATTTATCTGATTCAATATAAAACATCTCACCATTTTGACATTTCAATATGATATGTTTTCGTCTACAATTTACTACAGCATCATGTAGAGTTAGCCAATCCATGCCTAATATCACATGAAATTCATCAAATGGTAATAGCATCAAATCAGCCAGAAAACAGTAACCCTGAATCATTAATGGACAGTTCTTGCAAACATTATCAACTAACACATGCTGGCCTAAAAGATTCGATACTTTCACCACGAATTCAGTGAACTCAACAGCTTAATTTTTACTAGACACTAATTTCGTACAAACATATGAATGAGTCGATTTAGGATCAATTAAAGCAATTACATCAGTATCAATAAGAGAGAAAGTACTGGTAATAACATCTAGTGTAGAAGCATCTTCGCATGTACGAATAGCATAAGCCCTAGCTAGTGCTTGTGCCTCAGACCTTATAGTAGAATCTTTCGTCACACCACAACTATTGCTTACATTTCTAGGATTACGAGGTGGTCTACCTCTCGTAATTGTGTTTCTCGGCCGTAAATTTTGAATATTATCTTTTTTCAGATTTCTCCGGACAATTTCTAAGATAGTGGTTAAAGGAACCACATCTGAAACACGCTCTACTCTTCATTCGACACTCACCAAAATATAGCTTGTTACAATGTTTGCACTTGGGTCTGGTGCTTCTAGTATTACCCACACTCGCTACAGATGTAGCCTGAGTTTTAGAACTGGAGCGTCAAGTACCTCTATCTCTACCGAAGTATCCCGCAGATGTAGTAGAACGGTCATGATATTTCTTTGATTTCTTCGATGCTGACTGATATGACTTTCCCATCAATCTCTTACTTGAATCTCTAGCCTCAGTCTTAGCTTGTCTTTTCTCTTTGCTAAGCTCTTCAGCTTTATATGCTCGATCAACTTGTATAACAAACTCCTTCAATTCGAGGATCCCAACTAATAGTTTTATATCTTCATTTAAGTCATCTTCAAACCGCTTACACATTGTAGTTTCAGTTGGAATACATTATCGAGCATATTTGCTCAATTGAACAAGTTCTTTCTCATATTCAGACACTATCATATGACCCTATAAATTCTTTACGTTTTTGGTTGAGAAACCTCTTGTAACAACCCGGTTTTAGCTAAATCGGAACAGTGGTTTTGGGACCACAAATTTAAGGTTGGAAAATTATTTTAATATTATTTTTTATATTTACGGCATGAAATTAGATGTGTGTGAAAGTCTCGTGTGCTAATTTTATCATTTGGATGTTTAATTTGACAAAAGGACTTAATCGCATAAAATGAAAAGTTGATGTTCTAATTGTTTAAGTGCTTAATTGCTATGATTCATTAATGGTGAAGTGAATAAACCATGGATAATGGAAATTGACATGAATAGGCATTCATTAAATGATTTATGATGTTTTAAACAAAGGTTAAAATGGTAATAATAGAATTAATGTATAATTAAGTAAAAACAAAATCAAATATGGTTCCATTATCATATTTTATGGCTGAATGAAGCAAAAAAGACAACTAAAATAGGGATTTGGTATTCGGCACTTGCATAGCTTGATTGAGGTATGTTTTGAGCTCGATTTTTGATGATTTCTACGTTTTTTTTTATCGTTGCTTTTAGTATTAGCTAGCCTATACCTTAATTTTTAAGTTTGTTGGTGATTTTGGAAAATACCATTTATGGATCCATGAGTTTCATGATGTTTGATGATGAATTATGAAAGCTTGATGTTTAATATACATGTTTTGTAAAGTGATTTTGAGTAAAAATACATATTAGGGATTAAATTGAGAAAAGTGTAAACTGAGGGGTTAAATTGTGAAATAAATGAAAAATATGGGCTGCTAGGGACCTATAGAGAATTCTTCCAAGCATGGATCTTTTTGAATTTTGAGTAATTTGTGTTTTTATGAAATAGGGATTAAATTATTAAAATGTGAAAGTTTAGGGCCAAAGTGCAAATTGGCTAAAATTATGTGTTTGTGGATTAAATTGAATGAATTGGTGATTAAATGGGTTAATTTTGAATACATATAGATCAAGAAAGAAAGAATTCAAATTTAGATTAGGGAAAATCGAAGGTTATCGAGTAATCGATCCGATTCGTCAATTCCAAGTACGAGGTAAGTTCGTACGTGATAAACATTGTTACAATTATGTTTCTAATGCGTTAATATTGCATAAATTATATATATGAGACGATGGTTGTGTACGACAATGAATTGATTATGTTTGGCACTTAGTGTGCGTATTGAGATAGCTTCGGCTATATAAAGCACTTAGTGTGCGATTCGGAATAGCTTCGGCTATATATGGCACTTAGTGTGCGAATTTGTAATAGCTTTAGCTATGCTTTGGCATTTAGTGTGCGAGATATCAAGTATTCGACAATATCATGTAAAGGTATGAGTTCGATATGAATTTGTACAGGTATGTACATATAAAGCATGAAATTCAAATAGAAGAAGTTATGAGCTTGTTCATAAACACTTGAGTAAGTATGAGAAAAGTTTGTTAGTCACCATGCATTAGATATCAATTAGTATGAATTGATGATTTGTATATTTTGAACTGTTGAGTATAATAAGTACGAACTTACTAAGCTGTGAAGCTTACTGTATGTTATTTGTCTATGTTTTATAGATTATCGAAGCTAGTTTAGACTCGGGGATTGTCAGGAAATGTCATCACACTATCAATCATCTCATTTTGTATATATGGTATATGGCATGTATAGTCTAGTTTCATTTTGGTATGTTTTGAGTCATGATATTAGCCATGAGACTTGGCTAGTAAATAGTGATGTGTATGACCATTTGAGTTAGCTTGATTTATATGTTGGCAAGTGATATATGAGATGTTTATAAATTATCATGTGTTTTGGCATGTTTGACATGGTTGTTGGTATAGCTAAGTGGTTGCTCATTTGTTTAGTTATTAGTTGATATATTAATGCTTGAGAAATGGTATATTTTAGTATGAGTTATAGATGATGATTTGGTATGTTTGAGAATCATGATTTGTTTGATAGAAAGGTGAAAAAAATTCATTTAGGAGATATGTAAGTTGTGATGATTTTGGCTTAGTATTTGGTATGTTTTGAATAAGGAATTGAGTAATTGAAATGGTTAATGATAGATGGCATGATATCTGAGTGAATTAGCATGTTTTGGTTGCCTATTTATGTGTAGAAATGATACCATTTTGATGGCTAGGTGTGCATGAGAAAAGGGTGGCAAATTGGCTTTGCAAATGGCCTATTTTTGTCCACACGAGCAGACACATGGGCGTATGTCACAACCGTGTGCGACACACGGTCATGCTGCACGGTCGTGTGTCCCCTGGGGTACTCTTTCGAATTAAGTTGGTATACCCTATAGTTTTAACACGGCCTAAGTACAAGGGCGTGTCTATTGGCCGTGTGTGGCATACGAGCTGGCACACGGGCGTGTGGCCAAGTTAGTAACCTCCCTAATTTTCCCACAACTCCGGCCGTGTGGTACAGGTCAGTATGTATGCTCTGTTTTCACACAGCCTATGACACGGGCGTGTCTAGTGGCCGTGTGAGGCACACGAGCTGTTCACACAGGCGTGTAACCCTTGAATATTTGAAAATTTTCTAAGTTTCCCAAAGTTTGCATATGTAATTGGTTTAGTCCCAAACTTTCTTTAAAACATGTTTAAGGTCTCGTAGACCTAATTAAGGGACATTGTGTTTGGGAATGAATGTTATTTGTTATTGAATATTTACTGAGTTGTGAAATTTATGATTTATGTTGTGGTTAATCGGTAATGCCTCGTAACCCTATTCCGGCTACGAATATGGGTTAGGGTGTCACACCTCTGACTGATATATTTCTTTTGAAACTCAGTTTGAAAGAATTCCCAAGTGACCCGATCTTTCGGCACAACAGAAATCAATGTATTCCACTATTGATAGGCTGAATCTTTTAATAGAGATACTATACACTTGAGACATTCAGCCGGTGAACAAGATAATTTATCAAGAACTCTAATAGTATTTTTTAACCAGAACTCAGCTCTTTCAGGATCATCCTCAACTGTAGCTCGAAATTCTTCAGCATCGTACTTACGGATCTTATTAATAGGAGGCTTACTAACTCTGGTAGGTTCTGTACTTTGATGAATAACGAGAACCAGTTGAGGAACAGGAGGGGTGGAGGTTGTTAAGCAGTCGGGTTCATCCGTATGAACTCCATGAACCATTCATTCATCATCTAGAAGAGAGCTTATTTAGCCTCTCCTCCCCGACCCTCAGATACGGGCCTTGTACCACTCGAAGCTACTCATTGAACGGAGGCTTGAACGTTACTCTCTACTTCATCGGAATCAGCTCGGTTGGATGTCACTACTATATAAAAACATGTTTTAAAATGGTCAGGAGATATCACACTATCACAGGTTATATAATGGCATTTATAGCTAGACTCGTGTATACTTCATTAGTCCGAGAATCGACTAAATTGTAGCTTTGATACCAATAAATGTAACACCCCTAACCCGAATCCGTCCCCGGAACAGGGTTACAGAATATTATCAGAGTTTACAGATCAATCAGAAATTTCATATAATATAATATTCACATCAGAAATCAAGTGAAAATCAAACATATTATCCCTTATATGAGCCCTCGAGGCCCAAAATACACGTTAAAAACAAGTCAGGACTAAATCGGGTATTCAAAGAATTTTTTTAAAAAGATTGAAATTTTTCAAAGTTGCTGGGGACACACAGCCAAGCTATGTGACTCACACGGTCAGGAGACACGCCCGTGTCTCAGGCCCTGTTGGCATTCAAAATAGAGACACACGGCCGTGTCCCAGTCGGTGTCTATGCCCGTGTAACTCTCTGACTTGGGTCACATGGCCAAGTCACACACCCATATGCTAGGTTGTGTTGAGCATACTTTCTTGCATAATTTTAAAAGATACATAGGATACACGGCTGAGACACACTGTAACAGCTCAATTTTGGGTCTAGTCGGAATAATTATTTCGAGACCACAAATCCAATGTAGAAAAATTTATTTTTATTATATTTTTATGGTCTAAAATTTTATGGAATGATTTTTTAAAAATTTCGTTCTAAAATTTTAACGTTCGGGCACTCAATTTAGTCAAAAGGACTAAATTGTAAAAAGTGCAAAAGTTGAGTTCTACATGCTAAAGTTGTCTAATTGCAATGAAATTTTAAATTGGAGGTCCTTAAATGGTAATTAGACCATTGGTTAAGTTTTTGGACAAACATGGACATGGTTAGGTATGTTTCTAAAGTTTTTCATTAAGGGAATTTTAGTAATTTGGTAATTAAATGAATTAAAAAGCCAATTTAAAAGCCAATTTTTGCTAATCTTCTACCCCATGGCCAAATGTACCAAGAAGAAATCATGGCTAGGGATTTTCAAGCTTCCAAGCTCGATTGTAAGTCTGTTCTAGCCCTATTTTAATGATTTTTATGTTTTTAAAATCCTCGTAACATGATCTATCTATTTCTACCACTAATTTAAGAAATAATCAAGGTCTAAAATTTTACCCATGATGGATATTTGTGTATTTTTATATCTAATGGTAGAAAATGTATGTTTGGTGTATGATAAACGACTTTTGCTAAGTGATTTTCAATGAAAATGCCTAAAAAGGACCTATTTGTAAAAAGTTGTGAAATGGGTGTTAAAATGTGAATAAAAGAAAAATTTTGGCTGTTATAAGCATGTATAAGGTTCGGCTAGGCATGGGTGTTGAAGAAATTGAGTACATTTCATTTTACGAGCCTAGGGACTAAATTGTAAAAATGTCAAACTTTAGGAGTAAAAATGTAATTTTTTCCATAATGTGATTTTTGGGCTGATTTGAATAGTACAATGATTAAATAATTTAAATTGATATTATAGATCAAGAAAAACGAGGATCGAAATTAGAACAGGGGAAAAACGAGTATTTGACGGTTAGGTCATTTTCGCCATTTTTATGTCGAGGTAAGTTCGTATGTTTAATAAGCATTAAATTATATATGTATAAATGCTTAATTGATATAATTGCGGTAAATGTTATATTATTGAAATGAAATGTGAATGCTATTGAGTACGATATTACGGAGATAACCGATAGAGATTCGATACAGCTAAAGTCCCGGTTGAACCTTAGGAATAGATAGGATACAAATGTCATGACATTAGGGTTACTGAGATTACATGAAAGACCATATCTGGGATATGGCATCGATATGAGGCTTCGTGTAAGACCATAGCTGGACTATTGGCATCGATAAGAGATTACATGTAAGACCATATCTGGGATATGGCATTGGTACGGTACTGTGTGTACGAGATTCCTGAGTATCTTTTAGTATTCCAAGTGGTTCAACGAGTAATTTAATGGGTATGTCGAAGAAGAGAAAGAGCATGTAAGTATTATGAATTTGTACAGGTATGTACATAAAGTTTATAAGCATTGACTTCATAATATTGTGAGTTCATGGTTTCCATGAGAATGTTTTTGCGAAAGCCTTGTGATTATTGATCTATACTTGTGATATACAAAATATATGGTAAATTAGGTTGGCAATCGTGTAATTGGCTTTTGGGCCAAATTGAGTTATTATCTAGCATGTTTGATTCACACAAATTGTGATTTATCAGATATGAGAAAAATGAAAGATTGGCATAATTGCCTATTAAAATGATTAAGAGAAGATATGGGCTTTAAACAATCGAAAGATGTTAGAATATATGCTTGAAAAGTGAACACTAATAATTAATGTACATGTTTATTATGAGGTTTGAAACAATTGGTTGATTGTGGTAAATAGTTATAATTGAAATATTTCGGTTATTAGGTTAATGTCAAGACATGTTAAATTATGCTTGCAAATTTGTAAAACAAACAATGTGACTGAATAAGTTATAACTGTGAGTTTTAATGCAATTTATATTATCTTGTGTTTATATCATTGGATTTGGCAAATGGTTGGCAAGAGTTGCTTATCATGTTCATACGGAATTACTAAGCTATATAGCTTAACCCCTTTCCTTTCCCATGTTTTATAGTGCCGTCAAACTAGCTCGGGTTGGAGATCGTCGGAGATCCTATCACACTATCAAGCTATTGTTTTGGGTATTGATGAATTCAAGTATTTTGAGTTATGGAATATATAGGGACTTGGTTATTTTGTTGTATGCATCATATGATTTTAGTCAATGGAATGGCTTGTAATCGTCAAAGGCTTGTTTTACTATTTGGCCATGTAAGTTGGCTTATATTCGCTAACATGGTTGTAAGCCTAAGTATATTCATATATGTGTCAATGTCTATGGTGATATGATCATGGTATGTTTGGTGAATATGAAATGTTTGGAAATGTGATTTATGGCATGATTGTGTAATTTTTGGAAATGTGACCTATTGATGAGATGAGGAATTTGAGTATAATTTGGTAACTAGAAAGTAATTGAATGAAGTCTAATGAATGTGAAATTTGTATGTTCGATTTAGGGCTTAATAAATGTAGTGAATGTGTTAGATAAAGACATTGAGTTTATATGTTTTAACCATGAATATGGATGTTTTGGTTGCCCAAGTATGTATTGTTTTTGTGCCTTTCAATTAGGGTAAATCTATGTGTGAATAAGGGTGGCAAAATGGCTTGGTAAATAGCCTTGTTTTTGTCCACAAAGGTAGACATACGGGCATGTGTCTAGGCTGTGTGTGACACACGGTCAACCCTATAGGCGTGTGATACGGTCGTGTGTCCCCTGTACCTAAATTGTTGCAAAATAGAATGCTCAATATCGAGCACACGGGTAGAAGACACGACCGTGTGTCTCAGCCGTGTGAAGGACATGACCTCGAGACACGGGCGTGTGCCATGGTCGTGTGACTTCAATTTGCTCTTGGGTGACAAATAGAGAGTTACACGGGTTAGGGACACGGGTGTGTGGCCCCTATTTTAGCAAAAAAAAATTCTAAGTGTTGTGAAATTTTCTAAAATTCTCAATTTAGTCCCAAACCGCCTTCAAAGAACGTTTTGGGCCTCGTAGGCTTGTATTAGGGACTTTATGATTAAATGCAAATGGTTTTAATTTAGACGCAAATTTATGACTCAGAATTGTATGTTTGCTTGTGTTTAGGTCTGGTAATGCCTCGTACCTTGTTCCGGCGTCGAATATGGGTAAAGGGTGTTACACACACGCTCGTGTCTCTGCCCGTGTGGACGAAAATAGGCCATTTCCAAGCAACATTTCTCACCCAATTTGGTACCGACCTAAACACAACAATTTGCATATCAACAAGCCATAACAATGCATTCAAATCAAGTTAAAATCAAGTCTTAAACATGTATTATCACAACATACAACCAATATGCCCTTAGGCACCTCAATTCACAACTTAAAGATATGTCAACAAGTATCTCAATTTGCCTAAATGACCAAATTCATGTATGCATATTCAAACTCCATTTTACTTTATTTCATTTGTAACATATCAATCACACATCAAACATGACAAAGTCACTTATATATATATGCATAAAAATATACCAAACACAAGCCATTCAAGTGGCTAGTCTCAACAAAACCCTTATATGCTAACATTGGGGAAAATAACCTATACATGTCATTATAACCGGAATTAATTTATTGAAAGTACTAAAATAGCCGATGGATAGTGTGAAATAGCTCTAACCAGCTTCCAACCCGAATGAGCTTCCGAATTACTATAAAACATGGAAAATAACACAGAGTAAACATTTAAGCTTAGTAAGTTCGTATATTACAGAATCTAACTTACCATATTTCCACAAAATAGGTAAGTAAATATAGCATATCTCAATCAATTTGGCCGAAAGTCTAAACACATGATCACCAACATATTAGCCATGAAAATCACATATAAAATCCAACACACATGGTGTAATTCATCAAATAATCATATTTCATGTATTTCATATATATACCGGTAATAGTTCATATCAAACTCATATGATTTCATAATAGATTTGTACCCGTTAAACCATTTAAAATATCGTTGGATACACGGGTAGTACACACAAGGTGTACGGAACTGTAATCCATCAATTCATATATGCTCATACGAGCTGTAAATAATAAGTTCTTCCGAGTTGAATAATGGGAAGCTCATGCGACCAGAATAACGGGAAGCTCATACGAACTGAATAACGGGAAGCTCATGTGAGCTAAGTATCAGGAAGCTCATAAAAGTTGTGGTGTGTCCGCAACACACGCAGGACCCCAACCAAATCGGTAACCCTAATGACATGTCATTTGTATCCTACGAATTTCATAAGGTTCAAACAGTACTCGGTAATCGTCGAATATACAACTAGTATTTATTCATGGCAATTGTACAATTCACAAAAAATAATTCAATTTAACACATATTAATGTACAATTTAATTACACGAACTTAGCTCGACGAGTTTATGTAGATACGAAGGCGAATAATCCTATATTTTTCCTTTGCCTCGATCTAACTCCATACTAGATCTAATCGAATCTATACGAATGAATTTAACTCAATTCAATATAATTCATATTCAATTTGGTCCAACAACATATTTTTGGAAAAATTACTATTTTACCCCTATACTTTGAATTTATTACAATTTAGTCCTTAGGCTCGGAAAATGACTTTTATGCAATTCAATCCTTACTCAAGTAGAGTCAATTTTTTATAAATATTAATAGCAACCCACATATTTCACAATTTCACAATTTTACCATAGATTTATCATCTTTTTCAATTTAATCCCTAATTGATAGTTCCATCAAAATGCTCTTTACAAAAATTGTTTATCTAACAAAAACCTTTCATTTTCTATCATAAAACTTCAAAATTAAAGCATAATCATCAATGGAAAAACCCTAATATTTTATCATTTTCGCAAATTAATCCCCGAGTTAGTTAGATTAAGCTATTACGATCTCGAAAATATAGAAATCATTAAAACGGGACAAGAATACATACTTAATTAAGCAAAACAAGCTTGCTAATATCTCAAGCTTCCATGGATAGGTTTTCTTTTTTTATTTATTTGGTGGTAGATGATGATAATAGATATTTTTTTATTTTATTTAATATCACTTTAATTAATAATTTCCAAAATTAACCTTTATGTTTCATGAAATTTCCAATGATGATTATTCATGCTTAACCACTAAACATTTTAATGGTCTATTTACTATATAAGGACCTCCAATTTAAAATTCTATAGCTATTTAATACCTTTAGCTATTAGAACTCAACTTTTACACTTAATGCAATTTAGTCCTTTTCATCAAATTAGGTATGTAAACGGTAAAATTTCTTAACAAAATTTTTATACTATATTTCTATCATACAATAGACCATATAATACTAATAAAAATAATTTTTTTCGACCTCGAATTTGTGGTCCCGAAACCACTATTTCGATTTCACTAAAAACGGGTTGTTACATCCGTGCCCCCATTTGGAGGTTCATCCTCCTTCTACCTGACCTTCTTTTTTGCACAACCAACACCCACATTAGCAACCACACAACGACAATTAAGCATGCCCTAAGATTGTGAAATGAAATTAATATTATAAGTCACAATTTCTTTTTCTAATTTTTATCATGAATAATGGTGTATTTGATAAACAGTTGAAGATTTTCATTTTATTAAAAATAAAAAATTTGAACATTTAATTTTTTAATTGTGTTTGATAATTATATTAAATTTTTACTTAATATAAATTTTTTAACAAAGAAATGTTAAACATAACAAGTAAATAGATAACTATTTATTACTTAATGTGAAAAATATTAAGTTGATTTTATCTTTAAAACTCTTATTTTTTAAATAAATTATTTCCTATTTTTATTAAAAAATTAAAATTTTATCTTTATCTTTTATAAAAAAAACTATTCAAAATAAAATAAATAATACCGTACTAATAAGATTAAAATTATGAAATAATAAATTTAAAAAAAATTAATATTTACTATTATCGAACAAAATAGTATATTAAGTGCTTAATTTTCATTAATATATCAAATAATTTTTAATATAAATTCAATACTAAAAATTCAATATTTAAATCTTCATTGCTTAAGTGCTATTTGGTAAACTGAAAAATAGTTCTGAAAAATTAAGTGTTGAAAACTTAAGTACTGAATTTAAGTTATAAAATATATTTCATATATTCCTTAAAATTAATTACGGAATATAATTAGATTGTATGATAAATATAGATTTTCAATTATAAAAAAATTTATATCTACAATTTATCTTTAATTTTTAAATACTTCACTTCTAAATGAAAGTGAAATTTTAAACATAATTTTTTTATAGAATAAAATAAATAAAATAGAAATAATTAAAAATATTCCCCATCGAGTAATAAGTAGCTCTTATCTACTTATCATTTTTCACACCTTATTTATAAAATTATTTTTATTTTAAATTATCAAACATGTGTAAAAAATTGACTCATTAGAAATCGTATGGTTGTCGAAGCCGTAAAAAATAAAACCTACTTGAAAAATAATAATTAGTAAAAGCGACAAATAAAGTTAAATCCACAAAGGTTGATAGTAATCTTATTCAAAAATGGGGTTTTAAGGAAAAATTTTAAACTAAAATTAAGATTTGAAAAAAGAAAGAAAGAAAGCAATAATTTGTTATGAATGTTATTTAATGGATGTTCAACCTTTCATCTTTCATTTCCCTTAACCTCCCACTTTTCATATTCTTTAACCTTTAACCTTCCATCTTCCTTAAGTTGTGCAATGCAAGTTATATTATTTTCATATAAAACTGTTGGAGTTTTTTTTTCAGAGCATAAACTACAATCTTTTCGTATGTGATGAATTACATACCTTAGCCACACACATTCATGACTAACCTCATGGATTGCCAAAATCTCAGCATGATTAGAAGAAGTAGCAACAATTGTTTGTTTCATAGAATGCCAAAAAATTGCAGTACCACCATATGTGAAAACATGACCAGTTTGTGATTGAGCATTGTAAGGATCAGATAAGTACCCTGCATCTGCAATACCAATCAATTCTATTTTCGGTAGGTTAGGGAAAAACAAACCTATATCTCTTAACCTCATTCCAATGTCTTCAGGTTGGACAAGAGCTAAATGTTGCTAATAAGTTGACAGAAAATTATATATCAGGTCATGTATGACTAGCAAGATACATCAATGCACTAATATAACTTAAATATGGTACTTCAATACCAAGAAAATCTTCATCATTTTCCTGAGGACGAAAAGGGTCTTTATTTACATCAAGTGACCTAATAACCATTAGGGTGCTCAATGGATGTGCATTATGCATGTAAAATCTTCTTAGCACTTTTTCTATATATGTTGTTTGATGCATAAGGATTCCATTATTTAGGTGTTCAATTCGTAACCCTAGACATAATCTTGTCTTTATAGGGTCTTTCATTTCAAATTTTTTCTTTAATCACTCCATTATCACTAATGATATTTAAATCATAAACATACACAACAATTATAACAAATCATGATCCAAACTTCTTTATAAAAATGCATGGGGAAATGAGATCATTCTTATAGCCTTACCTAAATAAGTATTAACTAAGGCGATTATGCCACATGCGCCCAGATTGTTTCAATCCATAAAGGGATTTGTATAATTTGATTGAGTAATGTTCTCGAGAACATGCTTCTGGAAGTTTAAAACCTTTTGGGAGTTTCATGTAAATGTTATTATCAAGTGGGCCATATAAATAGGTTGTAACTAATCCATTAGGTGTAAATCAAACCCTTCTCTTATTGTCAGACTAATCAAGAACATAAAAGTAATTGCATCCACCACAGAAGAGTATGTCTCTTCATAATCAATACCAAGTCTTTGTGAAAATCCTTGTGCAACCAAACCCGCTTTATATCTCACAATTTCTTCCTTTTCATTTCTCTTTCTCACAAAAACCAATTTCCCACAAGTTTTACACCTTCAGGTGTAAAAACTACATGTCCGAATACATCTCTCTTCTCAAGAGATTTTAACTCCACCTCAATTGCTTCTTTCCATTTTGGTCAATCATCTCTTTGTCTACATTTATTAATTAGCGTTGGTTCATGATCTATATTGTCATTCAAAACATCTAGTGCTACATTGCATGCAAATATGTCATCGGCCTCAATTTGATTTCAGTTCCATTTAATTCTTGACATGACATAATTTGTTGAGAACTCTTCATTATTAGGTACCTGAGATTTTTCTTGAACTTCAATCATGTCTAAAATCTCTTCTGGAGATCCTTTTAAAGTCATTGTTTCCTCAATTTGATCATCATCTACTTTTTCTCCTTTTCTTTTTTAAGGATTCTTATCTCTGGAGCTAATTGGTCTACCACACTTCAAACGTGATTTAAACTTACTAGCAACTAGAGTTTATCCTTTAGGGACATCAATTTTGATTGGAGCATTTACAACTGGTATATGTGATTTTGTCACTCTTTTTGGATAGTAAATACGTTTGGCAATTGATTTGCCAAATTTTGTAAATGAATTATCCTCTGAACTTCCAATTCATATTGTTGCGTATGAAAATCAAAATGTAAAAATGATAATTCATTCCAATATATTTCTTTTTTCAACTGTTTATTTTCTCCCCCTAACGTTGAGAAAACTGACCCATTAAAATGACAGTCAGCAAATCGAGCCATAAATAAATTCCCCATTGATGGCTTGAGATATTTAATTATTGATAGAGATTCATATCCAACATATATTCCTAACCTCCTTTGAGGACCCATCTTAGAGCGTTGTGGTAGAGCAATCAGAACATATACAGCACATCCAAAAGTTCTCAAATGGGAAATATTTGGTTCTTAACCAAAAACTATTTGTAATAGGAAGAACTTATGATAACTTGTTGGCCTGACTCGAATTAGTGATGTTGCATGTAGTATGGCATGCCCCCAAACAGAAATTGGAAGTTTTGACTTCATAAGTAATGGTCTTGCAATCAATTGAAGATGTTTGATTAATGATTTAGCAAGATCATTTTGTGTATGAACATGTGCTAGAGGATGTTCAACACTTATTCCAATAGACATACAAAAATCATTGAAAGCTTGGGAAGTAAATTCACCAGTATTGTCAAGACGAATTGTCTTGATAGGGAAATATGGAAAACGTGCTCGTAATTTGATTAACTGAGCAAGTAACCTGGAAAATTCCATGTTTCGAGTTGATAACAAGGATACATGCAATCATCTAGTCGAAGCATCGAGTAAAATCATAAAATATCTGAATAGTCCATATGGAGGGTGTATTGGTCTACATATATCTCCTTGTATCTGTTCTAGAAAAGTGATTGATTCATAATTTATCTTGGCTGGTGATGGCTGAATGATTAATTTGTCTTGAGAGCAATCATCACATGAAAAATTATTAGCTTGAAGAATCTATTGGCTCTTCAATAAATGTCCACATGAATTGTCAATAATTTTTTGCATCATAATTGAACAGGGATGGCCTAATCGGTCATGCCAAATAATAAACTCATCAATAAACTTCTGATTTATTATAGCATGTGCTTCAATTGTACTAATTCTCGTGTAGTACAAACCAAAGAAGAGTGCGAACAATTTCTCCAAAATAATTTTATTTCCTTGAATTATACTTGTAATTTGAAGATATTCGTCATTCCCTTCACTTATTGTCTCAATATGATGTCCATTATGGCGAATATCTTTAAAACTCAACAAAATTCTTGGAGACTTAGGAGAGTATAACGCATCATTAATTTGAAACTTAGTTCCTCTAGGCAACAATATAGTTGCTCTTTCGGAGCCTTGAATGATTTTGATACTACCAGATATAGTACTTACACTAGCTTTTTTCATTGTTAAATGAGAAAAATATTTCTTATTCTTAAGTATAGTATGAGTAGTTGTACTATCTACTAAGCACAAGTCTTCATCATTTGTCGCTAATTGAATTTGAGAGGTATTCATATTCTTCAAAGAAAACAAATAAATGTCACATAAATTTTCAAAATATATAAAAATTTCATAAATAGTTTAAAACATAATATAATAACCATGTTGTTAAAAACATAACAAACTTGCATAAAATTTATTCTTTAAAACTATAATAATAAAATTAAAAGATCAATTATTCCCTTCAGGGGTGGTGAAAAAATCAACATCTTCCAAGTGAGTTGTACCAATGGTGCCATAATCATCTTTGCCATTCTCGCAAACAAAATTTGTCTCTATTTTCTTCCCTTTATCCTTCAATGATTGTTGATGTAGCTCTACAAGATGCTTTGGTGTACGATAAGTACGGGACTGATGGTTTTTACCTCTACAATGATAACACAAATTTTTCACTTTCCCAGTTGTATTTTTATCATTCTTTCCATCCTTATGATCCCACTTATGGTGGGTATTCCTGAAATGACCACCTCATTCATGTACATGTCCTCGATCGCACATGACCAGGACCGTGTCCTCAACCATGACTACTAGTGTGGTCTTTATCCTTTCTGTTATATGATGTCATATTCGCTTCATGGAATGGAGTAGAGCCAGTTGGATGTGACTCATGATTTTTCATTAACAGTTCATTATTTTGCTCAACCACAAGAAGACAAGATATTAATTTAAAATATTTTTTAAAACCTTTTTAATGATATTGTGTCTGTAGGACAACATTATTTGCATGAAATATGAAGTATTTTTTTCTAACATATCCTCATCAATTATGTTCTCTCCACATAATTTCAATTGGGAAGTGATCCTAAACATAGTCGAGTTATATTCACTCACAAATTTAAAATCTCATAATCTCAAATGCAGCCAATCATAGCAAGCTTTAAAAAGTATTACGGTTTTCTGATGAACATATCTTTCTTTTAGACTATTCTAAAGGACAAGTGGATCTTTAACAATCAAATATTTAGTCTTTAATCCCTCATGGAGGTGATGACGAAGAAATTTCATGGCTTTTGCCTTATCTTGACTAGATGCTTCATTTCCTTCATTAATAGCTTCACCAAGGCCTTTTGCATCTAAATATATTTCATTATCTAACATCCAAGATAAATAGTTCTTCCCAGTAATATCAAGAGCCACAAATTCAACTTTTGCAAGGTTCAACATTGATGCTATTGTTACAATATAAATATAAATATAAATATAAATATAAATATAAGTAGTTCATTAACAAATATTCAAGCAAACATTAGTAATCCCTTAACAAAACTTTCAAGCATAACATAACAGGAAAAAAATTACCCAAATAATTACAACAATTTAGTCATAAAATAAATTACAAGTAATTTGACTATGTTAGAAGTTATTAACAAATTACAAGATTAGTAGAACTCTTAAAAAAATGAAACAAATTATAAACATAAGTAATTTTATCATAATGGACATCTAGATAAAATGTATTACATACCTTGATCCAAACTAATGAAAAACGCAAGACTCTTCGATTGATGTAAGTGCCTGTACTGATAACATATTATAAACAAAAATAATAGATAAAAGATGGATATGAGAATATGAGAATTTCTATTGCATTCTATACTTTTTCATCATACTTACAAGTAGGATACTCCACTATATATATATAGGGAAATTAGACTTTTCATATTCTAATACATAAATAAGAAAAATGGGTTACAAAGAGATAAAAGGTTTAAGGAAGATGGAAAGCTAAAGGTTAAAGAAGATGAAAGGTGGAAGGTCAAGGGAGATGAAAGATGAAAGGTTGAACATCTATTAAATAACATTCATAACACTCCCGCTTGGATGTTTATTGCATAAATGATATGCCTAATTAAAAATCTTACAAGGAAAAATCCTGTGGGACAAAAACCTAGTAAAGGAAAAAATAGTACATAATCCTTTGATACACAGTATGTCACAACCTTACAAGAACGAATTTACTCCCCCTCATGTAAACATCACTTAAGATATTTAAAATGACGCAATCCAATGTTGAAAATTAACTTCTCAATGTAGCAGTAGGGAGCGCCTTAGTAAAAGGATCTATTAAATTCTCACTTGAACGAATCTATTGAACATTTATATCTCCATTATTTTGTAGACCATGAGCGAAGAAAATTTTTGCAAGGTTTGGAATTGATGAGATCACTTGATCCAAACTAACAAAAAATGCAAGGCTCTTGGATTGATATAAGTGCTCGTACTGATAACGTGTTATAAAATAATAATGCAAAGAACACAAGAATAATAAATGAGAATAAATGGATATTTCTATTGCAATTTTCTTCTATTTCCATCATCTTTACAAGTAGTAGACTCATATATATAGGGAGATTAGACTCCTCATTTTCTAATACATAAATAGGAAAGGGGTTACAATAAGATGAAAGGTGAAGAGTTAAGGAAGATGAAAGGTGAAAGATTGAGGAAGATGAAAGGTGAAAGCTTGGAGAAGATGAAAGGTTGAACATCCACTTAATAACATTCATAACACTCCCCTTTAGATGTTCATTGTATAAAGGATATGCCTTATTAAAAACCTTACTAGAAAAACCTTGTGGGACAAAAACCAAGTGAAGGAAAAAAGAGTACATAATCCTTTGATACACATTATGTCACAACTTTAAAAGAAAAATGAAGTGCTAATTTACTCCCCCTCATGTATGGATCACTTAAGATCTTTGAAATGACACAATCCAATGCTAAAAATTAACTTCTCAAATGTAGCGGTAGGGAGTGCATAATTGAATTTTCGATTATTATTCGCATCAAGTGATGGGTGTTACAACAATCCATATTTTGCTTCCCCTTATTTGAACATCATTTTATAACCCAATATTGAGACATTCAGTATTATTAATCAATAACAAATCAACAAATTTTATTGATACGTATCAATATAGCAATAAAATTCAATTGTATTCTCATGCTTTGGATGTCATCAACAACTTTATAAAGTATGATGTATTGTATCATTCACTATTACCAATACAATAAGTACATTGGGCACAAAAAGAAATTGTACTTCAGGACAATTGTTTTATAACATTATTATAAGGCCATTTGTTCTTATTGAACACTCAATCTTTAGGTCAAGATAAAATTTAATTTTTTAGATATACTTTCGTTATAAAGTTTATCTACCGAATAATTATTACTCTTGAAAATTCTTCAGGAACTCCAATGATATTTGATACATTAATATCAACAATGATGATAACAACCTATATGTATAAATACATTAACTAATAAAAACTTCTGAACAAAATCATATTTAAATTTAATGATTTTCTCATGAAACTCGAGTTTTATGCTTCAAGTATCAATATTATGAAATAATTTATACCAATTGAATACAAGTTCACTAGACGAAAATAAATAAATTTATTTGGTGTTTGAATACACCAGAAATTAATCATTCTTCATAACCAAAACCAAATGTCTTGTTACAAGTCAATTCATATATTATGACTTGCTATTATGCTAACATGTACTCTTATTGGTTTTACACCTTCCAGGTGTTTGGACTTCAAGTCCGAGATACATTTCATAAGTTATAATAGAAGTGTCTCTTTATTTTGATGAATTGCTCCCATATCAATGCTTTCAAATATATTTTCATTCAAGATCCTCACTTTTCCATAATATTGAAGTGTTCTACGTATATTATCGTTGTCGACAACAATTTCCTTTTGTCAGCTCCATTTAGTTATATATGAAAAATGAGTTGCAAGGAGATGAAAGGTTTAAGGTGTTGGAAAAATGAGTTTGGAAAACGCAGCGAAAAATAAATTTAGGGAAAAACCAAAGTTTTAATTATTTTTTTTCAAAATAAGATCTTGGTTGTGATATCTAAAGTAATAAAGACTTAATCAAAATTGTACCTTTTTGATTCGTCTAGGATGAACGCTTCGACTGAGTAGTTTTCTCTGCTATCCTCAAGCTCATGTTTGTCGAGTGTGAGCTCACTTTGAATCAAAAAATTTTCCACAAAAATTACCAGTGGGGTAATTTTGTAATTTCTCTAAACTTTCGAGTCAAATTGTAAATTAGAAAAATATCTCTAGAAATTTTCTACAATAATCTCTTCAGAGAATTTTCTCTCTACAACTTTCTCTTAAATTAAAGTGTGTGTAAATAATGACCCAAGGCTCTCTTTATATAGGGAGAGTTTAGAGAGTTCAACTATGATTAAACTTAATCACTTTAATATTAAATCTTATTAAAATAATAGAATATTTAATATTAAAATAATCACTTTAATATTAAATTAATAAAATACTATTAAGATAAGTATTTAATTTAATTTAATATTAAACTATTAAAATAATATTATTTTTGGAATAATTAATCTGAAATCAAATTCTATAGTAGAGTCTCAGTAGGAGTGTAACTCTTCCATTGCTCAACCACTGACAACCAAACATTGCTGACCATCGGAATGTCACCTTCGCAACCACCGGTACCGCCGTGTCTGGTGATGCATGTATGACACCCTTATGACACCCTGAGTCGGTTCGGTTGCTGTCGATTCGATCCAGGTCAATGATGACCTAACTGATCCAGTCTAGCCACCGGTTGGATCGTCGGTTCGGTTTCACATACCAGACCTGGTTTGACCAATTTTTAGGTCTTGGTATTGGTTTTGGGCTCCTGGGTTCAATTTACGATCTTAGGTCCAATTTTAGGTTCAATTACCCATTGGGCCAATTGTTTGACTTGAAAATTAATTTCCAAAAATATCATATTAATTTTAATTTATTTGATTAATTTAATTTTACTTAATCAAAATTAATTTTTCAAATAATCACTTAGATTTTTCAAATTATTTTTTTCAAGAAAATTCTTTAATCAAATTCTCTAGTTGTACAATTCTCACAACCACCTAATTTAATTCCATATTGAATAAATCGACTCAATTAAATTATTCTCAAATTCGTAGAATTTTCTTCTAATTCAAATGCAGTCCGATCGAACTTTTGTTAAGCTAGCGAAGGGACCAATCGGACATATACAATTAGGCTCTAGTGATTGCAATTATGTTCAAAAGCATCATTCTGATAATTCGCAATTACTTAATCATAGAGTCAATCCACAAGAAGTACCATGATTGAAAACTCCTTATTATATACTATTTACGAAAGCAATTCATCCAACTACTTTATCCAATGACCTCGTTCTGTGTGTATTAACCTCATATGATATCATTGATTCCTTTAAGTTAAATCCGTTCGCTCAATACAATCCTATTTTATCTCTTTATTAACATTATGTCTACTTAATAATTAATATGATCACTATCAACAAATGATTGTGATAAATTGCTCGTTCGAGAACTAGCAACCCGTGGCCACGTTTCATATTTAACAATCCACACAATGCCAATGAGAGGATATCATTAACTCTTTAATTGAGCTATGAATTCCACTATTGCTAGTAAAGTCATGCCATACACAAGTTATGTATCCAACATACAGGCTATGGGCTCGATCATCTTTAGAGCATAAGCCTTCACTTATATTAAAGTACATGAGTTGCATATGCATGGTCAATGACTAACTCAGGATTTAGGTAAATCACACCATGAACGTCACAAGTGAATTAATTCATCTTAAGTCCAGTATAATTTATCATTCTACCAATGAATATATCAATGTCTCTACTTATGGAGTCAACTACTCTGATAGCTAAGACTAGTCATCTCTCCAGTTGGAATTGTAGACAACATAAAACTCCTTCTCAGTATTTGAATCAAATGCTCACTTTGACTCTTTTACGGGACTACGAACTTATTTAGATTATCAATTGAAGTAAGTTGTATTTCTTGCAATGTAAGCATTCTTTATAATGCCACTTATCTTCAGTTTAAATTTTAGACAATCAATGAGCTAATATTTGCTTGTCACAATTTCGCTATGCATGTAAAATATAAAATATAAAAAAGACAAAAGACATAATAATGAAATGTGAAATTAACTTTATGTAATTATTAATCGTTCAAATAAATAGAAAACGGTTACATATTTATTACAATATGGGCACATTTCCCAACATAAGAAAGATGGAAGGTTAAAGGTTAAAGAAGATGAAAGGTGGAAGGTGGAAGGTCAATGGAGATGAAAGATGGAAGATGAAAGGTTGAACATCCAATGGGGAGTGTTATGAATGTTATTTAATGGATGTTCAACATTTCATCTTTCATTTCCCTTGACCTTCCACCTTTCATATTCTTTAATCTTTAACCTTTCATCTTCCTTAAACTTTTCATCTCCTTGTAACCACTTGTTCTTATTTATGTATTAGAATATGGAAAGTCTAATCTCCCTGTATATATAATGAAAAAGTATATAATGCAATAGAAATCCTCGTATTCTCATATCCATCTTTTGTCTATTATTTTTGTTTATAATATAATTAAAATTTTGAGAAAAATCAATTAGAAGTTCTAGTCAAAGTAAAATCTTTCTTTTGATTTGAGAGTTTGATCATTGATGCAAGATCAATTTCAATTTTCTTTAATAAATTGATTATAGGCACCGAAAATCGCCAGGTAACCTAATCTCTTCTAACTTTCTTGATAATCAAGACAATCGTCATTAATTACTTTCTTTATTTATAAATAATTCTATAAATTTGATTTATCAATAACTTTAAGAATGAAAGAAACTCAACTCTAACCAACAAGTGCACAATCATAGTTTATTTAAGTTAGATCGCATGCCTACACTACTCAAATAATCATGTAGTCGTCACAAATATTAGAAATCAATCAATCGACTAATTATCTAATTGAGAAAGGAATCGCTCTAAGCTATCAAATATTGGTCGGATATTTAACAAACTTGAACAATTGTAATTAAACCAAAAGGCATTCAAATACTAAAGAGCAGAGAAAGATTAAAAACAATTCAATTCGAATATTACTTCAATTAGAAAAGAGAGTTTAGAAACCCATAAAATAAAAATAAACAATATAAAGTTAAGAATGGCTAGGTATCTAACAAATCTTAATAATATTTATTTATAGGACAAAAATAATATAATAAAGAAAATATAAATGTGCCATTAATTAAATAACAATTTTTGTGTTAGGCTTTTAGGCTGTTTTCGAACATCTTTCTGGCATTTTTAAGTTTGAGTCGTGAAATAACTTCAATTATATTTTTTAATTTATTTTAAATTGGTATATTATAGGCCCAAAATAAAAATTTATAACTCAAATTATGACTAAAATATTAAAACTACACAAGATTAAAAAATTCAAATCGCAAAAACTTATTAAAAATAAACTTTAACCTCTTTTATTTAATTATTTCATAAATCAATAAAAATAAACATAATTAAATAAAAAATATTAACTTTCAATAAATTTAAATTTTATATCTGTCAGTCTAAATTTTGAAATTTATCATAGACACGCTAATTCATTTCAAATCACTCCAGATCCGGGCATTCGCCCGTATAAGATTGAACCGGGCCGACTGGTCCACGGCCGACACCCTCGTTATCCCCCTCGCCAAGAAATCTGCTCTTAAAAACAAAATTCGAATAAGAATTCTCTAAACCCCCAACATATAAAATAAGTAACGAGATTCAAGAATCGGAATTTTTTTAAGAATTTGATTGCAGAGTTGAAAGAATGGGGTCTTCTTCTTGTTCAGATGGAAGCTTGAAGCAACGATTAGAGGAATTACAGAAACAGCTTGGAAAGAAACAGAGATTCGAGGAGGCAGTTTCCTCCATCAATTCCCTTCTTAAACTCCATTATCCTTCAGCTTCTCCCTCCCTTCGCAAATCGGTGAGATCCCCTTTTCTTTATTCATCTTTTCTCTCTTCCAATTTAAAGCGGTAATTGAATTTTTACATGCTATCTTTTTTCGTCGTTCAGTTTTATTCCATTGTTTGCCGTGTTGCTACCATTTTGAAGACCAGATACACCGCACCCGGTTTCTGGCTTGCCGGTTTACGCCTTTTCGAACTCTTGGAACCCCTTGTCTCTGATCCTTCTGAAAAGAGTCATCTAAGGAATTGCATTTCTCAGGCTAAGCAACACTTGAATGAAATCGAAAACCCCGTCCAATCATCTGAATCATCCGCCAACAGAGGTTTGTTTCCAAAACAATCCTTTGCTTTTTTCTTGCATGGACTTCTTTATTTTTGTTTAAGAACGGATGTGATATACAATGATCCTACAAATATACACAGAAAAATCTAACCTTATTCATGTCAGTATCCGACCTTCATATTCAAGTTCCGAGTAACATAGTTTTGAAGTATGTTCAGGGACATTGAAATGTTTAAAATGATTCCTGTTTTGTTTTGCCCAAAAGGTTATCTATTTGAGGGACATCTTACCGTGGATCCTGAACCACCACAACCTCAATGGCTGGTCCAATCAAGTCTCATGAATGCTTTTGCTTCTGCTGCGGCTGCCGAATCTTCTCAGGGTTCGGCCACAAATGTTAACACAGTGGAAAATGCTGCCAATGTGCTTGAACAGCTCATTGATCATCTTGATAGTGTTATACCAGAGGTACTTTTTCTGCGATCTGCTAGTTGAATATATATTGGTTTATAGAAGTTGATTAGAATTTGAAACTCATGTGAATGGATTAATCTTTGTTTTCAAGATACTTGAGAATGAGGGTGGTGTTCGAAGAGTCCCACCAGCTAGTAAAGAAGTTGTCGCAAAGCTTCCAGTAATTACTCTCACGGAAGAAATCCTGGCTAAGCTTGGATCTGATGCTGAATGTGCAATATGCAAGGAGAACCTTCTTGTTGGCGATAACATGCAAGAATTGCCGTGCAAGCACACATTCCATCCTCCTTGTTTAAAGCCATGGCTGGTAATTAATAGTGCTTGATTTTATTTTATTAGTGATGGAGGATTAGATGCGATTGTGGGTTATCTGTGTCTTATATTCAATGGTTTTTTGTGGCAGGATGAACACAATTCTTGCCCAATTTGTAGATACGAGCTGCAAACAGATGACCATGATTATGAGAGCTGGAAGGAGCGGGAAAAGGAGGCCGAAGAAGTGAGAAAAGGTGCTGCAAATGCTGTTCGTGGTGGTGAATACATGTATGTGTAGATGACTGGTCTTATTGGATTTATACTCAATTTCAATGATATTTCATTATTGTATTTATACATGTGACTAAGTGGTGTAATAAAGATACTGATTTTTTTAACACATTATATGGTTACCTTTTTAGCTCACCTCTATCATAGATTGCGGTTTTCTCTTGTTTTTTCTTTTTCCTCTGGTTTCAGTATTAAGCTGCTTGTCGAGGACATGCTATAGGTCTATGGGTTTGACATGGTATGGAGTCGAGATGTGGTAATATCGTTGCTATGATCCATGATAAATAGTTATACATTGTCTCTAGCTCTTTGATGCTCTTATAATTTCCAAACAAGCTAGTAGTTTATACCATGGTAGTTGGTACCATAACGGCCAGTACGTACCGTTCCAGTCCTAAACTGGTACCAAGCAGTTTATGTTCCGTTTCGGTCAAAATTTCAGTGCATTTTGATGATTTTTGTGTATTTTAGCCTGTTTCGATCAATACCAGCTTGTACCAGTGCGTACCGACCTGTACTAGTTGGTACAAAAATTTTACTGACTGCCTTGGTTTGTACAAGACTGCATTTCTAGCTGGTAGTTTGGATGAAGCAGAACCTTTTGTATCCTATACGAATGCGGCTTGTTGCTTTCTAAAGCAAATGGAGGAACTGTTGTAGGTTTTATTCTGATAGATTAGGATAATCTCATCAATGTAAGAGGAATAACAGTTGACTCTAAACATTTCTCATCAATGTAATGAGTTTAGTGGCTTCTCTTGGCTCAAAACCGGGTGGACTTGAGAACTATGTTATTCACATTGGGTCTCGGATGTGATGTGAGTGTTGATATGATATGGTTAGATATTTCTAAAGTTAGCTATGTATTTAGAGGAGGTCATATTCTTATACCTAATCTATGTGTTGGAGACGGGTATTTCAAGAAAAATAATGAGTGTTGGCATTTTTTTCTTCATTGTACTTTTTCGGGTATCTTTCAAGAAGTTTGGATGTACAACATCTATAGTTTTGAAACATCTACACAAAAAAAGAAACATTGTGGGTATTTTTGGCCACTCTTTATTTTTTTTTTCAAATTTTTCTCGAGCTATAGCATATTCCAAATCCCTTTACTCCTTTTACTTTTTAAAATTTAATCTTTTTGTTCTCTTAGATTTCAAAATTTTTATTTAATTGTTAATATGGTTAAAGTTCTTTTGTTAAATTTATTAGTATGATATTTGTTAAATATTAAAAAAATATTTATTTATTTATAATGCACTTGAATTTAATAAAAAATTTTAGTAGTTTTGATTTACATATTTTAAATTGAAAAAATAAGGAGATTAAATTCAAAACTTTCCTCGGGATAATGTCTTTAGTTTGTTCACTTGAGCTCTGGTTATTTACTTGGGTTACAAGCTCTGCAGGTTTTGAATTTTTTTTTAATAATAATTTTATTATAGATTATTATTATGTCTGTTCTTTTTGATACAATACTTAAAATTATTTATAGTCTTTTTTCAACCTTTAAATAGAAGAATAATGTACTTTAATATACTCGAACTTATGATTTTCTGCACTGACAACAATACTAATACTACTAATACTAATTGAGGTAAAATTCAATGTTTCACTTCTATTTATACTAACTGAAGGATGTTGCAGAACTCGATTTAAGGAAAAAAAACCCTTATAAAATGGGATTGAAAGCTAGAAATGTGAATTATTTTGCCTAGATATTCTTTTAACACTTGTGTTATGAAATTAAGAAAAATTACTTTTTTTAAGTATAAGAAAACCTAAAAATGTTATAATTGTAAGTGTGGGTGAAGTTGGATTTTATAAGATATGGATTCACCAAACTCTGGCCATTTCCAGCCCAAGTCTCTAAACCTGAATGGTGTGATTCGTGGCTTAACTATCAGCATATATTCAAGTTTCCTCCATTTCAACCAAAAGTTTTAGTGGTTTTCCCACGAAGTGCTTCTTTTCAGATTTTGTCTCCACAAATCACGCCCATGGAGTTAGCCACGTCTTTCAACTCAGGCGCACAGCTGAGCTTGCTTTGTCCCAAGAATCTCACAACCTCCACTTCCCGCTCTTACAAGCTTCCTAAAAGAACCAAGTTTCTGAGCCTTCACACTCTGCTTCCACCTCCGTTTTCCAATGCCTTTATTTGCCAAGGAAGCAGCTTTGGTTTCATTAACAACTCTACCTCTACCTCAGGTGCCAATAGTAACATCTCTAACAGGTTTTACAAGAGGTTGGATTCTTGTTTGATCATACCCCCATCCGGAAACAAGAAACCACGTGCTATCATCAAGTTCTTAGGAGGTGCTTTCCTTGGAGCTGTCCCCGAAGTTACTTACAGGTACCTCGTTTTTCTTGTTTCCATGGTGGAATCAAAATAAGGTCCTTTTTGCTGATTTGGTTTTTTTTTTTTTAAGTTACTTGATTGAGCTTTTGGCCAAGGAAGGATTTTTAATTATATCAGTGCCATACAATGTGACATTTGATCATGAACAAGCTACTAAACAAGTGTATGAGAGGTTCAATGCTTGCTTGGACAACATTCTTGCTTTTGGATATTCAGATGCTAATCTTACTCCTGCTGATCTTGTTAATCTTCCACTTTTCTCTGTTGGTCACAGGTAAGTGTTTCTAAGTGGTTGTAATTTTTTTTATGCTTAAGAAATAATATTATTTTAATTATATGATAATTGCAGCAATGGTGCTCTTCTTCAAGTACTCACAGGCAGTTATTTCTCTGAGAAGATACCAAAGGTTTGGTTTTTCTTTTTCCGGTTTTTGAAGCTTTCTTTGTTGGTTGCAGTTTTGAAGAAGTTGATTTTACAATTTAGTTTTTGTAGGCAAAATGTAAAATTATGAAGTTTTAGATAGTGCAATTTATTATTAGGTTCAATAGTTCCTGGAGTGTGACAAAGAATGTTATCTCTTGTGGAAGGCTAATGCCATAATCTCATACAACAACAAGTCAGCAACAGAGGCGGTGCCATACTTTGAGCAGGTAATAGTCTTTATTTTATGAAAGGCAGCAAATATTGATTACGGTTACCTTAGGGCATATGTTTAATCTCCATGCCTAACGTGTGTAGAATTGCACTGGTATGTTGTTCTTGTCGCTTCTGATACCATTTCTTTTGCATGTTAACCATTATGTGAATAAAAGAAGGTTCTAAGCTTAAATTGAAGGTAACATTTGGTGGACTTGCCCAAATTTATTAGTTTTTTTGTTGTTGTTGTTGTTGTTGTTGTCGTTGTTAAGTGGTGTTATCTCACATCTATCAAAATTGGGCTTCTCCTATTAACAAAAGGTTTTAGATTGGATGCTTAACATGGTATCGGAGTCCAAGTTTGTTATGCTGTTCTACCTACCAAAACCTGATGTGAGGTTGTCCACATGTAGGCCCTGTGAGCTATACATGGGGGGGGGGGGTTGTTAAGTGATGTTGTTACACCTGTTAAGTACTTGGGCTCCTCTTATAACCAAATGATTTTTGGTCAGATGCTTATTCCTTTATTAGGGTTAATACTATATGAGTTGAGTTGGTTAATAAATTGCATGCATAAAAGATGATGGCTGTTATTAACTTTTATCAGGTAAAAGCTACTAGAAACGAAGTTTTTTTGGCAAAGTATTAGCAAAAATCTGTTGTTAATGAGGCTTATTTTCTTGGGATCAACTAAAATTATTGGTAATGTTTTATTAAGCCTCTCATGTTTTTGCTTATTATTGATACTTCATCATCCAGAGCTGTTTGATGTTGTTTATAAGTTTGCACTCACAGAGCCTGTATGAATCTTGTTAGTTCTTGCTCTGGCATGTTTGTCTAATGAACTGTGTAATGGTAAAACTGGTGATAATACTTTGCAGTTGGGTCCTCTAGTTAGGCAGATGATGCCAATGGTAGAAACATCTCCAATGTATTCAGTGGCTAGGAGTGCTTCAGGTAAATTACATTCTAACTCTTGCTTAGCGACTTTTGGCTTGCTAATAAATTTGATGCTATACTGTGATAGTTTTTTTCTTTTGGAATCATAGACTCGGTGTCTTCCCCTGTTGTATAACAATGACTATTCAAAATACAGCATGATTTTATATTGCGTGTGCATTGTTAACATACACATTATCTTTTTGTATGCATAAATAATATGAGATTTTTTGGATGTAATTTTTCATTGCAAACGCTGCAGATGATGCGTGGAAGATGTTTATTGACACTGCTGGAGCAATGATACCTGAAAGAGACCAAGAAGCCTTAGTCTCGTTCACCAATTTTGTGGATCAGTTGCCCTCCGTTTTTGGTCAGGTATGTATCTGTCTTTTACAAAGTTGTCTGAGGTACTACATGAAGTGACCAAGTCTATTGTGCACTGTAATTGGTTCTTTCTTCTCTCTGCCATGCGGTTTCAACTTATTGTGTTTAGACATTTCTAGTGGATGAGACTCCAATTTGGAGTTTGTAACTCAAATCTTATTGAGCAAATGTAACACAAAAGTGAGGATAGTGGTGATTTGCTAGTTTGATTAGACCAATTTACCTCTATTGCTTCTTTGGTGCTAGTGAGATTCCCCTGGACAGGTGGACATTAATTTTTTACTTTCACTTTGTAATCTTGTTTCCTTTAGGTCACACAAGGGATATCAGAGTTCAAGCCAACACCTTCTGAGAACCGTGAATGTTGCAAGAACAAATACAATGTCCAACATACACTACTGGTATACATTTTGTGCATTCTATTTGGTTAATTAGATTTTGTAGGTTGCTATTGTGTTTATTCTTGTGAACTACATCTGTTTTTAGGTGAAGTTCAACTTTGACACAATTGATGAAACTGATCTCCTTGAAGAGACATTGAAGCCTCGCATGGAGTCTATTGCTGGGACGCTAGAAAAGGTCCAATTAAGTGGCAACCATATAACACCGTGTGTGCCGGTATGACATGTTTATTTCTTTCTGCCTCCCTTGTTCACCCCTCTGTCCCTCACTTTCTCTATACATCTGGCTGTGTGGCGAGCTTGGATACATTGAGTTTCCATGTTCATAACGGTACGCATCTTGAATATGTTAAATTTACTTTGCCTGATCAGGAACCAAAATGGCAAGCAGGATATATATACACTCCGGCAGATGCTATTGCTCAGGGATTTAAGACTCTTTCACTGAGTGAAACTAAAGTGCTCTCAAGAACAATTTCTGATTGGTTCAGACGTTTTGAAGAGTAACTGCCAAAATTCGATGGTAAGTTGATTCTGTGCGGGCACACAGTTTATTGAAAATATAATTTATGAGATTATTGAGGTCCAAGGAATTAAAAATTAGATAGCTGCATGTGTATAGCCAAGCTGAATGAGCTTTCATATGTACCAACAAAAGAAAAGTAGGAATTGAACTTTAGACTACAAATGGATCAAAAAAGGATATAAAATGGGCCCCTGAGAGCTTTTATCTGATATACATTTCTTGCTTGAATGTACATAATATGAATTTCATTAGCCGAATTGGTTGTAGGTCTCTTCCGAATCCATGAAATCAATGGGCAAATACTTTTCTCTATTTGAACATACATGGTTATGTAGCTTGTGAATGTTATTTTTGAGTGCATATATACTGGTGTATGATAAATACTTTCCTTTTTGCTTGGATTATCACTTTCTTTAACAGCTATTTTTCTAAACTTTTGGGTTCCAAAAAGGCTATGATCCTTTAAATGAATGAGGCTTATTTGTCAGTTGGAAATTACGTTTAAGTTTGAATCTTTCTTGTTTATTGGTATTTTCTTCATGCTTTTTTCTGGTGTATTTCTTCAATATACATGCTGTTAAGTGACTGATGCTCTCTTATCAAATAAGCCTAACCATGTTTTTGTGCTACCGTTGACCATTGTATGTATATTTAAGATAAGGGCCTTTCAGATGATGGTATTCCTCTGAGAGTGTCATTGCATTGCTCATCAATTACAGCCCTAGCTTGGTTGCAAAACCTGCCAAACATTTTAGGATAGGCTCAATACAACTTTCTTATTACATGTTTTCTTGTTTTGAAAAGAGAAGGAACAATATACCCTGCAAATGGGGGTTAACAAACTCTTATCTTTGTTGCTTAGATAATGATCTCCTTATATTAGTTGTAAGTTTCATTTTTCAGCCAGATTTTAACCGGATTCTCACCGGAAGAAGCTGTAAGTTGCATATCTGAAGACAAAGCTCAAGTTGATTCATGCATTTATTCATTGACTTTATTGTTTTCGTTCTTGCTTTTGCATGAAACAGAAAAGAACAAAGAGACAAGTGACAGGCTACAATTTAAGACCCACCCTGTTACAAAAATTGCCCTCTTGGTTAAGCAAAAGGAAAGAAAAATAGTGCCACACCTTGTAGGAAAGAAAAGGAAAATCGATTACTGTAATTTATGATTTTATCTTTGGTGGCATTTATAGAACTAAAAGAAAAGAAGTTCTGGTATTCTTGTAAGTGGCCTATGCAGCAGCAGCTTTCACTTTCTCAATCAAGTCTGCGGCATCTTGGACAGTTGCGATGTTCTCAGCTCCGCCTTCTCCGACTGTAACTCCAAATTGTTCCTCCAACGCCATCATTATCTCCACCTGAAATGGATTTGACATCAAACAAAACATAAGAAATGAACCAGGATATGCTCATGATGAAAGAAACTGAAAGGGTTAACAAAAAAAAAAAATAAATGTGGATATGTCTTGTAAAAGGTGTAACGCACCGTGTCAAGTGAATCAGCTCCTAGATCAGCAAATTTAGTATCAGGAGTCACTGTGCTCGCATCAATTGACAATTGCTTGGCAATGGTATTTTGGACGGTTTTCAATGTCTCAGGTTGAGCCTAGTGGAATCCAATATGTATGAAGATAATGAGCTTAATGACGATTTCATGTACTAAAGACAATTGTAATAAGAAAAAAAACGAAACAAAGACATGGTCTACAAGTTTCTTACAATAGAGCATGAAACTGGTGTCTTAAAGCAGCTAGATCGAGTCGAAAATTTGTTTCTCTCCTTGGAGAATTGAATCTTTGGAATAAGTTTCAATCCATTACATACTACAGGACATCCCTGAAATAAAAACTCGGTTGGATGAGATCTACACATGATGAGCCAGTACTATTTACTTAGGTAGAAAAGTCCCAAAGTTTTTATTTTGTCATTAAACCGAGACCCTCATTGGTCGGTTCAATCTGCCTTACTATTCACATTATAGTTTTTTTTTTTTTCCAAAAAGGGGTAAATCACTTACAATGGTGGTGAAGCTTTTGTGCTGAGAAATAGATCCTTTGGCAAAAGGAATTGTAGCAGGGGCGGGCAATGAAGATGCGGAGATTGAAGCAAAAGCAGCCATTGAAACTGGATTGACTAAAATGCAGGCTGAAAATAACGAGATATATAGGGTATTACAAATAGTGAAAAGGAAGTAAATTGATGAAGAAACTCAAAGTTGTAGATATATAAATAGAGAAAATGTTGAAGACAAAGCCAGAAAGTGGCCGGGGAGTTACATGAACACCCGATGATGATTCCAATGTTTGATTTGGTTTTTTTTAATGACTTTTAGAATGGGGCGGTCACTTCCATGGATGTTCCGTGTTTGCTTATGCTATGCAAATTGGACTCTCAACGTTATTTTCTATTTGCAGAAATTCACCACTGCATGCATGGTATGGCAACAGTAGAACAGTTACCTCCTATCCTATCAAGTGCTTGCATTCAAATGTTAAATATTATTACATTTACACCTCAAAATATTAATAAGATAAGAAAATTGATGTGTTTGCGGTTGATAATCAGAGAGACAGTGGGCTGGCAGTTTCTATTGGGTGAAACTTGTCATAATTCAAAACCATAATCAAAGCTATATTATATGTATAGAAAATTTGATATGCTGCATTGCACTGCTCTGCTCTCTTATGTTGGGGATTTTGTGTAAGGTGTTGTTTGTTGGTGGCAGGTTGAAATTTGAAATGGTCCCACCGCCACCAACCCTCCCCCAGTTATGGCGGAAAGTGACCTTACGCTTTCGACCGTAAATGGCTTAGAGATCAAAAAGACTGCGAGAGGGGATGCATCATCTTCCATAATAAAAAAATTCCAACCATCCATGAATTTTGAAATAATTTGTTTTATTTTTTTTGAAAAATTGGATGTGACGAAATGAATTTTTTTATAATAATTGTTTATTTATTTTGTCTTATTTTACTATAAAAATTATTATTTTACTTATATATAATTATTAGAATGATAAAAATATATAAATGTCATAAAAAACTATATGTATTTAAATAAAAAAAACATTTAAAGTAAAGTGAGGTGAGGTGAAACGTGAATAAAATAAATACATTTAATATTTATAAAAATGATAGTAATTTTTGAAGTTAAATATCCGCTGTAAAGTGAAATCGATAATAAAGCAAAACATGATAGTTGTGGAAGGAAGATGATGTATTTGACAATTTTTACCTTTTCTTGTTCTATTGTCATATTTAATTATGCTCATATTTTTATATTTAAAAACATTGATAATCTAATTTTAATATTTAATAATGTTATTAAACTTTGACTGAATTTGAAATTAAAATAACATTATTTCCTTATTCTAAAATACAACACTCAAAATTTAAATTTTACTTAAAAAATATTAATTTTTTATCATTTAATCAGACAAATTAATTTCATCGTCCATGGAAATAAGTGATATTATTATGGTGAAGGGAAAGGTGAGGCAAATGGTGGCCAGCTATCATGGTCCCTTTCCGTGGTGCCTCTATTTGCAGCCTCGCTGATCTGACACGTGGCATCCAGTTGTCAGCAAATGTTCCAAGCTCCTCCCCTCAGTGAAAAATTATAGCCGTGCGATTATGAGCGGTCCCATCATGTCCGTCAGTCATTGCAGGCGGTCCCACCCCCATTCTTGGGCATTTTGATAATGAATTCCACCACCAAGAGAGCAAAAAAAGAAACCTACAGTTCTGCACCTCAACAGTAGTTTATATTCATTTCGCTAATAAATTTATAAATTAAATTATGTTTCTTTATTAAATGGAAAGCATTTTAAAATTAATTTATTATTATATTTATGAATATTATCATGATAGTTGGTATTGTTCCGGTGTTACTCATATCCGCCCCGACGTTTCATTCCTATAATAAATCGGAACATCAAATTTTGAGTTGGATTGGAATATGGTGTGGTATTAAAAACTAAAATTGAAATTATTTATTTTAGACTTGAAATGTAATATGGATATTGTTTATTTTGAGATTACGTGTTGTGTATTTGTGAAGCTAATTAAATAATATTTTATATATTTTATTTTTAATTTTTTGATATCTTAAAATTTACATAAGGTGATATTTAAATTCATGTCACCAATATTTTTAAAATATTTTCTTTTACCATTTTAATCAAAATTTTATTTTTATATTTGAGATTTATTCAATATTTATAAATGCCATACATAAAATATTTTGTAAAAATAATAATTTATCCTACTAGAAAAACAGTATGCAATGACTAGTTTAACAAAATGTCTAGAGTTGGTTTAAAACTCTTGTGTTCCAGGATTGTTGTATAATTAATATTATCTATACTGTTATATAACAGTAAGGTCCCAACAACCCTACCACTTAACGCTACTTTTGGTTTGCCTTCTTTTATTTATATTAATAAATTGAACTTTAATGTGTATTTAGATAATATTATTAATTATTTTAATCAAAATGTTAATATCACATTATAACTAAAAAATATTTTATATTGAGTATTTTTAAGAAAAAAAATCCTAATCAATAATTTAAATATTATTTTTATTGTTACAAAATGTCACACTAAGTTGTTAATATTTTAATTTTAAGATATTACACCAATAAATTTAATAAAATAATTTAATGGTGATAATAATTGAACTTAAATTTCTAAATTTTGAAATTAAATGGACTAAATTCCATGAATGAAAAGTGTATAGTAATTATAAATAATTGAATCGTAGTAATTTATTAATTTATATTTAAAAAATAGAAACATATTTATTTGTGAAATTTGTTAACTTTTCAGGAACATATTTTTGCTCTTTACAAATATGTTGAATTATATTGTTGATAAATATTTCCATGATTATATTCTTGGTAAATATAATTTAAAACAAATAAAGTAATAAACAGAAAGGAACAAGTTAAGAAAAGATGAAGGCCAAACAAATAAAGATTAATGACAAAAATATTCTTATTTAATAAAAAATAAATGGATGATGAATAAGGAATATAAATACAAAAGTTGATGTACTTCTCACCGGATTTTCCATGGGTGAGTTTGGAGGTGAATATAAATGAATGAAAAACAGTATTCTACATTTAATAATCATATGGAGCCGTAATTACTGTTGCTTCAACTTTTCATGCTAAGCCTAAGGCATTCATTCCCGTTTACAAAGACACAACTGTTACACATGGAGACCAACTTGATTAAAGGGGACATATTTCTGGTTTTGTTTAGAATAGAGGTTTGTTTCTCTTCTAAAATGAAATATTAGTGTTGTAAATTATTCAAATTTTATTACAAAATTGTAATCTAAACTTGGTGATTACACCCTAATACCTACAACCTGTATGTATTGCTGTAAAAGGATAAAAGGGTTAGAGTTGATTTACAATGTAGTGGGTATGAATGGGAGACCCGCTGCATGCAGAGAGAGAAAAACAGCAAGTTTTGCAACTTTGAAGTTGGTTTGTTTTTCACTTTTTCACCTCAGAGGGGAAAAAGTCGTGTACAATTTGCATATGAATGATGCATTTATTTTCCCTCTCGTGTTTTCTAATATTTTATTTTTATCCAAGCTAGCTAGTTATTTCTATCTCTGTATTTGCTTAAATATTCTCTCTCTCTCTCTCTCTCTCTCTCTCTACCAGCCTTGTTTTCTATTCTAAAAGAAACAGATTAAACACACCTATATATATATATATATATATATATATAGCAGATTAAAAGCACTTGAGTCTAGCATGATTTTGTTTTCTGATAGTCTGATCAGTTATCGTGCATGCAATTCAAATTATAATTCCCTAATCATTTAATAATTAACATCGTACGGTCAGAAAATGAATTTGTGTCAGAATTAGTATTCGAGACATTTCAAAAGGTTTCCAGATTTATTTTCTAATTCATTATTAGTGATTAATTTAGTTATGATTAAGAAAATTAGAAGTTGTGGTAAGAAAATAAAAATTAGTGGGGCAAATGTCTTCAGAGTAAGAAACAAAATTGGAAAGGAGTAATGTGTAAAAATGGTTATCAGCCCAAGGGCATGAGAGCAAATAGAGTAAGAGGTGAGATTTGTTATAGCCAGCAATTATTTTCTATTCATTTTCATGATTTGTTTGAAAATATTTTCTCTCAAACAATTTCATTCTTGATTTTTAATCACTCAATATTAGTTAGGTAAACGTGTTTTCTCATCAATTCTTTCATCATTTTAATTTTTAAAATCATGATTTCCTTTTCTCATTCATATGAAAACTACCATTGATGGGAAGGGGTTGGTTCTTTGAGTTTTTCTTGAATACAAACATTTGATTTCGGCAAAGTAAGTAAAACTTCACATTTAATTCATTATAATTAATTTCAGTTTTTGAAATCATAGTTTCACCATCTTTCATCTTTTCCTTTGTTCACATCAATTTCACTCATAGATAGCGCTTTAATTTTGTGATTTTCTTGAAGATTTTTGGTTAGATACTTGGTGCTAATGAGTTTAGAATAAAATTAGAATAATAAATTTCATATTTGAAATGGACTTGAGTGAATTTTTGCAATTTAGGATTAGTTTTAGAGAGAGAAGAGTGATGGGATTTAAGAATAAGTTTGTTGGAATTAAGAGATGTTTAGACTCATTAGGAGCCCTAAATCATCAGCAAGTTATTAGATTTTAGTTTGGGGACGTTTAGGTTAAAGTTCTCTTAAATGGTTTAGGAAGTGAAATGAGAGTCTCACTTTATCGAATTGCATTGTTTCATTAGGTTTAGGAATTTTTATTGTTGTTTATGGTTAATTTGACTTGATTTATTCTTTTGGCAATGAACTTGAAGCTAAACAAGTTGGTGAGAGCTTTAAGGCGAAAGGGAAGAAAAAAGTGTCGGAAGCATAGTTGGTTTCGAGTTGTACATTCTAATTTTGATATGCTTCATGATGATGCCTAAATTGCTAGCTTGAAGATTAATTTTACAATTTTGTGTCATATGTTTGACTTGATAAATGATATGTTATGTATGCAAGGCTTAAGTTGATATGTGATGAAATAAGTGAATGTTGATGTTTGACATGTTTTATTGAAATGTCAAATGAAAATCATGATGCTAATTTGTTATGTTTTGGAGTTTTTCATGTTGGAAATACATGTTTCTAACTATTAATGGTCCAATTAAACGATATTGGCTAGTTCTCGGGTATAGTTGACATGCCATAGAATAGAATTCTTAAAAGATTATGTGTTTACGAATTAGCTTAGTGTGCCCAAGAGATTTGTTTTGTCATACTTTGCACAATTCTTGAGGATTGGTTGGATAAATTGTGTTGAGAAAACATCAAAGATTCGTTATATTGTTTACCATTGTTCTTATGCATTGCTTTTTGAGGATTTGGTTGGATATTCGTGTATCCATTTACGTAAATCCGATTAATAAGGGCAGTGTTTTAGTATGTAATGATAACTAAATTTGATATATAAATCTCACTGGTGAATGCTAATGTTGATTTGATTTGAGTAAAGCAATTAAATATACTATGGTGCTTATGATGAAAATCTGAAATGTATGCTCTCAATGTGATTCACGGTGATATAATGCATTTAAATGACCTTTTAATTATGTTTAATATTATTGTGATAATGTATTTTAAATGTTTGTTTTAGTATGCTTTCAATTTAGTTTAATCATTAAGTATATTAGAAATTGGATGTGCACCATTGAGCTTTAGTGGAAAAGCTCATCAAGCAAATTTTTTTTATTTTCGTGCACAGGTTTCAAGGATTTCAGAGTTGTTTATCGTGTCAAGCAACATCTTTTGAGGAGTTCTCAAGAAGCCATTTGGATTGTAAGTTTTTAGCTTTTAGTAGTTTAGAACATGTACTTAAAGGTCTTAGTTTGGATTTTCGATATTTTTTTGTTGAAGTTTAATGTTGCTTATGGATAATTGGCACAAATGGTACTGTTGGATCTAGTGCCCTATGTGTAGTATATTCATTTTGTATGCTTATATTTTTTTAACAAATTGGTTTAATTAAAATATCCATTAATTACATTAATACCCTTTGTATATTGTCCTTAATGTTTTTGCACGCAAAGCAAATGGAAGCAAATATTGACTCATTGGCTATCTAACGTTTAATTAATACTAAGCGGTATTACGTGGTTAAATCATAATACGAAAAGACAACTTGTATTACTAGATGAACCTAAACATGTCTTTAGTCAATAAAAAATGAGTAAACCATTTGAAAGACTAAGGTGTCCTCTATCAAGTCCAATTAGGGAATTGCTTTAACTTGAGCATTGGAGCAGATGACTCCCATAATATAGAAACATAGATGTGATTACTAGATTGATAGTACACTGTATAAGACCCAAGTTATATAGATCCTAGATTTGTTTATGGATTTATTCACTTGTGATGTTTATAGTGTGACATACCTTAATTCAGAGTGGATGTTTGACTATGTATATAACACCCTACACCCGACCCGATCGCTAACCTGCCACCAATTATAGTAGTAGTGTCACACTCCAAAAATTGGCGGATTCGAAAATGTGAGTGAAGTAAGTATGTAGGCTATTGGGTGTGTTGTAGTAACATAATCCGCCACCTTATTTGCCTGATGGCAAGTTAGAGTATTGGCGCATACTAACATTAAAGCATCCGCTCATTGGTGGTATCTAAGGAATTGATCATAAGATGTTTCCGAGAGAAGAAAGAGTATGCCTATGAGAGTGCGCGCCTATGAAGGGGAACGCCCTAGAGTTTTGCTTATTAAGAGCCTATTAAGTGTATGAGGAAATTGTAGGATACTTAATTGTCTTTAAGATCACGTCGAACGTGAGTCACCGCCAAGATATGATGCACCCAAATTGCATAAATATTGTCCAATTAGATTTTGTATCGGGTTTGGTTAGGAGTTGTTAGGATTTCGCAGCAACAAAAGTAGAGATCAGGGTAAAATGCAGAGTAGCAAGATGTGTGAAAGATTGCTTGTACATTAAAACAAGCCAACTAAACAAATTATCATAAGTAGTATGGCCGACCATTTCTCTATAGGATTCAATTAGATTAATTTGACCCTCCCCATGACTGATCAATAGTAAGTTAAGCCTTTATCAGATTTTATTATACCTACACTTGATTTGGTAGGGAAATCAGGGGACCAAAAGTATATTTATGGGAAGGGAACACTTTGAATGGTTTTTTCTATTTGTTTAATGTTCAGGTTCTTATTTCTAACTTCAACATTCTCTTCTTCTTATTTTTATTCTTCTTCTTCTTATTCATTAAGATCGAACTAAGATCTCGTTTAATGAATAGATGTTCAGCATTTTGGTAAGTCTTACAGCTTTGCACATTACGACTATAGAAGGGAAGAGTGTTACAAGAAGGCCCTACATGGGGGTCGCTTGTAGTTGAAATATTAGTAAAATGTCTGTAATATGGATTCTAATGGAAAATGATCGTTTAAGTAGTTGCTGCTGTTGGGTCGAGAGTGACTATTGAAGTAGAAGCTCTAGGCCGAGGTATAGGTGAGTCTCTGGTGAGTCTCTAAACCCAACTTTTGTATGTCATGTAATTATGTGTATATGTGTTTCTGAGAGGCATCTATAAATACATAAAGGAGGTGACCAATGTGCGATATGATATGACGTTGTGTAATATAAGATGTTGTTGCTAGCGTGTGTATAGTCATTACCTAATACTTTCCTATTATATGATTCTAGTACCTGACAATTCTAGGTTATGCAAAAAGGTGAGAAAGAGATCTATTTGTGTTGCTTTCAATAAGGTAGGTATATTGCTAACTGGACAGACAAATCATTGTAAAAATAAAGATTTATTGTGTAGCCTCTGATGGGGTAGCTAAAATGCTAACCGGACTAACATATTACAAAATAAATATGTGGAAAGTCCATGGCCATGACATCATATGATAATATGCCAAGTGGGTGTGAAGGTATAAGACCATGTGGGAGAAGCCCCATGGCATCCACAGAGATGGTCTGTCGGGACAGTAAACACAAAATTTTCTAGAAAGCCTTTGTAGCAAATTCTTTGGGAAGTTTTCGTGGTGTGTTATATGGGAAATCCATAGAGTGAATTCTATAATGATCAAGTGTTACTATGCTAATCTGCCTTGCGTGAAATCTGGGTATGCTTGTGAGATATTTTTTGATAGAATTCTCAATAGAGTAACCAGTTGATGAATTCGTCTTAGTGATCTGCCAAACTTGGAATTTATTAAGTTATGTATTGAAGTCATCTGGGATTCTATTACTTGAATTAAAATGTTGTATTCTTCTAAGTAAGTATGTTTGTCTGTACTAATTTGAAAATATGATGTAACTGGTATTCTAATAATCACTGGGTTCTATAAAGGAATCTGTCAAAAGTAGTATCTGCTGAGTATCGTTTTGAGAATCGTATCTAACTGCAAACATAAAAGAGATTGTGTAATGAGATTTGAAGTATGGTGTACAGTTGAGATCTGCCATTCGGGTGAGATGAGTATAAGATGGTTAAGTACAGAGATTGACATATGCTTATCCGCTAATCAAGAACCAGAAGGTATCTGAAAAGGTCTGAGAGGGGATCCAAACCCTTTAGATGAGAAATTCTACAACACCGTTGAAAGGTAATAATGAGTTAAACCCACTAAGTTCCTTTGAATTTATATGCATCTTTTGGTATGCAGGTTTATGAATTGAACCAATGAGCCAGGAGGAGCCAAGCCAGGGAAGCGCCAATGTGGTAGATCGAAGGAAATATTATGCATATGGAGGGACATTTATAGAAATATGTTTTTCAAATGACAAATAGTAATATAAACTACGAATATGTCTATTCTATTACACAATTTGATGTAGGGTCCTATTTTACCTTTGGAAGTTTGTGAAAAATTATATCAAACCTATTGTCATAGAAAGGATTTTATAAAGATAAGAGGTACATTCAATATAGTTTTTGTAGATTATAAAATTTGACTATATAAGTATTGTGACATATTATATTCAGATTCGGTAAATTGGGTTAGGTATAGGGCGTTACAAGTAGTTTAAATACATTTCGGCACTTAACGACCTTATTTTCTTGGAATTTTGTAATTAATTATTATATTTTTAGTATTAGTAGGTTAGGAACTAAATATTAATAAAATAATCATTTTTACGCATTTTCTGCTATTTTGATGACTCGTAAGGCCGACTTGGGCCTCGTGAGTGACTATTCTGGTCCAAGAATATAATGGATGATCAAGACGCGAGATAAAGGAGCTCGATAAAGAAACGAAGTTGCCAATACGGGAAAGTACTTGACGTCGTGATAAGGATCTTTCTCTTGTCACAACGATGCGATGATTTTGGGAAGAAATTCATAATGACGATGTCGTGACGAGGAGTCTTCCCATGTCATGATGACGTGACGATAGCAGACCAAAATATGACTGATTCTTTGGACGAAACTTTTGGGATATTTCCAAATTTGGACTGTAGCCTTTATCAAAATGTTGTATTAATTGATATCTAAATGTATCTAGGGTTAAGTGGTCACTAAGTAGCCCATTGCCTATATAAACAACCTTAGGGTCATCGTAATTGGGGTGCAGAAGTAGAAAAACAATTTTTCCTATTCAATTTTTAGTTTTATTTTATTTTCATGTTCGTGTAGTCGAAAGTTTTCTATTCTAATGTGAAGATGTAGCAGGATTTATGTGCAAGTGTACACTGTCGTTCAAGTAATAAGTAAGTAAAATGAGTTATCATCTCCACAGGGACTGTGTGTGTTAATTGATTATTTACAAAATTATAAATTCACAATTTGGTATAAAAACAAAATAATATGAGTGATTGTAATGCCCCAATCTCTGTAGTTTCGATTTTTGTAAGTGTTGCGCTTGGAAGTGTTTGAATCTGTAATTTGAGTTATTTTTGGTTTTAATATATGTGGTTAAGTGATAATGTGCTCTGGGGTGTGTTTGGGAGGTCCCAAGTTCAAGTTTTAACTTGGGCTGAATTTTGGTTTTTATTGAATAAAGCCTAACTTGAGGACAGTGGGCTTATAATGAGTTATGAGTAAAAACTTAATAGAATGGGCCTGCTGGTCTAGTGGTTAAGTGACAAGGGAATACGCTTAAGTTCAGGGGTTCGATTCCCTGCAGTGGCGATGGGATTATTTTTGCTGCAAGTTGCAATTAAGAGTTGGGCTTATCAGAAATCTGAGTTGGGGTTTTAAGGGAAACTAGGGTTTATTCCCTTCTTTTTGTCTTTTTGTTTTTTACCGTCTTTTCTTTTATTCTCAAAAAATCTTACTACAAAAAATTCCCTTTTCTTTTTCCCCTTTTTTTCGTTTTCTTTCTTTTCGATTAGTGGTGACGTATTGCTAGTGGATTCATCGTTTCGGTAAGTGTGGTGTTATTATATTGTGTGGTTTTGTTTGGAGATCGTTTCAAAGTGATTAGTTTACTGTTTAGGAGGTATTCAAGGTTCTGTGGATCGCTGATCGAGCTCTAAACAGTAAGAAAATATCGTTCTTCGTCAAAGGTAAGTAGATCTCGTGTTTTGAGATTTGTTCGTTCTTATCTAAGTCGATTTAAGTGACTGATATAGGCTCGATATTGTCAATCTTAGGCTTTGGGGTACTCGTGGTTAGATTAGAAGCGGAAACGAACCAGGTGTGTACTTTGATCGCGTAGAAAATGAGTTTTGGAGAAAGCCGAAACGTAGTCTGTCAACACCACACAGGCGTGTGGTCTGCTCGTGTAGTAGCTTGCGTCGCGAGACACGGGTATGTGGCAAATGAGCTAGGCCGTGCGCACGCCATACAGGCATGACGGACATGGGCGTGTGAGGCTGACGAGGCCGTGTGCAAGGCAAAGGCTCAGGCCAATGAGCCGTGTGGGCAACACAGGTGTGTGGGCCCATACGGGTGAACTACACGGGTGTGTGAGAATCTAGGCTAGGCCATGTGATCCACACGGGCAGGGTACACGGGCGTATGAACCCAATTAATGTGAAATGTTCTGTAAGGTTGCACGGGTTGCCTAAGTCGACTGTGACCTGATTGTAAGGGCGATAAGCGTTACTCAGGCCATTTTACTCTGATTGATTACCGAGTTGTATGCAAAAGCATGATATTATAATCATGTGTAACTTTCTGATTCTGTATGTTTTTTCTACCATGATATTGATATGATCTGATATCTGCATATAAGCATGCCATGATATGTATATTACATTGCATTGGGTTGGGATTGTTGTGAAGAGAAGGAAGTCTGAGAGGCGATTAGCCTGTTATCTGGCAGCTAAGCTGCATATATCTATCATGTACTGTTTTACGGTCCCTTTTGGTGTGTAAGGTTGGATGGGTTGATTATATCCCCATACTTGGTGTGTAGGGTTGGGTGGGTCGATTCTATCCTCACATGGCGTGTTGGGCTGGTCGGAGTTGGTGTGCAGGTTGGTGGGCATGTATTCTGATATCAGATCTGTTATCCATGTGATATCTGTATGGCTAAGGCCAAACTATCTGTATTCTGTTATCTGTTTGTTTGCATGCTGTTTATGGGAATGTACACACTGAGTTTGCGAAAACTCACCCCTTTGTTTATTTTGTTTGTCAGGTAATCCTTAGCAATAGATGGATCGCAGTGGTAGAGGGCTCGATGGTGACCATTGTTGGACATTTATGGATTTTTAAGTAATATTTTATTTGTCTGCTTTATTTTAAATATTTATTTTTGGGATTAAAATGTTTTTGAACTTGAACTATTATTAAGTTTATTTCGGGATTTTAAACCATTAAGCTATTGAATTAATGATGTTTTAGCTTTCGTGATAATGAAATGTTTTTATTTAATACTTGGAATAAAGATGTCACGACTTAAGTAACGATAATAAACTGAATAATTTTTAACTTGCTAGGGTTTTTTAAAAAAAAGCACTCTCATGTGACGCCGCCAGATTCGGCCATAATGTCTAGGCCAAGTTTGGGGTGTTATATTTAATGGTATTAGAGCCAGGTTGCAAAACTCGGCTGTGGATTTGGGTTTTAAAATGTGGGTTTTTTGTAAAATGATTTGCGAAATGATTTAAAATATTTTTGATAACGAGTATGTGGTACATCGAGCCTCCAACATTGATCCTGTAAGTTCTCTGAAACTCTGATATATAGTGTTTGAAAGCATGCTTAAGATGAAATATTGTCTGTAATTGTCTGAAATGTTATGTATGTAATGTGAGACTACTATAGGTAGTACATTATTGGAACACTTAGGTAGTGTAAACTGAAACTGTAGTGAGCTTATTACTCGCGATAACTGACTCTGAAACTCTATTAACATAATGCATAAAATATCTATTAATAATTATCAAAACTATGAAATAATGTGCATATAACTTCTAAATACAAATTAATTTGAAAGTACGATGAGCACGTGTGGTACTCGTGGACGGGGTACTAGAAGCCGAGGTAGAGGCTGTAGGGGGATTTGAGCTGAGTTTTTCGCATCTGATACGATCATTAATCTGGACACTAGAGAGATGCCGGTGTCACCTGTTACTGAGACTGGTTTTGAGTCTCAAGACAGTGCAGCTGGGGATGACGTATTTTCCCAGGCCATGCTGCGAATCTTGGAGAGGGTTGTTGGGGCTAATGCTGGATCCGGAGGCCGTGGGTCGATTACAGAACTACTCCGGTCGAATGGGGCTGAGATATTTAGGGGCATCGCGGGAGTTGTTCTGAGTGTGACCGAGTATTAGATGGAGGCCACAGAGCGCATAATGGATAATTTGGATTTTACTGATGAGCAGAAGCTCAAGGGGGCTGTGTCTCTGCTTCGTGATGAGGCATACTAGTGGTGGTTGACCGTTAAGGAGGGTACTCAGCCTGATAGGTTGACTTGGGATTTGTTTAGGACCACCTATCAAAGTAAGTATGTGGAAGCTAGCTACACTGGCGCTAGATGATGTGATTTTCTGAATCTCATTCAGGGAGACCGTACAGTGACCGAGTATGAGGCTAAATTTCTGAGGCTGAGTCGTTATGCGAGGGGCGTGGTGACGAATGAGTATGAGCGCTGTGTTCGATTTGAGGATAGTCTTCGTGATAGTCTACGAGTTTTGATAGCTCCTCAGAGGGAGCGAGATTTCCCAGTCTTGGTCGAGAAGGCTAAGATAGCTGAAGAGGTGAAGCGCTCTGAGCGCCAAAACCGAGAGAAAAGAAAAGTTAAGAGGGATTCTGAGTCTACTAGTTCTGGGATGAGGCCTAAGAAAAAGGCTAAGGATGACGGGTTCGTTAGAGTTGGGCCTACTGTTGCCTCTGCTGGGGTGGCGATCTGTCAGCTATGTAATAGACGCCATCTAGGCGAGTGTTAGAGATTTATTGGCGCTTGTTTAAGGTGTGGGTCGACTAAGCATCAAGTTAAGGATTGTCCATTGAGGGGTAATCAGATGCAAGCACTGGCCACTGAGACTGCACAACCGCCGAGGGTAGTTCAACAGCCACCTAGGGGCCGAGACTAGGCTAGGGGTGGTAACGGTATGGGCTGAGGACAGAGAGCACCTTGCTGAGGTGCTGGGCCGACTGAGGCGAGACAGCCTATACTTGTCTATGCTGCACGTCGCCGTGAGGATGAAGATGCTCCAGACGTTATCACAGGTACGGTTTTGATTCTTAATGTACCTTATGTTGCTCTGATAGACGTAGGCTCTACGCATTCTTATGTTGCATATTCTGTGTCTGAGAACTTGGGGATTCCATATGAGAGTACTTCTAGTGAGATTTCTATGGTGAGTCCATTGGGGCAGACTATTAGGGTTAGTAAGCTGTTTAGGGACGTTCCGTTGGAAGTCTAAGGGACAATATTTTTGGCTGATCTGATGGAACTTCTGTTTGGAAAGTTCGACTTAATTCTTGGTATGGACTGGTTGGTGAAGCATTGTGTAAGTCTGGATTATGCTGAAAAGAGGGTCGTTCTGAGGACCAAAGAGGATAATGAGATAGTCGTGATTGGAGAACGACAAAATTATCTGAGTAATATGGTATTTGCGTTAGTAGCAGAGAAGCTGGTGAGGAAATGATATAAGGCATTTTTGGCCTACTTCAGTGTTTTTGATTCTGTGGGCCTATCGGTTAAGGACATTCGTACTGTGAAGGACTTTCCAAATGTTTTTTTAGAGGAACTACCGGGATTGCCTTCGAGCCGTGAGGTAGAAATTGGGATTGAGTTGATTCCTGGTATAGCTCCGGTGTCTATCGCCCCTTACCGAATGGCACCGAAAGAGTTGACAGAACTTATGGCTCAAATTTAAGAGTTGTTGGATCATGGTTTATTCGTCCCAGTGTATCTCCGTGGGGAGCACCTATTCTGTTCGTAAAGAAGAAGGACAGTACTATGAGGATGTGTATCGACTACCGTCAATTGAACAAGTTGACGATTGAATAAATACCCACTTTCGAGGATAGATGATTTATTAAACCAGTTTCGTGGGGCTTCAATGTTCTCTAAGATTGATTTGCGGTCAGGTTATCACCAGTTGAGGGTAAAAGAGGCCGATGTGCATAAGACGACATTTAAGACTCGTTACGGGCATTACGAGTTCCTAGTTATGCCCTTTGGGTTGACTAATGCACCAGCGACATTTATGGACTTGATGAACCGTGTGTTCCAGCCCTACTTAGATCAGTTTGTCGTGGTGCTCATTGTTGATATTTTGCTGTACTCTAAGTCTGAGGACGAGCACGATGAGCATTTAAGAGTAGTTCTACAGATTCTTCGTGAAAAATAGTTGTATGCGAAGTTCACGAAGTGTGAGTTCTGGCTTCAGGAAGCGACATTTCTGGGTCATGTAGTTTCTGCTGAGGGGATTCGAGTGGATCCTCGTAAGATTGAGGCTGTGTTGGATTGGAAGCAGCCGAAGAGTGTGTCAGAAATTTGCAGTTTTTTGAGACTGGTAGGATATTATCGATGTTTTGTAGAGGGATTCTCGTTGATCGCAGCGCCGCTGAGTAAGTTGTTGCGTAAGGAGTTCCTTTTGTTTGGACTGACGCACAGCAGGAGAGCATCGAGAAGTTCAAGGCAGTTTTGACTCAAGCTCTAGTTCTGATACAGCCTGAGCCTGGTAAGGACTTCATAGTTTATAGTGATGCGTCGCATGTGATTTTGGGTTGCGTCTTGATGCAAGATGGTAAGGTAGTTGCCTATGCGTCTCGACAGCTTAAGACTCACGAGGCTAATTATCCGAAGCATGATTTAGAGTTGGCTGCGGTGGTCTTTGCATTGAATATTTGGAGGCATTATCTGTATGGAGAGAAGTGTACCATTTACACTGATCACAAGAGCCTCAAGTATCTTCTCACTCAGAAGGAGTTAAATCTTAGGCAGCGACAATGAGTCGAGCTATTTAAGGATTACGACTGCAATATAGAGTATCACCCTAGGAAGGCCAATGTGGTGGCCGATGCATTGAGTCGTAGAGCTGTGGCCGATATGAGAACAATGCTTGCTCGATTGAGTCTTTATAACGATGTGAGTCTTCTGGCAGAGCTACAAGTGAAGCTGACATGGATTGAGCAGATAAGAGCTAAGCAGTTAGAGGATGAGTCCCTTCAATTGCGATTTCGTCAAGTTGAGACTGGGTCTGCTTCTGACTTTGAGATTAACAGTGATGGAGTACTGCTTCTGATTTGAGGTTGTCGATTTTGAGGGAAGCACACAGTAGTCCTTACGCTATGCATCCTAGTGTAAACAAGATGTATCGAGACCTCTAAGAGTTGTATTGGTGGCCAGGATTGAAACGTGAGATTATCGATTTTGTTGCTCGCTGTATGACTTGTCAGTAGGTTAAGGCTGAGCATCAGTTACCTTCAGGTTTGCTGCAACCGGTTAAGATACCGATGTGAAAATGAGAGCGAGTAACGAAGGACTTCGTTAGTAGGTTACCTCTAACACCCACTAAGAAGGATTCAGTTTGGATCATCGTGGACCGATTGACTAAGACCACACATTTCATTCCTGTTAAGACAGACTTCTCTCTACAAAAGTTGGCCAAGCTTTACATTTCTGATATAGTGAGGCTGCATGGGGTACTTGTCTTAATCATTTCTGATAGGGATCCTCGTTTTATGTCTCGATTCTGGGGGAAACTTCATGAGGCTTTGGGTTCTCGTTTTGACTTCAGTACTGCTTTTCATCCTCAGACAGATGGACAGTCAGAGAGGTTGATTCAGATATTGAAGGACATGTTGAGGGGCTGTATTATCGATTTTCGAGGCAGTTGGGAGGAATACTTGCCAGTAGCCGAGTTCGCTTACAACAACAGGTATCAATCTAGTATATAGATGGCACCATATGAGGCACTTTATGGTCGTAAGTGTCGCACTCCTTTGTGCTGGACTGAGTTGGGTGAACGACGTGTTCTGGGTCCAGAGTTGGTTTCAGAGACTGAAGATTAGGTTCGCTTGATTCGAGATCGATTGAATGCAAATTCTGATAGATAGAAGTCTTATGCGAATTTGAAAAGGAAGGACATCGAGTATTCTGTGGGAGACATAGTTTTTCTTAAGGTCTCGCCATGGAAGAAGGTTCTGAGGTTCGATCGTAAGGGCAAGTTGAGTCCTCCATTTATTGGGCCGTACTAGATTCTGAAGTGAGTGGGGCCAGTCGCATATCAGTTGGAGCTACCTCCAGAATTGGATCGTATTCATGAAGTGTTCCACTCTCGATGTTGACGCGCTATCGCTCTGATCCTACGCACATTGTGTCCGTGGAGGAGATTGAGGCTAGACCGGATCTGACGTTATAGGAGGAGCCTGTTCAGATTCTAGAGTGTGACGTTAAGGTCTTACGTAGGAAGCCCATTCCCTTAGTGAAGGTGCTGTTGCGAAATCATAGCACTGAGGAGGCTACTTGGGAGCCGGAGGATTCGATGCGTCAGCAGTATCCTCACCTTTTTTGATCAGGTAAAATTTAAGGACAAATTTTTTGTAAGGGGGTAGAGTTTTAATGCCCCAAATCTCTGTAGTTTCGATTTTTGTAAGTGTTGGGCTTAGAAGTGTTTGAATCTGTGTTTCGAGTTATTTTTGGTTTTAATATATATGGTTAAGTGATAATGTGCTCTGGGGTGTGTTTGGGAGGTCCTAAGTTCAAGCTTTAACTTGGGATAAATTTTGGTTTTTATTGAATAAAGTCTGACTTGAGGACAGTGGGCTTATAATGAGTTATGGGTTAAAACTTAATAGAATGGGCCTACTGGTCTAGTGGTTAAGTGGCAAGGGAATACGCTTAGGGTCAGGGGTTCGATTCCCTGTAGTGGCGATGGGATTATTTTTGCTGCAAGTTGCAATTAAGAGTTGGGCTTATCAGAAATCTAAGTTGGGGTTTTAAGGAAAACTAGGGTTTATTCCCTTCTTTTTGCCTTTTTATTTTCTGTCGTCTTTTCTTTTGTTCCCTAAAAATCTTACTGCCAAAAATTCCCTTTTCTTTTTCCCCTCTCTTTCGTTTTCTTTCTTTTAGATTAGTGGTGACGTATTGCTAGTGGATTTGTTGTTTCAGTAAGTGTGGTGTTATTATATTGTGTGGTTTTGTTTGGAGATTGTTTAAAAGTGATTGGTTTACTGTTTAGGAGGTATTCAAGGTTCTGTGGATCGCCGGTAATGTTCTAAACAGTAAGGAAATACCGTTCTTCTTCGAAGGTAAGTAGATCTCATGTTTTGGGATTTGTTCTTTCTTATCTAAGTCGATTTAAGTGACTGATTTGGGCTCGGTATTGTCAATCTTAGGATTTGGGGTTCTCGTGGTTGGATTAGCAGTGAAAACGAACTAGGTGTGTACTTCAGTCGCGTAGAAAATGAGTTTCTGCGAAAGCCGAAACACAGTCTGTCGACTCCACACGGGCGTGTGGTTTGCCTGTGTGGTAGCTTACGTCGCGAGACACGAGCGTGTGGCAAATGAGCTAGGCTTTGTGTGCGCCATACGGGTGACGAGGCCGTGTGCGAGGTATGGGCTCAGGCCAATGGGCAGTGTGGGCCACATGGGCGTGTGGGCCCACACGGGTGAACCACACGGGCGTGTAAGAATTTTGGCCAGGCCGTGTGATCTACATGGGTAAGGCCAATTTGGGCAGTGTGACCCACACGGGCGTGTGGGCCCACACAGGCAGGGCACACGGGTATGTGAGCCCAATTAATGTGAAATGTTCTGTAAGGTTGCACGGGTCGCTTTAGTCAACTGTGACCTGATTGTAGGGGCAGTAAGCGTTACACAGACCCCTTTACTCTGATTGATTACCGAGTTGTATGCAAAAGCATGATATTATAAGCATGTGTAACTGTCTGATTCTGTGTGTCTGTTCTGCCATGATATTGATATGATTTGATATCTGTATATAAGCTTGCCATGGTATGTATTTTGCATTGCTTTGGGTTAGGATTGTTGTGAAGAGAAGGAAGTCTAAGAGTCGATTAGCCTGTTACCTGGCAGCTACGCTGCATATATCTATTATGTATTATTTTACGGTACCTTTTGGTGTGTAAGGTTGGATGGGTTGATTATATCCCCATACTTGGTGTGTAGGGTTGGGTGGGTCGATTCTATCCCCACATGGTGTGTTGGGCTGGTCGGGTTGGTGTGCAGGGTTGGTGGGCTTGTATTCTGATATCTGATCTGTTATACATGTGATATCTGTATGGCTAAGGCCAAACTATTTATATTCTGTTATCTGTTTGTATGCATGCTGTTTATGGGGATGTGGGGATGTACATAATGAGTTTGCGAAAACTCACCGCTTTGTTTATTTTGTTTGTCAGGTAATCCTCAGCAGTAGATGGACCGGTGTGGTAGAGGGCTCGATGGTGACCACTGTTGGACATTTATGGATTTTTGAGTAACATTTTATTTGTCTGCTTTATTTTAAATATTTATTTTTGGGATTAAAATGTCTTTGAACTTGAACTATTATTATGTTTATTTCGGGATTTTAAACTATTAAGCTATTGAATTAATGATGTTTTAGCTTTCGCGATAATGAAATGTTTTTATTTAATACTTGGAATAAAGATGTCACGACTTAAGTAACGATAATGAACTGAACGATTTTTAACTTGCTAGGGTTTTTCAAAAAAAAAAACACTCTTATGTGACGTCGCCAGATTCGGCCATAACGTCTAGGCCGGGTTTGGGGTGTTACGGTGATGATGATTTAACTAGATTAATTCAACTAAATGCAAAATTGATCCCTAATGCAATTTAACCTAAATGCAAAGGAAATGAATGTTTAAAATGGATAAGATGTATTTTAGCAACAGAAAAACAACTTCAACAATCAATAACATGTATAGGCTAGGATAATTACGTTAATCAACTTAATTCATTTTCATCATGCTTAATAGTGTTTGGAAAACATTCCATGACAACTCGATCTTTCATGAGTTTGGAAACCAAATTAAGTCATTTTGGATCTTTTACTTAGTGAAACATGCATTTTACTGATCATATTAAACTAAGGGTTTCTTAATATTTAAACGAGGTAACAAGGACAATTAAGTTTGAAACTGTTTAACCACATAAACTTAAAAGTTGTGTAAGATAATAAAGCTAACTAAATATATTATGTGTAATAGCCCATTTATCAATGGTATCGAAAATAGTGGTTTTGGGGCTACAAATTTGATGAGTAACTTCGTAATTATTATTATTAAATATTTATGAGTCAATTGTGGTATTAAATAAATTTTGAATTGGCAATTTATGCTATTTGAATGAGTAATTAGGCTCAAGTAGTATGACCCTAAAGTCAAGTGATTTTAGAAAATGAGGTATTGGGACCTCGTTTCTACAAACCAAGCCGTAAATATTTTATTAAATATTTATAGAGTGTTATTAAGGTTTTTGTTAAGAAATTTTAACTTTTAAATGGTTAATTAAACAAAAAGGACTAAATCGTAATAGTTGAAAAAGTCAATCGTTATTATTTTAAATGTGTTAATTGATTAAAGAAACATAATTGGATGGCCTTAGTGGATAAATTAACCATTTTTAAGTTGGTGGATGGTTAAAGCTTTAATTTCCTTTAATTAAATATGTTTTATATGTTATATTATTAAAAATAAAGAATAAAAGGTTAAAAAAATAAGTCTTCAATTGTTTTGTTCATCACTAAACCACCATGGGAGGTTTTGAAGTTTCGGCTAACAAAGTTTCCCCCTAAACTATCCGTTTCTTGTAATTTTTATGTTTTTGAGATCGTTGCAACTAGGTCTAGCTAGTCCGTACCTTTGTTTTTGAAACTGTTAAAGATTTTGATTGTTGCTCTTGATGAATTTTTGTGTTTTTAGATGTTAAATGATGAATTTGAAGTATTATTTGTTATTTATAAGTATTTTGTTAAGTAATTTTTAATAATTTAAATGTTTAGGGATTAAATTGCTAAAGTAATAATAATTCAAGGACTTGGTGTGAAATTGTTACATATGTGGGTTGTAATGGATGCTAGTAACATTCGGTTGGTATGAATTTTCAATAAAATTGGTTTATTTGCATGATTAGGACATATGGACTAAATTGAATAAAAATGAAAAGTTGAGTGTAAATTTGTAAAAATGTAAAAAAGACTAAATTGCATAAAATGAATTGGTTTTATTGTCTAAATTAATGAATTGAATGAGATTATTAATTTAGATTAAGAACGAGTGGAAAATCGAGGAGAATAGAAAATTACCAAATAGCCATATACTTAGTCATTGCTGCAAATTAGCTAGGTAAGCTCGTATGAACTGTAATGATTATAATGTTAATTAAATTAAATGTTTATTATGTTGTTTTTATTTTAAATGAATCAATATATATGTGAATATATCTACATTATAACGAATTGACGGTTATCGATCCCAGTTTGAACCTTAGGAATTCGTAGGATACAAATGACATATCATTAGGGTTACCTTGTTTCAGGTGCTGGTCATGAATGTCCTACCGATGGCTAAGGTTCAACATTTGTTGTTGATACTCAACAAATTGTGTGAGTAGCATCATGTAGCTTACATTCCGATCGTCATCTTGTGTGAGCAGACCTATTTCTTAGTTCAAGTGAGCAACAATGTAAAAGAAAAAGGAAAGGTTACGACTATATGTATAGCACACTTTGTGTGAGCTTTCTCACGTATCTGATGTTATTCTAAATGGTTCAACGGGTATGAAAGGAAAGGAACGGTAAGTATTCAAATGACTTATGTCATGAATCTATGAAAATGTTTGAAAAGGAAATGTTCAATGAAAGTATGTTTATGTTCATGAAATTGATGATTTTAAATGATGTTGTTCCTGTATAATGACTTACCTTATGTTAATTGAAGTGAATTATCAGTTGATACACTAAAATGTGTTGTTGATGATGCTTAGGCTTGTGCCAAGCTTATGGTTGGATTTTATCATGCTTAATCTTAATGATATACATTAAAATGGTAAGTGTCTAAATAGAAATATGCTTATGTGCACGAAAAGGTTGTATGAATCAAAAGATATATTTATTCTTATGAAATGGCTCATCATGTGGTTGATCCAAAAAGAGTTATGTATAAATGCACTAACTTGTGTATTGATGATGATATTTAGGCTTGTGTCAAGCTTGTATAATTGGATGATGTTTATGCTTAAGTCTTGTATTATGCAAATAATACGGGTAAGAAAAGGTAATGAAACAGTAAGTTCATAATTGAGATGTAATATGATGATATAAAAGGATTGAAGAGTTAAAGAACTTACTTATATGTAAGAAATTTACTTATGCTATGGATGAATTTACCTATGTCATGAATAAACACACTAATTCGTGAGCTGATAATGTTATTTAAGCTTATGCTAAGTAAATGGAATGGTAAATAAGTAAATGGAATGGTAAGTAAGTAAATGGAATGGTTCATCGTCTTAAAAAAAGATTGATGATTGTGTAATAGAACTTATAAGATCTTATTATGATATGAATGAAAAGTATACATGTTGTAGAGGGATTTACTCATTTGTGAGTTGATGGTTATGTAGTTTTATAAATCTTGTGACATTGGTATATGTTTATATTTACGCTATAAAGTTCATTATTAAAATGATTGTTATATTAAAATTTTATATGAGCTTACTAAGCATTCATTGCTTACGTAGTTATTTTCCTTTACTTTACAGATTATTAGAAGCTCGATCAGTTGGAAGCTCGTTGGAGATCTATTACACTATCTAGCGATTATATGGGTAGTTTTTGATGTTTTGGCTAAGGTTATACTGACTTGTATAGGTGGACTTGTATTGGTATCTAATTGAATGTTAGTTGATGATATTGGCATGTATAAGTTGTTTTGGTACCATTTGATGTTGGTTGGTTAGTGTCATTTTGGTACTTATTGATGTCTTTCTAGTATGTGTTAATTTGCAATGTGTTGATGCATGTTTGAGTGGTCAAAGTGGTATGTGATGAATTGATCTCAATATGGTCAAGTTAGGGTATGTTTTGGAAGTGTGGTTAAGTATATACATATGTTTAGGTAAGTTTGAATGTTGCAATTGGGGTACCTTGTATGGCATATTGGTTAAATGATAGTGATCTATTGAATTGGTCATTTTATGTATGTTTTGGTAAGGTTATGATATTTTGAGTTTGGGCACAAATTGCTTTTAGGTACATGCTTGTATTGGTGATGGGAATGGCTTGAATTTTTCCAATCTCATGTCTACACGGCCTGAGACACGGGCGTGTGACTTAACCATGTGTGACACACAACTATGCGACACGGCTATGTGTCCCTTGTAAGTTTCAAGGTTTGCAAGTAAGATAGTTACACGACCTAGCACATGGCCAGGCACATGGGTGTGTGACGGCATTTCGAGAGTTATGTGGCCTGACACACGGGCGTGTGGCTTAGCCGTGTTACCCAACTTCAAAAGTTACACGGGTACAGACATGGGCTGAGAGACGACCACATGTCCCTATTTTGATATTTACACGGCCTGAGACACAGATGTGTGTCTCAACTGTGTGAGTCACACAACCGTGTGACTCTTGCAGTCTAAATTTTCTAACATTTTCATGAAATTTCCGATTGATTCCGATTTAGTCTTGAATTGTTTCTATTGAATTTCTAGGGTCTCGAGGGCTAGGTTAAGGGACAATATGCATGTAATGAATGATTATGCTAAGATTATGTTGATGTATGAGATGTATGTTTTAAAGTTACATTTTTACGGTAATGCTCCGTAATCCTAATCCGACGATGGTTACAAGTTAGGGGTGTTACATTATAAACCTCTAATTTAGTCTGGTTTAATGATCTAAATTGAGCATTGCACTTTTTGGTTTTATGCCTACTAGCCTTCGTCTGGTTAGGATCGCTCAGCTAATTTGAATACATCCAATCACGTATGAATGAAATACATCTTGATTTTAATTGAAAACATGATCGATTGAGGCACAAACACGTTAAACATGAATCAAAAAAATATTATTGAATTAACATAATCATCCTAGCTAAACAAAATTATGCTATCATTGTTGATTGGAAGATCAATAAACACTTAGCAAACATGTTTAAATTCAACAACCAAGAGGAAAGTGTAAACTCTAATTTAATTCAGCAGCCTTTCAAATCTTTCTGACTAAGGTGTTTCTCTGATCCGCCCATTGCTCCTTTGCTAAGGGTTTCTCAAGATGGCCGGCCAAGAGATGATCTTGACAAGGCTTTTGTTGGCTAAAAAATGGAAGGGAAAATAGAGAGGCTAGGCATGGGGAAAAAGAAAAGGGAAATGGAATGAGAGAAAAGAATGTAGAATGAGAGATGTGTTATGAATGAAAGGATGAAAAATGAGGGATGAGTAGGGTGGTATTTATAGGTGAAGGTGAGGATGAAGTTTTCTAAAAATAGAGTTTAAAATCCCTCCATCTTCTCCATTGCATGGTCGACCACAAATTGTGGAAAGGGAGGTGGTTTGGTTGATTATTTCAAACATAAAATCATGTTATAATTAACATAGAGTGGACGGTTTCAAAGGCATAGTTTGTGTGTCAATTTCTGATTAAATTGCAACTGTAAGGACCCCTAATCAAATATCCAAAGTTGAGTTTTGGGCAGCCATATGCTTGTGCGGAAATTGGGCTTGACTTCCCCTTGTTGGACGGTTTCATGATTCAAAAATTAATTAGACATGTCCACTTTGTAACACACTTTAATTGGGTCAACTTAGCATCCTTATGACCCAATTTTGCATGGTATTATCGTCCAAGTGTCCATGTCCATGCATCATTATGGTAATTTCATCTTCCATGGACCCACTGCGTTATAAAAATCACATATTAATAATTAACATGAAAATAATATAATTTATGCACAAAAATAATGTAATAAAGCATAATTTCGCGTACTTCATAAATTCATGTCCAATATTAACATATAAACAAAATCCCCTTAATCTATTAACAATTACTCAAGATTAATATAATTATTAAGTCAAAAGGTGGTAAAAAATGCTAGACAAATCCTATATAATTTCGAGTTTACAAAAGAAAATTGCGAGTGGAGATTGCTCTAGATCCGCACTTCAATATATATTCATGAGCATTCTCTTTTCTCTTATCTTCTTTTCGTTTATTTATCTTTTGTTAATTCAGTTAATTGATTGTTGTATAAATATTCAAATAGATTATTGGTGTTTATTTATATTTTGCATGTTTTGATTATTAATTTGATTTATTTGTTAAGTGATTATTTATTCGAAATTGGTTGTTTATTCAAGAGTACTCAGTATATTAAAGAGTGATGCCCCTGATAGAATATCTAGACAAGTGAGACCAAAAGAGTATCCTATCGTGTATAACTTGTGCCAAGCAGTGAGACTGGAAAGGTATCCGTGTGTTTAAGAAGAGATCGGAAGGGTGACTTAGGTGCTAATCCTTAGTGTAGATGAGACTGGGAGGGTATTCTTAACTAAGGGTGGTAAATAATTCAATTGAGGACAAATAATTATTTAGTTAGATTATTATGGATTTAATCGATCATAGGCTAGAGGCTCGCATTGCCATTACTAGGAATATGAAATTCCATTAGGTTAATTTAATTTAATTAGTTTAATTAATACATTAATTTGGATTAACACTACTAATTCGTGACTCGGTTAAATTAGCAATTATTTTTTATAATTAATTAAATAATAGTTTCTCCAATCTGCAATCCCTTGGGTATGATCCTAGAAATACTTGTGTTTTGTTGTACACATATTCTATATTACAATTTGACCCGTATACTTGCAGACATCGCCATTCTAATTTTATATAATTTTGGTGTTCTAATTTTACTATAAACAATAACACATTTATAGGCGGTCAATTGCCGAACCCGAGTTTAAAGTGTCATAATTTGAAGCAATCTAAACTGACAAATCAATTTGGAGTTCGAACACTTCAAGTTCGATTGGTTACTCCACGAACTGTCGTGTTAAGCCAAAATGTCAAACGACATATAAACTTTCAAAAGCACTTTAAGTGGTAATATGCCAAGTATAATTAAACCAAGTCTAAACAAACATTTGGCGGAAGCCTTATAATCATTAGCATGTTTAAATAAAATGAAAAATGAACAACACATTTACAGAAGTTCAAAATTTATTCTTGGCTGAATGTTACCATAAAAAAACTATTTTGCGGAGTTCCTAGTATTACTGCTCATAAGAGCCCAAAGATATGAAATCAATAAGTCAATTACAAACTTTTGAATTTAGAACTGGCAAAATCAAACATTCATCCTATCCCAGAATTTACATGTTACAAGCAAAAATAAAAGATGTCACACGAAAGAAGCCGTAGTTCTGGCTGATTCCTTTCTACAATTATTCCAACCTAACATTTGAAAGTAAGAAAAAGAGACCAAGTAAGTTCATAAGAACTTAGTGAGTTCCACTGAATTTCAACCTTGTAACAAAGTTCAACTAACACCGTTGACTAAGACTTAAAGAGTTTAAATGACACGCCACTGCAGGCAGATACAATATCCCCTTACTGAAGTATCCTGTAATAGCCAGGTTTAGGCCCTAGTCAAAACAGTAATTTTGGGACCATGAATCCAAGTCAAAAAAATATTTTAATATTATATTTCATTTTTAAAATATGTGAATTGATATGTGTGAAATTTTCGTGTGAAAATTTTATCATTTGTGTGCTCGATTTAATTAAAAGGACTTAATTGCGTAAAATAAAATTTTGATGGTTATTTGTAAAAAGGGCTAAATTGTTGTTGTTCTTTTAATAGGGAGGTTTTAAAATGAAATTAGGCCAAAAGGCTATAGTATGGACGGTTTTGGACATGTATTATATAGTTTTATTATTATTTTATAAAGGTTAATTTAGTAAAACAAATAATATTATATGTTATAATAAACATAAAATAAAACCAAGTGCATATATTTTCTTTTTATGACTGAAAATTGAGAAAGAAGATGGGTTTTGAAGCTTTCAAATATTCGACCGCCTTCCAAGCTTGATTCAAGGTTCGTTTTTACTCGGTTTTTGATAATTTTTACGTTTTCGAGATCGTTACTTCGAGTACTAGATAGCCCATGCTTGAATTTTTGAATTGGTTGTGTATTTTATGATTTTCCATTGATGAGAGCTTGTTTTTTTGTTGTTTGATGATGAAAAATAAATATTTAATGTCAGATTATCATGTTTTATTAATTGATTTTTGATAAAAATGCTTATTAAGGACTAAATTGAGAAATTTGTAAATTGAAGGGTCAAAATGTGAAATAAATGAAATTAATGGGCTGCTAGGGACCTAAGGTAAATTAGGCCTAAAATGGGATTAGTGAAATTTTGAGTATTTTGTGTTGTTTTGAAATAGGGACTAAATTGCGAAAAATGTGAAATGTTAGGGGCAAAATTGTAATTAGCCCATTTATGTGTTATTGGATGAATTTGATTGAATACATGATTAAATAAGTTGAATTTCTACTGAATTAGATCAAGAAATGTAGAAATCGAATTTGAACCGGGGAAAAATCAAAGTTGTCGACTAGTCGTCCCGTCCCGTCTCGATTACCGTTGTCCGAGGTAAGTTTATAAGCAAATAAATGTTATAAATTTTGAATATATATGAATATGAAATGCTGATTTGAATTTATGAGTTTATATATAAATAACCGAATGTGTATATATATTTGGGAACTATGTTTACAAGTTCATTTCGACTGAGTTACGATGTTCGAAAGCCCTGTATGAACCTTAGGAATAGCTGGGATACATATGTCATGACATACGATTCTGATATGTGATGTGCGAGTAAGACCATGTTTTATACGTTGGCATTGATATGTGACTCCGATATATGTGTGTGTGAGTAAGACCCTGTCTGGGACAGTGGCATTGATATGTGATTACATGTAAGACCACATCTAGGACGTTGGCATTGTACGATATATGTGATTATCCGAGTGTCCTATCCAATTCCGAATGGTTCAACGGGCAAAGATAAGTTGTATACGAATGTATAAATCGGGCTAAGTGACCAGGTATGTGATAGTTGATTACCTATTTGAAAATAAGGTAAGTTGATTATTTGATATGTGATACAAACATATGTATGATGTTAGTTTGAATTTTTGAGTAATTATGAAGTATATTCGACCATAAGTTAAGTGTATTTATGTGGTATTAAGGTTTAATACATGAGTATATGTAAACAAGTGTTTAAATATTCGGCTTTATGCATTGATAATATGATTTTAATAGTGTATGATACTTTGGTATAGACATATGTATATTCGGCTACATGATAAGTATAAGTATGAGATATTAAAGTTTGATTCAAGAATATATGTTTATGGGTGTGTATATATTCGATTACATAATGGTACCATAGTTTTGAAATTGAATGTTACCTTGATAATAGATACAGTACATTCATCCAAAGGTTAAGTATAGTGATATCATATTGTGACCTATGTTCAAACTTATATAAATGATTATGTACAACTTTAATGATATAAACTAAGAATAATTATGAAATGATCCATGAATATATGTATATGAGTTTATGTATATTCGGTTAATTATTGATATTGTGGCTTTAGGAATTTGAATGATATATTAATATTAATTGTATGGATATTTGGCAAAATGAAAATATATGTATTATATGAAATTATAAGTTTGAAGTTAAATGTGATTATGATAGTATAAATTGGTTTGGTAATTGAATTGTTATTGTCATTGAGTTATTTATTTGCTTATAGCTTACTAAGCTCTCAAATCTTATTCTGTGTGTTTTTCCTATGTTTATAGATTTTCTGAGATCTGCTCGGGTTGGAAGTCTATGGAGACGACATCACACTATCCGATTATCATTTCAGTAAATAATGTTTTGAGGCTCGGTTATGTGGCATGTATAGGCTAGTCTTGGAGTTAATTATTTTGAATGAGTATGTATTTAAAGCCATACGAAAATGGCTTGCTTATTATGCTTAAGTTTGGTTTTACATGTTCTTAATTAAAATGTTTGATGAGTTTGGTTTTGGTAATCGGCTTAATAGTTAGCTCGAAATATGAAATATGGTATAATTAGAGTGATGGATGATGGTATATTAACTTAACAGGTTCAGTTGCTAAGTGGTAAGTAATGAATATGTTTCATGATTGTTTTGGTTGATTGTTTTGGTATGGATTCAAATGGTAAATGATGGTAATGATTAAGTATGTTTTGGGTTAGTTTTAATGGATAGTTAAAAATTTCAAGTTGTTGCTAATATCAATATAGGTATACATTTATGTGTGGTTGTAAATCTGAATATAATATTTAATTCAATTTGATATGCTTATGATATTGATAATGGTGAGATCGAAATAAAGATTAGTTAATAGGATAAAATATGAAGTTTAGGTATATTAATATAGATATGAATTAGATGCACATTGGAGTGTTATTTGTGTTCAAGTGTTAAGTATGGCTTTTATTTTTAGGATGAATTGCGCACTTGTATATATGCATCATTAGTATGTTCGACCATGTTATAATGTATTTAAGTTTCATATGTGATTGCATAATAATTTATGTAATATGATTCAATTGGTTTTATTATGAGCTTGTGCAGAAGTTATCAAATGATATGTTTGATATACAATTAATGAGATAGAAATTGGCATATATTTGAAGTATGAAGTGTAATGATATATGATGGAATATGATTTAATTATGAAAATGGCATTAATGTGATGGATATAGGGAATTGAATATTGGAAGTATTAAATATGTGAACATGTCTTTGATATATACAAGTTTGGTTCAGATTTAGTAATTATGGAACATGATCAGTTGGGTTTTGATATATGTTCGAACTGAATTAGTTGGAATTTTTGAAATGTGCTTATTTGCGATACATGTTCAGTAAGGTATGATTATTTCTGAATTGGAATTATGACTCATGTATTCGAATTTATAATAAGTGAATTGTGGATATTTGAATTTGATAAGTTTTAAATGTTTATTAATTCTTTGGTGTATGAAAGGTGATGAATGATTGTGCTGAACTGTGTTTTATACAGTAATGCCTCGTAACCCTAATCCGGTAACAGATACGAGTTAGGGGTGTTACATATCCACTGGGGGATATAATCCACAAGTGGTTACAGTCCATTGGCGGATACTATCTACTATCATATATCATATACAACATGACTAAAACTTAGATAGTTTAAAAGACATGAAGACTCTATTGATATGTTACCCTTGTGAACTAACGTTTATAATCATTTCATGTACTTTTTATGCTCCCAACCTGATCGAGCTTCCGATATAACTGCTGGATAGTGTGATAGATCTCCGATGAGCTTCTAACCTGATCGAGCTTCTGATAATTTAAAAGCTAAAGAAAAGACAACTACGTAGGCAATGAATGCTTAGTAAGCTTTTATAAACTTTAGTCATATCAAGCCATTTCAAATATGAAATTTATACATATCAAGAATAATCCTATATCGATACTGCAAGATTCATTAAATCATATTCAATAGCTCACAAAGTGACTAAATCCATAGCATCACATATACATATCATCCCTAGCAAAGTAGGATTTTAAATAACTTTAAACTCTTTCAAATTTTCTTATTTTCATTTGCATTTCATTACTTTTCATTGCCTTTACTTTATTTAACTTAAATAACAACATCAATTCAAGTCATCATTCCCTTTTTCATCATTTTACACTTCAAGTATGAACTTACTATTTCATTACCTTTCCACACCTGTTTCAAATGCATAACACACAAGACATAAGCATATCATCAACCATAGCCACAAGCTAGTGCATTCAACCAATATCTTACCATTTAACCACACGATAAATGATTTCATAAGAAATCTCATAATTAAAACCTTACCACTCTTATTTCCATTTGGGATCTTACCATTTCAATGCAACTTATAAGTAAACATAATAGCATTCAACCAATATCTTGGCACATGCCTAAGCATCAAACAACAACACATGTTAGCATACTTGAACATATTTCATATAAATTCAACATGGATAATCATTCTCAACATGTAATGTAACAACCCATTTATCAATTAAATCGGAACAGTGGTTTCGGGACCACAAATTCGATTCGAAAATGAATTTTATTTTTATTTTATTACATGGTCCTTAATATGATAGAAATGTCATGTGAAAATTCTAATAATAAAATTTTATCGATTATGTGCTTAATTACGAGAATGACTAAATCGCATAAAATGCAAAAGTTGAATTCTAATAGCTAAAAAGATTAAATAATTATGGAATTCAAAACTAGTGGTCCTTATATGGTAATTAGACCATTAAAGAAAAGTATGTAGATATTTTGGTGACTCATCCATGGAAATTTAGAAAAAGGGCAATGACTAAATTAAAATTTAAAATAATTTAATTAATTAAAAGATGAAGAAAATATCATCTTATTTTACTCATCTTCTTCCCCAAAAATACATGGAAACCCTAGGAGAGAGAGAAGAAACTTTCATGACTTAATTGGGTAAGTTCCCTTATCCCGTTTTTAGTAATTTTGATATTTTTGAAATCGTAATAGCTTAATCTATCTATTTGGAGGATCAATTTGAAAAGTTATCAAGGTATGAAAATTAGGCCATGGATGAATATCTAAAAATTTAAAATTTATGGTAGAAAATGAAAGATTATTGATAGATAAACAACATTTACAAAGTGTTTTTTGATGAAAACATGATTTAGGGACTAAAATGTAATGTTGTGAAAATTGATGAAAAATTCTAAAATTTATAGAAAATATTTTCTGTAAATTCGATATTGAAATTTTGGTTAGGCTTGGAATAAGGAGTAAATTACATAAATTTCATTTTTCGAGCCTAGGGAAGAAATTAGAATTTATGGAAAAGTTAGGGGCAAAATGGTAATTTACCTTGGACGTAAATTGAGTCCAAATGAATTTGTATTATGTGAAATTGATGATTAAAGTTATTTAGATAGATCTGGACAACACAAATTTGAGGTTAGATTGAAGAAAAGAAAAGGTTTCGGATTAGTAGATTTTATATGCGAACCAATGTCGAGGTAAGTTCGTGTAACTTAATTGAGCATGCAAATATGTTAACTTGAATGTTATGATTGTATGCAATATGATTTATATTTTTGTGAATATTATAAATGTGTGAAATGATTACATGTTTGGAAAATTCAGAAAAAGGGTAAAGCCTCGTTTGAATATTGAATTTTGATGGATAAATGTGATTGCCTTACAAAATGAGGTCTTGCTTTCGTTGCTGACGGGATTTGTAACACCCCTTAACTGTACCCGAGATCGGGAAAAGGTACGAGGCATTACCGGACATAAACAAGGACATTCTGGGAAAATAAGATATAAAATTTCGTTCTAGATTAAAACCAATCAAAACTTAATCATATTGTCCCTATTATGGACCTACGAGGTCTAAAACAAACGTTAAAAGCGGTCTGGGACTAAACCGAGAACTCAAGAAAATTTTAGAAAAAGTTCTATGTTTGAGCCTCACACGCCTGCGTGGAGGCAATGCACACGCCCGTGTCCTTTACCTGTGTGAATTTATTATTCACTTCAAACCTACAGGAGTTTTCACACGGCCGAGCACACGTCCGTGTCCCTGGCCCGTGTCCTTCACAAGGGCATAGACATGCCCGTGTCATCACTTGTGTCTAAAAAACTTGACATTCTATTTATGACATCATCATCCATTTAGGGGCACACGGCCAAGACATACGCCCATGTGCTAGGCCGTGCCATCCACACGGTTGAGACACACGGTCGTGTCTCTACCCGTGTGTTTACTACCATGCATACTGACTTAAAAAATTTAGGTGCAAGGGACACACGGCCGTACAACACGCCCATGGGGCTGACTGTGTGTCACACACGGCCTAGACACATGCCTGTGTGTCTACCCGTGTAAACCTTTATGGTGGATATTTTCCAAGCCTTTTGTCACCCAAACACACTAATATGTTCCTTGGACATCTATCATGGTATAATAATACCCTTAAAACCTCCTTAGTCAAGATCATACATGTTGCTTCATGTATCTTTTAATCCTGTATTGATATTACCCTTTTTGTGTTAGGGTTACCATTCCAACAATTTGGCTCATTTTATAACTCATTGCCAATTATGACCTAAATCATCCCCAAGTGATTTGGCCACATATCTCGTGTCCATTCATGATATATCACAATAAACATACAAGCATAAACATGCACAATTAGTAGGTTTACAACATACATCCAAATGAACCATATCAAATGGCCATATGCAAAATGAATAAGCATATCATTCAAGCCCTTACATTGGCTTGCCAAATGAAACATATAACAAAATGACCCAAGAATCCTATACATGCCATTATAACAAAATAAAAGTTTCTATATACCAAGGCAAGACAAGTTGATAGTGTTGACAAAGCTCCTACCGTCTTTCAATCTTCACGAGTCCGCGAGCTCTGTAAAATAAGAGAAATGAAAGGGGGTAAGCATTGACATGCTTAGTAAGTCCGGAAAATGGAAAGGTAAACTTACCTGTTATTTAGCATACAACCATAAAAGATATTCATGCTAAACATGCATAGCATAATTCCCCTATCATAGACACTCAACCATCAAGTTAGTCTCATACCAATACATTATAACTTTAGTCTTTGATGAGCTCATCAATTCAAACATTTCCATTTTCAATTCTCATTTTAATCCCGTTGAATTTTCTCAGAATCTCGATGGACATCCCATTTGCTGTCAAATCATGCAAGTGATCATTTTAAAGCACGTACTACCACGAACCTCACTCTTACGGTGGGATTACTAGTCCAGGCTAAATCCCCCTAGTATAAACTCATGGAGTGATGTCAGGATTACCAGTCCAGGCTAAATCCCTTGCAACGACAAACACTCTTAAGGAGCTCGGATCTGAATTACTAGTCCAGGCTAAATTTAGACCCTAATCGGATTACCCGTCCATGCTAAATCCATCATGCACACATATTTTTCGGGAGGCTAGACCACTATAGGAACACCCGTCCGGGTTAGATCCTTTTTACCGTCAATTCATTTTCGGAATATCCATCATATATCCTTTTTCATTCAATCAGGAAATTTTCTCATAACATCAATTTTATAAGTCATACATGAACATACATTTTAATGTATTTGAAAATAGTTTACATTCGAGTTATACGAACTTACCTAGAAGATGTTTCGGGTTCTAATTTCGGTTACTTCAAAACCTTTTATTTTCCACGGTCGACCTCCAGAATTGGTCTCTTAGGGTCTATATAAGCAACATTAAATTATTAATACATCACACTATTCATTTCAAGTCTAAATTTCACCCCCGGATAAAATGACCATTTTACCCCTAACATTCCACATTTTTACAAATTAGTCCCTAGGCTCTTATAATGAAATGCATGTAATTCCTTGGTTACCCAAGCCTAGACGAAGGTATCTTAAGCTCATACCAGCCCATATTTTCCTCTATTTCTCATTTTTCTACCCATTTTTATAAGTTTTACAAAATGGTCCCTTAAGCCATTTCCATGAAAAATCACTTAGTAAAAGTTGTTTACCATCCTTTAAACTCTCATATTCCTCCATAAATCATCAAAATACAAGCATCTTATTCATGGGTAAATTTCCAAACATTAACCCTAGCTTGAGATATGGGTAGAAATGGATAGAGCATGTTACAAGGATCTTAAAATTACAAAGAACATTAAAAACAGGGCTAGGGAGCACTTACTATTGAGCTTGAAATGTTGAAAACCCTAGCTTATGGAGCTCTAGGAATTTTGGCAGCTATGAGGAAGGAGATGGCTGAATTTTGGCTTTCTATTTCCCTTTTTAGTAAGTTTATAACCAAATGACCAAAATGCCCTCCTTATAAGACTTTTAAAATTTTCTATGCATGCTCATTTTTGTCCAATAACTTATAAATTGGGTAAATTTCTATTTAAGTTCTTCTAATTTATAATTCAAAGCAATTTCATGCAAATTGCTTCGAGGACCCAAGTTTTGCAATTTATTTAATTTGGTCCCTAATTTCCAATTGGATACTTTACACATAGAATTTCTTCATGAAACTTTAGCAATTGCATATTTTCATATTCTAGACCTCATAATAATCATTAGACAATTAATTTAACGTCAAATTTTGTGGTCCTGAAACCACTATTCCGACTAGGCCCCATTTTAGGATGTTACAGGATTTAGCTCGGACGAGTAATCCTATTGATCTCATTATAGAGAGGATTTAGCTCGGACAGGTAATCTTGATATAATCCCTCTCGAGCATATGTTACAATTAGGATTTAGCCTGGACTGGTAACCCTAATTGAGCTCTTCTTAGCATATGTTACATAAAGGATTTAGCCTGGACTGGTAATCCTGTAATACGATATGTGGCTCGAGAGTGTGTTCTTTGATTAAGTGCCCTAACGAGTACTTTTGGATAAGAATTTATTGAATTGAACACCTTGAGTGTACTACTTGAGTATCCATTGGAATTTCATTGATTCAACAGACAAAAAGCTTGGCATAATGAGAGAATTATGAGATGAAATGATAATGTCTTGAAAGAATATTGCATGATGAGCTCATCTATGTTTACTTGATTGATATGAAGATTTTGTAACTAACATGTTTGATTGAATGCATGTGTTTAGGCAATTTTTCCAAATAGATGGAAGACATGATATTGTATGTTTAGATTTAATAAACGGGTTTGGTAAGTTTAGTTTCTGTTATACGAACTTACTAAGCATGTAATGCTTACTTCGTTTTATTTTCCCTTGTTTTATAGTGCTTGCGAAGGTTAGAGAACATTGGAGCATCATCACATTATCCACTAGCTTATTTTGGGTATATATAATAAAATCATTTTGGTATAATGGCATTTATAGGCTAACTTGGCCATAGATGACCTAAATATGTGGTTTGTAATCTAGCCATTAGAATGGCTAGTAATGGTTGTTTTTGATATATTTGTAATGTCATTCTATGGTAGCTACATACATGTTAATGGTTGTTCAAATTATGCCTAACATATGGAATACGCCAAGGTAAGATTATAAACATGTATGTATGTAATGGTATGCCATGTTGAATGATAGAGTTTTCTTAATTTGAATGCTTGAAATGGTTGGTGTTTGGATGTGAGTTTTAGTGCAGGTCATTAGTGTGAATTTGGGTGAGAAATGAAGCTAGAAATGACTTTATTTTGTCCACACGGGTTGACACACGAGCGTGTGTCTAGACTGTGTGTGAGACACGGTCTGGTACATAGGCTTGTGGTTAGGCCGTGTGTTCCCTACACGTTAAATTCGAGAAAATAGAATACTCGAAATTGAGTACACGGGTAGAGACACAGGCGTGTTTCTCAGCCGTGTCTGCTACACGGCCTAGAACACGAGCGTGTGTCTTGGCCATGTGAAACCTGCACCTAATTTTTAAAGAATTTAATTAACCATACAGCCTAGCACACGGACGTGTTTACAAGTCAGAGAGTTACATGGGGTCAAAAACAGCCTACAGCATGGGAGTGTCCCAGGGTCACACGGGTGTGTCACTTGGACCACACGGGCGTGTGAGCCCTGTAACTTAGAAAATTTTTAAAATGTCACGAAAATTTTTTAAAGTTTTCGATTAAGTCCTGACTTGATTTTAATGCTCGTATTGGGCCTCGAGGGTCCATTTAAGGGATGATATGAATAATCTCGATTAATTAATAGTAATTTACGTGAGTTATCTGAAAAATGTTTTGAAAGTTCTAGTAATGCTTCGTAACCCTATTCTAGTGACGGATACATGTTAAGGGGTGTTACATGTAACAGTTGAGTTTATTACTCATCTCCACTTACATAGTTACCATGTATCATCATATCAAGGGTGTTCATATATGTACATGTCATAATACACATCATTCTCTTACCGTTTCTTATCTAAATAATGCCCGTTGAACCATTTAGAATACCATTGGATACCTGGGATAGCTCACACATAGTGTGCTAACTCATATAACTGTAATTTGTAAATTTCTATACATGTATGCTCACACGAGCGATGAATCAGAATGCTCACATGAGTTGTGAAAATGGACTTGCTCACACGAGCTGTGGGTTAGAACGTAGCTACACGATGCTGCTCACATGAGCTATGGAGCATCCGCAACACTTGCCAGACCTTAGCCATCGGTAAGACGTTCATGACCAGCACCCGAATCATGTAAATCTTAATGACATGTCATTTGAATCCTACGAATTCCTAAGGTTCAAACGGGGCTCGATAGTCGTCGTAATATCGTTACATATGCAATTCACAATATAATCACATATTAACATTCAATTTAATCAAAATTATACTGAATACAGTTCATACGAACTTACCTGGCTAAATTGCAAAAATACCAAAGTTTAGGGGCATTTTGGTAATTTTTTATTTTACTTGATTTTCCACCCGATATTGATCTAAATTAATAATTTCATTCAATATATTAATTTAGGCGATAAAAATAATTCATTTTATGCAATTTGGTCTTTTTTATATTTTTACAAAATTGCCCCTAAAATTTTAGTTTTATTCAATTTAGTCCTTGAGCCCAAATCATGCAAATTAACCATTTTACCCAAAATTGAGCTTATCCTAATGTTCATGGCATCCAAAACAGCCCATTCGTGTAAAAATTTCACATTTAATCCTTACATTTTTACTATTTTAATAATTTAGTCCCTAATAAAAAAATTCATCAAAAATAACTTAATTAAACTCTTTTAAATGGTAAATAATATTTAAAATTTATCATTTAACATCTAAATTCACAAGGTTCATCAATGGAAACATTCATAATCTTTAATAGTTTCATAATCGAAGATACGGGCTAGTTGGACCTAGTTGCAATGATCTCAAAAACATAAAATGTATAGAAATAGATAGCTTAGGGACTTACATGGACAAAAATGAAGAATGTCCTAACCTAGATTTGGTAACCATGTCTTTCGGTTGAGAAAACAAAATAGAAAGGAAGATGACAATCATATCTTTTACTTATGTTTAATTTAATTTAATTAATTATCAAATTACCTTTTTACCCCTGGTTAATAAATAAATAAAACACCAAAGTCATGTCCATATTTGTCCACTAACCTCTTGAATGGTATAATTACCATTTAATTCCATTTTCCTTTATTCAATTAACCATTTAATCACTCAAATCAAATAGTAATCAAATTTTACTCCTTTTACGATTTAGTCCTTTTTAATTAATTAACCTTCAGAACGTTAAAATTTTTCAATGAAAATTTAATACCACCTTAATGATACTCTGTAAATATTTATAAAAATTCTTACGACTCAATTTATAGAAACGAGGTCTCGATACCTCATTTTCTAAAACCACTTAACCTTAGGGTTATACCACTTGAACTTAATAAATCACTTATAAATCATAATTTATCAAACCAAAAATCTTTTTAAAAAACATATTTAACTCGTAAATATTAAATAATAATATTTAAAAACTTTCTCGTCGGATTTGGTGGCCTGAAAACCATGGTTTTCTGACACCACTAAAAAACGGCTGTTACAGAACCTCCACCATTCTTCTTTGTTAATTTGAAAACGTAAGTGTTCCCTTACAAGGCCTGAAGCTCACCAGTTACGGTTTGCATCGAAGTGCCATACCAGAGGTGAAACATATAATACAATATCTCCTTTCTTCTTTTCACCGTCATACATTTTTTTGGATATAGAGCTTATGCACCATGGAAGGATTTATCATGTCAATGTACATGCAGGACTCATGACTACAATTTACCGACATCGAAAATACATGCATCGTCTAATTTTCACATTCCATTGATAGAGTGCCAAAAACTCAAGGTCAAGACAACTCACTTGAATAAATAATAAGAAAATTTGAACAAGTTAATAAGTTAACAGACACAAGTACAAAGTAACTCACCAGAAGCCTTCACACAGGGTTTTCTACTCGACGGGTTCTTTTCCCTTAGCAGTGGGACCTTCTCCCGTATCTTTCACTAAAACAATCTTATAACTCTTTTAAATATAATAAAAACTAAAATTGAATGTAATAATAAGAATCGATAAACATGCAAACAATTTCCAAAAGGAAGTTTTCTTCTTGTCTAGTATTTAGATGGAAACCCATAAACAACTCCTACTACTACCTCCTCCTATCTGGTAAAAGTTAAAGAAGGATTTAAGAGTTTACTACTAGACATCTTTAGAGCTTGAGGAAGTTAACTTCTATAAGCTCAATGATTAGCTTTTGAGTTTTCTTCGATGAGAACGAAGGTGAGCAAAGAAGATGAAATAAAAATCTTCTCTCCATTATCGAGTTGTCCTATTTATAGGTAAGCTCTAATCCAAGTCCCACTCTAAGAAAGTTGTCTAATCAATATTCATGCACACACATTTTCACTAATTAATCACATCATACGAGGTTCTCTAGGTGTTTTTTTTATTTGCCCAATACCCCTATTAGGATTTCACATAACTTAAATGTGTCCCACTAACCACTAATTCAAATACACTAATATGTTTACAGTAACACAAAACATGAGTGGTAGACTTATTAGCAGGAGAATTCCCCAAATAAGGAACTCACCAAACAAGGAAATCACCAACTTCAAAATAAGAGTCCACAAACTTGGCGAAGCTCAGTGAAATACTTCGCGATGGAATTTGCTAACACTAACCATCTAAATCTTGCAACTTAGGTGGTTTCGCCAGTACAAACCAGTACAACTTCCCAAACATTCTAGTTCTCCAAACTAGGGTGTGACAAATCTTTCACCTTTAAAGAAAATTTCAACTCCAAGATTTCTTACCTACGAAGTGATGAGGGTACTGCTCTTTCATGGCGCTGTCTCTTTCCTGCATAGCCTCTTAAACTTTATGGTTCCTCCATAAAATTTCTACTAAGGGAATTTCTTTATTCCTTAGTGTCTTTATCTCTCTACCCAGAATACAAATAGACTCTTCTTCATATGATAAGTTTTATAACAGCCTGATTTAGACCCTAGTCGGAACGGTGGTTTCGGGAACACGAATATGAGTCAGAAAAATACTAAAATATTATTTTTCGTGTTTATTATGGGTGAATTAGTATGTGTGGAATTTTCGTGATTTAATTTTGTCGATTGAGTGTCCGATTAAATAATAGGACTTAATCGCATAAAATAAAAATTTGGTGGGTAATTGTAAAAGGGCCAAATTGTTGTTGTCTTTCTTATATGAGGTATTTATGTTGCAATTTTACCAAATGGTTAGAGCATGGACGGTAATGACCATGAATTATAAAGGTTTTATATTTTATTATAAAGGTTAATTTAGTAAAACATGTAAAAATATATGTTATAATAAAACTTAAAAATTAAAAAGCCATGTTAAAGTGTTAATTTTTGATCAAAATAAAAGAAGAAAGAAAAGAAAAGGAAGCTAGGGCATTCGGCCATTGTTGAGTTTGATTTAAGGTAAGTTCTAGCTCGATTTTTGATAATTTTTACGTTTTTGAGATCGTTGCTTCGAATACTATCCGACCCATGCTAGAATTTCTGATTTTGATGAATATTTTGAATTATGCCATTGATGAATATTTGTGTTTTATGATGTTTGATGATGAATTATGAAATATAAGTTTTGGATTAATATGTTTTGTATTGGAATTTTTGATGAATTTGAGTAATTAGGGCTAAATTGCAAAAATAATAAATTGAGGGACTAAAATGTGAAATAAATGAAAGATATGGACTAGTATGAATATAAGGAAGATTCAGCTATGTTGTTGTGAGATTTTGTGTATTTTGTGTTTTATGCAATTAGGACTAATTTGTAAAAATATGAAATATTAGGGGTAAAATGGTAATTTTCCCATTTATGTGTTGTTGGATTAAATTGAATGAAATTGTGTTTGAATGAGATTAATTTGAAATTGTATAGATCAAGAACAAAAGAAATCAGACTTGGATCGGGGAAAAGCAAAACTAGTTGAATAGTCGATTTACATCGTTCGTTGATATCCGAGATAAGTCTTTAAGCAATTAAACATTGTTAATTTTGAATGTAACTTAGTTTAATATGCTGATTTGGAATTCATAGATTTATAGTAGAGTTAGCCGAATGCAATAAAGCATCGAAATAACGTATTTGAGTTTAACTCGATTGATTATAATATTTGAAAGTCCGTATGAACTATATGGAATATCTGAAATTTTCAATATATGAATTGTTTATGAGACAGTAATGATATTCGGGCTTTGAGCCTAGCAAGCCTTGTGCTGGTGAATTTAATCGAGCTTGATGCTTAGCAGGCTTATTGCCGGTGTATAAAATCAGACTTTGAGTCTAGCAGGCCTTGTGCAAATGTGTGATACAGGCTTAGGCCTAGCAGGTTTTATGCCAGTGAAATATTATAAGTCTATGCCTAAAAGACTTTATGTTGATGTGATAAATGAATACGTTGAACGAGCTAAAACGATCAGGTACGTGATAGTTGGATTACCTATCTGAAAACAGGATGAATTGATTTCTTGATATGTGATGAAAAAGAATACATGAATTTGAAGTCGTATACGTGCTAAAATGAGAAATAAATTTGATCTTATAATTGTACATGGATGTAATGTTAAACTTCGAGTGATGAATATATGTCTTTAAATATATATGCATATTCGATTATATAAGACAATGTGGTTCTGAAATTTGAGAATATATTGGTGGTGTATACATGTATATTTGGCCAAAGAAAAATTGTCTTATGAAAGTATATGTTTTATATGTGTGGAATTAAAAGTTTGAAAATAAATGTGATTAAAAATGCATAAGTTGATTTATTTAATCGAAATGATTAGTAATAAAAATGTTATTATGCATTAATTGTTTAATTTGCTTAAGGCTTACTAAGCTAAGTTAGCTTACTTTGTGTGCATATATTTGTCTTTGTTTTATAGATTTTAGAGATCGTTACATGCTCGGGGATCATCAGTAAAGTCAATCGCACTATCGTTTATTCTCGGTAATTTGAAAGTTTTAAATTAAAACTTATGGCATGTATAGGTTGAATGGTGTTTTGTTATGATGAACCTTGGTTTTGTATAAAAGCCATGCGAAAATGGCTTATTTAAATGCTTAAACTTGGTTTTGGTATAATGATTTTTTGAGTCCATTTTGGTTATTATGCTATGTGCCATGAATGATTAGAATTTGTGATATGTGTTTGTGTATTAAGATTGGTTGATAAATTCGGACGTGGCAAGAATGAATTGGTTATGATGTATATTTTGTTTTGGTTTGAGCTTATATTGAGATGTATCCAAGATGTATGATGTTTGTGGAATTTATTATGTGTTTCGATCATATTGTATATAATGAGATTGAATTAATGACTAAAGGATATGTGTGGTTTGGCATTTGATCATGATATGATATTTAAGCTCTTATATGTCTTTATATGTATATATATATGCTTTTATATTATGGTAGACATGTATATGTGTATAACTATATAGTTTTGTTAGTTATTTGTAAATTTACGAATATATACAAATGAGTTGTGATAGCCAAAATGATAATGTAATGAAATGGGTTATATATATTTATATATATAACCGAATGCATGTTTTTAAATTGTGTTAATATGCAAAACATGTGAATTTCATATAGACTAATGCATTAATGCCGCATAAGTGAATGAAAAGGTTATTAATGAAATTTGTTTCATTTGATGTACAATTGTTACATGAAAAAAGGAAATAGGTCTGTTATTCAATTAATGAAGTTGGTGATTTGTTATATGTTCTGTATATGTATAATTTATTTGGATAAATGTTGGGTTATGTTTTTAATTACGCTATGTTGTAATGATATGATTTTAAGATTTGATATTTGAATTAAATTATGAGCATGGATGTGATTAAAAATTTCAAATTGTAAATTGTAATGCATATTTGTATGAGTTGTAATATGATCGCTAATGCCTTATAACCCTAATTCGGCAATGGATACGGGTTAGAGGTGTTACAGGTTCAGCTCCTCATCTAATGCCTTTAGTTGCACCACATGATCTAGATCAGAATGATATATTCTTAGCATTGACACGTGGAATACATTGTAAATATGGAAAATTCTTGCAGGAGTGCTAAACGATACACCACTAGTCCAATGCGTTCTAAAACCTCATAAGATCCAATGAATGTTGGGCTAAGTTTCCCTTTTAACCCAAAATGAATGATTTTCTTCCAGGGTGAGACCTTGAGAAATACCTTGTCGGCAACTTCGTAGGACACATCTTTCCTTTTTCGGTCCACATATGCTTTTTGGTGATCCCGTGCAGTCTTCAAATGATTCTTAATGATCAGCACCTTTTCTTCAACTTTGCGAACCAAGTCTGGACTAACAAGCTTTTTTCACTAAGCTCTAACCAATAGATTGGAAATCTACATTTCCTTCCATATAATTGTTGGATCTGGTACCCTAAGTGTAGTATTTTCATCTAAGTACACTTGTAATTTTTTGAATAGACTGATTAATAAAACTATTCATGAATTACATTAATACTTTGTATATTGTTCTCAAATGGTTTTTGCACGCAAAGAAAAATAGAAACAAGTGTTGCTCATTGGTTGTTTATTGCTTAAACTAATACTAAGCGATATTACGTGGTTGAATCATATTACAGAAAGAAAACTTGTATTAGTAGATGAACCTAAAAAATCCTTAGTCTAAACAGAAATTAGCAAACTAGTTGAAAGACTAATATGTCATCTATCAAGTCTAATTGGGGAGATGCTTTTGTTGGATCTGATGCCATAAGTGTAGTATTTTGTCTAATTACACTTGTAATTTTTCTGAATAGATTGGTTATTACAACAAATTCATTGATTACAATTAATATACTTTGTATTATTGTCCTCAAATGGTTTTTGCACACAAAGCAAAATGGAAGCTAATATTGCTCATTGGTTGTCTAATGTTTAACTAATACTAAGCGGTATTACGTGGTTGAATCGTAGTACGAAAAGAAAACTTATATTACTAAACGAACCTATACATGTCTATAGTCTAATCGGAAATAAGCAAACCAATTAAAAGACTAATATGTTGTCTAACAAGTCTAATTAGGGAGATGCATTATCTTAGGCATCGGAGCGAATGACTCTTGAAAGATAGAGACATATATGTGACTGACTGGGCTGACAGTACATCAGACAGGACCCAAGTAGAATAGATCCTAAATCTGTTTATAGATTTATTCACTTGTGACGTTCATAGTGTGGCATACCTAAATGTGAGTGGATGGCAGACTATGTATGCTTGACTCGGACACTTTGATGTGAGTAAAAGCTTGACTAAAAATGGCTCAAGTTACACTTTTTATTATCTATGACTAAAAATGAAAAATAAGTAAAAACATAGCTAAATTGCTTTTATAAGAGCTCCTCAAGTACGAAAATGGTTTAATCTGCTACAACTAACTATGACATATCAATTTTGCTTCTCCTTATGGATCCATTTCATGCTAATAACTTCTTTGTTATTTGAGTTTTCAACCATCACCTATGTTTTGTTCTTTTCAATTGTATCAATTTCTCCTTGCATACCTTTCTTCCAAGCATCCTCTTTGATTACTTCTTTGAAGCTTTCTAGTTTTTTTTTTACACAATAATTGCATCGAGCATAAAAATAACTTAAAATCTTCAATTTTCTTGGAGTGGATCTAGGTGATGAAAAGCTAAAACTTGGTGAAGACACAATGCTTGCTAAGGATGAAGAATTTTGCTGTAGAATAGTCTAGTTGCTCATCATCATGTATTAATTGCATAATTGTAGCAAGAATGGTTTTCTTATCAACCTTTTCTTCTTTTGAATTCCAAGTAGCCTTTTCATCAAATACCATGTCTTAACCAATGATCACTTTCTTAATCTTCAAGTTGTGAATTCTATAGCCCTTGGAACTTGAGCATAACAATCACACCCAAAAATTTTATGATGGTTTATATATGGATTTCTTCCACTGCATGCTTCGAATGGAATCATATTACTTACAATTCTAGTTGGAAATTAGTTAAGCAAATACACAACTGTATTAATAGCCTCATGCCAAACTTCTTTAACTATCCCTTTCTTGACAAAATGGATTTAACCATCTGCATTATTGTTTGATTCTTCCTTCCAAACACTTTTTTTTTTTGCAGTGAATACTCAACAGTCAACTTTCGTTCCATGCATTCATCTTCACAGAACTTATAGAATTCATTAGAGATGTATTTCTTTCCTTAATCACTTCTAAAAACTTTTATAAACTTGCCAAATTGTTTCACAATAAGTACAATTTTTTTTAAATATTGAAAATACTTTAGGTTGTTTTTCTCATGAAATACACCCATGTCTTATAAGTTAAATCATCAATGAATAAAATAAATGTTTTGAGCATAATACAAAGTTTTCATTGGACTACATAGATCGATTTGAACTAACTCTAGTATTTCTCTGGCCCTCCGTGCTCCTTCCTTTGGAAATGGTTGACGATGATGTTTGCCAAGCTTACTACCTTTACAAGCATTAGATTTTTCTTCTATTTTTGGTAACCCATAAGCCATATTATTTTAAGTAGGCAACTTGAGACCATTTTAGTTCAAGTACCCATGTCTCTTGTGCTACAGACAAGAGTCATTTTCTTTTTTAGCCATTAAGATAAAACTTTTCCAGTACTGAAAAGCTGGTGGAAAGCTTTTATTTTTGGTCATGTTGATTGTAAAAATAATTTTGTGCTTCTGAAAGAAGAATTTTTCACTCTCTATTCTCAAAGGTTAGAGAATAATCAAGCTCCAAAAGATTTCTAAGGTTAAACAAATTTTCAACTATTGTTGGCATATGAAGAGTATCGTGGATGACCTTGTTTCCTTGCTTTGTTTTGACTCCAATATTATCTTTACCTCAAACTTCAACATATTCACCATTACCCAATTTCACCTTTGAGCAAAATATGGATTCTATGTCAAGAAAAGCATTTTTATATCTTGTTATGTGAGGTGCTACAACCACTATCCAAAAAAAAAACTTGTTCTTTTGCTCTCAAATGCCTTATGGAAAGAAAAGAACATGCTCCCATCATTCTTTTCTTTTTAGGTAAATGTTGCTTGTTGTTGACTGTTGAAATGGAAATTTTTTTTGTACATGTCCGAACTTTTTACAATTTTAGCATATTTGCTTACTTCTTTTTCAAAAATATTTCTCGTTATGATTATTCTTTTTTAAAAAATCCACACCAATTATTAGTGTTGGAAAAAATCCGGTTCAAGTATAGTTTTCTTACATTGTGAAAAAAATAAAATTTTGAAAATCGATCTCGTTTGTAATATTTATAGCAATAAATTTTTTTTCGAATTAGTGCTTTTGTTTTTGGACTAGATGGATCCTAAATATCCCCAACTTTCAACCAAACAACCTTCTCCTCTAGTCTCGTGCCACAGACTGTTTCAAGTGTGGGCTCAAACAATTTCGAATCAAACACAAACCCAAATATAATTTTCTTTCTTTCAGTAGAAAAGTAAATCTGTCTCTTATAGAAATTGGTAGAATTGTTATTTCCAAAAAATAGAATTTATACTTAGAAATAAGTTCTCACTATTTTCAGGCTAAATAATAATATCTCATTGTTGTTTATAACTTATTGTATCTTTAGCCCTATCGATGCCATCTATTAATAGGAGAGGAAGTGAAAACTTAGTTGAATTAGTAGAATACATTTAATGCCTATTTAATAGAAAAACAATCCCCTAGTTGAACTAGGAGAGAAATGGGCTAATAGGGTGTGTTTCTCCTCAAATGTATTATGATGGAGATTCGAGCCTCTATTGTATTGGGTGCATAAATATGCTTCCTAGACTTTTAACCCAACACTTTATAATTTAAGTCAACCAAATACATGTTTTACTATTTCCCAAAATATATATTATTTATTAAATTAATTTAAATTAATTAATTTTCTAATTAAATAATTTTCTCAACTCATTTCTAATCATGTTAAAATCATACAACTTTACTGTAACAGAATCTATGGGAAATATATTTAATTTCTACATTTAATGGATTTCATAATGATCTATTAATTTAATTTCATTTTTTAAATTCAATTATTTAATTAAATAATATTTTGAAAAACTTAAATTTCCATATTAAATGAGAAACCACATTCATTTCTGAATGTAACTCATTTCTCTAACTTTATCATTTCTATCCATTTCTGTTTATTTAATTAATCATTTAATTCATTTCTGGGTTTAACAAGCTAAAATATGGACCAATTGGACATATGTAATTATGAATTTTATGATTTATAATTAAGTTATAGCTTTTTACCTATTAATTATAAACTCGTTTAGTCATGAAGTCATTCCATTATAGTATCGTTACTGAGTTATCCTTAATGACATACCATTAGAGGTGAGCAAAGTTCGATTCGATTCGAAAAAATCAATAAAACATTCAAATTTTGAATTAAATAGTTTGAGTTATTTGAGTTAATCAAGTTATTCGGATCAAATCGAATAAAAAAATAAGTTTTTCAGTTTAACTCAAATATGAATTATATAATTCGAGTTATCCTAAAATCCGAATAAGAAAAGACAAAACTTCGTCGTTTTGATAAGTGTTTACTTTTTTAAAAGTTAAAATTAAAAATAATTAAGTTAAAAGGTAAAATTACGTCGTTTTGATAAATGTTTACCCATTAAGTTAAAAGGCAAAATCATTATATTGTTTATGCAGAAAAATAATCTTATACTTCGTCTACTAGTTAAATAATCGGTCCATCTAAACGCAACATTAAGTATAAATAATAGGATTTGTTAACTCGACTCGATTTGACTCGAAATTTTTTGACTCGATTCAATTCGATTTGAAAAAAATTCAAATTGAGTTCGGTTGCTAAAATAGGATTTGTTAACTCGACTAACTCAAAAATTTTTGACTCGATTCGACTTGACTCGATCGAATACTCACCCCTATATACCATTACAAAAGCTACTCGATTAGTAATCGTCCAATGACCTTGTCATAAGTGCGTTACCCTCATAGGGTATCCTTAATCTCTTTGGGATATTTTTTATCCCATGGTAACCATCACATCTTCCTTAATGAAAAATCAATTACTATCATATAGTAATTAAGTCATTAATCACAAAAACAATCGATTCGTGGCCACATTTACTTTTCATCTATCATGTAATATGGAGGATATCATTTACTCATTTCTTGGGCTATGAATTCCACTATTGTGAATGATACTACATATTGTAGAAGTCTTATACCCAATCCACCAACTTTCAGTTCCTTAGCTATTTGAACTCAGCCTTTTACTTACATCAAAGTATACGAGTCACACATAGATAGTCTATCATCCACTCAAGATTAATGTATGCCACACTATGAATGTCACAAGTGAATAAATCCTTAAATGAATTTAGGATCTATTCTACTTGGGTCTATCTGGTATACTGTTCGTTCAATTCATCACATCTATTTCTCTATCTTATGGGAGTCATCTGCTCCGATGCTTAGGACAAAACATCTCCTCAATTGGACTTGATAGATGACATATCATTCTTTCAATCAGTTTGCTCATTTTCAATTAAACTAAGGGTTTGTTTCAGTTTGTCTACTAATATAAGTTGACTTTTCGTATTACGATCTGACCACACAATACCGCTTAGTACTAGTTACACATTAGACAACCAGTGAGCTAATATTTACTTCCAATTTACTTTGCATGCAAAATCCATTAAGGGTAATATAAAATAGATATTATTGTAATTCATGAATAATTTTATTAACCAATCTATTCAAAAAATTACATGTTTACATAGACAAAAATACTACACTTAAGGCATCAGATCCAACAATTAGATCCATAATTGCCTCGTCCACTATTGTTGTTACTTCTACCTCATCTACGTGAATTTATTCCTTTACCTTTGCCCTTTTACAAATTCACCACTATAGAATCTTGACACGCTTGGAAGTCTGAATTAGTATATTCGAGAGGAGTAAGATCTCCTCTGGAATACACAAGTGATTTTCCGTAATTTGGTGTAACAGATTAAACTAATTTTTGCACTTTAGGAGCTTGAAAGCAAGCATTTTCATTAGGTTTTAACTAATCTTTTTTAAGTTTTCTTAAAGACAATAAAATGTGTAAATTTTGTCCTTTGTTCACATTAGGAGCCAATTGAGGTCCAAGGGTGAGCTAATGAAATATGCAAATGTGCAGTAAACTATTAGAAGGCATGCTAAATCGATATTGGTCACTATGTCACAACACGGAGGGTTCGATCTCGGAACATAGGGAGAAAAATGGAGAATTCCTGAGATTGCCTTCGATGTCATGACATAACCTAATGGTGTTGCCACATACCCCTGAAGACATCCTAAAGAGGAGCATACTGACTTCTATGTCGGGACACAAGTCCTGATGTGTCACGTCATTGGTTCTGGATGAGAATTAATTCGAGCCAAAGGCATTTTGGTCTTTACAATTAAACTTAAAGCTCAGGAACATCAACTAAACTAGGGTTAAGGACGACGACAACCTAAAATCTATAAATAGGCTAACTTGTCACATGTTATAGACATCAATTACTTAGTTTAGAATTCTTCTTTTAAATTCAATTTAGTTTTTTTCTCTTTTCTTATGTTTAGATTTATTGTAGTTTGTTCTTTATTTTACTCGAAAGATCTAGTTTGTGTAAACAATCAATGTTTTTGAATTCACGTTTATTCTTAATACAAATTAGGCTTTTTTTTAAACTCTATACTGTCGATTCATTTAGCATTTTTACTCTTTATATCGATTCTATATTATTTATAAAAATTATGAGGAATTAGTCCTTCTATGGGGGATTAAGGAGTGGAGGTATGGTCTATTAATTTTTTTATAGGATTACTCAATGGATCGACTAATTGGGAGAGGAAGAACCGAAACCATATGCCTGAAAACCTTAGAAAGTTATCAAGGTGGGAATTAACCTAAAATTGGTATGACCTATTCGTGAACACCTTCACCTCAAGCTAGTTTAGACAATGAGTATTCCTTACTGACTCGTTATTTTAGTGGAAGATCATAAGAACCTACTGGGAAAGTGACTAATTGATTGGCGAGGAACCTGAAGCAATAATTAATGAAGATTACCGAAGCGAGCTAATCACCATAACTAGATTTGATTAATCTCTTGATATTTATTTCTTTATTTTATATATTTTATTATTATAAAAATCTTAAAAACTCCTTTTATTTTTACTTTCATACTATAACTTATTTCGAGTACTAATTAGATATTTGGGTGTTTAGGTTAAAATTGATCTAGCACTAGCCTCCCTTGGGTACGATCCTTGGAGTACTCACCTAATCTGTTGTAACTATATTACAATTGGACCTGTATACCTGTGGATACTACCTCATATACATATATTTTGCTGTAGTATTCACACTTTCGATGTTAGTACGTCTGGAGGCGGTCAACAAGCATATAATCCTTCGTTCGTCGTAACTACTTGAGTATATGCCTAATTACTTGCCAGTGTACTGGACCTAAATTCGCTTGATATTGACTCACCAACCCCATTGTGAAACAAATATCTAGACATGTTGTAACACCCCAAACCCGGCCTGGACGTTATGCCGAATCTGACAATGTCACATTGAAGTGCTTTTCGTAAAGTGTGATATCGTTGAAAAACCCATTCTTCATTTATCCTCTTGTGTAATCTTAAAGACGATTTTAAGACGTGTCGTTCATTTTCAAAAATGTGAGTCGTTTGTCAAAAAGTTAATCATGTTAAAACGTCATTATATTTTTAAAACATTATTTCTTGCAAAAGCTCTTAAAACAGGTTGCATATTCGTGGTATCTTTGAAAAACTTTTATTTTTTTGAAACCTGCGTCTTCCCCTACTGCTAGCAGTTATAAATCAAAACAAATAAAAATCTCTAAATTAAAAATAAAAATCCAAAGGCCTTATTACAGTAAAATACCCAAAACTAAATTACTTATAAAAATAAAGCAAATATGAAAGTAGTTGCGGTTGTGTGATCGCCTTTCAGTCCCTCACAGCTCTGATCCGTCTAAGCATGGGGATTACCTGCACAGATAAGCAGATTGGTGAGTCTACGAAAACTCAGTGTGTAATCCCATATCAAACAACCATACAGTGCAAATACAGTCTGGGCCTAAGCCTAATTCAGTAAGGGTTCAGTCTCAGTTAGGGCCTAAGCCCATTCTGAGATCGATGATCGATTTGGGGCCCGAGCCCATCTCAATGACAAGCGATAAAGATATAGATATGCAATCAAGAGATCCTACCCAACCAGCCTCTACACTCCATCTTCGTCCAACCCTACACTCTATGTGGGAATATAATCAACCCACCCATACTTACACTCTAAATAGTACCGGTTGCGGCATTAAACAGTATTTGCAGCAAAACTGCCAGTACAGTACACTTCCTCTAAATAATAAGACCCAACCCCATGCAATACATCTTGCATCATGTCATGTCATGTCATAATATCATACATGTACTCAATATGTCTAAAATGGCATGCTTAACACAATCAAACATCACACAGGGACATAATAGTCATTTTACCACATAGGGGTATAACAATCATTTTATCAATTAGGGGTCTAGGTAAACTTACCGACCCAACAGTAGGTCCACAGTCGTCTTGGGCGACCCGTGCAACCTTAACAATCAAACAGTGAAAATGGGTCCACGGCCCATATTGCGGGCCCACATGCCCATGTGGCCCACACGGCTCATAATGGCCTCGAGTGTGTGTATTACACAGCCTGACCCAATAATTTTCACACGTCCGTATGGTTTACCCAAGTGGGGCCCACATACCCTTGGGGCCCATACGACCCATTTTGGCCCAATATGGCCCAATACGACCTCTGCCCATAAAATCACTCATGGCCGGCCTCAATGATCATACACCCATGTTTAGTCATACGGACTACCACACGAGCGAGCGCACGCCTGTGCAGTATCGTCGTACAACTATTCTAGCTTTTGCCGATTTTCGTAGTTGGGATTGTATTTACACACCTTGATTGCGAAAGTGCGCAAATAGCCCACGAGCACTACAACCTATATTCAAACATAACACACCATTAGACCCTTCACGATAGGGTTAACACGACCCCTCTTATACTACTTATCCAAAAGGTAGATTATCACTTGCCTTAACAGAACGAATGTGACTCATCCGACTTATACCGCTGAAAAATGTTGATTACACATTACTTGGTGATTAACTGCATTACAACCGAATTCTATTAACCAATAATGCTCAAACAAATAGCTTGAATCAACTGTATACCAACTTACCGAAACCGTAAAACCCAAGATGGAAGAAGGAAGCAATTGGCCTACCCCTAGAAATGCAAGCCAAGCACCTAAGAAACTGAGAGGAACACAACTAATAAAAAGGAGAGGAAGAGATTCAGCAATGAAGGAGAGGGAAAGATTGATGGAGATAAGGCAAGGTTCGGCTACAAGGAGAGAAGGTGTTTGGCCCTAACAAAGTAAGATAACAAGAAGGGAAACTTGCCAAAAACCGAAAGAATTAAGAGAGAGAATATGTAAAAACCAAAACAATTGAAAGAGAGGGAAGAAGGTATATTCGGCCAAAGCAAGAACCTATTGAGAGAGGGAGAGAAGAGGAGGCAATCGGTCAGCAATAGGACACTAGGGAAAAACAAACTCGGAAAAAGCCAAAAATGAGAGAAACTTGAATAATCCTTAGCAATAATCGGTCCCAAAAAGAGAGAAAAATGAAATATGGAGAGACAGCAAAAACCAAAGGAAAACCTCGGCATAAAGGAGAGAAAGTGAGCTATTGACCAATTTTTTTTTTACAAAATGAGACTCCCATATTCGACATACTCCTAAACACTCCCCTTACTAGACTTCTTAAGAATCTCCAACCACTACATTATCCAAATCCCAATATTTCCTCCTAAAATCCCTCCATCATAATCCCCTCAACCAACAAATTCAAACCCCACTCAACTCTGCAGTATTTCGGTCAACCTCTACTACCCACATGGCATAGGCAGCAAAATAAACATCCCATTGCACATTTCAGGACTCAAACTTCACACCTTCAGCAACAATGACATGCCACTTATCCCTTAGACCAACAGGCCCTTTCTGACATAAAATACCCATATTTATTTAAAAGCCTACTGATTAGAGACAGAGGTTTACTCATAAAAAAAAAAAACTTTTGCTTAAGCCAAGGCTTGAACCTAAGACTTCTCAGACACTTCCCAGAACACTAAGAACACTTAACCACTGAATCAGATACTCAGTTGTGTAACACAAGCATCCAAGAATAAATACTTAGGATTTTTGGGGCGTTACACACGTGCACAACATAATATACATGAAAATTCCTACTGTAGAAGCGTAATGAACCTTTCTGATGTTTTCGGTTTCTTCCATTGTCTTAGGCTATTCCTCCAAAGAAAGATGGAATCGTGATATAGAAGTTTGAGTTCCCTTTGTAGAACCAGTCATTGCATACGCTCTAATATCTTGTTTATGTATGAAGCTTGTAAGAATGATACCACTTTGTTCTTTCGATCCCTTAGGATTCAAATACCTAGAACAAAATTTGTTTCTCCTAAGTCTTCCATGCTAAACTGTTGAGTTAACCACAATTTAAATGATGATAATGTCCCCACATCATTTCCAATGAGTAGAATGTCATTGACGTATAGAACGAGAATGAGCACCTTTCAATCCCTAATACGTTTAGAAACATAAGGTTCATCTATGTTTTGCTCAAATCCAAAAGTTTTGATCTCTTGACCAAATCTTTGATTCCATGAGTGGTATGTTTTCGTAAGTCCATATTTGGATCTAAGCAGTTTGTGAACTTTATGCTCATTTCCTTTAGCTATATATCCGATGGATTGCATCATATAATGTTGGATCTGGTACCCTGAGTGTAGTATTTTTATCTAATTACACTTATAATTCGAACAGATTGGTTAATAAAATTATTCATTAATTACATTAATACTTTGTATATTATCTTTACATGGTTTTTATACACAAAGCAAAATGGAAGGAAATGTTACTCATTGGTTGTCTAATGTTTAACTAATGCTAAGTAGTATTACGTGGTCAAATTGTAGCATGAAAAGACAACCTGTATTATTAAAAGGACCTAAACATGTCCTTAGTCTAATTGAAAATGAGCAAACCGATTGAAAGACTAATATGTCGTATATCAAATCCAATTGGGGAGATGCCTTTTCTTGGGCATTTGAGCAGATGACTCCCAGAAGATAAAGTCATAGATGTAATTGACTGGACTGATTGCACATCGAATAGTACCCAAACAGAATAGATCTTGAATTTGTTTGTGGATTTTTTGTAACACCCTTAACCCCTATCCATCATCGGAATTGGGTTACGAGGCATTTCCGGATAATACACATCATTCACAAACATTTATGCATTCATAATCTAAATCCATTCAAATCATTCACATTTTCCCTTATAAGGCTCTAGAGACCTTAAAGCATGCTTTAGAAGTGGTTCGGGACTAAACCGATAGCATTTGTAAACTTTAATAAAATTATAAAATTTTTAAACTTTTAAAGGGTCACATGCCTGTGTGAACAGGCTGTGTGCCTCACACGGTCACCAGACACGCCCGTGTCATAGGTCATGTGAAAATAGGGCATACATACTGACTTGTCCCACATGGTCGGAGACAGGCCCGTGTGCCATGACTATGGGAAAACTAGGGAGGTTATTGTCTTGGGTCACATGGCCGACCACATGCCCATGTGCCAGCTCGTGAGCCTCACACGGCCAATACACACGCCCGTGTCAAAACTATAGGGTATACTGCCTTAAATTGAAAGGGTACCCCAGGGAACACATGGCCGTATAACATGACCGTGTGTCGCACATGGCTGAGACACACGCCCGTGTGGACAAAAATAGGCCATTTGTAAAGCTAATTTGCCACCCTTACAACAAGCACACTTAGTAACCAAAATAGTGCCATTTCAATACATTTATAAGCAGCCAAAGACATGCTATTTCACACACATATCAAACCATTTATAACCATTCAATTCACTACTCAAATTCATTTGCCAAAAGCATCAAGTTTACATAATTTCTAAATGCATTTCATCATCATTTTGTCATCTATTTCTTGCCTCATAACATACCATTTCATTACCTCAAAGTCAAGACACAACATATCACTCTTCAAGCATTATTACTCCAACTTACCAACAACCAAAGAACAACCATGTAACTATACCAAACAAGCCAACATTTACCAGCCAAATCTCATGGCTAAAATCCCAACTCAAAACATACTATTAACTCACTAGCCTATACATGCCATATACCATAATTACAAGCATTCAAAATTACCAACAAGTAGTCGATAGTGTGATGATGGTTCCTAATGATTCCCGATGTTCGAGCTAGCTTCGACACTCTATAAAACAAAGACAAATAACACACAGTAAGCTTCATAGCTTAGTAAGTTCGTACTAAATATTTACTCAACAGTTCATAATATACAAATTATTAATTAATAAACACTTAGTAAGTCTCATATCATCATTCGATTCTAATCCATCACCATTTATCATATATATATACAAATCCATCAAGCTTCATACACATAGTATCAACTACCACACAGGTATCATACGTACCTGTACTTTCCCGTATTTATTTATTTTATTCTCACCTTTTTGTTCAATACGTTAAATCATTCGAAAATCTTTCAATACTCTAAGAACTCGCACACTTAGTGCAAAATGATTAGCCGAAGCTATAACGATATCACACACTTACTGCTATCACATTAAATTGAAGCTATCTCGGTATCGCACACTTAGTGACACATATAGCCGAAGCTATTCCAACTCGCACACTAAGTGCTATATATAGCCGAAGCTATCTAGAAACGCACACTGTGTGCCAAACATAGTCGATTTGTCGTCGTTCGCAATCGTAGTCGTATATATACAATTTATGCATTATTAAAACATTAAAAACATAATTATAATAATGTTTATCACGTACGAACTTACCTCGTACTCGAAATTGACGAATCGGATCAATTACTCAATAACCTTCGATTTTCCCCGATCTAAATCCAAATTCTTTCGTTCTTGATCAATTGAAGCTCACAAGTGTCGAACCCTAAGGAAGCATGAAAGCTTTATTTTTCTTCTTCAAATTCAGCTAGGATGAAGAAACAAAGATGATATGTCTTTTGTTTTAATTATTACACATTAATAACCAATTTGCTATTTGAACCTTGGTTATTAAACCATTCAATCATCAAATAAATACCCATTTATGTCCATTCCCACCATCAATGGTCTAATATCAAAATAAGGACCTTTCATTTAATGTCTCATAGTAATTAAGCACTTTTAACTTATAGCATGCTACTTTTGCATTTTACGCAATTAAGTCTTTTTCTCAAATTTACCACTTAAACGATAAAATTATTTCACAAAAAATTCACACATATATAATCACATGCTGTAAACATAAAAAATAATATTAAAATAATTTTATGACCTCAGATTTGTGGTTCCAAAACCACTGTTCCGGTTTAGCTAAAACCAGGTTGTTACATTTTTTCACTTGTGTCATTCATAGTGTAGCATACCTAAATCCTTAATGGATGGCGGACTATGTATGTGTGACTCGTAGAGCTATTAAAAAAACTTTTGAAAGATTGTTTTTCTACCGAAAAATAGAGAGAATTTGTTCTCAACTTATAAACATATTTTTTTAGAATAACAATTTTATCGATTTCTATTAAAGAAGAGAGAATTTTGTTTTCACCCCAAAAGGAGAGAAAATTTTTTCTAGCTCTTTGTTTCAATTAAATTTGTTTGAGCCCATACTTGTAGCAGCTTGTGGGACGAGAATAGTAGAAAAGATCGTTTGGTTGAAAGACGGAAAACATTAAAGATCCCCTTATCTGATAACATAAGTATGATTTTGGTCTAAGTTTTATGACTATAAAAATTACAGACCGAGTTGGTTTTCAAAATTTTAATTTTTCGCTGTGCAAGAAAATTGTTTTGAAATTGGATTTTTTCGGACATATAAATGATCTCTTCAAGATAGCTTTTCAAGAATGCTGTCTTGACATCCATTTGCCAGATCACATAATCGAGAGCCATTGTAAAGGATAACAATTTGTAGATTGACTTGAGCATGGAAACTAGAGATAATGTTTCTTTATAATTGATACCTTCTTTCTAAGTACAACCTTTTGCTATAAGTCTGGCCTTGTAGGTTTCAAATTTTTCATCTGCATTTCTTTTTTTCTTGTGGATCCACTTACGTCTTCTGGATTTTATCCCTTCTAATAAGTCTAGAAGTTCCCACACATCTAAGCTATCATAGCTATTTCCTAGAGCTTAGAATCAACACTTTTTTTCACTTCATCATATGTGAGTGGGTCATCATCTTTTTATTCAGAACACTTAGTGTTTAAAACACTTTCGTTAGATTGGAAGAACTCATGCTTGTGAGAGACCCTCCCACAGTGACAAAGCACCCTATGTTGCCAATTGTTTATAGGTCTACTATTAGGAGATAGTTATCAAACTGTTTCTATAGGGCATTGTGTATTTCCTGAAAGTTCCTCGAGTACTTTTTTACTTTAGGTTTGAATTCATTTGCGTAACTTTCCTTAAGGTGTCACACTTCAAAAATTGATGGATCTGAAAAGATGAGTAAGTTAGGTATGTAGACTATTAGGGGCATTGTGGTAACATAATCTTTCACCCTATTGACCTGATGGTGAGTTAGATTATTAGCGCGTACTAGCGTTAATGCATTCACCCGTTGGCGGTATCTAAGGAATTGATCACAGGATGTTTGCAAGAGAAGAAAGATAATGCTGAAGAAAGTGTGCACCTATGTAAAGGTACGCCCAGAGTCTTTCAAGTGTATGGGAAAGCTTTTAGAAACTTAATTGTCTTTAAGATTACACTAAACACGAGTCACTGCCAAGATATGGTATGCCCAGTTTGCATGAATATTGGCCAATTGGATTTAGTATTGGGTTTGGTTGGGAGTTTTTTGGGATTTTGCAACAATAGAAGCAGAGATAAGAGTAAAAAGTAGAGTAGCAAGATGTGTGAAAGATTTCTTGTACACTAAAAGAAGTCAACTTAACAAATCATCATATGCAACATGGATGGTAATTTCTCAACAGGAGTCAATTAGATTAATTTGACCTCCCCATGACTGGGCAACAGTAAGGTAAACCTTCACCAAATTTTATTTTACCTACCCTGGAATTGGTAGGGAAATCAGGGGACTGAGAGTATATCTATTGGAAGGGAACAGTTCAGATTTTTTTTATTTGCTTATTGTTCAAGTTCTATTTTTTAACCCCAACATTCTCTTCTTCTTCTTTGTTAAGATTAGACTAAGATATCGTCTAATGAGTAAATGATTCTACTTTCTTGTAAGTCTTACAACTTTTCACTTTACGATTATAGAAAGGAAGAATGTTATAGGAAGGCCCTGCTGGGGGTCGCATGTAGTTGAAATTTTAGTAAAATGTCTGTAATGGGGATTCTAATGGAAATGTTATGATATTTTAAGTAGTTGCATGAGGGTCACATGTAGTTAAAATTTTAGTAAAATGTCTGTAATGAGGATTTTAATAGAAATCTTATGATCTTTTAAGCACTTGCTGCTACTAGATTAGAAAGCACAATCAAAAAAGAAACTTAGGTTGAAGTAAATGTAGGATTTTAGTGAACCTTTGAACTTGAATCCTACATGTCAATTTATGTTGAATATGTTATGGTTGATGTTTCTCTGAACAAGTATGTATTCTTGTAGAGTGATGTAAAAATGTGTACGTGTGTAATTTGAGAAGTATCTGCGAGTACATAAATGAAGTGAACAATGTATGGCATGGTATGACAATGCGCGATATACTTGCATGGGTAATTATGTGTTAGAAAGTATGATTCTGTTATAAATATGAATGAGATTGACATAAGTGTCTCTACTATAATGAGTTGGCTCATGGAGTCTGCGTAGGTGTAAGAAGTTATATTTTAGGTGCGAGTATGATCATTCCCTAATACCTTCTTGTTATACGATCTAGGTATTGAAAAATCTATCATATGAAAATGTGGAAAGAATCTTTATTTGTGATGCCTCTGGTAGGGCAGTTTTATTGCAAACTGGATTGGCAGATCATAGGTCGATCTTCCAGGCGAATATGATAAGTGTAAGACCATATGGTTGAGGCCTAATGGCATCATTTGATAATACACCAAGATGGCGAGATGGTGTAAGACCTTGTGAGTGAGGCTCCATGGCATCCATTGTGTTGGTATGCCAGGATAGTAAACACGAAGGCCAGCTTAGGAAAGATATAGTTCACCGAGACCATAAACACAAGGTTCATTTGGATTGTAAACTCGAGAATTCTCTAGAAAATCTTTATGGAAAATTCTCTGGAAAGCCTTTGGGCGTATCATTCGGAAAGCCTTTGTGGCAAATTCTTTGGAAAGCACTTGTGGTGTATCATATGGAAAGCCTTTGTGGTGAATTATCTGGAAACCTGTTGTGGTGAGTTGTTATTCCATCCTTGTGGTAAGACCTGGGCAAGCCTATGAGGCATTATCTGAAAGTGTTCTTAGTAGTGAACCTATTTAATGATTCCTTCACGGTGACTGCCATGACAGAGAATTTCGCATATTTGGATATTGGTGGTGCAAGTGTCTGCCAAACTTGGAAATTCTTAGGTTCGGGGTTGAAGTCATACAAGGTTCTATCTTTTGAATTAAATGTTACATTCTTCAAAGTAAGTCTGGTTGTCTAGATTAATTTGAAAATACGATGTAACTGGTGTTCTGATAATTGTTGGATTCGAAGAAGGAATATGTTAAGAGTAACATCTACTAAGTATCATTCTGGAAAGTGTAACCAACTACTATTTGTAAAAAAAATTGTGTAATGGGATTCAAAATATGCTTTGAGGTCTGTGATCCGCCAGTCGGGTGAAATGAGTATAAGATGGTTAAGTGTAGAGAGTAACGTATGGTTATCCGCCAACCAAGAATTAGAAAGGTATCCGCCAAGGTCTAAGAAGGAATCCAAACCCTTGATTTGAAGAATTCTACAACACCATTTAAAGGTAATAATGACTAAGGCCCTTTAAGTTCCTCTAAACTTATATATGTCCTTTTGTATGTAGGTCTGAGAATGAAACCAGTACGCTAGGAGGGACTAAGCCAGGGATGTGCCATGGTGGTAGACTGAGGGTAATATTATGCATATAGAGGGACATTTTTAGCAATATGTTTTTCAAATGAAAAATAGTAATACACACTACAAATATGTTTGTTAAACCAAACACTTATGTTGTAAGGTTTTATCTTACATGTAACACCTAGTTTGGGCGGGTTGTGAGTTTGGCGCGTAACCTGAAAGTAGTTTGAGTCCAACAGATGCTTTCGGCGAATTCATCGAGTGCATAGTTGACGTTGGAGTATCAGGTAAGGGTTGTTCTCTGAATGTGTGGAGATGTAAAGAAGAAAACATTGGTATGAATATTAAGGGGTTTTGGGGTAATATGGGTATCGCCAAAGGTATAGTACGCCAAGTTTGTTTAGTTCTATGCTAGTTAAGTTCTAAAGTGGTGGTCAGGAACGAATCGTGGAGATCACATTGGTCTCATATGCTACACTACTATCTCATTGTTTGTTGAAACCTTAAGTACCCCCTCCTTTAGGGAAAACCGTGATTTATCTTTGTTATTTTTGGAAAACATTCATTAATTCAATCTACCATTCTTAAGTCATGTTATTAGCACTTTTGTTGTTTGGACATGTAACAACCTTAACTCGCATTTGTCGTCGGAATAGGGTTACGGAGCATTATTGTACAATTAGGAAACATTTATCAAAATAACATTAAATAAATAAATGACATTCAAAACATATAAAACATCAACATTACACACCTAAATCGAGCCTACAAGGCCCTAAAAATAGCTTTGAGGCAATTCAGGACTAATTTGAAACAAAACAGAAGTTTTAAGGAAAAGTTGTAAAAAATTGAAAACAGGGGTCACACGGCTGTATGGCTAGGCCCTGTGACATCAATCTAGGCCGTGTAACTTTTGAACAAAGGACACACGGCCGTGTCCCAGTTTGTGTCCGCACCCGTGTAACTCATTGAGTTGTCCCACATGCCCGTGTGCCAGACAGTGTGTGAGGCCCTGTAACTCACTGACTTGAAACACTAAGAAACTCCCAAATGACACGCGGCTGTCTTGCCAGGCTTTGCGCGTCATACGGCTATGTGACAGCTCGTGTGAACCCAAAATTTACCTAAAAGAAAACCATTACAAAAGTAATTCATACTTAACCATTCATATGATTTGGGCATACATCCAAGGGACTGAAAAAACATTCACACACATACACACACAAACATTCCATTTTAAACACCCTAATCCATCTAACCAATATACCATTCAAAGGGACCACAACTGTCTTAAAACATCATTTACCTAATCAAGTTAACTTTGCCACATTCCAAGCATAAAACCTAGTTCAAATATCTATCAAAACATGTCACACAAGACCATTTTTCAAGCCATCACAAACATACCAAAAGACCATGCATTTCAATTACCTAAAGGTGATCAAGAGGACCTAACTTAACAAGCATTACAAGTCCATCAACCATACATAAACTTCAAAGCACAAACATACCAAATTACCATTTACACATTCACTAAATACCATTCAAAATGACCTATACATGCTATTATTAACCTTGGCCAAAATACACAACAACTACTGAAATTCTTGCTGGATAGTGTGATAGGTCTCCGACAAGCTTCCAACCGATTGAGCTTCTGATAATCTATAAAACAAAGGAAAGAAACTACGTAAGCAACAAGTGCTTAGTAAGTTCGTATAATCTAAAACATAACTTACCATGTCATTTATACAATTCAAGGATTAAACATAAATCATCACCAATTCCATAAGCTTAGTAAAAGCTTATATAACATCACCAAACTCACAAGTTAGTATACTTGTCCATGAAACAAATGAAATCAACCATAAGACATGTAAATTTCCATAGGTAATAATATGATTTAGTTCGTAAACCCTTTCATAGGGTCATGATTCAATCCCTTTGAATAATTACCATTTCATTTCCTTTTCTTACCTATTGAACCATTTAGAATTGCATCAGATACACAAGAAAGCTCACACATAGTATGCCTTTACATATATTTGTAATCTTTCTTTTCCAGCAATGCTTACACGAGCTGTGAAATGGGCCTATTCACATGAACTATGGGTCGAAATGTAACTTACACGATGTTGCTTACAGGAGTTGTAGAGAACCCGCAACAAATGCAGGATCTCAACCATCGGTAAGACATTCAAGACCAACATCTGAAATGTGAAATACCTAATGACATGTCTTTTGTATCCTAAGAATTCTTAAGGGTCAACCGGGACTTGTTATCCATCAATTCATCGTAGCATTGACACATTTGTTTATTGATTCATTTACATTAAAACAACGTAGTAAACATTCAATTTAAACAACATTAAAATGATTACAGTTCATACGAACCTACCTCGATAAATACAGTTTTAAAATGAAGCTGACAACTAATCCAACACTTAACTTTTCCTCGATTTTGATCTGTTTGGTTTAATCTAAATAATAATTTTTATTCAATTAAATTTTGACATCCTGAATTAGGGCCTAGTCAGAAAAATGGTTTCGAGACCACAAACCTGAGAAAAAAATAATTATTTTATGATTCTTATGAGGTTTACCTTATGAATGCATGTTTGTGTGAAAGTTTCATGAAGAAATTCTATGCATAAAATGTCTACTTGCATTTTAGGGACCAAATTGAATAAAAGGCAAAACTTACATTCTAGAAGATTTAAGCATGAAATTGCCTTAGATTATGAATTAAAGGGTCCAAATTTGAAATTTGACCAATTTCTATAATTTTGGACAAAAATGGGCATGCATAGGAAAAAATTAAAAAGAAAAACCCTAAGGGCATTTTGGTCATTTGGCAATAAAAAGAATAAAAAGGGAAATATTGAGTGAAAATGTTGTCCATCTTCCTCCTTAGCTGTCGAAAATACCAAGACTGTTCAAAATTTCCAAGCTTAATAGTAAGTGTTTCCCTAGTCCGTTTTTAATGTTCTTTGTATTTTTAAAGTCCCGGTAACATGATCTATCCATTTCTAGCTACATTTTAAGCTAGGGTTTATGTTTAAAAAATTACCCATGTGTAATATGCATGTGTTTTGTTGATTAATGGAGGAATATGAATGTTTAAGACATGGTAAACATCTTTTTCTAGGTGACTTTTAGTGAAAATGGTTAAAAAAGGACTAACTTGTAAAGTTTGTAAAATGGGTAGAGAGATGTATGATATAATGGAAAATATGGGCTGCTATGAGCATGTTATGAGTTTGGCTAGGCTTGGATAACAAGGAAAATGTATGCATTTCATTTTTACGAGCCTAAGGACTAAATCGTAAAAAAGTGAAAAGTTAGGGGTAAAAATGTACTTGTACCAAAGCATAAGTTTTGTATTGATTTGAAGAATGTGATTAATAAATGATTTAAATTTGACATTATAGATCAAGAAAGACGTGAACCGGGTCTCGATCGAGGGAAGAATAAAGTACATGATGATTAGGCTCAATTATTGTCATTTTGTACCGAGGTAAGTACATATGTAAATAATGTGACAATATGATATGTTTTAATGCATTGATATATCATGGTTACCATTATGTCATTATTTTTTATGTTATGTTTATTGATGACATTGCAAGCATGAGAAAAGTTATGGATGTTATTCCGACACCACGAGCAAGTATGACGAAGAAGTTACGTGCATGAGTAAAAGAATCCCGTTTGAACCTTAGGAATAGTTTAGGATACAAGTGACATGTCACTAGGAGATTAAGAAGTCCAAACTTGTTGAGCGGTCCAAGTTCGTGACGTATATGATATCCGAGCTCGTTGAGCGGTCCAAATATGTGAAACATGTGGTTAATTCGAACTTGTTGAGTGGTCCAAGTTAGTGAGATATGTAGCATCTGCACTCGTTGAGTGGTCTGAGTTCATTATAGATGCGAGCATCCCAACTCGTTGAGCGGTCTGAGTTCAAAATGGAAGCAACACATGTTATTAGGTTTTACATATGTTTATATGGCACTCAAGTGCAAGTTTTCGTATATCCCATGGTATTCCAAGAGTTCAATGGGTAATTCAATGGGAAATCCAATGAGAAGTTTGGCAATTGATATAAATAACGATATGGTGAAATCCCCGAGGTGGGCCAGGTAAAGTTATTTAAGATGCTACGAGTATGTACAGGTACGTACATTATTCTCATATGTAATGCCTTACTAAAGGATGACATGTGACAAGAAAGTGAATTCGTATGTGTATATGTGATTACCAAATAAATAAGCCAAAAAGGTTTGAATGATGAGAAATTGTGAATATGCTCCTATGATTTTGGATAATGGTGCATGTTACTATTGCATATTATTTCCATATGGGCTTACTAAGCTTAAATGCTTACTCCCCTCTCATTCTCTTCCTTGTAGTTCCGTCAAGCTAGCTCGGGGATCAGACGTTGTCGGAGCATTTGATCACACTATCAAAAGATTATTTGGTATAGTAAATGTATTATTTTGAGTATAGCATGTATAAGGGACTTGGTTATTTTCTGATATGTGACATGCTAGTTGGCCAAATTATGAAGGCCTATAATGATGGTGATTCATTTTGTAATGGCCATGTGATATGGCTTATATTTGATCCTCATGTTGTAATCTAATTGCCCATGCATGCATGTGATAATGCCTCGATGATATGATATGTTATTGCTTGATGAATGCTTGATGAAGTGTTAGTTAGGTGCATAGAGATGAGGGATGACTTGATATTTTAAAATGACTATAGTTATGGATGTATAACATTGAAGTTTTGGGTAACAAGTATAACGATGCATGAAATTGGTGTGGAATGATTCTAAGTAGTATAAATATATGTACGAGCCATAAGACGACATTTCGTTGGTATGGAAGTGCCATGGAATTGAAAAATTGAGTGATTAAATATGCCATGATGCTTGTGATGACTTATGTCTAAGTGTATGAATGAATGAGGGTGACTAATAGCTTGGAAAATAGCCTTAAAATAGTCCACACGGGTAGACACACGGGCATGTGTCTAAACCGTGTGTGACACACGGTTTGCCCTATGGGAATGTTGAATTACCGTGTGTCCTCTGCACCCAAATTTTCTAAGTCAGTATGCATGATAGTAAACACATGGGTAGAGACACGGCCGTGTGTCTCGTCCGCGTGAAGGACACGGCCTAGTACACGGGCGTGTGCCCTAGCCGTGTGCCTCAAAATGAATGATGATGTCATAAATAGAATGTTCAAGTTTTTGGACACGGGCAATCATACAGGCATGTCGAGGCCATGTGAGGGACACGGGCCAGGGACATGGGCGTGTGTTCGGCCGTGTGAAAACTCCTGTTGGTTGGAACAGAAAAATAATTCCACACGGGTATTGGACACGGGCGTGTCCTAAGCACACGGGTGTGTGCAATTCCTCCATACAAGCGTCTGGGGTTTAACATGGGAAATTTTATAAAATTTTTCTTAAGTTCTCGGTTTGGTCCCGAACCACCCCAATGTATGTTTTAGGCTTCGGAGGCCTGTATAAGGGACGATATGCATGTTTTTGAAAATTTTTAATTTGGATGAAATTTTATGGCCCGGTTTTGCATGTTTATGTACGTTTAAGTCCGGTAATGCGTCGTACCCTGTCCCAGCGTCAGATACGGGTAATGGGTGTTATATTTAGTGATATCAGAGCTATGGTTTAGTCGTTTCTCAGACTAGCCTAGTGTGTTTGAGTCTAGCTATACATGCCATACATATGTGATGATAGTGTGACGACTTCTGACAGTATTAAGATGTGTTTTCATATAGCAAATGGATCCCGACCGAGCAGTGGTGGATAATGTAGAAAGTAACACGCCTGCTCCAGCTGAAGGAGCGGTGTCATCTGAAAGTAGACGTAAAACTGTTAGTAGAGGAGATAGAGGCAGAGAAGCCTTTTTTACATGAGTGCATGGAATACAGAGTTCGTTCGTACGAACCCTAATGCTCAACCTCCCCCACCTCCCCCAAATCTTCAACCCGCACCCATGATGCCTCAAGGTACGGAATTTATAAGATTTTCCAGAATACCGGTTGACAAAATTCGAAAGCAAGGTGCTGAGGAATTTAGGGAAAATTCTAATGATGATCCTGAAAGGGCAGAGTTATGGTTAGAGAATTCGATAAGGGTATTTGATGAATTATCTTGTACACCCGAAGAGAGTTTAAAATGTGCCATATCCTTATTGAGAGATGCAACGTATCACTGGTGGAGAACTCTGATATCGGTGGTACCTCTAGAGAGAGTTTCTTGGGATTTATTTCAAGAGGAATTCCAGAAGAAGTACATTAGTGAGCGGTTTATAGATCAGAAGCGTAAGGAATTTCTGTATTTGAAACAGGGTCGTATGACAGTTAGTGAATATGAGAGAGAATTCATCAGACTCAGTAAGTACGCTCGGGAATGTGTATCTTTCCAAGCTAAGATGTGCAAAAGATTTGAATATGGTCTTAACGAGGATATAAGGACATTGGTGGGCATTCTTGAGTTAAAAGAATTTGTGGTACTTGTTGAACTGGCTTATAAAGCCGAAGAGTTGACTAAAGACAGGAGGAAAGCCGAGTCTGAGGCTAGAGACACTAGAAAAAGGTATATGAGTAAGTCATTGCCATCTTAGTCTAAGAAGTCTAGAGAGGTGTACTCTCATTCACATGTGTCAGCTGGGTATTCATACGGGAACTGTAGAAATCAAAATTCGGGTTTTAGACCTCAGGCTACATCCGTGGCGAGTGTGGGTAATGCTAAACTTTCTAGAGCTGAATGCCAGCAATGTGGTAGACATCATTCTGATAACTGTAGAGTGAGTGAAGGATCTTGTTTTAGTTGTGGTTCTCTAGACCACTTTATTAAAGATTGTCCTGAGAGGATGAAGAAAGAAGGAATTCAGAATGCTAGGCCGAGTGGTGTAGTTTCTTAGGGAAGATCTCCGAGAAATTTCGAGAATGGGTCCGATAGTAAGAATGTGACAAGAGAAATAATAGTAAGATCTGAAGCTAGGGCTCTGGCTAGAGCCTACGCTATACGTACACATGACGATGCAACTTCTCTTGATGTAATTATTGGTAAATTTTCTGTCTATGATACTAATGTTATTGCTTTGATAGACCCTAGCTCTACTCATTCATATGTGTGTATGAAATTGGCATCTAATATGAATATACCTGTCGAGTCTACAGAATTTCTGATTAAAGTGTCGAATCTGTTAGCAAAGCATGTGATAGTTGATAGAGTATGTAAAAAGTGCCCTTTGATGGTTAGAGGCCATTGTTTTCCGGCCGACTTGACGTTGTTGCCGTTTCATGAATTTGATGTCATACTGGGTATGGATTGGTTGACACTGCATGATGCTATAGTGAATTGTAGACAGAAAGTTATGGAACTGAAATATGGAAATGGTGAGATTCTTCGAGTTGAATCAGATGATGCAGGTAAGTTGCCAATGGTAATTTCTTCAATGGCTGCTCAGAAATGTATGAAAAAAGGGTATAGAGCTTATTTAGAATATGTGTTGAATACAAAGGAATCTGAGTTGAAAATCGAGTCAGTGCCAGTTGTGTGTGAGTACGCAGATGTATTTCGAGAGGAATTGCCAAGTTTGCCTCCAAATAGAGCAATTGTTTTTGGTATTGAACTGATGCCAGGGACAACACCTATTTCTATTGCTCCGTATAGGATTGCCCCAACTGAACTAAAAGAATTGAAATCATAGTTGCAAGAGTTGACTAACAACAGTTTTTTTCGAGACCGAGTTTTTTTCCATGGGGTGCTCTTGTGTTATTTGTGAAAAAGAAGGATGGTTTTATGAGGTTATGCATTGACTATTGATAGCTCAATAAGGTAACAATTAAAAATAAGTATTGTCTTCCAAGGATTGATGATTTATTTGTCCAGTTGAAAGGAGCGACATGGTTCTCTAAGATAGACTTGAGATCCAGATATTACCAGTTTCAAGTTAAAGAGTCTGATGTGCCTAAGACTACTTTTAGAACAATGTATAGTCACTACGAGTTCCTTGTTATACCATTTCGATTAACGAATGCTCCTGCTGTGTTTATGGATTTGATGAATCGAATCTTTCAGCCATATTTGGATAAGTTTGTTGTGGTTATTATAGATGATATTTTGATTTATTCTAGAGATGAGGCAGAACACACCGAACACCTGAGAACTGTTATGCAAATTTTGAGATAAATAGTTATATGGCCAGTTTAGCAAAAGTGAGTTTTGGCTACGAGAGGTTGGATTTTTAGGCCACCTTGTTTCGGGAGATGGTATACGAGTCAATCCCAGTAAATTTTTTGCTATTATCGAATGGAAACCGCCAAGGAATGTGACTGAAGTTAGGAGCTTTTTGGGTTTGGCTTGTTATTATAGACGGTTTATGAAAGGATTTTCTATAATAGCCACTCCTATGATGAAGCTACTTCGAAAAGATGTCAAGTTTGAATGGACAGAGAAGTGCCAACATAGTTTTGAAAAGTTGAAGGCATTATTGATAGAAACACCAGTGTTAGTGCAACTGGAATCAGGGAAAGAGTTTGTGATTTACAGTGATGCATCCTTGAGTGGACTAGGCTATGTGCTTATGCAAGAAGGCAAGGTAGTAGCTTATGCCTCGAGACAATTGAAGCCACACTAGAAGAATTATCCTACGCATGATCTGGAGTTGGCTGCCATTATTTTTTCTTTGAAGATTTGGCGACATTATTTGTTCTGAGAAAAATGTCATATCTATACAGATCATAAAAGTCTTAAGTATTTGATACTCAAAAGGATTTGAATTTGAGGCAACAAAGATGGCTTGAGTTGTTGAAAGACTATGAGCTCGTGATTGATTATCACCCCGGTAAGGCAAACGTGGTTGCCGATGCCCCGAGTAGAAAGCCTTTGTTTGTGTTGATAGCTATGAATGCACGGTTGAGAGCTAGACCGACCTTTCTTAGACAAATTTGTGATGCTCAGGAAGTTGATAAATAGTTACAAGCTAAGAAAGCTCAGTGTGAGTTGAGTAGCGGATTAGATTTTCAGATAGGTTCCGTCGGTCGTTTAAAGTTTTGTGATAGAATCTGTATTCCGAAGAATGATGAGTTGATTCGAAATATTTTGCATGAGGCTCATAATGGAAGCATGTCAATTCACCTAGGTAGCACGAAAATGTACAATGACTTAAAGAAAATGTATTGGTGGAACGGTATGAAAAGAGATATCTTTGAATTTGTATCGAGATGCTTGATTTGTCAACAAGTAAAGGCCGAACACAAGGTACCTTCAGGTTTACTCCAGCCTATTTTACTTCTTGAATGGAAATGGGACCGAATCACTATGGACTTTGTGACAGGCTTACAATTGACTCAGAAAGAGAGATACTGTATGGGTTATGGTTGATAGATTGACTAAATCGGCTCATTTTATACCGGTACGCGTTGATTATTTACTTGATAAGTTAGCCGAATTGTATATTTCTAAAATTGTGGGACTTCATGGAGTGCCTTTATTGATTATTTTGGATAGAGATTCGAGATTCACTTCGTGGTTTTGAAAGACGTTACAAGAAGCATTGGGTACGAAGCTAAACTTTAGTACTGCTTTTCATCCACAGACTAAGGGACAATCTGAGAGAGTGATTCAGACACTTGAGGATATGCTCAGACGTTGTGTTCTTAAATTCTAAGGTAGTTGGGAAAAATACTTACCTTTGGTTGAATTTTCCTATAATAATAGTTATCAGTCGAGCTTGAAAATAGCACCTTATGAAGCATTGTATGGACGTAAATGTTGTACACCATTGTATTGGACTGTGCTTAAGAAGAATAAGATTCATAGAGTATATTTGATTAAGGAGACCGAGGAAAAAGTGAAAGTAATTCGAGATTCTTTAAAAGCAGCATCTGATAGACAAAAGTCGTATGTAGATTTAAAAAGGAAAGAAATTGAGTATTAGGTCGGTGACAAAGTATTCTTAAAAGTGTCTTCATGGAAAACGGTTTTGAGATTCAGAAGAAAAGGCAAGTTGAGTCCTCGATTTATAGGACCTTATGAGGTTACCGAAAGAATAAGGCCTGTTGCTTATTGGTTGGCTTTACCGCCTGAATTGGAAAAGATTCATGATGTGTTTCATGTATCCATGTTGCACTGATATAGATCTGACCTTTCTCATGTGATTGTGACGACAGAGGTGGAAATCAGACTGAATATGACTTATGGTGAGGAACCGGTTAAGATCTTGGCCCGGGAAGCCAAACAATTGAGAAACAAAAGTGTTGCTCTTGTGAAAGTTTTGTTGCAAAGACATGGGGTTAAAGAGGCTACATGGGAACCCGAGGAGGCTATAAAGAGAAAATACCCAAACCTTTTTACTGATAAGATTTTTGGGGACAAAAATCCCTAAAGGGGAGAGAGTTGTGAAATCCCAAATTAGGGCCTAGTCGAAACAGTGGTTTCGAGACCACACACCCGAGATAGAAATAATTACTTTATGATTCTTATGAGGTTTATGTTATGAATGCATGTTTGTGTGAAAGTTTCATAAAGAAATTCTATGCATAAAATGTCTAATTGCATTTTAGGGACCAAATTGAATAAATGGCAAAACTTGCATTCTAGAAGCTTTAAGCATGAAATTGCTTTAGATTATGAATTAGAGGGTCCTAATTAGAAATTTGACCAATTTCTATAATTTTGGACAAAAATGGGCATGCATAGGAAAAATCGGAAAGAAAAACCCTAAGGGCATTTTGGTCATTTGGCAATAAAAAGAATAAAAAGGGAAAAATCAAGTGAAAATGTTGTCCATCTTCCTCCTTAGCTGCCAAAAATACCAGGACTGTTCAAAATTTCCAAGCTTAATAGTAAGTGTTTCCCTAGTTGTTTTAAATGTTCTTTGTATTTTTAAAGTCCTGATAACATGATCTATCCATTTCTAGCTACATTTTAAGCTAGGTTTATATTTGAAAAATTACCCATGTGTAATATGCATGTTTTTTTGTTGATTAATGGAGGAATATAAGTGTTTAAGACGTGGTAAACATCTTTTGCTAGGTGATTTTTAGTGAAAATGGCTAAAAAGGGACTAACTTGTAAAGTTTGTAAAATGGGTAGAGAGATGTATGATATAATGGGAAATATGGGCTGCTATGAGCATGTTATGAGTTCGGCTAGGCTTGGATAACAAGGAAAATGTATGCATTTCAATTTTACGAGCCTAAGGACTAAATCATAAATAAGTGAAAAGTTAGGGGTAAAAGGGTAATTGTACAAAATCATAAGTTATGGATTGATTTGAAGAATATGATTAATAAATGATTTAAATTTGGCATTATAGATCAAGAAAGACGTGAATCGGGTCTCGATCAAGGGAAGAATAAAGTATATGACGATTAGGCTCGATTATTATCATTTTGTACCGATGTAAGTACATATGTAAAGAATGTGACAATATGATATGTTTTAACGCATTGATATTGCATGGTTACCATTATGTCATTATTTTATATGTTATGTTTATTGATGACATTGCAAGCATGAGAAAATTTATAGATGTTATTTCGACACCACGAGCAAGTATGATGAAGAAGTTACGTGCATGAGTAAAAGAATCCTGTTTGAACCCTAGGAATAGTTTAGGATACAAGTGACATGTCACTAGGAGATTATGACGTCTGAACTTGTTGAGCGGTCTAAGTTCGTGACGTATATGATATCCGAGTTCGTTGAACGGTCCGAGTTCGTGAAACATTTGGTTAATCCGAACTTGTTGAGCGGTCCAAGTTCGTGAGATATGTACCATCTGAGCTCGTTGAGTGGTCCGAGCTCATTATAGATGCGAGCATCCCAGCTCGTTGAGCGGTCCAAGTTCAAAATGGATGCAACACATGTTATTGGGTTTTACCCATGTTTATATGGCACTCAGGTGCAAGTTTCCGTGTAACCCATGGTATTCCAAGTGTTCAACAGGTAATTCAATGGGAAATCCAATAAGAATTTTAGCAATTGATATAAAGAACAATTTGATGAAATCCCCGAGGTGGGCCAGGTAAAGTTATTTAAGATGCTATGAGTATGTACATGTAGGTACATTATTCTCGTATGTAATGCCTTGCTAAAGGATGACATGTGACAAGAAAGTGAATTCGTATGTGTATATGTGATTACCAAATAAATAAGCCAAAAAGATTTGAATGATGAGAAATGGTGAATATGCTCCTATGATTTTGCATGATGGGGCATGTTACTATTGCATATTGTTTCCATGTGGACTTACTAAGCTTAAATGCTTACTCCCCTCTCATTTTCTTCCTTGTAGTTCCATCAAGCTAGCTCGGGGATCGGACGTTGTCGAAACATTCGATCACACTATCAAAAGATCATTTGGTATAGTAAATGTATTATTTTGAGTATGGCATGTATAGGGGACTTGGTTATTTTGTGATATGTGACATGCTAGTTGGCCAAATTGTGAAGGCCTATAATGATGGTGATTCATTCTGTAATGGCCATTTGATATGGCTTATATTTGATCCTTATGTTGTAATTTAATTGCCCATGCATGCATGTGATAATGCCTCAATGATATGATATGTTATTGCTTGATGAATGCTTGATGAAGTGTTAGTTAGGTGCTTAGAGATGAGGGATGAGTTGATATTTTAAAATGACTATAGTTATGGATGTATAACATTGAAGTTTTGGGTAACAAGTATAACGATGCATGAAATTGGTGTGGAATGATTCTAAGTAGTATAAATAAATGTACGACCCATAAGATGACATTTCGTTGGTATGGAAGTGCCATAGAATTAAAAAATTGAGTGATTAAATATGCCATGATGCATGTGATGACTTATGTCTAAGTGTATGAATGAATGAGGGTGAGTAATGCTTGGAAAATAGCCTTAATATTGTCCACACGGGTAGAAACACGGGCATGTGTCTAAACCGTGTGTGACACACAGTTTGCCCTATGGGCATGTTGAATAGCCGTATGTCCCTTGCACCCAAATTTTCTAAGTCAGTATACATGGTAGTAAACACACGGGCAGAGACACGGCCGCGTGTCTCGACCATGTGGAGGACACGGCCTAGTACACGGGCGTGTGCCTCAAAATGAATGATGATGTCATAAACAGAATGTTTAGGTTTTTGGACACGGGTGATCACACGGGTGTGTCGAGGCTGTGTAAGGGACACGGGCCAGGGACATGGTCGTGTGAATACTCCTGTAGGTTCGAACTGAAAAATAATTCCACACGGGTATTGGACACGGGCGTGTGCAATACCTCCACAAGGCCGCGTAAGGTTTAACATGGGAAATTTTATAAAAATTTTTTAAGTTCTCGGTTTAGTCCCGAACCACCCCGATGTATGTTTTAGGCCTCGAAGGCCTGTATAAGGGACGATATGCATGTGTTTAAAAAAATTAATTTGGATGAAATTTTATGGCCCGGATTTGCATGTTTGTGTACGTTTAAGTCTGGTAATGCCTCGTACCCTATCCTATTGTCAGATACGGGTTAGGGGTGTTACATAAGCCATTAAAATAACTTAACATAATTAATTCAAGACTATAATCCATTTTAATGTGAGTTTTCAAAATTACCCCTAATACTTTAACATTTATGCAATTTAGTTCCTAAACTCGAAACTTGTAATTTCACCATTTTTAACTATAAATCATGCTAGCCAATTTTTACCCAATCTTATAATAGCCCATATTTATCCACAATTTACATTATTTTCCTTGAATTTTACCATTTTCATAAATAACCTAAACTTGAAAATCTTCAAAAATTACTTATCAAAATATTTATATTTAACAACCATGCTTAATAATCTATCAAAAATTTTCAAAAACATCACAAATTTATCCATGGTAAAATTGTAAACATTTAAAAATTTAACAAATTGACCCTCGGGTTAGCTAGTTTAAGCTACTATGATTTTAGTAATGTAAAAATTACTAAAACCAGACCTTGAGAGTGTACACACACAAGGGAAGCAAAAGACTGAAGCTGCAAGCCTTTTACCAATGACGTTTCGGTCGAAGAAAGGAAAAAAAATTAAGAAGATAAGTTTCATGTTTCATATTTTAACCTTATTGTTTTATTTTAATAATAAAAATAACATATAAAAATAAAAGTAATTTAAGCTCAAACCACCACACTATCTTAATTATGGGTAATTTACCAATTAAGGCCATCCAATCATGTTTTTTTTAATAAATTAACACCTTTAAACTAATAGCGATTGACTTTTTCAACTATTATGATTTAGTCTTTTTCGCTTAATTAACTATCTAAACACTAAAATTTCTTAACCAAATTTTAATACGACCTTAATAACATTCCATAAATATTTAATAAAATATTTACAGCTTGGTTTATCGAAATGAGGTCTCGATACCTCATTTTCTAAAACTACTTGAATTTAGGGTCATACCACTTGAATCTAATTATTCTTTCTTTTAACCTAAATCGTTAAATCAAATTTTATTATTACACTATATTTGACACGTAAATATTAAATATTAAATATTTATGGACTCACATGTTAGATTTGTGGCCTAGAAACCACTATTCTGAGACTATAGAGAAATGGGTTGTTACAACTCTCCCCATTTATGAAAATTTCGTCCTCAAAATTTCTCAATTGATAACCACTATTTAGACAAAGTTTTTCTTCCACAATTTCCTAATCAAAACTCATATCAAAATGTAATATTACAAACAGTAGTTGATAATCTACCTTGACTTATAGACATGACAGATATATCAAAATTAACTCTGAAATTTCACGTTCTAATCCTATGTACCAATAACTTTGTCTCAAGTCATTATACATTTTCATCGCTGTCTAATGTAAATGAAATAGACAATGTCATGAACCTCGTATAAGATGTCTTATGAAATCTTAGAATTATTCAGTGCACCAATTCGAATATTCCTATCTGTATTTCAAAAATTCTCTAAGGAATTAACTGTTTAACCCTCGACTTCTTAATACTCAAACCATCATAACTCAAGATCGCTTGTACGAAACATTTCTATAACTATAAATTCTTCTCTAGTTGAGGTTGAAGTAGATACTGACTTGACTGAACAAATTTGATGTTTTCCTATAAGAGCTTTACCATTAGTAGCACAACTACTGAGAAATTCTTAAATAATCATTTTTTGAAACATAACCGAAAAACCAAGATCATCAGATTCCAGATATATTAGTTAATTCATAGAGTTCAGTGAAAATTCACAAATTTCATAACAAATTCTTAATGATGTTTTAGACACATCTACATCTATAGCTCTCAACTGATAATAATTCCAATTACTCTGACCCAACTAACTTGTTATCCCTCCATCTTACTAGCATACCAAGATTCTACATTCCATTCATGTAAAGCTTCAAACAATATCATTTTAAATACAAGCATGATAGCTACTACTATCAAAACAGATGTAACCCATAATAACATTTTCCTTACCATCACTGATCTGATTGATATATCCTTGTATCATGTCTTCTAGAGTCTAAATTTCTCATTCTGACTGTCCTTCTGCTTGCTCATGACTTTGTAAAATTTATTCTCGAATATAAAGATAACTCAAATACATACAACTCAACTAGCCCTTTAAATGAATAATTCGTTCCGACTAAAACAAATGAGTCAATTTTATCAACTTGATAGTAACAATTCAAATCAATTCTTTCTTCTTGTCGTCAAGATAATCCAGACATAAAATTTATCATAATTCCCTCATAATACCAATCAAAAGTCATAACCAAGTGTATTAGTTCATACAAAAAATAACATCCAGTTTTAACTTGTTGACATAATTCGAGATTATCTGAGTAATGAAAACTAATCAGCGATGCTAAACTTGATCTTCCACCGTCTACACTTTTACCACTATTTATCCCTTCTTGAAAGCTAAAAGTTGGATACACAATGAAACTAGTCCAATCATTAAAATCAAAGCATTGAACCATACCAGAGTCACAACCATCAAATGAACTAGAAGTATTATTTTGCTTGTTCCTATGAAAACTACCCTCTAGACGGACCACAATGCTCTAATAAGACAAATGCTACAACCGTATAACTAAAACAAATGGCTTAAATACCAATAATGCACTCCGAATCAAAACAGAAAAACCCAATATATTTCCAGCAACAATAAGTGTAGCAACACAATCTCTAAAAAGCTGAGACCTGCACAACATGCTCGCATGATCCAAACAAGAATTATAATCGTATTAATTGTAATAGCCCCAAGCCAATGTATATCCTTTACAGATGGACCGTATATGATAAAGTAGACAATAAGAATACTAAGAAAGCCAAGATAAAGAAGTCCAAGATGTAAAGCCCTACTAAACTCCCGAGAATATAATCCATTTCTATTATGTCAAAATATGCAAATTTATGAGCCTTTTGGACACACTCGTCCACATCCAAGCTATTTTTATTGAAGACCATGCGGTATAATAATAAGATATTAATTGCTAAACAAATTGATGATACCCTAAAGAAAAATTTAGAAAGAGAGTATCGCTCAGACGTACTGGAACTAGCTATGACATAAACAACATAAATTTCATATGCATAAAGCAGAGTAACAACCAGTAAAATTAGAAAAAATAACAACACATGAGTTTTTCCATTGAGTCTTCCACCAAAACATAATTGAATAGAATGCCAAAATGGAGCAATGTCGATCATTATTCAGCCAGACTAATAATACCTTTACCTATCATTATAGTTAGCCAGCATCCCCACACGATGACAACCACATCTGGAGATAAAACAACCACATATGCCACTAAAGATAAAAGAGCACGTAATACACCTTCAGGAGATCATTCCCAAACCATATGTTTTACGGTATGGAGCCAGAGTCAGTTGAGTATAGCGTGTGTCTTTATTTAAGGGACACGCACTATAACCGAGTATGTCTACTTTTTATAGATACTCGGCTACAATGGCTGTATTTAGATCTATTTACATTTTGAATACTAGCACACTGGCTATTGATGTCATCGATGATCTCACATAATTCTATTTCACTAAAGTAATCAATTCAAAAGAAATCCCTGTTAACTTGTTCTTTAGATACCATAATAGATAAAGTCGATTACCAGTGAAGAACTTTTTCTTTTAACAGTGATGTTGCACATCCCAAATAGTCTTCAGAAAGATCTAATATCTCATCTAGAACTCTCTGTATTTACTAGCTAAGTCTCAGCTCTGACCACATTATTACTCATTCCACCACTGAACTCTTCAGCTCCACACTTGTGGGCTTTCACAACAGAAACACTATAAACATTCTTTGATATAAAACTTTTTGAGAACGAGGGGGTAGAGGTCATAATGCCACAAAATTTAATTCTCATGTATACACATCAAACACAAAATTCATTATTAATATAAACATTGTGAGCCTCTACTCTAACCTTTATAAATTTTAGCTCATCATTAGAAACCTTTTAATTAGAGACTTGAGTATCGCTTTCAACATCTTTGGAATTAGCCTGGTTGGAAGACATCTTTTATCTGTATGTAAAACAAATCCCATTAGATTTAGAAGGCATCACACTATCACGAGTTATAAAATGGCATATATTTCTAGACTCCACACATGTTACGTTCAGTCCAAAAACTAACTAAACCGTAGTTCTGTTATCACTAAATGTAACACCCCTAACTTGTCTTCGTCCTCAAAATAGGGTTACAGAGTATTACTGTACAATCATGAAACATTTATCAAAATAACATTAAATAAGTCAATGACATTCAAAACATATCAAACATAAGCATTTCATCCCTAAATCAAGCCTACAAGGCCCTAAAAATAGTTTTGAGGCAATTCAAGACTAATTTGAAACAAAACAGAAGTTTTAAGGAAAATTTGTAAAAATTGGAAAAAGGAGTGACACGGCCGTGTGGCCAGGTCATGTAATTATCGAACAAAGGACACACGGTCGTGTCGCAGCCAGTGTCCTCACCTTATAACTCACTTAGTTGCCCCATATGCTCGTGTGCCAGGCCTTGTGCTAGGCCCTGTAACTCACTGACTTGAAACACTATGAAACTCTCAGATGACTGGAAACATAAAAATTTACACACTTTTTCATACCCTTTTTAACTTAAATTCATGCGAGTTTGGTTAAATTCTTGTTGAAAAATAATAAATTTTTATAAAATAATTAAAGTGCACTTAAAATATGACCATGTTGAAATTTAGTTAATTTTATAATTATTTTTGATAAATTTTGGTTATTTTCAGCAGATTTGCACAAAGGGCAAAAAATGGCTCGGCAGACACTGCCAAAAGCACAAAATCGAGAAGCAATTTGAAGTATCGAGGTGAATTAATTTCCATCATAAGACGGTCCAATTATGCGTATTAATTCATAATATAATTAATTTTAATTTATATCCAATTTAATTTGGGCTAAATAAATTATTATTAATTAATTATGGAAAAAGTGGTACAGTGGAACCGAACCGATTGAACTGAACAGGCCAAGGATTGGGCAGCCAAAAACCGTCCATATGCTGACCCAAATCAGCTTATTAGCTGATTAATTATGCTTGAAAAGAAGCCCTTGAAGACTTGTCAATGTTGCATTCAAGCCCCTCCATAATTGGTGGCTTTATGGATTTGCCCCAAGCCATATTTAGCAAAGTTGAAATCATCAACTTTTCCACTTGTGTGGCCGGCTAAGGGAGGGCTCTTTGGATGATAATTTCAGCTATTTTTTAGCAGCCCTCTTCAGCTATAAAAACCCCCCTTGGCTGATCATTTAAAGCACACCACAATTCATTCACATCTTTTCTCTTCTCTCTCACTTTCTCCTCTCATTTTCCCTTCCAAAATCCCTTGCTCTTGTGTCTATTTCTCCTCTTGGAAAAGGGTTATTATTCAGCCATTTTGGAACAGCAGTTGAGTGTTCATAGAAGTCTTGATCAGCGAGGACAACAAAGAACGATGAATAGAGCAACCTAGTCAAGCCACGGAAAAACACTGGATTTGATTCTTGTTCCCTATCTCTGTAATTTTTGTTGTTGTTATGATGAACATATCTATGAATATTTATGTTGTTGGAATGGTTAATTTAATCAGCTTAGATTGAATTTAATTCATGTTGGTTTGATTTCATTTCATCTGCTTAAATTATTAAAATTGTGTTTATGCTATTATAGGTCTCGGTAAAATGCTTGATTAAGTAAAATCATGCCTAAGTTATTCTTGCATTACAATTGTGAGGTAGCTAATGAATTAATTATTTAAACGGATTGAAATTGTAATTAATGGACATAATACTTAATCAGTGCATGTTTATCCTTTTAAGGTAGTTGAAGGTTAAATTAGCAATGTATCTGGCGTTACACTTGCCTTGCATAACTTGCAAGATTATTGTGATTAAACTGTTTCAAGGTAAGGATACCTTGTTACCTCACATAGTCTTTTATGTGCTTATTAGATTTAATTAATCTTTTGAATTGACATAGGGATATGCAAGAGATTAATTCAATTTAATAAGTATGTATGTGACATAACATGTTTGCTTATTAAAATCTGTTTAATCGTTTGAATTAACATAGGGTTATGTTAAGAGATGAATGGATTTGTGTAGGTAAATATGTTCATAAGTTAGCAAATTACCGAGTTGTCGTGAATTTATCCATAACAACATAAGCATGAGCTTAATAATTCTAAGTTAGAGAAAGGTAATTAAATTAACACAATTATGTCATCTTGATTAAATCATATTTTGAAATCGTACATTTGAGATTTATTTCTTTAGTTTACTTTGTTTAGAATCTTAGTTTTTAATCACCCTCTTCAACAAAATATTTTTCTCACCAAAGTGTTTTAAATAACATTCATAAATAGTTCTTTTCACAGTCCCTGTGGGTACGATAACTCGACATTTACTTGTCACTTTATCACTTGTTGCGATTGTGTACACTTGCACATTTCTGTTGTTCCAATGACATACGACCGTGTCGCTAGGTCGTGTGACAACTCATGTCCTAGGCTGTGTTAACCTGAAATTTACCTAAAATCAAGCCATTACAAAACCAATTCATACTTAACCATTCATAACAGTTGGGAATAAATCGAAGGGACTTAAACAAAATTCACATGCCATTTTAAATATCCTAATCCATCTAACCAATATGCCATTCAAAGGCACCATAATTGTCGTAAAATATCATTTACAAAGTCAAGTTAACTTTGCCACATTCCAAGCATAAAACCTAGTTCAAATATCTACCAAAACATGTCACACAAGACCATTTTTCAAGCCATCACAAACATACCAAAAGACCATGCATTTCAATTACCTAAAGGTGATCAAGAGGACCTAACTTAACAAGCATTACAAGTCCATCAACCATACATAAACTTCAAAGCAAAAACATACCAAATTACCATTTACACATTCACTAAATACCATTCAAAATGATCTATACATGCTATTATTAACCTTGGCAAAAATACACAACAACTACTAAAATTCTTGCTAAATAGTGTGATAGGTCTCTGACAAGCTTCCAACCAATCGAGCTTCTGATAATTTATAATAAAAAAAGAGAAAGAAACTATGTAAGCAATGGGTTATTAGTAAGCTCGTATAAATTAAAACATAACTTACCATGTCATTTATATAATTCAAAGGTTAAACATAAATCATCACCAATTCCATAAGCTTAGTAGAAGCCTATACAACATCATCAAACTAACAAGTTAGTATACTTGTCCATGAAACAAATGAAATCAAAGATAAGACATGTAAATTTCCATAGGTAATAACACCATTTAGTTCGTAAACCCTTTCATAAGGTCATGATTCAGTCCATTTGAATACTTACCATTTCATTTCCTTTTCTTACCCGTTGAACCATCTAGAATTACATCAAATGCTTGGGAAAGTTCACACATAGTATGCCTTTACATATAATTGTAACCTTTCATTTACATCAATGCTCACATGAACTATGAAATGGGCGTGTTCACATGAGCTGTGGGTCAGACTGTAAGCTACATGATGCTGCTTACATGATTTGTGGAGACCCCATAACAAATGTATGACCTCAGTCATCGGTAGGACATTTAAGACTAACACCTGAAACGTGGAACCCCTAATGACATGTCATTTGTATCTTAAGAATTCTTAAGGTTCAACCGAGACTTGTTATCAGTCAATTCATCATATCATTGATACATTTGTATATTGATTCATTTATATTAAAACAACATAGTAAATATTCAATTTAAACAACATTAAGATGATTGCAATTCATACGAACTTACCTCGATAAATACAATTGTAAAATAAAGCCGACAACTAATCCAACACTTAGCTTTTCCTTAATTTTGATCTGTTTAGCTCATTTCTTAATCTAAATAATATTTTTATTCAATTAAACCATTAAAATAACTTAACGTACTTAATTCAAGCCTATAATCCATTTTAAGGTGAGTTTACAAATTACCCTTAATACTTTAACATTTATGCAATTAATCCCTAAACCAAAAACTTGTAATTTCACTATTTTTAACCAGAAATCATGCTAGCCGATTTTTACCCAATCTTATAACAGCCTATATCTATCCACAATTTACATTATTTTCCTTGAATTTTATTCTCATAATTAAGTCCCTAAACTTGAAAATCTTCAAAAATTACTTAACAATATACTTATATTTAACAACCAAGCTTAATAATCCATCAAAAAAATTCCAAAAACATCACAAATTCATCCATGGTAAAATTCTAAACATTTAATAATTTAACAAATTGACCCCCGGGTTAGCTAGATTAAGCTACAACGATTTCGAAAACGTAAAAATTGTTAAAAATAGACCTTGAGAGCGTACACATGCAAGGGAAGCAAAAGACCAAAGCTCCAAGCTCTTTAAGAATGGCATTTCAGTTGAAGAAAGGAAGAAAATTAATGGGTTTCATGTTTCATATTTTAACCTTTTTATTTTATTTTAATAAAAAAATAACTTATAAAAATAAAAATAATTTAAGCTCCAACTGCCCCACTATCTTAAGAATGGGTAATTTACCAATTAAGGCCATCCAATCATGTTTCTTTAATAAATTAACACCTTTAAACTAATAGCAAATGACTTTTTCAACTATTTCGATTTAGTCCTTTTTCGCTTAATTAACTATCTAAACACTAAAATTTCTTAACCAAATTGTAATACGAACATAATAACACTCCGTAAATATTTAATAAAATATTTATGGCTCGGATTATAGAAATGAGATCTCGATATCTTATTTTCTAAAACCATTTAACTTTAAGGTCATACAACTTGTACCTAATTATTCTTTCATGTAACATAAATCATTAAATCAAATTTTATTATTACACTATATTTGACTCATAAATATTAAATAGTAAATATTTACGGACTCACATATCGGATTTGTGGCCCCGAAACTACTGTTCCGACACTACAGAGAAATGAGCTTTTATAGGAAAACAGTTAACTCAACGTTCCTTATCGAGAATTTTGTAATCTTTTGTCATTGCAAAAAAAAAAAATTGATATTAAGAAATCAATTGTTTAAGCCCGATATCATGCTTTGTCCAATTTCAAATAATTCTATAAAAACCAAATCTATATGTTAAGTATGCATGCATAAAAATCCCAATGCAGTAAGAAAAACCGAACCACAGTTCAAATAACTTTACAGTCCGAAAATCGAACAAATTTAATTAAAACCCAAACAAAATAATAAGAATGCCCGAAGTCCGTTGTATGTCTGCATGCCATGTCCACTGCTAGTGTCGAGCAATACTTGAGATGGTTGAAACTATGGGGTGAGCTAACTAGATCAACGTGGGTCAAATTAATGAGAACATTCAATCATACATGCTAATATCATTCACCACTATTACATTTGCAACACATACATATCATAAGTAAAATCATTTAAAAATGTCATGGACATATCATAATGGAAATTGAATTCCTACCTCAACCATCTGCTACAGACCACGAGTTCCCTAGAACTCGTCTACTAAACTCCAAACATTGTGAGCAAAGCTTTATATCGTTAAACCACCATATAATGTAATGCAAACATACTGCCATTTAACATAAAATGCAATATAATTTCCGTTCTCCTTATTACTCTTGGTGCAGTGCACTAACAAGATATATGCAGACTTAATATGCCACCATTACTCCATGGAACTCCTCCATCAACTAGAATTTGCCACCCTATGCACATGCAATATGTCATAAATTTCAATCAAATGCATGTTTCATACGGTTTCATTTAGTAGCATAATTTACATGCCCTCATTATAATGTTCACTTATCAAGCATTCAATTTCACCATCAACATGGTGAAATTCTATCATACCATCATTCATTATCACTTTTGGAAATTTTCCAATACATGTATAACAAATTTTCATTAAGTAATTTTCAGGACATTTCACCCAACAAAGATTCCATATATTCAATATTTATTTCCAAATTAATACACGCTATACATACAACCAATCATACATTACATTAACAAACCATTCATATCAGTACCAATCAATCAACCATTCAGTCAATCATGCAACTTTGCAAACATTCCATTTAGTTAGAGCTCGTAACGTACTTGATTTGGCCACTTTAAAATAATCTATTTTGCCATTTAACTAAGCCTGAATAACAAGCTTAATCAATGTTTATTACACTCAAAATATTATCAAGTTAACAAGTTAGGACCCACATCGTATTTTTGTTCTACTGCGGCACAACTTATGAAGCACACAATTTCTCCTTAAAACCTTAAATCGGATCTAAATTAAAATAAATAGGAATTCATTGTGTTAGGAAACCATCAAAACCAACCTTATAACATGCCCATAAGAATTTAATTGAATTGACATTTCCATAAATATTCTAGATCCAAAACGACTAAGTTACTTACACTGGTTTGACGCGAAACATACTATGAGTGTTGAAAGGGTTCACTGTTGGTTTAGGGCATTTAAGTTGGCGCCTAACATGATTAAATAATGAAAAATCACTAGCTATTAAATCATTATCAATTAAAATTTCACCTCAATTAAGGAGAAACTACGCTTTAACCCACAACTAATCGCATTTACGCTTCCTGAATTGTCAGATCCAAGATGTCGAACTATCAAGATCGAATTCCATAAATCATGTATGATTAAAGGCTGATTAGAAAGGGGTTTACGGGATGAAAACTTTTTTGGAAAAAGATAATAAAATTTACAAAAACAATAGCCCTTTTTTGGTGCTTCTAGGAGCGGCGTACCACCACCCATGGTGGCAAATCAGGCTGATTTGAGAGCCTAATAAAATCACTCCTAAAGTATCAAAAATTACCCATAAAATCATTAAAACTCACCCCAATTCCAGATCTAGAAAATTGGGTATTTTCTTGAAAGATTCGTCAAGGAAACGAAAGAAAAAAAGACACTTATACTTGTTAAAAGGAAGGGATGAAAATGGAGTTCCTTTGGCAGCAATGGAGATTGTTTTTTGGTGTTAAATATTGCAAGTTGAAGGCTAGAAAAATATTGAAAAATGGAAGAAAGAAGAAGAAGGAAATGGTACAAGAACCCATTGCAAAAGAAAGAAAAAGAGACATGAAAAGAAAAACTGAGGGGGAAAGAGGTGAGAGAGAGGGGGAGGTGGCTAGGGTGAAAAAAATAATGATTAAAAGGTGAAAAAATTAAAATTAATTTTGTACCTAGGTTTACTAGGTAGGGGTGGCACAAAAATTGAGAAGGAAAAATTGTAGCTATTTTGTAAGGGAAGAGATTTAAACTTAGGACCTTGATCTATTTACCTTGCTTCCTTATTTCCTTTTAACCACTAGGCTATTTACTCATCTTTGAAATAATTTTACAAAACTTTTAAGCTAAACTTTTCAAATGAACAATTAACAATTCAAATTATTTATCTACAATGATCTACACACTTCATTAATCCTATAATACACTTTATATATTTTCATTTAAGGTTATTGCCTCTACTTTATAATAAAAATTAACTAATTGAACTAATTAGTCTACAATTAAGAACATCAAGTTATATAGTATCATTCAAAATTCATTTGATAGTTACAATAAATTACTTATTGCCTAATTATAGTCCAAGCACCATGCAAACACACAAAACAAAAAAAATAAATGAAAATTTTTTTTTGGAATTTTTTTAAAAATATCCTAAAATGGAAATAAACACACAAAACAACATAAAAAAACAAGATAAAACAACACACATAAAACTATGTGCATCCCTCACACTTATACTACATATTGTCCTCAATGTGTGCCCGAAAGAAGGATAAGAGGTTACTGGGCCTCCCTAGAATTAACGTTAGACTAGCTCGGGTGTCCACCTCCTCATCAAAGCTCACGATTGTAGTATAGACTTTTAAGGCAATCGGCTATTGATCTGTCATAATTTGGTGTAGTAGATTAAACTAATTTTCGCACTTTAGTAGCTTGAACATAAGCACTTTAGTTATGTTTTAATTACATTTCAGTAAGTTTAGTTAAGTGTAATAAAATGTGTTATTTTAGTCTTTTATTGACTTGAGAAGCCGAATAAGGCCCAAGGGTGAGCTAATACACTTTACAAGTGTGCAGGAGTCCATTAGAAGGTGTATTAACTCAATGCTGGTCACGAGGTTGCAACACAAAGCATTAGATGTTGTAACATAGGGAGAAAATTTGAAGAAGCCCAAGACTGCATTTAATGTTGTGACACATCCTGAAAATGTCGTGACATACTCCTAAAAACACTCTAGAGCTAGCAATTGTCTTCGATGCTGTGACACAGGACTTGATGTGTCATGACATTTCCTCTGTATAGGAAATTTATACGAGCCAGGGGCATTTTGGTCCTCACAATCCAACTTTAAGCATGGGAATGTCAGTTGACCTAGAGTTAAGGATGACGACCATTCTAAGTCTATAAATAGGCTTAGCTAACTCATGTTATGGTTACCTCTTTATATTGTATAATTTTCTCTTTAGATTTAGTCTTTAGTTTTTCCTTTCTTTTAGGTTTAGACTTTATTTCCATTCTTGTTGTTTTACTTTCGGAGAGAACTCAGATTCTAAAACTATTCTCAAACTCTATGACGATTCTGTATTTTAATTTAATACAATCAGGCTTCTTCTAAACTCCATTCCTGAAATCATTATTATGTTCATTCTTTTATTCAAGTTCATATTGTTTATTAGATTCATGAGGAATTAATCCTCCTATAGGGGATTAGTGAGTGGAGATATGAATAATTAACTATTTTGTAGGGATTTCTTAACAGATCAATTATTTAAGAAAGGAAGAACCTAAACCCTAGGCCTGACAACTCTAGGAAGTCATCAAGGTGGGAAATAACCCAAAATTGGTATGGCTTATCTGTGAACACCATAACCTTGAAGAAGTCTAGACTGTGGGGTCGAAAGATAATTAGTTCTTGACGACTCAGTATTTTAGTGGATGTATCGGAATATTTGTGTTTTATTCAATTAATCTTCTTCTATGTTCATGCTTATTCTTAGTATAGTTTATCAAAAAATTCCTTCATTTAATTCTTCATACTATAAACTGATTAGAGTATTAATTATACATATTTATGTTTAAGTCAGAATTAATTTAGTGCTCGCCTTGTAATTCCCCAAACCCGGCCTAGAAGTTAGACCCAAATCTGGCGTGTCACATTGAAGTGTTTTTCGAAAACCATGTTTTCATTAGAAACCCTTCTTATTTAAAATGTAGTACATTGAAATCTTCTTAATTTTATTTTCAAAACCCCTTTTTACTTTGCGGAAGCTAATTCTAAAAGTAACCGATTTACGAAAACGTGATGTTTAAAAGTTAAGTTGCGAAAACGTAGTGTTTTGAAAATAGTTGTTGTTTTGGAAAATCGTGTCCTACTTCTAATAGATATTAGACATACTAAATAAACTTTCCAAATAAAAGGTTAAGGAAATAAAGAGGCCTTATTACAACCCAAATCAAAACCAAAGTGCTTAACTAAATAAACGAAATAGAAAAACATGTGCAGTTGTGTGGTCGTCTCTGAGTCCCTTTGTGACACTGATCCACCTAACGCTGGGGATTACCTGAATGGTTAATAAACGGGGTGAGTTTACGAAAACTTAGTGTGTAATCCCCTAACTAGAGTAACAGTCAGTATACAAAAACAAAAATAGAAACGATGCAGGCTAGAGCCCAGATTGCGATAATGATGCAGATCCAGTTTAGAGCATACGTGAGCCAAAGCCTATTACAATCACATTTGGGTCACAGCCCATAACAGAATCAATTGCGCCCAGCCCAAACCAATAACATAACAAAATGTGTGAATGCATGGATGCATACTATCCCATCCCAATAATCCAACCGAAACACATCAACTCCGTCCCCCGGTACACATCATGTGGGGATATAAATATCGACCCACCCATCTAGTATACATCAATGGTAGCCCGGTTGTGGTACTACCTTTATTACAACAAATCTGCTAATCATATATTGGGCTTAAAAGCCACCGGTGGATCCACGGTCATCAAGGATCCATACAATCCTCAATCGATGGATCCACGGTCGTCAAGCAACCATGCGATCCTCAATTTCTTCCTCCGTTTCACAATTCCAACTCCATGCAATATGTCGTGTATGTCATGCTCAATCATCACATGTGTATGCAAAATGGCCATGCTCAGTAACAATCATTTAAACATATATTAAAAACATCTCAGTTTTACAACCACAGTCAAGTCAGTTAAAACACAATCATAAATCACATTCAATCAGTCAAATTCATAGTCTAAGTTAGTCAGTTACCCACAAGGGCAAAACAATCATTTTATTCTATAGGGGTATTTCAGTAATTTTACACTACAAGGGTAATCCGATAATTTTACAAACTGGTGGTATTTCAGTAATTTTACAAATTGAGGGTATTTTGGTAATTTTATAAATTGGGAATATTTCGGTAATTTTACAAATTGGGGGTATTTTGGTAATTTTTCAAATTAGGGGTATTTTAGTAATTTTACAAATCGAGGGTATTTTAGTAATTTTACAAACTAGGGGTATTTTGGTAATTTTACAAATCGAGGGTCTTAATGACCCTACAGAAGGTCCACCGTCACCTCGAGTGACTTAAGTAACCTAAATAGACCTAACAGTACAAATAAGCTTGAGGCCCATTACTCAACCCAAATGGGCCCACACGCTCGTGTGGCCTATTTAGCCCAAATTCAGTTACAGCTATATGACCTACAAAGCCTAGTCCAACATTTATCACTTACCATGGATTTAATTTGTGTGGGGCCCACGGGCCCATTGGGCCCATATGGCCTATACCATACACACGACATGACAAGCCCAACTACTTCCCACCTAACAGTTAGATTTACTCAAGCGGGCCCACAGGCCCATTCAGCCCATCGAGGCCCAGAATAGCCCTAGCACACAAGAACACTCGTGGTGGCCTCTACAGTCTATCGCCCATGATCTGTGGGCTCGTTTACCACACGATCGATCAAACGCTCGTGAGGCCTCAATTGCTGAAGTTTGGGCTTTTCGATTTTTTTCGACTTGCAACAAAGAAGGGCGCGAATACGCACCTATTTATGAGAATGCGCCGAAGTCCACGATCACCAACCTTAGCACATCCTGCATTGAGTCTTCCTCACCAACTCATCTGGTTCACTCTATTTAAAGCCAGCTTCTCACCAATTCTCATGTTAGCTTCCTGATGTGGGATTACTTTCAACCATTAGGAAAAATTCCTCATTCTTATGACCACTTCAACCACAGAGTTCCAGTCCAACTCCACCTCCTACACAACTCAAATAGCAAAATAAATACTCTACCACGCATCCCAAGATTTTAACCTTAGACCTCACAGTTACACAACATGCCACCTTGCCACTCCACCACAGGCTCTTTCTGTGATAAAAACGTCCATAATTAACTTTAAGACATATGTGCCAGCGTCCAGATTCACTTAAGAGAAAAACCAAAATGAATTGTAAGAGCCAAGACTTGAGCTTAGGCTCCCTTGCAACCTTAATGATGCCACAACCCCTAGACCACATGCTTCATTGTGTCATTTATTTAACACAATAATTTAAAAGGCCATCATCCAAGCATCCAGGGTTTTATTCACTTAATACCAAAATTTTTGCTATAGCCCAGGTTTGAACCCAAGATTTGTCCAATATTTCTCAGGGCCATTAACCACTAAAGTAGACATTTAATTGTGTCATTTCCTTGCACAATTAAATACTTATATACAACCTCCTTACGGACCCATACTCAAGGCCCAATACTTCTAGGCCCAAATTCGGGGTGTTACACTCCTCCTTTGGGTAAGATCCTTAGAGTACGCACCTACTTTGTTGTAACTATGTTACAACCTGACTTGTATACTTGCAGATACCGTTTTTCCATATCTTTTGTGCAGGAATTCTATTCTAGACATTGGTACGTCTGAAGGCAGTCAAGTTTTTGGTGTCATTGTTGAGGAGGCAATGTTAGTTTATTAATTTTAATTTTCACATATTAATAGAATAATTAGGAAATTTTTAGGTTATAGTTATGAATTTAATTTTCTTGTTTATACTAATTTTATCTTTTTGGGTTTAGTGTATGACTCGTAGTAGGGGAATACCTATAGAGTCAATCACAGATCTAGAGAGAATAATCTGGAGAAATCATCGACAACAACATTAGAAACAAAAAGATGCAAGATCCACCACCTGCTGTAGGCAATGTACCACGTGAAAATTCACTGTTTGAGGAAGCTAACAATAAAATTCTAGAAGATCCACCACCACCACCGTAACTATTCACAAATATAAATATGGTGCGTAACAATAAGACTCTAAGAGAGTAGGCAGTACCAAATTTGGATATGGTTCAAGGGAGCATATCGAGGCCATCTATCATAGCCAATAATTTTGAGGTAAAGCCCACTAAGATCTGAATGATCCAGAATAATTTACAGTTCCGCGAAATAATGATAGAGGATTTGAGTTAGTATTTAAAATGATTCCTCCAATTTTGTTATACTTTCAAATACAATAGGGTCACTGATGATGCTATTCATTTTTAGTTGTTCCCCTTTTCATTAATTGATAACACCTTTTCTTGGTTAGATTCACAAGCCCCATGATCAATCACGACATAGGATGAACTCGTAGGGAAATTCTTACAAAATTTCTTCCCTATTAGCAATACGGTCCAGATAAGAAAGGAAATTTCAATGTTCAAACAGTTACAAGGGGAAAGATTTCATGAAGCATGGGAGTATTTTAAAATGTTGATCTAGAAATGCCCACACCACGAATTGTCTAAGTGGTTATGTCTGCAAATTTTCTACAATAGGTTGGATATGCATTTGAGGTTAGGATTAGATGGAGCAGCATGAGGAGCCTTAATGAAAAAAACGTATGAGGATGTGTACGAATTACGAGAAAGTATGGCTATGAATTCTTTCCAGTGGCCAATTGAATAATATACATATGGCCGAAGACCATCTACGGTGAAAGCTGTCCAAGAGTAGGATGAAAAATATCAATAACTGATGAGAAGAGTGCATCATCTATTTATGGAGGAGGCAAACCACTCTTCCATTATATTAGTAATCCTACCGATGATGTGAGCTACATCGGAAATAAGGGTGAACATCTCTATTGAATACATACAATCCTAGATGGAAGGATCAGCCGATCTTGAGATGGGGAGGAAACCAAGGAGGAGGTAATAGTTCTAAGCCAGTTAGAAACACTAGCTATTAACCTTCCTATTTACAAAATCCTCAGGAAAGGGCCAAACCAAATGACCATACTGCATGTGGTCAACGTTTGGATAGAATCGAGGGGGAGATGCAGTCAATGCTAACGGATATGAAACAGGTGCAGTCTGAATGCACCAATTCAATGAGAACATTGACTAAACTAGAAGATCAGATGAGCCAATTGATGAACATGATGGGGGATATAAAAAGGTAAATTGGAACAGGTATTCTTAATAATACTGATAATAATCCTCGCAAAGAAGGAAAAGAGCACGTGAATTAATAGCGCTTCGATCAGGTGAAATACTGAGTAGCCCAAAAAACCCAACTCAAAAGGTAAAGATGGAAAATATTGATGATCTTTACGAAAACCCTAAAAGCTAACAATGAACCTAGTTTAGAGGAAGAGGTTGTATTGGCAGTGGAGCTAGAGATAGAGACAACTAAAGATTCTGTTGTTACAAAAATACCATTCCCTTCAAGACTAGAAGGATAGCAAAAGTAGGATGAAGATGAGTTTGTAAGTTTTCTAAACTTGTTCAAAAATTTAAATGTTAACTTCCCCTAACTGAATCAATTGAAAAAGTTCCTAAGTATGTTAATTTTTTAAAGGAAATCATGTCTAGGCGTAGGAAGATTAAGGTAAGTGAACAAGTTAATATAAATGCATCTTGTAGGGCTATTATCTCAAGATAGGTTCCTAAAAATTAAAAGACCCGGGAAGTTTTACTATTCCCATAGAGATAGGGAGCATTCATTTTAATAGATCTCTATATGACCTAGGAGATAGTATTAATTTAATGCCTCTATCCTTATTTGAAGAACTCCGATTAGGGGACCTAAAAAAATACTCAGATAACACTATATTTGGCTAAAAAATCCTCAGTGCATCTGAAAGGAGTATCGGAAGATGTGTTAGTCAAGGTGCGCAACTTTATCATCCCAGGAGACTTTGACGTTCTAGATTTTCAAGAATATCGAGACATATCGATCTTGTTAAAAAGACCTTTTTTAGCCAGCTCAAGGTCTATTATTGATTTAGAAAAAAAATCAATTAACTATGAAAATCAGTGGCGAGACTAAAAATTTTAAGTGTAGTCACCAACTGAGCAAGGATGGTAGGAAGAAGTTGGGTGAGTAGTGCAATGAATTATTTATTCCTAACACTCCCGAGTCTAGGGACGTACTTCCTTTAATCCATGCAGGACGAAAAAAAGTTTAACGAAAGGGATAAGAGAACAAAGGTGGAATGGCATAAAGGATGATGGACTAATACATATAGAACTAGAAAATTTTACTTTTGTGAATTAATTATACTGTCGGATGAATCCGACAGTAAAACTTAAATTATTTGAATTAATTTGACCTTATTGTAAATTATTGTATATTTAGCTAACTTTTTCATTTAGATTTTAATTTTTACTAATTTTATGTTTTATAAGAATTGTGACACTCTAGAAATTGGAATTTTGGACGGTAATCCCATGTCACAACATTAAGGGCATAATTGAAGAAATTGAGAAAATTATCTTGATGTCTCGACACGAAATTTGTGTGTCACGACACCAAAGTAAGTATACCTAGAAATCCAAAAGTCTAAAGTGTGTCGCAACATCAAACCCCGATATTGCAAAAATAGTAAACTGCCAAGGATGTCGCTACATGGAACCCCTATGTCATGACATCACTGTAATTTTTTGCATGGTTGACTCGATTCTATTACAAAACTCAGTTTGCTAAACCTAATTTTTACCCAGTTTTTGACTCCCCAAACATTAGTTTTGGAACACTAGTAGATATGGGATTGACATAAACCGGTTAGGGATCAAAGAAACAAGGATTCAACATCGAGGTTAAGGGATCTAAACTTTTTTTTTACTGTTACATTAGAAATATTGTTTGATATCTCTTTCTTATTAGCAAAAATTATTGAGAAAATGCCACCTAGTAAGTCTAAAAAGATTATTGTGTAAGAACCGATGGTTTCGAATCCTTTAAAATTTCAAAACCAAAATGCCAAGAAGTATTATCTTGAACTTCAAGGCAAAAACTGCCATTAATGGTTCTTTGCAATGAAATATGGTCTTTAGTACGATATCATAGATTGGAGTGACCCTGTGTCACTCTTAAAGAAATGACTGTTATTCCACTTGTATAAGAGTTTTATGCCACTCTTGAAGATGAGGAAACTCGGCATCCTCGTGAACAAATGTGGAAAATAGTCACTATAAGAGGAAAAGACGTATCAGTCTGTCCGGAGAAGATTTTCAAATATTATGATACTTCATACTATGAATCTAATTATTTACAAAATATAGATTTAATTGAATTTAAAGGCATAGATATAGAGAGCATCATAAAATACCTAACTGAAAACTGAGGGGAACGGAAGATCTGAGAAGATATTAGACTAAGGACTAATTTCAATCAAGTGATAATGTTTCTAAAGGCTAAAATTTGAGTGCAATTTATTTGCACCATAATTACACCTACCCTTAACGTTTTTAATGTCAATACATTCCAAGCTCTTTTGTTACATGACATTTGACAGAAAAAGCATATATGCATTGGACAATAGATCCAACAAAATATGAAGCGTTGCACTAGTGGCCAGAAGGTTGGGATTTTCTTTCCCTATCTAGTGATAGCATTTTGTAAAATTGTAGAGGTTCTGATGGATAAAAACGAGCAGTTCATGAAGCCAACGAGAACTATAATCAGAGATTCATTGTTTGCACAATATGTTGAGCTTCAGAGAAAAAAATTATCGATTGGAATCAAAGAAGGAAAGAAAAGATGGATGTACCGATATCACTCAAAAAGGAAAGAACAATTGAAAGCTCAGAGAGGAGTAAGTGGAAGCACTAAAGAAAAACTCAATGGAATGATCAGACGGATGCAAAAGGCAGGCTTAGTTCTCCAGGAGTTTGCCTGACTAAATGGGTTGAGAGCTCCAAGCCATCCATAAAATAAGTTTGGTCATGTACAGTATAGAGTCAAAGAAGAGGAGCCAATTTCAAAAGATGACAGGGAGGGGCATGAACACAATCTTCCTAGAGAGGACAACGACTATGAGGTGACTTTCCAACAACAATACTCTACAAAAAAAGGGCCTATCATCTGAAGCCCAACCCACCACGCAGCTTTAATAGGTGGGAGCTCCCATCAAGAATATGACTTGGGGAAGGGAAAAGCTCCAATGGAAAGGGAAAAGCTCTAATATCAAGAGTGGTAAGTCAGTTATACCTCATGCCAAGATTATATGTGAATATAAAATGCCTATTCATATGCTCCAAAGCTAACACTTGTACCACACATGTTCAAGGGTTGTCTTTTCATTTATTGTTTTTGTTTGTGTTGCTTGAGGATAAGCAAATAATTAAGTGTGGGGGGAGTTTGATCTGCCCTAATTTGGTGTAGCAGATTAAACTAATTTTCGTACTTTAGGAGCTTGAACATAAGCATTTTAGTTATATTTTAATTGCATTTCAGCAAGTTTTGTTAAGTGTAATTAAATATGTTATTTGAGTCTTTTATTGACCTTAAGAGCTGAATAAGGCCTAAGGGTGAGCTAATACACTTTGCAAGTGTGTAGAAGACTATTAAAAAGCATATTAACTCAATAATAGTCACAAGGTTGCAAAACAGAGCATTAGATGCCGCAAAATAGGGAGTAAAACTAAAGAAGCCCAAAACTGTCTTCAATTTCATGACACAGCTTGACGATGTCGCGACTTACCCCCGAAGACACCTTGGAGCTTAGCATACTACCTTCGATGTCGCGACACAGGAATTAATGTGTCGTGACATCACCTCTGTACGAGAAATTAATACGATCTAGAGGCATTTTGATCCATACAAGTAACCTTTAAGCTCAGGAACATTAGCTTACCTAGGGTTAAGGACTTCGGCCATTCTGACTACTCCAAATCCTCTCAAAGACCCTTACTTGGTCCCACAATTCACTTTCCTTTTCCCCTCATGGTGAGTTTCTAGATTCGTTGTTAACTTGATTGGCCACTTCACTCTCTAATTATGATACCTTTTGTCGAGGGTCGCACGGGGGTGAACATCTTGGCAAAGTCATCTCGATACGACATTTCATCCTCAGTGGCGTTATCTTTATTGTTGTCAACATCCATTCCCTCACCTCATTCTTCCTCTTCATCTTCATCTTCTTCTCTTTCCTCGGTTACATCCATAGATGAGTCACTCAAATCTTAAAGCCACTGTGGACCCTCAACTCCCTGGCTCAATGCTAACCTGTCTAAAAATGGTCTCATAGCATAGAGTATACGAGTGGTGCGGAGCGTGTCATTACATAATTGGTGTTGCCAATTTTTATGCTCATTCAATCTCATTGTCTTCATTTTCATGGATCTCCATTTTGTGTTTATGTCTTTGATTTAAGTCTTGAATTTGCTTTCTATGAAACTCTTGGAACTGGTGGAGCATGAAATCACCGATAATGCTTTGAGTAGGGCGATGACACTGCTCGGTGGGCATCATCTCCACACTAGCCCTACAATACAAGTTAGTGAGTAGATGTGGAAAACAAATACCCACTTTACCGCCAACAATGCAATGCTTCAATTGTTAGTGGATTCACCTACCTACACAAATTTGATTACACTGAAAGATAGCATACAATATAATATCACTAAAGACTTTAACATTATTAGTAACAAGCACAGGGCATATACAAGTGAATATAAATTGCATCTATATTTTTGCTACCGGGAGGATAATAATTTGCTTAAAAGAGAGAGGTCACATCGGTTAAAGCCTCACATTTCCACTCACCTCTACCTTCTGTTAGGTAGTTCAAAATAGCATCCACGTATACGTTAAAAAAGAAAGACAAATCTACAGATGAAAGATCGTCCATTTTGTAGAACGGTGCACAATAATATTCATAAATGGAGGAAGATGAAATGTCAACCTCAACCTATTTGACATAAACCTGGTCTCGATGAGAAAATTTTAAATTAGAATAAAACTCTAAGAAAACATGTATGATAGCAGGTATCTTAGGTAACCAACAAAAATTTTCCCACTTGTGGAAGCGGGAAATATCCTAAACCTGGTCATCGAATGAAGAGGTTGGATCAAAACCACATTCAAGGATAAATGTTCATCCCTGAATCATTTGATAAAAATCAACGACCTTTTTCTGGGAAAATTTATAGCCGTTATAATTCACCGATAGAGCTGAGGATTTGGGATCGAGACTGTTTTTGTTGTCTTGAGGGCATTTTCATAAAATCTCTTTTTTAATTAGAATTAAAATATTATTTTAACTAACCAAATAGCCACCAAAAACAAACAACAAACTAAACTAGAGATAGCAAAAGCAAAAAATAGAAATAAAAATGCTAACAAAAGTAAAAATAAAGAAAGCATAAGTAGCAATAACAATTGCAAGGAAATAGAGGAAAATAAAACTTAAACTGGGTTGATTGTAATGGCCAAGTTCTTTGATTCCATGAAGCTCCGTGTTGCCCAAGCAACGTGAGAAGAAAAACCTGCAAAAGAAGAAATATAAAAAACAAAATAAAAAAAGAGAAGAGATATTGCAAAGAAAATAAGAAAGATTTGAAAGCAAGATTTAGAGGAAAATTAGAGTAGGGAATTTTTTGGGGATTTTGAGTTTAAGATTTGGGGGGAAATAAAGAGAATGAGGGGTTTTGGGGTGTTTGTAGGCTTAAAAAACCTCCAAAACATGCGGATCGCGATACCCAACTCAGGTATCGTGATACCAATAAGTGTGTATCGCGATACCCCATTTCTTGGTTCCTTCCCATTCCGAATCTATCCAAGGTATCGCTATATCAAGGGTTTAATATCATGATACCATTGTGCATAAACCAATTTTTTTAAATTCTAGGGGTATCGGGATACCAAGGGGTCAATATTGCAATACCTAAAAGATTTGTTTGGCCTCCCAATGAAGTTGTTAAGGAAATTGTGATACCCCCTTATGATATCATGATTTCACTGAATGAGACCCCAAAACAGTTACAAAATTATCAAATTTCCTCTCAATCACAAAAAAATCTATCCTACTATATCCAAATTTGAATTTACACAATTTAAAATCATAATTTAACTATAGAAAATATGAGGAGTCCATGCTCAATAATTCTATTTATTTACAAATTTACAGTTTATTTGCCAAATACGAAAAGTTAAAAATAATCCTTTTTGGTGTGATACGTCACACCCCCATAATGGTGCTTGCGTAAGGTTTCGGGCTACAACACACGTCTTGTCCTCTTCAGTCCCACAGCTTGATTCACCAATTGCTTTGCTATGGCACCTCATGTTCTCACGCGAATGCCTGGCATCCTTGCTCGAGAACCTACAAACAAACACCACTTGAAACACCTTTCATAAGTAGTAGAATCAAGCGACACAAATTGCTTGACATTACCTTGGATAAGGTGAGATTTCCTTAGGTTTGGGGTCGGGATCGATACACTTAAAGATTTATAACTCCCCTCTACTTCCATTGTCAACTCCCCTTTGCCTAATTTATAGTAGACTTAGAGGTTTCTAGTAATGGTCTCCCTAAGAGAATCTAGATTTCTAGATCCTCATCAAATTCTAAAATAATAAAGTCTATAAAGAGGATAACTATCGGACTCTCACAAAGACATCCTCTAACACTCCCTCATGGTGAACTAAGGACTGGTCAGCAAGTTAGAGGATCACTAAGGTCTCCTTAAGATCACCTAGGCTTAACCTATGATTAATGGATAGTGGCATAAGGTTGATGTTTGCTCCTATGCCACAAAGGGCTCTTCCAAAGTTAACTCCACCTATTTCTATAGGAATGGTGAAGCTACAAGGATATTTAATTTTTGTTGGTAGCTTATGGGACACCACACACCACATTCAGCGTTGAGAGCTATTTGCTCTCATCGCTTTATTTTCTTCCTTAGAGATATTACCTCTCTAGGGAACTTTACGTACTTATGCATCTTTTCATGGACCTCAAGTAATGGGAGGTTGAAATTTAAAGCCTTAAACATTTTGAGGAAATCTAAGAACTCCTTATTTTCTTTCTTTTTTCACTCTTTTAAATAGGATGAAAAGGGCATCGACCTTTAACTAGGGGGTTTCATTGACTTATCCTGACTTTTGGCTGGCTCGAGATCTATTTCTTATTGTACTTCCTCTTGTATCCCTCCTCAAACACTAGGGGTACAAGTACTACCTTCCTTCTCTCCTTTTTCTTCGCCACTCATCGGCCTAACGAGCTACTTAATCACTACATCTGACCTAAGCGTAATTGCTTTGGTATGCTCTTTTTCTTCCCTTTTTGGATTTGGCTCAGTATTGTTCAGTATGTTGGTATGCTCTTTTCCTTCTCTTTCTTTTCCTTCTCTTTTTGGATTTGGCTCAGTATTGTTCAGTATGTTAGAGGGGGTGTTGGTATGCTCCTTTCCTTCTCTTTTTGGATATGCCGTAATTCAGTGTACCAAATTTTACTAGTTTTTGCACTTTTGGTGCTTAAACACAAACATTTTTTTGTTAAGTTTTAATTATGTTTTCTCAATTTTAGTTAAATTTAATAAAGTGTGTAATTTGAGTCTTTTATTAACCTTAGGGGCTGAATGAGGCCTAAGGGTGAGTTAATATACTTTGTGAACGCGCAAGAGATCAATAAAAGGCATGCCAACCCAATATTGGTCTTTGTGTTTCAACACGGAGAGCTGAATGTCGCAACATAGGAATCAAAATAGAAGAATTCCAAGATTGCCTTCGATGTCCTGATGTAGTCTGAGAATGTCATGACACTCCCCTAAAGACACCCTGAAGATGAAGCATACTGCCCTCGATATTGTGGTAGAAAACCTGGTGTGTCGCGACATCACTTCTGTATAGGAAGTAATTATGAGCTAGGGGCCTTTTGGTCCATACAATCAAACATTAAGCTCGAGGACAGCAACTGACCTAGGGTTAAGGGTGATACCACTCTAAATTTTATAAATAGGCTCATTTAACATATGTTACGGATGACTTTCATATTGTATAATTTTTCTTAGTTTTAATCTTTCTCTTTTTTGAGGCTTTAGGTTTTTTTCAGTTTTTGTTCTTTGCTTTGTGGATGAAATCAGATTTGTGAAACGTGGTCAAACTTTATGAGGATTCAGCATTCTATTCTAATACAAACTAGACTTCTTCTAAACATTATATTCTTGAATTATTGTTCATGCATATTTTTTATCAAGTTTATATTATTTATGAGATCCATGAGGAACTAATCCTCCTGTAGGGGATTAGCGAGTGGAAGTATGATTAATTAACTATTTTGTAGGGTTCTCTTATGTGGATCAGTTGTTTAGAAAAGGAAGAACTTAAACCCTAGGCTTGACAACCCTAGGAAGTCATTAAGGTTTGAATTAACAAAAAATTTCTATGGCATATCTATGAACACCTTAACCTTGAACCAATCCGGACTGTGAGGTCGAGAGATAAGTAGTTCTTGTCGAATCATAATTCTAGTGGAAGATCAAAAGATCTTGTTGATATATTGACTAGTTGATTGAACAAGAAAACTGATCTGTCGTAATTCAGTGTAGTAGATTAGACTAGTTTTCATATTTAAGGATCTTAAATACAAGCATTTCCATTATGTTTTAAGTAAGTTTTTTATGTTTTACTTACATCCAATAAAATATGCACATTGAGTCTTTTATTGACCATAATGGTTGAATGGGGCCTAAAAGAGAGCTAACATACTTTGTATGTAACACCCCAAATTTGGGCCTAGAAGTATTGGGCCTTAAGTATGGGTCCGTAAGGAGGTTGTATATAAGTATTTAATTGTGCAATGAAATGACACAATTAAATGTCTACTTTGGTGGTTAATGGCTTTGAGAAGTGTTGGAGAAATCTTGGGTTCAAACCTAGGCTTTAGCAAAAATTTTGGTATTAAGTGAATAAAATCATTGATGCTTGGATGATGGCCTTTTAAATTATTGTGTTAAATAAATGACACAAGGAAGCATGTGGTCTGGTGGTTGTGGCGTCATTAAGGTTGTAAGGGAGCCTAGGTTCAAGTCTTGGCTCTTACAATTCATTTTGGTTTTTCTCTTAAGTGAATCTGGACGCTGGCACATATGTCTTAAAGTTAATTGTGGATGTTTTTATCACAGAAAGAGCCTGTGGTGGAGTGGTAAAGTGGCATGTTGTGTAACTGTGAGGTCTGAGGTTCAAGTCTTGGGATGCGCAATGGAGTATTTATTTTGCTATTTGAGCTGTGTGGGAGGTGGAGTTGGACTGGAACTCTGTGGTTGAAGTGGTCATAAGAATGAGGAATTTTCCTAATGGTTGAAAGTAATCCCACATCGGGAAGCTAACATGAGAATCGGTGAACCAGATGAGCTGGTGAAGAAGACTCAATGCATGATGTGCCAAGGTTGGTGATCATGGACTTCGGCGCATTCTCATAAATAGGTGTGTACTAACGCCCTTCTTTGCTAGAAGTTGGCAAAAGCTGAAAAGCTGAAACTTCGGCATTTGAGGCCTCACGAGCGTACGATCGCTCGTGTCATAAATCGAGCCCATAGATCATGGGCGATAGACTGTAGAGGCACTGTGCTTTGTAGGTCACATAGTTGTAACTAAATTTGGGCTAAATGGGCTACACGAGCGTGTAGGCCCACTTGGGCCGAGTATGGGTCTTAGGCTCATTTACATCGTTAGGTCTGTTTAGGTTACTTAAGTTGCTTGAGGTGACGGTGGACCTTCTGTTGGGTTGATAAGAACTCGATTTGTAAAATTATTGAAATACCCTTGATTTGTAAAATTATCGAACTACCCTTAATTTGTAAAATTACCAAAATACCCCTAATTTGTAAAGTTATCGAAGTACCTCCGATTTGTAGGATTATCAAAATACCCCCAGTTTTTAAAATTACCAAAATACCCCTGGTTTGTAAAATTACTGAAATACCCTGTAGGGTAAAATGACTGTTTTGCCTTTGTGGGTAAATGACCGACTTAGACTATAAATTTGACTGATTGACTGTGATTGTATGACTGCGTTTTAACTGACTTGTCAGTGGTTGTAAAACTGATATGCTTTTAATATATGTTTAAATAATTGTTACTGAGCATGGCCATTTTCCATACATGTGTGATGATTGAGCATGACATACACGACATATTGCATGGGGTTGGAATTATGGAACGGAGGAAGTATATGAGGATCATATGGTTGCTTGACGACCGTGGATCCACCGATGGCTATTAAGCCAATATTTGATTAGTAGCTTACTCCAATGAAGGTAGTATCGCAACTGGGCTACCATTGATATGTATCGGATGGGTGGGTCGATATTTATATCCCCACATGATGTGTACCGGGGGACGGAGTCGGTGTAGCGGTTGGATTATTGGGGTGGATTGCATAGCATTGCATGTATGATATTATTGTGATATGATTGTGATGTGGGCTTCGGCCCAACTAAGACTAATATAGGCTAAGGCACAAAGGCCACCGTTATTGGTTTGGGCTAGGCCTAATTGATTCTGTTATGGGTTGTGACCCAAATGATATTGTAATAGGCTTTGGCCCACGTATGCTCTGGCTGGGGACTGCATTATTCGTTAACGGGCTCTAGCCTAGATTTTTACATTTTTATTTTTGTATACTGACTGTTACTCTAGTAAGGGGATTACACACTGAGTTTTCATAAACTCACCCCGTTTATTAACCGTGCAGGTAATCCCTAGCGTTAGGTGGATCGGTGTCGCAGAGGGACTCGGAGACGACCACACAATTGCACATGTTTTTTTTATTTCGTTTATTTAGTTAAGCACTTTGGTTTTGAGTTGGGTTGTAATAAGGCCTCTTTATTTCCTTAACTTTTTATTTGGAAAGCTTATTTAGTATGTCTAATATCTGTTAGAAGTAGGACACGATTTTTCAAAACAAGAATTGCTTTCAAACACTACGTTTCTGCAACATTTTCAAAATGTTTTCGCAACTTAACTTTTAAACATCACGTTTTCGTAAATTGGTTACTTTTAAAATTAGCTTTCACAAAATAAAAAGGAATTTTGAAAATAAAATTGAGAAGTTTTCAATGTACTACTTTTTAAATAAGAGGGGTTTCTAATGAAAACATGGTTTTCGAAAAACACTTCAATATGACATGCTGGATTCGGGTCTAACTTCTAGGCCAGGTTTGGGGTGTTATATTTAGTGGTATCAGAGCCAAGTTACAAAACTCGACTGTGGAATGGGTTTTAAAATTGGATTCTCGAAAGAATTATTTCGAAAAGGTTCAAAAGGAGTTGAAGTATTTGAAATGTTTTTCTGAATATTTTCCTAAAAGTGTGGTTACTGAGTCTCCGGCGTTGAATCCGTAAGTTTTTGGGTAGACTGTACTTAAAGTTAGATTTTGTATTTATTCAGTGTATGTTCTAGAAATCAGATTTTGTTTAAGTTAGCAACAGTACTGTGATGGATTTCGAAGGCAAGTAAGGTCACGAGGAGTTGCCCGTCTTCTCGAAACATGAGAAGGTTCAGGACTGTAGTCAAGACAAGTCCGCCAACTTTGGGTAATAATAACCCGGAGCTTGGTACGGAGGCACTGACTCGGTTGGTAAGGGAAGTGCTGAAAGAAGTGTTCAATGCAAGAGTTAAGATGGATGGTGAAACACTTCAGGCTAGGCATTTGGAGTGCAGCAAGAAGAAGGATCACAGTCCTCTAAAGCAGGGCCCCGATCAATGAAACGTGTTAAGACACGTCCAAAATTTTTGGCTTACGAGCGTTACAAAAGGCACCATCCGAGTGAACGCTAGAGGAAGTTAGGAGCATGTCTCATATGCAGGTCTAAGGAGCATTGGGTTCAGGATTGTACAGTTCCTTTTAAGTTGGATGTGATGTTTGAATATAGAAATTGTATGCATGTGTGGTAAATATTTGTTTGCTTCTGTGGTTAGATGTTTGGTTGGGTGTGAGAGCTTTTGAGATTAAGTTAAAAGTGTGTTAGTGTAGTTTGGAATTAGAGTGCACAGGGGGAGCGTAGTGGTGTAGGTTGAGCTAAGTGCTTGTTCAGATAATTGGAAATTTCGAGGACAAAATTTCTTTAAGGGGGTAGAATTGTAACACCCTGAATTTGAGCCTAGAAGTATTGGGCCTTGAGTATGGGTCCGTAAGGAGGTTGTATATAAGTATTTAATTATGCAAGGAACTGACACAATTAAATGTCTACTTTGGTGGTTAATGGCTCTGAGAAGTGTTAGAGAAATTTTGGTATTAAGTGAATAAAAACCTGGATGCTTGGATGATGGCCTTTTAAATTATTGTGTTAAATAAATGACACAAGGAAGCATGTGGTCTACTGGTTGTGGCGTCATTAAGGTTGTAAGGGAGCTTGGGTTCAAGTCTTGGCTCTTACAATTCATTTTGGTTTCTCTCTTAAGTGCATCTGGACGCTGGCACATATGTCTTAAGGTTAATTATAGACGTTTTTATCACAGAAAGAGCCTGTGGTGGAGTGGCAAAGTGGCATGTTGTGTAACTGTGAGGTCTAAGGTTCAAGTCTTGGGATGTGCAGTGGAGTATTTATTTTTCCATTTAAGCTGTGTGGGAGGTGGAGTTGGACTGGAACTCTATGGTTGAAGTGGTCATAAGAATAAGGAATTTTCCTAATGGTTGAAAGTAATCCCACATTGGGAAGCTAACATGAGAATTGGTGAGAAGCTGGCTTTAAATAGAGCGAACTCGATGAGTTGGTAAAGAAGACTCAATACAGGATGTGCAAAGGTTGGTGATCGTGGACTCCGGCGCGTTCTTATAAACAGGTGTATATTCACGCCCTTCTTTGTTAGAAGTCGGCAAAAGCTAAAAAGCTGAAACTTCAGCATTTGAGGCCTCACGAGCTTGCAATTACTTGTGTGGTGAATTGAGTCCACAGATAATAGGCGACAGACTGTAGAGGCCACCACGAGCGTTCTCGTGTGCTAGGTCTATTCTAGACCTCGATGGGCCCGTGGGCCTACTTGAGTAAATCTAACTGTTAGGTGGGAAGTAGTTGGGCTTGTCATGTCGTGTGCATGGCATAGACCGTTAAGGGCTTCGTTAGGCCGAAATGGGCCGTGTGGGCCCAATGGGTACGTGGGCCCCACACAGATTAAATCCACGGTAAGTGATAAATGTTGGACTGGGCTTTGTAGGTCACATAGCTGTAACTGAATTTGGGCTAAACGGGCCACACGAGCGTGTGGGCCCAATTGGGCCGAGTATGGGTCTTAGGCCCATTTACACTGTTAGGTCTGTTTAGGTTACTTAAGTCGCTGAGGCGGTGGTGGACCATCTGTTGGGTCGATAAGACCCCTGTTTGTAAAATTACCGAAATACCCTCGATTTGTAAAATTATCAAAATACCCTTGATTTGTAAAATTACCAAAATACCCCCAGTTTGTAAAGTTATCGAAATACCCCTAATTTGTAAAATTACTGAAATACCCTCAGTTTTTAAAATTACCAAAATAACCCTGGTTTGTAAAATTATCGAAATACCTTGTAGGGTAAAATGACTGTTTTGCCCTTTTGGGTAAATGACCGACTTAGACTATGAATTTGACTGATTGACTATGATTGTATGATTGTGTTTTAACTGACTTGACTGTGGTTGTAAAACTGATATGCTTTTAATATATGTTTAAATGATTGTTATTGAGCATGGCTATATTGCATACACGTGTGATGATTGAGCATGACATACATGACATATTGTATGGGGTTGGAATTATGGAACGGAGGAAGTATATGAGGATCGCATGGTTGCTTGATGACCGTGGATCCACCAATTGCTATTAAGCCAATATTTGATTAGCAGCTTGCTGCAATGAAGGTAGTACCGCAACCGAGCTACCATTGTTGTGTATCGGATGGGTGGGTCGATATTTATATCCCCACATGATGTGTACCGGGGGACGGAGTTGGTGTAGCTATTGGATTATTGGGGTGGTGGATTGCATAGCATTGTATGTATGATATTATTGTGATATGATTGTGATGTGGGCTTCAGCCCAACTGAGGCTAATATGGGCTAAGGCACAAAGGCCACCGTTATTGGTTTGGGCTAGGACTAATTGATTCTGTTATGGGTTGTGACCCAAATGATATTGTAATAGGCTTTGGCCCACGTATGCTCTGACGAGAATCGACTGCATCATATCGTTAACGGGCTCTTGCCTAGACTGCTTTTACATTTTTATTTTCAGATATCGATTATTTATTACTCTAGTAAGGGGATTACACATCGAGTTTTCATAAACTCACCTGTTTATTAACCGTGCAGGTAATCCCCAGCGTTAGGTGGATCGGTGTCGCAGAGGGACTCGGAGACGACCGCACAACTGTACATGTTTTTCTATTTTGTTTATTTAGTTAAGCACTTTGGTTTTGATTTGGGTTGTAATAAGGCCTCTTTATTTCCTTAACTTTTTATTTGGAAAGTTTATTTAGTATGTCTAATATCTGTTAGAAGTAGGACACGATTTTTCAAAACACGAATTGCTTTCAAACACTACGTTTCTGCAACATTTTCAAAATGTTTTCGCAACTTAACTTTTAAACATCATGTTTTCGTAAATCGGTTACTTTTAGAATTAGCTTTCACAAAATAAAAAGAAATTTTGGAAATAAAATTGAGAAGTTTTCAATGTACTACTTTTTAAATAAGAGGGGTTTCTAATGAAAACATGGTTTTCGAAAAACACTTCAACATGACATGCTGGATTCGGGTCTAACTTCTAGGCCGGGTTTGGGGTGTTACATTGTAAGGATATATGAGACAATTAGAGGACATTTTGGACCAATAATGGACGCCATGTTGTAACATAGAGAAGAAAATTGAGAAAGTAAAAATCTGCCTTCAATTTCGTGGCACAGGCTGAGCGTGTCGCGACATAGCTCTGAAGATGGCTACAGAGGTGCATACTGGTGGCTATGTTGAGACACAGGTCCTGGTGCGTCGCGACATCAAGTCAGTGACGAGAATAAAACACGAAGTAGGGGCATTCTGGTTCTCACAATTGAACTTAAAGCTTAGGAACGTCAGCTAACCTAGGGTTAAGGATGATGGCTACCTGAAGGCTATAAATAGGCTCCTTTGGCATACATTATGGACACGATCCCATTAGTTTAGATTCTCTCTTTGGGTTTAAGTTTTGTTTTTTTTGCTTTCTTTAGGTTTTCATAGTTTTAATTTATTTGTTCTTTGTTTCTTACAGGAGTTCTAATTTATAAAGGAGATCAACTATTGTGCATTCGCATTTATTATCAATGTTACCAGTAATTATTGCTACTTGCTAATATGAAAAACAGGAAGAAGCACTATTGAATGTCCTAAAAATGCATAAAAAGTGATAGGATGTACTATTTCTGATATCAAAGGAATCAATCATGCATTCTGCCAACACAACATCAGATTAGAGGAAAGGAAAAAACCTATAGTGGATGCTCAGCGGAGACTTAATCCAGCATTAAAGGAAGAAGTAAAAAATAAATTAATCAAATGGTTAGACACATGTATTGTTTATGCTATCTTTGATAGTGAATGGGTTAGCCCAACCCAGTGTGTTCCAAAGAAGGGAGGTCTAACTGTAGTTGATAACGATAAGAATGAATTGATTCCAACGCGAATAGTTATTGGTTGGAGGGTATGTATGGCTTACAGGAAACTAAATGATGCAACAAAAAAAAACTAAGATATGCATATTCAGGGATCAAATATTGGATCGATTAACAGGAAAATACTATTATTGTTTCTTTGATGGATATTTAGGGTATCATCAAATTCCAATTCACCCTAATGACCAAGAGAAAACTACTTTCACATGCCCTTTTGGCATGTATGCCTTTAAAAGAATGCCCTTTGGATTATATAATGCTCTAACAACTTTTATAAGATGCATGACTGTTATCTTTGCTAATATGTTAGAACAAGGTTTGGACATTTTCATCGACAATTTTTTGATTTATGGGAACTCGTTTCAAGAATGTTTGGGTAATATTAAGAAAGTGCTAAAAAGATGTGAGGAAACTAACCTAGTGCTCAATTGGGAAAAATGTCATTTTATGGTAAAAGAAGGACTGGTCTTAGGTCAACAAATATCGGGAAAGGGAATGGAAGTAGATAAGGCTAAAATTGATGTGATTAAACATATTCCACACCCAACTAACGTGAAAAGTGTTTAAAATTTTTAGGTCATGTAGGATTCTACCGAAGATTTATCAAACATTTTGCTCATATTTCTAAACCTTTAAATCAACTTTTTCAGAAAGAAACACCTATCATCTTTGACCAAAGATGAATAGAAGCCTTTGAGGTATCAAAAGCCAAACTCATATCTGCGCCTATATTAACCACTCCAAATTAGATAAAGCCCTTTTATTGTTATGTGTCATGCTATTGATTATGTAGTGGGTGCAGTTTTGGGACAAAAAGCGAAATAATTTATTTGGGGCTATTCATTATGCCAGCAAAGCGCTGAATCCAATATAGTGTAATTATAATACAACTGAAAAAGAGATGTTGGCAGCAGTGTTCGAATGCAAAAAATTTTGACCTTTTTTAGTGGCAAACCGAGTCTTGTCTAGACTAATCACTTTGCCCTCAAATATGTTATGAAGAAAAAAAAAACAAATTCCAGATTAATGCGATGGATTTTGTTAGTTTAGGAATTTGATTTATGGATTATGGATAGAAAGGGGACCGAAAATAAAATTACAGATAATTTATCCAGGATTGAGCGTAATCTACAAGTAGAAGATACAGAAGAGATTAAGGAGACCTTCATAGATGAGCAACTATTCAAGGTAGACATCAATCAAACAAGACATGGAAAGCATAGAACACCGTGGTATGTGGATTATGTTAATTATATTGCATGAGGGGTCTTCTCGGCTCAAGCGTCTTGGTAGCAGAAAAATTGGATAGTTCATGAATCTAAAAATTATGTGTGGGAGAAACCATAAATGTTTTGACAATACACAAATCAATTAGTTCAATGGTGTGTAGCAGAGGAAGAAATACATGATATTTTATAAGGATGCAACACATCTCCCTATGGAGGACATTTTGGTGGAAAATGAATGCCTAAAAAATATTACAATTAGGATTTTACTGACTCACTATAAACAAATATGCTTATGAATTCGTAAAAGGATGTGATAGATTTTAGAGAATCGAGAACATATCTAAAAGAGAAGATATGCCACAAACCGGTATAATTGAAGTCGAAGTGTTTGACATTTGCGGAATTGAGTTCATGAGACCTTTTCCAAGTTCTTTTGGAAATCAATATATTCTTTTGGTTGTTAACTACGTTTCAAAATGGGTCAAAGTTATTGCACTACCTACTAATGATACAAAGTCAATTATGAGATTCTTGAGAAAATAAACATATTTGCCGGGTTTGGTACACCACAAGCATTGGTCAGTGACAAAAGGATCTCACTTTTGTAGGAAGTAGTTTAAAGAAGCTTTGATTAAATACAACATAAGGCACCGAATGACCACGTCATATCATCCACAGACAAATGGAAAAGCAGAGGTATCCAACCGAGAAATAAAATAGATTCTAGAGAAAATGGTAAATCCAAGCCGAAATGATTGGGTGGCTAAGCTAGACGATGCCTTTTGGGCTTATAGAACAGCTAATAAAACTCCATTAGGAATGTCTTCATACAAGCCAGTCTATGGTAAGAATTTCCATTTACTAATTAAATTAGAAAGGAAAGCATATTGGGTAATTAAGGAGCTAAATTTAGATCCATAATTAGCAAAGAAAGAAAGATTATTTCAACTCCAAGAATTAGAAGAATTTCGTTTCATGGCCTACGAAAATACTAAAATGTATAAAGAAAGGAGTAGACTTCGACATGATGCGAAGATTAGAAAGCAAGAATTTGTACCTGGGCAGAAAGTCCTACTGCTTAACTCTCGACTGAAATTATTTCCTGGGAAATTGAAATCAAGGTGGACAGGTCCATATGTAATACATCAGGTAACTTCTCATGGAACAATAGAGCCAATTGGAAAAGAAGGGGCTGGGTTTCTTGTTAATGGTCAAATAGTGAAAAACTATTTTGGAAGGATGATCAACTCGGTTGTTGATGAACAAAATTTAAATTGTAACGTGCTATAGGATGTATCAAGAATTAAGGGAAAGTCAATAACTAAAGAAAGCAATGATGAAGAAGGTAAACAAGGCTTTAATTCCCCAAGGTACCAAGGAATCTAGTCTGCATGTTGCGACACCGAATCAAAATGTCAAGGCAACAAACAACGTTTAGATTGGGGAACTTGCCCTCAACGCCGCGACATCAGTAAGGGATGTTGCAACATCCCTGTGTAATCTTACTTTCCGAATTAATATTAACCACTGATGTTTTATTAGAATTCTTATTTCCTAACTCTTTACTTAGTAATTTTAAACTGTACCTCTTGAATATTTTATTCTTTCTCTCTAATCTATAAATAGTTCAACTTAGTCCTCATTCTTATCATCAGTAAGGGAGAGAAGAAATCAAATTACAGAGATTAAAAAATCATATACGGAGCTCGAGAAAAATAAATCATCAAATGGCAAGTTCTAGTATAAGTGTCTCAAGCCTAGTTGTCGAGTTTCAAGAAAACAATATGGAGCAATATTTGCAGAAACTACAACCATATACCTTTGTTCAAGAGCAACGATTTGATCCTTTAATGAGGGAGTGCAAAGGAATCTAGAAGAATATCGGCGAAAGAGAATGAACAAAATTCTACTTACCAGCCGAAGAACCTACAATAATTCCCTTAGTTTAAGAATTTTATTTAGCATTGAAACAAGAAGCAACTAGACCATTCTACGAGATGCGTGCTGCTGTGAAAGTCAGAAGGCTTAATATTTCGGTAACTAAAAGAAGTATCTATCAATTCTATGACGCACCATATTATTATCGGGACTACCTCTATAGAACTAATTTAAAGGAGTTTAGAAACATCGACACAAAAGAAATACTAAGGTTTTTAATGGAAGGAAAGGAGATGTGGACATATAAGATAGGTAAAACAATACCTGAAGCATTCAATCAAGAATTAATGATCCCGAAGGCTAAGATGTGGATGAAATTTGTTTGTTCAAGAATATTGTTAACCACAAAGATGTCTAAGGTTGGTCCAACCCATGCTATCAAAACATATAGGATCCTCCAAAAGAAACAAATATGCATTAGTACATGGATAAACCATAGCATGGTTGAGTGTGCAATAAACTTAGGAAGGGGGATATTTTTCCCCCATTTAATTACAGGATTATGTAGAAAAATAGGCATCCCGATTGAACGAATGTATAAAACAATGAATCCCCAATGAAAGCTACTCGGTGATGATATGTTCAAGTAATTTACCCTTCTACAAACAAAACAAAAAGAGGAAAGGAGGAAGCGAGGATTTCTTTAAGACGAGGAATAATATTCAAGGGATAATTTAGTAGGGTTTTAATTTTTAGGAACAATAGAATTTAGAAACATGGATTTTTTTTAAAAAAAACTAACATTTTTTTTATAAGTAGTTTTTCTTAAAAAAATCTATGAAGGAACCCAACACGAAGGAGACACAAACAAATTTGAACTTTATATGAGCAAGGAAGGAAGCGCTCACCAATAGAGGATGGAGCAATCATGATCAATCAAGTAACTTATTTCCTCATCTATTATAGGCTACACATTGAGGACAATGTGTCAATTAAAGTGAGGGGGTAACATAGAAAATTTGTTTATTTAATTTTTTATATTTTTATTTGATTTTTCTTTTGTGTGCTTGAGCTTGTAGAAATGCAAATGATTAGTTAGGAGCACATACAAATATTGCTTTTGTTTATGAATAAATTTGGTATGATGATAGGTGATTTTAAATTTTTATTATTAGACTATTAAAGTTCTATATGTTACACTATAAATAGGTATTAAGTCATTGTTTGTACCAAGTGATATAGAAAATACAAGGAAACGAGCATGCTAGTATGAATGATAAATGATTGATTTTGAGTTAATTTGGTTGATTAAATTTGTGCATGATGAGATATTTAGGGATGACTTAAGGCATTGTTTGGAACACATCCAGAGCCAAAAAGCTATCCTATGTATACTTCACCTTTAGTACCAATTTTGAGCCTTTTGACACTTTTTGATGAACCGTGTAACACCCTTAACCCGTAACCGTCGCTGGAATAGGTTAAGAGACATTACCAGACTCACAACTTAGATCCGAAAAATGGTATAACAAAAATCTTCTCAATTTAATAAAATATAGATCATACATATTTAACACAAACTTTAAACAATCATACGAGGTCTAAATCATACATTCAAGACTAATTCGATAAAATAAGGAAGTTTCAAAACTTAGAAAAATTTTCAACTTTTTAAAAATTTTCAACTTTTTAAAGGTCACACGTCCATGTGAATAGGCCGTGTGCCTCAAACGGCCTTAGACACGCTCGTGTCTCTATGCCATGGCAAAATAGGGCATACATACTGACTTTACCACACTGCCACAAGACACGCCCGTGTGACTTGGCCGTGGTCGAGCCTAACTTGGGCCACACGGTTAACCACACGCTCGTGTGCCTTGGCCATGCTGGAGCCTGACTTACAATTGTAGGGTACCCCAAGGGACACACGGCCGTGCAATATAGCCGTGTGTCGCACACGGCTGAGACACACGTCCGTGTGGACAAAAATAGGCCATTTGAATAGCCAACTTGCCACTCCAATTTGGGTCAACCTACAGGAAAAGGAACAAGCATATTTTCCCAACCAATTCAGCCAAATTCAATATAAAAAAAATAAGCCATTCGTATCATATAATAGTCAGCCAAATCCATACTCATAAGCCTTACTAATCTATGTCAAAACATATATTAAAAGCATATTAAGCATTTCTTTCCATATATCATTCAATCTCATGCTAAAACTTACCAAAACTTACTAACATTTACCATTTCTTTTGTCCAATTAAAACATACCAGACTTGCAAATTAGCATCACACACTTAAAGCCAATATCAACTATGAGTTCAAACACAAACTAGCCAAATCACATGGCTAAGTATATACATCACAAAACATAATCTCATAACTACTAGCCTATACATGCCATACTTTAATATATACATTTTCAAAGTACCAAAATGAGGTTCGATAGTGTGGTGACAATCCTCGATGATTCCCGAGCTCACAGTAGCTTCGATATCTATAAAACAATGCAAAAACACACAAAGTAAGCTTTCAAAAGCTTAGTAAGCTCGTACTAAAATATCAACAGTATATAAAATATGAAACGTCAACATATAAGTACTTAAAAATTCTCAACTTATTCATCAAATCCATGCCAACACCAACCATATGTTTATACCAATTCAATAAACTTTTTATGCATTTTACCATCTACCACATAGGTATTATACTTACCTAAACATTCTCGTATTCATTCATTTTCATTCTCACCTCTTGTTCGGATACTTTAAGGATTTCCAAAGATCACCAATTCTTTATACATCCGTACACTTAGTGCTTTAAGTATTAGCCAAAGCTATAATAATTCTGCATACTTAGTGTCATCTCAATTAACTGAAGCTATTTCAGTATCGCACACTTAGTGCTTCAAGTAGCCGGAGCTAATTTAAACCGCACACTTAGTGCCAAATACCATTAATTTCTCATCGTATTCATCCAAACTGAATAAATATACAATAAATGTATAATAAAAGCATCAAAACATACTTATACATCATATTTTGCATACGAACTTACTTCGCACTCGAAATTTGTCGACTCAGATTGTTTACTCTATAAGCTTCGACTTCCCTCGGTCTAAGTCTGAATTCCTCTTTTCTTGATCTATATTTATTCAAAATTAACCCATTTATTCACCAAATCATTCAAAACAATCTATAGACACATATTTAGGGCATTTTGTAAACTAACCCTCACATTTTCACATTTTGACACTTTAGTCCTAATTCACAAATTCACAAAATACACATAATTTGGTCATACACAAGCTTAGCAGAATTTTCATAGCTCTCATACAAGTCCATACACTTTATTTATTTCACATTTTAGTCCCTCAAAATAATATTTTTTACAATTTAGCCCAAATTACTCAATTTCATCAAAAATCCAAAGACAAAACATGTAAACCCAATATCAAACTTTCATATTTCATCATATAACATCACAAAACTCATGAATCCATCCATGGAACATTTCAAAATTATCAACAAAATTAGAAATTGAGGCATGGGTTCGATAATATACGAAGCAACGATTACAAAAATGTAGAAACTATAAAAAACGGATTAGAAATCATACCTTAATCACCAAAAATAGTAGTCAAACCCTAGTTTGAATTTTCTTTTATTTTCCGTTTGTATTTTCGGTAATTTCATGAACATATGCTAAATTTTCATGCTTTTATTTTATTAATATGACTTTAATAACCATTTTCCTATTTTTCCCTTTTATAAACAATTATAAAATCATTTAATGGGTGATTGTTTTAGTCCATTAACATTTTCAATGGACAAATAACAACATAAGGACCCTTGCTTTAGAAAGTCAAATCAAATAGGTACTTTTAACATCTAGCACAAACCTTTTACATTTTCAATGGACAAATAACAACATAAGGACCCTTGCTTTAGAAAGTCAAATGAAATAGGTACTTTTAACATCTAGCACAAACCTTTTACATTTTACGCGATTAGGTCCTTTTATCAAATTAAGCACACATACGATTAAATTTTCACATGAAACTTTCACACCTACCAATTCACACATATTAAGCACGAAAAATAATATTTAAATATTTTTCTAACTCAAATTCGTGGTCCCGAAACCACTATTTCGACTAGGGTCAAAATTGAACTGTTACAAACCGTATTACAAACCCTGAGCTTGAAAACTTTAATTTGTATATGCCCTTTTTCTTTGGTCCTTACCAAATGATATAGATGTTTGGCCATACGTATTGAGTGTAACAGCCTATTTTTGGGTCAAATCGGAACAGTGGTTTCAAGACCAAAAATTTGTAGTCAAAATATTTATTTTATTATTATTTTAATGTTTACAGCATGATAGCATGTATGTGTGAAAATTTTATGAAGAAATTTTATCGTTTAAATGGTCAATTTGATAAAAAGGACTAAATCGCGTAAAGTGTAAAAGTGGAGTTCCATTAGCTAAAGGTATTCGATAGCTATGGAATCTTAATTTAGAGGTACTTTTGTTGTAATTTTACCATTTTACAAATGAGTTGACATATTTCGACAATATGATTTAAATGGTTTATAATTAAGGTTAAATTTGTAATTAATTAATAATGTCATAATAAATAAAAGAAAAATTATAATTTTGGGTCATTTTCATCTTATAATTTTGGGTCATTTTCATCCTATAGCTGAAAGTAAGAGGAAAGAAGAAGCCATGGATGCTATTTTAGGTTTCGACAATTGCATGAGTAATTAGTAAGGGATTTTGACTCGATTTTTAATAATTTTTACGTTTTTGAGATACTTTACAGTATTTGAATGTTGCCATTGTTGAATGCATGAGTATTTTTTTAGTTGATGATGGAAAATAAATCATTTTTGTTAAATGTACAAGTTCTGTAAAGTGAATTTTGGTAAAAATGTCAATTTTGGATTAAACTATAAAATATGTAAATCTAGTGGTTGAATTTTAAAATAAATGAAAAATATGGGCTGATATGAGAATGGGTAATATCCGGTTAGCATGAAACTGTATTAAATTGAATGAATTGTGATTTTATGTGATAAGGACTAAATTGTAAAAATGTGAAATAATAAGGGCAGAATGTATTTTTTCCAAAATGTGTAAATTGTGCCAAATTGAATGAAATGATGATTAAATAAGTAAAATTTGATATTATATAGATTGAGATAAACGGGATTTGGATCTAGAACGGGGGAAAACAAAGTATCGAATTAGTCGACCTAATTCATCGTTACAGTGAACGAGGTAAGTTCGTATAATTAGAATCGAACTTTTAAATACTTGTAATTATTTGAAATGAATGTATGTAATTGAGAAATGATCTACTTGAAATTTGAATGCCTTATTGATTAGTCTGATAGTTACCGAGCCTCGTTTGAACTGTAGGAATTTGTAGGATACGAGTGACATGTCATTAGGGTTACCATTTAAGTCGAGATCCTACATGTGTTGCGGACTCACTACAGCTCGTATGAGCTTACCGATATATCAGCTCATAAGAGCTATCATTTCCCACTCGTCGAGCCATCGCATTTCTAGCTCGATAGAGCCATGCATCATCACCAGAGGAGTTTATCGATCATAGCTCGAAAGAGTGAATATGATGATGAATTGACGGATTATCGATTAATACACTTAGTGTGTATCCCCCGTGTATCTATCGATATTCTAATAGGTTCAACGGGCATAATTCTGCTAATGGTTATACAGATGAAATGCTGGTTATATAAATGAATTGTCGATTATATAAATGATGATGAATTGTTACATATGTTATACATGGTACATGAATTTTGTATGATATAATACATTGATGTATGAAATTGAGATCAAGGTTGATTATATGTACTGATGAGACTAACATATTGATAAATGCTTGTGTATAGGCATTTGGCAAGTGAATTTGATATACTTTGTTTAATTGTTCGATTATGTATAAATGGTAAGTTAAATTCTAAATTATACGGGCTTACTAAGCTATAAAGCTTACTCTGTTTCTTTTCCATGTTTTATAGAGGTTTGATAGTTCTCTCAATTCAAATAAAGTCAGAGATATGCATCACACTATCCATTTACCAATTGGTACCTTTGAACTTAAGGATATATGTAAAAATGGCATGTATAGGCTAGTTATAAAGATGATAGTTATGGTTACTTGAGATGGTGATTTTGGTACATGTTGTGGTATAAGATAAATCCATGTGATTTGGCTTAACTTGGTATAATGTTTTGGTTGTGTACAAGTATTCAAATATGGTATGTTTAGGCAAGTAGTAGATGGAATGGAAATATGCAAATGTTGTCTTGATATTTAGTAGGCATATGAATGGAAATTGCATGATATTAATTTAGGTATTTGAATACTATGTTCAGTTGGTTATGTGTATCAAATACGTGAAATTTGTTTATATTGAATTGGTATAATATGTGTATGAAATGTTATGGATTGGCTGCCTATTGAGTTATAAACTATTGCAAATTATGCTTGTGTAGGTATGTAAAAATGGGATGGCACAATTTCTTTGCAAATAGCCTATTTTTGTCCATAAGGGTGTATGTCTCGGCCGTGTATGACACACAATCATATTACATGACCGTGTGTCCCCTAGTGTTGAAATTAAAATCAAGTCAATATGCTCCACACGGCCTCACACACAGGGGTGTGACTTGGTCGTGTGGCATAAGTCAGTATACCCTACAGGTTTGACTCGGTCTAGTACACGGCCTGACACACGGGCGTGTATGGCCATTTTAGGGCACACGGGATAGCCACATGAGAGTGTGTGTTTGCCATGTGACCCAAGTTAGAGAGTTACACGGGGTCAGACACGGTCCGATACATGGCCATGTGCTCCTATTTCAAATGTCTGCACTGTCTTTGACACGGTTGTGTCTGGTGGTCGTGTGAGACACACGGCTAGGCCACACGAGAATGTGTCCCCTATTTTGAGAAAAACTTTCAAAGTTTTGTAGCAGTTTCTTGAGTTACCAGTTTAGTCCCGAATCACTCCCAAAGCTTGTTTAAGGCCTCGTAGGCTATTATAAGGGACAAATTGATTGAGATTGAATGATAAATTTTTAATTTGAGAAAATGTTTGTTAAATGGATGTTTAATTATTTTGTAAGTCCGGTAATACTTAGTAATCCTATTCTGGCATTGAATACGGGTGAGGGGTGTTACATTGAGGGTTAAGTAGATACACTACGATGGAGTTTGTAAAAATAGAGTGAAATAGGAAATATTGGTGTGATATAGGAAATATCAGATAGCTTAATATGGGAAACAAAAAGAAAACTCCAAAAAGAGAATTGGAACGAGTAGAAAAAGACTTAAACTAGCGAAAAAAATTCATGAATGAGATGTATTGAAAAAGAGAAAAGTCACAACGTCACAAGAAAAAAGAAGAAAAACTTATTCATTAGTGCACAAAAATTCGTAGGGCTAGTCATAGTTACTATGTCATGCTATAACTTCCTATAGATGGAGAGACAAGGAAGGTGAAAAAATAAGAAATAAGGCGGTGAACATGTAATGGTCACTAAGGAGGAAAGAATAGGGATCAATATGATGTGCCAAACTATTTTCATGTTTGTAAACTTTTAATGCTTACTGTTTTTGAATTCCATACCAGTCCTAAGCCTTAGAAAGTTACAAGCTGAAAAGCCTTATATGACCTAAGTATCCTTATACATGAATGGACATCATACTAAATATTCACATAAATGACTACTTGTATTATGCTTGGATAATCAAAGTACTTGTATGATTTGTTGATTGATTCTATAGATGAGAACCTTAATACTTGTATATTGTATAACATACTGAACTTAGATGTTTGTGATCATAAGTGGTAAGTCAACTACTCATCATGTTGAAATTGTTAGTAAACAAGAAAGGCCTCAGTCATATGGTCCAAAATCAGTACTTGTACCATACTTGCTCAAGGGTTATCATTTTTATTTGTCATCTTTGTTTATGATTGCTTGAGGGCAAGCAATGATTTATCATCTTTGTTTATGATTTCTTGAGGGCAAGCAATGATTTAAGTATGGGAGAGTTTGATCTGTCGTAATTTAGTGTAGCAGATTAAACTAGTTTTTACATTTAAGGAGCTTGAATACAAGCATTTTTGTTATGTTTCAAGTAAGTTTCTTTAGTTTTATTTACATCCAATAAAATGTGCACATTGAGTCTTTATTGACTTTAAGGGCCAAATGAGGCATAAAGGAGAGCTAACGTACTTTCTGCGTGTACAAGAGACCATTAGAAGGCTTATGCGTCTCGCCAGCTTAAGACGCATGAGGCAAACTATCCAACACGTGACTTGGAGTTGGTTGCAGTAATATTCGCACTGAAAATTTGGAGGCATTACCTGTACAGTGAGAAGTGTATTTTTTACATGGATCACAAGAACCTCAAGTACCTCCTCACTCAGAAGAAGCTAAACCATGTCGCAACATGGGAGTTCCGATATCGTAACATAGAGAACAAAATAGAGAAAGTAAGAAACTTCCTTTAATGTCGCGGCATAGGCTGAGGGTGTCGTGTCATACCCCTGAAGATGGTTGCAGAGAAGCATATTAGTTTCTATGTTGAGACACAAGTCCTGGTGTGTCACGACATCGACTTTATGACGAGAATAAAACATGAAGTAGGGTCGTTTTGGTTTGCACAATCGAACTTAAAGCTTGGGAACGTCAACTAACCTAGGTTTAAGGATGAAGGCTACTAGATAGCTATAAATAAGCTCCTTTGGCACACATTATGGACATGATCCCATTAGCTTAGATTCTTTTTTTAGGTTTAAGTTTTGTTTTCTTGCTTTCTTTAGGTTTTCATAGTTTTAGTTTATTTGTTCTTTGTTTCTTTCAAAAGTTCTAATTTATAAAGGAGATCAATTGTTGTGGATTCGTGTTTATTATCAATATTAATCAGGCTTTTCTTAAACTCTCTATTTCAATCCATTCCCTATGATTAATTATTCCAGCTATTCTATGTTGTTCATGCAAGCTATAAGGAACTAATCCTTTATGGGGGATTAACAAGTGGAAGCGTGATCTCTTAACTGTTTTGTAGGGTTACTCAATGGATCAACTGTTTGGGAAAGGAAGAACTTGAAACAAACCCTAGGCCTGATAACCCCGGAAAGTCATCAAGGTGGGAATTAACCCAAAATTGGTATTACCCATTCATGAACACCTTTACCCCAAGCCAGTCTGGACTGTGAGGTTAGAAGATAAGTAGTTCTTGCTAACTCATTATGTTAGTGGAAGTAGAGACTATTTGATTTACGAGGAACCCAAGACGATAGTTTACTGAGATTGTTGAAGTGAGCTAATCACCCATCTTCAGATTTGATTCAATTTATTCTTTATATCTCTTGAAATTCAATTCTTTTATGTTATTTTATTTTATTTTATTTAAGAAACCTGAAAATTATCTGTTATTATACTTTTGTACTATAACTAATTTAAAAATATTAATTAGATCTTTAATTGTTCAAGTTAAGATTGATTTAAAAGTCACCTCCCTTGGGTATGATCCTCGGAGTACTCACCTAATTTACTGTAAAATCTATATTATAACTCGACGCGTATACTTGCGGATCTCACCTCATAACTCTCTATTTTTTTTTACAATATTCACACTCTAGACGTTAGTACATCCGGAGGTGGTTAAAAACTCGAAGCGATAGTTGATTATGATTACCAAAGCAATCTAATCACCCATGCTTAGATTTGATAAATTTTTCCATTTGATTTCTTATTATTTATTTATTTATTTCCTTTTTATTGTTATCCTAAAAATCTCTATTTTATTTGATCGTAATATAATTCATCTAAAGTTCTAATTAGATCTATTTATGCTTAGGTTAGAATTAATTTAGTGCTCGCCTCCCTTGAGTACAATCCTCGGAGTACTCATTTACTCCTTTATAACTATATTACAACCTGACATGTACACTTATGGATACTGCCTTTTCATATATTTTGTGCAAAACTTCTACTCTGGATGTTGGTACGTCTAGAGGCAGTCATGTGACAGGTCAAATGTAATATAATTGTACAATAGGGTACGGAGTACTCCGATGATCAAATGAAGAGAGTCAGCGATTGAACAATTGCTACTAACAAACATAAAAAATAAAGAGTCTAACCAACTAATCCTAATCATTATAATACAACAGATCATAAAGTCAAGAATAGTTATACTAATTTATGAGCTAGTGACTAATGTCTAAATTGTAAAATGTGTAAATTTATGAAATTAACAGATAAATAACAAATGATGGTTGATTGGTTTCAATGTGGTTCACCAATCCTAGTATTAGAGATCTAAATTGTTTAAACTCCTAAAATGGTTCCATTTTATCTCTCGATCTCAATTTTACTAAATTAGACAAGTTAATCCGATTTATCTCTCTGTCTCACCCCAGCTATCCCGGAACTAATGAATTGGTACTCAACAAGATTCCTTCGGTCTCACTTACCTAAATATTCCCTTAGGGTCGTCAATCTTAAGTTTTTAGGTTCATTCAAATTAGTGCAATTTATTACAATTTAGTCATTTATCCAAATGTCAGCTCACCACATCTCTATCAATCAACCCCCTTAAATTTTAGTTACCCATGTAAAAAAATAAGCTAATAAACATAAAAGTAGAAACCATTAAAACCATTAACAAAAAACTTGAGAAAGAAGGTGAAAGTCTTGATTCTTCATCTAGAAAACTAAAAAGAAAGATGAGTGTGAGAAACTAGTTGAAAAATGAAGAACAAGAAACATGAAAAGAAAATTTTTTAACAATTGAAAATAAAGGAAACTAATATAGCATTAAAAAAAGAGTAAAATTTCATTACAAGTAAAGAAATGGATTAAAAGTACAACTAAACCTAAGATATAGTGTTAACTAACTATGAGAACAAGAAGAGAAATGTAGAAAAATAAACTCTACAACTATAGAGGAAGATGAAAAGTAGGAACCCTAGAAAAGTGCAGAGAAACTAAAGAAAAACTAAGAGAAAACTATCTAAGACTAAGCCTAAGTGAGTCTTCTCTCTCCTCATCCAAATATGGTTATTTTTTGTAGCCAATTTCTGACCCTGTTTTATCCCAAAATTTGTTAGAGTATGCCCAAAGACCAATCATGAGATGATTGTAATAACATACTCGTTTTACCTTATTTGTTAAATATAAAGCATTGGTTAATTGTTATTTCAATTTCTTTTTTTGTGCATAAAAATAAACTGGTTTAATAAAGTCTTGAGAATAATATCATTATTCTTAAAAGGTCCTTATTCAAGTATTGTTATGGGCTTTAACAATTATAATGCATTGAGACTAATGTGTAGTTGATTGATGACAAAGTGTTGTCATTGACATAGGGATGTCAAAATCGATACATGAGTATGTGTTAGAGAACAACATACTGGACTGACTCACTATGAGTATGGTTCTTGGATTATTATGTAATAGTCACAACATTACCCATAGTGATTACTATGTATATGATCCTCAGGCTTGAGATCATCATTGTCCCAACATAGTGAGTTGTATATTTTGACACAATCAAACGTCTACCATAACAGGTTATACTATAAAGACTGATGTTAAGTATGCCATAATCTATGTAAAGGGATATGGTTGATCAATATATAATTTATCCCTCTTACATAATGGCAGCAATATCTTAGGCCTCTTGATGGAGTAAGACTAAAAATGCATGACCTTGCTCGAATAAGTTGATAGGAGATGTCACACTTTTTTTAGTAATCTACTCAGAATATCAAGAACTATGAGATTGGGCTATAGAAGTGTGACTATTCCATGACTTGTGTCCAATCTAAATATTAGGGATAAAATGATATAATACATGAAAAAGATTATCATAGAAATGCTAAGTTGATTCACTACTTCTTGTAACTTGGGTAGCAATGATGTATTGCAAGATGTCACTCATTGCTTGTAATATTAGAAATATGCTAGTATTACTACTAACATTGCAAGATCCTATAGGGTCACACTCTATAGTTGAAGCGAACAGAATCCAAATACATTTGGTATTGTATTTGGCTATCACATGAATTAAACTAATTATAGAATTAATTCAATTTGATAGTTAAATATTAAACACATTATATGTACAAGTTTTTTGTACACATATAGAGAACATATATAAAATTAATATATTAGTTTTATTCATACAAAATATTAATTGAATATAGTTTATCGAAATTATTAATATAAACAGTTATAATAATAATTTTGGTCAAAATATAAAAGGACATGGAAATTGATATTCTTTTGGAAGGAATATAATTTTTATTCCGACTTTCCATTTGTTTCTCTAAAATTAAGAGAATAATCTCATTTTTTCCTGATATGTGATATCAAAGAAAAATAAAAGGAATATGAATCAATGATATGTTATGTGACGCCCCAAAAATCTAAGTATTTATCTTTGTATGTTGTGTGCATAAATACATGTCTGCTTCAGTGGATGAGTGTCTTGAGGAGTGTTGGAGAAGTCCTAAGTTAAAGCCTTGGCTTGTACAAATTTTGTTTTTACTTGAATTAAACATGTCTCTGGTCGGTAGGCCTCTTAAATAAATTTGGGTAAAGTACAATAGGAAGGGCCTATCGGGCTAGAGGTAAGTGGCGTGTCATTACTGCTAAAGGTCTTGAGTTCAAGTCTTGTGTTGCACAAGGAGTGTTTAATTTTGTTGTTGTGCCGTGTGGGAAGTTGAGTACTAGTAGAACACTGAGCTATTGGGCGGTTGAAGTGTTTGAGGGGGAAAGGAGTGTGTGGCCAAATATTAGGAGGAGTTTGAAAGGAATTTGAATTGGTCAAAGGAGAGATTTGACGAGTGGATCAAGGAGTAGGGGAGTGGTAGTTGTTTGCCGAAAGTGGGGTTCTCTTTGTGCCAAAATCAGTCATAGGCACTTAATGCTGAATTTGTTTAGTTTTGCTCTCTTTATCGGTAGCTATTTTCTTTTGCTTCCTTTCTCTTTTTTGTTTGTGCTTGTGTGGTAGCTGAATTTTACTTGTGACCATTCGGGTACGTTTCATGTTAACTTTGGTTTTGTCTTACAGTAGGGTACTTTGATTGATCAACTTTCTTCTCTCCATCACTCTCCTCCTCCTAGTGTTCTTGGCCTTAGCTGAACCTTCATCTTTCCCTCTCTTCTCCCTTTCTCTCAACCAATTCCCCCCTAACTGCACCTTCTTTTCCCTCTTTCCATTTGAATACTTGGGCCGACTTCTGATTGCTCTCTCTCTGGTTGTGTCAATTCTTACAATACTTCTTTGAAGCAATCGGTTGTGGTATCTAGGTCGATTACCTTAGCACTTCTCCTCTCTTTTTCTTTCATTTCTCTACTCCCTCTCAACTCCTTCCCTATTCGCTGGTGGGTGGCCGAATACTGATAGTTAAGTCTTTGTTTGTCTCTGTTCTTTCAGTTTTTCTCCTCTTTTCCCTGAATGTTGATTCTCATTTTATTCTCTCTCTTGGTCATGGTGTTCTTTCGGGTTTTAGTTCTACTCCTGGAGTGGAGGAGTTCGCTAGTATTTCAGAAACAATCGAAATCTTCCTCTCGTCTCTCTTTCAAAGGTAACGCTATTCGTTGGTATTATTTTGAGTTGAGGCATATTGGCTTGGGATTCTTCAGTCTTGGTCGAATGGTTCTTTCCTTTTTTGTGGGAATGCGTTGTTCAACCCTTATGTATAAGCAACATGAATAATAGATTCACTTATCAAACAGATAATCATCAAGGAGTCTGTTATCAACTTTCGTCAGCGTTCTAAGCGGGCTAAAACCACACTCGTTCAAGCTAGGCGATAGTATGTAATCTTTTGAACAAGTTTCGATTAAGGTTTCTTTCAACTCGTGTGCTAGGTGCTTAACCGAAGCTTCTGTTGTAATAGGTTGGAGTACACGTGGGCTAATTCGCTCCTTTTTGCAAACAGGTGTGTAATCACATTGCAATTACTGTTAATCAACAAAAGCCAAAAAAATATGTCTATTGACATCACACGATTGTGCGCTCACTTGTGTGATGATCCGAACGCATAAATCGTGGGCGCGTGATCGTAGAGGCCACCATGAGTGATTTCATGGGCTTAGGTCATTTTGGGCCATATTGGGCTAAAATGGCCCCACACGAGTAATACCACACGGGCGTGTGGAGATTATTAGGCCAGGTCATGTAACTCACACGACCAAGATCATTTTTAGGTTTTGTGGGCCACACGGGCATGTGGACCCACATGGGCCGTGTTATAGGCGTTGGGCCCATTTTCATTGATTGACTGTTAAAGTTGTACGAGTCGCTCGAGACGACTATGGACCTACTATTGGGTCGGTAAGTACACCTAGACCCCATACTGATGAAATGACTGTTAGACCTTTATGAGGTAAAATGACTGATAGACCCCTATGATTTGCATAACAATACTCAAGCATGACATTTTTGCATACACGTAGGATATTATGACATGACATGTTGCATAGGGTTGGGTTTGATATATTTGGAGGAAGTGTACTGTACTGGAAGGTCTGCTGCATATACTGTTTAGTGCCGCAACCGATGCTATATTTTGGAGTGTAGGGATGAGTGGGTCGATTTTATCCCCACATGGAGTGTAGGGCTGGACGGAGTAGAGTGTAGAGGATGGATGGGTAGGGCTTCTGGTTGCATTTCTGTTATTGTTACTATAATGGGCTAAGTGTAACACCCCAAACCCGGCCCAGACGTTATGGCCGAATCTGGTGTGTCACATTGAAGTGTTTTAGCGAAAACCGTGTTTTCATTGAAAACCCTTCTTAAAATGAAAGAAACATTTATTAACTTAAAAAAAACACACCCTTTCAGTTACAAAAACCCTTTCCAGAATCCTCAGCATTGCTTGTGACAATACATCTTTTCCCCCGGCCCGATCATACTGTCTATTCCCAGCCACCGGTGAGGCCGGAGCCTTTTCTACTCTAACATCGAGCCATAATGCTGACGATTCAGCCCTAACGCTTTTGCAGCCTCGGCCACGGCCTCTTGCACCTCTTCTAGCACTCATCATTGATTCGCGTATTATCTGAATTAGAAATTTTATGAAGTTTTAGTTAGTTTAATAATTACACCGATGTTTTATGAAAATATTTATAGTTTAATAATTACACCGATGTTTTATGAAAATATTTAAAGAGAATCCTTTTCAAAAATTCTCTACAGTTTCCAGGTCCTACGGGCTTTAGTTCCATTCTAACCATCATGTAAAGTAGCCCTCTAACTATCTACTGCATAACAATTTAACCAAACTTAAATAAAAGAAATTACTTGGTTCGATGTTGGAGACTCAGTGTGCCGCTCAGCAAGATTTCCCTTTTTCCAAAGCCTCGCGATCCAAAATATTATTAAAATCTAAAAAGAAGCCAAATAATAATAAGGCCCACTTCACAGCCCGAGTTTTGCAACCTGGACTCTGATACCACTAAATGTAACTCCCCAAACCCAGCCCAAACGTTATGGCCGAATCTGGTGTGTCACATTGAAGTGTTTTAGTGAAAACCGTGTTTTCATTGAAAACCCTTCTTAAAATAAAAGAAACCTTAATTAACTTTAAAAAAAAACACACCCTTTTAGTTACAAAAACCTTGTTGAAACATTTGATTTAAGAGAACTTATCATTTAAAAATTTAATTGCAGAAACGTCGAAAACATACTATAATTTAGAAAGCTCATGTTCAACTTCTTGTAATTACATTGAAAATAAAAATAATTCAAGTAATAATAACACAATGAAAACCTTATTACAATTTGGTCTGGAACATACTTAAAAAGAAGTAAAAACTTAAATGCTTGAAAAAAAAAACCCAAGTCCAAATCATCTTGCTAGCTGGCCACCCAGAGTCCTTCCAAACATCGAACCTTCTACTGAGCATCCCCTGAAAATAAAATAAAAGAGGGGGTGAGTTTTTGCAAACTCAGTGTGTACAACCCTCGATTAAAAACAAGCATTAAAAAAAACATCATTCATCAATCATGCAATGCAATCCCATCGAAATTATCCATCTGCTACACACCGACTCCGTCCCCCGTCACACCATGTGGGGATATAAATATCGACCCACCCAACCCATACACCATGGTAGCCCGATTGCGGAACTACCTTCATTTACATATTGGGCTTTAAAGGCTGTCGGTGGATCCACGATTGTCAAGCAACCATGCGATCCTCATATACTTCCTCCGTTCCATAATTCCCAACCCATATGCAACCTAAGCAAAATATCATATGTATGCATTTCACATCCACAAAACTTACATTCAACACCTAGGGGTATTTTGGTCATATTCGCCCTTAGGGGCATTTCGTAATTTCCCCTTAATTACGATTTTCACTTATCTTGGCCTGTTAACAAGTCCCGTGAGCTAAGATGAACGAATACTATGCACTAGGTAGGATTCCAGAGAAGAGGAGGTGAGTCATTATGACCGCTTAAGTACCAAGCTCTCCCTAGATCCAATCCTAGACATGTATAAACCTGTTGCTACACCTTAACCCTATGACTTGTCCACGGTCGCAAATAATTAATTAAGTCTTATGTGGATATCATATACTAGGCCCGAAACCCCTTACAGAGCCCAATCAAATTCACATACCTAGATCTGGCCCATTAAGCCTAATCATATTCATATGGCCCATTAGGCCCAAATCACCTGTATATGGCCCATTAAGCCCAAATCACCTGTATATTGCCCATTAGGCTTGAATCACACTTATATGGCCCGTTAGGCCCAATCACATTCATATTAATGCTTACATACAAACTTTCTATCACATAGCATCAATTATCAATTTTTGCCTATTATGGGCCCAACAGCCCATCGAGCCTATTTAGCCTATTTAACCCATTTTGGCCCATTTGGCCAGATCACAACCCAAGTCCACGAAATCGCCCGTGGGCCTCAAGCATCCTATCAGTTTCCCCCTTACGAGTTTTTGTGCACTCGCAAGACTACCGTAGCCAAACTTTTGACTTTTCGGCATTTCGGCATTTCGACTTTTCGGTATTTCAGCTTTTCGGCTTTTGCCAAATCATTGTGTGTGTGCAGTGTATGTACATACCTGGTAAGCAAGCGTGATGCGATCTCCTTAGCCAAAACCTACAATCGATATCACCCTTCAATTAATCGCATGCTTAATACTTATTTATTCAAAAATCGAAACCTCACCTTAGCCTTACCTTGAGCCCAATCCTTAATCGCTTTTTCCTTGATCATGTATTTCCTAGATCTGTACAAATCTTAACTATTAAAACCCAAATAATAGGTGACTCGTATCCAACACAAGTCTCATTACCTTAACTATGACCATTCGGCCACTTTAGCCAATGGGAGAAGATTACTTACTAAAAACGCAACACCTTAAGGAGCAATTCGGCAGAGAGCTAAAACCAGGATCCGGTACTAATTCCCTACCAAATTTGATTAGAAATATTGAGGGAAACTAATCGATACTAAACAAAGAAAATCGATTGGAAGAGCAACACTTACACTAGATTGGGTCAAAAAGTATTCAGCCCTTAAAAGATTCAGTTTTTCGGCTTTTCAAACTAAGTATGGTGAATAAGGTTTATTTGGTACAGATTAAAGAATAAGAGTAGTAGAAGAAATCAACAAAGAAGATTGTGCAGAGAATATAAATTGGCAGAAAGAAAAGAAAGTAAAATAGAGGGTTTTCGGCTTTTTGGATCTTGAAGAGAAAAGGGTTTCTGGCACAAAGTGAAGGGAAATTCGTCATTAACTTTTTAACCCTCCCATTCGGGACCTATTTATAGCCCTATAGCTGAATTCTTCAAGCCCAAGTTCCCAATTCAACTCCACTTACTCCTCACTTCTCATCTCCTCGTTTTTCTCCCTGATAACCCCTTGATCCTTTCCTTAATTTTCTCTTTTGAACACTCCCCTTGGAGTCCATCTTCACGCCACTTTCATCCTTCTAGAAGGCCAAAATTAAATTCTAAAAATACTAAGCTAGGATTCGAACCTTGGACCCCCTTGCTAGCTACTAATGCCACCTCACTACACCTTATGTGGCGTCACTTAGCCACTCCACCACAGGCTCTTTTTGTGTCCAATTGTTTCTTATTTTATTCAAAAGCCCACCTGATAGCCAACCCTGATTCTTTTAATAATTAAATTATAATTTCTTCTACCCCTTAATTCGAACTCAACCTTAGCTAAGACCTACTAAAATTATCGCTTGGATAAGAATATTAAACACAATTTTCATCAAAATCGAAAATAAAGAACATTCAGGATTTCGGGATTTTTAGATTTTGAGATTTTTGGATTTCAGAATTTTTGGGTAGTTACAAGTCTACCCCTCTAAAAAAAATTTCATCCTCGAGATTTACCTTGTTGAAACAGTTGAGGATATTTACGTCGCATCGCTTAAGTTACACCATTACGCTTCTGCTGCGCACTCTATTTCTAATTTCAAAATAGATAGATCGCACACTATGAATAAAGTACTTACCAGTATTCGCTTCTGAAGCATCTTCGTCTTTTCGACGACGTGCAGCATAAACCAAAGCTGGCTGCCTCGTCTCAGCATGGTCTGCATTTCCACCTAGTACTCCACGTCCACGTCCATTGTCGTCATCACCCCTGGCCTGCTCACGGCCTCTTGGCGGCAGCTGACCACCCCTTGGTGGCTGAGCACCAGCTTGACCCATTATTGGCTCTCGACCTAGCATTCAGGGGCAATCCTTGATCCTATGCTCAATAGACCCACAAGCTAAACAAGCTCCTATCCTCTTCCAACACTCGCCTTCATGCCTTCTCTCATAATTAGCACAAGGTGGCACCCCTGGATTAGCAGCAGGGGGCCCTGCTCCAACTGGCCCATTATTCCTGGCCCTAGCCTTAGGCCTCTGTCCAACGCCCGGGGTCTCAGCCTCCCTTTTATTCCTACCCCTTTCTTCTTCCCGATTTAAGCGCTTAGTGCGCTTAACCTCCTCTGCTATCTTTGCTTTCTCCACCAACTCCGAGAAAACTCATTCCCTTTATGGAGCTATCAGTACCCTGAGGCTATCTCTAAGCCCATCCTTAAACCTAACGCAACACTCATACTCCGTTGCCACCATTACCCTTGCATACATACTAAGGCGTAGAAACTCTGCCTCATACTCCGCCACTGATTTATTGCCTTGGGTCAAGTTCAGGAACTCCTTCCTCCTAGCATCCACAAAGTTTGCACCCACATACTTCCTATGGAATGCAGCTTTGAAAAACTCCCAGGTGATCCGCTCCGGTTGGGTGCCCTCTTTCACTGTCAGCCACCACTAGTAGGCTTCCTCCTTAAGCAATGACACCGCCCCTTTCAATTTTTGCTCAGGTGAGTAGTCCAAATCCTCCATTATCCTTTCAGTGGACTCCAACCAATATTCTGCCACATTAGGAGCCAAGCCAGCCACGCCAGCCATGCCCTTAAAGATCTCAGCCCCGTTCGATCGAAGTCGTTCTGGAATGGACCCCCAATTTTTGTTGCCATTATTGGGCCCAGCGGCCCTTTCCAGAATCCTCAGCATTGCCTGGGACAATACATCTTCTCTCCCGGCCCGATCATACTGTCTATTCCCAGCCACAGGTGAGGCCGGAGCCTCTTCTACTCTAACATCGGGCCATAATGCCGACGATTCAGCCCTAATGCTTCCGCAGCCTCAGCCACAGCCTCTTGCACCTCTTCTAGCACTCATTGTCAATTCGTGTATTATCTGAATTAGAAATTTTATGAAGTTTTAGCTAGTTTAATAATTACACCAATGTTTTATGAAAATATTTAAAGAGAAGATCGTTTTAAAAAATCCTCTACAGTTTCCAGATCCTACGGGCTTTAGTTCCATTCTAACCATCATCTAAAGGAGCCCTCTAACTATCTACTGCATAACAATTTAAACAAACCTAAATAAAAGTACTTACTTGGTTCGATGTCGGAGACTCGGTGTGCCGCTCAGTAAGATTTCCTTTTTTCCAAAGCCTCGCGATCCAAAATATTATTAAAATCCAAAAAGAAGCCAAATAATAATAAGGCCCACTTCACAGCCTGAGTTTTGCAACACCCCAAACTCGGCCCAAACGTTATGGCCAAATTTGGTGTGTCACATTGAAGTGTTTTAGCGAAAATCGTTTTTTCATTGAAATCCCTTCTTAAAATAAAAGAAACCTTAATTAACTTAAAAAAACACACCCCTTTCAGTTACAAAAACCTTGTTGAAACATTTGATTTAAGAAAACTTATCATTTAAAAATTTAATTGTGGAAACGTAGAAAACATATTATAATTTAGAAAACCCATGTTCAACTTCTTGTAATTACATTGAAAATAATAATAATTCAAGTAATAATAACACAATGAAAACCTTATTACAATCTGGTCTGGAACATACTTAAAAAGAAGTAAAAACTTAAATGCTTGAAAAAAAAAACCAAGTCCAAATCATCTTGCTAGCTGGCCACCCAGAGTCTTTCCAAACATCGAACCTTCTACTGAGCATGTAATATCCCGAATTAGGGCCTAATCAGAATAGTGGTTTTGTGACCACAAATCCGAGATAGAAATAATTATTTTATAATTATTTTTAGGTTTATGATATGATTGCATAATTGTGTGAAGATTTCGTGAAGAAATTTTTGGCATAACGAGTTTAATTTAAAGTTAGGGACTAAATCGAATAAGTTGCAAAACTTGCATTCTAGAAGTTTTTAGTATGAAATTGCTTTGAAATATTAATTAGGAGGTATTAAATAGCAATTTGACCAATTTTAAGCTCATGGAAAAAATTAGGACATGGAAGGAATTTTTGAAAGTTTAGTAAGGAGGGGCATTTTGGTCATTTGGATATTAAATGAAATAAAATGGGAAAAATAACAGAAAATGGTCATCTTCTTCATATGGTTGCTGCCGAATTTTACTCTCTCCACAGCTAGGGTTTCTTCAACTTCCAAGCTTCATAGTAAGTGATTCCAAGCCCCGTTTTTAATGATTTTTACGTTTTTGAGATCCCGGTAGCTCGATTTAGCTTATGCTAGCAATAATTTAACCTAGGGTTCATATTTGGAAAAATACCCATAGGTAAAATTTGTTTATTTTGATGTTTTATGATAGAATATGAGGTTTTAAGTTATGTTAGATAACTTGTGCTACTCGGTTTTGAGTGAAAACGAGTAAAAGGACTTAATCGGCAAAAATACCTAATAGTCACAAGTACATGTTAGAGTGAGAATTTGATGTTTCCATAGAAGGGAAAAGCGATCAGCATGTTATAAAACATAAGAATAAGGAATAAAGTTTAATCCCGAGCCTAGGGGCAAAAGTGTAAATATGCAAAAGTTTAGGGGTAAAATTGTAATTTTGCTAAAATTTGAATTAAGGATTAATTTGATAATGTGAGTATTAAATAAGCTAAATGTGTTATTTTAGATCAAGAAAGACGTGGAATCGACCCCAATCGAGGAAAAGAAAAGATTGTGGACTAAATTGCAAAATCTTTATATTTTGGTACCAAGGTAAGTTCATGTGTAAATAATGTAGCATAATTGTTATTTTTAAGTTATTGATGTTAATTATATGATATGCTGATTTTTATCATGAAATATATGCTTTGTGGTTATTTTCGAATAAAATGTAAATTATGTGAGCTACTTGTTAAATATAAATTGTTACCGAGTATTGGTTTCGGTATTCTACGGAAGACGGCAAGGATATATGTTCGAGGAAAATCCCGTTTGAACCTTAGGAATAGATTAGGATACAAGTGACATGTCACTAGGATGGTTGAGCATCCGAACTCGTTGAGTTGAGTCCGAGTTCATGAGATGTAACTAGGCATCCGAACTCGTTGAGTTGAGTCCGAGTTCAATTATGGATGCGAACGCCCGAGCTCGTTGAGTTGAGTCTGAGTTCACTTAGGGGCGGGTTACATGATTGCTTGATTGCATATGTGGCACTTATGTGCAAATTATCCATGTATCCGAATTATATTCCGATGTGTTCAACGGGTAAAGTTCTACTCAAATGGAGGAATACTCGAGATGAAAAGACGTATTGGTAAGTGTTATGAAATGGATACTTTGGACAGGTATGTACTTAACCCTCGGGTTGAGTATTGATACAACAACGATAAGGTAATAAGATGATGAAAAATGATTAGAAATGTGATATATGTTTTGGTGATACCATGCTAATGTTGTTTGGTATGATTGCTTTGTTATGTTACTTATTATTTGCATATGAACTTAATAAGCATTTATGCTTACTCCCTCCTTCTTATTCATTGTAGTTTTGGACAAGCCAGCTCAGGAATCGAGATAGGTCAAAGGCTCGATCACACTATCTGGAGGACTTTTTGGTAAATGGCTTGTAAAATTTAAGTATGGCATGTATAGCAATATACCTATTTTGTGTAAATGATCTTATGATATGGTGATGGAGAAAATGCTTGATAATGATAAGTTATGGAAATGGTTAGTTTAGATTATGTTTGATGTCATGGAAGGTTAATAGGATACCTAGTTCATGAAAACTCATAAAAGGGATGAAATTTGCCATAAACAGAACATTGCAGCAACACTGATGTGAGTTTGAAAATTTACTAAAAATCATAGAAATCGAACTAGGTGATGAATTAAATATTAAATTGAATCTTATTATGTCTAGTTTCACATAAAACAAACTAAACAGGTAAAGGAATTATATGTTAGAAGATATTTGAATTTTAGTGAAATAGGGCTAGAGTGATTTCTGGATACCCTGTTCCAAATTTATAAATTCACCATAAATTGTAAAATTATAATTAGGTGTTGTATTTTATATTCTCAGAATCCTTATTGAGTCTAGTTTCAGGAGAAACAAACCTCATAGTCATATGAATTTTTTACAGAGAGAAATGTGATTCGTAGTAAACAGAGGTCAGTCCAGTCAAATCCTGAAACATGAATAAATTTAACTAATAAACTGTACTAATTGGCCCAACCAAAAATTCTATAAAAAAATTAGTAAATATTTATAAGAGTCTAGATTCATGGAAAATTTACGGATCTTGATTTTGAGTTTCATAACTTGATATATGATTTTTCTTGTAACTGTGACGCAAGTAGCTAGAAAGCTGTGAATGTAGAAACAAATGATCCAAAGTTCTTAAAATGTTAAATTAAGTCTAGTAACTCCTCATACTCGACTCCGGCGACGGTCTCGGGTAAGGGGGCATTACAGAGCATACCCTGGAAATAAAATAAAAGAGGGGGTGAGTTTTTGCAAACTCAGTGTGTACAACCCTCGATCAAAAACAAGCATTCAAAAAAAACATCATTCATCAATCATGCAATGCAATCCCATCCAAATTAGCCATCCGCTACACACCAGCTTCGTCCCCCGTCACACCATGTGGGGATATAAATATCGACCCACCCAACCCACACCATGGTAGCCCGGTTGCGGAACTACCTTCATTTACATATTGGGCTTTAAAAGTCATCAGTGGATCCACGATTGTCAAGCAACCATGCGATCCTCATATACTTCCTCCGTTCCATAATTCCCAACCCATATGCAACCTAAGCAGAATATCATATGTATGCATGTCGCATCCACAAAACTTACATTCAACACCTAGGGGTATTTTGGTCATTTTCGCCCTAAGGGGCATTTCGGTAATTTTCCCTTGATTACGATTTTCACTTATCTTGGCCCGTTAACAAGTCCCGTGAGCTAAGATGAACGAATACTATGTACCAGGTAGGATTCCAGAGAAGAGAAGGTGGTCATTAAGACTGCTTAAGTACCAAGCTCTCCCTAGATCCAATCCTAGACATGCATATACCCGTTGCCACACCTTAACCCTATGACTTGTCCACGGTCACAAATAATTAATTAACTCTTATGTGGATATCATATACTAGGCCGAAAACCCCTTACAGAGCCAAAAGAAATCCACATACCTAGATCTGGCCCATTAACCCAATCATATTCATATGGCCCATTAGGCCCAAATCACATTTATATGGCCCGTTAGGCCCAGTAACATTCATATTCATGCTCACATACAAACTTTCTATCACATAGCATCAATTATCAATTTTTTCCTATTATGGGCCCAATAGCCCATCAGGCCCATTTAGCCCATTTTGGCCCATTTGGCCAGATCGCAACCCAACTCCATGGAATCTCCCGTGGGCCTCAGGCAACCTATCGGTTTCCCCCTTACGAGTTTTCGCGCACTTGCAAGACTACCGTAGCCAAACTTTCAGCTTTTCGACATTACACTTGGTAAGCAAGCATGATGTGATCTCCTTATCCCAAACCTACAATCGATATCACCCTTCAATCAATTGCATGCTTAATACTTATTTACTCAAAAATCAAAACCTCACCTTAACCTTTCCTTGAGCCCAATTCTTAATCGCTTTTTCCTTGATCAAGTATTTCCTAGATCTGCACAAATCTTAACTATTAAAACCCGTATAATAGGTGACTCGTACCCAACGCAAGTCTCCTTACCATAATTATGACCATTTGGCCACCTTAGCCAATGGGAGAAGATTACTTACCAAAATCGCAACACCTTAAGGAGTAATTCGGCAGAGAGCTAAAACCAAGATCCGATACTAATTCCCTACCAAAGTTGATTAGAAACAGTGAGGGACAATAATCGATACTAAACAAAGAAAACCAATTGGAAGAGCAACACTTACACTAGATTCTGTCAAAAAGTATTCGACCCTTAGAAGATTCAATTTTTCGGCTTTTCAAACTATGTATGGTGAATAAGGTTTATTTGGTACAGATTAAAGAAGAAGAGTAGTAGAAGAAATCGGCAAAGAAGATTGTGTAGAGGAGAATAGAAATCAGTAGAAAGAAAAGAAAGTAAAATAGTGGGTTTTTGGCATTTTGGATCTTGAAGAGAAAAGGGTTTCTGGCACAAAGTGAAGGGAAATTCGTCATTAACTTTTCAACCCTCCCATTCGGCACCTATTTATAGCCCTATAGTCAAATTCTTCCAGCCCAAGTTCCCAATTCAGCTCCACTTACTCCTCACTTCTCATCTCCTCGATTTTCTCCCTGATAACCCCTTGATCCTTTCGTTAATTTTCTCTTTTGAACACTCCTCTTGGAGTCCATCTTCACGCCGCTTCCATCCTTCTAGATGGCCAAAATTAAATTCTAAAAATACTAAGCTAGGATTCGAACCTTGGACCCCCTTGCTAGCTACTAACGCCGCCTCACTACACCTTATGTGGTGTCACTTAGCCATTCCACCACAGGCTCTTTTTGTGTCCAATTGTTTATTCATTTATTCAAAAGCCCAACTACTAGCCAACCCTGATTCTTTTAATAATTAAATTATAATTTCTTCTACCCCTTAATTCGAACTCAACCTTAGCTAAGACCTACTAAAATTATAATTTGGATAAGAATATTAAACACAATTTTCATCAAAATCAAAAATAAAGAAAATTCAGGATTTTGGGATTTTTGGATTTCAGGATTTTTCGGGCGTTACACTAAGGCCCACATTGCCAATGATATTGTATTGGGCTAAGGCCCTAACTGTTACTGTACTATTACTAAAACGGGCTTGGGCCCAGACTGTATTTACTTATTGTATGACTGATTGTTTGTTTAATAAGGGATTACACACTGAGTTTTCATAAACTCACCCTTCTACCTTCCTATACAGGTAATCCTTAGACAGGTCGGTTCTGCGAGGACTCGATAGAGGCCACACAACTGCTTTTTTATTTAGGGTATTTGTTATGTATTAAGGCCCCTTTAAATTTTACTTTAATTTGGGTTTACTAATTCTGATTTATAACTGCTAGCAGTAGGACGCAAATTTTTAAAAAGATAACTGTTTTAAAAACACCACGTTATTTCAACATAATTCAAAAGCTTTTACAACAAATATTGACTTTAAAATGTAATAACAACCTAAAATGATTAAACTTTTGCTCTCCTACTTGAGTTTTTAACAAAGAACAAGATACTCAAAAGTTTTTGTAAAAGATCATTACGAGGGTTTTAATATAGTATGGAATTTTCGAACAGAACGATACTTTTCAAAATGCACTTCAATGTGACACTGCAGATTCAGCCATATCGTCTAGGCCGGGTTTGTGGTATTACATTTAATGATATCAGAGCCAGTTACAAAACTCGACTGTGGATTTAGGCTTCTTTAAAACTTAAAATTTTGAAAAAGAATTGTTCCAAATGATTTTGAATACTTGGAATTGTTTTACCAAAAGTGTGGTACACCGAGTCTCTAGCGTTGATCCCATAAGTTCTGAAACTATTTCTTGATTAAATTGAAAGACTGAGATTTCTGTAGGCAATAGACTGTACTGAAATACTCTATTTAGGGTAACCTAAAACTATAGCAAGATTGTGATCTGTAAAAACAAAACTTTGAATTACTAATAATATTTGCCATAAAATATTCTATAATAAACACTGGAATTGTAAACTAATACATAAAATTTATAAAACAGATAATACGCAAATCGATAATGAGCACCAGAGGTACTCGTAGAAGGGGTACAAGAGGCTGCGGCGGAGGCTGTGGAGGTGTTCGAGCTTGGTCTTCAGTATTGGGCCATATGTGTAACACCCCAAACCCAGCCTAGACGTTATGGTCGAATCTGGCATGTCACATCAAAGTGCCTTTCAGAAATAGGACTTTTCGTTAAGAATAACCAAAAACCCAATATGAAATTTAAATAAATAAAGTCAAAAGTAGAACATCAGAAAACGTGTGGCCACCTCCGAGTCCTTCGCAGCTCCAAATCGTCTAAGGCTAAGGATTACCTGTACAGTTAAAAGAAAGGGTGAGTTTACGAAAACTCAGTGTGTAATCCCCTAACAGACTACAGAAAACGGAAAATGTAAAACAGTCTGGGCTTTAGCCCTAGACAATATCAGTATAGTCTAGGCCTTATCCCTATACGGTAACAGTATGGGCCTAAGCCCAATACAATATCAGTACAGTCTAATGCAATTATGCATCCCACCCAAATCTAGCTAGCACACCACCCGTACCAACCAACACACCATGTGGGGATATAAATCAACCCACCCTTCCAGCACACCAATATCGCAGCAAAGCTGGAAGTAATAATAATGCAACATAGCTTCCAGTAACAGTAAATGTGGCAAAGCCACCAGTATCAGTAATTGTGGCGTAGCCACTAGTAATAGTGAATGTGACATAGTCACCAGTATAGTACTTCCTCCATATCAAAATTCGAACCCCATGCAGTATATCATGTCATAAATATTACGTGTATGCAAAGTCATACTCAGTACAATCATATATGTAAATCATAAGCACATCAGTCATACGGAACATAAGGGCATAATCTTTATTTTACCATAAAGGGTATTACGGTCATTTTACCCTACAGGGCATTACGGTCATTCTACCCTACAGGGGTATTATGGTTATCTCGTGCACTCTAAACAGTCATAATGGTGCAGTTGGGCCCAGAGTCCATTTTGCAGCCCTAGTGGGCCCACACGCTCGTGTGGCTCACTAAGCCCAAGAATGACCATGGCTATGCGAACTACACAACCCAATCTAGTATTTACCACCTAACATAAATTTTATCTGTGTGGGGCCCATAAGCCCAATGGGCCCACACAGTCCCTTTCAGCCCATCGTGGCCCAGTAACGTCCTAAGCCATGTGCACAACATGGCCAGTCCAACCTTTCCCACCTAACAGTAAGATTCACCCATATGGGCTCACGGGCCCATTGGACCCAACGTGGCCCATTACAGCCTAAGCCCATGAGATCAGTCTTGGTGGCCTCTTCAGTCTATTGCCCACGATTTGGGGGCTCGGTTCATTACATGAGCTATTGCACGTGTAACATCCTGAAATAGGGCCTAAACGGAACAGTGGTTGCGAAACCACAAATCCGAGGTAGAAAAATTTATTTTATTATCATTTTAAGGTCTATGGCATGATTGCATGATTGTGTGAAAATTTCGTTTAGAATTTTTATCGATAGAGGGTCCAATTTGATATTTAGGGACTAAATCGAATAATTTGCAAAACTTGCATTCTAGAAGTTTTTAGTATGAAATTACTTTGGAATATTAATGAGGATGTCTTAAATATCAATTTGACCAATTCTTAAAATTTTGGACAAAAATAGGCTTGTACATGAAAATTTTCAAAGAAAGGTATTAAGGGTATTTTGGTCATTTGGTAATTAAAAGATTAAAAAAAGGAAAAAGATGGCAAAATATGTCCATCTTCTTCATTAGGACGAAAATTAAAGGGTTCTCCATAGCTAGGGTTTTTTTCAAGCTTCCAAGCTCCATAGTAAGTGATTTCAATCCCCGTTTTTAATGTTCTTTACGTTTTTGAAATCCCGGTAGCTCGATTTAGCTCATGCTAGCAATAATTCAACCTAGGGTTCATATTTGGAAAAATACCCATAGGTGAAATTTGTGTATTTTGGTGTTTTATGATAGATTATGAGGTTTTAAATTATGTTAGACAACTTGTGCTACTCGGTTTTAAATGAAAACGAGTAAAAGGGCTTAATCGGTAAAAATACCTAATAGTCATAAGTACATGTTAGAGTGAGAATTTGATGTTTTCATAGAAGGGAAAAATGATCAGCATGTCATAAAACATAAGAAAATTGGATGAAGTTTAATTTCCGAGCCTTGGGGAAAAAGTGTAAATATGTAAAAGTTTAGGGGCAAAAATGTAATTTTTCCAAAGTTTGGGTCAATGATTGTTTTAATAAATGTGAGTATTAAATAAGCTAAATTTTTTTTTATTATAGATCAAGAAGAACAAAATCCATAGTTAGACCGGGGAAAAGATAGTGGACTAAATCGATATAGTTGATCGTATTTTGTTTCGAGGTAAGTTTGCGGTAAATAAATGCAATATTCTGTTATTTTATGTTAATGTTGTTAATTTCCAGCATGTGTATATTTATTTTATGAAATTATTCAAAGAAGACTCAAGCATGAATTGACTGAGAAGTAATTTGTAAAGTCCCGGTTGAACCTTAGGAATGTGTAGGATACAAATGTCATGACATTAGGGTTTAAGGATACCATGTAAGACCATGCCAAGGCATGGCAATTGGTAAGGCTTCTAAGGCAAGGAAATCATGTAAGACCATGTCAAGACATGGCATTGATCTGTTACTATAAGGCAAAGGTCCCATGTAAGACCATGCCAAGGCATGGCATTGGTGAGTTCATAAGGCAAGGCTACCATGTAAGACCATGTCAAGACATGGCAATGGTAAGTTTCAAAAGGATACCACGTAAGACTATGACAAGTCATGGCAATGGTAAGGTACCCGTGTATCCTTAGTATTCCAAGTGGTTCAATGAGAAAATTTAAAGAGAATATCAAGGTAAGGTAAGGTAAGACGAGTTATGTTAAAAAGGTAAGACAAGTTCATGCTAGAAGAGCAAAGGTAAGTACATAATGTTCATGTATGCTTGATAAGGAAAAATGTAAGTAAAATGTATTAATAAATTTGATTAAGTAAGTAAGTATTTAAGTAAGTGAGTAAGTGAAGAAGTTTAAAATATGTCCATGACAATTAATGAAGTTGCATTAAGTAGTATCATGCCAAGTAGTAAGATAATTCTTATGAATGTTGTTATTTATTTGCATGCAAACTTACTAAGCTTAATGCTTACCCCCTTTATTTTCCTTCTTTTTTAGTTTTTTCAAGTTAACTCGGGGATCATAAAGTACGTCGGAGGTCCGGGCACACTATCACGAGGATTATTTTGGTATAGCTAGACGTTTCATTTTGAGTATGACATGTATAGCATCGTAGGAATTTTGTGTGTATGATCTTATGATATGGTTGATGAATGGTATGTAAAGGCTTGATAATGAGTAGCTGTTGGAATGGCTAATCAAAGACATGTTTGGTGTAATGTATGCCTAAATGCTAGTTATTCCATGAAAATCATGAAAAAGGTGAAATTAGCTTTAAAACAGTATCGGACAGCAATGATGACGTGAATTTGAAAAATCACTAAAAATAGTAGAAATGGAGTTAAATGATGAATAAGTTATATAATCGAAGCTTAATGAGTCTATTTTCATATGGATGGAACAAAACAGGTATATGAATGATATTCTATGGGATGTTTACATTTTTGTGAAATAGGGCCAGAGCAATTTCTGAATCCTCTGTTCTGATTTTGGAAATTCATAAAAAATTGTAAAAAGATAATTAGAAGTCATGCTTTATATGTAAAGATTACTTATTGAGTCTAGTTTTATAAGAAACAAACAGAATAATAATTGAAACTTTGTACAAGGAGATATTTGATTCGTAATACACAGGGGTCAGAGTAGTCGAACCCTGAAATAGGGGAGACTTTAACTAATAAACTGTACTAGTTGGCCAAACCAAAAATTCTAGAAATAAATTAGTTGATAGATATATAAGTCTAGTTTCAGGGAAAATTTACGGAATTGGATTTCAAGTTTTTTAACTTGAGATATGAATTTTTAAGCGACTGTGATGCAGTTAGCCAGCTTGTCTGGAAGTTCTAAAATAAATTGTTTGAGCTGTTTAATTAATGAATTAAGCCCGTTAACACCTCGTGCTCGACTCTGGCGATGGTCTCGGGTTCGGGGCATTACAGCACGGTCATGTGACCTTAAATGCAAAAGTTTCAGCTTTTCAGCTTTTGCCTTCATAGAGATAGGTTTCGGTGTACAGTTACACACCTTGCAAGCGAAAAGGCGCAGAAACCCTCGAGCACAAAACCTATACCCAAGCAAGGCACTCAATCAGTCCTTTAATCAACAAGATTACGCATCCCCTTCTAATTCTTAAACTGCAATAATCATTGATACCTGCCTTGATTGAACGAGCGTGGTCTGGCCCACTAAAACTATTGACGAAATCGGATAACAGCCCCTTGATAAATATCTGTGTTCAAATGGACCTATTAACCATTAACATATGCGCAAGTAACTTGAACCAAGTGCAAAGCAACTTACCGAAACTTGGTACTACGAAAGGCTGAAAGAGGTATTCGACCTGCAATGGCACACCGAAAAGTATACCCTTAAATCGAGGCACCAAATGGGACAATCGTTCCCCTATCAAAACCGGCATAAAAAAGTTGTCAAAAGAAGGCAATAACAACCGATATAGAGAGAGACAGAGTAAAGGTACTGTATGGCTAGATTAAAGAACACTTACCCAGTCAAAACAACCACGAAGGGGGTATGAAGAATTCGACCAGTATCACAGAATTAAGAGCAGAGGATAGGGAGTATTCAACCAGTGTTGAAAGAGAGAAAAGAGAATCAACAATAGAAGAGAGAAAGAAAGATTGCCCAAAAATTGAAAGAAACAGAGAGGGAGAAAAGCCAAGAGAAGAAGAGGGAAAAAGTAGAAAAAAGAATTCAAGGAATGTTTGGCAAAACCGAACCCAAAAGCACTAAGTTAATCGGCCTAATCACAAAATGATAAGAGGAGAAAGGAAAAACGTAACAAACCAGAACCGAAAAGGTACCTGAACAGAACAATTGCAGTTATTCGACTTCGAAAAGCAAAGAGTAGAAAGAACCCAAATGCAAAAGGTAAAAACCGAAAATGAGGAGAAAAAGGCTTGAAACGTAAAAAAAAAAAGAAAACCGTGAGACCCCCAAATGACCCTTAACGAACATGGCTCCCAGAAGAAATGCCCAAAACTGATTTCCCCCAATGCCTAAAGAACAAATTCGGCACAACGCCTCCCCCTTCAAATTTCCTATTTTTCCTCCATAAATCACTCTATAATCCATTCCCTGATTTCCTTTCAACCCCTTCCTTGATTAACTCCTCCAACAACCCATTCAAATTCCTCAAGACCCATTCAAACCTAGAGTCCCCATCTAACTCAAATACCAGTCGTCCCATGTAGCAAAATCAATACTTCTTTTATACGGCGCTAGTACTCGAACCTCAGACCTCAAGGTTTCTCTACGCGCCACCTTGCCACCACACCATAGGCTCTTTTTGTGATAAAAATCGTCCATAATTAATTATAAGACCTATGTGCTAGTGTCCAAATTCACTGAAGAGGAAAAACTAAAATTTTGCAAAAGCCCAGACTTGAACCCAAGCTTATCAAACACTCCCAAACACACCCAAATCACTTAACCAATAAATCAAACATGAAATTCGTGTCACTTTCTTGCTTAACTAAAATATTTATGAGTAGTCTCTTAACCGCTCCCATGCTCAAGTCCCAATACTTCTAGGCCCAATTTCTGGGTGTTACAATATGCCTAACAATGAAGCTAGGGAGGCACCAACTTCAGCTGTGACTGAGACTGGGTCACACGATCATGCTACTGGGGACGACGCACTGTCCCAAGCTATGTTATGGATTTTTGAAAGGGTCGTTATGCCTAATACTGGTACTGTGGGTCGTGGGTCGGTAACAGAACATCTCAGGTCTAATGGGGCTGAGAATTTTAGGGGTATTACTGGAGTTGCCCCTAATGTGGCTGAATATTAGATTGAGGGCACAGAGAGGATCATGGATGACCTCGATTGCACCCTAGAGAAGAAATTAAAAGGTGTGGTATCGTTGCTACAAGATGAAGCCTGTTAGTGGTAGCTTACAATGAAAGAGGGTACTCGTCCGACCGGTTGACTTGGGAATTTTTCAAGACTACATTCCAAGGGAAGTATGTGGGCGCTAGTTATGTGGATGCCCGGAGAAGAGAGTTTCTAAATTTGACTCAAGGGGATAAATCAGTAGCTGAAAATGAGTCTAAATTTTTGCGACTTAGCCACTATACACGTGGGATTGTGGCAACTGAATATGAGCACTGTGTTCATTTTGAGGACGGCCTCAGAGATAATCTGCAAGTTTTGATAGCTCCACAGAGGGAGCGAGATTTTGCTGTGTTAGTGGAAAAGGAAAAGATCGCTGAGGATGTGAAGCGCGCTGAGTACCAAAATCGTGATTTGGATAAGAGAAGGAACAAGAGAGTTTGGGAGCCCTCAAGTTCAGCTGTGAGGACTAAAAAAAATGCCAGAATTAATGGGCCAGTTAGAGTTGGGCTCCCTGTTGCTGCTTTTGGGTCGCAGCCTTGTGCTGATTGTGGGAGACACCATCAGGGCGAGTGCTGGAAAAGAAGTGAGGCCTGCTTGAGGTGCGGATCTATGGAGTACTGTATCAGAGATTGTCCATGGAGGCCCGATCAGATGCAAGCTACTGGTATGGGTACTGTTCAACCGTCGAGAGGTGTTTAGCGGCCACTGAAAGGCCATGGTCAGGACAGAGGTGAAAATGGTATAGGTCGTGGTCGTGGAGCACCGGGCAGAGGTACTGGTCTTACTGAGGCGAGGCAACTGACACTGGTTTATATTGTACGTCACCGAGAGGACGAAAATGCCCCAGATGTTATTACAGGTACATCCTTTATCCATAATGTACCTTATACTGCATTGATGGATATTGGGTCTACGCATTCTTATATAGCCTGTACTGTGTCTGAGACTTTGGGTATAACGGTTGAAAATACTACGAGTGAGATTAGTGTGTTGAGTCCATTAGGGCAGTCGATGAGAGTGAATAAATTGTTTAAGAATGTACCTTTTGAGGTCCAAGGAATGATCTTTTTAGCGGATTTAATGGAACTCCCTTTTGGAGAATTCGACTTAATATTGGGCATGGACTGGCTGGTTAAGCATCAGGTGAATTTGGATTGTACTGCAAAACGGGTGGTACTGAAAACTGAAAAGGGTGATGAGGTAGTTGTGATTGGGGAGCGTCGGACCTATCTATCAAATGTGATTTCTGCACTTAGGGCCAAGAAATTGGTTCGTAAAGATTGTGAGGCGTATCTAGCCTACACCGTTGTTTCAGTTTCTAAGGTTTCTTCTGTTAAAGATATTAGAACATTTAAGGACTTTCTGGATGTTTTTCCTGAAGAACTGTCTGGGTTACCTCCAAACCGTGAAGTTGAGTTTGGGATTGAGCTCCTGCCTGGAACAGCTCTAGTGTCTATCGCCCCTTACAGAATGGCACTAAAGGAGCTTGAGGAGCTTAAAGCTCAGATTCAAAAGTTATTGGATCAAGGGTTCATTCGCCCTAGTGTGTCTCTGTGGGGAGCACCGGTATTATTTGTGAAAAAGAAGGACGGATCCATGTGTATGTGTATCGACTATAGGCAGCTGAATAAATTAACTGTTAAGAATAAGTACCCTCTACGTAGAATTGATGATCTATTCGATCAGTATAGGGGATCTTCAATTTTTTCTAAGATAGATCTTTGATCTGGGTACCATCAACTGAGGGTCAAGAAGACTGATGTTTACAAGACAGTGTTTAAGAGTCGTTATGGTCATTACGAGTTTCTAGTGATGTTGTTTGGCCTGACGAATGCACCAACGTTTTTTATAGATCTGATGAACCGAGTGTTCCAGTCCTATTTGGATCAGTTCGTAGTAGTGTTTGTTGATGATATTCTAGTGTATTCGAAGATCGAGATTGAGCATGATGAACATCTTCGAGTGGTTCTACAGATTTTGATAGAGAAACAATTGTACGCCAAGTTCAGTAAGTTTGAATTTTAGTTACGAGAGGTGACATTTTTGGGTCATGTGGTATCTGCTGGGGGGTTAGGGTTGGTCCTCGGAAAATTGAAGCTATTCTGGATTGGAAGCAGCCTAAGTCGGTATCTGAGCTTCAAAATTTTCTGGATCTAGCAGAGTATTATAGACGGTTTGTTAAGGGGTTTTCGTTGATTGCTACGCCTCTAACTAAGTTGTTGTGTAAAGAGGGTACCATTTGACTGGACTGACAAACAACAAGAAAGTTTTGAGAAGCTTAAGAAAGTTCTAACTGAAGCCCCTGTCTTAATACAGCCAGAGTCTGGGAAAGAATTCACTATCTACAGCGATGCATCACACGTTGGTTTGGGTTGTGTATTGATGCAAGAAGGTAAGGTGGTGGCTTATGCGTCTCGCTAGCTTAAGATGCATGAGGTAAACTATCCAACACATGACATGGAGTTGGCTACAGTGATATTCGTACTGAAAATTTGGAGGCATTACCTGTACGGTGAGAGGTGTATTTTTTACACGGATCACAAGACCCTCAAGTACCTCCTCACTCAGAAGGAGCTAAACCTTAGGCAGTGTAGATGGTAGTCTGTTGGCCGAACTTCAGGTTAAACTGATGTGGATTGAGCAGATTAAGGGGAAACTGTTGGAGGATGAGTCCTTGGGTCATCGTTTTTTACAGATAGAGAGTGGGGAAACTTCAGATTTTAGATTGAATAGCGAAGGGGTACTCTGTCTCCATGCGAGAGTCTGTGTACCGAATGATACTAATCAGAGAAAGTCTATACTGCAAGAGGCGCATAGTAGTCCTTATGTTATGTATCCTAGTGGGAATAAGATGTATCGTGACCTTATTAAGTTGTATAGGTGGCCAGGTCTTAAGCGTGAAGTTATCGACTTCGTGGGTAAATGCCTTACTTGTCAGCAGGTTAAGGTTGAACACCAATTACCTTTAGGGTTGCTTCAGCCAGTTAAGATTCCACTTTGGAAGTGGGAGAGAGTAACTATGGACTTCGTTAGTGGGCTGCCCTTAACGCCTACTAGGAAGGATTCAGTATGGGTCATTGTGGATCGATTAACCAAGTCTACCCATTTTATACCTGTTCGTATTGATTTCTTGTTACAGAAGCTGGCTAAGCTGTATGTATCTGAAATAGTGAGACTGTATGGGGTACCAGTTTCTATAGTATCTGATAGAGATCCTCGCTTCATGTCTCGATTTTGGAAAAATTTGCACGAGGCTTTGGGTACAAGGTTGGACTTCAGTACTCTGTTCCATCCTCAAACAGATGGTTAGTCGGAGAGGTTGATTCAGATATTGGAGGATATGTTAAGAAGTTGTGTGATTGACTGTTGAGGCAGTTGGGAGGACTATTTACCGTTAGCAGAGTTTGCGTATAGTAATAGCTACCAGTCTAGCATACAGATGGCCCCTTACGAGGAATTATATGGTCATAGGTGTCGTGCTCCTTCATGTTGGACTAAGTTGGGTGAGCGGCATGTTCTGGGTCTTGAATTGATTTTTGATACTGAGGATAAGGTTAGAATAATTCGAAATTGACTGAAGGCAGCATCAGATAGACAGAAGTCGTACGCGGATCTGAAGCATAAAGAGATTGAGTATTATGTAAGGGTTTTAGTTTTTTTCAAGGTCTCACCATGGAAGAAGATACTGAGGTTTGGATGGAATGGCAAGTTAAGCCCTAGGTTCATTGGACCTTACCGCATATTGAAACGTGTGGGATCGGTTGCCTATCAACTTGACTTACCTCTAGAGTTGGATCAGATTCATGATGTGTTTCACGTCTCCATGCTGAGGTGTTATCGCTCTTATCCCATGCATGTTGTCTCGACTGACGAGATTGAGGTTAGGCCAGATCTAACTTTAAAGGAGGAACCAGTTTGGATTTTAGAGTGTAATGTAAAGGTGTTAAGAACGAAGTCTATTCCACTGGTTAAGGTACTTTGGCGTAATCACGGCTCGAAGGAAGCCACGTAGGAACCCGAGGAGGCGATGCGACAATAATACCCCCATCTATTTTGACCAGGTAAATTTTGAGGCAGAAATTTTCTTTTAAGGGGGTAGAGTTGTGACGCCCCAAAAATTTAAGTATTTATTTTTGTATGTTGTGTGCATAAATACATATTTACTTCAGTGGATGAGTGTCCTAATGAGTGTTGGAGAAGTCCTGAGTTCAAGCCTTGGCTTGTACACATTTTGTTTTAACTTGAATTAAATCTGTCTCTGGTCAGTAGGCCTCTTAAATAAATTTTGGTAAAGTACGACAGGAAGGGCCTACTGGTCCAGAGGTAAGTGGCGTGTCATTGCTGCTAAATATCTTGAGTTCAAGTCCTGTGTTGCACAAAGAGTGTTTAATTTTGTTGTTATGCCATGTGGGAAGTTGAGTACTAGTAGAACTCTGAGTTATTGGGCGGTTGGAGTGTTTGAGGGGGAGAGGAGTGTGTGGCCAAATTTCAAGAGGAGTTTGAAAGGAATTTGAATTGGTTTGAGGAAAGATTTAGGGAGATACTTGAGGAGTGGGTCAAGGAGTAGGGGAGTGGTAGTTGTTTGCCGAAAGTAGGGTTCTCTTTGTGCCAAAATCGGTCATAGGCACTTAGTACCGAATTTGTTTAGTTTTTGCTCTCTTTATCGGTAGTTATTTTCTTTTGTTTCCTTTCTCTCTTTTGTTTGTGCTTGTGTGGTAGCCGAATTTTACTTCTGACCATTCGGGTACATTTCGTGTTAACTTACTTTGGTTTTGTCCTACAGTAGGGTACTTTGACTGATCAAATTTCCTCTCTCCATCACTTTCTTCCTCCTAGTGTTCTTTGCCTTAGCTGAACATTCATCTTTCCCTCTCTTCTCCCTTTCTCTCAACCAATTCCCCCTAACCGATTGCACCTTCTTTTCCCTCTCTCCATTTGAATACTTGGGCCGACTTCTGCTTGCTCTCTCCCTGATTGTGTCAATTCTTACAATACTTCTTTGAGGTAAACGGTTGTGGTCTCTAGGCCGATTACCTTAGCACTTCTCCTCTCTTTTTCTTTTGTTTCTCTACTCTCTCAACTCCTTTCTCATTCACTGGTGGGTGGCCAAATATTGATTGGTAAGTCTCTGTTTGTCTCTGCTCTTTTGGCTTTCCTCCTCTTTACCCTGAATGTCGATTCTCATTTTGTTCTCTCTCTTGGTCATGGTCTTCTTTTGGGTTTTAGTTCTACTCCTGGAGTAGAGGAGTTCGCTAGTATTTTAGAAACGATCGAAATCTTCCTCTCGTCTCTCTTTCGAAGGTAACGCTATTCGTTGGTATTATTTTGAATTAAGGCATATTGGCTTAGGATTTTTCAGTCTTGGCCGAGTGGTTCTTTCCATTTTTGTAGGAATGCGTTGTTCAACCCTTGTGTATAAGCAACATGAATAATAGATTCACTTATCAAATAGATAATCATCAAGGAGTCTGTTATAAACTTTCGTTAGCATTCTAAGCGGGCTAAAACCATGCTCGTTCAAGCTAGGCAATAGTAAGTAATATTTTGAAAAAGTTTTGATTAAGGTTTCTTTCAACTCGTATGCTAGGTGCTTAACCGAAGCTTCTGTTGTAATAGGTTGGAGTACATGTGGGCTAATTCGCTCGTTTTTACAAACAGGTGTGTAATCACACTGCAATAACTATTAATCGGCAAAAGCCAAAAAATATGTCTATTGACGTTACACGAGCGTGCGCTCACTCGTGTGAAGATCCAAACGCATAAATCGTGGGCGTATGATCGTAGAGGCCACCATGAGCGATTTCATGGGCTTAGGCTGTTCTGTGCCACATTGGGCCGAAGTGGGCTGTGAGGGCCCACGGGCTCGTGGGCCCTACACAAGTAATACCACACGGACGTGTGGAGATTATTAGGTCAGGTCGTGTAACTCACACGGCTAAGGTCATTTTTGGGCTTTGTGGGCCACACGAGCGTGTAGGCCACACGGGCGTGTGGGCCCACATGGGCCGTGTTATGGGCTTTGGGCCCATTTTCATTGATTGACTATTAAGGTTGCACGGGTCGCCCAAGACGATTGTGGAACTACTGTTGGGTCGGTAAGTACACCTAGACCCCATACTGATGAAATGACTGTTATACCCTTATGAGGTAAAATGACTAATATACCCCTACGATTTGTATGACTGTATTCAAGCATGAAATTTTTGCATACACATATGTTATTATGACATAACATGTTGCATGGGGTTGGGTTTGATACATTTGGTGGAAGTGTACTGTACTGGCAGCTCTGCTACATATACTATTTAGTGCCGCAATCGGTGCTATATTTTAGAGTGTAGGGATGGGTCGGTCGATTTTATCCCCACGTAGAGTGTAGAGCTAGATGGAGTGAAGTGTAGAGGATGGATGGGTAGGACTTTTGATTGCATTTATGTTACTGTTACTGTAATAGGCTAAGGCCCACACAGCCATTGATATTGTATTGGGCTAAGGCCCTCACTGTTATTGGACTATTACTGAAACGAGCTTAGGCCTAGACTGTATTTGCCTATTGTATGACTGATTGTTTGTTTAATAAGGGATTACACACTAAGTTTTCATAAACTCACCCTTCTGCCTTCCTATGCAGGTAATCTTTAGGTAGGTCGGTGCTGCGAGGGACTCGATGGAGGCCACACAACTGCTTTTGCTGCTATTTTAAACTTTTAAACTTTAAGCTATTTTATTTGGGGTATTTGTTATGTAATAAGGCCTCTTTAAATTTTACTTTAATTTGGGGTTTACTAATTCTAATTTATAACTGCTAGCAGTAGGACGCGAATTTTCCAAAAGATAACTATTTTCAAAACACCACGTTATTTCAACATATTTCAAAAGCTTCTGCAACAAATATTAACTTTAAAATGTAATAACAACCTAAAATGATTAAACTTTTGCTCACCTACTTGAGTTTTTAACAATAAACAAGATATTCAAAAGTTTTTGTAAAAGATCATTACGAGGGTTTTAATATAGTACAGACTTTTCAAACATAATGATGCTTTTCAAAATGCACTTCAATGTGAAACCGCAGATTCGGCCATAATGTCTAGGTCAATTTTGGGGTGTTACATGTTAGGGTTACTGAAAAATATAAACACATAACACAAAAGGTCTAGTAGCCATTCTTGAAAATTCTATTTGAAAAGTTTAAGAGAATTTTGTTGTTTATTCTTTGACCGAGTGGATTACATTGAGGTCGAGATGTTTTTGGTGCGGCTCGGAATTGAAATCTTCTAAAGGGATCCTATTAACAACCTTACACATCATTTTTCAATTTCGAAAGGTGTGTTTTCTAACATTGTTTTCTAAACTTGTTGGTATCGTGACACCCAAGGACAAGATATCAGAATACAGCTGTCAAGCTTGACTTGGGGTGCTCCTTGGGTAGATGGTATCGTGATACCACTGTAGGTGGTCTTTATCTTTAAGACTTGTTGGAGGTATCATGATTCCAAGGGTAAGATATCACGATACCTTGTACTAGTGATGTTCTCACTCGATTTCGGCCTCCAACGCGTCCCTACAACACTCAGTCACATATTAGGCCCCCAAATGGTACTATTGGCCAATTTGGGTCTCAAAATAAGGTTACACTTATTAAATCAAAATTCTAAGAACTATGAAAAACTACGAAAAAGACACAAATTTGCTCAATAAGAAGCTCCATAAGTATAACGAGAAAGCCTAATTTTTCGTATCAAATTACGGTAGATCAAGTACCAAGACTGAGCTCTCCTTAATGACATGCCATTATGAAAGCTACTCCATTAGTGCTCATCCAATGACCATGTCATATGTATGTTACCCTCATAAGATATCCTTAATCTCTTTGGGATAAATTTGTATGCCCAATATGATCCTCTTTTATCTCATAGTAACCATTACATCTTCCTTCATGAAAAGTCAATTATTATCATATAATAATTAATTCATTCATCACAAAGACAACCTGAAATACCCCTAACCTGTATCCGTCGCCGAAATAAGGTTACAGAGCATTATCATAAAAACATAACTCAAATAATTTATTCTCAACATTTCATAATCATTACAAAATCTAATCAAAGACTTGCATAATGTCCCTAAATCGAGCCCTCAAGGCCTTAGAAACACTTTAGAAACAATTTGGGACTAAATTGAGAACATTTGAAACATTGACGAAAAAGTTAGAAAATTCTAAACTGCACCGGTCACACGACCGTGTGACCAGGCTGTGTGACTCATACACGCCCGTGTCTCAGGCCGTGTAACATTCAAAATAGGGACACACGGTCGTGTCCCAGCCCGTGTCCGTGCCAGTGTAACTCTTGAACTTGGGTTACACGGCTAAGCCACATGCCCGGGTGCCAAGTCGTGTAACTCTTGAAATGCAACCTTCAAAACCTACAGGGGACACACAGCCGTGTCGCATGGCCATGTGTCACACACGGCTGAGACACACACCCGTGTCTTAGGTCATGTGGACATGAAATAGACAATTTCCAAGCCATTTCTTTCACCCAAAACATGCTCACACCTACAAGTTATTTGTATATAAAATCAAGCTTCAAAACATACCTAAAACATGCATAATAAGCCATATCGAATACCAAATTCCATATAACCAATATGTCATATAGACACCTCAAATGCAAACATACAATTTACCTCAACATATACATGTACTTAAAACATTTCATTTATCAACACTTAGTTTATGTTTCATTAAAAAACTCATCATAATTTGACCACATTTATACCATTACAAATATTTCATATCTACCTCAAGGCAAACCTCCACTTGGTCTAATTATAAACATACCAAATGATCATTTCAAACATACCTAAATGTAAGCACATTTAACTTTACCATTTTAGATTCATGCCAATACAAAATAACTTTACCATTTGGTTTATTTCTCACATACATCAAAACCATCAAAATGACACAAATCTAGCCATTTCCAAATGGTACCAACAACCAACATATTCATACCATATTTCAATTATGCACATCTATTCAAAACCTTTCCGAAGTAAACCATATCTTGACCATGTTGATTCAATTTATCATATACCACTTTGGCAATTTAAAGATACATTAGTACATACCAAATTTGGTCACTAAAGCAGACATCAACATGACCATTCCAACATCAACCATATCATCAATCATAAATCCACATATATACATGCCAACATCTAGCACTTTGGCCATAAAAAACCATGCATCAATTTGATCATATAAACACCAACCATCAAGGCATCAAAATATCATAAATTTCACAAACTCAAATAAATATTACATGCCAATATCATCAACTAAACATTAGACATAGCCCACCTATACATGCCATTATAACCATGACCAAAGCATTAAAATCTACCGATAAAATGGATGAATAGTGTGATGGATCTTCGACTAGCTTCAAACCCGATTGAGCTTTCAATAATCTATAAAGTAAAGGAAAAATAACTACGTAAGCAATGAATGCTTAGTAAGCTCATATAAACTTTAAACATATCAATCCATTTCAATAATAAACTTTATAGAATAAACATAAACCTATGTCAACACCATAAGATTCATAAATCTATATGATAATCAAATCACAAATGAGTAAGTTCATTCATGTCACCTATTTTTATCATTCATATCATGATATGATTTTATGGAACTTAATAAATAATCATCAACCTTTCTATAAGATTGACACTTTTCAATTTACTTTCTTTCCATTAAGTTCCCAATGCTTATCCTAAGCCTAAACAACATTATCAATTCCTGTCTTAGTGTATTTATCCATGATATAGGTATATTCATCTATAGTATACGTAAATTTCTCACATATAGTACATCATTCAAACTCATCATTCCCTTTTCATCAAATTTCTTTTCAACTATGAGTTTACCGTTTCATTACCTTTCCTCGCTCGTTTCAAATGCATAACACACAAGTTATAAGCATAAATCAACCATGAATATAAGCTAGTGCATTTAGACATGCCTCTTTTGAAATCAACTACAAGATAAACCATATCATAAGAAATTACATACTTTGATTTATTCCACCTTTTCATGAACATAAGCACGTTACCAATTGAGCGCTTACCATTTCAATGTATTTCATTAAGATTAAACATCATATAATTCAATCATAAACTTGGCACAATCGTAAGCACCAACAATAACACTTGTTAGCATAATTGAATATAATTTATGTGAACTTAACATAGATAACCATTATACTTGAGCATGATCCAATTGGATTTATCATCCTTCATAACATATCATGTTTTCCATTTATCACCATTTTTATAAGTTTCATACACACATGTCTTGGTTCATAGTGAACACTTGCCATTTCATTTGCATAACCCCAAAGACATAAACATAACATTTAACATAGTCACAAGCTAGTGATTAAACACATAACTGAGTAATACCATCACATGGTAAGATATGATACGTAAACATAGCATCACTTAAATCATACCTTCCATAATCATGAATATACATACTTTGATCATTGGTACATCATGCCTTTCCATATTTTTCATAGCAAAGTCAATCAGAACCCTTTCCGGAGCTCACACAAGTGTGCTAAATGGTGGTCAAAACCATCTATTTTCTTTAATCGATGGTCGAAACCATCCCTTTTCATATTCGATGGTCGTTACCATCCCTTTTCATATTTGGTGGTCGAAACCATCCCTTTTCATATTCGATGGTCATTACCATCCCTTTTCATATTCGGTGGTCGAAACCAGCCCTTTTCATATTCGATGGTCGTCACCATCCCTTTTCATATTCGATGGTCGTCACCATCCCTTTTCATATTCGATGGCCATCACCATCCCTTTTCATATTCGATGGTCGAAATCATCCCTTTTCATATTCAATGGGCATCGATACTTCGTTAGATTTTTTCGTCGAGACATGATATGATAATATAACATGAGATCATTTAAAATAATAATTTAAAATAGTATTTAACGTACGAACTTACCTGCCTAAATTACAAAAATAACAAAGTATAGGGGCATTTTCGAAATTTTCCATTCTCCTCGATTTTCCACTCAATCTTGATCTAAATTAATAATTTTATTCAATCTATTAATTTAGACAGCAAAACAATGTATTTTATGCAATTTAGTCATTTTTGACATTTTTACAAAATTTCCCCTAACATTTTACTTGTATTCAATTTAGTCATTGAGCCTAAACATGCAAATTAACCATTTTTAATGCCAATTTTATATAAGTCAAATATTCATTGCCCACAAAATGTAACGCTCCAAAATCTAAATAATTATTTTTATATGTTGTGTAGCACAAATGCATGCTTGCTTCAGTGGTTAAATATCCTGGGGAGTACCTGAGAAGTCTTGGGTTCAAGCCTGGGCATGAGCAAAAAGTTCTATTTTTTTTTAGGAATAACCCTTGCCTTTAGTTAATAGGCTTTTAAATAAATGTGAGCATTTTATGAGGGAAAGGGCCTGCTGGTCTAAGGGATAGGTGGAGTACTACTGCCACTGAGGGGCTTGATTTCGAGTCTTGCTTGGTGCAAAGGAGTGTTTTATTTTCCTGTTGATAATGTGGAGGTGTTGTAGTTTGACCGAAACACTGAGGTGTTGGAGTGGAATTCGAATTGAGTAGTTGAGGGAGGTGTGATCGGTTGAGGGATTTGAGGAGAGGTTTTAGGAGAAAATTGTGGGGATTGAGGGGAGAGAAAGTGTTGTGCAAAAATTGTACTGTAGGCACTCAAGAATTCGACTTTGGGGATATGCTTCTCATTTTTTAGTTTTTGACTGCTTTTTTCTGCTTGAAGGTCGAATGTGGTAGGAGTTCTATACGAGAGTTTTCTGTCTCATCTATTTCGTCTTTGGCAACCATTCCTTTGGCTGAACACTCTCTTTTTCCCCTGAACACATTAAGGTTTTCTTCTAGTCCGAGCTTGTTCGTCCCTAGTATCCTATTGTTAACCGATTGCCTCTCCTCCTCTTCCTTTCCCAATCGATTCTTCTTTTAGCCGAATAAACCTTCTTCCCCCCTCCTTCGATTCTTTTTGTGTTAACAGATTTCCTTACTTTTCACCCTGCTATTATGACCGAATACTCCTTCACCTCCCTCTCAATTTTGTCCTGTCTTCACCTTGCACCTTGGTCGAATACTTAGTCTCTCTCAATCAATTTTCTCATTGGCTGAATTCTTCATATCCTTCTATCGTTGTCTCGAATAGGTAAGTGTTCTTTGATCAATCTGCATGATTCTTTTCTCCTTCTCTCTCTGTGTAATTGTCCTTCATCTAACAACTCTTTTCTCTGTCGATTACTGTTAGGGGTGCGATTGTTGCATCTTGTGCCTCAGTTCGAGTGGGTGCTTCTAGAGGTAGGCCGAATAATATTGTCTTCTATTCTTAGTCTACGCTTTTGGTAAGTTGCTATACACTTGGAGCAATTAATTGGGTGTATGGAATTAGTTAACAAGTTACGATTGGGTTGCAGGTAGTCTTTAAGGATTCTAAGTGATCTCTTGCAACGGTTTTAGTGTGATCGATCTAGGCGAGTGATAGGTAATCTCTCAAACAAGTGTTTTGCCTAGGGTTCTTTTCAATTGATTGGTAAGCGTCTAACCGAAGTTTCTGGTTGTGATAGGTTGGAGTTCTCATGGGTTAGTCACGCACTTTTGTAAACAGGTGTATAAATACTACCAAAATCGTAAATTGGCAAAAGCTAGAAAATGTGACCATTAACGCTACACGAGTGTGCACTCGCTCGTGTCGTAACCCAAACGCATAAACTTGGGCGTTTGAGCATAGAGGCCACCATGAGCGATTTCAAGGACTTAGGCTATTTTGGGCCACATTGGGCCAAAATAGGCCGTGTGGGCCCACAAATATGTGGGCCTCACATGGGTAAACCACATGGACGTATGGTAATATCGGGCAGAGTCGTGTAATCTACATGGCCAGGACCATCTCGGGGCTATGTGGGTCACACGGGCGTGTGGGCCCACATGGGCCCGTATTGTGGGCCTTGGGCCTATTTTCATTATTTGATTGATAAGGTTGCACAAGTCACCCGAGATGACTATGGACCTACTGTTGGGTCGGTAAGTATACCTAGACCTTAAATTGATAAATGACTGTTATGCCTCTATGAGATAAAATGACTATTATTCCCTTATGATATGTATAATTGTAATTAAGCATGCCATTTTATATATATTGCATACATGTATGATATTATGATATGTTGTATGGGGATGGGTTTATTATGATTGGAGGAAATGTACTGTACTGGCAGCTCTATTGCAAATACTGCTTAATGCCACAACCGGTGCTATTTTGGAGTGTAAGGATGGGTGGGTTGATTTTTTCCCCACATGGAGTGTAGGGCCGATGGAGTGGAGTGTAGAGGCTGGTTGGGCAGGATTTACGATTGCGATTGCATATCTATACTCACATCCATCGAAATGGGCTAAGGCCCACCTCGACATCGATATCAGAATGGGCTAAGGCCCTAATCAAATCGAATCAGCATCGATACGGGCTTAGGCCTGCATCAGTATTTGCCTACTACATGATTGATTGTATGTTTATTAAGGGATTACATACTGAGTTTTTCGTAAACTCACCCTTCTGTTCATCTGCGCAGGTAATCCCCAGTCCTAGGCGGGTCGGTGTTGCAAGGGACTCAAAGATGGCCACCAAACATCATGGACTTTCTCAGTAGATTATAAATTATAAGTATTTTTCATTTGGGTATCTTTTTATGTAATAAGGCCTCTATAAATTTTTAATCTTTAATTTGGGTTTTTAATTATTTTGATTTAAAACTTCTAGCAGTATGATAAGACACGATTTTTCAAAAGACGAATGTTTTCCAAAAATACCAAGAATATGTAGTTGTTTAAAAGCTTTCGCAAGAGACAACGTGTAACGCCCCGAAAATGTAGAGTCTTTAATTTTGTATTGACACAAATTGCATGTTTGGTGTGGTGGTTGAGTGAATTGGGGGTGTTTGGGGGTGTCTAGGAAGTCCTGGGTTCAAGCTCTGGCTTTTTTAGGAATTTAATTTTTGGTATTAAATGATTCTAGTCATTGGCACCTAGGCTTTATGAATAATTGCGTGTGGTTGATGACAAAAAAGAAAGCCTTGTAGCTTGGTGGTAAGTGGCGTGTTGAGGGCAACTAGAAGAGCATTGGTTCAAATCCCATGGCAGGCAAGGGATGTTTATTTTGCTACTTGGGATGGCAAGAGTTTGAGGTGGTTTCGAACTCTGTTGTGTGAGAGTTTGAACTGGTCTTGGGGTTGTTATGGAGTGATTTTTGGAGTGATAAGGGGAGAGATTCAAGGAGAGGATTAGGGAAGGTTTTGTGGAGATTTTCAAGGAGTTTGAAGTGTGAGAGGGGTGTAGCCGAAATGAGGAGTGGAGGGTACCTATTCGGTCATGCCGCTTAGTGCTGAATAGGTTCTCGTTTGTTTTGTCGAAGTCAAGAAATCAAGTGCCGAACCCTTTTGTGGAGACTAACTGTATGTTGAATTGATTGTAGGTTTTGGGCTCGTAGGGGATTCTCTCACTTTCACAAATTGATATGTGTAATTGTACATCCAAACTATTGCTACTGCCAAAACGTTGGACAAAGGTGTGTATTCACACCATAACGTTGTTGTGAATCGACAAAAGTCGAAAAGCCGAAAAGCTGAAACTTTGGCATTTGTGGCCTCACGAGCGTACGAACACCTGTGTGGAAATCTGAGCCCACAATCAAGGACGAAAGACTATAGAGGCCGCCACGAGCGTTTTCGTGAGTTTGGACCGTTATGGGTCTCATTGGGCCGAGATGGGCCGTGTGGGCCCAATGGGCTCGTGGGCTCTACACAGATAAAGTTCATGATAAGTGACAAATAATGGAGTGGACCATGGGGTTCGCATAGCCGCAACTAAAATTGGGCCGTTTGGGCCACACGAGCGTGTGGGCCCACTTGGACTGGGTAATAGCCTTGGGCCCATTTATTCTGTTTTGTCCATATGGGTTATCTGAGTTATTTGAGACGAATGTAGACCATTTGAAGGGTTGTTATCTGTATCGAGACTCAAAAATTGGTTAAATGACCAAAATACCCTTGAGGGGTAGAATTATTATTCTACCCCTAATGGGTGGAAATGACCATTATACCTTAGAGGTAGGTTAATTACTGAGTGTATGTTATATGCATGATTGTATCTGAGTATGAAACCTTGCATACACGAAATATTACGACATGACATTCTGTATTGGGGTTGGGATTCTGATTTGGAAGAAGTACTGTTTTGGTGGCTTTGGCATGTATTCTGTTATTAGTGGCTACGCCACGTTTACAACTACTATTAGCAACTTTGCTGCGTTACTATTAGCAGCTACGCTGCGATATTGGTGAGTTGGCTGGGTGGGTCGATTTATTCCCACATGGTGAGTTGGTTGGTACGGATGGTGAGCTGGTTGGATTGGGTTGGGATGCATACAAGTATTGTGATTATTCTGTTTTGAGCATAGACCCACACTGTCACTGCATAGGGCTCAGGCCCAGACCCTTACTGTATGCTGTTACTATTTGACTGATAAGGGATTACACACTGAGTTTTTGTAAACTCATCCTTTTTTTTAACTGTGTAGGTAATCCCCAGCCTTTGACGATTTGGAGCTGCAAGGGACTCGGTGGTGGCCACACGTCCGCAGATTGTTTGTTAATGACTCAATTTATTCAAGTTCTCATATTTGGTTTTCGATTATGTAATATGGCCATTTGGGGAATTTCTTTTAACTTTATTGGGCTTTTGATTTGTATTTAAACTACTAGAGTAGGAGCATAGAGTTTTCAAAATAACAATGTTTTCAAATAAAAACCTGAATTTTTATCCTTAAGGTTTTCAACTAGTAAAGCTTTCGCGCTTTTACTCGGGTTAAGTAACCAAAGATAATAAACATTTTGATAAGTCAATTTTGGATGTGACACGAAATTTACCGAGTTTTACTTAGGCGTTAAAAAAATGGGTTTTTTCACTAGCAAGTACAAGTTTTCGCAAAAGCACTCAGATGTGACACACCAGATTCGACCGTAACGTCTAGGTCAGGTTTGGGGTGTTACATTTCATGGTATCAGAGCTAGGTTACAAAACTTAACTATGGATTGGTTTTTTGTGGATTTGAATTTTAAATGTTGTGGTTGGAAATGTGGCACACTGAGTCACCAGTACCAAATCTGTAAGTTTTCTGACACTGTTTATTGTTATGAACTGAAATGTATTACTTAAGACTACTATAGGTAGTAGAATTTATACTTAAACTCTGTAGTTAGAGTAAACTGAGACTATAAAAGACTGAAAACTATAGAAGATTCTGTTCTGCGAAAATAAACTCTAATTACTATTGTTCATAACACATTGTTAATAATTATTGAAATTATAAACTGATTCATATGATTTTAAAACAGACAATTCGCTATCGATATGAGCACAAGAGATACTCGTGGAAGGGAAACACGAGGCCACGGTAGAGGCCGAAAAAGTGTTAGAGCTGGGTCTTAAGCATCGAGCGACATGCCAGCCAGGGAGGCACCAGCGTCGCCCGTAACTGAGGCAGGGTCTGGTGACCGAGCAGCTGGGGATGATGCTTTATCTCAAGCAATGCTACGAGTTCTTGAAAAGGTTGCTGGAGTAAGTACTGGATCTATAGGCTGGGGGTCAATTTCTGAGCGACTCCGATCTAATGGAGTGAAAATCTTCAAGTGTGTTTCGGGTGTATCCCCGAATGTGGAAGAGAATTGGTTAGAGGCTACCGAATGAGTAACGGATGACCTTGACTGTACTGTAAAGCAAAAATTAAAAGGAGCAGTGTCTTTACTGCGTGATAAGGCCTATCAATGGTGACTCACTGTGAGAGAAGGTACACAAGTTGATCGTATGACATGGGATTTCTTTAAAGTAGCCTTTTCAAGGAAGTATGTGGGCGTAAGTTATGTGGACGCCCGAAGGAAGGAATTTCTGAACTTGACCCAAGTGAATAAGTCCGTGGCGGAGTATGAGGCTGAGTTTCTGCGGCTAAGTCGGTATGCTCGCGGGATAGTCACAATTGAATATGAACGTTGTGTGCAGTTTAAGGATGGCCTCCGGGATGAGTTACGTGTGCTGATAGCTTCGCAGAGGGAGCTATACTTTGCTGCCCTTATTGAGAAAGCAAAAAATGTTGAGGATGTGAAGCGCTCTGAGCGCCACAACCGCGAGAAAGATAGGGGTAGAAATAAAAGGGATTTTCAACCCTCGGGTTCTTTCGGAAGGCCTATAAAGAAGGCCAGATTTGGTGAGCCAGTTCAAGCAGTTCCTGGTATTGTTGCAAGACTGCAACTTTGCGGGTTTAGAATTGTACTCAGGGGTTTACTCAGATGCAAGCTACAGGACAGGGTCGTGTTTAGCCTTTGAGAGGTGGTTAGCAGCCACCGAGAGGCCGCGGTCAGGCCAGAGGTGGAAAAGGGTTTGGACGAGGTCGTGGAGCACCAGGCAGAGGTGTTGGAAACACTGAGGCCAGACAGCCAGTCTTGGTTTATGCTGCTCATCGCCGAGAGGATTGTGACCCCCCTGACGTCATAACTGGTACGTTCCTGATTTATAATTTGCCATACACTGCTTTAATTGATATTGGGTCTATACTCGTATGTTACATGCACTGTGTCCAAGACGCTGGGTATCAGTCTGAAAATACAGTTAGTGAAATGATTGTGTTGAGTCCACTAGGACAATCGATTGGAGTGAGTAAGTTGTTTAGAGATATACCCTTAGAGGTTCAAGGGGTGGTCTTTCTGGCAGATTTGATGGAACTACCATTTGGGGAATTTGACATTATATTTGGTATGGATTGGTTAGTAAAACACCGAGCGAAATTGGATTGTGCTGCTAAGCGTATGGTGTTGAAGTCTACGGTGGATGAGGAAGTGGCTTTGATAGGGGAGCGAAGAGATTATCTGTCCAATGTGATTTCTGCATTAAGGGCCGAGAAATTGGTTCACAAGGGTTGTGAGGCATTCCTGGCTTATGTTGGTATTTCTGAAGCTAAAGGTCCTTCTATTAGGGATGCCAGAACTGTTAAGAAGCTTTTAGAGTATTTCTTGAAGAGATTTCGGGGTTGCCTTCAAATCATGAGGTTGAATTCAGTATTGATCTTCTACTTGGAACAGCTCCGGTGTCCATTGTTCGTTATAGGATGGCACCGAAAGAACTGATGGAGCTAAAGGCTTAAATCCAAGATCTACAAGATCGAGGATTCATTCGACTGAGTGTGTCTCCTTGGGGAGCACCGGTGTTGTTTGTAAAGAAGAAGGGTGGATCCATGCGCATGTGCATTGATTATCGTCAATTGAACAAGCTGACTATTAAGAATAAGTACCCTTTACTAAGGATAGATGATCTGTTTGACCAACTACGAGGAGCTACGACTTTCTCCATGATAGACCTTCGATATGGGTATCATTAGCTAAAGGTAATCCCCAGCCTTAAACGATTTGGAGCCGCGAAGGACTCGGTGGTGGCCACATGTCCACAGATTGTTTGTTAATGACTCAATTTATTTAAGTTTTCTTATTTGGTTTTTGATTATGTAATAAGGCCATTTGGGGAATTTCTTTTAACTTTATTGGGCTTTTGATTTCGTATTTAAACTGCTAGAGTAGGAGCATCGAGTTTTCAAAATAACGACGTTTTCAAATAAAAACCTGAATTTTTATCCTTAATGTTTTCAACTAGAGAAGCTTCTGCGGTTTTACTCAGGTTAAGTAACCAAAGATAACAAACATTTTGATAAGTCAATTTCGAATGTGACACAGAATTTACCGAGTTTTACTCAGGCGTTAAAAAAAACTGGTTTTTTTCACTAGCAAGTACAAGTTTTCGTAAAAACACTCTGATGTGACACACCAGATTCGGTCGTAACGTCTAGGTCGAGTTTGGGGTGTTACACAACATTTTAAAAAAAACTAAAGATGTTTTAACATCAGTAACCTTCGATAAATGTCATGTTTTTAATCATCATTTAAAACACGTAACAAAGGTAAATATGGAAAAAAAGGTTTTCTTCGATATCGCGCTTTGCGAAAAACACTTCAATGTGACATCGCCAAATTCAGCCATAACGTCTAGGCCGGGTTTGGGGTGTTACACAAAATAGCCTACATTTTTAATAATGTCATATCAAATCCTTGTATTTTTACTATTTCAACAATTTAGTACTTCATCAGTAAATTCATCAAAAATCACTTAACAAAATATTTTCAAATACCAACTAACACTTTAAATTCATCTTTTAACATCCAAAATCACAAGGTTCATCAATAGCAAAATTCAATATCTTTAACAATTTCAAAATTGAAGGTACGGCTAGCTGGACCTAGTTGCAACGATCTCAAAAACTTAAAAATTATTAAAAACAGGGCTAAAACGGACTTACATGCATCGTACAAAGCAAGGCTGAAGCTTGAAGCTTAGCCATTTCTTTTTCCATGGCCATTCGGTGTGTTAAAGAAGAAGATGGCTTTTGTTTTAATTTATTAACCATTTTATTCTTTATTTTATCATTATCATATAATAATAACATTATAATATATATAAATCACATATAAAATTAAAAGAACATAAAGCTTTAACCGTCTACCAACCTAAGAATGGGTAATTTACCCATTAATCCCCTCCAATTATAATTCTTTAATCAATTAACATATTTAAACTAATAGCGATTGACTTTTCTAAATTTTATGATTTAGTCATTTTTGCTTAGTTAACTATCAAAACATTCAAATTTCTTAACAAAACTTTAATATTACCTTAATGGTACTCTGTAAATATTTATAAAAATATTTACGGCTCGATTTATAGAAATGAGGTTCTGAGGCCTTATTTTCTAAAACCACTTGACCTTAGGGTCTTACCACTTGAACTTACTTAATCATTCGATTAGCATAAATTATTGAATCAAATACCTTTTTAAAACCATATTTGACTCTTAAATATTCATATTTAACATTTACAAACTTAATCATCGGATTTGGTGGTCCTAAAACCACTGTTTCCAACACCACTGAAAAATGGGTTGTTACACAACCGACCCATGGCCACATTTACTTTTCATCTATCATATAATACCAATGGAAGGTTATCATTTACCCATGTCTTGGGTTATGAATTACACCATTGTGAATGATACTACATATGTAACAGCCCAGTTTTAGCTAAATCAAAATAGTGGTTTTGAAACCATAAATCCGAGGTCAAAAAATTATTTTAATATTACTTTTGGTGCTTATAGCATGTGATTATGTATATTTGAAAATTTCGTGAGCTAATTTTAGCGTTTGAATGCTTAATTTGATAAAAGGACTAAATCATGTAAAATGTAAAATTTGCATTATAATTGATAAAGGTGTTTAATTGTTATGGTTGATTAAATGTGAGGTCCTTATGATGTTATTAAGCCATTTGAATAATGGATGGACAATTATTCCTATAGTTAGTGGAATTTTAATGTTTATTCATTAAGGGTAATTATGTCATTTTGTAATTAAGTTATATTAATTAAAATAAAAACAATTTGATGCTTAATTGCCATCTTCCTCAATCGAAATAAGAAAGAAAATAAGGGTTTTGGAAGCTTTGAAGGTTCGGCCATTGTTGTTCTTGATTAAGGTATGTTTTGAACTTGGTTTTTTTAAGATTTGTGCTGGTTGATGATGAAAAATGGAAGATAAATGTTAGATTAATATGTTTTGTTAAGTGATTTTGGCTAAAAATGCATTTTAAGAATTTAATTATGAAAAGTGTAAATTATGTGGTTGAAACGTGAAATAAATGAGAAATATGGGCTATTAGGGGCACTATCGTAATTCAGCCAAGCATGAGTTTTGTCAAATTTAGGGTAAATTGTGTTTTTGTGAAATAAGGACTAAATTGAATAAATGTGAAACTTTAGGGGTTAAATTGAAAAAAATGCTCAAATAGGTATTTTTGGATTAAATTGAATGTGTGGTTGAATAAACAAGTTGAAATTGATATTATATAGATCAAGAAAAGAGGAACTCGGACTTAGATCAAGGCAAGAACAAAGTACTCATTAATCGGCTAGTTTCACTGTTTTTACGACCGAGGTAAGTTCGTATGTGATAATTTCATTATAAGTGTATGTTATATGCTTTGGTATTGCTTAAGATGTGATTGTGAGATTACGGATAATGTTTGAATTGTGAATACGACTATACGAATGTGTTCAACAATGAAATAGTTAAGCGAAACTTCCGGATTGAATCTTAGGAATAGTTAGGATGCTAATGACATGTCTTTAGGCTATGATGTTGGCTTCGGGCCATGATATCGAAACTTCGGGTGCGAATGATACCTTGATTTTGCTACAGGCCATGGTATAGGTATTTCAGTAAAGAGTTACCTTGATTTGGCTACGGGCCATGGTATAGGTACTTATCGATTGAGATCTTGAGTATCTGATTTATATTCCAAATGGTTCAACGGGTAAAAGAAATGAAGTGGTTGAGAAAGAGGATAGTATGAGGTGATACAGGTACGTACGGAACCTACTCGAGTATTAGATTGAGAAAGTTCAATGAGATGGTATTTAATCATGTTTGAGACATGAGAAAGGTTTGTGGTTAATATGATTTTGATTTGGTAATGTGAAAATAGTTAAATTTCATTTAATTGATGAATTAAGTTTGTAACGCCCCAAAAGTTTAGGTATTCATTTTTGTATGTTATGTTGCATAAGTACATGTCTGCTTCAGTAGTTGAGTGTCCTGAGGAGTGTTGGAGAAGTCTTGAGTTCAAGCCTTGGCTTTGACAAAATTTTGTTTTTACTTGAATTAAACCTGTCTCTAGGCAGTAGGCCTCTTTAATAAATTTGGGGAAAATATGACAGAATGGGCCTGTTGGTCTAAGGAATAGGTGGCGTGGGGTGTTTGCCTGAGGACTAAGGTTCAAGTCCTAGGGAGCACAAATAAGTATCTTTTTTTGCTGTTGTGTCGTGTAAGAGGTTGTATGTCAATAGGTTTCTTATGCTTATGGGCGGTTGGAGTGTTTAAGGGGTGTGGGGAAGTGTGTAGCCGAATTCTAGGAGGATATTGTGGAGAAAATTATGGAAAGTGAGGGGAGAGGGAGTAGTGTGATGAAATTGAGCTGTGGCACTCAAGTTTTCGGTTTGGAGGTGAGTTGAGTACTCTATTTCGGTTTTGTGAAGTTTTTGAGTTCTCTCTTCTCATTTTCTGCTTCTTTTATGCGTCAGGTTCTTTTCATTTCTTGTTTTTGGGGTAGTCGAATGTTGGCTATTGACCACTCGGGTGTTTTGTAGGGTTGTTCCTTGCTTGTGCTGATTAGGCAACTTTCTCTTTATTCTCCAATCAGTTTCCCTCTTGGTTGGTTACTTCTTCTTCTTCTCTCAACTATTTATCTTTTTTACTGAATACTCTTCTTTTACCACCATAACCCTTGCCGAATCTCTGCTAGTTCTCTTCCATTTGGTTCTGAGCTGACACCATTCCTGTTATTGCTAGCTGAATACCCTCTACTCTTGAAGCCGAATCTCCCTGCACTCGATTAAGGTAACTTGGTTCTTCTTGGCTTATAGTCGAACCTTGTTGTTGCCGCCACCACTGTTTTGGTTCATTTTTGTTATTTTTCCCTTTCTTTTCTCTCTGTCGTAATAGCTTCCCCCTAACACCATCTTTTGTCTACCGTTTCTGACATGGGTGTGATTGTTCATCTCGTGCCTCAATTTTAGGGTGTGTTATTGTAGGCCGAATACTTCTATCTACCTTTCTTAGTTCTAAGTTTTGGTAAGTTGTTTCACTTGGTTCAAGTTATTTGCGTATATGGTATTGATTAATAAGATTTGGATGCAATGCAGATTTTGTCAAGGATTTGGAAGGCAATTTTGTTCAATGGTTTAAGTGGGTTAAACCGTTTTTGCTAATTCAAGGTAGGTAACAATTACCATTTTGGGGATTAAATGCTATTAAGAGGGTGCTAACTTTAATGATTAAAGGAGTGACATAGGGTTATGATTGAATCTAGGTTTGGGGTTTATGGAGATTTGCGCTCTTCTCGCAAACAGATGTGTAACCACACTGCTATAAACGTAGATTGGCAAAAGCTAGAAAAGTATGACTATTGACGCTACACGAGCGTGCGCTTGCTAGTATGGTAATCCGAATGCATAAAACGTGGGCGTTTGATCGTAGAGGCCACCATGAGCGTTCTCATGGGCTTAGGCCGTTTTGGGCCACGATGGGCCAAAATGGGCCATGTGGGGCCCATACGTGTGGAGACTATTGGGCCAGGTTGTATAGTTCACACGGCCAAGGTCATTTTTGGGCTTTATGGACACACGGGCGTGTGGGCCCACATGGGTTGTGATATAGGCTTTGGGCCCATTTTCACTGTTAGACTGTTAAGGTTGCACGGGTCGTCCAAGATGACTATTGACCTACTGTTGGGTCGGTAAGTATACCTAAACCCCAATTTGATGAAATGACTGATATACCTCTATGATATTTATGATTGTATTCGAGCATGACATGATTTACATACTCGTATGATATTATGACATGACATATTGCATGGGGATGGGTTATTATATTTGGAGGAAGTGTCTTCAGATGGCGCAACATGCATCAAGAATACATTTAGTACCGCAACCGATACTATATTTTGGAGTGTAGGGATGGGTGGGTCGATTTTATCCCCACATAGAGTGTAGGGCTAGACGGAGTAGAGTGTAGTGAATGGATGGGTAGGACATCTGATTGCATTTCTGTTACTATTACTGAAATGGGCTAAGGCCCACACTGATACTGATACTGTAATGGGCCAATGCCCTAATTGTTACTAGACTGTTATTGAAACAGGCTTAGGCCCGAATGTATTTGCCCACTGTATGACTAACTGTTGTTAAGGGATTACACACTGAGTTTTCATAAACTCACCCTTCTACTTTCTTGCGCAGGTAATCCTTAGGCAGATCGGAGCTGTGAGGGACTCGATGGTGACCACTCAACCGCACTTGCTTTCACATTTCAATTTTAAATTTATAAGTAATTTAATTTGGGTATTTGTTATGTAATAAGGCCTCTTAAAGTTTTTACTTCTGATTGGGGGATTTATCTACTTTGATTTAGAGCTGCTAGAAGTAGGCTGTGGTTTTCATAAGGATAAATGCTTTCAAAACACGACGCTATTGCAAGATTTTTCAAAAGCTTCCGCTGCAACACATTGTTTTCAAAGTGTAATAACAATCTAATATGATTAACATTTTGTTAAACCAACTTGAGTTTTAACAATGATCAAGATATCTTAAAGTTTTGTAAAAGGACAAAACGAGGGTTTTAATATAGAACGGATTTTTCAAACGGAACGATGCTTTTCAAAATACACTTCAATATGACATTGCAAATTCGGCTATAACGTCTAGGCTAGGTTTGGGGTGTTACAAATTTATTCACTTATAAACATACTAAGCTATGAATCTTATTATGTGTTATTTGTCTATGTTTTATAGAAAATTAAAGCTAGCTCGGACCTGGGAGTCGTCGTGAACATCATCGCACTATCAAACACCTAAGTTGGTACTTTTGAGATATGTATATTTGGTATATGGCATGTATAGGCTAGTTAAGGTACTTTAAGTTTTGATATTAGCCATGTGATTTGGCTTGTAAATGTTGGTGTGTGTTTGGTCATATAAGTTGACTTGTGAATGTTGGTAATATTGATTATGAATGCATAAATGTATATGAATGATGTGTATTATCCAGAAATGCCTCGTAACCCTATTCCAACGACGGATAAGAGTTAGAGGTGTTACAACATACTTCAAAACTCGTATACTAAACCCACCAGCTTTTGGTTTCTTATTTATTTGAGTATACCAAGTTTCTTCTATCAAAATATACAAGTCATGTATACATAGTCTACCATCCACTCAAGATTAAAGTATGTCACACTATGAATTTCATAAGTGAATAAATCTATAAATGGATTTAGGATCTATTCTACTTGGGACCTGTTTGATGTATTGTTAGTCTAGTTAGTCTCATCTATGTCTCTATATTTTGGGATTGACTTGCTCCAATGCCCAAAAAAAAACATCTCCTCAATTGGATTTGATAAACATCATATTAGTCTTTCAATTGGTTTGCTCATTGCCAATTAGACTATGGACATGTTTAGGTTCGTTTACTAATATAAGTTATCTTTTTGTATTATGATCTAGCTACGGAATATCTATCACATCTCAAAAATTAAGTTAGTGGACCAGATATCCGACCTAGATTCCAGAATTAGGATCTTAGTGATTAATTTAATAAGATTTTATAAAATATTAATCAGAATGAAAAATTAGTTGGGAAAATCAAAATTACGTGTTACAGAATTAATTTTCTTAAAACAGATTTTTAAAATGGATTTGGATTTGAAAATAATTAAGGAAATGTGTTTTAATTAAAAAAAAGGACTAATTTGAAAAAGGGTGAAAACTAAAAGTGGCCAAAAAGGTAATTGCCCAATTTTTAAAAATTGGTTTGCCTATTTATACCACCCACGTCTCATTCCTTCCATTTATCTTTGCATTTGAAAGTTTTCTCAAATAAAAAATATGAGATTTTCTGTCAAATTAACTTATCCCTACTAATTTTCTAGGCTTCCAAACACCAATTCTTCCTTCAAATTGAAAGAAAATTCCTCTTTTATTCATCAATTTCATCATTTTTCACCGAATTAGATCTAAAACTTGTATTTCTTCTCAAATTGAGGTAATATTTTGATTCCTATTGATAATTCTAAACTTATTTTTATAATTGAGATTTGATCAACCATTTTGGGATTTTAATAGATTTAAACTTTGAAATCGAATTTTTTGTTAAAAAATGGTGAAACCTGAAATATTAAGTTAAATTGCTATTTTAAATTGATTTTAAACTTATTTTGAACTAATCAGAATGTTTTTTTAACTCAATTTCATAAATTGTTAACGACTTTTTATGAATTGAGAGTTTTCCTTCTTTTAATGTTCATAAATGATCAATTTTTCGAAAAAAGTTAAATCCAAGAAATTAGATGAAATTGATGGCTTAGATATTTAGTAATATGATATTTAGAATGTTTAGAAACATGTTTGGGGATTCAAAACGAAAATTAAGCAAGAAAATCTCTCATTTCGATAAAAGTAGCTAAATTTCAGTATTGAGAAAGAAGAGCTCAGATATGCATTTTTAATGTGATTTGAATGTGCTTATGGTTGTTCATAATCTATTTACATTGTGTGTGTAACATCCCGAATTAGGGCCTAGTCAGAACAATGGTTCTGAGACTACAAATTCGAAGTAAAAATAATTATTTTATGATTATTAGGAGGTTTATGATATGATTGCATGCTTGTGTAAAAATTTCATGAAGAAATTTCATTGATAAAGTGTTCAGTTTGACATTTAGGACTAACTTGCAAAAGTTGCAAACTATGAGTTCTAGAAGCCTTAAGCATGAAATTGCCATGGATTATTAATTAGAGGTCCTTAAATAGCCATTTGCCCAATTTCTATTTTTATGGACAAAAATGGACATGAATAGGAAAAATTTGAAAGAAATGCCTTAAAGGTATTTTTTTCATTTGGTTAATAAAAAAATAAAAAGGGAAAATAAAGCTAAAATTTGAAAGAAATTCTGAAACTCTCCATAGCTAGGGTTTTGTCATCTTTCAAGCTTGATTGTAAGTACATTCTAGCCCCGTTTTTAATGCTCTTTACATATTTGAAGTCTTTTTAACCTGATATACCTATTTCTACCATTATTTTGAAGTAGGGTTCATGTTTGAAATTTTACCTATGTATGACATGCATGTGTTATGATGTTTAATGGAGGAATATGAATGTTTGATGTGTGATAAACATCTTTTACCAAGTGATTTCTAGTAAAAATGGCTAAAAAGGATTATTTGTAAAGTTTGTAAAATGGGAAGTAAGATGTATGATTTAATGAGAAATGTGGGCTTCTATGAGTATGTTATAAGTTCGACTAGGCTTGGGTAACAAAGAAAATGAACACATTTCATTCTACGAGCCAGGGACTAATTTGTAAATATGTAAAAGTTTAGGGAAAAACCATAATTTTTCCTAAATATAGTTCTTGGACTGATTTGAATAATGTGATGATTAAATGAGCTAAATTTGCTATTATAGATCAAGAAAAATCAAGTCCGGACCTGGACTGGGGAAAGAACAAGGTTTTGGACTAAATGAAATTAATTGTCCATATTTTTGCACTGAGGTAAGTTCATATGCAATTAAATGCAATGATATATCATATTTTAATATTTTATTTATGTATGAATATCTATGTTTAATTATTATGATGAGTGAGCATGACATTGTGAATGAGTTCGACGAATGTGTGATATTAAGAAAATCTCGTCTGAACCTTAGGAATAAATTAGGATACAATGTGACCTGTCACTAGGAACTATATGTGTTGAGCTCATAAGATATGTGATATGTGTTTATGTGAATCCGGGTGCTAGTCTTGTACGTTCTACAGGTGGCTAGGTAGCTTGGCATGTGTTGCGGGTGCCTGTCTGCTTGTGTGAGCATCCTGAGTAGTTACATCCTGACTGTTAGCTTGTGTAAGCGGGCCCGTGATTAGGTCGAGAGCAAGCAATGTGTGATTGTGGTATGAGGTAACACGTGGCTATGTTTGAAGCACTATGTGCAAGTCTTCCGTGTATCCAATAGTATTCCAAGTGTTCAACGAGTAAATCAGTGAGTTGTTCGACAAGTAAATTATTGATGAGGAAATATGAGAATGTATTATGAGTTAGAACAGGTACATACGAAAAAACTCTTATGAATGAACCCCGTATGTGATGATCTTTTGGTGAGGTTGAAAATGTGTAAGTTATGCTTATAAATTTAAGTTATGCCTATGAATACATGATGGCACATATGTAAACTATGTTATGTCAATGGTATCTATATATATATATAGTAATGTTTATGCTGCTATTTATTTGCATGTGAACTTACTAAGTTATATGCTTACTCCCATTTTTTTCCATTTTCTTATAGCATCGCCAAGCTAGCTCGAGGATCGAAGGACGTCGAAGATTCGATCACACTATCAATTGGAAATTTTGGGTATAGTTAGTCTCAACATTTTGAGTATGGCATGTATAGGGACTTGGTCTTTTTGTTATATGTCATATTGGTTTAGCCAAATGTGTCGGCTTATGGTAATATTTGATTCATTTTGTATATGGCCATGTGATATGGTTCATATTGATTATTTGGGTTGAAACCCTAATTAATTATGCATGTATGCAATGTGATATACTTGATGTGGTTGCCTGTGGATGGTATGTGAGATGAATGGCACATATGCTTAATGAATGAATTATGGCTAATAAGTATGACCAAAGCTGTGGTATAATTGAGTAAATTGAAAGTAGGTTATCATGATGAATAAATATGAAATTGGTGTAGAATGCCATATGAAAGCATGATGGTTTGGTTAGGTAATATGTTGACATTAAAAAGTCATGGATTAATCATGTTTATGAGTATTTGAGTGACTAAATATACTATGTTGCATGCCATCAAAAATATATGAGTTAGTAAGCATGTAAGGGTGACAAATGGCTTGGAAAATAGCTTCAAATTTGTCCACACGGGTAGACACACGGGCGTGTGTCTGGGCCGTGTGTGACACACGATCTGCCCCATGGACGTGTGATTCGACCATGTCTCCCCTGCAACCTAATTAGGTGAAACAAATGCCTCGTATTAAACACACAGATAGAGACACGGCCTTGTGTCTTAGCCGTGTGAAGGGCACGGCCTTAGGACATGGGCGGTTGCCCAGGCTGTGTGAAGTCTGCACTTGATTTTGGAATTTAATTCGCCACACGGCCTAAGCATACGGGCATGTGACTTGGCTGTGTGACCCTATTTGTGTTGATAATGCCATAAATAGAGAGTTACACAGGCTGAGGACACAAGCGTGTCCCAAGCTACACGGATGCGAGTGACCACACGGCCTACCCACACGGGCGTGTGACCCTGTTTCATGAAAATTTTTCTAAGTTTCTCTAAAGTCCACGGATTAGTCCTGAACTACTCCCGACGTATGTTTTGGGCCTCGTAGGCCCATACAAGGGGCAATTCTAATATGTATGAATGAATTCATTTTGAACAAAGTTTTATGACTGGTTGTGTGTGTGTTTGTTGGTACTTAAGTTCAGTAATGCCTTGTATCCTAACCCAGTGTCGGTCTCGGCTAAGGGGTGTTACAGTGTGTAATATGTATTCAAAGTTTGGATTCATTGAGAGCCTTTACGAGCAAGGTGAAAGTGAAAAAAAAGCTTGTTTGAGCTTTTGGTGTATGAGTGGAATCGACTAACTTAGTGATCTGGTGTGTTGCATTTATGCAAAATCAAAGAGTTAAAAGGGAGCTTAGGTTAGTCTAATAGCCTATCCTACGCTCCAATTGTAAGTGATCCTACTCAAGCTTATGATATTTTGTAATAAATGCTCAGTGTTGTGATTGATGTATGTGATGTGTTATCATCATACATGCTATGTGTATATGACAGTGAATGATAATTGACCTGCTAGATTTATGCACACTCAATTGATTTTAAGTGAATGTGGCTCTTTGAGAAATTGAGATAGCACTTGTGAATGCATTAAAGGTGATTTTGAAAGTGTGCATAAAACAATAAGTAATTGTATGTATGTGTGGATATGTTGGCATTGTGATCTATTAGAACCATTGGATATCATTGGCATGCTATAGGATTGTGAGTACTCACCATTATTTGCTTCTGTTTGGGCGTTAGGTCCCCGAAACTGATTTGGAGAGATTGGGAATGTTGAGCTTAGTTCCGTTCAATGGGACTGGTTAGCGTCTTTGGAGAGTGTTGGCCTCATGCTACAATTATATGGGACTGATATAGGCACTTTGAGTTTGCAGTGTTAGGAGATCTGCTTATCCAATGCGTATAGGAGATCTGCTTATCCAATGCGTATGTTTCATAGTCACAATATGCCAATATATTAATGTGAAGTGCTATGACTTTGCTTGATGCAATGCCATGAATAAATGTTATAGAATGTTTTCTATTAACCTCAATATTGTGGTTCTTTGTAGCAATTTTTGAGCACTCACTGAGCTTGATTAAGCTCACACTCTTAAATGATTATTTTGCGGAGAAGTAATTGTTTAAGAGGAGAGGGAAGTGAGCAAGCAAGTGATCTATTCCAAGGCATCCTATTTAAGTATGTGTGATATGTTTTCAACTACAAAAACCAAGGCAATGTAGGACAATTCTAGAGGGATTTAGACTTTGATATGTTATTGGGTTGTAAATAGACATTATGGATTTTTTAAAAGCTTTTTGGAACTTTGGATTTTCTTTTGCAATGATGTTTGTGATGGTTAATTTGAGCATGCATTTTTTTTGTTGAATTATGTGATAATTTACATGCAAGTCTCTTAGTTAACGTGTGTTATGCAGGTGGAATGGCATGCTTGACATTGAAGTAAGTTTAAAATGACTAAATGGTATGAAATGGACCTATAATACACTTAGAAATGCATGAGATGCAAAATTGGTATGCTGAGTATTTTGAATGGCAAATTTTGAAAATCATGCTGGGATAGGTAATTGGATAGAGTGTCATATTTGGATAATGTATGTCTTATTGTAATTGAGCATGATTGAGATGATCTAAGTATGCTATATGACATGTTAGAACTGTGGGTTTGGACAAAATACACGAAATGATATGATTAGTTTTCCACCGAAGTGTCATATGAAGGTTTCTAGGCTATTGTTGCAGAAATTGCAAATGACGTCGTGAGAAGGGATCAGTGTCGGGGCACCAAAAATCGTACCATCACGATGAGACTCTTTGAGTGCTTTTGACATGCTTTGTTATCTTTGCAATTGAGTCCTGGTTTTTATGCAATGCAATTGGAGTCCTTAAGTGCTATGAAATACCTTGAAATTTTGCATGGTTAAGTAGTATATGTTTAATTTCATAAATTTACATTAAGTTTTGCAAAAATATTTTTTGAATTTTTTTCCAAATTTACAATTTAGTCCTTAAACCTTTGTTTTAAAACTTAAATGAGTTTTACGTATCAGATATGGTTGATTCTTTCAAATATTGTTTTATATGATACTCTAAAAGTGAACTTATGATTAATGTTTTGAATTACGAATGATTGGCATGTTCCATGTTAAATGATGATTTTATCCCTAATTATTATTTTGATGATATTTGCTAGATAAGCATGATATTAGGGTTTGTACGTTATACTTAACTGTTAATTGAGAATTATGTTTGATTATGTTATGGTGTGAATGGTGGTTTCAAGTGTGGTCACACAAGTGACTAATGTGATGTTTCAGATTCGAGTCGGACCATCTCAGTTGGGTTTTGGGCACCACAATATTATTTAGTATTAGTTAAACATTAGAAAACCAGTGAGCTAATAATTTATTCCATTTTTCTTTGCATGCAAAAACCATTGAGGACAATAAACAAAAGATATTAATGTAATTCATGAATAATTTTATTAACCAGTTTGTTCGAAAAAATTACAAGTGTACATAGACAAAATTACTACACTTAGGGCTCAAGATCCAACAATTAGATCCACAATTGCCTTATCCACTATCGTTGTTACTTCTGCCTTATCCACGTGAATTTATTCCTTTACCTCTACCCTCTTTCCAACTTCACCACCTTTAGAAAACTCATTTTTATTTTGCATTGAAGATTTCTCACCATTCTTGGAATCCATGGTAAGATAGTAAAGCTTAGATTGAAACCCACTTTTAGTGGATTTTTCTTAGCGACATAAAATCCTTGCTTATAGGATCTTAGGGAACCCATCAACCTTTGAATAATCATGGTTGATAAATCCTTAGTTTCTTCGGTAACAACCACCATAGGATTAAATTTTTCAGCCAAGCTAATCAAAATTTTATCAACAACTTTAAGATCATCAAACATGTCTCCATATGACTTCATTTGCTTCACCAACATAGATTGTCTATTATGATACAGACTTATGCTTTCATGCTCTTTCATTTTTTTCAATCTCAAAATCTCTTTTAAAAGATCAAAGTTTAACAATTCTCACATTTTTGTCTCCTTCAAATTCTTGCAGTAAAATGTATCAAGCTTCTTTAGATTTTTTTGCTGTAATAGTTTTGAGGAATATGACATTTTAGACTATTCTTTGGACTATCCTAAGAATTCCAACATTCGTGATCTTCTTTTTCTTTAATTCTTCAAGTTCTTTTTTGTACCATCTTTTAGATCTTCATAGCCCTTCCTTTACTAACTCCAAGACATTCAAAGAAGTAAACAATGTCCCTATTTTTACTACCCAAAGATTATCATGTTTTCTTTTTAAAACAATAACTTAAATATTATTTTAGATTGTATTATTTATTAATGAATTTCTTGTTGAAGCTATGACTTATCACTTCAATTTTTTTTTTACTCTCTCTCTCTCTCTGTCTCCCTTTACTATGTTTTCTTTGCAAGGATCTTTGGCTTTAATTACCACTTTGTTGGAGAAAATCTAGATATGGTAATGTGAAGAGATGCTCAAGAAGAAATATGAAATTTCTATTTACTTTTTTTGCTCAATTATATTGGTTTCATCACTTACAATTCTGTATATTGATGTTAACAATGAAATTTAGATTCTATACATTCATACATCTTAGTCAAGTAATTAATGAGACTCTTTGATCTAGTACATTAATGCATTCATGCATTCTAAACCCATTGATTAAATGCAAAATTTAATGACATCGTATTATTCAACAGAGGTAATGAGAAAAGGATGGTAGTTCACACAATGGAGAAGTGTTGAAAGTTCCTAAAAGAGCATAATAAAAGAGTATATGACATATGGATAGAAGATTGAAGGAGATGACTCTTTCTGGAACCAAGCATAGGTATTTATAGGAAAAGGTAATCATCCATTTGCCTTAGGTCTTGGTAGGTGGCTTCTATTAGTCTTGTTATAGATACCACAAAAAGAGCATAATAGTCTTTTAGATAGGTAATGATAAGATTGATAGTGACCAGACGAGACCCTACTTAAGTTCCATGAAAATAAGTACTTGACACCTATTCTTGATGAAGTGAATTAGAAACATACTATGTGTCTAATTTTGAGAGTGGATATGTCTGTGAGGGCCACAACCGAAAAAGTGTTGTTCATAAGCAAAGTCATTACTAGAAGGTTGAAACCATGCGAGGTAAGGGTGGCAATGTATTGATAACAATTGTCTCCTTAATAGAGAGGAAGGTCATAAAGTGACCTACCTTGAGATAATTTGTCTTCCTATTTGTTGAGGTGAATGTTGGGGCTTTGAGTATTGCATGTTCGCATAATAGATGGAGCAACAACTTTGGTGTAGTCTGTAATATCCCATTTTTCAATGGTGTTGGAAATAGTGATTTCGAGACCATAATTTTTATATGTGAGGTCATTTTTTTTGCTTTGTTAACGTTTATAGAGTTACATTGGGGTTGTATTAAATTTTGGTGGAAAATTTTTAATGTATAGATAGTTAATTGAGTAAAAAAGATTAAATCGTAAAAGTCAAAAAAGTTAGTTGTTATTAGTAAATCAAGTTCAATAGCTTTTGAAATTTAATTTGGTGTCTTTAAATGGTAATTAGACCATCGCTATCTGAGATGGACGGTTATGGGTAAGCATATGTGATATTTTATAAGTTGATGGGTAAATGTGTAAATTATTAAATTAACTAAAGAAACAAATTAAATAAAAATAAACATCAACTTCTTCAGTGGAGTTTTCACCAAAATTTTGAAGGAAAAACACCATTGAAGAGCTTAAGGAGGTTCAACCATAATCTTCTTTGCATGTGATTTCATTTTGAGCTTATTTCTTGTGATTTTTGTGTTTTTGTGAAATTTCATAGGTTATTTATAGTATATTAAACACTGAAATCAAATTCATATGAAGATGACTAGTGGATGGTGTCAATATTTTTTATTACACAATTTTGGTATGAGTGTATTGAATTTATGTTATGTATACGAAAATAAGGAAGTGCCTCTGGTTGATGAATGTATGTAAAGGTAATGAATTTATATATAATGCCCAGTTAAACGTAGTAATTGCTAGGATACGATTGGCATGCCAATAGGGTTAGTATGCACGCTTGTACATGATTTGCACTTCGGTATCTCTTTTTTCACTTTGGTGCCTCTGTTTGCACTTTGGTGTCTCTATTCACACTACAGTTCCTCTGCTTGCACATTTGTGCCTCTGTTTACACTTTGGTGCCTCTGTTATGCATTTATGATGCCTCTAGAGTAGTGTAGTTACCTGAGTATCTGAGTCGAGTTACTTAGTTCATCGGGCTAAATGTTAATGGAATGTATGGTTGATCTATGGATTTAAATATTAATGCTTATCTTAGATATTAGAAAGCATCAAATGTTTAATGAATTAGTTGTTTATATATGAGCACATTTATATTGTTGAAAAGATATTATAGAGTTGATGAGTTATTTGAAAAGAGGATTATCATGATTTATGCTATTATGTGATCAAGAACAAATGTGAATCATGAATGTGTATTTGGTTGTCAAGAATTGTATTTTATCTCTTTATACTTTGATGATGTCAATTAAGGTAAGTTGAGTTTGATGATTTAAACTATGAACTTACTAAGTTTCTTAAGCTTACTTGCTTCATTTTTGTTCCTTTGTAGTTGTCAAAGATGCGGACTGACCGGACGGATCATCTGAAAGCTCACACTATCCAGCCATTTTGGTAGCTTTTGTATTTTTGTTTTGGGATCTGGCATGTAGATAGGTGTTTTGTTGTCAATATGTAAAGGTTATGCTATTTGCATATTTCATAACATGTATGATGTGAAAATGTATAGGTGATGTGTTTTGGTTTAGTAAAGGTTACGGCCTGGGACACGGGCAGCGACACAACCATATGGCCCAAGTCAGTGTCTAACACAGTCTAGCATACAGTCTACGACATAGTTGTGTGACTTAAATTCAAATATACACATGGTTTGGCACACAGCGATGTGTCCTGAATTCGAATGTTCACACGGCCTGGGCTTTGTCATATGGCTGTGTGACCCCTATTTTGAATATTTGTAAGTTTTTCTGAAATTTTTTGTTTTGTTTCTATTTGATCCCAGATTGTTCCTAACTGTTTTTAAGGCCCCATAAGCCCAATTTAAGACCAATAAGTGTATTTGCACCATGAATTATTATTTTTATAAGTTTATTATTTATCTGTTTAATTGCTCTGAAATAAAGTGAAATGTCCTATTTTGCTTAGTAATACTCTATAACCCTGATCTAGTAATGGAGACAGGTTAGGAGTGTTACACAGTCAAAGTCATTGGGTTGGTATAGTTGACTTTTAATGGCTAATGTTTTAATATTTTTAACATCAAATGATAAGGAAATTTTTATTGTAGATAGGAATATGATCATCATCCAATCAACAGCCTTGAGGAGGGAAGAGAGAAGTTTGAACTTTGGTGGATTCTCATGTTTATCCTTATCCTATCCTTATCTCTTGCGAGTTTTAATGTTGATGGAAAGTTACTTTGTGAAGGGATTTATTTGAGTATTTTTCAAGATAATTAATGGGATAACTTTAGCTTTTAAAGGAGAGTTTAAAGCTTATCAAAACACTATTGGATGATCACTTAAAGAGGCCTATAATAGGCTGCTGGTCAATTTATTCTTCAATTGTGTAGTGTCTAGACACTCCTTGTTTGGAGATTTTTATGTTGAGATATTATATGTAATGTGAGGTATTTGGCGAGAGTGGTTTGTAATAATTGGGGTAGGTACTGGGTTGCAATTATTTTTTTGTGTAAGGGTAGATTGGGCTTAAGCCAATAGGTGATCCAAACAATTGTTGAATAGAATCATTCTCTGAGCGAGCTCCGTAGATGTAGAATTGGGGAATCCAATCCGCATTAATAAATATCTGGTGTTAATTCTTTTCTTAGTTTTCTCCTTGCTTCATGTTACATTTAATCTATTTAGTTCAATTCCATTGCAATAAAAATTAGAATGAAATTATTTTTCAAGTGCAAATCGAAGGCCTTTTTAGTGAACATGTTGAAAGATTTTCTTCTGAAAATGATTTTTTTACATGGCAGAATTTAATTTTTTTTAATAAAACCTAAACCTTTATTGCGTTATTGGTGGCAATAAATTTTTTTACCAAACATAATACTTGTGTTTCTGGACTAACAACACTTATTATAGCAACTCATTTCTCTGTAGTGTCAGAATAGTGGTTTTGGGGCCACAAATCCTTCATGAGCCCGTAAAGATTATTATTTAATATTTACGAGTAATATAGAGTAATAATAAAATTTTAATTAATGATTTATGCTATTTGAATGAATAATTCGGTAAGTCGTATGACCTTAAAGTCAAGTGATTTTAAAAAATGAGGCAACAGGACCTCGTTTCTATAAACCGAGGCATAAATATTTAATAAAATATTTATAGAGTGTCATTAAGATTGTATTAAAGTTTTTTCTTAAGAATTTTAATGTTTAGATAGCTAATTAAATTAAAAGGATTAAATGTAAAGGAAGCAAAATTCAATCGCTATTAGTTTAATTGTACTAAATGGCTAAAAAATCATGAATTAAGGGTTTTAAAAGGTAAATATACCTTGTTTTTATTAATTGACGGTTTCAAGGTGTAATTTTAAAACAATTTTAGTTTATAAGAAAGGTTAAAATAGTAATTAAATAAATAAATTAACATAAACAAAAGGAATTAATGGCTATCTTCTTCATTCCTTGTTTTTCATGACCGAATGGGAGAGGAAGAAACACCATTGTTGATGTAGCATGTAGTCTAATGCATGGTAAGATTTTGAACCCTGTTTTTAATGATTTCTATGTTTTTGAGTTTGTTTTAGTTTAATCTAGCTAGCCCGAGGATCAATTTGCAAACCTGTCAATGATTGAGGGACTTAAAATGAATGTTGTTTAATATGTTTTGATGTTAATTGATGGATTATTGATCTTTGATATGAAATAAATAAGTTTTCCTAATTGATTTTGATGAAAATGGCAATGAAGGATTAATTTGTTAAAGATGTGAAACTATGGGTTTGGTTGTGAAATGATTGTAAATATGAGTTGCTTTAAGGTCCCTTGTGATTGTGGTTAAGTTGGATTTAATTTAAAATGGTCAAATTGCAAGATATGAACTTAAGGACTAAATTGTGAAAAGTTAAAATGTTAAGGGCAAATTGGTAATTTAGTATAAAATGAAATATGGATTAAATTGAATTCTAGAAGTCTTTAATTGATTGAAATTATCCTTTTTGATTAAGATAAGCCACTTCGGACTTAGATCGAGGAAAAGGGTTAAAGCTTCAGATTAGTTCGATTATTTTACTACACCTTAACTATCTAAGTAAGTTCGTATGAACGGTTATCGAATTAGTGTTGTTTAGTTTGAATGTTTTTTAGTTAATTTTAATGTAAATGGAGTAATGTATAATTGTGTCAATGTTATGATGAAATGACGGATGTTGAGTCCTGGTTGAACCTTAGGAATTCGTAGGATACAAATGACATGTCATTAGGGATTTGTTGCGGATACTCCATAGCTCATGTAAGCAATGAGGTAAAAGAAAGGTTACGGTTACATGTTTAAGAACATTTCGTGTGAGCTTTTGCAAGTATCCGATGATATTCTAAACAGTTCAATGGGTATGTAAAAGAAAGGAAATGGTAAATGTTCAAATGGAATGTATCATGTATTTTTTGAAAAAGAAATGGTGATTTAAATAAGATGAACAAATGTATAAGTTACTTGTTATGGATGATTCCATTTGAACCATGTATAAATGCACTAATTTGTGTAATTAATTATGTTATTAGGCTTACACTAAGCTTTTGGAATGGATGGTAAGTAAGTAATGAATAATTCATAATCTTATGAAAAAGGTTGATGAATATATTATGTTAATGAACTTAATAATTTGTCAGATTGATGGTGTTTCAATAGGCCCATACCAAGCTTATGGCAATTGAAAATGGTCCATGCTTAATGATAAGCTATAAAAGTAACATATTTTAATCCATTTTAATGCATTTTTGGATGATTTATTATGTAAATTAGTGAATTTGATGCTCCTAATCCTCTAAATTCATGTTTCTATACTTAGGTGAGATAGGGAAGTGAAAAGAGTGAAAAACGAGCCAAAATCAGACAAATAGAGTTGTTTTAAGGATCCAAATGGTCTAGGCATTTCCACACGGGCTGTCACACGCCCATGTGATAGCCTGTGTTGATATCGCACTCTGTTTCCCAAATACGCGGAAAAACTCAATTTTTAGGCTTTCGGAGCATTATAAAGTCCATAAATACCAATTAGAAGAATATCTAAGGGGGCACTAAGAGAAGATTGAAGAGAACACTCGAAGAACGCCATCAGAATCAACTCGAAAGTGGATCTCCTCCAAGATCGAAGATCTTCATTTAATTTCCTTCGAAGTTTTATTGAGTTTCTTTATGTCTTGTTGTTATCCTAATTTTGAGATGTTTCTGTAACACCCCAAACCCGGCCTAGACGTTATGACCGGATCCGACGTGCCACATCGAAACGTTTTCTATTTTTAGTCTAGAAAATCATACTTAGTGTTCAAAGGATAATTTCATTATAGGTTAAAGTGAATGGAAGTTGTGCACCAGGTAGGAAACCGAAAAAGAGGAGGTGAGTCCATCGGACTGCTTAAGTACCAAGCTCCCTTCGGATCCAATCCTAGACATGTACACCACCATTGCCACACCTTAACTTAGTGTATGTTCTTAGGAAACCAGTTCATTTAAGTCCAATTTAAGAAAAGGTGATTAACTTTGGAAAGCGTTTTCATTGCGGAAGTTTGGCTTTGTTGTCGTGGTATTTTAAAAATCAATTACTGTTTTTGAAAACGCGCCCTAAGACTAATCAGTTTTAGTGATTAAGATAATATTATACCTATTCTAGTAAATCATATTGAAAACAATTAAAAATAATTGAAGCGCCCTTATTACAACTTAAAACCCAAATCATAAAAGTAAATAAAAAGATGTCCAATTCACCAGAAGAAAACCAAATTTACGGAATGAGTGGCCACTCCGAATCCCTCACAGCTCCAAGCCCCCTATGGTTGGGGATTACTTGCGTGGATGAAAATAAGGGGTGAGTTTGGGAAACTCAGTGAGTAAAATAACCCAACCATAGTCTAAACCAGTTCGAACCACAGAAACAGATCAAATTGGCCTTAGCCTAGAACTGATTTCAGAATGAAGCCCATAGGCCCATAACAGAACAAAACAAAAATTACATGTTTATGCAGAAACCCAACCACATCCAACCGTATACAACCCCGTACCATCCTTACACCATGTGGGGAGACTACTCGACCCACCCATCCGCTACACGCCACAGAATTTGCAGTATGGCTCCCAGAACAGATAATGTGACATAGTCACCAAATACAGATATTTGTGGACAGAGCCACCAAAACAGATATTTGTGACAGAGCCACCAGAATAGATATTTGTGGCATAGCCACCAGGACGCTTCCTCCATAAATATAACCCATGTCCCCATGCAACAGATATACAAATCATGGCATACATCATACAGAATCAGATCATCATGCTTTTCAGTCAAATTAACCCTAGGGGTATAATGGTCATTTTACACCTAGAGGTATAACGGTAATTTTCATACTTAAGGGTATTCTAGTAATTTATCTATTTTAGGGTTTTCATGCATATTTTCACCATTTATGTACTAAATGTAAACACTTAATGAGAGTGTTCTTTCGAATTGGGCCTGTTGGCCCATTATCCCAATTTTGGCCCATTAAGCCCAAAAATATCTTAGGCACAAAAATCATGCACTCTGCAGTCTAAACACTGTAGTTTACCAAATACGCTAATCGATCTACCTCACGAGCATTCACACACTCGCAAGTCCACAAAATACCGCTTTTCTAAGCATTTGGCTTTTCGCTTTTGCCGATCTAGTCTATGAAAGGGTGTCAGTTACACACCTGATTTGTAGTGGTTCGACGGTGAGTTCCACACACGAGCTGCCTACAATTGGATTACCAACACGTCAATCTAAATATCGAAAAGAACTACCGACCTATCCCCCTACCCTATTCGGCCAACCAAGCCTCAGACCATAGAGTTCTTACCTTTTTCCGGAACTAGCGACTAGGTTTAGATCCAATCGTTCCACTTGTCCAAGCCTTCGATCAGCAGCCTCCAGATCACACTAACATCATAATAAAACAATTGTCACAACCCTTAGAGCCATAGGGCCCAATTGATAGCCTCCCTAAGCCTTTAAGGGTTTCGGCTTTTCTAAAACCCGAAATAAAGAATAGATTCGAAAACTTACCACCGGTTCCTTAAGTCAACGATTCCACTTTAGTTCCTATACGATTCTGATGCAGATCTAAACCCTTAAATGTTAGCAGAAATCAAATCTTTAAAGGTCTAAAGATTCGGTTATGCCCCTAAGACTATGGGGTTTTCGGCTTTTTGAAATAGTGAAGAGAAAGATGAAATATGAGGGTTTTGTGATGGTTTTGTCGACAAGACTTTGGGGTTTAGAGGATGAGAGAATCGGCCAAAAAGATGGAGAAGAATCAGAGGGTTTGGCTAGGAGAAATTGGCACAGAAGAAAAACAGGCTTTCGAGATTTCAGATTTTATGGCAATCGGCTATAAGGCTTAGGAACAAATGGTAAGGAAGAGTAGAATGGTAGGAAGGGTTCGACTATAGAAAAAGAAGCAAAGAAGAACAAAAGAGAATAGGAGATGAGAGGAGAAAAGAAAAAGAGAAAAGAATGGTCAGAACCCAAATGCCGAATTTTCCCCCCACCTACTAGCCGAATTTCCCCTATACTAGCAACCCTTGGCCGGCCAACTCTTGCTCCTCAAGAGTCCATCATTCGGCCAATACTACACCCCCTAATTAGCTCCTAAATCTTCTCCCTTATCCCCTCCTTACTCGATCTCCTGATCAGCTCAAACTCTTCCTAACAGAGTTCCATCTGAGTTCCATCACATCCCCTTTCTGTACATAAAAAAATAATACTAATATTTGTTTACCTTGTGACTTGAACCTTAGCTCTCCCTAGCCATCCACACTCTACCTTTTTAGCACCCTAGTGGCGTCACATGACACTTTGCCACCTGCCTTTTTGTGGCTTATTTTACCCATTAAATCTTAAAAGCGCAACTTACCAGAACCCCATTTCCCCTAAGAATTAAAATTAGTTAAAACTTTCAGATTTCATATCAAACTTGGGCTTCTAGAGGCCCACTAACATACTTAGACCTACGCCCAGTTGTCAAAACACAGAAATTCAAAAATTCATCGAAATTCATAGAAGTCCCAAAAATTGGGGCGTTACAACTCTACGCTCCTTAAAGAAATTTCGTCCTCGAAATTTACCTGATCCAAACAGATGAGGGTATTGTTGATGCATCGCCTTTTCTGTCTCCCAAGTACCTTCCTCTCAGCCGTGATTACGCCAAAGCACTTTCACTAAAAGAACAGATTTCCTTCTCAACACCTTGACGTCTCGGTCCAATATCTGCACAGGCTCTTCCTCGAAAGTCAAATCAGATTACACCTCGATCTCTGCAACTGGCACGACATGAGTAGGGTCAAAATGATAACGCCTTAACATGGAGACGTGAAAAACATCGTGAATCCTATCTAACTCTGGAGGTAATTCTACTTGATATGCCACTGGTCCTACTTGCTTCAAATCCCGATAAGGCCTAATGAATCGCGAACTCAACTTGCCTTTCTTACCAAACCTTAATATCTTTTTCCAACGAGAAACCTTTAAGAAGACCATATCACCCACTGAGTACTCAATCTCCTTACACTTCAAATCCGCATACGACTTTTGCCTATCCACAACTTCTTTTAACTGATCTCTGATTACTCTGACCTTATCCCCAGTGTTAGCTACCAACTCGGGTCCAAGAACCTGCCGCTCTCCCAGTTCGGTCCAACAACTAAGGGTACGACACCTTCGTCCATACAGCGCTTCATACGGTGCCATTCGAATACTCACTTGATAACTGTTGTTGTACGCAAACTCCGCCAACGGCATGTAGTCCTCCCAACTACCTCAGAAGTTAATAACGCATCCCCTCAACATGTCTTCCAGAATCTGAATAACCCTTTTCGACTGACCATCAGTCAGGGGATGGAAGGTCGTACTAAAATTCAATTGCGTCCCCAACGCCTCATGCAACTTTTGCCAAAATCGAGATGTAAATCTGGGATCCCGGTCAGAAATAATTGAAACTGGGACACCATGAAGTCGCACGATCTCTGCCACATAAAACTTGGCTAACTTTTGAAGTGAAAAATCGGTGCAGACAGGTATGAAATGAGCCGATTTGGTCAACCTATCCACGATCACCCAAACCAAGTCTTTCTTTGTTGGTGTCAAGGGTAACCCACTCACAAAGTCCATGGTTACCCTCTCCCACTTCCAAAGTGGTATCTTCACTGGCTGCAAAAGCCCAAAAGGTAGTTGATGCTCAACTTTCACTTGCTGGCATGTCAAACATTTCCCCACAACCTCCGTTACTTCCCGCTTAAGCCCAGGCCACCAATACAATTTTCGCAAGTTGTGATACAACTTATTTCCTCCAGGATGCATGGCACAAAGTCCCCCATGAGCTTTTTTCAATATTGACTGCCTCAAGTCAGAGTCCTTCGGAACACAAATTCTCCCTCAGAAACACAGAACTCCTTCATTATTCAACCCAAACTCAGAAGTTTCCCTTTCCTTAACCTGCTGGAAACGAGCAACCAAAGATTCATCTCTCAACTACTTCTCCTTAATCTGATCCACCCAGGTTGGCCTTACTTGCAACTCATCCAACAGACTACCATCATCATACAGGCTCAGACGAGCAAACATTGCTCTCAGATCAAATACAGCTCTTCGACTTAGAGCATCGGCTACCACGTTAGCCTTGCCCGGGTGGTACTCAATCATACAATCATAATCTTTAAGCAACTCTATCCATCTTCTTTGCCTAAGGTTCAGCTCCTTCTAATTCAGTAAGTACTTGGGACTCTTATGGTTGGTGTATATAATACACCTCTCTCCATACAAGTAGTGTCTCCAAATCTTAAGCGCAAAGATTACAGCTGCCAATTCCAAATCATGAGTAGGGTAGTTTCCTTAGTGAGGCTTAAGCTGTTGTGATACATAAGCAACCACCTTACCCTCTTGCATCAACATGCAACCCAAACCCACATGTGATGCGTCACTCTACATAGTAAAATCCTTCCCAGACTCCGACTGAATCAACACAGGTGCTTCAGTCAGAACTTTCTTCAACTTCTCAAAAGCTTCCTACTGTTTCTCTGTCCAAACAAACGGTACTCCTTTCCTTATGAGTTTTGTCAAAGGCGCTGCCATTACAGAAAAACCTTCCACAAACCTCCTGTAGTATCCTGCCAACCCTAGGAAAGTCTGAATTTCTGACACCGACCTAGGTGGCTTTCATTCCAAAATTGCTTCAATCTTTCGAGGGTCCACCTTAATCCCTTCAGCTGAGACAACATGTCCTAGGAAGGTTACCTCCTTCAACCAGAATTCACATTTGCTGAATTTCGCATATAGTTCCTTCTCCCTTAACACTTGTAGCACTATACGGAGATGCTCATCATGTCTTACTTCAGTTTCAAAATATACCAGAATATCATCAATAAAGACGACTACAAACCGATCCAAAAATGGTTGGAATACACGATTCATCAGATCTATAAACGCTACAGGAGCGTTTGTCAGTCCAAATGGCATCACCAGAAACTCGTAATGACCATACCGAGTTTTGAATGTCGTCTTATGGATATCTGCCTCTTTGACCCTTAACTGATGCTATCCAGATCGAAGGTCGATCTTGGAAAATACAGAAGCTCCTCTAAGTTGGTCAAACAGATCGTCAATCCTTGGCAGTGGATACTTATTCTTAATCGTCAGTTTGTTCAACTACCGATAATCAATACACATTCGCATCGTCCCATCCTTCTTTTTTACGAATAGTACTGGTGCTCCCCACGGAGACACACTTGGCCTAATAAAACCCTTATCCAACAACTCTTGAATTTATGCTTTTAACTCCACCAACTCTTTTGGTGCCATCCTATACGGTGCGATGGACACTGGTGCCGTTTCAGGCAGTAAGTCGATTCCAAACTCGACTTTTCGGTTCGAAGGCAGTCCGGGAAGCTCCTCCGAAAAAACATCTTGGAACTCCTTAACGGTTCTAACCTTATCCATTGTCAGTCCCTCATCTTCTGTCTAACTTAAAAATGCCAAATAGGCCTCACAACCTTTACGAATCCATTTTTTGGCTCTTAATGCCGACACCACATTGGACAAATAATCCCTTCGCTCACCTATCACCATAACCTCTCCCCCTTCGTGGTCCTTAACACCATTCGTTTATCAGCACAATCTAGAGTCACCCTATGCTTAACAAGCCAGTCCATTCCCAGAATGAGGTCGAATTCTCCGAACGGTAACTCCATCAAGTCTCCAGAGAAGATATTACCTTGGGTTTCTAAAGGCACATCCCTATATAGTTTGTCTACCTTAATCGAATGACCCAAAGGACTTAGTACAGTTACCTCACTCACTATCTCCTCAGAGTGCACACCCAACGACCCAGATATGGCATATGCAACATAGGAATGAGTAGATCCAATATCTACCAAAGCAGTATACGGCATGCTAGAAACCAAGAACGTACCAGTTATGACGTCAGGTGCATCACCCTCTTCTCGACGACAAGCTGTATATGCCAACGCTGGCTGTTGAGCCTCAGCATTTCCAGCACCCCTGCCAAGTGCTCCTCGACCTCGACCATTACTATTTCCGCCCCTACCTTGTCCACGTCCTCTCGGTGGTTGTGGTCTACCTCTCACTGGTTGAGCAACCCTCTGCTCAGCAACTTGTACCTGATCTGTTTTCTGAGGATAGTCTTTGACTCTGTGCTCCATAGATCTGCATCGAAAATAAGCACCGGAACGTTTCCTACACCCGCCCAGATGTACCTTACCACAGTCTCCATAGATTGGTGGTCTAACCACGTTCATCGGAACTGCCCGCATTGGCTCCTACACTCTTGCTCTCTTGACATTCCTATTTGCACCACCCGAAGGTCCTGAATCCTTTCGAAAATAGTTTCGATCCTTCTCATGATTCTGCTTTTCAGCACGCTTCACTTCCTCAGCTATCTTAGCTTTCTCCTCCAAGACCGCAAAGTCACGCTCCCTCTGCGGAGTAATCAACACCCTGAGTTCATCTCTAAGACCATCCTCAAAGTGCACACTACGCTCATATTCCGTAGTGGCTATTCCCACGGCATACAGGCTCAACCTCAGAAACTCAGCCTCGTATTCAGTAACTTTTTTACCTCCTTGCACCAGATTCAAGAATTCCTTCCTACGGGCGTCCACATAACTCGCCCCAATGTATTTCCCTTTGAAGACTGCCTTAAATAGCTCCCAGGTTACCCTATCAGCTGGGGTCCCATCTGTCACAGTGAGCCACCACTGATAAGCCTCGTCTCGTAGCAACGAGCACGGCTCCTTCAGACTTCTCGCTCCACGAGAGCGCCCAAGTCATCCATAATCCGTTCCGTGGCCTCCAACCAATATTCTGCCACATTCGGGGCTACACCAGATACACCCCTAAAGATCTCTGCTCCGTTAGCCCGGAGTTTCTTAGAAATAGATCCTCGAATTCTGTTACCCGAACTTGCCCCGACAACCCTTTGTAGAATACAAAGCATTGCCTGGGATAGGGCGTCATCCCTAGCACCACGATCATGAGACTCAACTTCCGTTGTCGGTGGTACCGGTGCTTCTGCCGTCGGTATATGCCCTGAGGACGCAGTTCCTGCTTGAGCACTACCTCGGCCACGTCCACGGCCTCTTCCACGAGCTGCTCTCGTACTCATATCGTATTATCTGATTACAAATTTTATGCATCAATCAAATATTCTAGTGTTTATTACAGATGTTTTATGAACAGATAGTAATTCAAAGTTTGTTTTCTGCGGAGTCGAAATCTAGCTACAATCTCAGTCTTTTACCAAAATTCCTATAGTCTCAGCACCATCCCACTAGACTATCATAATAGGGTTTAAATACAGACAGATAATTCAGAGAAAATATCTCAGAAAAGTTCAGAATAATACTTACAGACTTGGGCCGGAGATTCGGGTGCCACCTTTTAAAGATCCAATAATTGAAAAACTGAGTTTCGTAATTTTTGTAAAAAAATTATTTTTGAAAATCTTTGTTTTTATAGACCCATTCCATAGCAGAGTTGTTGCAACTTGGCTCTGGTACCACTAAATGTAACACCCCAAACTCGGCCTAGACGTTATGACCAGATCCGACGTGCCACATCGGAACGTTAAAAACAATTTCTATTTTTAGTCCAGAAAATCGTACTTAGTGTTCAAAGGATGATTCCATTATAGGCTAAAGTGAATGGAAGCTGTGCACCAGGTAGGAAACCGAAAAAGAGGAGGTGAGTCCATCGGACTGCTTAAGTACCAAGCTCCCTTCGGATCCAATCCTAGACATGTACACCACCATTGCCACACCTTAACTTAGTGTATGTTCTTAGGAAACCAGTTCATTTAAGTCCAGTTTAAGAAAAGGTGATTAACTTTGGAAAGCGTTTTCATTGCGGAAGTTTGGCTTTGTTGTCGTGGTATTTTAAAAATCAATTACTATTTTTGAAAACGCGCCCTAAGACTAATCAGTTTTAGTGATTAAGATAATATTATACCTATTCTAGTAAATCATATTGAAAACAATTAAAAATAATTAAAGCGCCCTTATTACAACTTAAAACCCAAATCATAAAAGTAAATAAAAAGATGTCCAATTCACCAGAAGAAAACCAAATTTGCGGAATGAGTGGCCACTCCGAATCCCTCACAGCTCCAAGCCCCCTATGGTTGGGGATTACCTGCGTGGATGAAAATAAGGGGTGATTTTGGGAAACTCAGTGAGTAAAATAACCCAACCATAGTCTAAACCAGTTCGAACCACAGAAACAGATAAAATTGGCCTTAGCCTAGAACAGATTTCAGAATGAAGCCCATAGCCCATAACAGAACAAAACAAAAATTACATGTTTATGCAGAAACCCAACCACATCCAACCGTATACACCCCCGTACCATCCTTACACCATGTGGGGAGACTACTCGACCCACCCATCTGCTACACGCCACAGAATTTGTAGCATGGCTACCAGAACAGATAATGTGACATAGTCACCAGATAAAGATATTTGTGGACAGAGCCATCAGAACAGATATTTGTGGGAGAGCCACCATAACAGATATTTGTGGGAGAGCCACCATAACAGATATTTGTACCATAGCCACCAGGACGCTTCCTCCATAAATATAACCCATGTCCCCATGCAACAGATATACAAATCATGGCATACATCATACAGAATCAGATCATCTTGCTTTTCAGTCAAATTAACCCTAGGGGTATAACAGTCATTTTACACCTAGGGGTATAACGGTAATTTTCATACTTAAGGGTATTCTAGTAATTTATCTATTTTATGGTTTTCATGCATATTTTCACCATTTATGTACTAACAGAAACACTTACCGAGTGTTCTTACCAAATTAGGCCTGTTGGCCCATTATCCCAATTTTGGCCCATTAAGCCCAAAAATATCTCAGGCAAAAAAATCATGCACTCTGCAATCTAAACACTGTATTTTACCAAATATACTAATCGATCTACCTCACGAGCATTCGTACACTCGCAGGTCCATAAAATACCAGTTTTTTGGCATTTCGGCTTTTCGGCTTTTGCCGATCTAGTCTATGAAAGGGTGTCAGTTACACACCTGATTTGTAGTGGTTCAATGGTGAGTTCCACACACGATCTACCTACAATTGGATTACCAACACGTCAATCTAAATATAAAAAAAAACTACCGACCTAACCCCCTACCATATTCGGCCAACCAAGCCTCAAACCTTAGAGTTCTTACCTTTTTTCGAAACTAGCGACTAGGTTTAGATCCAGTCGTTCCACTTGTCCAAGCTTTCGATCAGCAGCCTCTAGATCACACTAACATCATAATAAAACAATTGTCACAACCCTTAGAGCCATAGGGCCCAATCGACAGCCTCCCTAAGCCTTTAGGGGTTTCGGCTTTTCTAAAACCCAAAATAAAGAATAGATTCGAAAACTTACCACCGGTTCCTTTAGTCAACGATTCCACTTTAGTTCCTATACGATTATCATGCAGATCTAAACCCTTAAATGTTAGCAGAAATCAAATCTTTAAAGGTCTAAAGATTCAGCTATGCCCTTAAGACTATGGGATTTTCGACTTTTTGAAATAGTGAAGAGAAAGATGAAATATGAGGGTTTTGTGATGGTTTTGTCGACAAGACTTTGGGGTTTATAGGATGAGAGAATCGTCCAAAAAGATGGAGAAGAATCAGAGGGTTTGGCTAGGAGAAATTGGTACAGAAGAAAAATAGGCTTTCGGGATTTCGGCTTTTATGGCAATCGGCTATAAGGCTTAGGAACAAATGGTAAGGAAGAGTAGAATGGTAGGAAGCGTTCGGCTATAGAAAAAGAAGCAAAGAAGAAGAAAAGAGAATAGGAGATGAGAGGAGAAAAGAAAAAGAGAAAAGAATGGTCAGAACCCAAATGTCGAATTTTCCCCCCACCTACTAGCCGAATTTCCCCTATACTAGCAACCCTTGGCCAGCCAACTCTTGCTCCTCAAGAGTCCATCATTCGACCAATACTACTCCCCCTAATCAGCTCCTAAATCTTCTCCCTTATCCCCTCCTTACTCAATCTCCTGAGCAGCTCAAGCTCTTCCTAACCGAGTTCCACCTGAGTTCCATCACATCCCCTTTCTGTACATAAAAAAATAATACTAATATTTGCTCACCTTGTGACTTGAACCTTAGCTCTCCCTATCCAGCCGCACGCCACCTTTTTAGCACCCTAGTGCCGTCACATGCCACTTTGCCACCTACCTTTTTGTGGCTTATTTTACCCATTAAATCTTAAAAGCCCAACTTACCAGAACTCCTTTTCCCCTAAGAATTAAAATTAGTTAAAACTTCTGGATGTCATCTCAAACTTAGGCTTCTAGAGGCCCACTAACATACTTAGACCTACGCCCAGCAGTCAAAACACAGAAATTCAAAAATTCACCAAAATTCACAAAAGTCCCGAAAATTGGGGCGTTACAGTTTCTATTCAGGATTATGAACTAAATTCCCTAGATACATAGGGAAGATGAAACCTATGATGAACCTTATTATTTTATTTCTAATTTACATTATAAATACTTGATTCTTCTTCTCAATTATGAATGCTTATTTCTTTTTTTAATATTTCTAATATATTAATTCAAGTTCAATGTGCTTAATTCAGTGAAGCAAAAGTCCCTGTTTAAATGTAGATCTAACATAATTGAATGGAGTTGCATACAATCCTAGAAATAGGATGACATAAATCTACCAGATTAGAGTAAAATCTAATAGGGGAATCCACAGATCGAGTTAATGCGACGATAGGGGTTTTAATTAGAAAGAGATTTCAATTAATCAACCTAGAGTTAGTTGTTCTTACTCTCGAAAGAGATATTAATATAATTTAGAGATTTCCATGGATCAAGACACAAGTGAATAAATCGTTTCATTCAGATTCAGAATAATAGTGAAGTCAAGGTGGATTCTTTACTGGGTATTATCTTTCTTAGTGGTTATCAATCAATTATTTTTCCCATTTCATTCTTGGTTTCATTCGTAGTTAAATTAGATTAGTAAATTTAGATTAAAAATGATCACTTCAATTTATCAGCTAAATAATAAAAAATGGTAATTATTAGTACTTTTAGTCCTTGTGGATACGATATTCCCTACTCACCATATCTATACTATTGTTTGACAAGTGCGCTTGCCTTTGTTGTAATTATAGTTAGTTTAGTGACCATCAAGTTTTTCGCGCCGTTGTCGGGGACTAAAATTTTAGGAACACTCTATTTTTATTAATTTATCCATTTTTATTTTTATTATATTTTTAGTTTTAGTTTAATTTTTGCATTGTAATTTTTCTTTTCTTTTATTTGCTTCTGGCAGGTTCATTTAGTTTATAACTAGAAGAAACTTGTCGGGACCAATACTATTTGATAGCAAAATTGAAAGTACAGCTTGCAGAAATCATAGAAAAGCAAGGCAGAATCGACAGAGTATAATAGATGAGTAAGAGGATGTTATTATCATTATTGAGGAGATACGTGATAATCAGAATAATCAACTACCTCCTATAGTTGCTGCAAATCCAGATCTTGTTCCTCGTACTATGTACAATTATGCCAAGCCCACTCTAACTGGGGTTGAATCGAGTATTGTGAGACCCACCATTGCTGCGAATAATTTTGAACTGAAGCCGAACACTATTTAGATGGTACAACAATTTGTTCAATTCGATAGTTTGCAAGACAAAGATCCAAATACTCATTTGGCTAATTTTCTAGAAGTCTATGATACTTTCAAGATAAATGGCATTTCTGAAAATGCCATTTGCCTACGGTTGTTTCTCTTCTCGTTGAGAAACAAAGCTAAATAGCGGTTGAATTCTTTACCACGAGGTTCTATCACTACATGGGATCAAATGACCAAAAAATTCCTACAAAAGTACTTCCCACCGACTAAGATGGCCAAGTTGAGGAATGATATCTCTTCCTTCGTTCAAATTGACTTAGAAACCCTATATGATGCATGGGAGAGGTATAAGGACTTATTGAGATGGTGTCCTCACCAGGGGTTACCTCTATGGCTACAAGTTCAAACCTTCTACAATGGTTTGAATCCGTTAACTAAGCAATTGATAGAAGTAGTAGCCGGTGGGACATTGAATAATAAAACACCTAAAGCAGCTTATGAGTTTATAGAAGAGATGTCACTGAATAATTATCAGTGGTAAGTCATGAGGGCAAAGCCGATGAAAGCAGCTGGTGTTTTTAACTTAGATACGGTCACCATGTGATCGAATCAGGTAGAACTTTTAAATAAGAAAATTGATGGTTTATGTGTTTCTACGTAGGTACATCTAGTGATGCAATACGATGCAAATGGAGGTGCAATAAATAATCCAGAATATTTTCTCTTCGGTCCAAACATAGAGAATAAGTAAATAAATTATATGAGTAATAATTCTAGACCTCAAAATAACCCTTATAGTAATAAATATAATACAGGATGGAGAAGACACCCAAATTTCTCATTAGGTGGTTAGTGAAACCAAAGACTACAACCCCCTCTGAGCTTTCAACAACCATATCAGCAAGTGAAAAAATCAAACCTTGAAGAGATGTTAGCAAAATTTATTTCAATATCAGAGACCCATTTTCAAAACACCGAGATAGCTTTGAAAAATCAACAAGCGTCAATTCATGGGCTCGAAAATCAAATTGGACAGCTTGCTAAATTGGTTTCAGAAAGCCAACAAGGTAGTTTACCTAGTAACACCGAACCCAACCTAAAAGAGCATGTTAAAGTAGTTACATTAAGGAATGGGAAAGTGTTGGCTGGACCCGAAAAGAAGCTACAACAGGAATCTGATAAGGCAAATGATAAGGGGTTAAATCTCGAAGTAATTCAACCACCGGTACTTAAGGAATACAAACCACCAGTTCCATATCCGGTGAAGTTGAAGAAAGACTGCATAGATGAACAATTTGGTAAATTTCTTGAACTTTTCAAACAACTGCATATTAAACTTACCTTTTGTTGAAGCTATTTCGTAGATGCCCACATATGCAAAATTTTTAAAGGAGCTATTAACAAATAAAAGGAAGTTTGAAGAGCTATCTACTGTGGAACTCAATGAGGAATGTTTAGCTATTCTCCAAAATAAGCTACCAACTAAGTTGAAAGATCTAGGAATTTGTACTATTTCCTGTTTTATTGGTAGTTTAAACATTGAGAAAGCATTAGTTGATTTGGGTGCTAGTATTAATTTGATGCCTTATAAAATGTTCAAGCAGCTTGGCCTTGGGGAACCAAAACCCACTAGGATAAGTATTCAATTAGCTGATAGAGCTGTTAAATATCCTAGGGGTATTATTAAAGATGTCCTTGTAAAAGTAGATAAATTCATATTCCCTGTTGATTTTGTTGTGTTTGACATAAAAGAGGATGTTGAGTGCCTTTAATGTGGGTGATTGTAAACTTGTGCTTAGGGTAGGTGATGATGAGATTATTTTTAAAATCTATGATGCTATGCGATTCTCTAGAGAACAAGATGATTCTTGTTATTTTATTGACTCTATCAATCATGTTATTCAAGATTCATTACAGGAAATCGTTCATAGAGACATGTTAGAACTGTGTCTAGCTCAAGGAGAGGTGGTAGATGGTGATGATACTTTAATAGGTAAGACGAAAATCGACTTAGACTCTAATGAGTCTTCACTGAGATAGACAAAGTACGAGGACATTAAGGTAAGCAAGAAATTAAAATTAAAACCCTCTATTGAAGAACCTCTCAAGTTGGAACTGAAGCAATTACCAAATAACCTAAAGTATTCGTTTCTTGCAGACAATTCTACATTACCAGTGATTATTGCTTTAGATTTAAAGCCAAATGAGAAAGATGAGTTGTTTAAAGTGTTGAAGGAACATAAATGTAACAGCCTAGTTTAGACCCTAGTTGGAATAGTAGTTTTGAGACCAAAAATTTGAGTCAAAAAAATATTTTAATATTATTTTCTGTGCGTATTATATGTGAATTAGTATGTGTGAGAATTTCGTATGAAAATTTAATTGTTTGTGTGCTTAATTTGATAAAAGGACCTAATCGCGTAAAATGTAAAAGTTGATTGCTATATGTTAAGTGTGTCTATTTGTTATGTCTTTGTAAATAAGAGGTCCTTATGTTGAAATTAGGCCACTATTATGGTTAACAGACAATAATGGCCTTAAGATATGTGATTTCATAATGGATTAAATATGGTTAATTTGGTAATTGGATTAATAAGTTATAATGAAATAAAACTAAAGCCAAAAATTAGGCCATTTTATGTGCATCTTGCCGAAAATACAAAAGAAAAAGAGAGAAAAACTCAAGCTAAGGTTCTGGAACTTTGATTGGTGATTAAGGTATGATTTTTGTTCAGTTTTTGATAATTTCTATGTTTTTGTGATCGTTGCTCTGTATTCTATCAAGCCCATGTCTTAATCTATAATTTTTTTAATGATTTTGAGTTGAGCCATTGATGAAATTATGAGTTTTGTGAAGTTAGTTGATAGCAAATGAAAGATATGTGTTGGGTTAGTATATTTTGTCTTTGAATTCTTGATGAATTTGAGTAATTTGGGCTAAATTATAAAAATGAGATTTTGAGGGACTAAAATGTAAAATAAATGAAATATATGGACTTGTATGAACTCCATAAAAATTTGGCTAAGCATGTGTAAAAGGAAATTTTGTGTATTTTGTGATTTTATAAATTAGAGACTAAAATGTAAAAATGTGAAAATGTGAGGGCTAATTTGTAAAATTTTATAAATATGTTTTTTTGGATTCAATTGAATGATTTGGTGAATAAAAGAGTTAAATTTGAATTTATATAGATCAAGAACCAAAGAAAACGGAGTTAGACTAGGGAAAGTCGAAAGTCACCGAGTAATCGATTCCGTTCGTTCGAATCCTTACGAGGTAAGTCGATATACAAATAAATGTGTTTGAATCAATTTATTTATGCTTATATGCTATTGAAATGAAACGAATGGCTTGGAAGATGAATATGTTGAATTGTGAAAGCATCGATAGTGTTTCGATGTTCGAAAACCCCGTACGAACCATAGGAATAGTTAGGATAGAAATGTCATGACATAGGATCCGATATGTGATTTCGTGTAAGACTACGTCTGGGACGTTGGCATCGACTTATGATTTACGTGTAAGACCATGTCTGGGATATCGGCATCGTATTTGATTTTGTGTAAGACCCTGTCTGGGACAGTGGCATTGATATTCGATTACATGTAAGACCACGTCTGGGACGTTGAAATTATACGATTGTTTCAAGCTATTCGAGCATCCTTAGTAATTTCGAATGATTCAATGGGCATTCTGAGAAAGGAATAACTATGTGGATGTGTATCCGACTCAGGTACATTTGAAATGTTTATCATCAATTGAGAATGAAAGGTAAATATATGTGCAAGTGATGATAAGTGATATAAGTATAAGAAAAATATGCCATATGTACAAATGAATTGGAAATATGTGAAATGTATATGAACTATATGGTTTGTGATAGTATTTGACTATGGAATAAATGCATTTTATGATGCTTATATGTGTTAAAATATAAGTTTATTTGTATATGGCTAACTAAGCTTTTAGAAAGCTTACTTTGTGTGTGTTTGCATTATTTTATAGATATCGAAGCTACTGGGAGCTTGGGGATCGTCAAGGATCTTCACCATACTATCGACTCTATTTTGTTACCTTTTGAAAGTGTAAATATTGAAGTATGGCATGTATTTGCTAAAAGTATGTGAATATGTTTTGTAAAGTGTATATCATGCCATGTGATATGGCTAGATTATGGTTGAACTTATGGTTTGATTTTGGTATTTGATATATGATGCAAAAGTGGTATATTTGACATTTATATATGACCTAGTGAGAAATGGTCAATTTGGTAAGTTAGTTATGTGGTTTGGTTATGAAAATGGTATGATTTTGATATGAGAATGAATGTAAAACTTAGTGATAAGGACATGTATAATTGAATGTTTTTGGTAGGTAAATATGGTATGTTTTTGTTTGGATGATGAGCATGAATTTGGTTGACAATGATATGGTATATATGATGTATATTTTGGTTGTGAATTGGCTGAAAATTAGAATGAAAATTGTTTGGTTTTGATGCTTGTAGGGAGGACCCAAAATGGGTGGCAAATTGGCCTTGCCAATGGCCTATATTTGCCCACACGGGCAGGGACACGGGCATGTGTCTCAGCCGTGTTGTTCGAAGGCCATTTCAAAATGAACCTGGGCAAACCACACAATCGCACACACAGGCGTGTGCTAGGCTGTGTGGTCAAGTCAGTTTCGAGCAAGGGCTAGACACACGAGAGTGTGACTGGCCGTGTGACCCAAGTCAGTAGCCTCCCTAATTTTCACACAGCCTAGAACATGGGCGTGTCTTGTGGCCGTGTGTATGAGTTAGTATGTATGCCCTGTTTCGACACGGCCTAGACACACAGACGTGTCTAAAGCCGTGTGAGGCACATGGCTTGTTCACATGGGCGTGTGACCTGTACAACTTTATAAAAATGTTTAAGTTTTGAAAAATTTTGTATGTGCTCGGTTTAGTCCCGACCCCTTTCTAATGCATGCTTAAGGTCTCGATGACCTATATAAGAGACTCTATGGTAATGTTTGACTATGATTGTGAATGATGTATATGAATTGTTCGTAAAATGTTCCTAATTGTCTGGTAACACCTTTAACCTTAGTTCGGTGATGGATACAGGTTAGGGTTGTTACATTTAGTTGGTATCAGAGCTACGGTTTAGTCGTTTCTAGGACTAATGTAGCGTATATAAGTCTAGCTATACATGCCATTTTTATGAACTGCGATAGTGTGATGAATCCTGATGATGAAAATGTGTTTTTATATAGTAAATGGATCCCAAACGAGCTGTGGCTGACAATTTCGAAAGTAATGTGCCTGCTCCTGCTCAAGGGACAGTGCCATCTGATTCTGGACTGGCTACTCATAGTCATGATGGTGAGGCAAAGCAAGCCTTTTATTAAATGATGAATGATTGGTTCACTCAATATATCCGAACTAATCCAGCTGTACCACAACCTTCACCTCTGGTAAATCCTCCGCAAGTCCCTGTTATGCCACAAGCTAATCTAATTCAGTTGAATAAGCCTCCGGTTGACAAAATTAGAAAATATGGGGCCGAAGAGTTCTGTGCTACTACTAATGATGATGCTGAGAGTGCCGAGTTCTGATTAGAAAATACAATAAGAGTGTTCGATGAATTGTCATTGACTCTGGATAAATGCCTTAAGTATGCCGTTTTGCTTTTGAGAGATACGGTGTATAATATCTGTGGTTCCGAGGGAACGAGTCACCTGGGATTTCTTTCAAGCTGAATTTCGAAAGAAATACATTAGTCAGAGATTCATCGATCAGAAACGCAAAGAGTTTCTTGAGCTGAAACAGGGTTGTATGTCTGTTACAGAATACGAGCGAGAATTTGTGAGGCTGAGTCAATATGCACGAGAATGTGTCTTGACTGAAGCAATTATGTGTAAGAGATTCGAGGATGGCTTGAATGAAGACATCAAATTATTAGTCGGGATTCTAGAGATAAAAGAGTTTGCTATACTTGTTGAACGAGCATGTAAAGCTGAAGAGCTCGGGAAAGAGAAAAAAAGCTGATTCAGAAGCTAGAGATGTGAGAAATAGATCTGCAAAAAAATCATTTTAGTTTGTGTCAAAGAAGTTCCGAGATGATTATAGCCGTTCAAAGGCTAATGTGGGGCATTCGAGTAGAGATCATGTTAGATCGCATTCGAGCTTTAGAGCTCCAGCTACTTTTGTTGCAAGTGTTGGAAATGTTCGATCAGATCGACCTAAGTGTAAACACTACGGTAAAAGACATCCCGGTAATTATAAACTATATGATCGGGCTTGTTTCAAACGTGGATCTTTAGATCATTTTATCGGAGATTGTTCTGAGTCTGTTGAACAAGAGATGGCACAAAATCTGAGACTGAGTAACACCTTAACTCGAGGTAGACCACCTAGAAATACGGGAAATATGAGTGGCAGCCAAAGGGGAACTAAAGATATGACTGTTAGATCTAAGGCTCATGCACCTACTAGAGCCTACGCCATTCGAGCTCGTGAGGAAACTTCGTCTCTAGATGATATAATTAGTACTTTTACTCTTTAGGATACTTCTGTGATTGCATTGATAGATCCAGGATCAACACATTCGTATATATGCATGAGTTTAGTATAAAGAAGGACTTTGCCAGTAGATTCTACTGAGTTTGCGATTAGAGTTTTGAACCCTCTAGGTAAAAGTGTTTTGGTTGACAAAGTCTGCAAGAATTATCCGCTAATGTTTCGAGACATTTGTTTTCCAGCTGATATGATGTTATTACCTTTTGATGAGTTTGATATAATTTTGGGTATGGATTGGTTAACTTTGCATGATGCTGTTGTGAATTGCAAATGGAAAACTATTGATTTGAGATGCAAGAATGATGAAATAGTCCGAATTGAATCTAGTGATTTGAATGGGTTACCGGCTGTAATTTCATTGATGAAAGCTTAGAATTATGTGAAAAAGGGTTGTGAAGCCTACTTTGCCTATGTGATTGATTCGAAAGTAACAAAAAAGGTGCTTGTTGTCTGTGAATTCCCTGATGTGTTTCCTGAAGAACTTCTAGGATTATCTCCGATTCGAAAAGTAGAATTTGGCATTGAGTTAGTACCGGGAACTACTCCAATTTCGATAGCTCCGTATAGAATGGCTCTGACCAAGTTAAAAGAATTAAAGTCTCAGTTGCAAGAGTTGACAGATAGAGGATTCGCAAGACCGAGTTTCTCACCTTGGGGTGCTTCTATTCTGTTTGTGAAAAAAAAGATGGTACGATGAGAATGTGCATTGATTATCGTCAGCTGAACAAAGTGACTATCAAGAATAAATATCCTTTGCCCAGAATTGATGATTTGTTTGATCAGTTGAAAAGAGCTACCGTGTTTTCAAAGATAGATCTAAGATTGGGCTATTATCAGTTGCGAGTAAAAGATTTATACATTCTGAAAACCACCTTACGAACAAGGTACGGACACTATGAGTTTTTAGTTATGCATTTCAGATTGACTAATGCACCTGCTATCTTTACGGACTTGATGAATCGGATATTCAGATCGTACCTAGATCGATTTGTTATTGTGTTCATTGATGACATATTGATATATTCACATGATGAAACCGAACATGCTGAGCATTTGAGAATAGTGCTACAAACTTTGCAAGATAAGCAATTGTATGTGAAGTTTAGCAAATGTGAATTCTAGTTACAAGAAGTCGATTTTTTGGGCCATATAGTATCAGCATCAGGTATTTGAGTTGATTCAAGCAAGATTTTAGCTATTCTAGATTGGAAGCCTCTGAGAAATGTTTCCGAAATTCACAGTTTTCTTGGACTTGCTGGTTATTACCGAAGATTCGTAAAAGGTTTTTCTATGATTGCAACTCTGTTGACGAAACTACTTCAGAAAGATGTGAAATTTGAATGGTCTGAAAAGTGTCAGAAAAGCTTTGATCAGTTGAAAGCTCTATTGACTGAAGCTCTGGTGTTAGTACAACCAGAAATGGGTAAAGAATTTGTGATTTACAATGATGCCTCATTGAATGGTCTGGGCTATGTTTTGATACAGGAAGGCAAAGTTATAGCTTATGCCTCAAGATAATTAAAGCCGCATGAAAAGAACTATCTGACACACGACCATGAATTAGCAGCTATTGTGTTCGCTTTGAAAATCTGGTGACATTACCTGTTTGGTGAGAAATGTTAGGTATATTCTGATCATAAAAGTTTGAAATATCTGATGACTCAGAAAGATTAGAATTTGTGACAACAGAGATAGTTAGAACTGCTAAAAGACTACAAGCTTGTTATCGATTATCATCTGGGAAAAGCAAATGTTGTTGCTAATGGTTTGAGTTAGAAATCATTATTAGCATTACATGCTATGAATGTTCAGTTGTGTATATCTGATGATAGTTTAGTTTTAGCCGAATTGAAAGCGAGATCATTGTTTTTACAATAGATTATTGATGCTCAAAAAGTTGATAACGAGATAATAGCAAAACGAGTTCAGAGTGATTTAGATTCTGATTCTGAATTTAGAGTGGATAAAGATGATTGTCTAAGATTTCGAGATCGGATTTATGTTCTAAAAAATCTAGAGTTGATTCAGATAATTTTGAACGAAGCTCACAATAGTCATTTATCTGTACATCCTGATAGTACGAAAATGTATAATGATTTGAAACAGCATTACTAATGGTCTGGAATAAAAAGAGATATCTCTAGCTTTGTTTCAAAATGTTTGATCTGTCAACAAGTTAAAGCTGAAAATCAGGTGCCATCTGTTTTGTTACAATCAATTATGATTCCAGAGTGGAAATAGGATAGAGTGACGATGGATTTTGTTTCAGGTTTGTCCCTATCTCCACGAAAGAAAGATGCTATTTGGATTGTGGTTGACCAATTGATGAAATCAACTCATTTTATTCTGATTACTCGATAAATTAGCTAAATTATACATTTTCGATATTGTGAGATTGCACGAGGTGCCTTTGTCTATTGTGTCTGATAGAGATCCACGATTCACTTCACGATTTTGGAAGAAATTGCAAGAGGCTTTAGGTACGAAATTACACTTCAGTACTACTTTTCACAGGCAAACAGATGGTCAATCCAGACGGATTATTCAAATTCTCGAGGATATGTTGAGATGTTGCATTCTTGAGTTTGTAGGTACATGGAAACATTATTTGCCATTGATTGAATTTGCTTATAATAATAGCTTTCAATCGAGCATTAAAATGGCACTGTACGAAGCCTTATATGGTCGCAAATGTCGTACACCTTTGTATTGCACTAATTTCAATAAGAATAAGATTCACGGGGTTGACTTGATAAAAGAGACTGAACAGAAAGTAAAAGCGATCCGAGATAGCCTAAAAGTAGCTTCCGATGGTCAGAAATCATATGCAGATTTGAAACGAAAAGATGTTGAATATGAGATCGGTGACAAAGTGTTTCTAAAAGTGTCCCCGTGGAAAAAAGTACTTCGGTTTGGTAGAAAAGGTAAACTGAGTCTGAGGTTCATCAAACCGTATGAGATTACCCAGCGTATCGAGTCGGTTGCATGTAGATTATTGTTGCCACCTGAGTTAGAAAAGATTCATAATGTGTTTCATGTATCGATGCTTCGAGGATACAGATCTGATCCCTCGCATGTGATTTCTTCGTCAGAGATTGAGATTCAATTTGTTATGACCTATGAAGAAGATTGGCTCACGAGGTTAAAGAATTGAGAAATAAGAAATTTTTTCTAGTCAAAGTATTATGGCATCGACACGGTGTTGAAGAGGCTACGCGGGAGCCCGAATATGCTATGAGACAACAATATCCGAATCTGTTCAACGTTAAGATTTTCGGGGACGAAAATCCCTAAGGGGGAGAGTTGTAACAGCCCGGTTTAGACTCTAGTTGGAATAGTGGTTTTGGGACCACAAATTCAAGTCAGAAAAATATTTTAATTTTATTTTTTGTGCTTATTATATGTGAATTAGTATGTGTGAAAATTTCGTATGAAAATTTAATTGTTTGCGTGCTCAATTTGATAAAATGACCTAATCACGTAAAATGTAAAAGTTGATTGCTATATGTTAAGTGTGTCTATTTGTTATGTCTTTGTAAAAGAGAGGTCCTTATGTTGAAATTAGGCCACTATTATGGTTAATGGACATTAATGGCCTTAATATATGCGATTTTATAATGGATTAAATAAAGTTAATTTAGTAATTGGATTAATAAGTTATAATTAAATAAAAATAAAGCCAAAAATTAGGCCATTTTATGTTCGTCTTGCCAAAAATACAAAAGAAAAAGAGACAAAAACTCAAGCTAGGGTTTCGACACTTCGATTGGTGATTAAGGTATGATTTTTGTTCGGTTTTTGATAATTTTTATGTTATTGTGATCGTTGCTATGTATTCTATCAAGCCCATGTCTTAATTTATAATTTTTTTGATGATTTTGAGTTTAGCCGTTGAGAAATTATGAGTTTTGTGAAGTTAGTTGATAGAAAATGAAAGATATGTGTTGGGATAGTATATTTTATCTTTGAATTTTTGATGAATTTGAGTAATTGGGCTAAATTATAAAAATGAGATTTTGAGGTACTAAATGTGAAATAAATGAAATATATGGACTTGTATGACTCCATAAAAATTCGGCTAAGCATGTGTAAAAGGAAATTTTGTGTATTTTGTGATTTTATGAATTAGGGACTAAAATGTAAAAATGTGAAAATGTGAGGGCTAATTTATAAAATGCTCTAAATATGTGTTTTTGAATTGAATTGAATGATTTGGTGAATAAAAGAGCTAAATTTGAATTTATATAGATCAAAAACCAAAGAAAGCGGAATTAGACCGGGAAAAGTCAAAAGTCGTCGAGCAGTCGATTCCGTTCGTTCAAATCCTTACGAGGTAAGTCAATATACAAATAAATGTGTTTGAATCAATTTATTTATGCTTATATGCCATTTAAATGAAATGAATGGCTTGGAAGATGAATATCTGGAATTGTGAAAGCATCGATAATGTTTCGACGTTCGAAAAGCCCCGTACGAACCATAGCAATAGTTAGGATACTTATGTCATGACATAGGGTCTGATATGTGATTTCGTGTAAGACCACGTCTGGGACGTTGGCATCGACTTATGATTTATGTGTAAGACTGTAACACTCCTAACCCATATCCGTCGCCAGAAGGGTTATGGAGTATTACTAAAAATTTCATGAGCGAACAGTTGAACAAAATTAAATAGTGGATAATTATTTTACCGATCTTTACAATTAAAACAAAACCGAATTTACAAGGTATTAATTTATCATAATTACACAATTTCAAACCCAACCATATATTTGATGTGCAACATGCCTTGCACACACCCATGCATCATAAAAGAGGATCACTATTCATTTCCTGATTTGCCGTAATAGTCGAATGCATAGCAAAATTTAAATACATATAGTATTTAGCTCATAATAACAATTAAATAACCACATTCCATAAGCCTAACTTTGACCTATTAATATAATAATTTAACCACCCATTTAGTAACATTTTACTTAATCAAAAGAGTTGTATTATAAAAACAAACATAGCCGTTTTTTTTTAAATATTAAAGGTTAAGCCATATTCGTATGGCCAGGATTACAAAATTTAGTGTTATAACATGGAAATCCCAAATATAATACCTATGCATGCCATAATGTTATACTTAAGATTAACTAAGAAGGAGTACCAAAACGTTGCAGGCAGGTGTGATGACTTCGACGATGGTCTCGAGCACACAAAATGGATCAAAAGAAAATCTAAATAAGAGACAAGTAAACACACCAAATGAGTATTCAACTTAGTAAGGCGTAAGCAATATAATGCAGACCATTAACTTGAGATCATAAAAAAAATAAAGTATATCCTCTATTTCAGCCATACCGAGCTATACCATATATTACTTAGATTGTTGATCCAACTACAAGTCAAGTCTTGCTATTTAATCATATATCAAACAACCGGATGGCTTAAATCCTTTTCTCAAAGTATTAAACAATGATGAACTAGATGGATCCATGCATATACATTTCATGTCTCCAATTTTCTTATTTCAATCAATAGCTCTAACCCTTCATTCATTTCCTGCACTTATTATATTATCAACTGATTTTGCACACATAGTGCTATTCAAATCCGCACACATAGTGCCTTAGAAATCCACACACACGTATTGACATTCAAATCAGCAGACATAGTGCTATTCAATTCCGCACACTTAGTGCCACGCCAACCCGCACACATAGTGCCTTAGAAATCCACACACACGTATTCACATTCAAATTAGCACACATAGTGCTATTCAATTCCGCACACATAGTGCCATTCAAAATCCGGACACTTAGTGCCAATGTAATTTCATTATAGCAAAGCAATTGATTTAATTCAAAAATATATATACGACTACATATATTTATCAATCAAAAGAATATCTAAACAAAAGAAATTCTTTCATGATATGCGAGCACCATTTATGTATAAAATAACCAATCTTATAATTGCTTATGGACTTACATTATGTTGGATGAAACGATTCCAATCGACTACTCGATACTCTTTTCTTTGCCCTTGCTTGATTCCCCTCCTTTGGGTTCTTGAGCTAGAATAAATAAATTTAATAATTTAATTACCTTGTTAGTAAAATTATATCCCATACTATTAATAGTTTCATATCACAAGAATCACACGGCATAAATTTGATTTTTATCCACCTTATGCTTTTATTAAAACTAAGTCATTCGGCTATTGACCACCTAATATCCAATTACTATCGATAACCAATCAATACTTCAATGAAACACATCTATATACATATATATATGTCTATACGGCAACCACCCCTTGCTAAATACTCACATATACAAATTTAATGATTTCTACTTCATCTTGCAACCATCCTCGTTCAAGACATTAAAACTTCAACTAATGCTTAACTAATGTCTCAAGGCCGAATGCATTATCACTACCAAAATAACAATTGCACATCACTTTTTCATTTAACACATAGTTTCACCACATAAGCATTTTGACCGAATACTTCTAACTAGCAAAAACTCCACATTTATTCATACCATCATTCAAATGCACATATATCTATTAGCTAACTCATTCTTCACCTTTCTAATATTTCCATCCAAAGCATCAAAACACTATCCTCTTAACATTTAACCATTATAACCGTATGCAAATTTTGTCACCAAATAAAAAAATCAACATATAGGTTATAATAAGAGCTTGACTACTAACTAAATTTTCATAAAATTTAATGAAAATAACATGAAATCCTACCTTAATTAACCCTTAAGATGGCTGAATGTCTTTAACCAATTTCCTTCTTCTTTCACTTAGGTTTCGGCTTTGCAAGAAGAAGATAAACACTCTCTCTCTCCTTCCATTTCTTCTTTTATTCATCTTTTTCTTATTAATTCATTTTTTTAGATTATTTTAATCATTTGTCAATATGAAATTATAATTAATTAAACCTAGTGGAGGAACATCATTGCTTGGCTGGCCACTACATGTATTTTGGGCATTTTGACATGCAAACCCAAGCTTTCACACGTTGTAGTTATTACGTCCTTATATATTTACCTATCACATTTTCTAATTTTCTCAACTAAGTCCTTTCAAAAAAATTCACATTCAATAAAATAAATTAAAACATCAATTTTTCACACATGCAATATCACACATAGAAGATATGCAAATAAATTTTAAATAAATTTTATGACTCGGTTTTGTGGTCCTGAAACCACATTCCGACTAAGGTCAAATTAGGGCTATCACAACTCTTCCCCACTTAAAAATTTTCGTCCTAAAAAATCTTACCAGCGAATAAATTCGGATAACGTTCTTTCATAGAGTCTTCGAGCTCCCAAGTAGCCTATTCTACTCCATGTTTGATCCATAATGCTTTTACTAAAGAAATCTTCTTATTCCGCAATTCTTTCACTTCTTGAGCTAAGATACGGATCGGTTCTTCTTCATAGCTCAAATCAGATTGAATCTCAATTTCAGATGGACTAACCACATGTGAAGGATCCGATCTATACCGTCTAAGCATCGATACATGGAATACATTATGAATCTTTGCTAGTTCAGGTGGTAGAACCAATCTATAAGCAACTGGCCCTATCCTTTCTGCTTTCTTGTAAGGTCCAATAAATCTTGGGCTCAATTTGCCCTTACGGCCAAATCGGAGTATTTTTTTTTCCAGGGTAAGACTTTCAAAAATACTTTATCACCAATTTGATACTCAATAACTTTGCATTTCAAATCTGTATATGATTTCTGACGATCCGATGCTGCTTTCAAACTATCACTAATCACTTTCACTTTTTCTTCAGCTTTTCTGATCAGATCAACCCCGTATACCTTATTTTCACTGAGTTCGGTCCAATACAGTGGCGTGCGGCATTTACGACCGTACAAAGCCTCGTATGGTGCCATCTTAATACTTGATTGGAAGCTATTGTTGTATGCGAATTCAATCAAAGGTAAATATCGTTCCCACGAACCACTGAACTCAAGAATACAACATCTCAACATATCTTCGAGTATCTGAATAACTTGTTCAGATTGACCATCTGTTTGGGGATGGAAAGCAGTACTAAAATGTAACTTAGTACCCAAAACTTCATGCAATTTCTTCCAAAATCGGGATGTAAATCTGGGGTCTCTATCAGAAACAATAAAAGTAGGTACTCCATGTAATCGAACAATTTGAGAAACATATAATTTTGCCAATCTATTGAGTGAAAAATCCATACCAACAGGGATAAAATTAGCGGACTTTGTCAATCTATCAACAATAACCCAGATTGAGTCTTTCTTGCTCTGCGTCAACGGTAAACCAGATACAAAGTCCATTGTTACTCGATCCCATTTCCACTCAGGTATCAAGATCGGCTGTAGAATCCCGAAGGTACCTAATGCTCTGTTTCCACTTGTTGACATATCAAACATTTAGAAACAAAGTCAGAAATGTCTCTTTTCATACCATGCCACCAATATTGTCTTTTTAGATCGTTGTACATTTTCGTGCTACCAAGATGGACCGACATTCGGCTACAATGGGCCTCACTCAAAATCATCAAAGTAAGTTCTGAATTTCTCGGAACACAAAATCGACCTCTGAATCTTAAACAATAATTGTCGTTAATTTGAAACTCTGAACCCATATTAGAATCACATTGAGCTCGTTTAGCAACCAATTCATCGTTGATTTTCTGTGCTTCATAAATTTCTTTGTGTATTAACATCGGTTACGCTTTTAATTCCGCTTATCGCACACATCATCGTGGAAATAGACAGATGTACATTCATTGCTCGAAGAGCAAATAGAGATTTTCGACTTAGGGCATCAGGCACCACGTTTGCCTTATCTGGATGATAATCAATGACAATTTTGTAATCCTTTAATAATTCAAGCCACCGTCGTTGTCTCAGATTCAAGTCTTTCTGAGTCATTAAATATTTTAGGCTTTTGTGATCAGTATAAACATGGCATTTCTCTCCAAACAGGTAATGACACCAAATTTTAAGAGCAAACACAATCGCAGCTAGTTCAATATCATGAGTTGGGTAATTTTTCTCATGAGGTTTTAGTTGTATCGAAGCATATGCAACAACTCTACCCTCCTGCATCAACACACAACCCAAAACTGTTCAAAGAGACGTCAATGTAGACTATGAACTCTTTACCAGACTCCGACTGGACTAACACAGGAGCCCCCATCAAAAGGGTCTTCAGTTGGTCGAAACTTGTCTGACACTTCTCTGACCACTCAAACTTGACATCTTTCCGGAGTAGCTTCATCAACGGTGTTGCGATCATCAAGAAGCTTGTAACGAATCGTCGATAGTACCCAGTGAGTCCCAAAAAGCTCCGAACTTCAGAAACATTCCTTGGAGGTTTCCAATCAAGAATGGCTGAAATTTTGTTTGGATCAACTCTAATACCCGAAGCGGATACAACATGCCCCAGAAAGCTGACTTCCCTTAACCAGAATTCACATTTACTGAATTTTGCATACAACTTATTATCTCGCAAAATCTGAAGTACTAGCCTCAAGTGTTCGACGTGCTCAGACTTATTATGAGAATAAATCAGAATATCATCTATGAACACCACCACAAATCGATCTAAATGCTGTCTGAATATCCGATTCATCAAATCCATGAAAATCACCGGGGCATTAGTGAGCCCAAACGGCATCACTAAAAACTCATAGTGTCCATATCTCGTTCTGAAAGCAGTCTTAGGAACGTCAGAATCTCTAACTCGTAACTGTCAATCTTCGAAAACACGGAAGCTCCTTTCAACTGGTTAAATAAGTCATCTATCCGCGGTAACGGATATTTATTCTTTATCGTCACTTTATTGAGCTGACGATAATCAATACACATTCGCATAGTTCCGTCTTTCTTTTTCGCGAACAGTACTAGAGCACCCCAGGGTGAAAAGCTGGGTCGCACAAAACCTCTATCAGTCAATTCTTGCAATTGAGCTTTCAATTCTTTCAACTCGGTCTGTGCCATACGATACGGAGCGATCGAAATTGGTGTCGTACCCGGAACCAATTCTATGCCGAACTCTACTTCTCTAACAGGTGGCAATCCTGGTAATTCCTCAGGAAACACTTCTAGATACTCACAAACTATAGGCACAGTCTCGAGCTTTCGTTCCAATACCTTGCTATCCAGTACATATGCAAGATAAGCTTCATAACTCTTTCTCACATATTTCTGAGCTAACACAGAAGATATCACTGCTGGTAACCCACTCAGATCATTAGACTCAACTCGAATCATTTCACCACTCGAACATTGCAAGTCTATAGTCCTTCGCTTGCAATTTACCACAGCATCATGTTCGATTAACCAGTTCATTCCGAGAATAATATCGAATTCATCGAAGGGTAATAACATCAAATCCACCGGAAAATAGAAATCTTTAATTATTAATGAACATCTCTTGCATACTTTATCAACTAACACATACCGACCTAAAGGGTTTGATACTCGTATCACAAATTCAGTAGACTCAACAGGTAGAGTCTTACTGGACGCTAATGTTTCACATACGTAAGAATGAGTCGAACCAGGATCAATTAAAGCAAGTACACTAGTGCTATAGAGAGTGAATGTACCAGTGATAACATCAAGGGAGGATGCCTCCTCTCGTGCACGGATGGCATAAGCTCTGGCGGGGGTACGAGTCTCAGATCGAACAGCCATATCAGAAGTCCCTTTCTGATTACCACCCCTGCCTCCTGTATTTCTTGGTGGTCTACCTCTGGTTGTTGCACCACTCGATCTCGCACCTTGCATCTTATTTTTCTCATCAGGTTTCGTGCAATCTCGAATGAAATGATCCCGCGAACCACATCTATAACAGGCTCTGTTAATAGACTTACCCCAACATTCACCTACATGTCGTCTTCCACACTGTGGACATTCGGGTTTTTCTTGCCAATTGTTGCCAACACTAGCAATCGAAGTAGCTCGAGAGTCCATTGACGGTCGCTCCTGAACTTCTTTGATCTGTTAGTATCGTCTCTGAACTTCTTTGCAGCCGAGAAAGAAGTTCTACCCGTCGATCTTTTACGAAAATCTCTAGCTTCAGTTTTAGCTTTCTTTTTCTCCTTTCCAAGCTCTTCAGCCTTGCAAGCTCATTCAACCAGTGTTACAAATTCTTTTAGTTCTAAAATACCCACCAGTAGCTTTAAATCTTCATTCAATCCCTCTTCAAATCTTTTACACATGGCAACTTCATCAGCTACACATTCCTGAGCATATCGACTGAGCCTTACAAACTCACGTTCATATTCGGATACCGTCAAACGGCCTTGTTTAAGCTCCAAAAATTCTTTGCGCTTTTGATCAATGAATCGTTGACTGATATACTTTTTACGAAACTCCGTCTGAAAGAAGTCCTAAGTAACTCGTTCCTTTGGAACAATCGAAATCAAGGTTCTCCACCAATAGTAGGCCGAACCTCGTAATAAGGATATGGCACACTTTAGACACTCATCGGGTGTGCAAGACAGCTCATCAAAAACACGGATGGTATTAACAAGCCAAAACTCAGCCCTTTCAGCGTCATTAGCAGCAGTGGCTAAAAGTTCCTCGACCCCGCGCTTTCTAATCAAATCAACAGGAGGTTTACTCAGCCTCAAAGGATCAGTAGTTGCTGGTATTATAGGCACCGGAGAAGGATTATTTAAATTCGGGAATTGTTGAGCAGCCGGGTTTCTTCGGGCATATTGTGCAACCCACTCATTCATCATGGTAAAGAAGGCTTGCTTAGCCCCATCATCTTGATTACTCGTACATGGTTGAGGTTCAACAAGCACTATCCCTTGTGCGGGAGCAGGCGCTACACTCTAAACGTCATCCGCTAAGGCTCTCTCTGGAGTGGATTCCATTTACTAATCAAAACAATAATTTCAACCGTCAGAAGTCATCACACTATCATATACTAGCATTATGGCATGTATAGCTAGACTCACACATGCTACGATAGTCCTAGGAGTGACTAAACCGTATCTCTGATACCAAATAAATGTAACACCCCCTAACCCGTATCCGTCGCCAGAAGGGTTACGGAGTATTACTAAAAATTTCATGAGCGAACAGTTGAACAAAATTAAATAGTGGATAATTATTTTACCGATCTTTACAATTAAAACAAAACCGAATTTACAAGGTATTAATTTATCATAATTACATAATTTCAAACCCAACCATATATTTGATGTGCAACATGCCTTGCACACACCCATGCATCATAAAAGAGGATCACTATTCATTTTGTGATTTACCGTAACAGTCGAATGCATAGCAAAATTTAAATACATATAGTATTTAGCTCATAATAACAATTAAATAACCACATTCCATAAGCCTAACTTTGACCTACCAATATAATAATTTAACCACCCATTTAGTAACATTTTACTTAATCAAAAGAGTTGTATTATAAAAACAAACATAGCCATTTTTTCTAAATATTAAAGGTTAAGCCATATTCGTATGGCCAGGATTACAAAATTTAGTATTATAACATGGAAATCCCAAATATAATACCTATACATGCCATAATGTTATACTTAAGATTAACTAAGAAGGAGTACCAAAACGTTGCAGGCAGGTGTGATGACTTCGACGATGGTCCCGAGCACACAAAATGGATCAAAAGAAAATCTAAATAAGAGACAAGTAAACACACCAAATGAGTATTCAACTCAGTAAGTCGTAAGTAATATAATGCAGACCATTAACTTGAGATCATAAAAAAAATAAATTATATCCACTATTTCAGCCATACCGAGCTATGCCATATATTACTTAGATTATTGATCCAACTACAAGTCAAGTCTTGCTATTTAATCAAATATCAAACAACCAGATGGCTTAAATCCTTTTCTCAAAGTATTAAACAATGATGAACTAGATGGATCCATGCATATACATTTCATGTCTCCAATTTTCTTATTTCAATCAATAGCTCTAACCCTTCATTCATTTCCTGCACTTATTATATTATCAACCGATTTTGCACACATAGTGCTATTCAAATCCGCACACTTAGTGCCATGCTAACCCGCACACATAGTGCCTTAGAAATCCACACACACGTATTGACATTCAAATCAGCACACATAGTGCTATTCAATTCTGCACACTTAGTGCCACACTAACCCGCACACATAGTGCCTTAGAAATCCACACACACGTATTGACATTCAAATCAGCACACATAGTGCTATTCAATTCCGCACACATAGTGCCATTCAAAATTTGCACACTTAGTGCCAATGTCATTTCATTATAGCAAAGCAATTGATTTAATTCAAAAAATATATATACGACCACATATATTTATCAATCAAAAGAATATCTAAACAAAAGAAATTCTTTCATGATATGCGAGCACCATTTATGTATAAAAGAACCAATCTTATAATTGCTTATGGACTTACCTTATGTTGGATGAAATGATTCCAATCGACTACTCGATACTCTTTGCTTTGCCCTTGCTTAATTCCCCTCCTTTGCGTTTTTGAGCTAGAATAAATAAATTTAATAATTTAATTACCTTGTTAGTTAATTATATCCCATACTATTAATAGTTTCATATCACAAGAATCACACGGCATAAATTTGATTTTTATCCACCTTATGCTTTTATTAAAACTAAGTCATTCGGCTATTGACCACCTAATATCCAATTACTATCGATAACCAATCAATACTTCAATGAAACACATCTATATACATATATATATGTCTATACGGCAACCACCCCTTGCTAAATACTCACATATACAAATTTAATGATTTCTACTTCATCTTACAACCATCCTTGTTCAAGACATTAAAACCTCAACTAATGCTTATCTAATGTCTCAAGGCCGAATGCATTATCACTACCAAAATAACAATTGCACATCACTTTTTCATTTAACACTCAGTTTCACCACATAAACATTTTGACCGAATACTTCTAACTAGCAAAAACTCCACATTTATTCATACCATTATTCAAATGCACATATATATATTAGCTAACTCATTCTTCACCTTTCTAATATTTCCATCAAAAGCATCAAAACACTATCCTCTTAACATTTAACCATTATAACCGTATGCACATTTTGTCACCAAATAAAAAAAATCAACATATGGGTTATAATAAGAGCTTGACCACTGACTAAATTTTCATAAAATTTAATGAAAATAACATGAAATCCTACCTTAATTAACCCATAAGATGGCCGAATGTCTTTAACCAATTTCCTTCTTCATTCACTTAGGTTTCGGCTTTGCAATAAGAAGATGAACACACTCTCTCTCCTTCCATTTCTTCTTTTATTCATCTTTTTCTTACTAATTCATTTTTTTAGATTATTTTAATCATTTGTCAATATGAAATTATAATTAATTAAACCTAGTGGAGGAACATCATTGCTTGGCTGGCCACTACATGTATTTTGGGCATTTTGACATGCAAACCCAAGCTTTCACACGTTGTAGTTATTATGTCCTTATATATTTACCTATCATATTTTCTAATTTTCTCAACTAAGTCCTTTCAAGAAAATTCACATTCAATAAACTAAATTAAAACATCAATTTTTCACACATGTAATATCACACATAGAAGATATGCAAATAAATTTTAAATAAATTTTATGACTCGGTTTTGTGGTCCCGAAACCACATTCCGACTAGGGTCAAATTAGGGCTGTCACAAATACCATATCTGGGACATCGACATTGTATTTGATTTCGTGTAAGACCTTGTTTGGGATAGTGGCATCGATATTTGATTACATCTAAGACCACGTCTAGGACGTTGGTATTTTACAAGCTTTCCATGCTATCTGAGTATCCTTATTGATTCTGAATGGTTCAACGGGCATTTTGAGAAAGGAATAACTATGTGGATGTGTATTTGACTCAAGTACGTTTGAAATTTTTATCATCAATTGAGAATGAAAGGTAAGTATATGTGCAAGTGATGATAAGTGATATAAGTATAAAAAAATCTGCTATATGTACAAATGAATTGGGAATATGTGAAACGTATATGAACTATATGGCTTGTGATAGTATTTGACTATGGAATAAATGCATTTTATGATGCTTATATGTGTTAAAATACGTGTTTATTTGTATATGGCTTACTAAGCTTTTAAAAAGCTTACTTTGTGTGTGTTTGCATTATTTTATAGATATCGATGCTACTAGGAGCTCGAGGAGCATCGAGGATCTTCACCATACTACCGACTCTATTTTGGTACCTTTTGAAAGTGTAAATATTAAAGTATGGCATGTATAGGCTAAAAGTACGTGAATATGTTTTGTAAAGTGTATATCATGCCATGTGATATGGCTAGATTATGGTTGAACTTATGGTTTGATTTTGGTATTTGGTATGTGATGCAAAAGTGGTATATTTGATGTTTATGTATAACCTAGTGAGAAATGGTCAATTTGGTAAGTTATTTATATGGTTTGGTTATGAAAATGGTATGATTTTGATATGAGAATGAATGTGAAACTTAGTTATAAGGACATGTATAATTGAATGTGTTTGGTAGGTAAATATGGTATGTTTTAGTTTGGATGATGAGCATGAATTTGGTTGACAATGATACGGTATATATGATGTCTATTCTGGTTGTGAATTGACTAAAAATTAGAATGAAATTTTTTTGGTTTTGATGCTTGTAGGGAGGACCCGAAATGGGTGGCAAATTGGCCTTGCAAATGGCCTATATTTGCCACACGTGTAGGGACACGGGCGTGTGTCTCAGCTGTGTTGTTCGAAGGCCATTTCGAAATAAGCCTGGGCAGAGCACACGGAAGCACACACGGGCATGTGCTAGGCCGTGTGGCCAAGTCAGTTTCCAGCACGGGCTAGACACACGGGTATGTGACTGGCCATGTGACCCAAATCAGTAGCCTCCCTAATTTTCACACGGCCTGGTACACGAATGTGTCTTGTGGCCGTGTGGACAAGTTAGTATGTATGCCCTGTTTTGGCATGGCCTAGACACACGGGCGTGTCTAAAGCCAAGCGAGACACACGGCCTGTTCACATGGGCATGTGACCTATACAACTTTGAAAAATGTTTAAGTTTTGAAAAATTTTATACGAACTCGGTTTAGTCCCGACCCCTTTCTAATGCATGCTTAAGGTCTCGATGACCTATATAAAGGACTCTATGGTAATGTTTGACTATGATTGTGAATGATGTGTATGAATTGCTCGTAAAATGTTCTGAATTGTCTGGTAACACCTTTAACCTTAGTTCGGTGATGGATACGGGTTAGGCATGTTATAATAAAAGAGCTATAGCTTGGAAGATTTCTGGCATTAGAGGAATCAATCCTTCCTTTTTCACCCATAAAATTTTAATAAAAGATGTATACAAACCATGTGTACAAGCTCAAAGACGGTTAAATCCTAACATGAAGGAAGTCATTAAGGCTGAGGTAATTAAACTTCTAGATGCTGGAGCTATTTATCCTATTTCTGATAGTACATGGGTGAGTCCTGTGTAGGTTGTTCCTAAGAAGTGAGGCATGACTGTTGTAGCCAATGAGAAGAACGAGTTGATTCCAACAAGAACGATCACAGGATTGAGAGTTTGTATTGACTATAGGAAGGTGAATGATGCCACAAGAAAAGATCTTTTTCCTCTGCCATTCATAGATCAAATTCTGGAAAGATTATCTGGGCATCTATATTATTGCTTCCGAGATGGACTCCCTGGCTACTTTCAAATCCTAATAGCTCCTGAGGACCAAGAAAAAATGACATTTACATGTCCATAGAGTACGCTTGCTTATCAAAGAATGCCTTTTGGATTATGTAATGCTGTAACAACCTGATTTTCGCTAAATTGGAATAGTGGTTTTGGAACCACAAATCTGAGGTTGTAAAATTATTTTAATATTATTTTTGGTGTTTACAACATGTTAATATTTATGTGTAAAAATTTTGTGAGCTAATTTTATCGTTTAATAGCTCAATTTGAGAAAAAGGACTTAATCGCGTAAAATGCAAAAGTGACATGCTATAAGTTAAATGTGTCTATTTTATATGGTTTATTAAATGAAAGGTCCTTATGTTTACATTAGACCATGGATAGTGGGAATGGACATAAATGGGCATTTATTAAGGTGTTTAAATGGTTTAATAACAAGGTCAAATTTGTAAAATTGGTTCTTAAGGTATATTAAATAAAACCAAAATAAAAATTATGTGTTATCATCATCATCTAGTAAAAAATACAAAGAAGAAAAGAAGCTAAATTAGGTTTTAAACTTTTGGCACTTGCAAGCTTGATTTGGTAAGTGTTTCAGCTCTATTTTTGATGATTTTTATGTTTTTGTGATCGTCGTTTCGAGTACTAGCTAGCTCGTGCCTTAATTTTTGAATTTTTTGATGATTTTTTGAAATTCCATTGTTGAATGCTTAAACTTTGTGATAGTTGATGATGAATTATGGAAGTTAAATGATAGATTATCAAGTTTTGTTAAATGATTTTGAGTGAAAATGCCTAAATAGGATTAAATTATGAAAAGTGTGAATTGAAGGGTTAAATTGTGAAATAAATGTGAAATATGGGCTGCGAGGGACCCATAGAGAATTCGGCCAAGCATGAGTTTTATTGAATTTTGAGTAATTTGTGTTTTTATGAAATAGGGACTAAATTGTTAAAATGTGAAAGTTTAGGGCCAAAGTGTAAAGTAGCTTAAATATGTGTTTGTGGATGAAATTGATTGAGTTCGTGATTAAATGGATTGATTTTGAATATATATAGATTAAGAACGAAAGAAATCGGACTTAGATCGAGGCAAGAACAAAGTACTCGATTAATCGATTAGTTTCATTGTTTTTACATCTGAGGTAAGTTCGTATGTGATAAACATTGTTACAATTATGTTTTTAGTGCTTTAATATTGCATAAATTGCATATATACGACTACGACTGCATACGACAACAAATCAACTATGTTTGACACTTAGTGTGTGTTTCGAGATAGCTTTAGCTATATATATATAGCACTTAGTGTGCGAATCGGAATAGCTTTGGCTATATATATATATATGGTACTTAGTGTGCAAGATTATAATAGCTTCGGCTATGCTTTGACACTTAGTGTGTGAGATATCGAGTATTCGATAGTATCACGTAAAGATATGAGTTCGATATGAATTTGCACAGGTATGTACATATAAAGCATGAAATCCAAATATAAGAAGTTATGAATTTGTTCATAAACACTAGAGTAAGTATGAGGAAAGTTTGTTGGTCATGATGATATAGATATTCATTAGTTTGAATTGATGATTCGAATATTATGAACTGTTGATTATATTTAATACGAACTTACTAAGCTATGAAGCTTACTGTGTGTTATTTGTCTATGTTTTACAGAGAATCAAAGCTACCTTGGACTCGGGGATCATCGAGAACATCATCGCACTATCAAACACCTAAGTTGGTACTCTTGAGTTATGTATATATGATATATGACATGTATAGGCTAGTTAAGGTACTTTGGTTGCGCATATGGCCATGAGATTTGGCTTATAAATGTTAAAGTTTGCAAATGTTATCGGTTTAGTCCTGAACCACTTCTAAACATGTTTTAAGGTCTCGTAGAGCCTTACAAGGGATATTGTAAATGTTTAGAATGGATTTTGAGTATGAATGTATAAATGTATGTGAATGAAGTGTGTTATCTGGTAATGCCTTGTAAACCTATTCTGGTGACGGATACAGGTTAGGGGTGTTACATTTAATTGGTATCAGAGCTACAGTTTAGTTAATTCTAGGACTAACGTAGAGTGAGAATCTAGCTATACATGCCATATATATAAATTATGATAGTGTGATAATTCCTGGCAATTAAAATGTATTTTTCGTATAGCAAATGGATCTCAATCGAGCCGTAGCTGACGATGTTGAAAGTAATGCACCCACTCCCGTTCAAGTGGTAGTACAGTCTGACTCTAGACTAGTATCTAGTAGCCAGAGGGGAGAGGCTAAGTAAGCCTTCTTCCAAATGATGAGTGAATGGTTCACGAAATTCGTTCGAATGAAGTCGGCTACTCAACAACCTCCACCCCCACTTGTTCCTCAACAAGTCCCAGTTGTGCCACAAGTGATAGATCTGATTCGATTGAGTAATCCACTTGTTGATAAGATTCGGAAACACGGGGCTGAAAATTTTTGGGCTACAGTTGATGGTGATACAGAGAGGGCTGAGTTCTGGCTCGAGAACACAATCCGAGTATTTTAGGAATTATCTTGTACTCCTGAAGAATGTATTAAATGTGTGGTACCTTTGCTTAGAGATACTGCATATCATTGATGGAAAACGTTGACATTGGTGGTTCCTAGGGAACGAGTTACTTGGGAGTTCTTCCAATCTGAGTTTCGAAAGAAGTACATAAGCCAGCGATTTCTTGATCAGAAACATAAAGAGTTTCTAGAGTTGAAACAAGGTTAGATGACAATGACAGAATATGAAAGAGAATTTATATGTTTAAGCAAATATGCTCGAGAGTATGTATCTACTGAGGAAATCATGTGAAAACAATTTATTAACGGGTTGAATGAAGATATAAAGTTGTTAGTTGGGATAATTGAATTGAAGGAATTTGTAGTACTGGTTGAGAGGACTTGTAAAGCCGAGGATCTCAACAAAGAAAAGAAAAAGGCTAATTTAGAGGCAAGAGATTCGAGGAAGAGATCGATGAGTAAATCTTATCATTCCTCGTCGAAGAAATCTAGAAACTATTTTAACCGATCGACAGTTTCAGTGGGATATCAGAATAAAGATCGCGAAAAGTAATACACCAACCCTAAAACTCAAGCTATATTAGTATTGAGTTTTGGTAATGTAAAAGATGTTAAACTCGAGTGTCAACAGTATGGAAGATGGCATTTCGGAGACTGTTGGGTGAAAAATAATAATAGAACTTGTTACAGTTGTGGTTCACGAGATCATTTTATCAGAGATTGCCGGAGTTAGCTGAAAAAGATAATGCTTAGAGTACGAGGCCAGGTAACACTATAATTAGAGGTAGACCATCTCGTAATGTAGGAAATATGAATGGTGGTAGAGGTGAGACACGAGACACTGCTGCGAGATCTAATGCTAGAGCACTTGCACGAGCCTGTGCTATTCGCGCTCATGAAAAAGCGTCATCTTCGGACATCAGTACCGGTACTTTTACTCTCTATGATACTAAAGTTATTGCATTGATAGATCTAGGATCAACTCATTCGTATATATGTGTGAATTTAGTAAGACTTTGCCTGTAAAGTCTACTAAAATTATGATTAGAGTATCGAACCCCTTTGGCAAGTGTGTGTTGGTTGATAAAGTGTGCAAGAACTGTCCATTGATGATTCGGGATATTTATTTTTCGGTCGATTTGATGTTGTTGTCATTTGACAAATTTGATATAATTCTGGGTATGGACTGGCTAACGTTGCATGATGCTATTGTGAACTGCAAACGAAAGACGATTGATCTGAGATGCAGAATAATGAGATTATCTGAATTTAGTCAGATGATCTGAATGGCTTAATAGCAGTGATTTCATCGGTGTTGGCTCAGAAATATGTGAGAAAGGGTTGTGAAGCTTATTTTGCTTATGTGCTTGATATGAGAGTGACTGAAAAGAAGGTCGAATCAGTGCCAGTTGTGTGTGAATATCCGGATGTGTTTCCTGAAGAGTTACTGAGTTTACCACCGATCCGAGAGGTTGAGTTTCGCATTGAGTTAATGCCGAGTACAACTCTGATATCAATAGCTTAGTACAAAATGGCTCTGACAGAGTTAAAAGAATTGAAAGCTCAGTTGCAAGAACTGACGGATAGAGGTTTTACAAGACTGAGTTTCTCACCTTGGGGTGCTCCCGTGTTGTTTGTGAAAAAGAAAGATGGCACGATGAGAATGTGTATAGACTACCGATAGCTTAACAAAGTGACGATCAAGAACAAATATCCTCTACCGTGAATTGACGATTTGTTTGACCAATTGAAAGGGTATACAGTGTTTTCAAAGATAGATTTTAGATCGGGCTTTACCAGTTGCGAGTTAGAGATTCTGATGTGCCAAAGGCTACATTTAAAATCAGGTATGGTCACTATGAATTTTTTGTTATGCCTTTTGGACTAACGAATGCACCTGCTGTCTTTATGGACTTAATGAACCGTATTTTCAGACCGTACCTAGATCGATTTGCTGTTGTGTTCATAGATGATATTTTGATTTATTCAAGAGATGAAACTGAGCATGCCGAGCATTTAAGAGTTGTATTACAGACTCTCCGTGATAAGCAGTTATATGCAAAGTTCAGTAAATGTGAATTCTGGTTGTATGAGGTTTGTTTTCTGGGGCATATTGTGTCAGCATCAGGTATTCGAGTCGATCTAAGCAAGATTTCTGCAATAATGGATTAGAAGCCTCCGAGAAATGTATCTGAAGTCCACAGTTTTCTGGGACTAGCTGGCTACTATAGACTATTTGTAAAAGGCTTCTCAATCATTGCGACTCTGTTGACTAGATTGCTTCAGAAAGATGTAAAGTTTGAATGGTTCGAGAAATGTCAGAAAAGTTTTGATCAGTTGAAAACTTTTTTAACTAAAGCTCTAGTGTTAGTACAGCTAGAATCGGGTAAATAATTTGTGATCTATAGTGATGCATAATTAAATGGACTGGGCGGTGTTTTGATGTACGAAGGCAAAGTCATAGCTTATGCCTTGAGACAGTTGAAACCGCATAAAAAGAATTACCCTACTCAAGATTTAGAGTTAACAGCCATTGTATTTTCGTTGACGATTTGGCGCCATTATCTGTTTGGTGAAAAATGTCATGTTTACTTAGATAACAAGAGTTTGAAATATCTGATGACTCAGAAAGATTTGCACTTGCGACAGCGGAGATGGCTAGAATTCCTAAAAGATTACGAGCTAGTGATTGACTACCATACAGGAAAAGCAAATATAATTGCTGATGCTTTGAGCCAAAAATCCCTATTCGCTCTACGTGCGATGAACACTCAAATAGCCTTGTGTAATTATGGTTTGATAGTAACTAAGTTGAAAGCAAGACTGTTGTTTTTACAGCAGATTTGTGAAGCTCAAAAAATTGATAATGAAATGTTAACAAAATGAGCTCAGTGTGATTCGAACCCTGATTTAGAGTTTCAAGTTGATTCATATGACTGTTTAAGATTTAGAGGCTGAATATGTGTTTCGAGGAATTCAGAGTTGATTTAAATGATTTTGAATGAATCACATAGTAGTCATTTATCTGTTTATTCAGGAAGCACGAAAATGTATAACGATTTGAAATAGCTCTATTGGTGGCATGGTATGAAACGTGCTATTTCAAAATTTGTTTTGAAATGTTTGATTTGTCAGCAAGTAAAAGTTGAGCATTAGATATCGTCCGGTTTATTACAGCTGATTATGATTCCCAAGTGAAAATGGGATAGAGATCTAAGGTTTACATCATGATTTTGGAAGAAAATGGAAGACGCACTGGGTACAAAGTTACATTTCAGTACTGCATTTCACCCACAGACGGATGGTCAATTCGAGCGAATTATTTAAATACTTGAGGATATGTTATGTTGTTGCATTCTTGAGTTTGAAAGTACATGGGAAATATATTTACCGTTGATTGAATTTGCTTATAATAATAGCTTTCATTTGAGTATTAAAATGGCACCCTACGAGGCTCTATACGGACGTAAATGTCGAACACCATTGTACTGGACTGAGCTTAGCGACAATAAGATTCACTGGGCTGATCTAATTAGACAAACAAAAGAAAAAGTGAAAGTAATATGTGATAGTTTGAAAGCGGCATCAGATCGTCAAAAATCATATGCAAACTTGAAAAGAAAAGATATCCAGTTTCAAATCGGGGATATAGTGTTTTTGAAAGTATCTCCGTGGAAGAAAATACTTTGATTTGGTTGTAAAGGCAAATTGAGTCCACAATTCATTAGGCCGTATGAGATTATTGAGTGAGTTGGACTAGTGGCTTATCTGCTAGCATTGTCGTATGAGCTAGAAAAGATTCATAATGTATTTCATGTATCAATGCTTCGACGATACTGATCTAATCCTTCGTATGTTATTTCCCTGACCGAAGTTGAAATTCAGTCAGATTTATCGTACAATGAAGAATCAGTCCGAATTCTAACTCGTGAGGTCAAAGAGCTGAGAAATAAAAGAATAGCATTAGTAAAAGTATTATGGCATCGACACGGGGTAGAAGAAGCTACGTGGGAAAGTGAGGATCCTATGAGAAAACAATATCCAAACCTATTCATAGGTAAGATTTTGGGGGACGAAAATCCCTAAAGGGGGAGTTGTAACAGCCCGATTTTAGCTAAATCAAAACAATAGTTTTGGAACCACAAATCTGAGGTCATAAAATTATTTTAACATTATTTTTGGTGTTTACAGCATGTGAATATATATATGTGAAAATTTGTGAGCTAATTTTATCATTTAATAGCTCAATTTGAGAAAAAGGACTCAATCGCGTAAAAAGCAAAAGTGACATGCTATAAGTTAAATGTGTCTATTTTATATGGTTTATTAAATGAAAGGTCCTTATGTTGATAGTAGACCATGGAAAGTGGGAGTGGACATAAATGGGCATTTATTAAGGTGTTTAAATGGTTTAATAACAAGGTTAAATTTGTAAAATTTGTTATTAAGGTATATTAAATAAAACCAAAGTAAAAATTATGTATAATCATCATCTAGCCGAAAATACAAAGTAGAAAATAAGCTAAATTAAGTTCTAAACTTTTGGCACTTGCAAGCTTGATTGGTAAGTGTTTCAGCTCGGTTTTTGATGATTTCTATGTTTTTGTGATCGTTGCTTTGAGTACTAGCTAGCCCGTGCCTTAATTTTTGAATTTTTTGATGATTTTGTGAAATGCCATTGTTGAATGCTTAAGCTTTGTGATAGTTGATGATGAATTATGGAAGTTAAATGATAGATTATCAAGTTTTGTTAAATGATTTTGAGTGAAAATGCCTAAATAGGATTAAATTATGAAAAGTGTAAATTGAAGGGTTAAATTGTGGAATAAATGTGACATATGGGCTACTAGGGACCCATAGAGAATTCAGCCAAGCATGGGTTTTATTTAATTTTGACTAATTTGTGCTTTTATGAAATAGGGACTAAATTGTTAAAATGTGAAAGTTTAGGGCCAAAGTGTACAGTAGCTTAAATATGTGTTTGTGGATGAAATTGATTGAGTTCGTGATTAAATGGATTGATTTTGAATATATATATAGATCAAGAACGAAAGAAATCGGACTTAGATCTAGGCAAGAACAAAATTCTCGATTAATCGACTAGTTTCGCTATTTTTACGTCTGAAGTAAGTTTGTACGTGATAAACATTGTTAGAATTATGTTTTTAATTCTTTAATATTGCATAAATTGTATATATGAGACAACGATTGCATACGACGACAAATCGACTATGTTTGGCACTTAGTGTGCATTTCGAGATAGCTTCGGCTATATATATAGCACTTAGTGTGCGAATTGGAATAGCTTTGGCTATATATATATATGACACTTAGTGTACGAGATTATAATAGCTTCGGCTATGCTTTGGCACTTAGTGTGCGAGATATCGAGTATTCGATAGTATCACTTAAAGATATGAGTTCGATATGAATTTGTGCAGGTATGTACATATAAAGCATGAAATCCGAATAGAAGAAGTTATGAATTTGTTCATAAACACTTGAGTATGAATTTGTTCATAAACACTTGAGTAAGTATAAGGAAAGTTTGTTGGTCACCATGATGTAGATATTCATTAGTTTGAATTGATGATTTGAATATTATGAACCGTTGATTATATTTAATACGAACTTACTAAGCTATGAAGCTTACTGTGTGTTATTTGTCTATGTTTTATAGAGAATTAAAGCTAGCCTGGACTCGGGTATCATCGGGAACATCATCGCACTATCAAACACCTAAGTTGGTACTCTTGAGTTATGTATATATGGTATATGGCATGTATAGGCTAGTTAAGGTACTTTGGTTGTGCATATGGCCATGAGATTTGGCTTATAAATGTTTAAGTTTGCAAATTTATCGGTTTAGTCTCGAACCACTTGTAAGCATGTTTTAGGTCTCGTAGAGCCTTACAAGGGACATTGTGAATGTTTTGAATGGATTTTGAGTATGAATGTATAAATGTATGTGAATGAAGTGTGTTATCTGGTAATGCCTTGTAACCCTATTCCGGCGACAGATACGGGTTAAGGGTGTTACAGATGCTCCTACTACTCTTCAGTGTTGCATGTTAGCTATCTTTGATGAACTTGTATAAGACATTATGGAGGTATTTATGGATGACTTCTCGATATTCGGTAATTCTTTCCAAATTTGTCTTAAAAACTTCAAACGAGTTTTAATGATATGTGAGGAAACAAACCTTGTGCTTAATTGGGAAAATGTCACTTCATGGTTCGAGAAGGGATTGTGTTGGGCCATAAAATTTCTAGTAAAGGGATCAAGGTTGAGAGAGAAAAAATTGAACCATCGAAAAATTACCTCTCCCTAGTTCAGTTAAGGCAATTCAAAGCTTTTTAGGACATGCTGGGTTCTATAGAAGGTTTATTAAAGATTTTTGTAAAATAGCTAATCCTTTAACAAATTTTCTAGAAAAAGATGTACCCTTCGATTTTAGTCAGGAATACTTAGAAGCATTTAATACTCATAAGGAAAAATTAATTAATGCCTCGATTGTGGTTGCACCTGATTTGAATTTACCCTTTGAACTAATGTGTGACACGAGTGATTTTGCTATAGGTGCAGTTCTTGGACAGTGAAGAGACAAGCATTTTCAGCCAATTTATTATGCCAGCAAGACGTTGACAGATGCACAAGAAAATTACACTACTACAGAAAAAGAATTACTAGATGTGGTTTTTGCATTCGATAAATTTAAACCATATTTATATTATTTAAAGTTGTTGTTTACATTGACCATTCAGCTCTTTGCTATCTCCTAACTAAATCAGATGCAAAAGCTCGACTTATAAGATGGATTTTATTATTGCAGGAGTTTGATTTGGAAATCTTGCAACAGATCACCTTTCCAAACTAGAGAATTCACATCTCTAGAAGCTTAATGAAAATGAGATAAATGACTCGTTCCCTAAGGATTAACTCTTGGTTATAACCGATTCTGAAGTCCCTTGGTTTATGAATATCACAAATTACTTAGCTATCACAAATTACTTGGCTACTAACATCCTACCAAAAGGGTTGACTCGTCATCAAATGAAGTGATTTTTTGCCGATGTGAAAATTTATTTTTAAGAGGATCCTTTTCTCTTTCGTCCATGTGTAGATCAAGTAAATTAGAAGTAAGTAAAATCTTGGAACACTGCCACTTAGGAGCAATAGGAGGACATTACAGTGGGACTAGCACAGCACATAAAATACTTGAATCAGGTTTTTGTTGGCCCATATTGTTCAATGAGCTAACATGTATGTTGCTTCTTGTGATAGATGCCAGAGAACAGGTAATATTCATGATGAATTGCCTCAAACTTATATGCTCTCATGTGAAATTTTTGATGTCTGGGGCATTGATTTTCTCTTTTTTTGGTAATAAATACATTCTAGTAGCAGTCGATTATATGTCAAAATGGGTAGAAGCTCAAGCCTTACCTACTAACGATGCTAAAGTGTTAGTTCAAATTCCTAAGAAGCTCTTTTCTCGATTTGGAACACCTAGAGCGATTATTTGTCATAGGGGTACGCATTTTTGTAACGTTCAATTTGATAAAGTTCTTAAGAAGTATGGGGTGCATCATAGAACAGCTACCCCTTATCACCCTCAAACTAGTGGGCAAGTTGAAGTTACGAATCGAGAACTCAAACACATCCTTGAAAAAACTGTAGAGTCAAATAGAAAGGACTAGGCAATAAAAGTAGATGATGCTTTACGGGCCTATAGGACTGCATATAAAACACCCAAAGGAACATCTCCTTACAGACTTGTAGATGGAAAAAGTTATCATTTACTACTTAAACTCGAGCACAAAGCATTCTCGGCAATAAAATTCCTAAACTATGATCTTAAACTTACAGATGAGAAGAGATTGATACAGCTAAACGAGTTAGATCGGTGGTGAGTGAATGCTTACAAAAACTTGAGACTATATAAAAAATCAAAAAAGCAACTCCACGATGCTCGTTTGAAGTAACCCAAATAATTCACAGTTGGAGATCTTGTCCTTTTATACAATTCAAAGCTTAAGTTGTTTCTCGAAAATCTAAAATCAAGATGGCCAGGCCCGTTCGTAGTACAAACCATTTTCCCATACGATACGATAGAGGCAACCCATCCAGCATATGGCACATTTAAGGTAAATGGCCATCGACTCAAACTTTATAGTGGTGATGAATTTGGAAATGATAGAGAGGAGCTTCAACTCCATGAACCTTCGTAATTGTGTGCACAATCTAAGTCGAGCTTAGACTTTAAATAAGCGCTTCTCGGGAGGCAACCCGAGTGTTGACACTACTAATTTTCTTAATTTCATTTCATGATATTTTTAAATTAATTAATTTTCAAGATAAATTTTTTTTGACCCACACAGCCTAGACACACGGGCGTGTCTGAGGCTATGTGCACTAAAAAGGGTTTGACAGTGAGTTACAAGGCCTAGCGACATAGCCGTGTAACCCACACGGCTTGGACACACGGGCGTGTCATTGGCCGTGTAGATCCTGGTACTTAATTTTTCCGAAATTTGATTATTACACGGCCTAAAATAGTCCACACGGGCATGTGACACGGCCGTGCAAACCACACGGCCATGTCTTAGGCCATGTGAAACCTGGAGTTAATTTTTCAATCTTTTTCCAAAGTCAGAGAGTTACATGGGCCCGAGACACAGCCATGTGTGAGACAAAGCCAATCCACACAGGCGTGTGGGGGTTCACACAGGCGTGGGAGAAGTGAAGGACATTAAACACAGCCGTGCGACACGGTCAAGTGGAACACACGACCTGGACACATGGGTGTGTCCAAGGCTGTGTGTAGACGGGGTTGGTATATTTAAACCACACGGGCATGTGACAAGGCTGTGTGGCCAAACACGGGCCCTTCCACGACCGTGTCACCCTTAAAAACCCTAGCCTCTTTTTCTTTACCTTTGTTTTGTCTTCCTCCCCAACTTCCCCACCAACCCTACCTATCGTCACTCCCCTACCTTCCACATTCCGGCCACAGCCCACACCCTCCTCTACCTCGCCTCTTCAATTTCCCTTTCCCCGTCTCACTATTTGGCCAACACCCACGACTAGTTGCCACTGCCCTCTCTCCTCTCTTTTCCTTCCCTCGCATCCCCCTTTCTCGGCATCCCACCAAGCCGTACCACTCCACGGCCAGCCATCATATGACCCCCCTCCTCTCCCTTTTTTTCCCTTCACCACCATCCATGCAACCTAAGCTCAACCCCATACCCCCATCAACCACATTCCCCCTTTCCTTGCCTTCTCTCGTGCCGACCAATCCTTCACCTCGTCTCCCCGCTCACCAAACCAACCCCACCCCAGCTCCTTCTCCCTTGCACCAACCACCAACGCTACGTGAACCTCCTATATTCGGTCGCCATCATCGTCGGTCCCCCCACTTTTGCCCCTCTCTTTTATTTATTATTATTATTATTATTATTATTATTATTATTATTATTATTATTTCTGTTATTTATTATTTGTTTTCTTTTTCTTTTTTCTTTTTACTTGTTTTTATTATTCTTATTGTTGTTATTTTTTTATTTTTCTTATTTTATTTTCTTATTCTTATTATTGCTTCATTATTTAGCTATGTCATTATGTGCATTAGTCTATCCCTTTTAGTTTAGTATGTTTTATTTTCATTATTAGTTAGTCTTCTTATTATTCTGCATCATTTCTCTAGTTATATTAATCATTGCTGACTTACTATTCTCTTATGTTCAGGCTTCGTTTTCTTGTCTTGTCATTATCTTAGTATTATTATTGGTGTTACTGTTTTGATTATTCTTCTTATTATCATTTCATTATTTATGCATATAGTTTTCTCTTATTCTGGTTCTTACGTTATTAGGTATTAGTACATATTCTTTTAGGATTAGATTTCTGTTTTACCTCTTAGGATTTTGATTTATCGACCCTCTGTTTGTGTGTTTGGTGAGGCTTTATTTATTTATTATCGAATTCTTTTATTTTCGGGCACACCATGACGAACACTCGTAGCAACTCCAAAGTTACCATCCCCACTTCGAAAAAGCAGAAGACCCTTGGCACAACCTCTTTCTTGAGTGTTCCGCCCCGCCACCCCTATATCTGATTTTCAACGAGTCCCCAAGAGGACTTATTTTAGCTCCTTCAATTGCAACCACTCGGCTTAGGCTGATATATTGATTGGGCCACTTTGGAGTAGGTTCAATTAGCTAATCTTGTTCGAGCCTTTAGTGCCACAACCCTGTGGGACTGATTCTTCTCTATCATCGAGCCCACATACACAGAGTTGACTTTGGAGTCTTGCTTTACATTTACTCTCTAGCATGTGATGATGACTCATGACGAGCCGGACACCATCACTTTCTGACTCGGCGACTTGGTGTGCCATATGAGTGTCCCTGAGTTCGGTGCTACTTTGGGACTATACACTGAGGAGTTTATGAGTGCTGAGAACTTCTTCTGCCTACATCGGCACATCCAGAACTTGCTATCTAGTTGTTGGGTAGATCTTACAGTGATTATGACACCTTATGACGCAAGTCGCTTGAAGGTGACTTCTCTCCCTCTGGCTTTATGGTATATTCATGCCCTTTTAGCTCATACTTTGACCGGTAGAAGAGAGAACACTAGAGTCGTTAGTACTACTGATGTATATTTTCCATGGAGCATTTGAGCATATTTATGATTTACCATACTTCTTCACCCTAGCCTTCCACCATCAGACAGATCAAACAGGAAGGGTCTTATTTGTTTAGGTCCTTATGTAACTCAAATCACTCGACACTTCGGTCTCCTCGACACACTAGAGCAGTCTTCTATACTTACACTCATCGGCCAGATGCCCCCATAAGGGATAACGAGCATGACCCATATAAGGATGATCGAGTGGCTTCGTGGAGCAAATCCTCCTCAGTATCGATTATTTCATTCTAACTCTCAGAATGAACCCGAGGACCTCACTGATAATGTCCCTTTCCATCACGAGGACCCACCTCATCCTCCTCCTTTGATTCATCATCCTGTTTCTTCTGATGCTACATCAGAAGACCTCTCTAAGCGGTTCACTTGCTTCGAGCAGCACTGCTTTTAAAGGTTCGATAGTATTGATGCGACACTAGAGCAGATCTGTCAAGACCTCCACATCTCATCTTCTGCAACGACGACTCACACAATATTCAGGGCAGTTTTAGTTTTCTTCCTATCTTATGATATTTTGTTTATACTGAGATTATATATGTTTTTACATTGAGGATAATGTACATCTTAAGTGCGGGGAGGTTATTTATATAATTCTTAGGAAATCCCTGAATTATGTCTTGTGTTTAAGTAATTTTCTCATACTTCTATTAGAAATTTTTTTTATCGATTTGTGATTTTATTAATATGTTTTGGATTAAATTCATAGAGATTTATGCATTAGTTGTTTTAAAATTTAAGACATGAGAGAATCAAGCATGATAAATTTATTTTCAGAGTTAAAAATTTTAAGTTGTTTCCCTAAAGGTATTACCTTGCAGTTTTAAATTTGCAAGATTGACATCAAAAACCATGATTTTTGTGTGAGATTTTGAACCTTTAGAGAAAAAATATGAAATAAAAATAATTATTTTATGATTGTTTGATGATCCATGATATGATTGCATGTTTGTGTGAAATTTTCATGAAGGAATTCTATGCCTAAAGTGTCCAATTTGACATTAGGGACTAGATTGAATAAGTTGTAAAACTTGTGTTCTAGAAGCTTCAAGCATGAAATTGCACTAGATTATTAATTAGAGGTCCTTAAATAGCAATTTAACCAAGTTCTAAAATTTTGGACAAAAATGGGCATGAATAGGAAAATTTTGAAAGAAAGGCTTTAAGGGTATTTTGGTCATTTGGCTAATAAAAGAATAAAAAGGGAAAAATCAAGCAAAAATCTTGTCCATCTTCTCCCACCTTAGCCGAAATTTGCAAGGTCTCCATAGCTAGGGTTTTCAACATTTTCAAGCTTGATTGTAAGTGCTCTCGAGTCCCATTTTTAATGTTCTTTACATTTTTGAGATCCTTGAAGTATGACCAATCCATTTCTAGCCATATTTTAAAGTAGGGTTCATGTATGAAACTTGACCCATGTGTGACATGGTTGTATTTTGATGTTTAATGGGGGAATATGAATGTTTGAAATGTGATAAACATCTTTTGCTAAGTGATTTTTAGTGAAAACACCTAAAAAGGACTTGTTCAAAAAAGGTGTAAAATGAGTAGTAGAAATGTGAAATAAAAGAAACTGTGGGCTGATATGAGTTAGAATATGAATCGGCTAGGCTTGGGTAACCAAGAAATTTCATGCTTTTCATTTTACGAGCCTAGGGACTAAAGTGTAAATAAGTGAAAAGTTAGGGGTAAAAAGGTAATTTTACCAAAGTATGTGTTATGGGTCGATATGAGCAATGTATGTATTGAAGAAGTTGAATTTGGCATTATAGATTAAGAAAAACATGATTCGGGTCTTGATTAGGGGAGTTCATTTTGTACCGAGGTAAGTTCATTTGCAAATTATGCAACATGTACCATACTTTAAATGCTTTAATATTGCATGTATGGTAAGTACATACATATTTAATGTAATGTTGTATCATGAGTTCATTGCCTAAATTGTATTATGAATTATGCTTGACAATTCCATAAATATGTGATTGGTGCTATGAGTATTGAACTCGACGTTACGAGCAATTTCGACAGAAATGTGGTATCGAAGAACCTCGTTCGAACTTTAGGAATAGTTTTGGATAAAGTGACATGTCACTAGGAACTATGTGATCTAAACTCATTGAGTTGTGGTCTGAGTTCATGATGTTCGTGACATCTGAACTCATTGAGTTGTGGTCTGAGTTCATGATGTATGTGACACATGTTTTGGCATCTGGGTACTGGTCTCGTATATTCTACCAGTGGCTGGGTAGTCCAGCATGTGTTGCGGATGCCCGATAGCCTATCCTGTGAGTAGCTCGAGAGCGAGCAACATGTGATATGTGATATAAGGTAGCGTTGGCTACATATGAGGCACTTAGGTGCGAGATTCCAATGTATCCGATAATATTCCAAGTGTTCAACGGGTAGTTCTAAAGGAAGTTCAAAGAGTAATCTTGATCAATACGTCAAAGATGAGAAAGTAAGTTATTATGTGTAAGTGGCATAGGTATGTACATCGAACTCATGAGAATGACATGAGATATGATAGACTTGTGGTAAGAATATATAAATGAAGAATGAGTTTAAGAGATTTGATAATATGCAAGATCATGTTCATTATGTTAAATGTATGATTAATACTTGTTTAAGTTGCATTTTATTTGCATGTAAACTTACTAAGCTCTAATGCTTACCCCTTTTCCTTTCTCTTTCTTATAGTATCGCCAAGCTAGCTTGAGGATCGAAAGACGTCGGAGACTCGATCACACTATCAATTGAATATTTGGGTATAGCTAGTCTCATTATTTATAGTATGGCATGTATAGGGACGTGGTGTTTTTGTTATATGTCATATTGATTAGCCAAATGAGTTGCCTCATGAAAGTATTATGATTATTTATTATATGGCCATGAGAGGTGGCTCATATTGATTATTTGGGTTGTAACCCTAATTATTGGTGCATGCATGCCAATGTGTTTATGTTTTAATGTGGTTATGGTTGCTTATGTTTAATAAGTGTGATGGATGGCATGTATGTTTGGTGTATGAATTATGATTAATGTGTATGAAAATAAAGGTGATGCAAGTATGTAACTTGAAAGTAGGTTAGTAAAGATGATAATCAAATATGCAATTAATGAGGAATGCCATATGTAACACCCCTTACCCGAATCCGAGGCCGAGACTGAGTATAAGGCATTACTAAAATTGAACACATGCATTCCAACATTTACAAATCATAAAAACTTGATCAGAATTTAAAACTTTTCAAACCTTGACTAGAATTCCTTATTATGGGCCTACGAGGCCTAAAACAAGCTTTAAGGATGATTCAGAACCAAGCCGGGTCCTTTAAGGAACTGTGGAGAATGACTCTTGAAACAGGGGCACACGCTCGTGTGGAAGGGGCAACATGCCCGTGTGGCCTTCTTGACATGGCCGTGTTGAAGGCCCGTGCAGTTCACACGGCCTAAACACATTAGGACATGCTCGTGTCCCCAACTTATGTGGAATTAATTCCTAATTCAAACCTACAGGGGTTTTCACACAGCCTGGCACATGCCCGTGTCCATGGCCCGTGTCCCTCACACGGCCATGACACGTCTGTGTCTTAGTCCATATCCAAAAACCTTGACATTCTGTTTCTGACATCAGCAACCATTTAGGGGCACATGGCCAAGGCACACGCCCGTGTGCTAGGCCGTGTGCTGAATTTAATTCCACATTTAAGGTGCAGACTTCACATGGCTTAAACACACGGCCGCGTCTCTGCCCGTGTGTTTACTACCATGCATAATGACTTGAAATTTTAAGGTGCAAGGGACACATGGCCGGACAACATGCCCATGGGGCTGACCGTGTGTCGTACACGGCCTAGACACACACCCGTGCGTCTACCCGTGTGGACAAAAACAAGGCTATCTACAAGCCTTTTTGCCACCCTTACTTGCGCCAACCTACACAATAATAAATATCTCTAATTCACATAGAAATATAAGACTAAATCAACCGCAACATGACATTCTAACAAACCAAACATGCATTTGATCATTCATACATTTTCTTCATCATTAACCATGGCCTTAAAAAGAAGGTTTTTGTCCCAAGCCAACACAATTGGCTAACTTAACAATATGACACATAACAAAAAGACTCAATCCCTATACATGTCATACACAAGATAATAAAAATAACTATACCAAAAGCTTTGAGTGATAGTGTGAGCGATGTCTCCGATGTTTTTTGATCCACGGGCTAATTTGGCGGCACTACAAGAAAATGGAAAGGAAAAAAAGTAAGCACAAAGCTTAGTAAGTTGCATGTAAATATCGAAATAACAACCATGTTACCACATGTGATCATACTCCCAATATATCATAACCTCCCAATATATCATAACTCGCACAAAAGAGTTATTGTTCATAACACAACTTACTCATGTTCATTCTTCACTATTCATACAATAATAATAGAGTTCACATATCATCAATTTCATATAAGAACCTGTACCACTCACAACGTGGTCATAAGATCTATCATTTTGACATAAACCATAAATTTCCAGTTGAACCATTTGGAATACTACAGGATAATCACTAAGTCTCAAACATAGGACATGATGCTGATGCCATGTTCCAAACATGGTCTTACACTGTCTCTCACATCTAAGTCGATGCCATGTCCCAGACAGGTCTTACACTGACTTCCATACATTGAGGCTGATGCCATGTCCCAAAAAGGTCTTACACTGGCTTCCATACATCGAGGCCGATGCCATGTCCCAAACAGGTCTTACACTGGCTCTCACTCATCTATGTCGATGCCATGTCCCAGGCAAGTCTTCTAACATACCTCAAGCCAATGCCATGTTCCAGACAGGTCTTACACTAGCTTGTATATCTTGAGGCTGATGCCATGTCCCAGACAGGTCTTACACTGGCTCTCATCTATCGGTGTCGATGCCATGTCCTAGACAGGTCTTACACTAGCACACACATCACCAAAATGCCATGGCATGGATATCGAAATTACTCCTAAGGTTCAACCGAGAATCTCTACTATATCAATTCTCATCATGCACATTCACAACAATAGTCCAAAATTTATGTCATATTAATTATACCATATATAAATACAAATAAGTTACATTATTTACGTACAACTTACCTCGGTACACAAAATGTAGGCGATTAATTGTATTTAATTTGCTTGCTTGGCTTTTCCCCGGTCTAAGTCTGGATTGTGTATTTCTTGATATATAATAATGAAATTTCACTCATTTAATAATCACATTAATAAAAACATTCTACAATTCACAATTTGGCAAAATGACTGTTTTGCCCTTAGACTTTACAAAAATTACGATTTTTCCCTTAGGCTCGTAAATCATTTTTCATCGAGTTTCCTTATTAACCAAGCCTAGTTGAACTCTTTTCATACCTATAGCAACTCACAATTTCAAACATTTCACACAATTACCACATATTTTACAAACTTTACAAAATAGCCCATTTAGGTGTTTTCATGAAACCCCTTTCACAAAAGTTGTTTATTTAACAACCAAGATTCATTTTCTTCCATAAAATTTCAGCTAACAATATAAATGTTTTCATGGCAAAACCCTATACCTTCATCCATTTTGAAAAATAGTCCCCTTATTAGAAAGCTCATGCTACAAGAGGTTCAAAAATACAAAAATCATCAAGAATAACCTTCTAAATGACTTACTTGCAAGAGATACAAATGGGTGATATTTTTAGCTTTATAAACCCCCTTAGTTTTTGAAAAAAAATGGTGGAGAAGATGACACTATAGCCTCTCTTTTCTTTATTTTTATTTTAGTCAAATAAGTCACCAAATGTCCACCTAACCTAGTCAACATGACTCTCTTTGTCCCCTATGGGCGGCCACCTCTTTTAAAAGGGTCTAATTGCACTTTAAAGACCCCAAATTATGGTTCTCTATCTATTTAACACATCTAGCTAGTAAAACAAAACCTTTGTCATTTATGCGATTTAGTCATTTTTCGTAATTGAGCTCACAATCGCTAAAAATTAATTCACCAAAATTTTCATGCACTCATATAATCATGCTATAACACCAAAATAATAATAAAATGATTTCTATGACTTTGGATTTGTGGTCACAAAACCACTACTTTGACTAGGCCAAAAATTGAGCTGTTACACCATATGAAAGCATGATAGTTCAAATAGGTAATATGTTGACATTACCAAGTCATAGTTTAACCATGAATGTGAATGCTTGAATAGCCAAGTGTGCCATGTTGCATGCCATGAAGTGAGTGCAAGTATGTGAGTGTTTAAGGGTGGAAAATGGCTTGGAAAATACCCTAGAAATTGTCCACACTGTTAGACACATGGGCATGTGTCTAGGCCGTGTGTGACACACGGTCTGCCCCATGGGCGTGTGATCTGGCTGTGTGTCCCCTGCACCCTAATTATGCAAAACAGATTGCCCAGTAGTAAACACACGAGCAGAGACACGACCGTGTGTCTCAATCGTATCAAGGACACGACCTTAAGACATGGGCGTGTGCCCAGGTCGTGTGAAGTCTGCACTTAATTTTTGGAATTTAATTCGCCACACGGCCTAATTACACAAGCGTGTGACCTGGCCGTGTGACCTTACTTGGTTGATGACGTCATAGTTAGAAAGTTTCACGGGCTGAGAACACGAGCATGTCCCAAGCCACACGGGTGTGTATGACCACACGGCCTACCCACATGGGCATGTGACTCCCCAAAGTAGGAAATTTTTATAAGTTATCTTAAAGTTTTCTAAAGTTCTCGGTTTAGTCCCGAATCACCTTCGACGTATGTTTGGGGTCTCGTAGGCCCATATAAGGGACAATTAGCATATGTATGAATGAAATTGGTTTGAACATGTAACGCCCCCACGCCCAAAACCGTCATCAGAGTTAAGCTTGAGGTGTTACTAATCTTATTTTACCTTTTCAAACAATTCCAACTACTTATATTAATTTTCGGAATAAACTATTTTTCTGCGTCATGATTGCTTAAAAATTTATATCTCGAGTTAAAAAACTCGAAATCCAATTCCATAAACTTTCCATGAAAATAGACTCATATATATATTTACTAATTTTTTTCTAGAATTTTTGGTTGATCCAATTAGTACAGTTTATTAGTTAAAGTTACTCCTGTTTCAGAATTCGACTGCACTGACCTCTACTTACTACGAACCACTTTTCTCCCTGTAACAATTTCATTTGACAATACCGTTTGTTTATATTAAAACTATATTCAATAAGAATTCTAACCATATAAAGTAAACCTCCTAATTATTTTTATAAAATTTATGGTGAATTTATACAGTTGAAACAGGGGATCCAGAAATTGCTCTGGCCCTATTTCACTAAAAATCAGATATCTTATAAAATACAAAACCTTTACCTGCTTTGCTTATTCCATATGAAAATAGACACAATGAGATTTAATTTCATATAGTATTCACTATCAAACCATGTCTCTACAAATTTTTGTAATTTTTCAAAATCACATTATTTCTAATACTTGAATCCGTTTTTAAGTTACTTTCACATTTTTCATAATTTTTATGTGGTAGTTACTACTTAATCATACATACTATTAAACATGTATATCATCAGTCATTCTATTAGCTAATCACTAGCAAATATTTACACATCATTCATTGATCATATCATATCAAAAGAAACCAAGTTCCTATACATGCCATACACAAAACGAAACGTCTAACTATACCAATGTAATTTCTTCGATAGTGTGATCGGGTCTCCGACGTTTCGTTCGATCCCCGAGTGGCTTGATAAAAACTATAAGAAAAAGAAAATAAGAGAGTAAGCACTAGGCTTAGTAAGCTTACAAGCAAATAAATTACAACATTCAACATAATGAATAAATATACATCAAGTCACCTAGCCTCATAAACTTTATTTACTTCTCATTTTCTACCTTCTTCTTTATTCACTTACCTTCTTTCTTACCTGACCTTTCACTATTCATAAATATAATCTACCTTCCCTTTTTGCTGATAATTCACTATGATTTAACATATACAATGACCCGTTGAACCACTCGGAATACTAAGGATACTAGGGTCGTTCCTGTCTATCAATGTCCTGCCAATACCATGTCTTCGACATAGACTTACATGAATTATTCCTATCTCCAATGCCATATTTATATATATAATATGGGCTTACATGGCTCATTCCTATCTCCAAAGCCATATATCTGATATGGACTTACATGGCTCATTTCTATCCTGTCCTGTCAACCCCAATATCCTAATATTCCTAAGGTTCAAACGGGGCTTCCTAATGCTTTTTCTCTACTACTTCGCCTTTAATTCGATTTCAAATATTCTCAAAAAAATAAGTATATAAATGCTGGAAATTAACAATAATAATGTAAAATATAAGAATATTGCATTTATTTACTGTAAACTTACCTCGATACAAAATGTGACTAAACTTTACAATTTAGTCCTTTACTTTTTCTTTTCCCCGATCTACTCCTGAGTTTCGTTCTTCTTGATCTATAATAGAAAATTTAACTTATTTAATATTCACATTTATCAAAACAGTCCTTTACTCAAACTTTGCAAAAATTATATTTTCACCCCTAAACTTTTGCATATTTACACTTTTACCCCAAATCTCGTAAATTAAACGTCAACCTATTTTCTTATGTTTTATGACATGCTGATCATTTTTTCCTTCTATGGCAGCATCAAATTCATACTCTAACATGCACTTATGACTATTAGGTATTTTACCGATTAATCCCTTTTACTCGTTTTTACCTAAAACCGAGTAGCACAAGTTGTCTAACATAATCTAAGACCTCATATTCTATCATAAAGCATCAAAATAAACACTTTTCACCTATGGGTATTTTTCCAAATATGAACCCTAACTTAAATTATTGCTAGCATAAGCTTTATCGAGCTCTGGGACTCAAAACGTAAAGAACATTAAAAGCAGGGCTTGGACTCACTTACTATGGAGCTTGAAAATTGAAGAAACCCTAGCTATGGAGAGAGCAAAATTCGGCAGCAACCATATGAGAAAGATGACCATTTTGTGTTATTTTTCCCATTTTATTTCATTTAATATACAAATGACCAAAATGCCCCTCCTTACTAAACTTTCAAAAATTCCTTCCATGTCCTAATTTTTGTCCATGAACTTAAAATTGGTTAAATTTCTATTTAAGACCTCCTCATTAATTTTCCAAAACAATTTCATACTAAAAACTTCTAGAATGCAAGTTTGCAAATTATTCGATTTAATCCCTAACCTCAACTTAAGCACTTTATGCATAAAATTTCATCACGAAATTTTCGCACAATCATGTAATCATATCATGAACCTCAAAATAATAATAATAAAATAAATTTTTCTACCTCAAATTTGTGGTTTCGTAACCACTGTTCCGTTTAGGCCCTATTTCGAGATGTTACATTTCTCCCCCCTTTAGGGATTTTCGTCCCCGAAAATCTTACCTGTGAAGAGATTTGGGTACTATTTTCGCATAGGCTCTTCGGGTTCCCATGTAGCCTCGTCTACCCCATGTCTATTCCATAGTACTTTCACAAGTGCAATACTTTTGTTCCTTAATTGCTTTACCTCTCGAGCTAGAATCTTTACTAGTTCTTCACCGTAAGTCATGTTTGGCTGAATCTCAACCTCTGTCTGAGAAATCACATGTGACGGATCTGAATGATAATGACGTGCATAGACACATGAAATACATTATGAATCTTCTCTAACTCAATCGGCAAAGCTAACCGATATGATAATGGTCCGACTCTCTCAATCACTTCAAACGGTCCAATAAAACGTGGACTTAGTTTGCCTTTCTTGCTAAATCTAAGAACTTTCTTCCACGGGGATACTTTCAAAAAAACTTTGTCACCAACTTGATATTCAATCTCTTTTCTCTTCAAATCTGCATACGACTTTTGTCTGTCTGAAGCTACTTTCAAGCAATCTTTGATGATTTTTACTTTCTCTTCTGTTTCCTTAACTAGATCAACCCCATAAATCTGATCTTCCTTAAGCTTTGTCCAATACAAAGGCGTGCGACATTTACATCCATACAAAGCTTCATAAGGTGCCATCTTCAAACTCGACTGATAACTATTATTATAGGCAAACTCTACTAATGGTAAATATTTTTCCCAACTGCCTTGAAATTCCAGTACGCAGCATCTAAGCATATCTTCAAGTACCTGAATAACTCTCTCTGACTGAAATTCGGTTTGAGGATAGAAAGTTGTACTAAAACTCAACTTTGTGCCCAAAGCCTTCTGTAATTTCTTCCAAAACCGTGAAGTAAATCTTGGATCTCTGTCTGAAATGATCGATAATGGTACCTCGTGTAGTCTGACTATCTCTGAAATATACAACTCGACCAACTTGTCAAGTGAATAATCCATACGAACTGGGATAAAATGAGCCGAATTCGTTAATTTATCAATCACAACCCATACTGCATCTTTCTTTCTCGGTGTAAACGGCAATCTTGTCACAAAATCCATAGTAATTCGATCCCATTTCCACTCAGGGACTAGCACGGGCTGCAATAAACCTGAAGGTACCTGATGTTCGGCCTTTACTCGCTGACAGATCAAGCATCTAGAAACAAACTCTGAAATGTCCCTTTTTATTCCTACCCACCAATACATTTTTTTAAATCATTATACATCTTTGTACTACCTGGATGAATAGACAAAGAACTACTATGTGCTTCCTGTAAGATCTTTTGAATAAGTTCATCATTCTTCGATACGCATACCCTGTCTCTGAACATCAAACAACCATCAGAACTTATCTGAAAATCTGACTCTATATCCGACTCACACTGATCTCTTTTGGCTAACAACTCACTGTCATTTTTCTGAGCTTCACAAATTTCTTCAAGAAACATCGGTTTGGCTCTCAACTCAGCTAAGATAAAACCATCATCTGATAAGGCTAGACTAGTGTTCAAAGCTCTTAATGCAAACAAAGATTTCCTACTCAAAGCATCAGCAACAACATTTGCCTTACCTGGGTGATAATCGATCACTAGCTCGTAATCTTTAATCAACTCTAACCATCTTCTTTGCCTCAAATTCAAATATTTTTGAGTCATCAAATATTTCAAACTTTTGTGATCAGTAAATATGTGGCACTTCTCACCGTACAAATGATGTCTCTAAATTTTTAGCGCAAAAATAATGGCAGCTAGCTCTAAATCATGTGTCAGATAGTTCTTCTCATGTGGCTTTAGCTGTCTAGAGGCATAAGCGATTACCTTCCCTTCCTGCATAAGTACACAACCAAGTCCATCCATGGACGCATCACTGTAAATCACAAACTCCTTACCTGGTTCTGGTTGTACTAAAACAGGAGCTTTAGTCAATAATGCTTTTATCTTATCAAAACTCTGTTAACACTTCTCAGTCCATTCAAACTTGACATCCTTTCGCAGCAATCTTGTCAGCGGGGTAGCTATCATAGAAAATCCCTCTACAAATCGTCTATAATATCCGGCAAGACCAAGAAAACTTCTAACTTTAGATACATTTCTGGGAGGCTTCCAATCAACAATGGCTGAAATCTTGCTCGAATCAACCTTAATACCTTCACCTGAGACAATATGTCCAAGAAAACCAACTTCGTGAACTAACTCACTTTTCTTTGAACTTGGCATACAACCGATTATCTCTCGAATCAGAAATCGTTCTCAAATGCTCTGCATGCTCAGTCTCATCATGAGAATAAATCAAAATATCATCAATGAACACAACTACAAACTTATCCAGGTACGGTTTGAAAATTCAGTTCATTAAGTCCATGAAAATGGCAGGAGCATTAGTCAAGCCAAATGGCATCACAAGGAACTCATAATGACCATACCTAGTCCGGAAAGCAGTCTTCAGGACATCTGACTCTTTAACTTGCAACTGATAGTATCCGAATCTCAAATCTATCTTGGAAAACACAGTAGCTCCCTTCAATTGATCAAATAGATCATCAATTCTAGGCAATGGATACTTGTTCTTTACTGTTACCTTGTTAAGTTGCTGATAATCTATGCACAATCTCATCGATCCATCTTTCTTTTTCACAAATAGCACTGGTGCACCCCATGGTGAACTACTGGGTCTTACAAAGCCTTTATCTATTAATTCCTGCAATTGAGCTTTCAATTCTTTCAATTCCAACGGCGCCATTCTATAAGGAGCAATAAAAATGGGCGTGGTACCTGGAATCAACTCAATACCAAACTCAACTTTTCTAACAGGAGGCAAACTTGGTAGTTCTTCCGGAAACACATCGGGAAACTCACATACCACAAGCACTGATTCAATTTTCAATTCTGGATCTTTAATGTTCAACACAAAAGAAAGATAAGCTTCATACCCTTTTCTCAAACATTTTTGAGCAGACATAACAGAAATTATGGAAAATGAATTATCTGACTCTTCTGAATTAACCCGAATAGTTTCACCATTTTCACACTTCAACTCAATGAATTTCTTCCCACAATTCACTATCACATCATGTGTAGTCAACCAATCCATACCAAGAATCACATCAAACTCATCAAATGGCAATAGCATGAGATCGGCCGGAAAACAGTAACCTCTAATCATAAAAGGACAATTTCTACATACTTTATCTACTAATACATGCTTGCCTAATGGATTCGATACTTTAATCACAAATTCTATAGATTCTATAGGCATACTTATACTAGGCATCAATTTCTTGCAAACATATGAATGAGTTGAACCCGGATCAATCAAAGCAATGACATTAATATTATGTAGAGAAAATGTACCCGTAATCACATCGGGGAAGGATGCCTCTTCGCGTGTACGAATAGCATAAGTCCTTGCAGGGGCTCTAGCATCTGGTCTCACAGCTGAATCTCTTGAGATACCTCTGTTACTTGCTCCTACTCCCGGTTGCCTCGGTAATTTGCCTCTAGTAGGAGCATTTCCGGATCTAGCACTCTGTGTTATCTCTCGATTAGCTACCTCTGGACATTCTCGTACAAAATGATCTGGAGCACCCATTTATAACAAACATTTTCGCCTGCCCGATAAGGACCATAATGAAGTCTACCACACCGTGGACACCCTGATCTACCCTGTCTAACATTACCTACACTCGCAGTCGAGGTGGTCTGAGCCTTCGAATCCTTAAATCTGCTGCCTCTATTCTAACTAGAATACCTGGCTGAGAAACTAGATCTGGTAGAAAACTCCTTTGGCCTTTTGGATGTAGCTTGGAATGACCTGCTCATCTGTCTCTTCTTTGTATCTTGTGTCTTTGTCTCAACTTTGCCTTTTCTTTTTAACAGCTCCTCTGCCTTACAGGCTCTCTCAACTAAAATAACGAACTCTTTTACTTCTAGGACACCCACTGGCACACATTCTCTGTGGACACACATTCTCTAGCATATTTACTAAGCCTGACAAATTCGCGCTCATAATTGGTCACCATCATATTACCTTGTTTCAATTCCAGGAATTCCTTTCTCTTCTGATCAATAAACCTCTGACTGATGTACTTTTTACGAAATTTCTCCTGAAAGAAATCCCAAGTGACCCTCTCCTTTGGTACAATTGATACAAGTGTTTGCCACCAGTGGTAGGCTGAGTCTCTAAGAAGTAATACTACACATTTCATACATTTCTCGGGTGTACAAGATAATTCGTCAAAGACTCTGATAGTATTTTCCAACCAAAATTCTGCTCTTTCTGCATCATCATCCTTTGTTGCTCGGAACTCTTCTGCCCCTTGTTTCCTAATTCTATCAACTGATGGCTTTTCTCTTATCACTGTACCTGTGACTGGGGAAGCTTAAGCTGCATGGGTAGCCTAAGAATTATGAGGGGGTGGAGGTCTAACTGCTGGATTTGTACGAACGAACTCGGCAAACAAATTATTCAAAGCTTGGAAGAGAGCTTCTCGAGTCACTCCTCCCTGATTAACTGTTACTGGCCTATTCTCAGATGGCACTGCCCCTTTCGCGGGAGCAAGCGCATTACTTTCTACATCATCATCACCAGCTCGCTCGGGATCCATTACTATAAAACAAAATATTTAAAAATCGTCAGGAGTCGTCACACTATCAAAATACAGGTATGGCATGTATAGCTAGACCTTTACTCACACTAACTGTTCCGAGAATTGACTAAACCTGCTCTGATACCAATAAATGTAACGCCCCCACGCCCAAAACTGTCATCGGAGTTAAGCTTGAGGTGTTACTAATCTTATTTTACCTTTTTAAACAATTCTAACTACTTATATTAATTTTTGGAATAAACTATTTTTCTGCATCATGATTTCTTAAAAATTCATATCTCGAGTTACTAAACTCGAAATCCAATTCCGTAAATTTTTCCTGAAAATAGACTCATATATCTATTTACTAATTTTTTTCTATAATTTTTGGTTGAGCCAATTAGTACAGTTTATTAGTTAAAGTTACTCCTATTTCAGAATTCAACTGCACTGCCCTCTACTTACTACGAACCACTTTTCTCCCTGTAAAAATTTCATATGACAATATCATTTATTTATATTAAAACTAGATTCAATAAGGATTCTAACCACATAAAGTACACCACCTAATTATTTTTATAAAATTTATGGTGAATTTCTAAAGTTGAAACAGAGGATCCAGAAATTGCTCTGGCCCTATTTCACTAAAACTCAGATATCTTATAAAATACAAAACCTTTACTTGCTTTGCTTATTCCATATGAAAATTGACACAATGAGATTTAATTTCATATATTATTCACTATCAAACCATGTCTCTACAAATTTTTGTAATTTTTCAAAATCACGTTATTTCTGATACTTGAATCCGTTTTTAAGTTACTTTCACATTTTTCATAATTTTCATGTGGTAGTTACTACTTAATCATACATACTATTAAACATGTATATCATCAGCCATTCTATTAGCTAATCACTAGCAAATATTTACACATCATTCATTGATCATATCATATCAAAAGAAACCAAGTTCCTATACATGCCATACACAAAACGAAACGTCTAACTATACCAATGTAATTTCTTCGATAGTGTGATCGGGTCTCCGACGTTTCCTTCAATCCCCGAGTGGCTTGATAAAAACTATAAGAAAAAGAAGATAAGAGAGTAAGCACTAGGCTTAGTAAGCTTACAAGAAAATAAATTACAACATTCAACATAATGAATAAATATACATCAACTCACCTATCCTCATAAACTTCCTTTACTTCTCATTTTCTACCTTCTTCTTTACTCACTTACCTTCTTTCTTACCTAACCTTTCACTATTCATAAATATAATCTACCTTCCATTTCTGCTGATAATTCACTATGATTTAACATATACAATGACCCGTTGAACCACTCGGAATACTAAGGATACTAGGGTCGTTCCTGTCTATCAATGTCCTGCCAATGCCATGTCTTCGACATGGACTTACATGAATTATTCCTATCTCCAATGCCATATTTATATATATAATATGAGCTTACATGGCTCATTCCTGTCTCCAAAGCCATATATCTGATATGGACTTACATGGCTCATTTCTATCCTGTCCTGTCAACCCCAATATCCTAATATTCCTAAGGTTCAAATGGGGCTTCCTAATGCTTTTTCTCTACTACTTCGCCTTTAATTCGATTTTAAATATTCTCAAAAAATAAGTATATAAATGCTGGAAATTAACAATAATAATGTAAAATATAAGAATATTGCATTTATTTACTGTAAACTTACCTCGATACAAAATGTGACTAAACTTTACAATTTAGTCATTTACTTTTTTCTTTTCCCCGATCTACTCCTGAGTTTCGTTCTTCTTGATCTATAATAGCAAATTTAACTTATTTAATATTCACATTTATCAAAACAGTCCTTTACTCAAACTTTAGAAAAATTACATTTTCACCCCTAAACTTTTGCATATTTACACTTTTACCCCAAATCTCGTAAATTAAACTTCAACCTATTTTCTTATGTTTTATGACATGCTGATCATTTTTCCCTTCTATGGAAGCATCAAATTCATACTCTAACATGCACTTATGACTATTAGGTATTTTACCGTTTAATCCATTTTACTCGTTTTTACCTAAAACCGAGTAGCGCAAATTGTCTAACATAATCTAAGACCTCATATTCTATCATAAAGCATCAAAATAAACACTTTTCACCTATGGGTATTTTTCCAAATATGAACCCTAACTTAAATTATTGCTAGCATAAGCTTTATCGAGCTACCGGGACTCCGAAAACGTAAAGAACATTAAAAACGGGGCTTGGACTCACTTACTATGGAGCTTGAAAATTGAAGAAACCCTAGCTATGGAGAGAGCAAAATTCGGCAGCAACCATATGAGAAAGATGACCATTTTGTGTTATTTTCCCCATTTTATTTCATTTAATATACAAATGACCAAAATGCCCCTCCTTACTAAACTTTCAAAAATTCCTTCCATGTCCTAATTTTTGTCCATGAACTTAAAATTGGTTAAATTTCTATTTAAGACCTCCTCATTAATTTTCCAAAACAATTTCATACTAAAAACTTCTAGAATGCAAGTTTGCAAATTATTCGATTTAATCCCTAACCTCAACTTAAGCACTTTATGCATAAAATTTCATCACAAAATTTTCGTACAATCATGTAATCATATCATGAACCTCAAAATAATAATAATAAAATAAATTTTTCTACCTCGGATTTGTGGTTTCGTAACCACTGTTCCGTTTAGGCCCTATTTCGGGATGTTACAGAACAAAAATTTTTTGGCTCAGTTTTGTATGTGTGCTTGTGTTAAAGTCTGGTAACGCCTCGAACCCTGTCCTAGTTTTGGATACGGGTAAGGGGTGTTACACATTTTTCTTGCTCATTTTATTATTGGTTATGAGTGTGTCAAATTGATTTGTTATTCTAGAACTTGCATCGATTATACATGTCAAGACGACGCCTTTTGATTTGATATACTAAGTTGATAAAGGCACTTAGGTTTTAACCCACTTATCCCACAAAAAGCCTACCTACATAATTAACCCTTAGTGAACCCCGTTGAGTCTAACACACCATTTCTTGATTTACCCATTAATCTTAAGCCATAACTTATTTTTTTTTGTTCGTTGAGAATTTTTCCTATTTTACTGACTCCCTTTTTTGTCAAAATATGATTTGGATACTTGCCTAACTATGCTCTTTTGTTTGATTTGCTAAATCACTTCTTAACATGAAAAAAGAAAGAAAGAAAGAAATCGAAAAATATATATTTACATATTGATTATTATTTAGTTCTATGATTGAGCTTGAATAGTTAAATTCATCTCGTTGTCTTATTCTTAAATAGTTCATGATTTATGCACTTGTTTTTAATTCAACATTTTTTATTTTTCTAGTTTGGTAATTTATCAATTCGATCTTGATTTTAACCATCTTTTTCAGCCTTTTTCTACACCTTTAACCTAAGCCCCATTACAACCTTTTAAAGACCTTTTGACTTGTATATCATGTAATTTTATAGTGGTGGAGATTTTATTTTCATGCAAGCTTATGGTAATGACTTTGCATGTTTGACTATTGAGTGCTTATTCTTGAACTTTAAACACTTTGAGTGATTTGAGTGAATCTTTAGTGAGGATGTCGATTCATGTCGATTTTGAATTAAAGATAATTACTTAGATAAGGGGAAATACCTATGTTTTCATGCTTTAAAAATGTTCGACTTGGATTGTTTGAAACTTTAGTGCTCTTTTAGTTGAATTATCAATGTATGATTATTTGTGAGTTATGTCGAAACATTATTGATGAGAATTATAAGTTGAGAAAGATTAATTTTAATTGTGAGTTGAGGATTATGCTTGAGGACAAGCAAATGCTTAAGTGTAGGATATTTGATAAGCTATAAAAATAACATATTTTTAATCCCATTCTTAATGTGTTTTTGGATGATTTATTATGTAAATTAGTGAATTTAATGCTCCTAATCCTCTAATTTCATGTTTCTATACTTAGGTAAGCATAGGGGAGTGAAAGGATCGAAAAATGAGCCAAAATCAGATAAATAGAGTTGTTTCCAGGATCCATATAGTCTGGGCATTTCCACACAGGCTGGCTACACACCCGTGTAAGCCACACGAGTTAGCCACACGTCCATGTGCCAGCCCGTGTCGATATCGCACCCTATTTCCCAACTATACGGAAAAACCCAATTTTTAGGCTTTCTAAGCATTCTAAAGTCTTTAATACCAATTAGTAGAAGATCTAAGGGGGCACTCAGAGAAGATTGAAGAGAACACTCGAAGAACGCCATTGGAATCAACTCGAAAGTAGATCTCCTTCAAGATCGAAGATTTCCATTTAATTTCCTTCGAAGTTTGATTGAGTTTCTTTATGTCTTGGTTTTATTCTTGTTTTAATATTTCTGATATATTAATTCAAGTTTAATATGCTTATTTTAGTGGAGCAAAAATCCTTGTTTAAGAGTAGATCTAACATAATTGAGTGGAGTTGCATGCAATTCTAGAAATAGGACGATGTAAATCTACCGAATTAGAGTCAAATATACTAGGGGAATCCATAGATCAAGTTAATGCAACGATAGGGGTTTTAATTAGAAATAAATTTCAATTAATCAACCTAGAGTCAGTTGTTCTTACTCTTGAAAGAGATATTAACATAATTTAGAGATTTCTACGGATCAAGACTCAAGTGAACAAATCGTTTAATTCAGATTCATAATAATTGTAACACCCCTTACTCGTATCCGATGCCGGGACAAGGTTCGAGACGTTACCAGACTTAAACATTTACAACATGCAAAACTAGGCCACAAAATTTTTGCCCAAAATTAAAACATCTCAAACACATACATTTCATCCCTTATACATGCCCTTGAAGCCTATAACATACATCGGGGTGGTTCAGGACTAAACCAAGAACTTTAAAAATCTTTGGGCAACTTAACCAATTTTCTTGTTTTTGAGAGTCACACGCCTGTGTGGGTTGGGTCGTGTGGGCTTGGGACACGCCCGTGTCCTCAGCCCGTGTAACTCTCTGTTTTTGACATCAGCCAATTAAATTGATCTACAAGGTCAAGCCACATGCCCGTGTGCTAGACCGTGTCCTCCACACGGCTAAGACACATGGTCGTGTCTCTACCCGTGTGGCCAACACTTAGGCTATTTTCCAAGCCTTATGTTGTCCTTAATTCTTTTTCATCCATTACACATCATGGACCCAAGTTATTGCAACCAATTATAAACACACGTCATACGTTAACCCATAGCAGGAATAATTAGGCTTACAAGCCATAATAATAAGCCACATCTCATGGCTATATACAATAGATCAATAAAAGACGATACATTTGGCTAATCATAACAACATCTAATATAAAAACTAGTCCTTATACATGCCACTCACTTGAAAGTGTTTAATACACGTATGACAATACTCTGGAGTTGATAACTTGTTAGTGTGATACTGCCTTCGATGATCTCCAACCCCAAGCTGACTTGACAAAACTAAAAGAAATGGAAAGGAGGGAGTAAGCTTTACGCTTAGTAAGCTCACATAAAAATAATAAGCAAAGTGATAACATGTTATTTTCAAATTCTTTCTATTTAATCAAATTCCAGCTAAGCTATTTTCTCGAGTCACTGTCATTAAATTATTTATATCTGGAGTTACAAGACTCCAAATCAAGTTTCGTTAATTTTCCTAGAAACTAAACTCATATCCCTTCCTGCCATAAAATTTTTATAATTTTTGGTCAAGCTAATAAGTACAGTTTATTATTTAAAGTCTCCCCTATTTCGTTGTTTGACAGCTTCGACCTTTCTTCACTAAAATTTATTTATCTCATAGTACGAGACTCGGATAATGTTCCCGTCTCTTTCTCCTAAAATTACACTCACTAAGGATTTCAGTCATATGATTACACTCATTAAGGATTTCAGTCATATGATTCCTAACTCACAATTATTTTTGTAAAGTTTCTAATGATTTTCCCAAGTCAGAACAGGGGATTCCGAACTCATTCTGACTCTGTCTCACAAGAATTCAAATATCTCATAATACAAAATTCTTTTGCTTACACTGTTTCCTTTAGCCTCTAATTCGATTTCCACCATTTATGGTGATTTTTCAAAGTCGGGCTATTGTTGCTGTTAAAAACTATCTTAGTACAACATAATGATAATCATCCCAAGTTTGTCATAGAAATTATTCTTATAAATATCACTCATTCATTTGCACTCTTATCACAATTCCATATCATTTCACATGTCAAACACATACTCATGGGTTTCGAGTACGTACCTGTGCTATCTCTTAGCACAACCACTCATCTAAACAGGACAATCATATGCATCATACTAGTATCAACTAAGCATAGATAAGTCTATCATGCTGTTTTTCTTTATATCACTATGTATGTCATTATCGTTGAATTATTAGATTTTTGAAGGACCTTTCCATTTCCAGTTGTACACTCGAGGTGTACATTTCTTTTTGAGTGGTACACACAAAGTATACCTTTCCTTTTCATATGATATACACAAAGTATACATTTCCTTTTCAAGTGTACACACAAAGTGTACATAACCTTTTCATGTGGTATACACAAAGTATACCTAACCTTTTCACATTCGATAGACAAAGATATCCCTTTTCACATTCGATAGTCGAAGCTATCCCTTTTCACTTTCGATAGCCAAAGCTATCTCTTTTCACTTTCGATAGCCAAAGCTATCCCTTTTCACATTCGATAGCCGAAGCTATCCCTTTTCACATGGTACACACAAAGTGTACATTTCCTTTTCATAATGAGATCAAAAGATTACCCTTTTGGGACAACCTTTACTGCAACATATGCAGGACCTCATTTACACGGTAACCACTCATTTCTTTTAAATATCAATATTCCATCAAATTTCTATTAACATCAAATTCAATACAATTATAACAAGATATATTTCATGTATAACAATAATAACATGAATAATAGGCTTATTAAATCACGCGAACTTACCACGGATCCAGAAATGGCAATTTACAATTTTAGTTCATAACCTTGTATTTTCCCAATTTAAGCGCAAATCTCATTTTCCTTGATCTATAATATCACATCTAGCCTAATAATTAGTCACATTATTCATATGGGTCTAAAAATCATATTTTTACAATTTTTCATTTTGACCCTTACTTTCACAAATTTGTACTTTTGCCCCAATGCTCGTAAAATTATTTTTATTCAATTTCCTTACATTTTAAGTCTAGCTAAATCATTTTCATAACTATGGCAGCCTCCAATTCCCACTAAATAACCATTTTATGACCAATTTTACAACTTTTACAAAATGGTCCTTTCGAACGTTTTCATCGAAAACCGCTTAGTCATTTATTTAACAACCAACACTCATTTTCTACCATTAAACATTAAAATTCATGTATGTCACAAATGGGTAAATTTTTAAACATAAATCCTAGCTCAAAATAATGGTAGAAATGAGTAGATCATGTTACTAGGATTTTAAAAATGTAAAAATATTAAAAACGGGGCTAGAACAAACTTACAATCGAGCTTGGAAGCTTGAAAAGCTCTAGCCATGGTTTTTCTGTGCAATTTTTGACCAAGAGGTTGAATATGGACAAAATTTGGCTTTTAATTTTGTTTTTAATTCATTTTAATAACTAAATGACCAAATTGCCCTTAATAAAAAACTTTGAAAACATGCCTAACCATGTCCATTTTTGTCCACCAACTTAACCATTGGTCTAGTTACCATATAAGGACCTCCAATTTAAAATTTTATGACAATTAAACACCTCTAACACGTAGAACTCAACTTTTGCACTTTTTACAATTTAGTCCTTTTTACTAAATTGAGTGCCCAAACGTCGAAATTTTTGAACGAAATTTTCACGAAATCATTTTGTGAAATTTTAGACCATAAAAATATAATAAAAATGAAATTTTCCTCATCGAATTTGTGGTCCCGAAACCACTGTTTCGACTAAGCCCAAAATCGGGATGTTACAATAATAGGTGAAGTCTAGGTGGATTCTTTCCTAGGTATTGTCTTTCTCATTGGTTATCTTCAATTACTTTTCCCATTTCATTCTCTGATGCGCTCATAGTTAAATTAGATTAGTAAATTTAGATTAAAAATAATCACTTCAATTTATCAGCTAAATAATAAAAAAAGGTAATTATTAGTACTTTTAATCCTCGTGGATACGATATTCCCTACTCACCATAGCTATACTATTGTTCGATAGGTGCGCTTGCCTTTGTCATAATTATAGTTAATTTAGTGACCATCACTTAATCTCTAAATTGTATTAATGAAGTGGTAAATTATGTTTAAGTTTATATGAGCTTACTAAGCATTATGTGTTTACGTAGTTTCTTTCCTATGTTTATAGATTATCGGAAGCTCGACCGGTTTGGAAGCTTGTTGGAGATCTATCACACTATCCAGCATAAATATCGGTAGTTTTTGAATGTTTTGGCCAAGGTTATAATGGCATGTATAGATGGACTTATAACGATGTTTATTTGAAAGTTTAATGGATGATTTGGTATGTATAACTTGTGCAAGTTATCTTGGTTGGTACCATTTGATACCTTGTTCAATTGTGTTATTGTGGTTAACTTAAGATGCATGATTTGAATGGCTCAAATGCTATGTTTGAGGTGATGTGTTAATGGCTATGTTTATGGCATGTTTCGGTAAAAAAATGAACTATATTTTGATGATGGAAATGTGACCAAATATGCATATTTAGGTAGGTCTTGATGATTGCATTTGAGGTGTCTTGAATGGCATATTGGTTAGTTGATTTTAAGACTCTTGAATTGGTCATTACATGTATGTTTTGATAGGGTTTTAATGCCTTGTTTATTAGCACAAAAGGTTTAAAAGTCTATGCATGATTTGGTATTAGAAATGGCTTGATTTTGGGCAAATTTATGTCCACATGACTTGAGACATGGGCGTGTGACTCAATCATCTATGACACACAGCTTGGCGACATGGCTGTGTGTACCCTGAAGGTCTCTTTGTATGCAAGTCAGTTAGTTACACGGCCTAGCACACGACTGTGTGAACCTACTCAAAAAGTTACATGGGTGAAGACATGGGCTGGGACGTAGCCGTGTGTCCCTAGTTTCGAAGGTTACACAACTTGAGACACGGGCGTCTGTCTCAGCCGTGTGAGGTACACGGCCTAGCCAAACAGACATGTGACTTCTGTTTTGCAAATTTTACAACTTTTTCCTAAACTTTCCAAATTGTTTCTAATTGGTCCCGATTTGCTTCTAAGCTATTTTTAAGGCCTTCAGAGCTCGATTTTGGGATAGTATGCATGTGTATGAATGATTTATGATATGACTTAAATTATTGAATGCTTAAATGTTTAAATGTTTCTGATTGTACGATAATGCTTTGTAGCCCTAATTCAGTGACCAAGACGAGTTAGGGGTGTTACACTTATTGATTATCGGCTTACAATGAAAAGATCTTCTTTGTTTTCTTAAAGCTCTTGTTTTCTAAGATGAGTGGGCTCTTCTTACGAACCAAACACAAAATGAAAAACAAAACTTTTCAGTGGGAAAATTTGACTTTCTCTTTAGGAAACCAAAATTGAAATTGATATCTCGAGCATTCAAAAAAAAATTATAATTTTTTTGTAGCTAAATAAATTTTCCTTAATTTCAACAAGTTCGACTTAGTATATTTCTTTTGGTTAACCCATAGTATGTATATGTAAGAAAAAGTCACAAGAGTTTTACTTGAATATAAAAGGAGAAAATTAATATTTTAATAAAAAAGTCAAAATCCTTTTGGGATTCAACATGGTTGGTAGGCCATACCTATTGTGCCACCCACCTATCTATTATAGGGCTTGTTAGACCTTTCATGTATTAGGTCTATTATATATGCAGTCTAGTTTTAATTTTAACTAAAACAAGCTCATACAATCATCCAACCCAATCACCAATTTTTTATTCCTAGAACACTATTTATCTAATTAATTAAAAATTAATTATTTTCTCAACTCAAGTCTAATTTTGTCGAAGACATAATGGCTTTATCATATTAGAATCTATGAGTAATAAATTTAATTGTCTTATTTAGCAAAATTGTGATGACTACTTAATTTAATTTTCACTTTGACCTCAATTGTTTAATTACAATAAATTAAATAATAATTTAAAGAAATTAAATTAATCTCTAAGCATCTCTTGTTCCTTTCGAGAAAATGCATTTACTACGAATAGTAATTAATGCAATCATTTCTCTTTCTCCGTTTTCATTCATTTATCGCATCAATTCCAATTTACAATCCATATAGGGTTGTATTGAGGTAGTAGAGAGACTGATTGGACATATATTATTAGGTCTTAATGATTTGGAATTAAGTTTTGACTTTTTCTCTATTAATTACAACATTATTTAGTCATGGAGTTGATCTACTAAAAGTACCATGATTGAATTCTACATTATATACCATTATGAAAGCAACTTAGACATATGATTTTTGCAATGACCTTGTCATTAGTGCATTACCCTCATAGGATATCCTTAATCTATTTGTTTTAAATTTATTCACTTAATATGATCCTCTCTCTTTTTATCTCATGGTCACTATTGCATATTCCTCAATGAAAAAGATTATTATTAAAATAATAATAATAGCAATCATTTGTCTCTAATGAATGACTTGTGGCCACACTCCCTTTTCATAATCTATGCAATGCTAGTGAGAGGATACAATTTACTTTTTAATTAAGATATGAATTCCACTATTGTAAGTGAAGTCATATCATACATACGTTATATACCCAACATACTAGCTTTTGACTTTGATGCCAATTGAGCATAAGCTTTCAATATATCCAAATATATGAGTCAATAGACATAGTCAACCACTTACTCTGAATTGAGGTAAGCTACACTATGAACGTCACAAGTGTATAAATCCAAATCTAAGACAATTTCATCTTGGGTCTTGTCTGGTGTATTTTCGATATAGAAAATCACACATATGTCTCTATCTTTCTAGAATTCATTTAATCCAATACTTAAGACAATGTATCTCCTCAATTGAACATGATAGACAACAAAATAGTCTCTCGAATCAATTTTTCATTTTGATTCCTCAGGCTATGGACCATTTAGATTACCTACTAATGTAAGTTGTCATCTCGCATTATAATCCATCTCTATGATGTAACTTATTATTAGATAAACCTTAGGTAATTAATGAGCCAATATTTACTTTTTTTCATTTTTCTTGTCATGTAAAAACTATTGAGGTAAAATTATACAAAAGATAACAATATAACTATGGAATTTTATTTAACCAATCTATTTGAAAAATTATAAGCATAATGATGAAATCACTACACTAAGGGCACAAAATCCTAGTAGAAAATATATGAGTTACACGTGTGGTGAGGAGAATGTGTGTTTCATTCATGCATGATGCTTCTTTGGAGACTTGAATTTGAATTGAAGTAAGTGTCTTTTGGGTATTCACCCATTAATTAAAGTGAAATGTGTTTAGTGCTGACAAGCTATCAATTCAATGGGCCATTAATTAAAAAATATGTGTTAAGTATATATTGCCAAATAATTTGTGCTGTTTTAAACCTTACCTTGCACGCCTCATGCATTATATGTAAGGGTCTTAGAGATTTTATTGGGACCTTTACATCATTACTATGAGGTTTTAAGGATTTCAAGAAAAGATTTTAAGAACACATCTCTCATACAAGATCCTCCTAGAGTTCCTACCTTCGATTTTCCTTGGTAAATTGAAACTTTTTGTTTTTTTTTTTCTAAAAGATTTTTCTTGGTACTTTGTTCTGGTATGCTTTCTATTTTCTAAGGTCATCGAAAAAGTTATGAATCACTTAACTTCTATAAGTTGGGTGGCGAAGCCTTCTTTAACACTCTTATTGAGGCCCATTTGCTTGAAAGCCCACCAATGCAGGACCTCAATTACTACTTTTTTCAACCAAAACTCTTTTCACATCAAGCCAAGCAATGGGTGTTGTAGCTACCATTGGATCATTTCTTTCTTTGTCAAGCATTGCATTTTCATTTTCTCAATTAAAATCAAACTGCCACTTATCATTCTAATAAGGTATCTTTATTACTCTGCTTATTGATATGATACTTCCCAAATGATTCTTCTTTTTAGTATTAGATGTAGCTCATTCCTCATTGGTTCTTATTATCACGTGGGTTACTCCTCTCATTGGTTGCTTTCCTTTTTGCTTATCTTGCTTACCCATGTTTGATTATTGCTCGTGCTCTTACTTGTCATATGTCAAACCTAGCGTCACTTGTAGTAGTTGTAACGCCCCAAATTTTGGGCCTAGAAGAATTGGGCTTCGTGTATTAGAGCAATTGGATTTTAGTTGTGCGAGAAAATTTCACTAATTGCGTGTTTGCTTTACTGGCTATGTGCTTTAGGAGTGATTGGGAGTGTTTTGGGAGGTCTTGAGTTCAAATCTAGGCTTTAGCAAAAATCTTAGTTTTCCCTAAATTGAACTTGGCATTAGCTGGAAGGTCTTATTAATATTTTGGTTTAAATTATGACACAAGGAAGCATATGGTCAAGTGGCAAGGTGGCATTAGGAGTATGGAAATGAGGTCAAAGGTTCGAGACTTGAAGTGAGCTATGGATTACTTATTTTGCAGTTGTGCCACCTAGTGGTTGTGTTGGAATAAAATTCTGCTCAAGTGGTTGTGGAATTGGTCTTGGGGGAGAGATTTATGAGATATGGACTTGGAGGAGTTTGAAAGTGATTCAAATCGGGGGGTTGAGAGATTGTAGGAGTGGATTATGAGGGGTTGAGGGGAGAGTTAGTAGTTGGCCGAATATGGGACTTCCCATTGTGCATATTCAGTCATAGGACCTTTTCCACATAGTACCAAATTCTTTTATGCCATTTCGGGTTCTCATTGCTATTATTTTTTCCCATTTCTCTATATTGTCGAGCATATACTGAAAACCAACCACTCGTTCAACTTTTCTATCATTTCTGGCAAGTGTTGAGTGCTCTTTCATTTGTCCATTTCCTTTGTCTTTTTCTGATTCTTGCTCTTTGCTCAAACTTTTACCGAAACCCTTTTTACTTTTGGCTCCTCTTTGTTTCTTTCAGAGTTTCCGATTGTTCCTTTCCTTATTACTCCTTTTGCAATCAGTTTCTTTCATGATCGAACCTTCTCACCCTATTTCTCTACTTTTTGTCCTTCTTTTCTCTTGTTTGTTCCTACTCCTATTTGGTCGAATACCCCGTTGCCTTTTGTGATCATTCTCGTGTATAGTGGCCGAAAATCCTTGCCTTCCTTCAACACTTTCTTTCATTGATCATAGTACTCTTGTAAGCTGAATAAAACCTTCTCTATTTTTCCCTCGTTTGTTTTCCTTCTCCTCTCAGTGGTAGTCGAATACTGTATTCCTGTCACATCACTCGCGTTTTCGATTCAAACACTCTTCTTTACACTTTCTTTTTGGTCATCAATTTCGGTAAGTAATGGTATTGTTTTCATGTTATCGTGCAGTCTTCCCTTCTTTGATTGTCGTTACTATCATCCTTCCTCACCGATGACCATTCTTTTATTTACTCTTTTCTGATCTTTTGTCCCAGACTCAGTGTACTCGAGTGTTACTCCTTTAGTTTGGAATCGATTCTGCGGGATGGTAAATAGTAGAGAATAAGACTTTGTTTGGCTTTAAGTTCTTGTGGTGAAATCATATATCTTATCGGGATCTAACGAAGAAGGGATCTTTGTTTAGGTTGTAGTTGAAGGTGATCTGACAATTATTTGAAAGTTGGCGAAATAGGTGTTTCTATTGTTGGTATGGTCACAGTAGTTGATTTAGTTTTCTGTCGATTTCTTTTGATAACAAGAGTTGGATGTGTAATCGTTATGTTATTTTAATCTAGGTGCAAGGATACTTGGGGTGTGATTCATTACATGAGCAGGTGTGTAACTGTATGTTATGTTTGATGATCGGCCGAAAAGCCGAAAGTGTGTGTACTTGTATGCGGTATGCGATAATCGTTTAAAAGCTGAAAGTATGTGTTGTTTACACTGCTATGAGTGTAGATCGGCAAAATGTCGAAAAGTAAAAAATATGGCGTATGATGCCACACGAGCGTGCGATCCCACGTGTGATGAACCGAGCCCACAGACACGAACGTTAGACTGTAGAGGCCGCCACGAGCGCTCTCGTAATCTTGGGTTATTCTGGGCCGTGTGGGCCCAGTAGGCTTGTAGGCCCACATGAATAAAATGTATGTGATGCGGTAAGTGTTGTTTGGACTGTGACGTTCGCATAGCGTGACTATTTCGGGTCTAAATGGGACATAGGAGTATGTGGGCCCACTTAGGTCGAGAATAGGCCTTAGGCCCATTTATGCCGTTACGTCTGTTTAGGTTACTTAAGTCGCTCGAGGTGACAATAGACCTTCGATTGGGTCGTTAAGATCTCAATTTGTAAAATTACAAAAATACCCCTAGTTTGTAAAATTATCGAAATACCCCCAATTTGTAAAATTACCAAAATACCCCCAGTTTGTAAAATTATCAAAATACCCTTATAGTGTAAAATTACCAAAATACCCTTGTAGTGTAAAATTATCGAAATACCCCTATAGGGTAAAATGACTGTTTTGCCCTTGTGGGTAAATGACTGACTTGGAGTATGAACTTGACTGATTTGACTGTGATTGTATGACTGTATTTTAACTGACTTGACTGTGGTTGTATGACTGACATGCTTTTAATATATGTTTAAATGTATGTTACTGAGCATGGCCATTATGCATACACGTGTGATGATTGAGCATGACATAAACGACATATTGCATGGGGTTGGGACATTGATGCGGAGAAATTATTATACTAATAGGGTCGCACGGGCCGCACAAGACGACTGTGGATCCAATATTGATCTGTTAAGGTCACACGGGTCACACGAGACGACTGTGGACAGACGGATGGCTTAATGCCGCTTAATCTGTTTATGGCTTTGTGCCAATGGTATTTACTTGTGGCTATGTGCCTATCATATTTATTGATGACTCTGTGTCAATCATATTTACCCATGGTTGTGTACCGATTATATTACCGTCGCTGATGGCTATGTATCGAACTTATTACAGTTGCTGATGGCTTTGTGCCAATTATAATACTGCTACTGAAGCCTTAAAGCCGTATATATATATCAGCTTTGCTACAATTTTGGTTCGTGCTACAACTGGTGCTAATATTGTAAGTGTAGGGATGGCGTGGGTAAGTTATTCCACAAGTAGTGTAGTGTTGGATGGAGGCAAGTGCAGGGTTGGATGGGTTAGCATGCATTCATACATTCTGATTGGGCTAGGACTCAGCTGTTAATTTATTGGGCTTTGGCCCACTTATGCTCTGAACTAAACTATACTGTTACTGTTAAAGGGCTCTAGCCTAGACTGTTTTTGTTTCTGTATACTGATTGTTACTCTAGTAAGGGGATTACACACTGAGTTTTCTTAAACTCACCTCGTTTATTAACTGTGCAGGTAATCCCCAGCGTTAGGTGGATCGGTGTCTCAAAGGGACTCGGGGATGACCACACAACTGCACATATTTTTCTATTTCGTTTATTTAGTTAAGCACTTTTGTTTTTTATTTGGGTTGTAATAAGGCCTCTTTATTTTCTTAAATTTTTATTTGGAAAATTTATTTAGTATGTTTAGTATCTGTTAGAAGTAGGACATGGTTTTCCAAAATAATAATTGTTTTCAAACACTACGTTTTCGCAACATTTTCGAAATGGTTTAGCAACTTAACTTTTAAACATCACGTTTTCATAAATCGGTTACTTTTAAAATTGGCTTTCGCAACCAAAAAAATGAATTTTGGGAATAAAATTAATAAATTTTCAATGCACCACGTTTTAAAAATAAACTAACGTAAATAGGATTTTACTCAAGATTTTTTTTTTAAATAAGAAGGGTTTTTAATGAAAACATGGTTTTCAAAAAATACTCCAATGTGACATGCCAGATTCGGGCCTAACTTCTAGGTCGGGTTTGGGGTGTTACATTTAGTGGTATCAGAGTCGAATTGTAAAACTCGACTGTGGAATGGGTTTTTGAATTTTTGAATTTTTGAAAAAACTGTTTCAAATAAATTGAAGAATTGAAAATATTTTACTGATTGTGTGGCACAACGAGTCTCCAGCGTCGAATCCGTAAGTTTTCTGAATGCTACTGTCTGTTGGTTACTAAAATGCAATAGATAGAAAGTACCGAGATTACTTTAGATACTAGATTGTTCTGTGATACTTAAATTTAGATTTTGCATTTATTTTGTGTGATGTTTTAGATATAGAAATTGTATTCGTGTGATATCTATATTCTCCAGTGGATAGGTATTTTGGGAGTGCGTAAAAGGTAATGTTTTAAAATTAGAATTAGAGTGCGCAGCAGAAGCGTAGTGGTGTAACCTGGGTTTGCAACTATTGGATAGTTGGAAATTTCGATAAAATTTCTTTAAGGAGGTAGAGTTGTAACACCCTAAATTTTGGGCCTAGAAGAACTAGGCTTCGCGTATCGAAGCAATTGGATTTTAGTTGTGCGAGAAAATTTCACTAATTGCGTGTTTACTTTACTGGCTATGTGCTTTAGGAGTGATTGGGAGTGTTTTGGAAGGTCTTGAGTTCAAATCTAGGCTTTAGCAAAAATCTTAGTTTTCCCTAAATTAAACTTGGCGTTAGCTGAAAGGTCTTATTAATATTTTGGTTTAAATTATGACACAAAGAAGCATGTGGTCTAATGGCAAGGTGGTGTTAGGAGTATGGCAAGAAGGTCAAAGGTTCGAGACTTGAAGTGAGCTATGGATTACTTATTTTGCAGCTGTGTTGCCCAGTGGTAGTGTTGGAATAGAATTCTGCTCAAGTGGTTTTGGAATTGGTCTTGGGGGAGAGATTTATGGGACATGGACTTGGAGGAGTTTGAAAGTGATTCAAATTGGGGGTTGAGAGATTGTAGGAGTGGATTATGGGGATGAGGGGAGATTTAGTAGTTGGCCGAATATGGGACTTCCTATTGTGCATATTTGGTCATAGGACGTTTTTTTCATAGTGCCAAATTCTTTTATGCCATTTTGGGTTTTCATTGCTTTTATTTTTTCTTATTTCTCTGTATTTTCAAGTGTATATTGAAAACTGACCACTCGTGCAACTTTTCTATCATTTTTGGCAAGCATTGAGTGCTCTTTCATTTGTCTATTTCCTCTCCCTTTTCTGTTTCTTACTCCTTGCTCAAACTTTTACCGAAACCCTTTTTACTTTTGGCTCCTCTTTATTTCTTTCAGAGTTTCTGATTGTTCCCCTCCTTATTACTCCTTTTGCAATCGGTTCCTTGCATGACCAAACCTTCTCACCCCATTTCTCTACTTTCTGTCCTTTTTTTCTCTCATTTGTTCCTACTCCTATTTGGCCAAATACCCCTTTTCCTTTTGTGATCATTCTCATGTATAGTGGTCGAAAATCCTTACCTTCCTTCAACACTTTCTTTCATTGATCATAATACTCTTGTAAGCCGAATATAACCTTCTCTATTTTTCCCTCGTTTGTTTTCCTTCTCCTCTCAGTGGTAGTCGAATACTGTATTCCTGTCACATCACTCGCATTTTCGATTCAGACACTCTTCTTCACACTTTCTTTATGGTCATCAATTTCGGTAAGTAATGGTGTTATTTTCGTGTTACCGTGTGGTCTTCCCTTCTTTGATTGTCTTTACTATCATCCTTCCTCACCGATGACCATTCTTTTGTTTACTCTTCTCTAATCTTTTGTCTCAGACTCAACGCACTCGAGTGTTACTCCTTTAGTTTGGAACCGATTCTGCGGGATGGTAAGTAGTAGAGAATAAGACTTTGTTTGGCTTTGAGTTCTTGTGGTGAAATCATATATCTTATCGGGATCTAACGAAGAAGGGATCTTTATTTAGGTTGTGGTCGAAGGTGATTTGACAATTGTTTGAAAGTTGGGGAAACAGGTGTTTCTATTGTTGGTAAGGTCACAGTAGTTGATTTATTTTTCTGTCGGTTTCTTTTGAGAACAAGAGTTGGATGAGTAATCGTTATGATGTTTTAATCTAGATGCGAGGATACTTGGGGTGCGATTCGTTTCACAAGCAGGTGTGTAACTGTATGCTATGTTTGATGATCGGCTAAAAAGTCGAAAGTGTGTGTACTTGTATGCGGTATGCGATAATCGTTTAAAAGCCAAAAGTATGTGTTGTTTACACTGCTATGAGTGTAGATCGGCAAAATGTCAAAAATTTGAAAATATGGCGTATGATGCCGCACGAGCGTGTGATCCCACGTGTGGTGAATCGAGCCCACAGACACGGGCGTTAGACTGTAGAGGCCGCCACAAGCATTCTCATGGCCTTGGGCTGTTCTCGGCCTCGCTGGGTCGAAATGGGACGTTTGGGCCTAGTGGGATTGTCGGCCCACACAGATAAAATATATGTGATGCGGTAAGTGTTGTTTGGACTGTGACGTTCGCATAGTAGTGGCTGTTTAGAGGCTAAATGGGCCAAACGAGTGTGTGGGCCCACTTGGGCTGAGAATGGGCCTTAGGCCCATTTACATCGTTATGTCTGTTTAGGTTACTTAAGTCACTCGAGGCGACGATAGACCTTTGATTGGGTCGTTAAGACCCCAGTTTGTAAAATTACCAAAATACCCCAGTTTGTAAAATTACTGAAATACCCCCGATTTGTAAAATTATTGAAATACTCTTGTAGTGTAAAATTATCGAAATACCCCTGTAGGGTAAGATGACTATTTTGCCCTTGTGGGTAAATGACTGACTTGGACTATGAATTTGATTGATTTGACTGTGATTGTTTGACTATATTTTAACTGACTTGATTGTGGTTGTATGACTAACATGCTTTTAATATATGTTTAAATGCCTGTTACTGAGCATGGCCATTGTGCATACACGTGTGATGATTGAGCATGACATACACGACATATTGCATGGGGTTGGGACATTGATACGGAGGAAGTATTGTACTAATAGGGTCGCACGGGTCGCACGAGACGACTATGGATCGACGGATGGCTTAATGCCGCTTAATCTATTTATGGCATTGTGCTAGCCTAAATATGGCTCTGTGCTATCTTGATTATGGCTTTATGCCAATCGTATTTACCTGTGGCTATGTGCCTATCATATTTATTGATGACTCTGTGTCGATCATATTTACCCATGGCTGTGTACCGATTATATTACCGTCGCTGATGGCTACGTGCCAAACTTATTACAGTTATCGATGGCTTTGTGCCAATTATAATACCGCTACTAAAGGCTTAAAGCCGTATATATATATATATATATATATATATATATATCAGCTTTGCTACGATTTCGGTTCGTGCTGTAACTGGTGTTAATATTGTAAGTGTAGTGATGGCGTGGGTGAGTTATTCCCCACAGGTAATGCAGGGTTGGACGGAGGCAAGTGCAGGGTTGGATGGGTTAGCATGCATTCATGCATTCATGCATTCATACATTCTAATTGGGCTAGGACCCAGCTGTTACTGTATTGGGCTTTGGCCGACTTATGCTCTGAATCGACTGTCATCATTCTTTGTTAAAGGGCTCGCCTGCATCGCTTCGTTTTTCAGATACCGATTGTTACTCTAGTCAGGGGATTACACACTGAGTTTTCGTAAACTCACCCCGTTTATTAACTGTGCAGGTAATCCCCAGCGTTAGATGGATCAGTGTCGCAGAGGGACTCGGGGACGTCCACACAACTGCATATGTTTTTCTATTTCGTTTATTTAGTTAAGCACTTTCGTTCTTTATTTGGGTTGTAATAAGGCCTCTTTATTTTCTTAACTTTTTATTTGGGAAATTTATTTAGTATGTTTAATATCTGTTAAAAGTCGGACATGGTTTTCCAAAACAATAACTTTTTTCAAACACTACATTTCCGCAACATTTTTGAAATGGTTTAGCGACTTAACTTTTAAACATCACGTTTTCATAAATCGATTACTTTTAAAATTGGCTTCTGCAACCAAAGAAGAATTTTGGTAATAAAATTAATAAATTTTCAATGTACCACGTTTTAAAAATAAGCTAACATAACTGGGATTTTACTCAAGATTTTTTTAAGTAAGAAGGGTTTTAATGGAAACATGGTTTTCAAAAAACACTTCAATGTGACACGCCAGATTCGGGCCTAACTCCTGAGCCGGGTTTGGGTGTTACAGTAGTTATTTTAGGTCATTTCTGCACTTAACGGGTTTTTTTTTTAGACATTTTATAATTAATTACTATATTTTCAGTATTTTGGACTTAGGATTAAAAGTTAATAAAAATAAGTGTTTTAACACATTTTTGAGTGTTGATTACCTATTAGGCTGACACGGGCCTTAGGTAGGTTGTAACCTCCCAAACTTGGCATAGACGTTATGGCCGAATCGTGAAAGTCACATTGGACACCCAAGAGTCGAACCTACTCTAACGATAGTTAAAAACTTTCAAGTACTCTCTTTTTATAAAAACGTGGTTTCTATTGTTAATTTTGGAAAACATTCATTTTATTATCCCAACCATGTTTAGATCAAATTAGCGAATTAGGCATAGTTTTTGTAAAAACACAGTACCTAAGATTACCTTTGAAAAACATTTTGATCAACTTCTTTGCAACAAAAAAATAATTGTTACTAACCAAATTATTATTAACTTAGCCCAATAATGTGCATAGTCCACTTTCAATGTATATAAATTGATCAGTCCATCCTAAGGATGAAAAATATGAATGCATGAAAATCCCTAAAATAGAAACAGTCCCAAACCACAATTTCAATAATTCTACACTCTAAAAATCGTATAATAATAATGAGAAAATAAAATAATATGACGAAATTGAGTCAGAATTCCATCGTACGTCCACATGCCAATTTTGATCCTAATTTCGCTAATTACTTAAGAAGTTAAGGTAATGGGGTGAACTTAAGAAGCTCAATGTGAGAGTAAACAAACAAACATTAAACATTCATATAAGCAATTTCACATGAAATCTAATAACACAGTCAAACATCAAAAGTAGTAGTTTCAGTGAACATGATCATTACAAAATGCATGTGTGAGATCCTACCCATAGCATCCACTACACACCACGTGATCCCCATAAACCATCTGCTATACTCCAACGAATGCGAGTATAGCTCGATGTGGTAAAACCACCAATAATCAATAATGCAATAAAATTGTCAAACAATAAATATTGCAATATAATCATCAATCCCCTTGGTACTCCAAATGCAGTGCACTGACTACAAATATATGTGGACTTAATATGCTGTCGGTACTCTACAAAACTTCTTCGTCATCCACAAAATATGCCATCTCAATGCATATGCAATATGTCATGCAAACTCATACATAGTCATACTTCAATAATTTTCACATTTAATTGACATGTTTAACATGTCCTCAATAATCAAATACTTTTAGTAAATAGAAATAGTGTTCCAACTTTCAAATTACCATTATGACGGTGTCTATTAATATCATTCAATTTGACATACTTTAAGAATTTCATTATGCATAAATAACAACCTTTTCAATATACATCATAGCAAATATATCATGCATAAACTCAATATTTTAGCAAAACTTGCTATTCAAATAACCAATCTCATACCATATAACACAAGCATGCATCACACTCCCAATCACATAGTCACACTGTTAAGCTAGCAACTTTCCTAACACGTCAATCTTTTATGGCTTGAAACATACATGGTTCAACCACTTACAAAATTAATTATTTTTCTATTAAGCGAATCCAATAAAAAACCTAAATCATCAAATATAACATGATAATTATCAATTTCAAACAAGCTTATTAGTTTAGGACCCACACATTATCTTTCGCATTTTCGCAGCACCCTAACGAATCTTGCAGTTTCTTTAATAAGCCTTAAAACGAGCCTAAATTAGAAATAATTATAAAATAAATTAATTAACCTATAAAACAGCCCCTAAACCCTCTCTTAAGGGCTTAAACCAATCATCACAATTCCAAATATTTTACTAAACTAAATTAGTTAGAATTTTTACACTGCTTTGATGCGAATCGAACACACAAACATCTTTCGACTTTACGGTTGATTTGGGGCATTTGGGTCAGCACCTAATGCCTTAACATATTCAAAAATAAGTAGCCAAAATTGATTAAATTCCCTCATTTAATCAATCCATAACCTTTCCCAACAACTATTCTGAAACAACAAACTATCTCACAATTAATCGCACTTACGCTTCCCGATTTGTGAGATCCAAATAGCCAATTGATCAAGAAATTTTTTCCCTAATTGACATGTGATTAAAGGATGATTAGGTGGGTTCAATAACTCAATTTAATTCTAGAGAAAGATTGGAAAGAACCAAGAAACAAAATAACCCCCTTCTTGCACCTTTAAGGCCGATTTAAAAATGATTTAAAGATCCATTAAAAATCTAGAGTAATATATTTAAAATCATTAAAATTCCCCCAAATTTTAGACCTAGAAATTTAGTTTTTTAATTGGCAAGATTAATCAAGAAATTGAAGAAAGAAGACATTTTACCCAAGCTAGTTGAGGGAAACAACAATGTCACTTTCTCGACAATGTTTGGGATCGATCTTAGAGTTCAAGGTTTCAGATTTGGAGTTGATTAAGTTTAGGGAAAATGGAAGAAATATAGTGATATGGTGCACAATATTGATGCAAAAATAATAAGAAAAAGATGGTAAAGGGGGAGGTTGACGCGACGATAACAATGGAGGAAAGGAAAAAAATTAAAATCAATGAGAATGAGATAAGGAGAGGAACAGATAGGGCAATAAGGAGGAGAATTAATGGCTAATTATTTGTGAAAATTTAATACTTATACCTTGGTTTACTAGGCTTGGATGGCACACACATTAGAACAAGGGTTTTGGTCAAAAAATTAAATTATTTGTATGGAAAGAGAATTGAACTTGGGACCTCAAATTAAATTCCATGCCTTCACATTTAATCACTAACCACTTAAATAATTCCTTATTTCTTTATATAATCCCATATTCTAATTAAGCTAAATTTTTGGAAGTTACATAGGTTTAATTTGGGTATCTAAATGTGCATGAGGCTTGATTTTAGGCTTAATTGGCATAGGAACTTGGGGCGAGTGATGCACAAGCTTTCCAGGGCGTGAAAGCATGAGAAAAACATCCAAAGCTAAAAAATGCCTTGCGTGGCATGACACACAATGTGTGTGGTGTGACACGCAAGGCTTGTGTTGCAACACGCATCCTTATGTTGAGCCACAACAACCCTGTGTTAAGCCAAATCAACCTGTGTTGAGCGATAAGCTTGGACATGGGCTACAAGCAAGGATGCGGTTGGCAACCATATTTTGGCATATTCTTGAATATTTATTTCTTACTTGCACCTAAAGTATCAGCGGCATATTGGGCATAAAGTGCACATATCTTAGCCTATAAAAAAGAGGCTTCTGTACACAAATTAGGGCATCAATTCGTCAACCCATTCATCAAACACAATTTTTTTTTGTTTTTTTCTTTTTATGTTCGTGTAGTTGAAACTTTTATATTCTGATGTGAAGACAATTGTGAGCAGAGATTGCTCCAGATTCGTGCTTCAATATAATTATCAATAAGCATTCTCCTATCTTTTTCATTATTCTTTTATTTATGCTTCGTTAACTTGATCAATTAACTGTCGTATGAATATTAGAATAATTTCTTGTGTTTATTTCATATCTTGCATGATTCGTTTATCGAACCAATTACTTTATCAAGTCGATTAACTAACAATAGAATAAGGGTTCATAATAAGATTAGTTTTGTATAAATTATGTGTTCCTAAACTGTTAGGCTTGAAAACCCTAATAAGTTATCATAGGGGAGACAAGATCAGGAGATAAGTCGAACCAAGTAAATTACGATTTATCTTGGAAGAGAAAATGAGGTCGGGAGATAAGCGAGTATTTGCCGATTAATTAATTAGTAGATCTTGGAGGTAATACTATTTAATTAATAGCTAATTCATATTAAAATCTGAATTATGAAATTAGTTAATCTTCTATTTATTAATTAGGGATTTAATCGACTATGGGCTAGAGGCTCGTATTGTCGACACTAGGAATAGGAAAGTCCCTTAGGTTAATTTAGGTTTAATAATTTAATTAGTTTAACAAATCTATTAATTTGGACTAAGACTAGTAATTCATGACTTAACTAGATTAGTACTTGTTTTCTATAACTAATTTCATATTAATTTCTCCAATCTACAATCCCTTAGGTATGATCCTCAGAATACTTACTGGTGTTTCATTGTAACACATACTATATTACAATTTGACCTATACGCTTGTGAACATTGTTGATTTAATTTATATATATTTTTGGTTTAATAATTTACTATAAACGATAACACGTTTATAGGAGATCAGGGTCTCTAGTGAAAAATTATTGCAGTTGGCCTTTCCCAAGTACTTCTTCTATGGCATCCTTCAATGAAATAAAATCTTCCTGCTTATGCCACATATCGTATAGAAATAACACCTCTTTGTGGATGTCGAACTTAATACCAACTGAGTCTTATTGACATTGGTATTTCAAGAATGCCTAGAATCTGAACTTGACTTAATATGTCTGCTTGTAGTGAGTTTAAGGGACTATAGCTACTGAATTTGTTGTACGAGCCCTATCGCCTTCTCTCATCATATGACTCAAAATGAGTTGAATGTTTCTTAGGAAATTGTGAGAAAAAGAATTATGTTGCCACCAAGTTTACGTATAGACTAAGGTGTATCCTGTGTTTTTCCTTTTTGGAAGGTCACCCTTAAGAAGAGTGATCTAATTTGTTTCTTTATATTTTTTGGAATTTCCATACAAGCTGGTGCGCTGTTAGGGCTTACTTTCTATAAATGGTATACTTTAAATGTTCATGACTCACACTTATCGTAAAGGAATCAAAGGTCCATAAGTCTACCAAATCCCTAGTATCCATAGTTGCAATTTCAAAACACTTAATGTAATCTCATAATAACTTATCGAGTTTCTATCTAATGATCAAAAGGCTCTTAGGTGTTTTTAGAATCGTTTTGTACTCACAAAAGTGGCCTAGGAATTAGCAACCATCCTATTGAAGGCAACGAATAGATATTTCAGAAAGAGATAAGTACCGATTCTTGGTATTATTGCTCAAAGTATTAAGAGGTGGGAAATAACTCTGTTTCTGCAAAATATCCAATATTAAATTCAATGTTAGACAAATTCATCTCCTTTGGTTCTACATATTTTTAGGCTTGTTCATACAAGCTGATGAGGTCTTAGGGCTTACTTTCTATGAGGGCATACTTTAAATGTTCATGACTCACACTTTTTATAAAGGCATCAATGACCTACAAGTTTGTCAAATATAGATAAGCTCTAATCTTGAACATCGATGTAACTCAATTTGTATTGTTGGTTTTGGGGGAGCTTAACTATAAATAAAGGTCTTCCCCTCATTTGTAATCACTTAGTTGTAATCCTTTATAGTAATTGAATACTATTGAGAGTATTTACTCAAACACCTTGTGTGTTTTGCTTTCTTGTAGCATTTTTTGTTCTTTCATTGATTTTTTGTTTTTATTTGCTTTCGTTTTATTTTTGTTTCCTTAGAGAATTTTCATCTAGAATTCTCACTTTATGATAGTTAAGCTAACTTAGGTGGATTGAACCCAAGAAATCACCTAAGGCCACATGATTTACGAGACTGAATTTCTAACCCCGTGACATTAGAAGGTTCTTAGGTTTTCTTAAAACCGTTTTGTATGCATGAAAGTAACCTAGGAATTGGAGACCATCCTGTTCAAGGTTATAAACAAATATTTCAAGATGAGATAAATTCCAATTCTTGACATTTCCGCTAAAAGTAGTAGGAGGTGGAAAATAACTTTATTTCTCTAGAATATCCAATATCAAATTCAATATTAGACAAATTCATTTCCTCTATTTCTACATTTTTTTTACTTTCCCATACATGTTAGTGAGGTGTTAGGGCTTACTTTTTTGCGAGGGAAAACTTCAAATGTTCATGATTGATGCCATGCTTTCCATAAAGGTGTCACATCCCAAATTTAGCAGATTCGAGAAGAAGGTGTATAGTTGTGAAGTTATCTGTTTGGCATATTGTAGAAGTGTAGTATGTCAATTAACAAATTTTTGGCAAACTAATGTTTGACGCATAGAGTATCTGCCTACAGAAGTATGTAAGGATTTATTCTCCTAGTATTCTTCAGTAGAAGAAAGAGTAAGCTTCAGAATTTTAGTTGATCGTTATGTGCCTACTCAATACATGTTAAAGTTGTAAAGGACTAAAATGGCTCTAAGGCCACACCATATATGAGTTATTGCCATAGTTATGGTATGCCCAATTTGCTCGAACGATGTGTATATGGGGTTCTGTAATGTGATTGGTTAAGGGTCAATTGAATGGTTTGATCGGTCAAATAGCATCGACATCATATTTTCTTTTATATTTTCTCTGATTTTTGTAGGATATTAAGGGGACAACTTCTATATCAATTTGACACTTTTCAAGATCTATTAAGAGGTATTGGGTGTATATATATGGTAAGACGAGATCGTCTGGATGGTTTTTCTTCCTTCAATATTACTCTCTAGTTCTTCTTCTTAAATTGATATGTTCTCTTCTCCTTTATTAAGTTGGAAGCTAATATTTTTGAATTTATCAGTGGATATTCCACCTCTTGGTAAGTCTAATAGCTCTGCATGGTAAGAAGAGATCGTCTGGATGGTTGTTCTTCCTTCAATATTACTCTCTGGTTCTTCTTCTTAAATTTATATGTTCTCTTTATTAAGTTGGAAGCTAATGTTTTTGAATTTATTAGTGGATGTTCCACCTCCTAGTAAGTCTAATAGCTCTGCATGTTAAGTTTTTGAAAGAGTAAGGATGTTAAAAAGCATATGAATAATAAATTATGAAGAAGAGGCCCTATATGGGGGTCGACTGTAGTTGAAATGATAGCAAATTATCGGTTAAAAGGTTTTTAATAATGGTTCCATATTCTTTAAGTAGTTGTTGTTGCTGGTTCGAGAAGGATGTTTGAGTTTGGAATTTCAAGCTACAGTATAGGTGAGTATCTTATGACTCTTTATCCTGACTCATATAAATTAATTTTCATTAAAAACTTTCATGTCAATATCACCACAGATAGTTGGTAAGTGTGTTAAGCATAGTAATTGTAACACCCCTCACCCATATCCAACACTGGAATAGGATTCGAGGTATTACCGGTATTTCATCTTTACAAACATACTAAATCGGGTCACTGAACTCTGCCCAAATTTAAAACCATTGAAGCACGTACACCTTGTCCCTTACACAAGCCTTCGAGGCCTAAAACACATCTGGGGACAGTCCGGGATAAAACCAAAAACATTCTATAAACTTTGAGTACCTTAGAAAATTTTCCCTTACTTGAAGTGCAACACACCCGTGTGATGGGGCCGTGTGGTCACACACGCCCGTATGGATTGGGACACGTCCGTGCCCTCTGCCTGTATGCAGCACTGACTTCCAACCTCATCATTCTGTTAAAAACACATGGCCAAGAAACACGCCCGTGTGCTTAGCCCGTGTTCTATATTAACTTAAAACTTCAAGTGCAGGGGACACACGACTATGCCACACACCCATGGAGGTGAGCCGTGCGTCACACACGGCCTAGACACATGCCCGTGTGTCTACCCGTGCGGACCTTAATAGGCTATTTTCCAAGCCTTTGATCACCCTCTATCAATCAAATATTCTTATGAGTTACTTTAGTGCATGTTAAGACCAAATTATACACTTATGTATATATAAATTTTTTATTAACCTCATTGCATGTAAACCTCATGTCATTGGTTTCATACATGCTAAGTTAATTCTCGTATTGTATTTTAAGGATTTCCATGTCTACCTGACATATTTAAGATTGGCTCGTTTTTATAACTCATTGCCAATTATAACCAAACCATCATATGTGAACATAAACATGCATAGATTTGTAGGTCATAGCCTACTTCAAAATAAGCCAATTTCCATGGCCATATACAAAAAGATAAGTATAACTTTACATGCTTTCAAATTGGCAAACCAAATGACACATATAACCAAATATACAAAGTTTTATACATGCCATTGAACAAAACATAAGTATCTATATACCAAAGCTGAGTTAGTTGATAGTGTGTTGATTCTTCAACCGTCTTCCAATCTCTACGAGTCCTTGAGCTCTAAAAACTGGAAAAAGAGAGGGGTAAGCATATATATGCTTAGTAAGCTCGAATAACTGGGAAGTAAACTTACCGATTATTTAGCATACATCCTTATTAGATAATGAAACCAACAAATATGAAAATGGTTTCCCTATCACATGCACTCAATCAATGAGTTATTCATGTAACAAAACCTCATGTAATTTATCTTAGATGAGCTCATCATTCAACAAGTCATTTGTACATATACCTCGGGTTAGTCTTGTTGAGTTTTTTATGAAATCTCGATGGATCATCCAGTCACTGTCAATTCATATGAATGATCATTTCAAGTATGCACTCCCGCGAACCTCACATCTTACAGCGAGATTACCAGTCCAGGCTAAATCCCCCTGCAATATAAACTCATACGGTGATGTCGGGATTACCAGTCTAGGCTAAATCCCTTACACGAAAAACACCCTTAAGATCTCGGATCTAAATTACCAGTCCAGGCTAAATCTAGACCCTAATCGGATTACCTGTCCGGGATAAATCCACAATGCACACATATTCTTCGGGAGGCTCGATCACTCAAGGAACACCCGTCTGGACTAGATCCTTTTTATACTTGAGATCATCAGATTACCCGTTCGGGCTAAATCCTCTCTGCAACACATGCAGGATCTCAAGCCTCATGTAAATCATAGTTTATCCATCAAATTCCCTTTCTAACCTCAACCGAGACATTTACCAATAAATTATGAGTTCTCGGTTGGGTTTTGAACCACCCCAGATGTATGATTTGGGCCTCGCAAGTCTGTATATGAGATAGATTGCATGTGCAAAGAGAAGTTTTTTTTTAAATTGTTTGAAATATTTTTTTATGGCCCGATTTTGTATAGTTGGTTAAGTCAAGAAAGGTAACACCTTGAACCCTATCCCGGTGTATGATACGAGCGAGGGGTGTTACATTTAGTGGTATTGGAGCATGGTTTAGTCGATTCTAGGACTGAACTAGCCAGAGTTTGAGTTTAGCTATACATGCCACGTATACGCATATTGATAGTGTGACGATTCCTGACGATTATAAATTGTGTTTATTATAGTAATGGATCCTGATAGAACCACGGCAGATGACGTAGAAAGTAACGCACCGGCTCCCGCAAAAGTGACTGTACCGATAGAGAGTGAGCCCGTAAGTATGGGCCAAGTCGGAGGGGCTAGGGAAGCCTACCTCCGAATGATGGATGCTTGGTATATAGAGTTCGTTCGTACGAACCCGAACACCCCACCACCCCCACCTCCTCTAATTCCTCAATACACCCCGATGGCACCGCAAGGTGCGGATGTGTTCAGACGAAAGAAGCCTCTAGTAGACAAGATCCGGAAGTAAGGGGCCGAGGAATTTCAGGCAAGTATAGATGATGACCCGGAGAGACCAGAGTTTTGGCTAGAAAATACCATGAGTGTATTCAATGAGCTGTCGTGAACGCCTGAAGAATGCGTGAAGTGTGCCGTGTCACTTCTACGAGACTCGACTTATCAGTGGTGGAACACTCTCGTGTCAGTAGTACTGAGAGAAAGAGTGACTTGGGAATTCTTCCAAGAAGAGTTTCGAAAGAAGTATATTAGCCAGAGGTTTATGGACAAAAAAAGAAAGAAATTTCTAGAGTTGAAGCAATGTGATAAGACTGTGACAGAGTATGAGCGGGAGTTTGTAAAACTCAGTAAGTATGCGCGAGAATACGTATCCACTGAAGCTACTATGTGTAAGAGGTTTGAGGATGGCCTCAATGAAGACATTCGACTGTTTGTGGGCATCCTAGAGCTAAGAGAATTTGTGATGCTCGCTGAGAGAGCATGTAAAGCAGTAGTGTTGGTGAAGGAGAGAAGGAAGGCGGCCATTGAGTCTCGAGATTTAAAGAGAAGACAGATGGGGAAGACTCATCAATCCTCCTCCAAGAGGTCAAAAGAGTTTACTACCCAATCGAATACTTCAGGTGGATATTCGAAGAGAAACAAGAATAGACAGAACATGGCATCTAAAACTCAAACTACCTTAGTGGCAAGTGTTGGTAGTGCTCGGCCAAATAGGCCGAAGTGCTCGCAATGTGGAAGACATCACTTGGGCGAATGCTGAATAAGTGAGAGGGGCTGTTTCAAGTGTGGGTCACTTGACCACTTTATCCGCGAGTGCCCTGAGATGGACGAGAGAGAGACAAAACAAGAGGTGAAAGCAAGCAGTGCTCCCTTGAGGGGTAGGCCTCAAAGGAACCCCTAGAGTGGGAATACTAGTAAAGGTGCACAAAGAGAGGTCGCGATAAGATCTGAAGGCAAAGTGCCAGCGAGGACCTATGCTATACGAGCCCGAGAAGAGGCAGAGTCTCCAGACATGAGCACGGGTACCTTTTCTATTCACGATATAACTGTTGTCACTTTAATTGACCCAGGATCTACCCACTCTTACATATGTATGGAATTAATACCTCGTATAAACATGTTAGTAGAGTCCACTAAGTTTGTAATAAAAGTGTCTAACCCATTAGGCAAACATGTATTAGTGGACCGAGTATGTAGAAATTGTCCTTTAGCGATTAGAGGCCATTGTTTTTTGGCCAACTTGATGTTGTTGTCGTTTAATGAACTCGATGTAATTCTTGGGATGGATTGGTTGACCTCCCATGGCGTTGTAGTAGACTGTGGGAGAAAAGTAATTCAGTTAAGATGTGAGGATGGAAATGTTCTTCGAGTTAGGCTAGATAAGTCGGATAACTTGTCTGTGATAGTATTATCTTTAGCAGCCGAAAGATATTTGAGAAAAGGTTATGAGGCTTATCTAGCTTTTGTGCTGAATACCCAAGTGTCCGAGTCAAAGATTGAGTCAGTATCAGTGGTTTGTGAGTTTATAGATGTCTTTTTGGAGGAGTTACCAGGGTTACCCCCAAAGAGGGAGGTTGAGTTTGGTATCGAGTTAGCTCCTGGTACGACGCCAATCTCGATTACACCTTATAGGATGGCCCCCACTGAGTTAAAGGAGTTGAAAGTGCAGTTGCAAGAGTTAACAGACAGGTTTTGCTAGACCGAGTTATTCACCATGGGGTGCTCTAGTACTTTTTGTGAAAAAAAAGGACGGGTCAATGAGGTTATGTATCGAATACAGATAGCTTAACAAGGTGACAGTGAAGAACAAGTATCCCTTGTTGAGGATCGAAGATCTCTTCGATCAATTAAGAGGAGCCACTGTGTTCTCTAAGACTTAAGATCGGGCTACTACCAGTTAAGAGTCAAGGAACATGATGTACCGAAGACTACTTTTCAGACAAGATATGGGCATTATGAGTTTCCTGTTATGCCTTTTGGATTGACAAATGCCCCAGCAGTATTTATGGACTTGATAAACCGTATCTTCTAACCGTATTTGGATAGGTTCGTCGTCATTTTTATTGATGACATCTTGGTTTATTCGTGTAACGAGAATGAGCACGTGGATCATTTGAGAATTATGTTGCAGATCTTAAGGGATAAGCAACTTTATGCCAAGTTTAGTAAGAGTGAGGTTGGCTCAAAGAGGTTGGGTTTCTAGGACATATTGTGTCGGGTGACGGGATCAGAGTTGACCCAAGTAAGATCTCAGCTATTGTGGAATGGAAACTAAGAAGGAATGTAACAGAGGTTCGTAGTTTTCTGGGCTAGCAGGATACTATAGACGATTTGTAAATGTATTCTCCATGATAGCTACACCGATAACAAGGCTACTATAGAAAGATGTCAAGTTCGAATGGACAGAAGAGTGCCAACAGAGCTTCGAGAAGTTAAAGGCTTTGTTGACCGAAGCCCCAATTTTAGTGCAACCAGAGTCGGGTAAAGAATTTTTAATTTATAGTGACACCTCCCTAAATAGTTTGGGGTGTGTACTCATGCAAGAGGGCAAAGTTATAGCCTATACCTCGAGACAGCTAAAACCTCACGAGAGAAATTATCCGACCCATGACTTAGAGCTAGCAGCTGTAGTGTTCGCCCTGAAGATTTGGCGACACCATTTGTATGGGAAGAAATGTAGAGTATTTACCGATCACAAGAGTCTAAAGTATTTAATGACTCAGAAAGAATTGAATTTGAGGTAACGACGATGGTTAAAGCTAATAAAAGATTATGAGTTGATCATTGACTACCATCCAGGAAAGGTGAACGTAGTCACCGACGCTTTGAGTAGAAAGTCGTTGTTTGCTATGAAAGTCTTGAACACTCAATTGACTATATCTAGTGATGGATCAGTCTTAGCAGAGTTAAGAGCCAGACCGAGTTTTCTTCATGAAATTTGTAAAGATCAGAAAGATGACGAGAAACTACAAGCTAAGAGAACTCAATGTGAATTAGAGATTGAGTCAGATTTTCATGTTAGTACTGATGGGTGTATAATGTTCAAAGATGGAGTTTGTGTACCCAAAGATAGTAAGCTCATTTAGAAGATTTTGCGAGAGGCACACAGTGGTTGTTCGTCAATTCACCCGGGTAGCGTGAAAATGTACAACGACCTTAAGAAAATGTATTGGTGGTCGGGTATGAAAAGAGACATTTCTGAGTTTGTATCCAAGTGCCTAGTGTGTCAACAAGTAAAGGCTGAACATCAAGTGCCTTCGGGTTTACAGCCTATTATGATTCCTGAGTGGAAATGGGATCATATCACCATGGATTTTGTGACCAGTTTGCCTCTAACCCTAAAAAAACAAAGATGCAGTATGGGCTATTGTTGATAGACTCACTAAGTCAGCACACTTCATACTAGTGCGTGCCGACTACTCCCTTGAAAAGTTGGTCGAATTGTATGTTTCTGAGATTGTGAGGCTTCATGGTGTGCCATTATCGATTGTATCTGATCGAGACTCGAGGTTTACCTCAATGTTTTGGAAGAAGTTACAAGAAGCTTTAGGAACCAAGTTGAGTTTCAGTACGGCATTTCATCCACAAACTGATGGACAGTCTGAAAGAGTAATACAAATCTTAGAGGATATGTTGAGTTGCTGTGTTCTCGAGTTCCAAGGAAGTTGGGAAAAACACTTACCATTGGTTGAATTCGCCTACAACAACAACTATCAGTTGAGTCTAAAAATGGCACCTTATGAGGCTTTGTACGTACGAAAGTGCCGAATGCCCCTATTCTGGACTGAGTTGAGAGAGAGTCAGATTCACAGGGTTGATTTGATTAAAGAGGCTGAGGAAAAATTTAAGGTGATTCGTGACTGTTTGAAAGCGCCTCAGATAGACAAAAATCCTACGCGGATTTGAAATGAAGGGAGATTGATTTTGAAGTCGGGGATAAGGTATTTTTGAAAGTTTCCCCGTGGAGGAAAGTCCTCAGATTTGGTAGAAAAGGCAAGTTGAGTCCTCGTTTTATAGGACCTTATAAGATTACCGAGAGAGTAGGGCCCATTGCCTACCGTTTGAGTTTGCCGCCAGAGTTAGAAAAGATTCACGACGTATTTCACATATCCATGCTACGCCGATACAGATCAGACCCTTCACATATAATTGCACCAACTGAAGTTGAGATTCTCCCAGATATGACGTATGGAGAGGAACCGGTCAAAATATTAGCTCGAGAGGTCAAACAGTTAAGAAATAAGAGTATACCGCTTGTGAAGGTTTTGTGGCATTTACATGGGGTCGAGGAAGCAACATAGGAACCCGAGGAGTCTCTGAGAGAGCAGTATCCAAACTTATTCACCGGTAAGATTTTCGAGGACGAAAATCCCTAAGGGGGGAGAAATGTAATAACCCAATTTAGGGCCTAGTCGGAACAGTGGTCTTGGGACCACAAATCTGAAGATAGAAACATTATTTTTATTATTTTTATAAGGTTATGGTACTATTATATTAGTGCATGAAAAATTTGGTGAGTTAATTTTAATGTTTTCAAGCCCAATTGCGATAAAGGACTAAATCGCATAAAAGGCTAAAGTTGCATTTTAGTACCCAAATGTGTTATATAGCTAAAGAATCAAAATTTGGAGTATTTAAAGGGCAATTAGACCCTTTTTAAAGTGCTTGGCCGGTCATGGGAGACAAATTGGTCAAAAAGTCCAAGTTTGGTTGGGTTTAGTGGCTAATTTGACTAAAATAGGAATAAAATAAGAAAAAGATGATATCACCTTCTCATCTTCTTCTCTATCACTGAAAATATCAGCCAAAATAGAGGTTGAAAGCTTAAAAATCTGCAGCAACTTAAAGCACTCATGAGTAAGTGATTTTAATGAGTTTTTTTCAAGATTTTTATATTTTTGAGACCTTTGAAGCATGAGCTTTCAAATGAGGGTGATATCTTACAAAATGGTCAAGAGTTTAAGATTTTGCCATGGATGTATTTGTGACATATGCTGAGTTTTTATGGAAGAATATGAGTCCTAGTTGTCTTATAAACAACTTTTGTAAAAGGTGTTAGCATGAAAACACCTAAAGGGACTATTTTGCATAAGTTTCAAAATAGGTGGTAAGTGTGTAAAATAGTGAGAATTTTGGATTGCTCTAGTAGTAAAAAGAGTTTATCTAGTCTTGAAATATGAGGAAATTTAATAAAAATTAGTTTTCGGGCATAGGGGTAAAATGGTCATTTTACCAAAGTTATGGATTTATGAACGCCTAATTATGTTTAGTGACTAAATGGATGTATATTGTTATTTTAGATCAAGATTTTCCAAAATCGAGCCTAGACCAGGGAAAAGCCAAGCAATCCGACTAAGCCGGCTAGTCAAGTACTTTCTGTAAACCAAGGTAAGTTGTATGTAAATAATACAACTACACTGTTAATACTTGCATTCATATTGTCATTGAATTGATATTGTACGAGTTGTTAAGTTATAAATTGAGAATGCCTTGTAATATTGAGATAGTAGAAATATCCCGTTGAAACCTCAGGATATGAACTGGATATTTGTGCCAAGATATTGGGTGATTTGTGTGCCAGTGTAAGACATGTCTGGGACATGCTTCGGCCATATTATGAGAGCCAGTGTAAGACCATGTTTGGGACATGGCATCGGTACAGAGATGAGCGCTAGAGTAAGACATGTCTGGGACATGCATCAGCCTCGACAGAGATAGCCAGTGTAAAACGTGTCTAGGACACGGATCGGCTAGGAGTGGTGCTAGTGTAAGACATGTCTGGAACATGCATCAGCACGCATAAATGAGAGCCAGTGTAAGACCATGTTTGGGACATGGCATCGGCAATATATCCCATGTTGAAGGTTCATGGAATATCTAGTAGTATTCCAACAGTTCAATGGTGAAAGTTGTAGTTCAATTTTGATAAAGAGAGAATGATCATGTTGTGAGTGTTACAGGTACCTATATGATAAGCATGAGTAACGAGCTTAATTTAGAAAATGAGACTCGAGTAGATGATAATGAGTAAGTTAAGTTATGTTTACCTTTGAGCTATAAGCATGATGGTAAATGGTGAGATTGTAGTATAGTTATTTATATGCAACTTACTAAGCTTTATGCTTACTCCCTTTCCTTTCTTTCATTCTTCTTCAAAGTGTCACAAAGCTAGCTTAAGGATCCCTTAAAGTCGAGATATCAATCACACTATCATTTGCAATACTCAAAAGATAGCTTGATTTATATTTTTGAAGGTGGCATGTATAGGGCTAGACTAGGATGTTGGATTAAGAGAATTATTTATGTATTTTGGCTCAAGTCAAAAGCCCTTCACTTTGTATCAAGCCTGGAATAATAGCTAAATTTATTTTGATGAATGCTGATAATGTTCTTTCTATGGATGAATTAGTGTCCATTATGATGAAATTTGTATATTGAATTAATCTTGTGTAGGTTGTGCAAAATGGGTGACAAAATGGCTTGGAAGATAGCCTAGTTTGTCCACACGAGTAAGACACATGGGCGTGTGTCTAGGCCGTGTCCCATAGGTGTGTGTTGTGGTCGTGCGTACCCTGCACTTAAAACTTTAAAGTCATTTTAGTACACGGGCAAGCCACACGGACGTGTGCCCAAGCCGTGCCATAAAGTCAGTATGCATGCTAGTAGTACACGAGCAAGAGACACGACTGTGTGTCTCGACCGTGTGAAGAACACGGTTATAGGGCACGGGTGTGTGCTTGGGCCGTGTGGTTTTGACAAAATGCCCAGGTTTTCAGACACGGGTTCGGGATATGGTTGTTTATATATATATAGAAATGGTACCATTTGAATAATTGTAGGTACATATGTTTTGGGTAAGAAATGTGGTTTGTAAATAGCCTATTTTTATCCACACGGACAGAGCACACGGGTGTGTAACTCAGTCATGTGTGATACGTGGCCTTAATACACAACCGTGCGTCCCTTGAAGCTTTAATAAAAAAATCAAGTTAGTGAGTTACATGGCCTAGACACACGGGCGTGTCTACTGGCCATGTGTGACACACAGCCATGGCACATGGACGTGTGTGGCCATTTCGAATTGGCACATGGGCCAAACACACGGGCGTGTGGTCGACCATGTGACTGAAGTTAGTATGTATGCCCTGTTTCTACACGGTCTAAGACACAGGTGTGTCTGTTGGACGTGTGAGGCACACGGCCTGTTCACACGGGCATGTGATACTTGAAATGTTGAAATTTTTCCAAGTTTCCAAAATTTTCAAATGTTATCGATTCAGTCCCGAATGCATGATTTAAACTTTGTATGCTCATTTTAAGTACATATTGAATGTGAATGAATGATATTTACTGACATGAGATGACATTTGATAAATGATACAGCCAGAGTAGTAATAAGATGGGATATTATGCATACAGAGAACATCTTAGGAGTATGGCATATAGTTCTCTACGGTATAAAGAGTCTGTTTTTAATAAAAATTTATGTTGTAGCATTGTACATTGTTTAATACCTTAATGTAATTATATGATATCCTCTTTTACATTATAGAACAATACAAAAGTAATATGAAGTATATTTAGATATAGTTTACGCATATTGTATAAATTTTCTATTAAGTGTTTTGAGTTGTAACATCCAATATCTAGATCCGATAATTCGGGTCGAGTCAAGGGCGTTACAAAATGCGTCAATGACCACAAGTTTTTAAAATCCCTCATATCCATAGTCGTAGGTTTTTATCTAAAGGCTAGAAGGCTCATAGGTGTTTTCAAAATCGTTTAGTATGCACGAATATGACTTAGGAATTGGCAACCAAGTTGTTCAAGGCTACGAATAGATCTTTTAGGAAGAGACAAATACCAATTCTTAGTGTTTCTCCTCAAAGTAGGGGAAAGGCTTTGCACTTAAAAGTGTCAAAGGCTCCTAGGATATTTGTGTAGTCATTATATTACATTAACTGCTCGCCTAAGTCTTTATCATTTTAATAAATTTCTTTAAGGAATTTGAAAGTTTGCAACAAGTCAACGATTGTGTTCTCAAGTACAAGGGGGTTATTACAATAAGATAGTCACTCAATGTCCTTCATTAAGCTTTAAAAGCTTGAATACCTCATCTTAATGCCTCAAATTCATCTTGCTAGGCTTGTTGCTGTTGTGGGGGAAAACCTATTCTAGTAAATATTCTAAGTGTGAGTTATGAACTTGACCTTGAGCATTAAGAGAGGAAACAACCTTATCATTTTGGGTTTGGAACTGAGAGGGGGATTATGACTTGTTCTTAACTCTTTTATTATTTTATTAGTTTTCTAGAGTTGTTCTTGGTATTACTGACATTGTTGTTCATACCTCAACTATTGTCGTGTTATTTGGTCTTTTAAAGCCCTAATTTATTCTTGTAGTTCTAGAAATTATTAGGAGTAAGAGTTAGGGTTGAAATTAAGTTTTTATTATGTTTGTTCATTAGATGTTGGCATCGGGCATAAGTTTGGTGAAGGAGGAGTAATGTTGTACCTAGGTTGTGAACGATACTAGCTTTCATAAATGTTATTATAGGGGTTTTAAAGATGTGTTGAGTGAGGATTGTATGTTTGGCCAACAAGCTAGGTAGTAGGATTGGATGGTACAATGGGTTTTCCGAGGATGGTTCCCTCATGATGAACCATATTGTCCATACTCACTGCATCAGTTGTTGTTGATTAGAAAAAGGTAAAGGGAAAGGATGGCAGTTCACATAATGGAGAAGTATTGAGAGCCGTTGGAAGAGGATAATAAAAGAGCACATAGCATAAGGGTGGATGATTGAAGAAGAAGACCTCTACCAAGACTAAGAATAGGTATTTATAGGCGAAGGTGATCATTCTTTAGCCTTAGATCTTGACACGTGGATTGCGCTAGTGTTGTTGTGGTTGGCTACTTAAGGAGTATAATAGACGTTAATGAGATCGACATAGTGCAGATAAAACCCCACATGTGTTTCATGCAAAGGAAACTAAACACATATCCTTCATGAGGTGGACTAGAAACATGTGTGAGGGACATAATTGTTGTTGTTGAGCATTGGCCTACAATGCAACATGTGACCAGTAGCAGAAACAACAGCAGCTCACCAAGCAGACCAACTTTGGAGCTAAACCGAGTACAACAGCTAGTTTAGTTTATTTTGCTCATTTTGTTCCTATGTAACTTTGTTTAGTTGCTTTGTAATTTGTTCACAAAATTAGTAGGATTACATTTTTTATTTGTACTTGATGTAATAACTGATATGACAGCTTACTTTTTCTTGTAATTCAAAGATTGTATTTGTTTTGTATTAGTGGGAGCAGTTACATCATTAGGTAATTGTCCAACTGTAATGTAACTTACATATATTTTCAAATTATCAATGAAATCATATGAGTTTTTTAGTTATCTTCTTGTGCAAACTCTCATCTCTTGTTTTGCTTTGGTTTCTTATAGTTTCTTAGCAAATTTAAGTTTGTTTCATGCATTGTTGCTGCCAATGTTTCAACAAATGGTAATCAGAGCCTCTCATTTTTGGGCCTCTGTTGTTGGTTGCTTTATTGTGAAAACAAAAACTTTAGAAGATAGAAATAGAGGCTGTTTAGTTTATTTTAGCACAATGAGTTTCACACCTCCCCCACCACCTGTGTTTGCTAGTGAGAATTACCACATTTGGATAGTCAAGATGAAGACATACCTTCAAGCATAAGATTTGAGGAATGTGGTTGAGAATGATGCTGAACCACCTCCATTGAGGGTCAATCCCACGATTGCTCAAATAAGGCAGCATAGCGAAGAGAGCACTAAGAAGCATAAAGCATTAGCTTGCTTGTAGAATGGAGTATCTGATGTGATCTTCACTCAAATAATGGCTTGTGACTCATCTAAGCAAGCTTGGGAGAAGCTGAAGGAGGATTTTATAGGCTCAGATAAAACAAGGCAGCAACAATTGATCAATCTCAGGAGAGATTTTGAGAATCTGAAAATGAGAGAGTCAGAGACTATAAAGCAGTATTCAGACAGGATAATGGTCACTGTCAACAACATAGGGCTCCTTGGAGAAGACTTCAGTAAGAGCGGAGTTGTTGAAAAGGTCATCACCACTCTACCTGAAAAGTTCGAGTCAAAGATTTCATCACTTGAGGACTCGAGAGACTTGTCAGCCATCTTACTGTCTGAGCTGATAAACTCCCTGTATGCACTTGAGCAAATGAGGGCAAATAGGTAGGAAGACCATCCTGAAGGAGTTTTCCAAGCAAAGGCCAAAGAAGGCTCAAGTTCAAGCCAGAAAGGAAAGAAACCTTGGCTCGATAAAAAGTAAAAACCAAGGAGGGATGCAGGCAAGAAGAGGTTTCCACCATGCATTCACTACAAAAGGACCACATATTTGGAGAAATACTATTGGTATAGACCAGACATTCAGTGTAGAGGTTGTAAATAGTTTGGCCATATAGAGAAAGTGTGCAAGAACGAAGGGAAGGCACTAGCTCAGCAGCAAATTCAAGCTCAGGCTGTTGAAGACCTTCAAGCTCAAGAGGAGCATATCTTCATTGCTTCATGTTTTGCAACTTCAAACAAGACCAGATGCAACTGGTTAGTGGATAGTGGCTGCACACACCATATGCCAGCTGATGAAAAGTTGTTCAAGGACCTCAATAGAACCTTTGCCTCTAAAATCAGAATTGGCAATGGGAGCATGATTGAAGCCAAAGCTAGAGGCAATGTGGTGATCAACACTTGTTCAGGTAATAAAGTAATTTCTTATGTGCTTTTTGTACCTAACATAGATCAAAATTTACTTAGTGTTGGACAGCTAGTAGAGAAAAGGTATTCACTAGCTTTTAAGAATGGCACTTGTATTATCGAAGACACATATGGTCAGGAGTTTGTCATAGTAGCAATGATAGATAGGTGTTTTATGCTTGATGCAAATTAGCTTGAGAAGAAGGCTTACACCAGCCTTGCTGATAATGCTGGTCTTTGGCATAGGAGACTAGGCCATGTCAATTTTAGATCACTTGATCTATTGAACAAGCTGAATTTAGTTGATGACTTGTAAAAAGTTGAGGTTAGAGACACTATTTGTGAGGTTTTCCAGATTGGTAAGCAAACCAAACTGCCTTTTCCAGTCAATAAGGCATGGAGGGCTCGAGACAAACTTGAGTTGGTCCATTCTGATGTCTATGGACCAATGAAGACTTCTTCCTTGAATGATAGCAAATATTTTGTGTTGTTCATAGATGACTTGACCAGGTTTTGTTGGATTTATTTCTTGAAGCAGAAGTCTGAAGTGTTTGAAGCTTTTAGCAAATTCAAGGCACTAGCTGAGAACCAATCAGGTTGCAAGATCAAGGCCTTGAGAACTGATAATGGTAGTGAGTACTTATCGAAAAGATATCAGAAATTATGTGAGCAATATGGAATTCACCATCAGCTCACAAATGTTTATACTCCTCAGCAAAATGGAGCATGTAAGAGAAAGTACAAAACAGTGCTGAATATGGCCAGATATTTGCTATTTCAGAGCAAGCTACTAAATAAATTTTGGGCTGAGGCTATCAATACCTCAGTGTACCTGCTCAACAAGCTGCTAACACATGCTGTGAAGGAGAAGACTCCTTTTGAAACCTAGCATGGACTCAAGCCAACTGTCTCACACCTGATAGTGTTTGGATGTGTCTGTTATGCCCACATCCCAGTCGAGAAGAGAACCAAGCTTGAAAGAAGGGTTGTTCCAAGAATATATGTTGGCTACAACAGTGCTAAAAAAGGCTGCAGGGTATTTGATCTTTCAACAAAAAAGATTTTAGTGAGTAGGGATGTAAAATTTGATGAAGAGAAGCTGGAATGGAGCAGATGCAAGGCTAATTGAAGAAGATCAACTTGACAACAACTTGGAACCAATTGAAAATGAGCCCAGCAATGAAGACTTTGATGATGCTCTTGTGAGAAGCACCAGAACTATTGCTGACATCTACGAAAGATGTAATGTTGCAATAGTTGAACCTTCAGATTTTGAGGAAGCTGCTAGGGACAAACATTGGAAAAAGGCCATGGAAGCTGAATTGGAAATGATCCAAAAGAATGACACTTGGGAATTGGTAGACAAACCAGATCATAAGAAAGTCATAGATGTCAAGTGGGTGTTTAGAGCCAAGTATAATGCTGATGGCTCACTAAACAAGCACAAAGCAAGGCTTGTGGTGAAAGGCTACAGTCAGTAGTATGGGATTGATTTCATGGAGACTTTTGCACCAATAGCAAGGCTTGACACAATCAAGCTATTATTTTCCTTAGCTGCTTAGAAACAATGGAGGGTTCACCAATTGGATGTCAAGTCAGCATTTCTTAATGGCTTTCTCAAGGAGGAGATTTTCATTGAGCAACCTGATGGGTTTAAAGTCCTAGGAGAAGAGGACAAGGTTTATAAGCTGAAAAAGGCCCTATATGGCCTGAAGTAGGCACTAAGAGCCTGGTATGACTGAGTTGACACATACTTGTCTAGGCTTGGGTTTGAGAAAAGTGTTAGTGAAGCTACACTTTATGTGAAGAGGTCAGGAAGTGAGACTTTGCTGATTGTGTCACTCTATGTGGATGATCTGCTTGTGACTTGAAGCAAAAATGATTTGATTAGTGAATTCAAAGTGCAAATGCAAGAGGTGTTTGAAATGACAGATTTGGGAATCATGACATATTTTCTTGGTATGGAAGTGAACTAATCTGATCAAGGCATTTTCATCAGCCAACATGCCTTTGTTTTGAAGATTCTCAACAGATTCTGCATGTCTAATTGTAAATCAGTTAGCACACCAGTGGCACAAGGGGAAAAGCTGTCTAGTAATGGGAATCAAGAAAGGATTGATAAGAAAGAATATCGAAGCCTAATAGGTTGCTTGCTTTATTTAAAAGCAACTAGGCCTGATTTTATGTTTGGTGTTAGTCTCCTATCGAGATTCATGCACTACTGTGATGTGATTCATTTTAAGGCAGCTAAAAGAATCCTCAGTTACATTAAGGGGACTTTGAACTATGGAGTCATGTTTAAGAAGGAAAATGAGCTTAAGCTGACTGGATATTCTGATAGTGGTTGGGTTGGCTTTATTGATGACATGAAGAGCACCTCAGGTTACTTCTTTACCCTTGGCTCAAGAGTTTTCTGTTAGAGCTCAAAGAAGCAACAAACTGTTGCTCAATCCGCAGTTGAAGCAGAATATATTGCTGCTGTAGCAGCTGTGAATCAAGCCATTTAGCTTAGAAAGTTGTTATTTGATTTGAATAAAGAACAAAGTGAAGCCACTAAGATCATGGTCGACAACTAATCAACAGTTGCCATAGCCAAAAATCCAATTTTTCATGGTAAAACCAAACATTTCAAAATCAGATTCCATTTTGTTTGAGAAGCAGAACAATCAAAAGAAGTCAACCTTGTTCATTGCAATCCAGAGAATCAATTGGCTGATATTTTGACTAAGGCACTCGGTACTGCAAGATTTAAAGTTCTAAGAAGGAAAATTGGTGTATGTTGCATATAGTCCAAGGAGGAGTGTTGAGCATTGGCTTGCAATGCAACATGTGACCAGCAGCAGATTTCATGGTAAAACCAAACATTTCAAAATCAAATTCCATTTTGTTCGAGAAGCAGAACAATCAAAAGAAGTCAGCCTTGTTCATTGCAATTTAGAGAATCAATTGGCTGATATTTTGACTACGCCACTCGGTACTGCAAGATTTGAAGTTCTAAGAAGGAAAATTGGTGTACGTTGCATACAGTCCAAGGAGGAGTGTTGAGCATTGGCTTGCAATGCAACATGTGACCAGCAGCAGAAACAGCAACAGCTCACCAAGCAAACCAATGTTGGAGCTGAACCGAGTAAAGCAGCTAGTTTAGTTTATTTTGCTCATTTTGTTCCTATGTAACTTTGTTTAGTTGCTTTGTAATTTGTTCACAAAATTAGTAGAATTAGATTTTTTATTTGTACTTGATGTAATAATGTAACTTACATATATTTTCAAATTATCAATGAAATCATATGAGTTTTTCAGTTATCTTCTTGTGCAAACTCTCCTCTTGTTTTGCTTCGGTTGCTTATAGTTTCTTGGCAAATTCAAGTTTGTTTCATGCATTGTTGCTGCCAATGTTCCAACAGTTGTGCATAAACGATGTTGGGACCAGACGTAGTAAAGGTGACGAGGTATTTATTACAAATCATGTGTAAATTCTACACAAATATAAAATAAACATAATATCTATTATTGACAGCAGTAACAATATCTCTTACTCCATGTTTTATTTTCACTATTATTGGCGCCAGAAAGGGTTGAATAAAAACCACAGAAGCCATATCTTAGACGCTGCTAGCCACCTGCAATTGGAGTAAAAGTATTGATGATGGAGACGATGGTATGGAAAATTCTTGTCTTTTAACTTTCTGAAAAACGTCTTCAGAAAGGGTCTAAAAATCTTGTCCATCTCTTTGTTTTTAAACAGCAAAATATTGGAAATTTTCTCCTATTTTCCAAAATATAAAAAAGGCTACATTACAACAGTAATGGAGATTCCTTTGTCAGTCATCTCTTGTAGTTGTAGTATTAAGACTTTTGGAAGTGTAGGTTCTTCACAGGCATAGCCTGGTCCCATCGTACTTTCAGACAAGATACCAGAATAACCCTTGCTTTTGCCCTAAAATTCCCTCACATACATATATCACCGGTTAAAGTGAAGAAATTACATGCTAAAATATCAATCCAATTTACCCAAGAGAAGAAGAGACCATTTGCTGAATCCTGCCTAGTAATTCAGAAGCTGTCCCCTTTAACATAACGAGGATCAACAGCAACCAAATCCTTCAATGTAATAAAATATATTTAAGCTTCATCATCGCATTTCTGTTCTTTTGTCTTTTTTTAGACACATGCAAGTAAGATAAAAGCATATGAAACCCCAGTGTATTATTAAGTGGGACTGCGGGATTGATCTTTCCAGGCATGAATGAAATGTAAATGTAGTTGAAAGAGGAGGGCAGTTTAGTAAAGGAAAGTAGTAAGCCTAAAACAAACATGTAAATAAAGGGTAACAAGTGTTGCTTGCCAAAACAAGGAAAAATCCAAAACAATTTACAAACCCTAGGTCAGCTTGTATTTATAACACCCCCTCCCTTTGTGAAACTTCAGTCTCCTGCACCTCTCTCTGCATTTCTGTACATTGCCTTTTAGATTTTTTGAGGAAAAAATAACACCCCCATGATCCTTGAAACCACCTTTCTCTTTCTACGGTACTAAGTTGGAAAAAAATAAAAGTTAGATATGCAGGATCGATGTTCCAAGCAAGAAGCAAAAGAAGGAATGGAAATTGATAGAATTAGAAACAGTCACAAAGATGAGCCTCCTCGGCTCTCTGGTGCTTACATTCGTAGCCTGGTTAAACAACTCACCACTTCCAGAAGTACCAAAGACCCTGATTGCGTTAATGGCCAAAATTTGAGCAAATTTGGTGAGGGTTTTAGTGCTACACCACAGACACAGAGCCAGGTGCAACCACACCCACCACCTAAACAATTTAAGAAACAGGTTCGGAGGAGATTTCATACCCGCAGGCCTTACCAACAAAGGCTGCTTAACATGGCTGAAGCTAGGAGAGAAATTGTCACTGCACTCAAGTTCCATAGAGCTGCCATGAAACAAGCCAATGAACAGCAACAAGAAGAGCAATCATCACGGTCGCTTCAGCCTTCTCCTTCATTCCCACCACCTTTTGAGCAAGAACCAAAAACAAACAACTTGTCTACCTATAATTTAGACTATTTTTCCCATTCCTATAGTTGGCTTCCTTCTTCTCCAAGTCCTTTTACATCCACTGCACACACTTTGAATCTACCAGACCAAACCCTAGGTCTAAACCTTAACTTTCACGATTTCAACAACATAGACTCCAACCTTTACCATAACAGTAATAACCCATCAATCTACTCATCTTCATCATCCTCATCTTCCCCAACTGTATCAGTTGTAACTGAAGATGTGCCTTCAGTTGCACTGTCACATGAAGTGGGGCCCGGGACTAAGGCAGATTCAACAGCATCCTACGGTGGGGGAGGCCTGCATCAAGCTATGGACGATGAGGGAATGGCGGAGATGAGATCATTAGGAGAGCAGCATCAAATGGAGTGGAATGACACTGTGAATTTGGTAACATCAGCATGGTGGTTCAAGTTCTTGAAGAGTATGGAAGATGGGAATGAAGTGAAAGGTGAGGATGATGGGTACCACCAACCATTTGATCAAGTCATGGAACTCCCTGCCTGGTTGAATGCAAATGACTGTGGCTTGCAGCACCACCGTTTCAATAATCTTTTCCCAGATTCTTACTTCCAGGATTCTGATTCTGCCTTACCTTGGTAAGTACCCAGATTTTCAAAAACATAAAACAAGTGTTTCAGAACGTATAAATTACGATTTTTTCACCATGCTCATTCATACATTGGAAATTTAGAAATTCTCTCAAATTGGATCTAATTGAGCGGTCAAAATTTGGTAAAATGCAGTAATTTACCTCATTCTTACCAAGAAAAGAGTCAAATTTGCCTCGTTTTCTGTAAAACATAATAAAGTTGCAACCAATGGATGCCGTGCCTTCATGCTTACAAAAGCTTCTGGCTGTAAGAGCCCAAAAAGGCCCATTAAAGCTTAACACATGGGCTTTTCTTAAGAAATTGAGTGAAATAGATCAGTCCTTGAGATTTTTTTTTTTGTTAATTTTGTTTTATTGATATGTATTGTTGTGATTCACAGCATGAATATGGGAGAAATTGAAGGACTTGATGGGGATTGGCATTGGCTGGCTTAATTCACAAGGATTGTTTACGTTTTTAATTAATCAATATCATCTCACCTCCCTTTTTGTTTTTTTTATTTTGATTAAGTCCCTTTCTCCCATACTTTTTTTTTTCTTTTTTCTTTTTACCTCTAGTACTTTTAGAGATATCTCAATCTAAAAAAGAAAAATAAAATATGAGAAAAGGTGGCAAGTGGCAAAGCCATTGAAGAAAATGACATAAAATGTCGGTATCAAGTATCAAGAGAGGAGTTTGCTTTTTGCCTCTACCATTAATGCACTAAATTTTCCAACACCAACAATTTTCTTTGTATTTTTCTCATCTTGTCTTCTTCTAGTTTTCCAGCTCACCTGCATGCGATTTCCCTATGGAAAATTTTTATTTGGTTATTTATAAATGATATTATATGTAATTTGCGAAAATGGAAGAGATATGTAATTTCGGTTATTGATTAATTTTATACCTATTAATTGCAATAAAATATTAAAGATTACATACAGTAACTTTAATTCACTTGTTTCCTCGGTTTGTAGTGAAAATGGCATAATGTGATCCTTTATTCAAGAGTTAGAATAGCGGATTAAGTCCAAAATTTTGCACCAAATTTGAGATGTTTTCAACAAAATTATTAAATCTGATATGAAAAAAAAATTATTTTAACATGTAAGATTTAAAGTTTGAGTTGAACTCAAGCCTACTCATGTTGCAAGTTTATAATAAAATATATTATTTATATAATATAAAATTAATAATAATATATTATAATGTAAATACTAAAAAATATGCTAAGTTACTTATATTTAAAATTTTAATAAATGAAAAATATATAAAATTATTAAATATTAAATTAAACTTAGTATAAATATTTTTTAAAAATTAAAAATAAGATAAGTTTACCTAAAATGAACTTGAGTTAGTAATTTACAAATATAAATAAATTTAGTAAAATTTTGGGGCCTATATTTCGGATTGGACTAGGTTTGAGTAAACACAGAATGTGTTACTATCACACATAAGCTCGGTCAGAATCCAACCTAACCCACAAACACCTCTAATAAAGCATAGACTTATTCAATGGTGCATTTACCCATCCAAGCTCAAAGGTTTATCTACAATTTGGGATAGTTTAAATAAAAATATTAAGTTTGAAAAAAGAATTTGGGTAAAAAATCTAAGTTTATTTAGAATATGGGTAAAAATTATGCTATGAAATTCAAAGTCCAAATCTATTTTGGCCCTACCAATTCGAGTTTATGATATGTTTATTTTTTTTCTTTTCTTTTATATATTTTATAATTTATATCATATGCAAATTAAATATATTATAATGTAAATATTAAAATAAATGTTAAGTTGATTATGTTTAGAATTTTAATAAAAGAAAAAATTAATAATTTATATTAGAATGATTCTAAAATCTATAATTTTAAGACACCAATAAATTAATATTGCATTGTCAATTTTTAAATACATACAAAGCTCATTATACAGTATGTATATTTAATAACTTCTCTAATTTAATTTAACTCTAATTAAATTACTTAAAAAATATATAAAATTTTGAAACACGTTGAAATGAAAAAATAAATTGAAATAAATCAATAATTCAAAAAGAAAAATAAACTAAAAGTAATAATTAAAAAATAAAAAAAAAACTGAAATAAAAAGACTATAAGCAGAAAATTGGAAACTAAAACACCATAATATTTGACGCGTCATCAAATTTTGGTATTTGATTAAAAAAATTACTTAAAATAGTTAAATTTAAAAAAAAAAAAAAGAAAGTTGCCTTATAAAAGAAACTAAAAAAAAAGTAAAAACCTTATAAAATAAATAGAAAATGTTCAGAATTTGAAATGAAAAATTAAATATGATTTAAATTATAAACAAAAGAAAACTTGTTTTTTTATTAAAAAATAATTATATTTAAGTAATTTAATTAAATTAGAGAAGTTATTCAATATAAATGAGTGTTAAATGTATTAAAAAAATTGACGATATAGCTTTATTTTATTAGCCTCTACAAATTAGATTATTCTAATATAAGTTATTTCAAAAAAAAGGAAGGAAAGGGAAAAAATGTATAATGACTGTAAAATATATATATATAATTACTAAATATTAAATAAAAATAATTATATTTCAAAAAGGAAAAAAAATATATGATTAGTCTTGAACGAGTTTTGTTTAATCATATATAATTATGAATGAACTTAAGTAAATTTGAAGCTCATATTTCGAGTCGAGATCAGACAATTATGAATGATATTAATATCATGCACGAGTCTAACTTGAATTCAAATCGACCTAACCAATGAATACATCTAATAAAAATTCTTTATTCGAACTTATGATGCCTAATTATTTTAGGGTTAATATTTTAGATGCATTATCTAATAAATCAAATAATGTAAAAAACTTAACATCTCCATTGATAATAATAATTATTATTATATAAAATTTAAACGACACAGGAGGATGAGGAAGGAAATGGTTGTATTGAGTAGCATCACCATCTAAGTTGTCGATAGTCAAAACCTTTGTTTTTTTTTTTTTTTTTTTTTTTTTTTGCTTCTCTTATTTGTAGTAGCTCAAGTAGAAATATGAGGTTTAGATTGGGTCCAAGTGTGGAAAAGCAGCCATGGATGCGGGCAAGCGTCAAAGGCAAGGAAGGATACATAGTACCAGAGCTACTTTTGCCAAATTCCCATTTCAGTTCATGCATTTGCTTATTTAATATAACCATACATGTTTTATATATTCACTAAACAAATTCAATTACTCACAATTATGTATCCAGTAGAATTAAGGATTTTAATTTATAATCTTACATGTATTTAGTTTTTAATTAATATATTTTTAATTATCATTCACAATGATAATTTCTACAAATCTTTGAACAATATAGAAATTTAGAACTATATAACAAAGTAAATTAATAATAATAGTTCATCATAAATTCAAAAGACAGTCTCACTAAATTAATAAACACATTTAATAAAAAAAATATTGAAATTTGACTTTCTTATCGAAATAAACCCACAAAATATTTTTCATCTACACTAAGCAAATATATAGACCAAAAAATTTTTTTTAAGAGTATTTATATATATATATATATATATCATAATATATACCTCAACATTAATTAAAATAATCCTCAATCACTCTACAGTGCAATTGTTGTTTGAATATGATTCGATATTGCCTCTTTAAAAAATAATTACTTTTAATGTTTCATTCATTTTTACATAGTTCTAACTTATTACTGCTACCAATCTTCATTTCTAATATTGATAATTTTTTTAAATGATTATTAATATGCTTAAAGTTTTATTCAAATAATAACTCTATTTAACATTAATATATAAAATTAGTACAACAATTAAAAAAAAAACTAACACAAATTTTTATGTAAAATTTTTAACTAATAATTATAAATTAAATTATATATATATACATAGACTATATATGCGACAAGTGACCCTCTTTTTTTATTTATTTTCTATTTTTTTATTAAATATAAATATATTTTTTTATTAATACCCCATGTATTCCGGTATTTTTTTTATCTAATATTATTAACTAAAATATATTATAAAATTGTATCTGTAAACTCAAGATAAACTTAAAATAGAACTAATTTCAAAAAAATATTTCAAATATTAAAAAAAGTATAAAGTATATTAAATGAATTAAGTATGAGCCGTATATTAAAATAACTTGAAATATTAAAATTTAATAAACTTAAATATGACCTATATCATATCTATATATCCTTTACTTGAAGATAAAAGCTCTAGAATCATAAAGAAACATCTACGCTTCTCAACGGATATTATCGTTCAAAGAGAAGCACGAACTCATGGATTAATCTCACATTTTTATCATTTACAAGCCTAATACATTTACAATTATAGACATGATGATAGTTGATATACCAGGCCAACAAGATGTCAACTGTGATGCGTGGTTCCTATACCGTGAATTATTATTATTATTATTATTATTATTATTATTATTATTATTATTATTATTATTATTATTATTTCAAAAAAGATAAATTTTGAAAAATTATTCAAAAAAAAGATAAAAGTTAATTTTGTTTTAAATCATTATTGGACAAATCTCCAGGGATGAATATAGGTTCTTTTCAAATTTTTAAATTTTTAAAATTTAAATAAAAAATGTAAAGGTAGAATTTGATATGAATCAAATTCTAAAATTTGAATTCATAATAGGACTAAAATATTTTTTAGAGACGAATTCTTTTTATCAAAATTCTAAAAGGATTTCAAGTAAAATATAACACATTCAAGCCAATGAAATACTTAAGGTAGCACGGTAGTTTGAGTTTCTGTTTAATTTTTTCGATTTTCCAAGCCTCTAGGAGAAAGAGGGTAAAGTCATGGTTTGGCAATTTATTAACTGGTTATGGTGGTGGTTTTGGTGGCGCTGTCCATAGAGGGTGGGGAAGTTGACAAGTGGCATATCAATTCCTGTGATGGGGGAGTAAATCAGGTGAGGGGCAGGTAAACAAGAGGCAGCGTTGGACAACAGGGGGATGGACTACATGAGAAGTTTTTTCGTTAAGAGCCGTGGTGGGTCGGGTGGACTCCCAATTACCGAGGATGTTACCGTTAGATCAAGGAGTGGACTCGGACTAGATGCCATAGTCTTGGAGCAGAATGAGGGCAGATTGGGGTGAACAGATGGTGATGGATCTTGTCGGAGTCGAGGTCTCTCATCATTCATTTTGTAATGGGAGAAAGTGTGGTATCAAAAGAGCTCTATACGTATCAATATGAAAATGTCGATTTGCACGAGGGGTAGCTCAAACAACAGTTGTATGCACATGGATATCCCCTCTAACAAGATGCTGGTCAACAAAGAGGACCCCGGTCGTTATCGTCTTATAGAAGACGAACGATAAAATGTGTCCACGGAGGTGGTGTGGAGGATTGTTTAGGTCTAAAAATGATGGTGGCGGGAGATGGAGGATTTGTAACATCCCAAAATAGGGCCCAGTTAGAACAGTGATTTTGGGACCACAAATCCGACATCAAAATATTTATTTTATGATTATTATGAGACCTAGAATATGAGATTATGCATGTGTTAAAGTTTCATGAAGAAATTCCTTGAGTAAGGTGTCCAATTGGAAATTAGGGACTAAATTGAATAAATTGTAAAACTTGGATTCTAGAAGCAATTTGTATGAAATTGCTTTAGATTATAAATTAGAAGGTCTTAAAGAGCAATTTCCCAAATTTCTAAGTTTTTGGACAAAAATGGGCTTGCATGGATGAAATTTTAAAGAAATGACTTAAGGGCATTTTGGTCATTTGGCTTTTTAATGAAATAAAATGGGAAAAAGAAGGCAAAAATCAGCCATTTCTTCTCCATGGCTGCCGAAATTCGAAGAGTCTGTATAGCTAGGGTTTCCAAGCTTTCCAAGCTCAATATTAAGTGCTCCCAAGCCCCGTTTTTAATATTCTCTGTATTTTTAGAATCCCGGTAGCTTAATCTTTCCATTTCTACCCATATTTCATGCTAGGGTTCATGTGTAAAAATTTACCCATGCATGAGTTGCTTGTATTTTGGTGGATTATGGAGGGGGTATGAAAGTTGAAGGTGTGTTAAAATATCTTTTCTTAGGTGATTTTCATGAAAAACCCCTAAAGGGACCTTTTTGCAAATATTTTAAAATGTGTGGTAGAAATGAGAAAATAATGAAAAATGTGGGCTGCCATATGAGAGAAAAATGTTTGGATAGGCTTGGGTAGGAATTAAACTTGAAAAATGTGGGCTGCCATATGAGAGAAAAATCGTAAAAATATCAAAGGTTAGGGGCAAAACGGTCATTTGGACCGGGGGTAGAAATTAAACTTGAAAAGTGTAATGTAGTGAATTAATATTATAATTTTATTATTATAGACCCCGAGGAACAAATTCTGGAGGTCGATCGAGGTAAACGCAAGGTTTCGGAATAACCGAAACACAGCTCCGAAACAAATACCAAGTAAGCTCGAATAACTTGAAGTAAACCTATAACATGCATAATTGTATGTTTTGTGAATGCATGAAAATTGCATTGTTGATGGCATGAAAATGCATGAATTGCATCTTTAATAATGAATTGTTGGATAATGTCTCGGTTGAGGTTGAAAAGGGAATTCGATGGATAAACCATGATTTACATGAGACTTGAGATCCTGCATGTGTTGCAAAAAAGGATTTAGCCTGAACTGTTAATCCGAAGATCTCAAGTATAAAAAGGATCTAGCCTGGACTGGTGTTCATTGAGTGATCAAGCATCCTTAAGAATATGTGTGCATTATGGATTTAGCCCAGACGGGTAATCCGATTAGGGTCTAAATTTATCCTGGACTGGTAATTCAGATCCGAGCTCATTAAGGGTGTTTGTCGCATAAGGGATTTAGCTTGGAATGGTAATCCCGACATCACCTTATGGGTTTATATTGCGAGGGATTTAACCTAGACTGGTAATCCCGCCGTAAGACGTGAGGTTTGCGGGAGTGCATACTCAAAATGATCATTCGTATAAATTGACGGTGACTGGATAATCCATCGAGATTTCCTAGAAACTCAACGAGACTATCACAAGGATTATGTATAGATGATATGTTAAAAGATGAGCTCATCTAAGATTAATTACATGGTACATTGTTATGTAACTAACTTGATGATTGATTATATGTGTTAGGGAAACCACTTCATGCTTGTTGGTTTCATTGCCTAATATGGTTGTGTGCTAAATAATTGGTAAGTTTACTTTCCAGTTATACGGGCTTACTAAGCATGTAAATGCTTACCCCTCTCTTTTCCCTTTTTTTAGAGCTCGAGGACTCATAAGGATTGGAAGACAATTGGAGAGTCAACACACTATCAACTAGACAAGCTTTGGTATAAAGACATATCTATTTTGTCCAATGGCATGTATAGGATTTTTGAGTATTTTGTTATATACATCATTTGATTTGCCTAGTGAAGGCATGTAAAATTATGTTTATCTTTTTGTATATGGCCATTGAAATTGGCTCATTTTGAAGTAGGCTATGCCCTACAAATCTATGCATGTTTATATTCATATACGATGGCATAGTTATAATTGGCAATGAGTTATAATAACGAGCCAATCTTAATATGTCAAGTAGACATATAAATCATTAAATGCAAGATAAGAATTAACTTATCATGTATGAAACCAATGACATGAGATTCACATGCAATAAGGTTAATCAAAGTTTCATACTTACAAATGGATAATTTGGCCAAAATATACACTATAGTAATCTATAAGTGTAATTGGCTAGTAGAGGGTGACTTAAGGCTTGGAAAATAGCCTAACAAGGCCCATATGGGTAGGCACACAGGCGTGTGTCTAGGCCATGTGTGACACACGGGCTACTCCCATGGGTGTGTGCTATGACCGTGTGTCCCCTGCACCTGAAATTTTAAGTCAGCATAGAGCACGGGCTAAGCACACGGGCATGTGCCTTGGCCGTGTTTATTTAACAGAATGGTGAGGTTGAAGTCAGTGTAGCACACGGGCTAAGCCCACGGGCGTGTGCCTTGACCGTGTTGCATACTGGAAAGAGGACACGGGTATGTTCTATGCCCCACGGGCGCGTTACACTTCAACTAAGGGAAAATTTCTTAAAGTGCCCCAAGTCTATCGAACAATTTCAGTTTTGTTTCGCACTACTCCTAGGAGTGTTTTTAGGCCTCGGAGGCCTATATAAGAGACAAAGTGCACACGTTTGAAAAGTTTTAAATTACGAGCAAAATTTAGTAACCCAATTGTGTAAGTTTGTAAAGGTGAATTACCGGTAATGCCTCGAACCCTATTCCGGTGTCGGATACGGGAGAGAGGTGTTATAGGATTGGAATGGATCTCAATAGTCAGGGTGCTTACCATTGGCTTATTTACTATAGGATCCTTCTGCCACAATTTGCGACTAGCAACAGAGGTGGATAGCGATGAATTTGAGAGCTTTTTAATTTCTTGGTATTCTGGTTTTTAGAGGAGGAAAGCTTAAGTGCGGTTGGAATCTATGCTTTTCTTTTGATGTTTTCTTTTTAAGTCTTAGGGTTTGTATTTTATTTAGCTTTTTTAAAAATTTTTTATTCCCACTTGTACAACATTTTCGTATTGCTTCAATAAAAGTGACCAACCATTGTTTAAAAAAAAAAAACTCAAGGTAGATTTCTTTTCTTTGTGTATATCTCAAGTAAAACAAAATCACCATACTGATTTCGCAGACTCAAGCCAACCAAAGAACTAAAGGTAGATACATTTTTTTTTCTTTTCTTTGTATATGCCTCAAGTTTTTTTTTTGTTGAAAAAACTTAGTTTGCATTTTCTCTGATAGCTCATAACTGCAAATGTAACATATTTTAGCTTCATTCTTAGCGCTTTTTTCAGAGATTATGTGACATTAATGGTAAATTATATACTTCTAATTCTTTATGTTCATGTTTTGATGCTTAATAGGGCACTTGGGAGTAATGAGAGTGAAAAATGGGTGGAAATTAGAACAATAGAACATTTCGAGAGCTATACACATACAACAGACTTTCACACGAGCATGTGGATTTCAAGAACCATGTGCCTGAAAAGTGGAAAGTTGCAATGTTTAAGTTTTTTAGCACTTTAAGAAGGTATAAATAAGGAAGTGAAAGTGGGGGATACCAATCGTCATAGGATAGCACAAAAATTACCCACAAGAACACCATTGAAGTTGATTTTCAAGCAATTTGGCATCAAGGCTCAAGAGTCCAAGCTGATTTCGAAGGGAGTTATCATGGATTTCTTTTACTTTAGTGGATATATTGTAGTTTTGGTGTTTATTGCAATAATGAACTAATTCTCTTAATACCTAGGAGAGATGAACCCTAGGATGGAATCTATTGTTTATGACAAGAATAGGGTAATCTCTTGAATTTTATGGATAGACCTTAAGGGTATATATATTTATATAGTGGTAGTTATGTAGGATTCGAATTGTTAAAAGTTAATATCCCATAATAATATTCTATAATATGCCATTAGGAATCAAATTGCTAAGAGATAATATCTTATAATATCCCATTAGGAATCAAAATACTAAAAGATAATGTCCCATAATAATATCCTAACACCCCTTCAAGTTGGAGCATGCAGATCATAAATGTCCAACTTGTTGAGAAGATATTCAAATTGTGGTTTACCAAACGCTTTTTTAAAAATGCTAGCCAACTGAATGGAAGTCAAAATATAAGAAGGTGCAATCAACTCATCCTAGATTATGTCCCTAACAAAATGGCAATCCACTTCAATGTGTTTAGTACACTCGTGAAATACAGGATTCTGTGCAATATGCAAAGCAAATTGACTATCACAAAATAAGGGAACTGCTTTAGGATGATGAACACCTAAGCTCAACAGTAAGGCCTTTAGCCACTTGAGCTCATAAGTAACGAAAGCCATAGACCTATACCCAGCCTCAACAGAAGAACGAAAATAATATGCTGTTTCTTAATTTTACAAGAAATAAGAGATTATCCCAGAAAAGCAAGCCAGCTAGTAAGCGAACGCCGAGTTAATAGACAAGTAGCCCAATCTGAATCACACCACCTTTTCAAGGAAAAATCACTATCAGATCCCAAAAGAGTCTCTTTCCTAAGAGATCCTTTCAAGTACCAGACAATACGCAAAGTTGCATCCTAATGCTCTTGCCTTGGCTCATGCACAAACTAGGATAAGACATGAACCGAGTATGCCAAATTCAATTTGGCCACTGCCAAATAAATCAAACGACCCATTAATCATCTGTACAAATCAAGATTAGACAAAAATGTCCCTATAGCATGTGCTAGTTTATGATTTTGCTCTATTGGTGATCCTGCAGGCTTTGCTCCCAAAAGACCAGCCTCCGAAATATCAAGTGCATATTTCTTTTGAAAAAAAATAACCACAAAGAGGTATGAGCTACTTTTATCCCCAAAAAATATTTTGAAATGCCAAGATCCTTCATATGGAAGCAAGAACTGAGACACCCCTTAAAAGTTTTCGAAGTAGCAGAATCGTTCTTAGAAATAAGAAAATCATCAACATAAACTAGAAAATTAATACGTACAAATCCTTTAGTGTATGTAAAGAGAGAATAATTGAAATATGATTGAAGAAATCCATACCCTTTCAATGTAGTAACAAGCTTCACAAACCAACACCGAGGAGCCTGTTTCAACCCATACAAAAACTTGCGCAGACGAAAAACCATTCCAGGCTTATCATGAGCAAAACTTGGAGGAAACTACATGTAAACCTCTTCATCAAGACCACCATGTAGGAAGGCATTATGGATATTCATTTGATGTAACTCTAAATTTTTTGAAGCTGCAATAGCTAAGAAAGGACAAACAATCACCATTTTCGCCACAAGTGCAAAAATTTCATTATATTCAATACCTTCTACCTGATGATTACCAAAACCAACAAGACGAGCTCTCTCAATACTTCCATCAGAGTTATATTTAATCTTGTACACCTATGTACTACCTATTGCTTTCTTTCCAGGAGGAACTGTTTCCATAGACCAAGTGTCATTATCCTCCAGAGCACAAATCTCTTCTTGCATAGCATCACGACATTATGCATTATTCATAACCTCTTTAAAAGACTATGGCTTGACCCCTACAATAATAGCTACAAGAAAATTTCGATTTTTCATAGTAAATTTGTCACAATTAACATAATGCGCTATAGGAAATAGAGTATCTGATTAAGGCTGTGAAGTAGGTAAGGTAGGAGATGGACTTTTCTTTATTACGGTATAAATGCCAAAATCTTGAAGCTTCATAGAGGGAATTTCTCCCTATTCCCTCATCTCAATTCAAGCACATCATTACCCAAAGCCCCCTATACCACCGTGTCATTGGAGGAAGAAGAAGATACTGTAGGTGTCAGAGAACTCACAGATGACGAACTCACAGGTTACAGAGTAGTAAGTGGAGGAACTGTCGCGAGTTACAACACCTCTTACTCACCAAAATATGTATAAAAAGTTACGTTTGCACTCCCATATTGTAGGGCAACACCTCTTAGAATTCAGATCATATAAATACCAACCCTTTTCCCCAAAAGGGCACCCAACAAAAAACACTCTTTCAACTTTGGCTAGCAAACTTATCACCCTTAAAACGTTGATTATGAGCAAAACATAAGAAACTAAACATGCGAAGATCATCAAACAAAGGAGGGCTACTAGACAACATCTCATAGGGTGTTTTATTGTGAAAAAGAGGTGAAGGAGTTCAATTAATGTGATGAGAAGCAGCCGACACACATTGCCTCCAAAAAGATAAAGACAGATTTATCTAGAAACATAAAGCACGAGCTACATTTAAAATATGCTGATGTTTCCTCTCCACTCTACCATTTTTTTTAGGAGTGCCTAGAACGATGGTAATGTGCAAGTGTACACAGTCGTGATAAGTAATAAAGTGACAAGTATATTGAGTTATCGTCTCCATAGAGACTGTTAAACAATTCTTTGTGAGAAGTTAGAATTTATACATATTGTCTTAAGTAAAATAATATGAGTTAAAAATATGGGGCAAACAAATAAATGTGAATAAACTATTCTAAATCAATAAACTAAATATTATCTAAGTATGAAATTGAACACAGAAAATTAGGCAAGTATTAAGAGTTATCACAATAGTATATGAGTGTCAAAACAACTATCCTACCTAGTTTAGAATTATTCAATTTATTAAAAAATTTACAAAAATTCTGTGGCTAAATTGAACATTTATTAACCCTAATCACACTTAGTAAAATATTTAACTTAATTAATTATTAAACTTATCTCACATATTTCTATGTTGTAATAGATTTAAAATTTCACAAGTAAAACAATTTATAGGTTTATGTAAGGTAATAATAGTTTTGGTATTATTACAAATTTAATCATTACATGATTAAACATTACACCATACAAGTATTGTGTTGATTAATTAAAACCTTGTTCAGATTAATTAATTAATTAATTCATACATTCCTTGACAATAATCATGCAACATAAACTTAATCGTGATTTTACTTGTATGAATAAATAGATCGAAAAGTACAGAACATCATTTAACAAAATTAAATAAAACCAACTAAGGAAATTAGATAATTCCAACACAAATAAATTTACACAATATTATTGAAAATCAAATGCTTAATTGAAATCATGCTTCTAAATTGAGAAAAAAAATTAAAAATGGAAGAGAAAACTCTAACCAATTCTGGACGTTCCCGAGGCAGAAACTGTTTGCTCATTCCTTCGTTCTTCTAAATTGCCATCACAACTAAGCAAATTTCTCCCAACAAAGTTGATGAAGGCTTCTCCCAAGACTATGCAAAGCCTCTTCTTCAAGAGAGGGAAAGGAAAGGAAAAGGAGAAGCTATGAAATAAGAGAGAATGAGAGTGTATGAGATGAATGCTTGATGAGTGAATGAGTGAGTATGAGAGGCACTTGAGGGATCTATTTATACTAATAGGTGAGGGATAAAACTAGAAATTAGGATCCTTGAAAATCTCCCTCAAGTGGCCGACCATGCTAAGGGGAAGGGAGGTTGGGTTGTCTTTACTATTTTTGGCTTGCAGTTAGAAATAGAAGGCATGAAAAGAGGAGGGGTTGGGCCAGCATTGAAAGAAAGATTAGGGGTTGTTTTGCAATTATTAAATTAGCTTAAAATGGCTAATTTGGGTAGCAAATGGGGTCAGCTTGGGCTGCTCTCTTTCTTGTGGATCAATCCCCTCTAATTTAATTATTTTGGGCCCATTTCTCTACATTAGGCTAGGAATTAATTCAACCTAATTTTTAATAGATCAAATAAACTCTTTAATGGGTCCAAGGAAGCTAATTTTGGGCGTTCATGGCTGTCAAATAATCAGCCATCCTCATGTGGCAGATGCTCCGAGAGATGCTTCAACAATCCTAATCTTTCTGAAGGTGCCTTTAAAACTAGGTATTCTTCCATTGCGTAAATTTGTTGAAAATGGGCAAAATTTTGTAAGTTTAGCATAAGAATACTTAAAAATATAAAACTATTTCTAATTTGTCTTATTTATATATTTTTCAATAAAATTACAAAAAATAAAATATGTTAAAAGAGCTCGGAAATGGAAAAAAATTTAGTCAAAAAGTGCTAAAAAAGTTTATAAATTTTTTAGTTTCCACACCCCAAACTTAATTCATTGCTCGTCTCAAGTAATGCTAACTGACAAGAAGAACTTCAAGAAATCATTTTTGAGAAATTCCTTTGGAAAAATCAATTTATCCCATAGTTGTGCATTTAGTGAAATTGTGCTAAAAAATAGAAATGTGCTACTATGCAACTTAAATATATATGTCATTCAATTATTTTCAATTATCAATATGCTAACAAAAAGATGAATTAAATGGCTTCTCTTAATTAATGTACATTTAACCTTTTCCAATCAATTTATTTCCCTTAATTTAGCTAAGTAGCAATCCCTAGGTCTAAATGATTCCTTCATATGTTGATTTTAACAATTTCTCTCCACTAATGTAGTAGACATAACAATTCAAATCAATAGGTCTTTTGAAAGGTTGTAATGGGGTTAGGTTTCGAGGTAGGAAAAAGATATAGACATTTTAGGCTAAAACACCTTAAAACTTAGCTTACCTTAGGCCTTAGAAACTACATAATCGTCCTTTTGACTACCCCCTTATTTGTTTCTCAATTTTGGAACCATATGCTCGTTTTGCTCTTTTTCACAACAACTAATGATTTTTTTAATTTATAATAAGGACATATATTTTTTCTGAGCATAAAATTTGCTTTTTAAGTCCCCCAATACTCCTTTTGAACTCCCTCAAACTTAAAGACAAAAAATATCCTAAAATACACTGAGTCTAAAGTTCGGTGAGAAAAGTCAAGATGAGTAATTTGATAATTAAGGTATGTTTCATTTTAATGTAAGGAATTAAAAAGAATAGGTCATTTGGCTCAAAAATAGGTTTCAAGGGATAAATTTTCATAGGGTAGGCTCAAAAGGCTCAAATAATCCAAACAAAATTTGCCTAAATCATTTTTTTTAAATGCTATGCCTCCTAGGATTTCGCCATAAGAAAGTTATTGAATCAATTCTAAAAGCTTAAACCTTCATGTATACCTAATTTTACTAAGGGAAAAATTTCATGGTTAATTTATACACATTTATTAAGATAAGTATTTTTTGTCAAAATTAAGCTAACAGAAAAATTATTGAAATATTGAAATTTTATATAAACAAAAGCTAACATAATTTAGTCAAAAATCTAAAATTTTCTAGCAAAATTTACTTAATCACAACTTTGATGGAAAATAAATTAATTTTTGTCAAAAATCTCAAAAAAAATTACAATTTTAACGATCCTAAAAAGATAAGAAAAATAAGAAATTTTAATTCATAGTCCCCCATTTAGGTGAAACAATGTCCCCATTGCAAAAAACAGTGAAAGGTAAAAGGAACAAAAATAAAGAAGTGAATGGATACTGTACACCAAGTAAGATCCCATGAAAGAGAGGTGAGTCAAATTTGACTGCTTAAATACCAATTTTTTCCTAGATAGATCCAATCCTAGACATGTACATATTCATTGCCACACTTCTTATTTTTCAAGAATTTTAATAAATAAACCGCAATTTATTCAATTTTATTAATGATTCCAACTTAGCGTTTATTATGCAAGAAATAAAAATAAAAGTAAAAAAAAAACCTATAATAAACTTAAAATATCCTAAAAGAAAAGAAAAGTAAAGACCCGCCCTTTTTATTTATTTACAGACCCTTCAAAATCTGACCCATCTTTTACTTCATCATTCTTGTTCATGCTTGAGTCATCTTGTTCCTTCCTTGACATTGGAGTCAATGGCTCAAAGATAAAGTTTGGAAATTTAGGCACAAAAAACAAACGGGTTATGAAATATTTTCTTAAAAGCATCTATGAATGAATTATCCTGTATTTTTTAGTATCTCCAAAAAGCTTGTTGTTGTCATTGCATGTGCTACAGAATGTCCATTATATTTGACTTCTCACTTCTTAGAATGGTACTCAATGAAGGAACTCTAAGTGTCAGAGTTTCCCTCTCTGGTTCAAGAATTGTTTCAGTAAGTTTTGGCACGTTAGGAATTTCAACTGGCTCTGTTGGTTTTAGTTCTACAGGAATTTCTTCGTTTTCAGTTTCATCAACTAGTTCAGAATACTTTCCAAAGATAGTATCTCCTGCTACTCTAGCAAGGTCCCAATCAGTAATTGTTCATTGATTATACCCTAATATCTTTACAGCTGAATGGGCACAAGCTTTCATACATAGCTTCTCTAATGACCTGAATTTTACAGTTATCAGAAAAGTACATTTTCGAGTCTCCGTTTCTAAAAAATAGATTTTTAAATATTTATTAAAAATATTTATGAAGCTAATTGAATGGTTAATTAGAGTTTAATGAAGTGAATTAGCTTAAATTAAGAGTAATTAGATAAAAGGATTAAATTGAATATAGTGTGAAAGTTTATTTATAGATTAAAAGAAAATGTAAAGGACCAAAATGGCAAATATGCCATTTAGCTTAAGTGAGGCGGAATATGAAGTAAAAATCTAATATTTTTACTTAGTTTTTAATTATAAAGTATATATGTGTATTAGTAATAAATGATATTGAATTAATTTATTATAATCATATTATAAGATATTTATTTGATAAATAAATTAAATTGTGACAAGTGTATGGTAAAAATAAAATACATGTGTAATAAATATTATACATATTTTTGTAATACATGTATGTATTTGCTTATTATTTAAGTAAATATTAATGTATTTATTATTATTAAATGGATATTATATTATGAAATAAATTAAAATAAAGACACATGTGTGGTGATGATTTGATACAAGTGTATAGATAAAAATACATACATTTGTAATACTTGTATTTAAGTATTAATAGATATTTATTATTTATAAAGGATATTTTTTAATTAAAGACAAATGTATAGAAATAATTTGGTACAAGTGTACTAATATGTATGTATACAAATGTAAAATAAATAATTGATTATTAAATAGATATTTATTAATGTTATTATATATATATATATAAACAAAACAAATGAAATAAAGAAAAGAAAGAAACAGAATAACAGGGGACGAAACAGAGAAATGAGAAAGAAAGGAAAGAAAAAGGGAGAAATTGAGGTTTTGAAGCTTTAAAGTTTAATAGGTAAGTCAATTTAGCCTTTTTTATTTAATTTTGATGCTTTAGAAGCTTTGAAATAAGATTTTGATGAAATTAAGTTGATATTTTGAAAGTTATTAGATTTCTAGATATAGTTCATGATGAATAAAATGATGAGTTAAAGGGATAAATTGATAGAAATTCAAGTTAGAAGTGAAATAAGGATTGAATTGTAAAGTAAATCATAAGTTTTGAATAGTAGGGACTAAATTGAAATTTTTTTGAAATTATGGTTCTATGGTGAAATTAGAGAGCTGAAATTAGTTTGAAGTGGAAATTGAATTAAAATATTGAGTTAAATATGAAGAATAAAAGTTAGTCTCAGTTTAGGGACTAAATTGGAATTAAGGCAAAAGTTGGATAGAAATTGAAATATTCAATATGAAATTGAGTGTTAGTGTATTGATATTTAATTGTTTTAATTTCCATAGCTAATGTTGTCTCGAGAAATCTTGACTAAGCAAGGAAAAAGGCAAAGACAACGGGAGTTAGCTCAGAAATTACGGTTTGTATTTTTATAATCCGAACTTAGTTATTAATTGTTATATTTTATTTAAAGCATGTGGCAAATGTTAAGGTAAGAATTATTGTGTTTTATGATTAAAATGGATTAATTGGTATATGATTAATTTTATTGAATTTATATGAATATATGTGATTGATGTGGTATTGAATATGAATGAATGTTATATTGAAAATATATTGATTTGGGAAATGTTGGAATTGATATGAAAATATATGATTATTGTGAAATTTGAACCTCTGTTAATGTAAAGTGAATTGAAATATATATTGAATTGAAAGTATATATAATTAATTGAAATATGTACTAATTAAAAACTAAAAGTTTACTAAATACCCTATTAACAGCATCGGGCTAAGTCGGATATAGTTGGCATGCCATAAGATTGGAAGTGTTCAATGATATTCTGACTTTGTGTCAATGAGACGCTATAAGTGTCGACCACTATTACTGTTCCAGATTCGTTCCGAAGAGGTACTCTATAACTGACTGTTATTGTTACTGTTCCGAATTTGTTCCGATGAGGTACTCTGTGTACCGCTACTATTACTGTTACTGTTACCGTTTCTGACACGGTGTATTCCAGCTTCGACTGATGAAACACTGTGTACTATCCCCAGTGTGTGGGTTGGATCCGTGTATCCGTCCGAGTCTGAGTCATGTTAATAAGGGTAAATAAAGGTACTGAATAACCGACCACTACTGAATAACTGACTGTTACTAAGTAAAAGATTGTTACTGAATAACTGATCGTTACTGAATGACTGACTGTTAAAGAGTGACTGAATATTATCGAACGACTAATTATTATTGAATGATTGGATGTTACTAAATGAAACTGATAAATTAATTGGTATCGAAGAATGTTTACTGATACTGAATAGTGAACAGAAGTATAAGTGAGACATATGAATGGAAAATATTATTATTTAAGTGATTGTGAATTTATTTGAAAAGCTAATCGGGTTATAAGATGATAAATATTGAATAAGTTGGAAAGAATTTATTCATGAAATGAATAAAGGAATATTTATGAACATTATATGATATTATGTGTATGTTATGTTATTAAGTGTTCGGATTATAGAAATACCATTGAGTTCATACTCAGCGTACGATTTGTTTCCGTGTGCAGGTCAAGTTAAAGTCAGGTCGTTGAATCAGCGTCCCAAGCTGATCCCGAACTCAATAAGGTAAAGCATGTTAACTGTTGATAATGGCATGTACCTAAGATGTCCTAAATGTGTTATATTGGATTGTGATTGTAATAGTGAAATAAGTAAATTGATAATTGATAAAGATACATGATAAGTGTTTAAAGTTAAGTATTGGATAATATATATAAAATGTGTTTGGATTGGTTTAGTATTGGTATTCATATTGGTTGCGGTTTGAAATTTGCAAGGTTGGCTAGTAAGGTGTGAAAGGCTCATTATTGAGTCCACATGGCCTGGCACACGGGCATGTCTAGGCCGGGTGAGCCACACGGGTTGCCCACACTGGCGTATTCCCAGCCCACATGGGCGTGTGGTACTGTTCATAAAGGTAAATTTTGAAATTTTAGGAAAAATTCATAGTGAATATAAATTAGTCCCAAATTGATTTTACTATTCATATTGGACCGCGAGGGCCCATTAAAGGGATGATATCTTCAAATTATGATGAGTGTGAAATTTATTTTAACTAATGTCTGTATTGTACTGTACTGACTGGTAATGTCTCGTAACCCTGTTCCGGCGACGGTATAGGGTTAGGGGACGTTACAGTTTCGTGATTATAGAAGGAAAATATACTGAGCCATCATCTTGAATTTTCTTTAGGATAATCTTTCCCATATTAATAGTTTTTGTTGTCATAATGGAATAGGACAAAACCATTCGTTCCATAGAAATTGTGGTACCGTGTGAGATAGGCATTAGACTAAAACATACGAAATAAAACCATACAATCGCTAACAGAGTCTAACTTTCTCTACGATAAGAATGACTCTCGTATCTCGACACAGTCCATTTAGACCTAGGAACTGTAAGTGTTTGTAGAATTTCTTGCAACATTTCCTTTTCGACATTCTTCATTATAAAAGAATAATCGTCATCTTCAAAGTTAGGTAAGTCAAAGAGATCATTAATAGTTTTCAAATTAAAAAGTACCTTAACTCCTCGGACAAATTACTTTTTTTGTAGTAGAAGATGTAATATTTGCATAGAATCTCAAACTAATTCAAGATCTAGGGTCGTTTCTTGTTACAAAGCACTTTCTAATTTAATACTTCAACAATTTTTCGAATGCTTGCCATGAAGTTAGTATGATTACTTTCTTTCAAAGTAAATCCTTTTCTCGGAAGAACTGGTTTCTTAAAGATGTTTTTATATCTCGCTTTTGCTCCTTCAGAATGGAACTTGTTTGGTGATTCTTCGATTTGGACAAAGGTTAGATTTCTTTTCTAAGGCATGATACAACTTCCCTCACCGTCATGTAGCTCAATAACCCTATATGAAAAGGCTTGACAAATAGTGAATGGGTCAGACCAATGAGATTTCAACTTACCAAGGAATAACTTTCATCTAGAATCAAGCAACAGAACCTATTGACCAACTTCAAATTCATGGACTCGAATGTGTCTGTCATGCCACCTTTTTAGTTTCTCTTTACATAGCTTGTTATTTTCATATAAAAACATTTGAAGTTTGTCTAATTCATTAAGTTGCAACATTCGCTCTCTCCAGCAAGCTTGATATCCAAATTAAGCTACTTGAGAGCCCAATAAGCTCTATGTTCTAACTCCAAAGGCAAGTGGCAAGCTTTCCCAAAAACTAACCGATGGTGAGACATCCCTAAGGATGTTTTAGATGTTTTCCAATAGGCCCATAAAGCATAATCTAGTCTCTTGGACCAATCTCGTCAGTTTGGTCGAATTACCTTCTCGAGTATGCCTTTTATCTCCTTGTTTGCCAATTCAACTTACCCATTTGTCTATTGATAGAAAGCTATGGCAATTCATGCTTCACTCCATGTTTATCAAGCAACCATTTCAACCATCTATTCACAATGTGGAACCTTTCATCACTGATAATAGCCCTCATGGTTCTAAACCTTATGAACACATGCTTTTAAAAGAATTTCATCACTACCTTGGCATCATTTTTTAGATATGCCTCAACTTCAATTCATTTAGATATGTAATCAACTGCTACTAAAATGTACCTATGACCAAAAGAAAGAGGAAAAGAACCAAGAAGGTTAATACCCCAAACATCAAATAATTCTACCTTAGCAATGCTCGTTCATGGCATCTCATTTCTGTTGGTTATATTTCCACTACTCTGGTATCAATCACAACTTTTTACATAAGCATATGCATCTTTGAACAGTGTCAGCCAAAAGAATCCAACTTGTAATGCTTTGGTCGTGATACGTGATCCCCCAAAGTATCCTCTACTTTGAGCTAAATAACAATGATATAAAATTTTATTTACCTCATTTTCTACCACACATCTCTTGATCATGTGATATTTGCATTGTTTGAATAAGAATGACTCTTCCCCAAAATAGTACTTCACATCATAGAGAAATTTTTTCCTTTGTTGATACGTCAGACGACATCAAACCACAAGATAAATAATTAGCAAAATTAGCAAACCAAGGGTATTATGGACGTGATTTACCTTAAGTATAAGCTTGTCCAGAAATGTCTCCTTAATGGGTATAAGAAGAGAAGTCCCTTCTTCCTACTCCAATCTGGATAAGTGATCTGTTAATTGGTTCTCTAACCCTTTTTGATCTTGAATTTCTAGATCAAACTCTTGAAGTAGAAGTACTCATCAGATCAATCTTGGCATGACATATTTCTTGGCGAGTAAGTACTTGATAGCCGAATGATCCGTAAAAACAATCACTATGGTAAGATAAGATCAAAATTTTTCAAAAGAAAAAATAATAGCAAGTAACTCTTTTTTTATTACTGTGTAATTCAGTTAAGCTTCCGTTGAAGTTTGACTTGCATAGTAGATAGGATGAAAGATCTTGTTCCTTCACCGTTCTAGTACGGCTCCCAATCCAATATGATGATGATTGGTGCTGAGACTAACTGAGTTTTCAAATTATTGAAAGCCCTTAAGCATTATTCATCGAAGTTAAATGTTGCATCCTTCTCCAATAATTTCCATAAGGGTTTAGCAATTTTGGAGAAGTCTTTGATGAACCTCTGATAAAATCTAGCGTGTTCCAAAAAGCTCCTAACACCCTTAACAGATGTTGGAGGTGGGAGTTTCTTAATGACATCTACTTTTTTTGTGTCTACTTCGATCCCTCGTCTTGTTATTCGATGTCCCAATAGAATACCTTCACGTACCATAAAATGACACTTTTCCCAGCTGAGCAAAAGGTTTGTTTCTTCGCACCACCTGAGTACCTTGGCTAGATTGGCTAAGCAATCATTGTAAATATCTTCGAACACTAAAAAATCATCCATAAAACCTTCTAAAAACTTTTCAACCATGTTAGTAAAAATTTTCATCATACATCTTTGAAATGCAGCAAGTGTATTACATAAACCACAATGCATACGTCTAAAGGCACATGTATCGTACGGGCATGTGAATGTTATTTTGTATTGATCCTCCAAGGATATTTTGGTTTGGTTGTATCCCAAGTATCTATTTAAAAAATAGTAATAGTCTTGCCCTGCGAGTCTATCTAGCATATGATACAAAAATGACAAAAGAAAGTGGCTTTTCGAGTTGTCTTGTTCAATTTTCGGTAATCTATACAAATTCTCCATCTTTAACCGTTCTAGTTGATATTAACTCATTTTTTTCATTCTTTACAATCTTAATGTCCCCTTTCTTTGGCACACACTTTCTTTGGCACACACTGGACCGGACTTACCCATGAATTAACTAAGATGGGGTAAATTATACGCGCATCTAAGCACTTAATAATTTCTTTTTTTACCACATCCTTCATAATAAGGTTCAATCTGCATTGTCTATCAATCATTCCTTTTTCAATATGGACTAATACCATGAATATCGCTATGGTCCATCTGATAGCCTTTTTAAATTATTTCAGCACTCTAATCAGTTTTTCTTCCTACTCTTTAGTTAGCTCTCTGAAATAATCAAAGGCAAAGAAGAAGGCGTCACCTAAATAAACATATTTTATGTGTGAAGGAAGTACCTTAAGTTTTAATTTAAGTGGCTTTCCGATCAATGCTTTTGGTTGGACATGCTCCCAGTTTGTTAATTCTAAAGGTTTAAAGCGGGATTGGGGAATAAATCCCTTTGAGTTAGCTCCTAGAAAAGCTAATTATTCTTCCCCTTCCTGATCACTTGAAGAGTCTGACATTAAGACCCATTCCAATGGGTCCTTAGTAGTATTGAGTTCCTATTCTGCGACTAACTCCTCTAATTTGAATACCGCAGAACTCTAATCAATTGTATCAGGATATCACATAAATTTAAATACATTAAATGTTACTTGTTCATTCTGAACATGCATGGTAAGCTCGGCTTTCTACATATTAATTGAAGTCCTTTTGGTTGCCAGAAAAGACCTTCCTAGATGATTAGTACCTCATTGTCTGCTTCAAAATCTAGAACAACAAAATCAACAAGAAAAATGAATGTATCTACATGTACAAATACATCCTCGATTTTTCTTTCTGGATATGCTAAGGATTGATCTGCTAACTGAAGCATAATCGTAGTAGGTCTCAATTTTTCCTTCTGGATATGCTAAGGATCGATATGCTAACTGAAGCGTAACAGTAGTAGGTCTCAATTTTTCCTTCCGGATGTGCTAAGAATCAATCTGCTAATTGAAGCATAACATAGTAGGTCTAACTTCACCTATCCTTAACTTTTTGAATACAGACATGGGCATCAAGTTGATGTTTGCATCCAAATCACACAATGCCTTACCACAATAAGATGTATCAATATTGCAAGGTATGGTAAAACATCATATGTCATTGATTTTTAGGGGTAGCTTATCTTGAAGGAATACACTGCACTCCTTTGTCAGTGCTACTGTCTCAGATTCTCCAAGTCTCCTCTTTTTGGATAAGATGTCCTTCATAAACTTGACATAATTCGGCATTTACTCAAGAGCTTTTACCAACAGGATATTGATATGAAGTTGTTTGAGAGCGTTTAAGAACTTCTTGAACTAGACTTTCTCATTTTCTTTCTGAAGCCTTTGAGGGTAGGGTGGTAGAGGATTCTTTGCTTGAACTGGGTAACTCATTTGCTATGGCATTTTTTTATCCAACAAAAATGCTAGCTTATCAGAATTGATCGGTTTTTGGATTACCTTATCAAAATTTTCAGATTCTGGTTCCTATGAAACTTGAGTTTCAACACTTGGTTGAACTTCCACTTTTTCTCGAGTGTCAACGGGCTCCATTTCAATTTTGATGATATTAGGCTTTTAACATCTTTCCACTCCTTAGAGTCAATGCTTTGCAATATTTTTTCCTCGAATTTCTTGGATTTTTTGTATCACTAGGAAAAGTGCCTTGTGGTTGCTTGGCTTTGGATTAAGGCGTCATTCTTTGCCATATACACTTTCACTAAGTTTTCCAAGCTATTAGTAGGTTTGGCTTGTGGTTGTCTCTGAACTTGTTGGGTAAACCAAGGTGGCTGGGTTGGTCCAGGTTACACTTAAGTGTTTCTGGGTCCAACTCTTTAGTTACTTCAAGAAAATTTTGGGTGGTTCTGCCATGATAGGTTATAAAAATTAGACTGTGGTCCCTGCCTACCTTTGTTCTGGTTCTGACTACCCATGTAATAAACAAACTCTGGGTTTGATGGGAAATTTTTGAACAAATGCCCCTACAATATACACAGACCATGTTTTCAAATTGGTTAGATGTCTAAGTTGCAACATTATTAAACCTATTAGTAGTAATATTCTTAAGCATTGAGGATATCAAAGATACTTGAGCTGTGAGTGAAGTGAGGGCGTCCACTTGATGTAATCTTATGTCTCGTCCATTGGTAATTATTGTTGACAATTCTCTCAATAATTTCATAAGACTCATTATAAGACTTAGAAAGGATAGCACTATTTGCTGACACATGTACCATCATCCTTGTATGAGCATTAAGACCATTATAGAATGTCTCTAACTGAATACAGTGTAGAATACCATGATGAAGGAATTTCTTTAACAGCTCTTTAAATCTTTCTCATGACTTATATAGAGCTTCGTCATCTATTTTTTGGAAGGTCATGATTTCATTCTATAACTTAGCATTTTTTCTAGGTGGAAAATATTTCATAAGGAAACGTTTTGCTAACTTTTGCCATGTTGTAATGGAATTGGGTGGTAATGAGTTCCATTAGGCTTGGGCTCTATCCCTCAGTGAGTATGGGAGCAACTTCAGCTTTAGTGTATCTTCGGGTACTCCGACTAGCTTGAACAAATCACTGATCTCCATAAACAATCTTAGGTGAAAGTGAGGATCTTCAGTAGACATTCCACCGAACTGGCCTACTGTCTGAAGCATTTGGAACATAACTGGCTTCAGCTCGAATTATTGTGCCTTAATCTCGGATCTTCTAATTCCGAGATTAAGCTCAATAAACAGTGGCACCACATATTAAGGTTCGATCCCTGTCATCAGTAGCAAGGATGAGATTATGAGTATGATTTGCTCCATTCCCTTGATTTTAGTTTTCAAGGTTCATCTCTTCAGTCCTTCTTTGAGCTACTTGTCTTCTCCTTTATCTAAAAGTCCTTTCAATTTCAGGATCTACGGGGAGTAACTTAATGATTTTATCAATACTCATAAACACTTGAAACAATCATAGAAAATAATGTAACTAAAATTTAAGAGAAAAAGAAACCAAAATGTAAAATTAAAAATTCACAAATAATAACTTTTTAAACCAGTCCTTGACAACGGCACCAAAAATTGGAACGACATAAATGGGCAAGTGTACACAGTCGTGACAAGTAATAAAGTGATAAGTATATTAAGTTATCATCTCCATAGGGATTGTTAAGAAAAGAAGTTAGAATTTATACAAATTAGCTTAAGTAAAATAATATGAGTTAAAAATACGGGGCAAACAAATAAACATGAATTAACTATTCTAAATTAATAAACTAAATATTATCTAAGTATGAAATTAAACACAAAAAATTAGGCAAGTCTTAAGAGTTTATCACAATAGCATATGAGTGTCGAAACAACCATCCTTCCTAGTTTAGAATTATTCAATTTATTAAAAAATGTTACGACAATTCCATGACTAAATCGAACATTTATTAACCCTAATCACACTTAGTAAAATATTTAACTTAATTAATTAGTAAACCTATCTCAGATATTTCTACGTTTTAATAGATTTAAAATTTCATAAGTAAAACAATTTACAGGGTTATGTAAGGTAATAACAATTTTGGTATTATTACAGATTCAATCCTTACATGATTAAACATTACACCATACAATTATTGTATCGATTAATTAAAACATTGTTCAAATTAATTAATTAATTAATTAATTCATAAATTCCTTCACATTAATCATGCAACAGAAACTTAATCGTGATTTTACTTGTATGAATAGATAGATCGAAAAACACAGAACATCATTTAACAAAATTAAGTAAAACCAACTAAGGAAATGAGATCATTCCAACACAAATAAATTTACGCAATCATGATATTATTGAAAATCAAAGGCTTAATTGAATTAGTGTTTCTAATTTGAACAAAACTAAAGATTAGGGAAGATAAAACTCTAGCCGATTCTGGATGTTCCCGAGGTAGAAATTGTTTGATCCTTCATTCATTCTTCTGGATTGCCACCACAACTAAGCAAATTGCGCCCAAGAAATCTGACTAAAGCTACTCCCAAGACTATGCAAAAACTCTTTTTCAAGAGAGGGAATGGAAAGGAAACGGAAAAGCTAGTGGAAAGAAGAGAGAATGAGAATGTATGATATGAATGCTTTATGAGTGAATGAGTGAGTACGGGAGGCACTTGAGGGCTCTATTTATACTAAGAGGTAAGGGCTAAAAATAAAAATTAGGATCCTTGAAAATCTCCTTCAAGTGGCTGGCCATGCTAAGGGGACGGAGGTTGGGATGTCTTTGTTATTTTTGGCTTATGGCTAGAAATAGAAGGCATGAAAAGAGGAGGGGTTGGATCGGCATTGAAAGAAAGGTTAGGAGCTATTTTGTAATTATTAAATCAGCTTAAAATGGCTGATTTGGGCAGTAAATTGGGTCAAATTTGGCTGCTTTCTTTCTTGTGGACTAGTCCCTTCTAATTTAATTATTTTGGGCTCCTTTTTTTACATCAAGCTAGGAATTAATTCCACCCAATTTTTATTGGATCAAATAAACTTTTTAGTGGCTCCAAGGAAGCTGATTTAAGGCATTCATGGTTGCCAAATAATCAACCATCCTCCTGTGACAAATGCTTCAAGAGATGCTTCAACAATCCTAATCTTTCTTAAGGTGCCTTCAAGACTAAGTTTTCTTCCATTGCGTAAAACTGCTGAAAATGGGGAAAACCTTTGTAAGTTTTGCATAAGAATACTTAAAAATATAAAATTTGTTTGTAATGTTTCCAATTTATATATTTTGTACTAAAATTACAAAAAAAAATGTTAAAAGAGCTCGAAATTGGCAAAAATTATTAGTCCGAAAGTGCTAAAAAAGTCTATAAATAATTGAGTTTCCAATACCAACACAAGATACTTGAAAAATAATGTCATTTTCAGGAAAATAATCCTAGATACAATTAAATTTTGTCCTATTATCATTTCTAACACACTTTATTTGCTGAGAAAATTGACGATCAACCATAGCAATAAATGACATGAAAACTTTGAAAACCTCATTTTTATTAACTAATAGATAAACCCAAACAACATGAGAGACTTCATCAACCGATGTCAAAAAATAATGAGATCCACAAGATGGAGTGTTATAAAAACCACATAAATCACAATGAACTAACTAAAAAATACGAGTGGCATTCTATTCATTAATTGGAAAACTATTTCTAATCTGCTTAGCATGATGACAAATTTCACATGCTTTATTCAGATGATCCCTAGAGTTGCTAACATAAGGAATTAACTTTACTTCTTTATTGGAAGGGTGATCCAATCTTCTATGTCGAAGTTCCAAAGAGAATGAAGCTTTAACTGAAACCACTTTGATTATCGAAACTTGTCGAAAGTAGTAAAGTCTATCTCGTCTCTCACCCTCTCCAATCAACTCCCTCGAATGAAGGTCCTGAATAGCACATATGTTAGTAGCAAATTGGACAAAATAGTTCATATCACCATTCAACTAGGAAACCAAAATTAAATTGCAAATTAACATAGGAACTTAAAGAATGTGTTTTAGTGAATTTTGTTCGTCAATTTAACCATTCTTTGTTTAGTAGCCACCACTATTTGTTCATCATGGAGTCTTATGAAACATGCTACAACATTTCTCACATTCGTCAAACACATAAGATCGCCCGTAACATAATTTGAACACCTCGTATCAATAATCCAATTATTCTTGGGCTTACCATTCAAACGATTTGAGGTTGATTGTTTATTATCAAACACCGCTAGAAGAGATTGTTAGAAAATTTACATTTTTATGGGAACTTTGAGGCATATTCTCAATAGGTAAAAGTGGAGAGTTGAATCATAAAATTATGGTTTCATATTCTACTCTATGAGAACTTTACAATGGTATATCATATGCTCAAAATGGTTGAGTGATGAATGAGAAATTGATGCTCAAAGAAAGCTACTTGGAAATATTTGTTAAGGAAAAGAACAGCTTAAATCCCACATTGGTTAAATACTAAGTGTGAGATGGGTTTATATATGGGAACCCTCTTGAAAGGTGATTGAATGACTGAGCTTGAGCGCTACTTCAAATTTCTAAAATATAATATCACATAATAACATCCTAATAATTTGATTTCTAGTTTTATGCAATAAAACCTTAGTTTCTTTGTTTTCAATTATGAATGCCTAATTGTTATTGGGTTGATAATTCTAGAGTGTTGATCTAGGTTTGATGTGCTTAAGTATGAGGTTGAATGGACCCTTCTTGAGATTAGATTGTGCATAATTGAATAGAGTCTAGAGTTAGTTGCTCTTATACTTGAAAGAGATATTAACATAAATTAAGAATTTCTACGGATCAAAGAGCTAGGAAAATAAATTGCACAAATTAAATTGAAAACTATAGATGAAACCTAGGTAGATTCTTATCTAAGTATTGTTTTGTCACTTGGTTGATATTTGACTTTTTTTTGTTTCATTCTTTGGTGCACTCATTAGTTAATTTAGATAGTTTAATTTAATTTTAATTAAGCTATTGAATTATTTGGTTAAATAATAAAAATGTGATAATTACTAGTAATTGAAGTCCTGGAAGGAACAATATTTATGTTCATCATAACTATATCATTAATTGATAGGTAGACTTATCTGAATCAATTTATTAATTAGTTTAATGGTGATTAGAACATAATAATTTTTTTTTTTTGAAATGAATAAACTTTACCTTGAAAAATTTAAGTCATCTTTCTGTTATTCATTTTTGTTAGGAGAGTACCATTATTTTGGTTGTCTTCGAGACTAAACTAAATAATTGATGTTGAAGTTGTTTACGAAATACAATTTGGCCTATAAAACTACCAACTTAAACTATAGATAACTAAATGTAAAATTATTGCATTACTCCTTTCATTCTAATAATTTTCGATTTGATACTATTATAGTTTTATTGTTGATTGTCCTTTTGCCTTACCAGACGCTCATTTTAAATTCATATAAATCATTTATTTAATATATGCATATGAATATAAATATTTAATTTTAATTTTAATTTTAATTTTAATTAAAAAAAGATAGCTTTTTTAAAGTAATAAAAAAAAAAGGTAAACTTATGGTACGTGAATAATATTTTTAAAATTTTTAGAAACAGATTTCAATTCAAAATTTTAAAATACTGTTACAAATATTTGAAATTTCATAATTACTTTTAGAATAACATAATTCATAAACATTTTTATTTACCAATATTAAAATTTAATTTTAAAAATGATTAAAAAAAATTCATTGGTTTTGGATGTTGCTCATTAGTTTCTGAGAAAAAGGAGTTAGACGCTAACCGAAATAATCTAACGTATAAAATTCTGTTTTTTTTTTTTTTTTTTGCAAAATAAGTCCCGTAACATTTAATTTCTTCAGTTGTTTTTGATTTATTTGTAAACTTTAAAAAACTCTATGCAAACTAATTTAATTATTCAATAAATTAAACTCAATCATCACACGCCTAAATTACACAAGCAAATTAGAAACAATTTTACATGATGCCTTAAAACTTTAACAACTGGACATCCTAATTAATTCACACATCATATTAAAATAAATGTGGACCCAATTATAATTCACCAACATTTGATTTTATATATATTTTTAATGAATTTTATTTATATAATAATATTTAAATTAAAAACAAAAATTTTAAAAATACTTTTAATATTAAAAATGTATAAAATTTAAAACGGTTTCAAAAATGTTTCACAATTTTTTTAAAGATAATTTAGCTTTAAAAATTTATAATTCTGGAACTGTTTAATAAGATAATTTAGCATTTTCAGTATTTTTAATATTATTAATTAAAAATATTTATACTATTTTATAAGACTAAATCAAATTAGAAAATGCCCCTAAAGTAGCATTTTTATAAATTATCATAGTTAAATTTATTTTTTCAACAAAGTGCAATATATATCATTTAGATAATTATAAAAATTATAAAATAATTTTAATATATTTTAATTGATACAATAACCAAAATCGTGCCGGTAAGAAAGCTAGTTATAATTATAATTATCAAAATTTTTCCTTATATTTTATGCTTAGATTCGGCCAATTTTAGCTCTTTGCATGTAAGTACTCCCAAGGTAAGTTTTTCATAAATTTTGTGTTTTTGATATCGTTGTAGCTTAATCCAACTAATCCAAGTATTAAATCATAAAACTATTCAATGTTTTAAAAGTTACCATTACTGATTTATGGAAGTTTTTATGTTTAATGGTAGATTTGTAACCTTAGAAGTGATTAAGGACTAATATATAAAGTGATTTTTATTAATTTTGAGTTTAGAGACTAAAATGTTATAATGATGAATTTGACATGAAATTTCTATGAAATATGTTTCTATAGAGTTATAAATGGATGGAAATAAAAATGGAGATAAAAAAGGCCTAAATGTGAAAGTTACAGTGATTTCGATTTTAGGGACTAAATTGAATAAAATGTAAAAGTTCAAGGAAATTTTGTAAAATTAAATTAAAAGGTCATAAGCATTTATTTGAATAATATAAGGTGTATGGAATTGATATTTTGAGCTTAATTATTATTTAGATCAAGAATTGAAACAATTAATTGATAAACGAGGAAAACGAAAAAATATGGAATAGTCCTTTATACTTCTTTCATTGCCATTTTAATTTAGTAAGTCCCTATGATGAATGTACATTTTAGTATAAATATATTTTGAACTATTAGTAAATTTGTACAAAAAGCTTAGTACGGGCTGAATTGTAAAGTTTTGTATATGTGTTAACTATAATTCATGTAGAAGGGCAAATGAATACGAAATGGTCATAATGTATGATATGACTAATGGAAATACAACTGAAATGTTAAGATCTTGATTTCTATATTAATGCCCGGTTGAACTTAGTAAACGATTAGGATATGATTGACATGCCAATAGGGTTAGTTGTGCACTTGTACGGGTTTGGACTTCAGTGCCTTTGTTATGCACTTTGGTGCCCTATTTTCACTTTTGTGCCCCTGTTTGCACTACGGCGCCCCTGCTTGCACTTCGGTGCCCCTGTATAGCATTGTGTTGCCCCTTGGTATAGCGTAGGTATCTGAGTATCCGAACCATTTTTACTATCGTTCGTCAAGCTAATCTAATTATGTCAATGAAGTGAATGACTTGATCTTATGCATGGAACTTGAGTAAATGGATTGAAGAGAATGGTATGCATATCTGAAATGTTTTGCTATATGGTGTTATGAAATACTCATATGTTTCTTGTGAAAGGTAATGCCAGGATTGGAAATTTATATAATTTGATTATATTTGTGAATTTCTTACATGTTAAAGTGATTTAAAGTATATTTTACCTATGAATTTACTAAGCTTATGTAAAGCTTATTCTATTTCATTTCTTTTTTTCCTGTAGTTGGCATTTTGTGGAACAAGTCTATCATATCATCTCTAGAGCTCACACTATCAAGCTTTAGCCTCATTAGACCTTTTTTTGTTTTAAAACTTGGTTTTGTGGCATGTATATAGGTTTTGTTGTGAATATGTGTTTGTGATTAAATTATGTATTTGGGAAGTTGTTGTAATGGTTTACATGTAATGTTGTGTAATAGCCCGATTTAGGGCCTAGTAGGAACAGTGGTCTCAGGACCATAAATCCTAAGTTAAAAAGATTATTTTATTATTATTTTGATGTTCTAGTATGAATATATTAGTGCATGAAAAATTTGATAAGTTAATTTTGATGTTTGTGAGCCCAATTGCGAAAAGGACTAAATTACATAAAGTGAAAAAGTCCTAAATTGATAGCTAAAGGTGTTGTTTTTGTTAGAGGATCAAAATTGGAGGATTTTGAAGGGCAATTAGACCCTATTAGAAGAGCTTGGCCAGCCATGAGACAAGATTGGATAATTGGTCAAAGGGTTAGGTTGGTTGATGTCATAATATGTATTTCAATAATACCCTAAAGCCTAATATTCACCTTCTTCATCCATTTTTCTTCTATTTGACCGAAAATCAACCATTTTTGGGGTATGAAAGCTTCAAAAATTTCAGCAACTTTAAGCCCTCTCAAGTAAGTGATTCCCATACCCTTTGTTGATGATTTTTGCATTTTTGAGACCCTTGAAGCCTAAGCTTTCAAAAGAGAGGACTATTGTGCAAAATGGTGGAAATTTTAGGGTTTTTCCATGATGATATTTAAGGTGTTTTCTGAAATTTTATGGAATAATATGAGTCTTGGGTATGTTAGAAACAATTTTTGTGAAAGGTGTTAACTTGAAAACACCTAAAAGGACCATTTTGCATAGGTTGTAAAATAAATGATAAATGAGTGAAATAATGAGAATTTGGGCTGCTTCTAGTTATGAAATGTATTCGGATATGATTAAGATATGAGGAAATTCGATAAAAATCGATTTCCGGACCTAGGGGTAAAATGGTCATTTTGTGAAATTCTAAGGGCGACATGGGTATTTTGCCCAATTATGTGTCGTCGAGTGTTTAGATTTTTGTGCTAATAAAATGAATAAATTTTGTTAATATAGATCCAAAGAAACGTGATTCGGATCTTGATCAGAGTAAGAACAAAGTATACGAAGATTGAACTATTTTTCATTATTTTGTATCGAGGTAAGTACATATGTAAATAATGTGTTATTAAAGCTTATTTTGAAATATATAGAATGATATATATATATGTGTGTGTGTGTGAGTGTGTAATTGCTCTATAGTATTCATGTGATCGAATGGTATCTATTACCATGATAGTGTAAATGGTGCGTTATGAGAATAAAGTACATTGTGAGCAAGTGAAATGCTACCCGGTTATATAAGAAACCCTGTTGAATCCTAGATTTAATATCGGATTAAAAAAAAGGGGGTTACCATGAGAATAGAAATGGTTTGAACTCATGAGAAATGTCTGAGTTCATGAGATGAATGAAATATGTAGCGTGGGTCCAGGTGCTGACCTAATGTACAGACTCGTGAGTAGCTTAATGAGCGTACATTACATGATGACACTATGGGGTCCGGGCACTGACTCAATAAAAAGGCTCGTGAGTAGCATAAATGAGAGCATTTCATAGTGCATGGTAATTTTGACTACTAGACTTATAAGGCACTTGGGTATAAACTCCTCGTGTATCTGTAAGTATCCCGGTCGTTCAATAGGTAACTCGAAAGCTTAATTAATGAGACCTTGATAAGGTATGTACACTGTAATTAGGATTTGAGCTGGGCATGTGATGGGACATCACGAGCATTTGTGAACAAAGTGAAGAATAGGATAAAGAACTTTAAGTGATTTACATTTTTATTTTGAAGTATGATATGTCATCATTAGTATATGATTTACTCAAACTTACCCTCTTTCATTAGTATATCATTAGTATATGATTTACATTTTTAAGTGATTTGCCTATATGTGTACTTACTAAGCTCCCAAGCTTACCCTCTTTCCTTTCCTTTCTTATAGTGCCATCAAAGTAAATTGAGGATTATCAGTCACGTCGAGAAAGCTAGTCACACTAATATTTTGAAGCCTCTCAGTATAGTTGAAATCTTCTATTTTGATTATGGCATGTATAGGACTTAAGTTTTTGAGCCTTGTGATATGGTTGATTGGCCAAGCATGTTGACTTAATCTAATATTGGATTTATTTTGTATAAGGTCTTGTGATTAAATGAGATATGGTCTATTGAGGCTGATTAGTTGTTGATATAGTCTGGTATAGGTTTTGGATATTATTATGTAGGTTGCGTAAGTAAGGGCGGCAAATAGGCTTGGTAGATAACCTTATTTTGCCCACACGGGTAGGCACACGAGCCTGTGCCTTTGGCCGTGTGACATTTTGGGTATGCTGACGTCAGAAACAGAATACCAAGTTTTTGCACACGAGCTTTGAACACGGGCGTGTTGAGCCCGTGTGAGGGATATGGGCCATGGACACGGGCGTGTGCCCAGGCCGGGTGAAGTCTGCACTTGATTTATGAAATATTTTGGAAATGAACTGGCCACATGATCAAGGGACTCGGACGTGTCCCAAACCACACGGGCGTGTGCCCTGTATTCACACGGGCGTGTGGAGCCTTAAAGCATGAATTTTTCCAAGTTTTCTTAAGTTCTCGGTTTGGTTCCGAAATACCCCGAATGTATGTTTGGGGCCTCTAAAGCTCGTATAAGGGGCAGTATGCATGTGAAATGAAAAATTTTAAATTGATCAAAATTTTACGACCCGGTTTTACATAGTTGGTTGAGTTTAAGTCTGGTAACACCTCATACCCTGTTCTGACGCTGGATATGGACAAGGGGTGTTACATTTAATGGTATCAGAGCTACGATTTGTCAGTTCTCAGGCTAACGTAGAGTATGTATGAGTCTAACTGTACATGCCATAGATGAATTGTGATAGTGTGACGGTTCCTGGCCTTTTTAAATTGTGTTTTCATATAGTAATGGATCCTGATCGAACCATGGCGGACGATGTAGAAAGTCACGTGCCAGCTCCCACTGAAGGGGCGGTGCCATCTGATAATCAACCTCCCACAGTTAGTTAGGGAGGAGGAGAAGGGGCTCGAGAGGCCTTTCTCCACATGATGAATGAATGGTACACGGAGTTCGTCCGAGCGAACCCAGATGCTCCACCCCGTCCACCCCCACTTATTCCTTGACCTGTTCTTATAGGTCCCCAGGGTGTAGACCTTGAGAGGTAGAATCGACCTCCGGTGGATAGGATGCAGAATTAGGGTGCTAAAGAGTTTCGTGCTAGTAAAGACGACGATCCTGAAAGAGCAGAATTCTGGCTTGAAAATACCATTAGGGTTTTTGATGAACTATCTTGCACTCATGAGGAATGCTTGAAGTGCGCAATATCCTTATTGAGGGACTCAGCATACCACTGGTGGAAGACGTTAGTCTTAGTGGTACCTCACGAAAGAGTTACATGGGAATTCTTCCAAGAGGAATTCCAGAAGAAATACATTAGTGAGAGATTCATTGACCAGAAGCGTAAAGAATTCCTTGAAATGAAGCAAGGCCGCATGACGGTTACTGAATACGGAAGAGAGTTCGTCAGACTTAGTAAGTATGCTCGGGAGTATATATCCTCCAAGGAGAAGATGTGTCGAAGGTTTGAGGACAGACTTAATGAGGATATTAAACTATCAGTGGGTGTCCTTGAGTTGCAAGAATTTGTAGTGCTAGTTGATTAGGCTTGTAAAGACGAAGAGTTGATTAAGGAAAAGAAGAAAATCGAGGTTGAGGCTAGAGATGTAAAGAAGAGGCATGCGAGCAAGTCGTTCCCCTCTCAGTATAAGAAATCCAGAGACATCTACTCCCTTTCTCATGCATCAACTGGACACTCATATCAGGATCGTAAGAAGCAAGATTCGGACCTTAAGTTTCAGGCTACATCGGTGGCCAGTGTAGGCAATGCCATATCTTCTAGGCCAGAGTGCCAACACTGTGGTAGAAACCATTTCGGCAAGTGTAAGATGAATGATGGATCCTATTTTCGATGTGGTTCTCAAGACCATTTCATCAAGGATTGCCCCGAGATGAAGGAGAAGAAAAATCTCATGGTGCAAGGCCAAGTGGTGTCAATTTGAGGGGAAGACCCCAGAGGAATGTTGGAACTGGGGCTAACAGTAAGAATGTGACGAGAGATTCCATAATAAGATTCGAAGTTAGGGCTCCAGCTAGAACATATGCCATACGTGCACGTGAAGATGCATCATCTCCCGACGTGATCATCGGTATATTCTCCCTTCATGATAATACTGTTATTGCTTTGATTGACCCTGGTTCTACTTATTTGTATGTATGCATGAAATTAGTGTTTAGCATGAATATGCCGATTGAGTTTACAGAGTTCATGATTAAGATGTCAAACCCATTAGGCAAACATGTGTTAGTCGATAAAGTATGTAAGAAATGTCCCTTAGTGGTTAAAGGTCATTGTTTTCCGGCTAATTTAATGCTATTACCATTCGACGAGTTTGATGTCATATTGGGTATGGACTGGTTGACACTCCATGATGTTGTGGTAAACTGTAGACAAAAAGTCATTAAATTGAAATGTGAAAATGGTGAAAACCTCTGGGTTGAATCAGATGAGCCAAGGAACCCGCCTATGGTAATGTAACACCCCTCGCCCGTATCCGACGCTGGGATAAGGTTCGAGGCGTTACCGATAATTCACCTTTACAAACTTACACAATTGGGTTACTAAATTTCATTCATAATTTAAAATTTTTCAAACGTGTACACTTTGTCTCTTATACAGGCCTCCGAGGCCAAAAAACACTCCTAGGGGCAGTACGGAACAAAATCGAAATTGTTCGATAGACTTGGGGCACTTTAGGAAATTTTCCCTTAGTTGAAGTGTAACATGCCCGTAGGGCTTAGAACATGCTCGTGTCCTTTTTCCAGTATGCAACACGACCAAGGCACACACCCGTGGGCTTGTCCCGTGTGCTACACTGACTTAAAATTTCAGGTCAGGGGACACACGATCATAGCACACACCCATGGGAGTAGCCGTGTGTCACACACGGCCTAGACACACGCCCGTGTGTCTACCCATGTGGACCTTGTTAGGCTATTTTCCAAGCCTTAAGTCACCCTCTACTAGCCAATTTCACTTATAGATTATTATAGTGCATATTTGGGCCAAATTATCCATTTGTAAGTATGAAACTTTGATTAACCTCATTGCATGTGAATCACATGTCATTGGTTTCATACATGCTAAGTTAATTCTTATCTTGCATTTAATGATTTATATATCTGCTTGGCATATTGAGATTGGCTCGTTATTATAACTAATTGCCAATTATAACTAAGCCATCGCATATGAATATAAACATGCATAGATTTGTAGGGCATAACCTACTTCAAAATGAGCCAATTCCCATGGCCATTTACAAAAAAAGATAAACATATTTTTACATGCCTTCAATAGGCAAATCAAATGACATATATAACAAAATACTCGAAAATCCTATACATGCCATTGGACAAAATAGAAATGTCTTTATACCAAAGCTTGTCTAGTTGATAGTGTGTTGACTCTCCAATTGTCTTCCAATCCCTATGAGTCCTTGAGCTCTTAAAAGCAGGGAAAAGAGAGGGGTAAGCATTTACATGCTTAGTAAGCCCGAATAACTGGAAAATAAACTTACTGATTGTTTAACATACATCCATAATAGATAATGAAACCAATGAACATGAAAATGGTTTCCCTATCACATGCACTCAATCAATGAGTTAGTCACATAACAAATACCATGAACATTTTTATCTTAGATGAGCTCATCATTTTACATGTCATCTGTACATATACCTTGTGATAGTCTCGTTGAGTTTCTAGGAAATCTCGATGGATTATCCAGTCACTGTCAATTCATACGAATGATCATTTTGAGTATGCACTCTCGCGAACCTCACATCTTACGGCGGGATTACCAGTCCAGGCTAAATACCCCACAATATAACCTCATAAGGTAATGTCGGGATTACCAGTCCAGGCTAAATCCCTTATAACAACAAACACCCTTAATGAGCTCGGATCTGAATTACAAGTCCAGGCTAAATTCAAACCCTCATCGGATTACCCGTCCGGGATAAATCCACAATGCACACATATTCTTCGGGAGGCTCGATCACTCAAGGAACACCAGTCCAGGCTAGATCCTTTTTATACTTGAGATCTTTGGATTACCAGTCCAGGCTAAATCTTTTTCTACAACACATGCAGGATCTCAAGTCTCATGTAAATCATGGTTTATCCATCGAATTCCCTTTCCAACCTCAACCGAGACATTATTCAACAATTCATTATTAAAGATGCAATTAATGCATTTTCATGCCATCAACAATGCAATTATAATGCATTCACAAAACATACAATTATGCATGTTAGAGGCTTACTTCGAGTTATTCGAACTTACCTTGTATTCGTTTCAGAGCTGTGTTTCGGTTATTCCGAAACCTTGCGTTTACCTCTATCGACCTCCAGAATTTGTTCCTCGGGGTCTATAACAACAAAATTATATCATTAATTCACTACATTACACTTTTCAAGTTTAATTTCTACCCCGGCCCAAATGACAGTTTTGCCCCTAACCTTTGCCATTTTTACGATTGTCCCTAAGCTCGTATAATGAAACACATACAATTTCTATCTTGCCCAAGCCTATTTAAACACTTTTCCCTCATATGGCGGCCCACATTTTCCATTATTTTCACATTTTTACCACATATTTAACAACTTTTGCAAAAAAATCTCTTTAGGGGTTTTTCATGAAAATCACCTATGAAAAGATGTTTAACACACCTTCAACTTTCATACCCTTCCATAATCCACCAAAATAAAAGCAACTCATGCATGGGTAAATTTTTAAACATGAACCCTAGCATGAAATATGGGTAGAAATGGAAAGATCAAGCTACCGGGATTTCAAAAATACAAAGAACATTAAAAACGGGGCTTGGGAGCACTTACTATTGAGCTTGAAAATGTTGAAAACCCTAGCTATGGAGGACTTGAGAATTTCGACTGGTACAAGGAAGAAGAATGGCTGATTTTGGCTTATTTTTCCCATTTTATTTCATTAAAATGCCAAATTACCAAAATGCCCTTAAGTCCTTCCTTTGAAATTTCATCCATGCAAGCCCATTTTTGTCCAAAAACTTAAAAATTGGGAAAATTTCTCTTTAAGACCTTCTAATTTATAATCTAAAGAAATTTCATCCAAATTGCTTCTAGAATGCAAGTTTTGCAATTTATTCAATTTAGTCCCTAATTTCCAATTAGACACCTTACTCAAGGAATTTCTTCATGAAATTTTAACAAATGCATAATCTCATATTCTAGGTCTCATAATAATCATAAAATAAATATTTTGATGTCGGATTTGTGGTCCCAAAACCACTGTTCCAACTAGGCCCTATTTCGGGATGTTACATTTCTCCCCCCTTAGGGACTTTTGTCCCCAAAAGTCTTACCAGTAAATAGATTCTAATATTGGTTTCTCATGGTTTCTTCTGGTTCCCATGTAGCTTCTTCTACACCATGTCGGTGCCACAGAACCTTTACTAAAGTCACACTTTTATTTCTCAACTGTTTAACCTCTCGGGCCAAAATCTTGACTGGTTCCTCTTCGTAAGTCATGCCCGGTCTAATCTCAATCTCTTCTGGTGAAATCACATGAGAGGGGTCTGATCTGAATTACCAGTCCAGGCTAAATCCTCTTCTACAACACATGTAGGATCTCAAGTCTCATGTAAATCATGATTTATCTATCGAATTCCCTTTCCAACCTCAACCGAGACATTATTCAACAATTCATTATTAAAGATGCAATTCATGCATTTTCATGCCATCAACAATGCAATTATCATGCATTCACAAAACATACAATTATGCATGTTAGAGGCTTACTTCAAGTTATCCGAACTTACCTGGTATTCGTTTCGGAGCTGTGTTTCGGTTATTCCAAAACCTTACGTTTACCTCTATCGACCTCCAGAATTTGTTCCTCGGGGTCTATAATAACAAAATTATATCATTAATTCACTACATTACACTTTTCAAGTTTAATTTCTACCCCGGTCCAAATGACAGTTTTGCCCCTAACCTTTGACATTTTTACGATTTAGTCCTTAGGTTCGTATAATGAAACACATGCAATTTCTATCTTACCCAAGCCTATCTGAACACTTTTCCCTCATATGACAGCCCACATTTTTCATTATTTTCACATTTCTACCACATTTAACAACTTTTGCAAAAGGGTCTCTTTAGGGGTTTTTCATGAAAATCACCTAAGAAAATATGTTTAACACACCTTCAACTTTCATACCCATCCATAATCCACCAAAATACAAGCAACTCATGCATGGGTAAATTTTTAAACATGAACTCTAGCATGAAATATGGGTCGAAATGGAAAGATCAAGCTACCGGGATTTCAAAAATACAAAGAACATTAAAAACGGGGCTTGGGAGCACTTACTATTGAGCTTGAAAGTGTTGAAAACCCTAGCTATGTAAGACTTGAGAATTTCGGCTGCTACAAGGAATAAGAATGGCTGATTTTGGCTTATTTTTCCCATTTTATTTCATTAAAATGCCAAATGACAAAAATGCCCTTAAGTCCTTCCTTTGAAATTGCATCCATGCAAGCCCATTTTTGTCCAAAAACTTAGAAATTTGAAAAATTGATCTTTAAGACCTTCTAATTTATAGTCTAAAGAAATTTCATACAAATTGCTTCTAGAATCCAAGTTTTGCAATTTATTCAATTTAGTCCCTAATTTCTAATTAGACACCTTACTCAAGGAACTTCTTCATGAAACTCTAACACATGCATAATCTCATATTCTAGGTCTCATAATAATCATAAAATAAATATTTCGATGTCAGATTTGTGGGCCCAAAACCACTGTTCTAACTAGGCCCTATTTCGGGATGTTACAGGTAATATCCTCTATGTCTGCTTAGAGATACTTGAGGAAAGGATGTGAAGCTTATTTGTCTCTTGTAATGAATATAAAGGAGTCTGAACTGGAAGTGGAGTTAGTTCCAGTTGTATTCGAATATGTGGATGTATTTCCAGAAGAGCTGCTTGGGTTACCTCCAATTCGAGAAGTGGAGTTCAGTATAGAATTAATGCCAGGGACTGCGCCTATTTCGATTGCTCCGTATCGGATGGCCCCGACCAAGCTGAAGAAACTAAAGTTACAGTTGTAGGAATTAACCGATAAGGGTTTCGTGAAACTGAGTTTTTCACCGTGGGGCGCTCCGATGTTATTTGTGAAAAAGAAAGATGTATCTATGAGGTTGTATATAGATTACCGATAGTTAAATAAGAGAAATATCAAGAAAAAATACCCGTTGCCTCGAATTGATGACTTGTTTGATCAACTGAAGGGAGCAGTATGGTTTTCTAAGATAGACTTGAGATCTGGCTACTACCAACTACGAGTGAAAGAGGCAGATGTGCCTAAAACTGCTTTTAGGACTTTGTATGGCCTTTAAGAGTTTCTCATCATGCCTTTTGGCTTAATGAATGCCCCCGTCGTGTTTATGGATTTAATGAATAGGATATTTCGGTCATATTTAGATAAATTTGTTGTCGTATTTATCGATGATATCCTGATTTATTCTAGAGATAAGGAAGAACATGCTGAACATCTGAGAACTGTTCTGCACACTCTGCGAGACAACCAGCTGTTTGCCAAGTTTAGTAAAAGTGAGTTTTTGGCTTCAAGAAGTCAGCTTTTTGGGTCACATTGTCTCGAGTGATGGCATTAAAGTTGATCCCAGCAAGATTTCTGCTATTGTTGAATGGAAACCCCCGAAAAATGTAACCGAAGTTAGAAGCTTTTTAGGCTTGACGGATTATTATAGACGGTTTGTAAAAGACTTTTCTATGATTGCTACACCTATGACGAAGTTGTTGCAGATAGATATTAAGTTTGAATGGTCGGCTTTATGCCAGCAGAGTTTCGAAAAGTTGAAGATGTTGTTAATAGAGGTTCCTGTACTAGCTCAACACGAATCAGGAAAAGAGTTTGTGATTTTCAACATGCTTCTTTAAACGGGTTGAGATTTGTATATATGCAAGAAGACAAAGTTGTAGCCTATGCCTTGAGATAGTTGAAACCTCACGAGAAGAACTATCCGACACATGATCTAGAGTTGGCAGCTATAGTATTTGCTCTGAAGATTTGGTGACATTATTTGTTCGGGGGAAAGTGTCACGTATACACCGATCACAAAAGTCTTAAGTACTTGATGACTCAAAAAGATTTAAATCTGAGACAACGAAGATGGTTAGAACTGTTAAAGGATTATGAATTAACTATCGACTACCACTTGGGAAAGGTGAACGTGGTCGCCGACGCGTGAAGTAGAAAGTCCTTGGTTGCTTTGAGAGCGATGAATGCTCAGTTGGCTTTATCTGAGGATGGGTCAGTTATAACAGAGTTAAAAGCTAGACCGACGTTTCTTCAAGAAATTTGAGAAGCCTAGATGAATGACGATGAATTGTCTGCTAAGAGAACTCAATGTGAATCGGGAGTTGAATTAGATTATCGAATTGGTTGCGAGGGCTACTTGAATTTTCGAGAGAGGATTTATGTTCCTAAAAATACCGAGTTGATTCGAAAGATCTTAGGTGAGGCGCATAGTGGTTGTTTGTCAGTGCACCCCGGGAGTACAAAAATGTACAACGATTTGAAGAAAATGTATTGGTGGCCAGGGATGAAAAGAGACATTTTAGAGTTCGTATCCAAATGTCTGATATGCCAACAAGTAAAAGCCGAGCACCAAGTACCTTCGAGTTTGCTCCAGCCTATCTTTGTCCCAGAGTGGAAATGTTATCGGATCACTATGGATTTTGTAACGGGATTGCCATTGACCCCGAGGAAAAAAGATGTTATATGGGTCGTAGTTGATCGACTGACTAAGTCGGCTCACTTTATCCCAGTACGTACCAATTTTTCACTTGACAAGCTAGCCGACTTGTACATTTCGGGGATTGTGAGACTTCATGGAGTACCCTTTTCGATCATTTCGGATAGAGACACGAGGTTTACCTCTAAGTTTTGGAAGAAGTTGCAAGAAGCCTTGGGGACTAAGTTAAGTTTTAGTACGGCTTTCCATCCGCAAACCGATGGCCAGTCTGAGAGAGTAATTCAGATTTTGAAAGGCATGCTCTGGTGTTGCATATTAGAGTTCTAGAACAGTTGGGAAAAGTACTTGTCGCTAGAAGAGTTTGCGTATAACAACAGTTTTTAGTCAAGTTTGAAATGGCACCTTATGAAGCATTATATGGGCGTAACTACCGAATGCCCTTGTATTGGACCGAGATAAGGGAAAACCAAATTCACGGGATTGACTTAGTCAAGAAGACTGAAGAAAAAGTTAAGGTGATTCGTGATTGCTTAAAGGCCACTTCAAATAGATAGAAATCCTACACGGATTTGAAATGAAAAGAAATAGAGTTTCAAGTTGATGATAAGGTATTTTTGAAAGTATCTCCTTGGAAAAAGTTGCTCAGATTTGGTAAAAAGGGAAAATTGAGTCTGCATTTTATCGGACCTTATGAGGTTATTGAGAGAATTGGGCCGGTAGCCTATTAGTTAAACTTGCCATCGGAGTTGGAAAAGATCCATGATGTGTTCCATGTGTCCATGCTACACCGATACCGCTCTAACCCTTCACATGTGATTTCTCCGGCGGATGTGGAGATTAGATCGGATATGTCGTATAGTGAGGAACTAGTTGAGATTCTAGCTCGAGAAATTAAACAATTAAGAAATAAGAACATTCCCCTTGTAAAAGTGTTATGGTAGAGACATGGGGTTGAACAGGCCACATGGGAACCCGAAGAAATCATGAAAAGCCAATACCCAAACCTTTTTGCCAGTAAGATTTTCAAGGACGAAAATCCCTAAAGGGGGAGATAAGTAACAGACCGATTTAGGGCCTAGTCGGAACAGTGGTCTCGGGACCACAAATCTAAAGTTAAAAAGATTATTTTATTATTATTTTTATGTTCTAACATGAATATATTAGTGCATGAAAAATTTGGTAAGTTAATTTTGACGTTTGTGAGACCAATTGCGAAAAAGACTAAATCGTATAAAGTGTAAAAGTCTTAAATTGATAGCTAAAGGTGTTATTTTTGTTAGAGAATCAAAATTGGAGGATTTTAAAGGGCAATTAGACCCTATTAGAAGAGCTTGGCTGGCCATGAGACAAGATTGGGTAATTGGTCAAAGGGTTAGGTTGGTTGATGTCATAATATGTATTTTAATAATACCCTAAAGCCTAGTATTCACCTTCTTCATCCATTTCTCTTCTCTTTGACCGAAAATCAGCCATTGTTGGGGTTTGAAAGCTTCAAAAATTTTAGCAACTTTAAGCCCTCTCAAGTAAGTGATTCACATACCCTTTGTTAATGATTTTTGCATTTTTGAGACCCTTGAAGCATAAGCTTTCAAAAGAAAGGACTATTTTGCAAAATGGTGGAAATTTTAGGGTCTTTCCATGATAATATTTAGGGTGTTTTCTGAAATTTTATGGAAGAATATGAGTATTAGATATGTTAGAAACAATTTTTGTGAAAGGTGTTAACTTGAAAACACCTAAAAGGACCATTTTGCATAGGTTATAAAATAAATGATAAATGAGAGAAATAATTAGAATTTGGGCTGCTTCTAGTTATGAATGTATTCGGCTATGCTTAAGATATGAGGGAATTCGATAAAAATCGATTTTCGAACCTACGGGTAAAATGGTCATTTTGTGAAATTCTAGAGGCGAAATGGGTATTTTGCCCAATTATGTATCGTCGAGTGTTTACATTGTTGTGCTAATAGAATGAATAAATTTTGTTAATATAGATCCAGAGAAACGTGATTCGAGTCTTGATCGGGGTAAGAACAAAGTATACGAAGATTGAACTTGTTTTCATCATTTTGTATCGAGGTAAGTACATATGTAAATAATGTGTTATTAAAGCTTATTTTGAAATATATGGAATGATATATATATGTGTGTAATTGATCTATAGTATTTATGTGATCGAATGGCATCTATTACCATGATAGTGTAAATGGTGCGTTATGAGAATAAAATACATTGTGAGCAAGTGAAATGCTACCCGGTTATATAAGAAACCCTATTGAATCCTAGATTTAATATCGGATTCAAAAAAAGGGGTTACCATGAGAATAGGAATGGTTTGAACTCATGAGAAATGTCTGAGTTCATGAGATGAATGAAATATATAGCGTGGGTCCGGGTGCTGACCTAATGTACAGACCCGTGAGTAGCTCAATGAGCGTACATTACATGATACACTATGGGGTTCGGGCACTGACTCAATAAATAGGCCCGTGAGTAGCACAAATGAGAGTATTTCATAGTGCATGGTAATTTTAACTACTAGACTTATAAGGCACTTGGGTATAAACTCCTCGTGTATCCGTAAGAATCCCGAGCGTTCAACGGGTAACTCAAAAGTTTAATTAATGAGACCTCGATAAGGATTTGTTTCAAAAAATTGCCAACTCCAAACATGACAAGTTACTAAGTATGTCATAGTGCTAGTCGTAGTGGCCACTACCATTTGGCACTTTGCTGACCACTTGCCTCAATCTAGCCGTAGTGGTTACAACAGTTGGAACAACAAGGGAAGAACTTATACAAAAAGATTGTTAGCACGATTTGAAGTTAATCTACGCCTACAAGGTCTTATCCAAAAAACCAAATCATTATGATAATCACATTACAAAGGACAATAGTTTAAGCCCAATCCCAACATTCACAACCTACAACCTTAACTTTATATTTCAAAGTGTACATTGTTCTCAACCTACTGTATAAATACCAGTAGACAAACCAAGTCATTAAAAGATGATAATCACTCTCAAAGGTAATTCCTAAGTTGAATATATCAATGCAACACCATGTGTTGGAAAATGTGCCTATATTGTAGTAAACATGTAATTGTTTTCTATGTATTTGAACCATGGATAAATAAATTGTCCCTGATATTGCTACTTTTACAATTTGACCCTAATAAGTTCATACGGTTTAAATTAGAATAATTTGTAATATTATATTGATTTGTGAATTATAATTTTTTGAATATTATTATATATAATGTAATAAACATAAAGTTGATTCAAGGTGAGTAATGTAATTGATTTGTAAGATATTATGTGATTATTTGTATTGAGCTCGAATGAACATAGGATAAGATACAATTGATGTGCAAATAGGTTATATTGCGCGTGGTATGGAATTGACTTGTGATGAGATGATGATTATTGACTTGTTACTATCCACTGAGTATACTGAAGCCCAACATTTGTTGTGGACTATCGTGTTATATTTACAGCGATTCTAGTGTGTTACTAGAGGTGGATGTAAAACCTATGGGCTTGGCACTTGGTGCCCAGGCGTGTTTCTATAGGGATGTTAGCCTACGGGCTAGGCATTTAGTGTCTAATCATGTTCTCGGTTGGTTTGACTCGTTGGAGCTTTTTGGTGTGTTTTGGTGGATAACTGCATATTCGTATTTGTTTATATTATTCATCAGGAAGTTTTTCAATAGTTAAATTATTTGTTATTGAATTATACAAATGTTTGCATGATTTTTTGATATTATATCGTGACTTGGTATCAAATAATCTTGAACGATTGAATAGATTTTGCAACTTCTATATTTATAAAACTCACTTGTTGAATGGTTGTGGCTGACAGGAGTAATGTTTATTAACATTATTATACAATTTACTAAGTTTGTTTAGTAAGTTTTATCGTTTCGACTTGTGAACTTACTAAACTCTATTGAAACTTGCTCGTGTCATTTTTTTTTGTTTCCTTGTAGATATCAATTTTTGGAATCAGAGAACGGGTCAACTTGAGATCACACTATCCAGCTATGTTTCGGTAGATTTTGAAAATATTTTCTTTTGGGGTATGTGGTATGTAATAGGAGTGTCTTGTATATATTATAAGTATTTACTTCAAGTGGTATGTTTATGCTAGTATGATGGTTATATGTTTAAGGTTATTGTTGTAGTTGTTTATAACTTGAAGTGAAAATCTAAATATGGTAATGAACTTATCTTGTAATAGGAGTTATCTTATTTATGAATGTGTTTGAAGATGTGTAAATGCTTGTTATTGATTTGGCTATTTGGTTAATGCCTTATGAATGTGGTGAAAACATGGGAGAAATTATTGTGAAGGGTATGAATGAAATGGTATGTTTGGCATGTGTAATAGGTAGGAACTTGTAGGCTTTGAATATGAACTGGTTGGTTTATGAAATGTGGTGTCAATGAAGGCATATTTGTTAGGCACTTAAGTTGAATGTTTTGATATGTTTTAAACTTGTTTGGATGTGTTTTTGAAGGCATGTTAATGGTTTATTTTGGTTTGGCTTGGTACCTAAGGAGTTTGTATTATTTTGCATTATTTTGAAAGCTAATTTAGGTGCACATGGCCTGGGACATGGGTTGTCACACGGTCGTATGCCACACACGGTCACACCACACAACCATATGGACTATTTAATTTTGGTGTAGGTTTATCACACACGATCACATGTTGTTACACAATCTGTGACACAACTATGGTGACCTTATTTTGATTTGCACACGGGTGGGCACACGATTTGTGACACAGCTATGTGACCCTATTTTTGAATTGTACACGGTTTGGTCACACGACCATGTCTTTGGGATACAGCGGCTGAACCCTGTCACACGGCTGTGTGAGCCCTATTTTCACTTTTAATTGAATTTTTGTAAAAGTTTCAAATTAATCCTGATTTGATTCTGAGTTGATTTAAGGGTCTTTTATGCTCAATTAATGCTCGATTTTGAGTGAAAATCACATCATATTTGTGTTAATTTTCATTTTAATTGATTTGTTAATTATTTATGCTGAATTTAAGCTTGGATATATTTGATTATTAATGAATGATTATAATTATGTTATAATATGAATTGTTTGATCATTTATGTTGTTATATCAGTTTAGATTGATGTTTGTATGTTTGATATAATCCTTGATGTATTCATAATCTCTATTGTGCACGTAATTAAAGCGATTAATGATTGATGATTTAATTAAATATTATAAAATGTGTTATAATGTTCCGATAATTGTTGTAGCATCCTGTAACTTCGGTCTGGCAATCAGTCAGGATATGGGGTGCTACATTTAATTTTTGTAACTCAGGGATAAAATTGATGAAATTTAATTGTTATCATTTGGATAAAGACTGAGAAGGGTTGCTCATATCTAATGGAAAAAGCCAAGGGATGGCTAGATGAAGTTGAATACGGATGGGGCAATTTCCAATAGTTGGAGGATTGAGTCAACTGGTGGGGTGATCCATAAATCCTTGGGGAGGTGGCTAGTAGATTTTTACAAGAATATTGGGTACTCTATAGTGATCCCATCGGAGGACATTAGCTTCAAGGCTTTTAAGTGTCAATCGGAGTGTGGTCAACTTACTTACAACCTTAAATGCAACCTCCAATTTGTCTTCTTTGGTGTGCCAAGATGAAGTTTGGAGATTAGCAAGATAATTTTGTAAAGGGTTCTTTTGATGGAGAGAGGAAGTGTTTCAAATAAGTGAATGGAATGCATTAAAGAAGGCAGAGAGGAAGACTGAAGTAGATTCAGTAACATTGAATGCAACGACAAGTGGTGGTTGGTGAAGTAGAAAAAAAGAAATGTGGCTGATGATAAGGTTAAACAAGTAAAACAAGTTAAGAGAATTTGAGAGAGAACTTTAAGAGTTAGAATGCCAAAGTCCAAAGTCCTTTCACCAATTGTTAAAGGGACTTATTTATAGTGTTTCAAGAATAGGACATACAAATCTAGTAATTAATGAGAGTAATTATAGATATTTTTTAGTTACAAAGGCATTAATGATTTTTTTTATTATGAAAAGATTTTTTTAAGTGATAGTAAATAGTGAATAAGAATTCACAACATTTGTGAAAGGAGGGAGAAACACTCAATATTACAGGAAAAGGTTAAGAGAAAAACTTTTAAATATCTCCATATCTAATCCACCAAGCCAAGCTCTTTGGAACATCCCAAGAGTGAAGATAACCTAAGAACCCTGCCATATTCCTGGAACTTTCACTTATTTTACTTTGGTAAAGCTATAACATATGAAACATCTTTTTGTGGAACATCTCTTAAAATGTAAAATGATAGTTGTTCTTGGATAAGAGTTGTTCCTGGATAATGCTTATTTTGATTGGTTCTAATATGAGTTGTTCGTAACATAGTTGTTTTCAATGTAGAGGTTGTTCTAAACAAAAGTTGTTCCATGGTTATATTTTTCTTAGTAAAGCTTGTTTGAATAATGGTTCTGTAACACCTCTCGCTCGACCCGGTTGTTGGGTCTAAGCTACCGAATGCTACAATCATTGTCGGAGCAACTACTTTATATTTATAGAAGAATATCTGAGAGCATATGTCACACTCGAATTCCCAAAATACTAGAACTCAAGTGGGAGTCGAGGAGCTGATTGAAAAGTAATTGGATTTGGAGGGCATCAACAATAAATTCAAAGAATTAAGTGGCTGGTTAGGAGAAAGTTGGACTCCTAATCTGGTTTGGTTAGATTGGAATCAGCTAGATACATAGTGGGAAACATAATAATTAGGACTGTGTGGTGGTGATGGTCTGTGAAGATCGTGCCATGAGAATATATATGTAGGTAGGAGGACGAGAGATGGGGAATTCCTTAAGCTTGTTTACACATTCTTCCCTTCTAAATTATCTTCTTCTTTTTTAGTCATCTTAAAGAAGAAGAGGCTATAGTTGTGGGAGACTTTGCATGTTGTAGTAGTCATAGGCATGAATGTCTAGAAGGAAGAAAATATCATAGGAAATGGCCAGGTCTAAGGAAACACTAGCATCCGGACAAGCAATGGTGACAAGGATAAGAAAATAAGGCGACTTTCTGCACCTTGCTTCTGGGTGATGAATGATGTTATGTTGCTTGTATGAACTAGGGAATGCATGAGTAATCTGTGCATGAGTGGGGTTGTAGTGTCATGACAGACTTATTTCTATTTCCTTAAGAAAGTTGATAATTAGATGCATATATTGCATGATATCTTAGGAAAAACATCTACAAGATAAATGAAGCTAGGATGAGAAATAGGGAGTGAATCTTTAGTTATTACCTCAGACGAAGCTTCAGACCTTGCTAATGGAACACTGTGGTGTTTGAGCATCAATGCTTGGGGGTGTAAAAGAGGTAATGGAGGAATATTCGAGAAATGAAATTATGGAATGGTATTTACCGTGACAAAGTTATTGACTGGTCCTTCAAGGCGACACCGTGACAACAGTATATTGCGTAAGACCATAAATGAATGATGCTATGGTAGTCTAGTATGAGGTACGTGTGTAAGACCATAGATGAAAGACGCCATGGTAGTAAGGTATAAGGTATACGGTGTAATAAAATCGTAAATAAAAGATGCTATGACAGCTAGGTATGATGAGTAAGACCATGGATGAAAGACTCCATGACATCATAAGCTAATATGACAGGATGGCAAAGTGGTATAAGACCATGGATGAAAGACTCTATGGCATCTATAGAGTAAGTCCTCTAAGACAGTAAACACAAAACAAAGTAAATCTTCTAGGATAGTAAACACGAAATAGAGTAAGTCCTCCAGGATAATAAACACAGAATAGAGTAAGTCCTCCAGGACAGTAAACACGGGGTGGTCTGCCAAGACCAAGGGAATATGAGGAAAAAAGGGTGTAAGACCTTAGCAAGGTTAAGGCAACCAAAGGGAAGTTCGTTGGTACATAAGCACAGATAATCCACTAGAACATAAAACATGAGGATTATGCTAAGTCAAACCATGGTGGTATGATGTTATGAAATTACATGAAGTCCACCAGAACGGTAATACGAAAAGGTCTACCAAGAAGTAAGATGTGAGACCTCAAAAGGGGAAATTCTCTAAACCAGAGGTACGCCATGGGCTAAGATTGAAAGAATAACATGAATGACACGATGAATTTTAGGTATGCATACATGAAGTGCCAAGGAAAAATGCGAAGTGAGGCCAACAGTATGAAAATCAAGTCTGCAAAGAAGCCATAGATTTCATGAGGGATCCGCAAATGAGAACCCGCAGAGGTGAAACAAGTCTGTTGACTACCTGGTAGGTAACAGTTTACCAAAGATAGCGAATAATGAGTAATAAGGTGAAGTCAAGGTATGGTAGAGTTAGGTGGCCTCATCGAGTGATCAAAATCATGAAGGAATGCGCATGTGTCTCATAGTAATGTTGACTCGAGACATTTAAAAGCTATAAGAGAAATAGAGGGAAAACATCTCAAGAAAGTTCTACAATATACCAAGAGAATACAATGAGTTGAAACCTCTGCATAAAACTTGTTTCTTATCATTCTCTTACAAATTGACTATATAATACTGTTTAGCATTTTCTCACTAAGCTCATCAAAACTTATAGGTTTACTGCTGAATCGCAAGATAAAGCATGACAAGAGAATTGAGTGGAGGGACCTAACCAGCCATTGCCTAATTAGTGTAATGTAGAAGAAGCTGTACGGGTATATAGAGTGGCATTTGTAAAGGCATCATCTCGTGGGCTTAGGCAAACATAAAACTTGTAGAACCATATTTGTATAATGAAACTATACACATAAACTAAGGCCATAGGAAGTTATCATGAATTTTCTTAGTGTATGTATTAGTCGTGAATAAGTTTTTTTTAATGTAAACTTAATTATGGATGAATGGTAAAGATTAAAGGGTTCTTATGGTATATGGTACCCAGGCCCAACAATGAAGTCGGGATGGGGTGTTACAGCACATGCAAATAAATTTCAATCATGTTCATTTATGATTAAACAAATAAAATCGAGCTTTAATCAAGCTTATGAACGCTCTTTTGTTGCCTCGAGCACGAAGTAGGACCAAATCACAAAGTTTTAAAACTTCAGGGCCGGTGTCTTGACATCACTTTCTCCAGGTCATGACGTCAAGAAAACAGTATGTCACGTTATAACCTCAGGCCACTCGACGTCGCTATGTGACTCACTGTTTGGCCAACGTTGAGACAAGCTAAGTTGCATGTCGAGACATGGACTTTGTTTTTGGTAAAATTTTGAGCTATTTGATACCTGTTTCAAGCTTCCACACAACTTGTAATTTTTATGAACAATTGGCTAACTTTACTTACGCCAAAACACTTCAAACACATATTAAAACATGTACAGATAACCACAATCATCCTTATATCAACTTATTCCATTTATTTAACCATTAAAATACCATTCCATTACTCAAGCATAAATACCAAACCATTTGCTAATAGCCAACATTTATCTATCACAAAACTTCCTAAAACATATAAATCTATATACCATATATGCCATTTCAAATTCCACAACCAAGTTTTTAACATGTTTACTAGAACATACCTATTTAATTAGGCATTTACTTTACCAAAATCATGCATTGGGTAAGTTTCAACTATGTTCAACTTTCAAAGCTAGCGTTTACAAAACACCTATGTACATCTAACAATTTCGAACTTAAAATGATCAAAAAGCTATCGGTTCAAAAATAGGATAGTCTGAGCTTCTGTATGATCTGCTTAACATGTTCCACAAAGTGACAAGCTACAAGAAAAGGGAAGCAACGGGTAAGCATATTGAATGATTAGTAAGTTCATATGAAATTTACTTAACTTACCTTGACATTTTAAGAAACTAAGCATTTAAAATACATTGGCATACTTTATAGTATCATATGCAAATCATCATATACAATCAATGGTTAATCCATTTACATATCAAGAGCTTATATTACAAACCATATACAAAATTCAATTTAGTAACATATACCAATTACTTCATAATCAATTTGAAAACATATGTAAACCAATTCAAATTTAACCGTTTCAATAATTCCATTCTATTAGATTACATTTTTGCCCAGAAAAACCTTAGTAAATTGAACTCAGATGCACGAGACTATTTTTCTCACATAAGATGATATCATAACGAGCTTAGTAGTTTAGGTTAAACCAACGATACATATAAATAGAGAATTTGAAATAAATGTTGGATCTCAAAATGCCATGTAAGTCCCTAATCGATTCCATATTTGACCCTAATGGCACGTCATACATACCCTAATCTTTTATTAAGTTTACACGGGCATTATAGTCTTAGTTGTACCATTTCATATCCTGTATCAATATTCACATATCATACAAATCCTGTAAACAGTTTATATTCATTTTGGTACCTTGTATCTATTCATATTAAGCATTATACTCATGCTTTAAAATTGAGTCCAACTAATGCCAAATTTGCCACAATTCACTAATTTTCATTTGAAACTATACAAATCAATAGAATAAATACAATTCAATACAACATGAAATAAAATAATAAGTTACATATGAACTTACCTAGCAAAACAACAACAAACGAAACTTTAATGACTAATCAATTTTTTTTTTTTTGCTTTACCTCGATTACCTACAATAACATCCCATAATATGCATGAACCAGTTCAATTTTATTTTTCAAATGCCCCTAAAATTTTTCATTTTATTTAAAATTGACCTCAATTACATCCTTCTATAACACTTTAGTATCTATCATTACAGACACATTAATTTCACAATTTATACACTTTAGTCCTTATGTTCAAAAACTAACAATTAAACATTACAATCTAGTCATTTTTCATATCTAAGCTTAATATCTAACAATTTAATACCAATTTCTTTAAGAAATCATCAATGATAACTTTCAAAAAGATTAATTTTTTTTGCAAATTGGTACATGGGCTAGCTAAATCAAGCTCCTATGACCTCAAAAACATAAAAAAAATATATAAGAAAAGGACTTAAATTACCTTGGAATTTAGCAACCAAAAGCTTTGAAGCTTAAAATGACTTCCTTAGGTTTTTATGAATGTTCTTTCAGTGAAGGAGAAGAATAATTAAAGATGACAAGCACTAATTTTAACTTATATACCTTGTTTAAAATTTAATTAATCAAAATTAACTTAATTAACCTTTAATTAATTAAGCCTTAAGCATGATTAACAAAAGTTAGTAGATTATGTCATCCACAACCACTGTTTGAAGCAATTAAAATGGTCTAATTGCAAATCTATTCCTTTAACCATTTGAAAATCTATAGCGGTAAACTTTTACAATTTAGTCCCTATACCTTAATTTTTTAGTGGTACCAAAAATGATGGTCTCAAAACCTTGCATTTCAATGATCGAGTCAGTAAATATTATTTAATAATATTTATTGGTTTAATATGGTGATATATTGGATTTTGATATGATAAACATGCTAATTGGACAGTTAGTTAAAGTACAAGTGGTTTGATCCTAAAGTTAGTGGTTTGGGAAAATAAGGCATCGGGACCTTAATTCCCTAAATCGAGTTCGTAAATTTTTATTAAATATTTACAGAATTGTTATATAGGTGAATTGAATTTTGGATAGATAATTTTGTGAAATTAGTGACTAATTAAGGTACAAAGACTAAATCATAAAAAAACGTAAAAAGTTTATTACTATTGATTTTACTAGTTAAATGGATTAAATGACATTATTCCAAGGACTAATATGACAAATAGACCCTTATTAAGGTAAGTGGGACTATTAATGCTTATTTCCTAAAAAAATTATATGTTAAAAATGTTAATAATTAAATAAATAAAAGTTAAAAACATAAATAAAGGAAAGAAACATTGTCATCTTCATGTTTTTATTTCTTTTTCTCATGAAACACCACTGTTAAACTTAGGGAAGTTCAACCAAGTTTCTCATCTTGCATGGTGAGTAATTCCAAGGCATTTTTTATGAATTTTATAATTTTTGAGATCATTATAGCTTAGTCTAGCTAACTCGAATATTAAAACGTCAAATAGTTAAAGTTTTAAAATGTTTACATTGATGGTTTTTGAGGTTTTTTATGTTTAATGGTAGGATTTGAAGCTTAGAAATGTAGTGGGACTAATTTGTGAAGTAAAATTTGTTAGTTTTAATTTTAGGGGCTAAAATGGAAATATTTCAAAATTTATGTGAAATTTCTATAATTATTGAATTTAGAGAGATGTACAGGGATGTAATTGAAATCAGATTGAAAAACGAAGCTTAAAATTGAAAGATATAGCTATTTCGATTTTAGGGACTAAATTGAATAAAATATGAAACTTTAGGGAGCTCCTATAAAATCAAAATAGAATTGATATATTGTTGTAATAAGTTTTTAAAATATTCTTAGAATTGATAAATTGAAATGAATTATTATATATCGGGATTTGGATCAATCATATGAAAATCGAGAAACAAGAGAAACTATAGATTAGTCATCAACTTCTAGTTGGTTGTTGCTTTTAATAGGTAAGTTCATATAGGACTTACTCTATTAATTCTAAATTTGTTTGGATTAATCTACTTTTTTTTTAGTTAGTAACGATAAGTATAAAATGTTCTGGCATCAATCGGACTAAATTGTAAAATTAGAAATATCAATTATAATAGTGAAGAGATGTGATATGATTGAATGATGTGTACACGATGAAAACTCACCGTGAAATACAAAAAGAAAGTATTCAGTTACAGAGATTGAAAATGGAATGAATGTGAAATATAGGCCCGTGCAAATTTAGTGAATGACTAGAATACAAATGGCATGTCATTAGGATGTATATAGTATCGGGTGCTAGTCTTGGATGTTTTACCGATAGCTAAGGTCCAACATGTTTTGTGGATCCTTCATAGCTTGTGTGAGCAGCATCGAGTAAAGTTACCTCTAGACCCACAGCTTATGTAAGCAATTTCATTCATAGCTCGTGTGAGCAATTCTATTCTACGTATCTAAAATTCCTTTGCTATAGTTCTCTGGGCAAAAACCATAATTAAATGAATATGAATGAATAAAAAGATTAATTGTGATATGAAGAAGAACTTTAGTATATACGTTTATAAATCGAGTACAAATTGGATATCATATGTTATGCTATATTAAATTGTTGTACATGTATATGTGAATTGCTTTATAAAGGCTTGATGTATAAGTAAACTAACAATTTGATTATTTTATGGAAATGTATATGAAAGTAACAAGATGCCAAAAGATTTTCGTACTTAGCTACACTATGTTTTCATTGCTTAAATGTTGATTTATCAGGATAATTTAAATGAATTTTCATATGGACTTACTAAGCATTCGTAATGCTTATCTTGTTTGCTTTTTTGTCTCTGTATAGGTTATTTTGCGAAACGCGTAGGTTAGATCAACCCAATGTTCACACTATCCAGTCTCTGATTCGATAGTCTTTTCTTTGTTCTAGACTCGATTATGTGGAATGTATATAGCAGTGGATTTGTACTTAGGTTGTCTTAAATGATTATAAGTTTGGCCTAATGATGATATTGATTTTAGATGGTTTGGTAAGTTGTACAAAAGTGTGTGTGTGTGTGTAAATTGGCATTGTGGTAAGCCATGTTTGAGACAAGTGAATGACTAAGTTATAATGTTCCATAGGTCGATATAACATGTTTGGATTAATAAGTTTGTTTGGCTTTGAATATGGTTTTTTAGTATAAGTTTTGGTATATAGAAATTGTATTAAAATGGTGTCAAATGGTAAGTTTATGTATATTAGGCTTGAATGGTATAAGTGTTCATCTTATGTGGAAATGGTTTTGCTCTATATGAATTGCTTGATTTCGAAGTGATTATAAGATATATTTACAAGGTGAATGATAACATGGTAATTTATGAAACAAGCATATGAATGGTTAAATTAAGTGACATGGATATGTGAATGGAAACCATGAAATATAAGGATATGATTAAGTACTAATTGTGGTAGATTAACAAATGATTTTGGTATGAAATGTATATATATATATGTCTTGCATTTCGAGGTATGCGTTTGAGAGTGAAGAATGCCAATGCTTGAATGTTATGGTGTATGGCTTGATGTATAATTGGTTAGTAGAGAAAAGAATGTGCATTGAATTTATGCATAATCCTATTAGTATATATAATATTAGTATATATAATATGAATGTGATTGCAAATTAAGTAACATTTGAAGTAGATTAGTAAGTTGGTTTATCAAAATTGGATTGTTGTAAATTGGAAGCATTATGTATTACTTGATTAGCATGACATGCTTAAATGAATGTTGATTGAATTGGGCGCCATTTGAGGTATATTGATATATTGTTTAAATGTAGTAAATTGGTATATATTTTATTGAGTTTATACAAGTTTTGAGTAGGTGTAATTGTGCAATTGAAAATAAAAATTATGATTGGCATGAAGTAGGCACTAAATGACATATTTTGAGCTACACGGGCTAGTGACTTAGCAGTGTGTCACACATGAGCTAGTGACACGACCGTGTGCCACTGAAAGATATGGTGCATTAGAAGTACATGGTTCTTGTTTGTCACTTGGGTTGGCCATACACTCGTGTAAATACTGTAGTTTTAGCCATATACTTCCACACAACTTCAGAGAGTTACATGCCCATATGATCCCTATTTTGCATGTTTGTCTTTGTCTTATGAAATTGTTGCAATTTGATCATTGTTTATTCTCAAGTCAAGTCTAGAGCTCACATAAGCTCATATAAGACTTGTGAAAAATATTTAATTGTATCTCATGATTGAATTGATTAAAGTAATTGAATTTTGACCGTTGATTACTGTAGCATCCCATAATTCGATTCCGACAACAGGGATAGGTGAGGGGTGTTAGATCAAACTTTAATTAATTTCTATATTAATCTTATAAATATTAAATATTAAAATTTACGAACTTGGACTACAAAAATGGGGTTTCAAAATCGCAGTTTCCGATACCACTGAAAAATTAGGATGTTAGAGGTTCTTCTGGAAAAACACAATTGTTCTAAATACAAATTGTCCCAAATCATGATTGTTCTAAATATAACTATTTCTGAAATGTCATTATCTTAAACAAGAATTGTTCCAAACTTTAATTGTTCTCAAATAACTATACTAAATGACAGTTGTTCTAACTAAAATTCTATTATAAACATAACTATTCTCGAACAATAACTATTTTAAACAAGAGTTATTATTCCGAAAGAAATATTAAATGAAACAATGATACTACTTGTTTTATGCTTAGTAATACAAATGTTTTGGAATACAATATTATTTATCTTAAAAAATAAAATGTTAATAACAAATTTTAATGCATTTGAAGACAAACAAATGCGGTAGCTGATGACATGATAAAGATGGCAACCATGGATGATCATGTTTTTTTTTTTTTCCGCAGTACTCTCTCTGGAATACAAACTGAGCTTGATAGGGACTTATTAGGTTCCCCTTTTATGGGTAACATGACAGGTTAATTTTGTTCTATACGGCATCTTTCTTCATTAAAATATGGAAAACAACAGTGGTTCCAATTATGTCGTCCATCATGGGGGGTTAAAGCAAATTTCTGGGAAGGTGGTCTGGCATGCACGTTTTGAGGAAAGAAGAAAACATCACGTCATCATGAACCCAATTATATGAATATTATTACGAGTCTTGGCTCAATGAAACCACTTGCTTTACTTTTCTTCTAATTATTATTATTTGCACCAACTATATATTATATTACTCTGCAAGTTCAGTGTATTCAGTCAGAAAATTGGACAAACTCATCTTCAAATTTCTATTTTGTAAAAGACCAAATCAGTCAAGACGCCTCCCCCGTCAATTAAAACTCCAATCTAATTCATGAAAACGCTGTCCAATAAAATGTTTAGTCAAATTTTCTACGAGTACCTATACCATGTATAAAGTTACATATTTAGCTTTTATAATTCTTTTCTTGACCCATCATAGCCATTAAATCTATTAGATAAGTTGTGGATTTAGTACATGCCATCTAATTTAATTATTTTTAGCTTCCATTTTTTAATTTTAGAATTTTAATCTTAACTCAAATGACATTAATAAATCCATTAACTAAAACGACATAATTGTGAAGATTACATGGAAATAGCAGGCTACATAACATTATACGCATGTGGTATTATGTTTGCTACATAAGATTTTTGAAAGTGTGACAACTATATTATCACATACGTAATATTATGTTAACTTCTTATTTTCACATAATACTCATAAAAAAGTCATATAATTTTAATTAACAAATATAATAGCTACTATTTGAGTCAATACCATAATTTCAAATTTTGAAAAATATAAAAATATAAAATTTATATTTAAGATCTATATGCAATAAAAAATTTAATAATAAAAAATAATTTAAGGAATACCACTTACATGGTAACTAACTAATATCATAATTTCACTTAGAATGTTTTTAAGTGTATTTTCTCATTAACCAAGATTGAAGTAATATGAAGTGCAATACATGAATATATATACGCGAAAATTTGGTCTTACGTATACCAAAAAATGTAAATCAACCACGCATTTAAATCCTTTACTCTAAACTTTTTCATTATTAATCAGCAAATCATACATGAAGATGGATGAAAAACTATTTTATAGTCACTACAACAAGGCAAATTATCATATATCTATAGATATACTGCTTTATTCATTAGCTAATTAATCAAAATATTTCTTCTTAACTAGTCTTCTTCTCCATAATCTTGACTGCTGTAAGGAGCGAAAGCTTCCAACACCCAATTATTCTTCCTCCAACATTTCCATCCCATCTCTTCACAAATCTCATCACTGTGGTTAATACTGAATGTAGAAATGCAATGCCTCTTGTAGAACCGAGTCGTTTTCTTCATGATCTCGATTTCTTCGCTGGTTTGGTCTAGCATTTTCTCGATGCTAGGTAGCTTGAACAGTCCATCAGCCAGTCTCGACAGCCATTTGCACCTTAGCTCAGCCGTCTGCAGGTTCGAAACACTCTCGATGTACCCCACAAACGCCATGTTTGGGATCAATGGATGGATTGTGCCCCTATATAAGGGCATGATCCCCGACGAGTCGACTATTAAACTCGAGAAGGGTTGAGGCAGCAGGTCTTGGATCTTCTTTTTGCCTTCGAAACCGGTGGCGAGGAGCACCAAGTCGGCTTCTAACTTGGTGTTGTCTTCGAATTCGAGTCCCCCATTCCAAAACCACCATCTGGGTGTTTTTTTGAACATGATCTTTCCCTTGTCTGCCTCTGAGAAGAAATTTTCAGGCAGGATAGCCATTTGGCAAGATGCATAATCTTCCTCAAAGGGGTGGTCTGGTTTTAGTCCATACTTCACTAATGGAAGCTTCCACACCAGATAAGACTCTATGAACTTGGAGACTGCTTTTCTCTTCAGTAAAAAAAAAAAAAAAAAAAAAAAAAAAGAAAAGAAAAGAAAAAGAAAGAAGTGAATCAACGTATTTTACATAAAAATAAAAAGAAGAGTAACTGTAGCAGTGATTAAGAGTAAATCAAAGTATTACCACAGGAGAAAAAAGAGGGCAAAGCAAATTCCTGACCATCCCCTGGTTTGGCCTTTGATGGAGAAACTGAGAAGACCTTGTTGAATAAAACAAGAAAAAGGGCAAACCCCAAATCCAGTAAGCTGGAACCGTCCAATGTAGTGTCCTTATCACCATTGTACAAGGTTGTCCATCTGCTCCTTTTTATTTTAACACAAAAGCAGGCGAACCAAAAAAGTCAAGATACAAGGTAACTAAGCTAGTTAGTCAAAATCACGTTGCACTTTCTAGAAAAATCAATCCCCAATGTCTAGCATGCATTTTATGACTATTTAGAGGGACAAAACAACAATTTATTTTCTTTAAATTTAAGAAGGAAGTCACATGAAGTTAACCTTAATTAAGTGGATAATTTAGGGGGTAACCTTAATTAAGTGGCTAATTTAGGGGGAAAAAACACTTGTGTTGTTAGTAGTTAGTTGTTTCTATTACCTAGTTAAGTATGTCGGAAGCATGCAAGAAATGCAATATTTTATGTTGGATCAATGCTCTACTAGTCAATGCATTATATATTAGATACGGGTGGTTGAAAAAGTACACGTGAAAAATGTTTAACAGACAATTCGATGGAGCTTTATGATAAAAAGATAAATATATATTTGGTCATAGTTAATCATATATGGATGTATATACCTTGGTTTGCCTGGGCACATTCAGTAGCTAAATCAATGGCAGATTTCTTATAGCCAACGACGGCGACTTTCTTGCCTTTCAACAACTCTCGGGCGGCTTCTTTATCGAGCTTAGAATAATCGAGGGTGTGCATAACTTTACCACCATAAACTTCCTGGCCTTTATTGGGAGGGAAAACTGGCATTTTCGGTATATCCCCATATTTCCCTATGCATACCACCAGTAGTTCAAACCCATATCTCTGCATGCACCGTGCATCATCATATATTTTTCCCTCAGTTCCCATCATTCTTTAACAGTAATCACTAATAAATTGGTATCAAGCATTTAATCATAACATACGTATATATGGATAATATGTATAAACATTCTGGGGGTCAACTGGGTCTTGGTCTAGCTTAGATTTTTTTGAAACCGTTCAGACTGTGACCAAATATAACATGTCAGAAATAATAAATTATTGGAAGTACAACTAGAAGATCACTTTTGTGTTTAATTAACCAAGGACATCCGTCATGCATTTGTGCTACTTGTTCATTTAATTAAGGTGTATCAATGAACCTTTTTTTTTTTTGCTGATAATTAAAACAAATAATTTTTATTGATATTTAATTAAAATTAAATGAGTTTAGTAATATTTGTTCTTAAAAATTCAATTATTATTAGTTGTAGAGTCATCTTATGGCTTATATGATTGTACATGTATAAATCAGATATACTATTACATATATCAAATAGGGTTGACCAAAAAGGAAAATACATATATCAAAAATAAATTTAATAAATAAAATGAAAAGATAGCAGCCTCAGGTCCCTATCAAAAACCATGCAAGATTTCTAATTGGAACTAACTAGCAACCCAAGTCAAGAAAAAAGAAATACCAAAATAGAAAAACATAGGTGTAGGTCTTAACACAAATGGTAAGATTAAGGTTTAGGAATACTGATATCCCAAGTTCAAGATTTAATAAATTTATTATGGTATCTTATAAAAAAAATATTGTAGGATAAAAAGTGGGTTCAAATTTAATTAGTGATATATATGATATGATTTAAGGAACAACCTCTACAGTTTTTGATGGATGTGTTTCCACAACGACTTCCCAGACAGGATGGCCACTCAAAAGAGGTCCAAACTCTCCAGGTCCAGCCGCCACATCCAAGTTAGTGGTTTCTCTGCCGTCGCCGCCGCCAATGTAGCGAATCTCAACCACCCTGGAATTGAACCTAACAAACTTCAACACATCAAAGTGTGTAGCATAAGCTTGCAAGTAGTGGAGGATGTCAAGATAAGAAGGGAAAGTGGAGTTATCCCTTTGAGGCCAAGGGTAATTCGAGAACTCGAAATCGCATCGAGGAGTTTGGAGCTTAGTGGAAGCAAATGAGCAATGTTTCCAAACGCCACCAATTGAATCAGTGGCCTCGAAAACGATGGGATTATGATGGGAGAGCTGTTTAGCAGCAGCGATGCCGCTGATACCAGCCCCGATAATCCCAACCCTCGTTGATTTACGGTAGCTAATTTGCTCACAAGCCATGTTGGCAGAAAAATTAATATATGAACAATGCTACGAGAAAGAAAAATAAAGCTAAAAAAAAAAAAATGACACGAGCTCTTAGCTTATGTATTGGTGTGCCCAAACTCAGAGACTAGCCCACTATTTATAAAGGAAAGAGGATTGAGTTATGGGATTTTCCTGGTAAGTTGTTAAGTTTATAATATATGCCAAACTTGTTAGGTTCAACAGTGTCGTATGTTTTCCTATCCTTAATTTCATTTTGTCAACGCCAACAATGTTAATTGTCAGGGTAACTATTGAACAATAATCTTAATTATAATTAAGATAATTATTTGATTTGCTGGCATATATTATTTTAAATTCTTAGGGTATTAAATTTATATTTAAAAAAATATATAAAAATTTCTAAAATTTTGAAATTAATCCCATGCATTAATAATGTTTTGAATTGCATGTATATTGCACTGGGTATCAATTCTAGTCGTCCTACTTGTCATCCATTATATTTCTTTGAAATTATTAGATTAATTTCTCAATTAATTACATATTTTTAATGGTCGATTTGTGAATAATGAATGATGGACTGGGCATCAATTCTAATAGATTAGTTAGTAAAAGAGGTTTGAATTCTTGTGTTTCCATTGAGATATGTATATATATAAATATAAATGAGCATCAAATTGTGTGGGTTGAAGTCAATGTATAAAAAAAAGATTATATGAATTTTGATCTTAGAGACAATGGTCTAACTTAAATTAATTAAAATGTGCTTATTAATTAGCCGGTTGACTTATTAAATAAATATGCAGCAATATTGTCCTTCCTCAACATTGTACCGATTGGAATTGACTTTGTACAGGTAAACCCAAGTCCCTTATTTATCATATTCATATCCTTCTTTCTATCCAATGTTTTTATTAAAAAAAAAAAACAAACAAAACAGTTGAATTATACTATATTAAACTAAACAAAAACACCACTTATTTTATTTGAGTAATGGATTGCTAGCATCTTCTTAAGAGAATCATCAAACACTTGCAGGTTCTCTTTCCCATTCAAGATCATTTTAGCTATACAGTCAGTAGCTTAGTTCTTTTCCCTTGAAACGTATCATAAACGTTAATGCTTGACACACATTAAAAGTTGTTGGATACGCTTTATCAAAGCAGAACTCGATGCTATCGATAGAGTATTTTGAATAACCTTAACTACCTCCAAATAATTACTTTGAATCGTCACCCTTTAATACCTGTGGCCTAGAAAAAGAACCATAATTAGATGTATGTTGCATTAATTATATGCGATTATTTTTAATTTATTAAATAATATATTTTTATTTCATGTAATTAAAAATATATTAACTATCTTAATAATTAAAATTTAAACCATAATTAAAGATTTAATAAAAATAATAATGGAAGTCGAACTCTTTTGGATTCTTTTAGCAAGTACGATTTGATTGAAAATGCCCCAAAAAATGTATTCATTTATAGCTGGTAAGTCTTATAGTTGAAATAACCACAACAATATACTCGAATATTGGATAATTTAACATGAATGTAAAATGTATTTCAAAATATAAAATATTTTATAATATATAAAATCTAATAATAAAAATTCTCACATCTTTTAATTGCTTTATTAAATAATATATTTTTAATTAATACAATTAATGTAATACAATATTTATTATTTAAATGGTTGAACATAATTAAAATATATATTTTTAGTAATTAGATATTACAAAAAGTTCAAATCATAAAATATTTGTATCATATTAAAAAGTTTACAAATCGTGGATGAATACTCTCAGCTATTCATTCTTTTTTTCTTTTTGGTTTTCAAGTCAACATATACATATTGGTCTTATCAATGTCAGCTTCTAGATCCCACCAATGAATGAAACAATTCTAAGAAAAAAAATAAGTAAGAAATATATTTTAAAAATAAGAAAGTATTAAATATGTTAGAAATCTTTCTATATTTTTTAAATTTAAAATTTAGTCCCTATACGATAATTTTGAGATATTGTGTCCCTATATTTTTTTGACTTAAAAATCTTGATCTTTTTGTCCTGTTTGTAATTATAAAAAAGGCATAATGACTTTTTAACTCTGAATATTTATAATTTTGGTCAAATTGATTCTTACTCTTTAAAAACACATAAATTGAAAGATTTTTTTTATATATTTCCAATAAAAATCCTAACTTTCTATTTAAATTATAGGTTTTAAAATACATTTTAAAATTATTAAAAGATTTCCTTTTCCCCACTTAAATTATGACATTTTTCGGTTAAATATTTTAATTAATTAAGCTTTATAAAAATATATTTTTTAAAAATGCTTAATTTTAAATTTTTTATAATAGTTTTTTAAAATTTTCATTAATAATAAAGTTTTAAAAATTACAATTTTTAACAGAATTTTAGTATTTTTTATTGAAAATATAAATAAACATTTTAATTTTATGTCCTTTTGAAGAGTAACAATCAAATTGACAAAAAAAATGAATATTAACAATAAAAAAAGTTATTCTGCCTTTTTCTAATTGCAAGATTAGATGAAGGGATTAAGATTTTTAAATAAAAAGTATAGAGATTTAATAACTCAAAATTAAAATACACGGACTAAATTTTAACTTTTTAAAAAGTATAGGGATCTTTGACATATAAAAAGCTTGAAAAATAGTTTGGCATTAGTAATGAAATCTAGTGTGTTTATATATATATATATAGTTAATAATTAAATATTTGTACAAAAACCTATCTAAAAGAGATCAATATACCATAATTCCATTGAAAAAAGAAAAGTGAAAGATCAAATAAAGTAAAGGTTTAGGGATAAGGAGAAATATGTCAAAAGAACACTCTTTTTCTTTGCTACAATCTGGTAACAGAGATGATGGGGATTCTCATTCTGTTAAGGATCGAACCACCAAAAAAGTGAGATTCAAGGGTGGACTTGATGAAACATCAGCTGATATGGTAGTGGACCTTGATCTGCCTTCAGCACCTTCGTGGAAGGATAAGCTTTTGGGTGGCGATCCTGTTCCGTCTGTGATGGATCCAATTGCTTCTTCCTTTGGAAGAGATAGCGAAGTGATGGAGATTTCGATTTATTAACTGGTGACGTGCAAACAAATATTATTAACAGGGTTCTGACCATCAATTTTTCTGATAGGGTTACAGAAATTCTATTCAAAGAAATGGAGTTAACAGTGGTTTTTAAAATTGTAAGGCGGAGTGTTGGTTACAATACTTTACATAATCGTATAATTAGTCTATGGAAACTTATTTCGCCTTTTCATCTCATTGATATTGAAAATGGGTATTACCTGGTTTGATTTTTGAATAGGGTTGACTACGATCGTATTTTGTCGCAGGGACCTTGGATCATTTTTGGACAATATCTCACTGTTCAGCCTTGGACCAAGAATTTCAGCCCTCTGCAACCGTATCCTACTGTGGTTTTGGCTTGGATTTGGTTGCTGAGACTTCTGGGATTTTTGTTCCGCTGACAAATTATGGAGGCTATTAGGGGGCTCATACGGAAGGTCGTCAAGTTAGATTTCCAGATAGACAATCGAACTAGGGGCCGCTTTGCTCGTCTTGTTGTGTTTATTAATCTTAAGAAGCCCTTGGTTTTCCAAGTTTTGGTTGATGGTGCCATTAAGCGAGTGGAATATGAGGCTCTTCCAACCGTCTGTTTCAGTTGTGGTAAATATGAGCATGTCAAAGACCTTTGTCTGACGGTGGCGGAGGATCAGTCCTCTGAACGCCTTATTGAAGTGGTGAATGTTGACTTTGTTTCTGTCGTCGGTAGTGCTGTTGAATGAGCGGGGCCGGAGTTTGGCCCTTGGATGCTGGTAGAGAGAAGATCTCGGCGTGGTCAAAGGAGTGTTCGAGGAAACGTCAGAGCAAACAGTGATGCAAAATCTCGCAAAGATACATTGGATTCTCGATTCTCAGCGTTAAAAGAGGTAGAAGAGACAAGTGTTAATCACGCTGACTCTGTTAGTGGGACTTTGTCAATGAGTGGGACTGAAATTTCTGCTGGAGGAGATGATGGTTTAAATACTAAGGTTGGAGATAAGGCTTTAAGGGATGTGGGGTCTTTTGCTGCTACGGGCCTTAAGCCCAATTAGGAGAATGGGACTGCTATAGGGTCTGTTGCAGTTGGTAAGAAATTTGAAGAATTGGGTCGGGCGTGTGGTGGGCTTGTTGTGGAGATTACTAGGCCAAAATCATTGGGCATTAGGGAGGAAGCTTCATCGGGTCGGTCGGTCAATAGGTAGATTGGGACAATTTTGGAAAAAAAAAGGCCTATGTTAGGTAGTGTTATTGATCAAAATATTAGTGAGGATTTTAATATTGGTAATTTTACTTCTAATTCTAAATTAAATTTTGATGTTGCAAGAACTTCACATCTTTTCTCTTTGGGAAAGGAAATGAGTTTGGACGTTGAAAATCGTGTTGACTGAGATCCAAAGGGATTTAAATACTGGGAATTTTGCCAATATTAAAGCTCATTTTAATCCTGCCTTTGAAGGTTCTCGGGGTATCATTGTTTCTATTTATGATGGTGTTTTGGATCCCGGAAAACATTCAGCAATAAGATTCAAAGATAATTCTCACAAAAAAGAAAAGGGTAGCTCAGTTAACCTTGCCAGAGGAAGGCTAGAAGAAGGAATTTCCATTTCCAAAGAAATACATGGAGGAAAAGATTCTAATGGGCATAGTAGTCGTAAAACTTTCAATACATTATGGGGTCGAGGGAGTCGTTTCAAAGCTTCCAAGAGTCCCAGAGTACCGTTAGCCGAATCTATGGAGGAAATGGCTAAATTCATTTCCAATCCAAAGCTTAGTAATGATCTCAATTCTAGATTGAAAGGTGTAGCCTTGATCACGGATGAGGATACTGTCTCTCGACAGTAATGGTATGTTTTCTATTCTTGTGTTTTATTATGAATTTAACTATTTTTTCTTGGAATTGTCAGGGTTGTGCTAGTGATAAGTTCCTCTCATTTTTCGAGAATACAATTAGGAGCATAGTCTTGATATTATTAGTCTGCTTGAGATAAGAGTTAGTGGCGCCAAAGCTAACAATATTATTGCAAAGCTGAGTTTCCCTTATTCACATCATGTCGAAACAATTGGTTTTTCGGGTTGTATTTGGATTGGTTGGAAAGATTCTGTCAGTCTTGAGATCATTTTTAATCATTCTTAGTTTATTCTAGCTTGGGTTGGTTCTACATCTTCCTCAATTTCAGTCTTTATCTTATTTGTTATTAGAGTCTGAATAAACAGAAACGTAAAGATTTGTGGGATAATTCGAAACTTTCAATTCCTATAGGGAATTCCCTGTGGGTTGCAATTGGTGATTTCAACGCTATTCTCTCTTCCTCTGAGAAATCAGGTGGCATGTCTGAAGGTAGGAGATGCCCTTACTTTGGAGATTTCGTGGAGCAGGCAAAGCTTCATGATTAAGGTTACAGAGGCCCCCCCTTTACTTGGTTAGGGGTTTGCTTTTCGAGAGGCTTGATCGGGCTATGGGAAATAGAGCTTGGGTTTAACATTTCCCTTATATCTTGGTTACTCATCTTCCTAAAATTAAATCAGATCCTAGGTCTCTTCTCCTTTTCTTAAACCTAGAGACTATTCTCTCAAAAGGTAGGCCTTTTCGTTTTCTGGCGGGATGGGTCAAACACCCTGATTTTGGAAAATTTGTGGAAGATAAATAGGGCTTCTCTAGTAATATGTTTGATACCTTAAGTATGTTCGCTCGTGATCTTAAGGAATGAAATAAGTCAGTCTATGGTCATATCACTTCTCGTAAAAAGTTTCTTGTTAGAGAGCTTACTAAATTTCAGAGGATTATGGATTTCTCGAGTTCTAATCGTTTAGCTCAAGTAGAGTTAAAGATTCGGCATGTAATGCCCCCACGCCCGAGATCGTCGCCGGAGTCGAGTATGAGGTGTTACTAAACTTAATTTAACATTTTAAGAACTTTGAATCATTTGTTTCTACATTCACAGCTTTCTAATTACTTGCGTCACAGTTACAAGAAAAATCATATCTCGAGCTACGAAACTCAAAATCAAGATCCGTAAATTTTCCCTGAATCTAGACTCATATACCTATTTACTAAATTTTTTCCAGAATTTTTGGTTGGGCCAATTAGTACAGTTTATTAGTTAAAATTACCCCTGTTTCAGGACTCGACTGGACTGACCTCTGTTTACTTCGAACCACATTTATATCTGTAAAAAATTCATATGACTATGAGGTTTATTTCTCCTGAAACTATACTCAATGAGGATTCTGAGAATATAAAATACACCACCTAATTATATCTGTACAATTTATGGTGAATTTCTAAATTTGGAACAGGGGATCCAGAAATTGCTCTGACTCTGTTTCACTAAAATTCAAATATCTTCTAACATATAATTCTTTTACCTGTTTAGTTTGTTTTATTGAAACTAGACATATTAAGCTTCAATTTAATATTTAATCCATCACATAATTCGATTTATATGATTTTTAGTAAATTTTCAAACTCGCATCAGTGTTGCTGCAATGTTCTGTTTATGGCAAATTTCATCCCTTTTATGAGTTTTCATGAACTAGGTATTCTATTAACCTTCCATGACATCAAACATAATCTAAACTAACCATTTCCATAACTTATCATTATCAAGCATTTTCTCAACCATTCCATCACCATATCATAAGATTATTTACACAAAATAGGTATATTGCTATACATGCCATACTTAAATTTTACAAGCCATTTACCAAAAAGTCCTTCAGATAGTGTGACCGAGCCTTCGACCTATCCCGACTCCTGAGTTGGCTTGTCCAAAACTACAATGAGTAAGAAGGAGGGAGTAAGCATAAATGCTTAGTAAGTTCATATGCAAATAACAAGTAACATAACAAAGCAATTATACCAAACAACATTAGCATGGTATCACCAAAACATAAATCACATTTCCAATCATCATTCATCATCTTACTACCTTATCGTTGTTGTATCAATACTCAACCCGAGGGTTAAGTACATACCTGTCCAAAGTATCCGTTTCACAACACTTACCAATACGCCCCTTTTCATCTCGAGTATTCCTCCATTTGAGTGGAACTTTACCCGTTGAACACATCGGAATATAATTCGGATACATGGATAATTTGCACATAAGTGCCACATATGCAATCAAGCAATCATGTAACCCGCCCATAAGCGAACTCGGACTCAACTCAACGAGCTCGAGCATTCGCATCCATAAGTGAACTCGGACTCAACTCAACGAGTTCGGACATTCGCATCCATAAGTGAACTCGGACTCAACTCAACGAGTTCGGATGCTCAACCATCCTAGTGACATGTCACTTGTATCCTAATCTATTCCTAAGGTTCAAACGGGATTTTCCTCGAACACATATCCTTGCCGTCTTCCGTAGAATGCCGAAATCAATACTCGCTAACAATTATATTTAACAAGTAGCTCACATAATTTGCATTTTATTCGAAAATAACCACAAAGCATATATTTCATGATAAAAATCAGCATATCATATAATTAACATCAATGACTTATAAATAACAATTATGCTATATTATTTACACATGAACTTACCTTGGTACCAAAATACAAAGATTTTGCAATTTAGTCCACAATCTTTTCTTTTCCTCGATTGGGGTCGATTCCACGTCTTTCTTGATCTAAAATAACACATTTAGCTTATTTAATACTCACATTATCAAATTAATCCTTAATTCAAATTTTGGCAAAATTACAATTTTACCCCTAAACTTTTGCATATTTACACTTTTGCCCCTAGGCTCGGGATTAAACTTTATTCCTTATTCTTATGTTTTATAACCTACTGATCACTTTTCTCTTCTATGGCAACATCAAATTCTCACTCTAACATATACATATGACTATTAGGTATTTTACCGATTAACCCTTCTACTCGTTTTTGCTTAAAATCGAGTAGTACAAGTTGTCTAACATAATTTAAAACCTCATATTCTATCATAAAACATCAAAATACACAAATTTCACCTATGGGTATTTTTCCAAATATAAACTCTAGGTTAAATTATTGCTAGCATAAGCTTTACCGAGTTACCGGGATCTCAAAAACATAAAAATCATTAAAAACGGGGCTTAGAATCACTTACTATGAAGCTTGAAAGTTGAAGAAACCCTAGCTATGGTGAGATGGAGCATTCGGCAGCAACCTTATGAAGAAGATGACCATTTTGTGTTATTTTTCCCATTTTATTTCATTTAATATCCAAATGACCAAAATGCCCCTCCTTACTAAACTTTCAAAAATTCCTTCCATGTCCTAATTTTGCCCATGAACTTCAAATTGGTAAAATTTCTATTTAAGACCTCCTAATTAATATTTCAAAGCAATTTCATACTAAAAACTTCTAGAATGCAAGTTTTGCAACTTATTCGATTTAGTCCCTAACTTCAAATTAAGCATTTTATGCATAGAATTTCTTCACAAAATTTTCACACAATCACACAATCATATCATAAACCTCAAAATAATTATAAAATAATTATTTCTATCTCGGATTTGTGGTCACGAAACCACTATTCCGATTAGGCCCTAATTCGGGATATTACACGGCAGGAGTTGGAGAATATTCTTAGACATCAAGAAATTCTTTGGAAACAGAAGGCCTGCTGTGATTGGCTTCATCTTGGAGATCGAAATTCTAAGTTCTTTCATGCTCGTACGTTGCGTCAAAGGAAGAATAGTCATATTACTGTGATAAGCAATGATTGTGGAGATTGGTTGTATGATTCAGAAGCTGTTGAAGTTGAGGCTAATAAATTTTTCTAGAATCTGTATGGGGAGCATCTTAGCCCTATGAGAAGTTTACCTTCAAGTAAATTTCCTTGTCTTGATCATGATGATATTTCTTTTTTGGGAAAGTAGTTTACTGATGAGGAAATCAAGGTGGCTCTTTTTGATATGGCTCCTCTCAAAGCTCCTGGTAGTGATAGCTTCCATGCACTTTTCTTCCAAAATAGTGGAATTTTATTGGAGAAGCGGTTTGTAATTGGGTCAGAAGTATTTTCAATGGGGGAAATATCGATGATGAGTTGAACAATACACTACTTGTACTCATTCCCATGGTTGCTAGTCTTGAGGATTTTGCTCAGTATCGTCCAATTAGTCTCTACACTGTCTTATACAAGCTTGTGATGAAGATTATAAAAAATCGCTTCAAGGTCATTGTTTTGAAGATTATTGGTCCAGAGCAGGCTGGGTTTATTGCAGGTAGGAATATCACTGACAATGTCATTATTATTTAAGAGGTTATTCACTCGATGCAAAGTCAACCTAAAAGAAAATTGATGTCTATTAAGATAGACTTGGAGAAAGCCTATGACAAAGTGCGATGGAACTTCATTAAAGCTTCTCTTCACGTAGCTAGTATTCCTAACTTTCTCATTAATGTTATTATGTCCTCTATTTCTAACTTTACAATGCAGGTTTTGTGGAATGGAGTACCTGTGTCTAAATTCAAGCTAGCTAGAGGGATTCGGCAAGGATGCTTGCTCTCCCCTTATCTTTTCGTTTTATTTATGGATTGGCTTAGCCAGGCTATTCACTCAGCTATATCGGAGGGTAATTGGAACCCCCATTCCCCTTTCTCGGTCTGGTCTTCCTATCTTTCATTTATTTTTTACAGATGATTTAGTTATTTTTAGCAAAGTAGATCTGAAACATAGTAGGATTATCGAAGATATTCTGGGCAGTTTTTTTTGACTTTTCTGGACACAAAATTAATGCTAAGAAAACGAACATTTTTTCTCTAAAGGAGTGGATGCGACAGTGGTAGACTCAATTAGTTCTCTATTTGGTTTCCAAAAAGTCTAGAATCTCTGTCATTATCTTAGAGTTCAGCTTTTTCATCAGAGGGTGACCAATAGTACTTTGCATTTCATTGTTGAAAAAGTTAAAGGTAAGCTCCAAAGTTAGGATACAAAAAGACTATCTATTGCTGGCTGAATCATTTTGGCCCAGTTGGTTTCATGTCTATTCCTAGCCACTTTGTGCAGTCCATGATGATTCCTACGAAAGTTTGCGATGAAATTGAGAGTTTGGTGAAGCAGTTCATCTAGGGATCTTCTGAGTTTAAATAGAAAATTTCTTTGGTTGGGTGGGATTCTATTTGTCAACCTAAATGTTGTGGAAGTCTTGGCTTATGGAAATTACGAGACCAGAATATCTCATTCTTATTAAAGCTAGGATATAATATTGTAACTGACAAAGAGGCCTTTTGGTTCAAGTTATCAAGGCTAAATACCATATGAGTGATATTCTTCCTGACTCTATTACACAAACAAGAAGTTCTTTTGTTTGGAGTGCTTTCACTAAAATTTGGCTGTTGCTTTGAGAAAATTTATGTCGGTCTGTTGGAAATGGGTGTCAAATCTGCTGTTGGGAAGATGTGTGGAATCCTAGTGTATGACAACTGATCAAGTTTATCCCGACGAACGTCAATATTGGCTCTGGGTACTGTCTTAGCGATATGGTCACTGAGGATGGTTCGTGGAACCTAGATTTTTTCAGACTTTGGCTTTCGAAGGAGGTGATCGAGTTGATTATGGGCATTCCCTCTCTTCTTTCTTTTGAGAGGCCAGACAAAGACACTTCGAGCCATACTTCATCTAGAAACTTTATGGATAAAAGTGCTTATAAGATTTGTAAGGGTGATGCTTGGAATTCAAAAGATGAGAAATGCAAGAGCATTTGGAAGACCCCAGGACCACAAAGAGTTCGTTTCTTCATTTGGTTTGTTCTTAAGCAGCATCTCATCAGTAATGTCAAAAGGGTTAAAAGAGGTTTAGTAGTTGATCCTTCATGTTCGATATATGGTTTCCATTCGGAAGATATTCTTCATATTCTTAGATATTGAAATACAACTAAGGATGTGTGGAGCCAAGTTATTACAGGTAACCGTTTAACGAATTTATTTTCTTTTAACTTACAAGACTAGATTCTTTTTAATATGCAAGATGCTTCTGTGGTCTCGGAGGAAGGAACGAGTTGGGCTTGTCTTTTTGGAATTCTGATTTGGCGCCTCTAGAAGAACCGTGCCCTTTTTATTTTTCAAGGTCATATTTGGAACTCGAGAGAGATTGTCAACAATTCATATTGTTGGGCTAATCAATGTTTTTCACCCTCTAGAGCGACTCCAAGTGGAGGTTTGAACCTCACTTTGGTAGACCAAACTTATGGCTCTAAGATTTTCCTTAATACTGATGGGGCAGTGCATTTGGATACCGGAAATACATATGTTGGAGGTTGTGAGAGATATGAATGGGCAATGGCTCTTTGGTTTTAATCGATACCTTGGAAAGTGCTCGATTTTTTATACTGAACATTGGGCCATTTTTGAAGGACTTAAGTTGGTTCAACAAAGAGGTCACGATTGTGTAATAATTCTCTCGGATTATCTGGATGTTGTTTGGGCCATTCAAGGTAGTACTACAACAACATCAAATTCTGCTTTGATTCGGCAAATCCAGACTATTCTGGCTCAGGATAATTTATGGGTATTGCATTATATTCCCAGGGAGCAAAATGAAGTAGCTGATTGTATGGCGAAAGAAGCTTTATCCTCTAGAGTTGATTTGCAATTTTTTGAGTCTCCCCTTATTATGGTTCGAAATTTCTTAGATTTAGACTAGTCTAGAGTGTTTTTCTCAAACTTCTTGGATTTAATTATTTAGTTATTGTAATTGTTTTTTTTCACCAAAAAAATAATTAAATATTTTTTTATTACTAGAAACCAAAGTGCTTTTGTTTTTGGGAGGACCACTAGTGACAATATACTGTTAGCCCAAGAGCTTGTTAGGGGTTATAATTGATGCACCTTGTCACCTAGATGTATTTTGAAAATTAATCTCCAAAAAGCCTTTGCCTTTCTTAATTGGTACTTTATTCTTGTTGTTTTGGCTACTTTGGGATTCCTTAGTCAATTTGTTAGATGGATAGAGAAGTGCATCACTAAGCCTTGATTTTCAATTTTAGTAAATAGGGGTTTGATTGGCTATTTTAGAGGTGTTAGGAGAGTAAGAAAAGGGGATCCACTTTCCCCTTACCTCTTTGTGATTGTCATGCATGTTCTGTCGAAATTACTTGATGTTTAGCTATTATTGGAAATGTCATAAGCTTAGGTGGACTCATTTAAACTTTTTTGATAACTTATTAATTTTCTCTAAAGGAAATTTGAAGTCAGTAGTGGGTATACAATGTGTCTTGCAACAGCTTTATTTATTCTTAGGCCAACAATTTAATCTTGGCAAGAGTGAGATTTTTTCTTCAGGAATCTTAGAAGAGGATCTACAAGCAATCTTATTGGGTTTAAAAGAGAATGCTTCTAGTAAGGTACTTAGAAGTTCTATTAATAACTAGAAAATTGATAGTGGTTGATTGCTCTCCATGGATTGAGAAGATAAATCATAGGATTAATGGATGGATAGCTAAACATCTTTCTTATCCTGGAAGATTTCAACTCATTTAATCTATTTATTCAGCATGTAAATTTTTTGGTATAGACATTTATTCTTCCAAAAGGTATTCTTAAAACTATTAATCAACTTTGCCTCAAGTTTTTTTGAAAAGGGCAAAATATGGACGCTAAGGGTGCAAGAGTGGGATGGCATGCAATTCACAAATCTAAATCAGAGGAAGAGTTAGGTTTGAATGAGCTTGATAGTTGGAATCAAGCTTGCATTATGCAAAATTTGTGGACTATTTTGATTCAAGCAGAATCTCTTTGGGTTGCTTAAATCGAAGCTTATGTTCTTAGGGATAGGGATTTGATGAAAGTTTCTCCTTCTTAGACGAGTAATTGGAGCTGAAGAAAACTTCTCAAATTAAGGTGTTGGATTGGGTTGATTAGATATCCTCAATCGGATGAACTCACTATCCCAAGACAAAAATATTCTAAGTGAAATCTACAATGGATATAGAGGTAGAGTAACCAAGGTAAATTGGTGTAAGTTGTTGTGGTTCCTTATCATATTCCAAAGCATTCAATGATTGGTTGGATGGCAATTAATAATTGTATATTCTAACGGTGATTATGTAATAATTAATAATATTGTAATTAATAAAAAATATAACTTCGTACTTTTATATATATTGTAAATATTACTCCTTTAAAATAAAATTACTGTTTGATATTTGTTACAGATAATACGTTAGTCTTATTTATTGTCATGTATTTGAAAAAAAATTGAATAGTGTTGTTTCAATTAATGAATGGAACAATTCTAAAACAGTAAGAAACAATATTGAAACTGTTAAAAAAGTTAATAAAATATTTGTAAACCCCCTAACCCGGCCTAGATGTTATAGTCGAATTTGAAAGATTACAATAGCCACCAAAATGGCCTAGAAACACTATCCGAGTCTATAAAACAACCGTTTAAAACATTTACTTATTTTTGAAGAAAAACATAGCATGCTTTTCTTTTAACTAAAAGATAAAATTTTCACAAAAATGATAGATTTTGAAGTTTATTTAGTAAATGTTAATTTCCAATTTACTTACTTTCAAAAACTCATTTACATGATATCACAGCCGAAAGTGATATTTAAAATATTTTTAATGAAGATAAACTAGAATTGTATGCCTAATTAATTCAAAATCCATGTCTTAATATCCTAAAATCAATTTAAATGTCATGCATGCCAAATAAACTCAAAACATAGGTCTCATGCCACAGTTCAAATAAAACAATACAATTCTAATTAACATAAATTATAATATTAAGTCTAAAATACTTTTAATGAAAAATATTACTACTAGTCGAGACCTTTTAGATGTCAAGTCCACGTCTTAACCTTGTAGGTTATCTATAAAGATGAAAAATAAATGGGGTGAGCTTAAGAAGCTCGATATGAGTCCAATCTGAAGAAAATCATGTAAAACAGTAGACAAAGCATACAAAATAACAGTTCTTAGAATAATCACAATCGTATAGCAATTCATAGTATCAGTTTTCCAAATCAACACATCACTATGATATTTTAGAATTCACAGTTTTATATGCACATGCTTATGAATGACAATGCAATTTCAGTTTATTAGAAAATGTCCTACCCAAATCCGCTACACACCACACTATGAGTTCCCAAGAACTCATCCATCCATACACATCGGGCTGTGGATAAACCACCACTGATTTGCAGATAAACTGTCACTTGGTTTGTGGACGAGCCACCACTTGTTTGCAGATTATTAAATATCACTCTTCCTCCATACATATTGTCCCTCCCCGTGCAATGTAATATGACATGCTTGTAACAGAACAATGCAAGATCGTTAGACATGCTTAACATGTATTTAGTTTAACAGTGGTAATTGACATGCTTAACATGTATTTAGTTAAACAATGGTAGTTGACATGCTTGGCATGGTCTTAGTAGGGCAATAACAATATTAACACTCATAGTTTGTCAATATCACAGTGGTAGTAGACATGTAACATTCATATCTCATACAATATAACTATAGCAATTTAGTCATTAAATCACATATTCTAGAATGAGCACAATATTAGGGACTTAATTGAGCTAATAAAAACTCTAACAAACAATTCAAGGGATTTACAAGGACTAAACTAAACATATCATAAATTTCTAGGTGAAACTATAAAAAAAGGTCACACTGCTGTGTAGAAGGGTTACACAATCGTGTGGCCAAGCCGTGTAATAGCTTAATGCTCTGTGGAAAATGATAAATTATCTTACAGAAGGGACACGACCATGTGGCAAGCCGTGTAACAGGTTGAGGCCATGTGGCTCACGAAGTCCATATATTCTACAATTGTACATGACCATGTGGTGGTCGTGTAGACCACACGCCCGTGTGGGAGACCATGTGTCCCTAAACCTACAGACAATCATCATCGATTTACTTCGAAAAGACGTACAACTTTCATTACGGGTTTGGTTGACGCTACCTGTAACACCCTAAACTCGGCCCAGACGTTATGGCTAAATCCAAGAATGTTACGAAGAATAGTTCGAAAACCGTCTTTTTTCTTAAAAAACATCATACCGCTTTATTTTAAAAATATGCTATTGTACTCCTTAGTGAAAACCACCGATTGATTTTTCGTTCAATTTAAACAATAATTTATAGCGGAAGTTTAAAAGTCGTTATATTTTAAAAATCAAGTTTATTTTATCGAAAGCGTTTGATCGCATAAAACAGTTCTTTTTGTGTTTTGTTTGTCATAAGTCGTAAGAAATCTCAAACTAGATTCAACTCCAAAAATTAAACCCAAAATTCCAGAGAGTCCCAAAATTACAAAACTCTCAAAAGAAAACCTGAAAATTAAGTAAAATTTTTAAGTAAATATGGTTTACAGACAAATGGTCACAACTGAGCCTCCGTTGCACTGACCCGCCTAAATCTGAGGGTTACCTGAACAGAACAAATAGATAGAAAGTGAGTTTTGAAAAAAAACTCAGTGTGTAACTCAACAGAAACATAAATCCAAATTTTATCGCATAATAGAACAGATGCAAACATAAGTCCTTTAACAGAATCAAATTATCAATAAAATCATACAGATACAGATATACAAAGTCCTACCCACATCCTCTACACATCAACTCTGGCCATCTCAACACATCATGTGGGGTGTAAGACACCCACCTAGCCATACACACCACATAGTGTCTGTACGACACTTTTCAGAGTAATCGCAGTCGTACTGCCAGTATATCAGCGATATAACGCCTTACAGAATACTTCCCCCACATATCACATATCCCGCCCCACAATCAGATAAAACAGAATATCAGATAAAACAGAATTACCAGATGCCAGATACTAGAATTATCATATCTAATATGCTCGTATAACAAATAACAGACATGCGTATAGATAACAGATCACACATTTATCATTAAATATCATACATTTAGGTATTGCTTATCCTAGACACCATACAAGCAGTTTACCAAACCTCATGCTTTAATGGCTTATCTAAGCCTATATTGATCCTACGAAAGGCCAACAGCCGATCGGAATGATGTGTACGACCTTGGGGAAAAATTCAAAAATTTGGGCCCACATCCTCATGTGGCTTGCCCGTGTGGCCCACACTCCGAAATTGGCCCTGCCCGTGTGGCCCATAGCCTACACGACTAAATTGGCCTAATTCGAGTGACCCACAAGGCCACACATACACCCGTCACATGGCCGTGTGTAGCACACGGTCTACCACACGGCCGGGCACACGCTCTTGTGGCATCGACAGGCTAGATTTTTGGCTTTCGCTGATTATTGTTTTTTCCTGTTTTCGTTACACACCTGGTTTGATTCTAATGCAAAATTGACCCCGAGACCATCGACCCCTAAAAACAATATTCCAACGCCCAATTTCAGTAAACATTTACTAAACTCAAACACAAATTATCCAAAAATGAAGCCTCACAACAACATTCAACGCATTAGCACACTTACCAACAACGAACAGGAAACACCTAACGCTCAATTCACTGAAGGAGCACCAATTGCTTCTTGCCTTTCCCCTAACCGAGAATTAAACAAAAACCCTCAAAACCACTAGCCAAGTAACAATAAAACCACACCAATACAAAACTTATAGAAACGAACGCAATTGGAAGTTGCACAAAAGAAGATGATAAATTGAAATAGCGATGCCGGTCCACAAAGTTAAAACACAATTTTGATTTAAAACTCAAAAAGAGAGGGAAAAAAATAAAGTTGTACATAAAAGAGAAGAAAGATCAGAAAAAATGATGTAAAATCAAGAGGAGACTTTTTTGGAAAACAAAATTAAAATTAAAAAAATTAATTAATTAATTAATTAAAAGAACTAAAGCTCCCAAAAAACTCCCCCACTAACAACATAATCCTATAGAATCCTACCTACTAACCTCATCCAACTACCAAAGACTTTCAGTCCCATCGAAATTCTACTACATAACCGGCACACACTCACAAAAGCAAAAGTTAACATCCTTCGCTCACACAGAAGTTCGAACATAAGACCCTAAGGCAAGCTAACACATTACCACTTCAAACAGTAAGCTCATTTTGATATGAGTTGACCGAAAGTATTACATAAGCCAAACCACTAGAGATACAGCTAAGATTAAAAATAGCATAATTTTCCAAAAATGGGACTTGAACCCAAGATCTCAAACACACACCCACATCACTCAACCATTAAAATAGATACTCATTTATGACAGAATTCATAAAAACAAGGTTAAATAAATCAGGGCGTTACAACTTTACCCTCTAAATGAAATTTCAGCCTCAAAATTTACCTGATCCAAACAAATGAGGATACTACTAACGAATCGAGTCCTCAGGTTCCCACATTGCTTCCTCGATGCCATGATTTCGCCATAGATCCTTAACCACCGAAATAGATTTCTACCTTTAAGACCTTCACATCTTGATCCAGAATCTGAACCAGCTCATTCTTAAATGTCAAATTTGGTCTAACCTTAATCTTCTCAATAGGAACAATATGAGATGGGTCAGACCGATACCATCTCAACATAGAATGTAAAATAAGTCATGGATATGGACTAACTCTAGAGGTAACTCCAACTGATAAGTGACCAGTCCCACACGCTTCAAAATCTGATACAGCCCAATGAACTAAGGGCTCAACTTGCCCAATAAACTAAGGTCTCAACTTGCCCAATAAACTAAGGGCTCAACTTGCCCTTACTTCCAAACTACATAACCTTCTTCCACAGAGACACCTTAAGGAATACGTAATCACCCACAGAGTACTCAATATCCTTTCTTTTCAGATCTGCATAGGACTTTTGTCTATTAGAAGCTGCTTTAGGATGATTTTGAAGCAATCTAACTTTGTCTTCGATCTTAAAAACTAACTCAAGACGCAAAACTCGATGTTCACACAACTCAGTCCAACACAATGGAGTCCAACACTTACGACCTTGTAAGGTGCCATCTGAATGCTAGACTGAAAACTGTTATTGTAAGCGAACTCAGACAATGGCAATAAATCCTCCCAACTACCTCGAAAATCAATCACTCAACTTTGAAGCATATCCTCTAGTATCTGAATCACCCTCTCAGATTGACCATCGTTCTGAGGATGGAACACAGTACTGATGTTGTAGTAGTTTGTTTTTGAGTCAAATCAGAACAATGGTTTTGAGACCACAAATCTGAAGTAGAAATATTTATTTTATTATTTCTTTAAGGTCTACAACATGATAGGATAAATGTTTGAAAATTTCGTTAAGAAATTTTATCGATTGAGTGCTCAATTTAGCTGAAATGACTAAAATGCAATTGGTGCCAAACTTGAGTTCTTTTAGCTAAAGGTGCTTAATTGTTATGAATTTTTAAATTAGAGGTATCCTTAAATGATAATTAGACCATTATACTTTATGATGGATAAAAATGAACATGATTAGGTGAAATTTTAAAGTTATGCATTAAGCGTAAATTGGTAATTTGGTCAATAAAGACAAATTAACTAAATAGAAAGTATCCATATTCTTCAATTTAGTCCCCCATAGCCTAATTTTACAAGAAGCCATAGCTAGGATTTTGGCCAAGCTTTCAAGCTCGATTGTAAGTCCGTTCTTGTCCTATTTTTAACATTTTTATATTTTTGAGATCGTTGTAACTTAATCTAGCTATTTCAAGGACTAATTTGAAAGAAAGTTAAAGTTTAAAATTTTTCCCATGTTGAATGTGCTTGTATTCTGATGTTTGATGATAGAAAATGCATGTTAGTTGTTCGATAAACAACATTTGTAAAGTGATTTTCGATAAAAATGTCAAATAGGGACTTATTTATAAAAGATTATAAAATGTGCAGAAAAGTGTGAATAAATGAAAAATGTGGGCTGTTATGTGTACAAATAATATTCGACTAGGCTTGGGTTGTGGTGAAATTGAAAGAAATTCATTATACGAGCCTAGGGACTAAATTGTAAAATGCTGAAATGTTAGGGGAAAAATGTAATTTTTGCCATAATGTGATTTTGGACTGAATTGAATAACTTGATGATTAAATAAGTTAAATATGGTATTATAGATCAAGAAAAACAAAGTTCGGGTGTAGATCGGGGGAAAATAAAGTAATTGACGAATAGATGCTTTTCGTCATTTTTGTAACTGAGGTAAGTTCGTATGTAAATAAACTTTATTATAATTGTATTTTAAATGCTTTAATTTTGTATGAATTGTGTAAATGACTCTACGGATATGTTTGACGATGTTTTGGCAAGTGAGAATCCCAATCGAACCTTAGGAATAGATTGGGATACAAGTGACATGTCACTAGGGTTTTATGTTATGTGATCCGGGTGCTGGTCCTGTACGTCCTTCCAGTGGCTGAGTATACTAGCATATGTTGCAGTTACTTGACAACTTGTGTGAGGAGCACTGTGTAGCTACATATTGACTGACAGCTTGTGTGAGCAGGCCCGATGATGGCTCAAGAGCGAGCATATATGTGTTATGAGATAGAGGTAGCAATGACTACATATGTGACACCTAGTGTGCAAGGTTTCCCGAGTATCTGATATTATTATTCTGAGTGGTTTATTAGGTATGTCAAAGATGAGAATAAGTATGAAACCATTACGAGTTGGTATAGGTATGTGCATAAAACTTATGATTATTAAATTTGCGAAATGGTGAACTCAAGGAAAGTTGTGATGGAATGAACTATGGTTATGAGATTATGGTAAATTACATCGTCTTATATTTATTACTTGAATGTTAAATGTATGGTAAGATTTTCTTATTTCTTTCATATGTGCTTACTAAGCTATATAGCTTACTCTGTTTTAATTTTCATGTTTTGTAGTGTCCCCAAGCTAGCTCGGATTGAAGATCGTCAGAGATCGCATCACACTATCAAACTGTCATTTTGGGTATCGATGATCTTAATATTTTGAGTATATGGCATGTATAGGGACTTGGTCATTTTGTTATATGTGTCATCATGATTTTGGCCAAATGTATTGGCTAATCAAAGGCTTGATTTGGTATTTTGCCATGTAAATTGGCTCATTTTTGTTAAATCGGTTGTAAGTTTATATTTATTTATACATATATGCATGTATGTGCCAAATCCCTTGATGATGTGGTTTATATTGATTTGCTAAATGTTGATTGTGGCTTAATGATTTGTTGTGAAATGGATGAGTTTGGTTCATTGATAGGCTAGAGTATCTTGATAAGTTAATGCAAGTTGAAAGTAGTCTTAGTGGTGTTTTTGAATGTGAAATTTGTATATTTGATTTGGCATAATGAAATATCATGAGTATAATAGACAATGGAAATGCATCAACATGTATTGGCCATGATTGTGGATGTTTTAGTTGCCTAAGTATACCATGATTTATACCATTGAATTTTTGTATCTATATGTGTAAATGAGGGTGAAAAATGGTTTGGTAAATAGCCTTTATTTTGTCGACACGGGTAGACACACGGGTGTGTGTCTAGGCCGCCCATGTGTCTAGGCCGTGTGTGACACACGACCTGTCCTATAGGCATGTGTTTTGGTCATGTGTCCCCTGTACCTTAATTTTGAGAAATCGAATGCTCAGCATTGAGAATACGGGTAGAGACACGGGCATGTGTCTCAGCCGTGTTATGGACACAACCTCAAGCACAGGCGTGTGTCCTGACCGTATGAAGTCTGCACCTATTTTATGAAAATTAAATTAACCACACGGCCTAGCACACAATCGTGTGACTTCAATTTGTTCATGCCTTGCAAAATAGAGAGTTACATGGGTTAGGGACACGGGCATGTATGACCACACGGCCTGCCCACATAGGCGTGTCCCAAACCACACGGGCGTGTGACCCCTGTTTATAGCAAAAAAATTTTAAGTTTTGTAAAAATTCCCTAAGTTATCGGTTTAGTCCCAAACCACTTCCAAAGCATTTTTTTGGGCCTCGTAGGCTCGTATTAGGGGCTTTATGATTGAGCACAAATGGTTTTTAATTTGGTTGAAATTTATGACTCAGAATTGAATGTTTGCTTGCGATGTACGTACGGTAATGCCTCGTATCATGTTTCGGCTTTAAATATGGGTAAGGGATGTTACAGAAGTCCAATCTCGAACCCAAAGCTTCATGAAGTTTCTTCTAAAACCGAGACATGAAGCGGGGATCTCTATCTGAAATTATCAAAACCGGAACCCCATGAAGTCTCACAATCTCAGAAATGTAAAGCTTAGCCAACTTCTAGAGAGAATAATCTATCCGAATAGGAATGAAGTGGGCAGACTTGGTCAACCGATCCACGATGACCCAAATCAAATCCTTATCAGTAGGTGTTAAAGGCAACTCACTAACGAAGTCCATAGTCACACGTTCTCATTTCCAAAAGGGAGTCTTAATGGTTTGGAGCAAACCTGAAGGCAACTGGTGCTCAGCCTTAACTTGCTGGCACATCAGACAGTGAGAAACAAAGTCTGTTACCTCTCGTTTCAACCTTGGCCACCAATACAGCTCACAAAGATCCTGATACTTATTCCTACTAGGATGCATAACATATGGAATACTATGCATTTCCCTCAAGATAGACTGCCTCAAATTAGAGTCGTTCAGTATACAAACCCGTCCTCGAAAACATAGAATCTTGTCACTATTCAGCCCAAAATCAAACATACTACCATATTCTATCTGGTGGAAACGCAGAACCAGAGATTCATCCCCTAACTGTTTATCCTGAATCTGATCAATCTAAGTTGGCTTAACTTGTAGTTCAGCTAGCAGACTCCCATCCTGAAACAGACTTAGGCGAGCAAACATCACCATCAAACTAGACATTACTCTACAACTAAGAGCGTCAACTACCACATTGGCCTTACTGGGATGATACTCTATAGTGCAGTCGTAATCTTTGAGTAGCTCAACCCATCTACGCTGCCTAAGGTTAAACTCATTTTAAGTAAGAAAGTACTTAAGGCTCTTGTGATCGGTGTGAATGATACACCTCTCACCATACAATAGTGCCCCAAATCTTTAAGGCAAAAACTATGGCAGCCAACTCGAGATCGTGTGTCGTATAGTTTCCCTCGTGTGACTTAAGTTGTCAGGACACATAAGCCACAACCTTACCATCTTGCATCAGAACACATCCTAAACTGGCATGCGACGCATCACTATATACTACGAACTTCTTACCAGATTCAGGTTGTATCAGAATAGGAGCTTGAGTAAAAACATATTTGAGCTTCTTAAAGCTCAATTGTTGCTCATTAGTCCAGACAAAAGAAATGTTTCTACGCAAAAGCTTAGTCAGAGGAGCTACAATTAACGAGAACCCCTCGACAAACCTCCAGTAATAATCCGCAAGACTCAAAAAACTACGGATCTTAAAATTGTTCTTCGATTGTTTCCAATCAAGTATAGCCTCAATCTTTCTAGGATCAACTCAGATCCCCTCTGTAGAAAGCACATGCCCCAGAAAAGTTACTTCCTTTAACCAGGATTCACACTTGCTCAACTTAGCGTAGAGCTGTTTCTCTTGAAGTAACTAAAGGACTACTCTAAGACGCTCATCATGCTCATCCTCGGTCTTAGAGTATACCAGAATGTCATTGATGAAAACCACGATGAACTAATCCAAATACGACTAGAAAACCCAATTCATTAGATCCATGAATGCAACCGGAGCATTCATCAAACTAAAGGGCATGATTGGGAAATTGTAGTGCCCATAACGAATCCTAAAATTCATCTTATGAACATCAACTTCCTTAACCTTAAGCTGATGATACCCAGAACGGAGATCCATCTTAGAAAAATACCGAAGCCCCACAAAACTAATCAAGCAGGTCGTCGATCCTCGAAAGTGATACTTATTCTTCACAGTCAGCTTATTCAATTATTGGTAGTCGGTGCACATTCTCATGGTACCATCCTTTTTTCTTTACTAACAAAATCGATGCCCCTTATAGAGACACATAGGATGGATGAATCCACGTCCAAAAGCTCCTGAAGTTGAGCCTTTATCTCTATAAACTTCTTCAGTGCCATACGATAAGGAGCGATGGACACTGGAGCTGTACCTGGTAGAAGCTCAATGCTGAACTCAACTTCCTGATTCAAAGGAAAACCTGATAACTCATCAGAAAAAACATCTAAAAATTCCCTCACTGTTCTAATGTTCTCAATAGAAGAGTCCACTGAAGCTGAAACACTTACATAGGCTAGATATGCTTCACACCCTTTCCAAATTAATTTTTCGGCCACAAGAGTGGAGATCACATTGGAAAAGTAATCCCGACGCTCGTCGATCAAAACCACCTCCATATCATTCTCAGATCTCAAAACTACTATCTTGGTTGCACAATCCAAACTAAATCGACAATCCACGAGCCAATCCATACCCAGAATCAAATCAAATTCTCCGAACGGTATCTCCATCAGATTTGTCGAAAACATAACACCTTGTACTTCCAGCGGTACATTCCTATACAGTCTATTTACTTGAACAAATTAACCTAATGGACTCAATACAAAAATCTCACTAGAAGTACTCTCAATAGGAATCCCCAAGTTATCAGAGACAGAACTAGCTATGTAGAAGTATGTTGACCCTATGTCTATCAGTGCAATATATGAAACATCATAAATAAGAAGCGTACCCGTAGTCACATCAGGGGCATCTTTATCCTTACGGCATCGAGCAGCATATACTAGCGCAGGCTGCCTCGCCTCAGTCTGATTAGCACTTCTGCTCGATGCTCTTTGTCCCCTATCCATACCATTACCATGTAACACCGCTAACCCATATCAGTTGCGAGAATAGGGTTACAGAGCATTACCAGACTAATCTCATAAACAATCATACAATTCAAATTATAATTCTCATACTAATTAAAACCCATTCAAATGCAATGATATAGTCCCTAACATGAGCCCTCGAGGCCCAAAACAAAAATTAGAAGTGGTTTAGGATTAAATCGAATACTTAATAATTTTTTAGAAAAACATAGAAAATTTTCAAGTGCAAGGGACACACGCCCGTGTGGATAGGCAGTGTGGACATTCAAAATGGGATCACATGGCTGTGTCCTAGCCCGTGTCTGACCCTGTGTAACTCTCTAACTTGGGTCACACGGCCAACCACACACCCATGTGACTAGCCTGTGTACCCTTCAAAATGGCCTCACACACCCGTGTGCTAGGCCATGTGCTAAGCCGTGTGAAAACTGGAGTGTATACTAACTTGTACCACACGCCCAAGCCACACGCCCGTGTGCTAAACCTTGTGAAGCTATTGATTTGATTTCTAAATAAGTACCAGGGAACACATGGTCGTGCCATCTGACCATGTATCACACACGGCTGAGACACATGCCCGTGTCTTTGCCATTGTGGACAAAAATAGGGTATTTTCCAAGTCATTTTTCTCGCCCAAATTTGCCTCAACCTAAACATATCAATTGGCATATGACCATATCATCAATAGGCATTCAAACCATTCACAACCAAGACCAAATCAATCTATACCAATACCAAAAATAACAGTATTCATAACTTCACAATTGAGCACTCAAAATCATACCAATATGCCTCCCAAAAATCACCTAAATGTTCAACTTACTTAGTAGACTTTGTGCCTAAATCAACATGCATACCATATCACAAAATTCAACCATTTGGTACTCAAAATAAAAATACACAATTAAGGCCTTCACATAGCATTTATAAACCACATATCAAAGGCAAATTACATATATTTACATATCTAAACATATTTCTTGGCAATTCAAATGCACACACATATATACACATACATATACCAATATATGCCAAATCAAGTCATATTACATTACTAGTTACATAACCAAACCATATAGGCTTTCATTAGCAAAATAACATATACATGCCATATAACCAAAATACACAAGTTCAAAAGTACCAAAACAATGGCTGGATAGTGTGATGAGATCTCCGCCAACTCTCAATCCGAGCAAACTTTGAACTCATTATAAAACACGAAAAAGTAAACAAAGTAAGCTATTAAGCTTGGTAAGCTCGTATGGCTAATAAGTATAACTTACCATTCGTTCACAATTTAAGTAATCTAAATATAATATACTACAACTCAACTTAATCACAAGGCTAACATATAATCATCCACATAGTAAATCATTAAACTCATAAATTTCATGTATTCAATGCGTATATAGTTTACGTACATACCTGCACTGATACGTATCAATATTCTACCCTTTCATAGAATCAATATACCTGTTGAACCATTTGGAATAATATTGGATACACAGGAATCTCACACCCTAAGTGCCAATAAATGGTCGAAACCATCTCAATCTCATATCTCATATGTAAATGCTCACCTCGAGCTATCACCGGGTCTGCTCACACAAGCTAACGGTCAAGACGTAGCTACACCGTGCTGCTCACACAAGCTGATGAGTAACCACAACACATGTCGAAAAACTCAGCCACCCGTAGAACGTACGAACCAGCACCCAAAACACAATAACCCCTAATAACATGTCATTTGTATCCTATCTATTCCTACCAACCGGGATTTCATACGTAGCCTAATCTTTGTCAAATATTTTCATGAAGTCGTATTCATCAATAATGTAATAATAAAACATTTAATACACAATTACATTAATGCTTATTAACATACGAACTTACCTACAGAGAGAATCAAGCTATCAATCAACTATTTTATTTTCCCCCCGATCTAATTCCGAACGTTACTTTTCTTGATCTATATATAATCAAATTTAACTTATTCAAAATACATTCTATTTAATTTAATCTAAAAATCATGTTTTAGCAAAATTACACTTTTACCCCTTAAATTTTTAATTCTTTACAATTTAGTCCCTAGCTTATAAAAATGAAAAATTCATGCAATTCCATTTCAACCTATACTAACCGAGTTCTATATAGACTCATAGTAGCCCAAAATTTTCATTATTTCTCACATTTACCACATACTTCTCACATTTTACAAATAAATCTCTATTTGTCATTTTCAACAAAAATCATTTAACAAATGGTGTTTATCTAACAACAACCATTCATTTTCTATCATCAAACATCAAAACACATACACATTCATCAATGGTAAAACCTTATACTCTTAAAATTTTTGTAAATTAGTCCCTGGGCTAGCTAGGTTAAGTTACAAAGACTCCAAAAACATAAAAACCATTAAAACCAGAGTAAAAATGCACTTACATGCAATGAGACTATGGCCGAACCTTCAAAAGCACAAAAATGGAGTATTTTCTTCCTTATTTTCGGTTCATGAAGAAGAAAGAAAGATGATATCTTTTTTTTTTTTACCTTAATTTAATTTATGTTATTTTATTCATTTACAAATTAACTTTATTAAATAGCTTAAAATTCACCTATTTAATGTCAATCTTTGTCCACTCAAATAAAAAATGGTCTATTTATACTCATACATTTAATTTCTTTAGCTATTTAATGCATTTAGCCTATAGAACTCTAATTTTGCACCTTTTGCAATTTAGTCCTTTTTATCGAATTGAGCATTCAAACGATAAAATTTCTTAACGAAATTTTCATACAATCATACTATCATGATGTAAACCTCACAATAATAATAAAATAAATATTTTGATCTCAGATTTTTGGTCCCAAAACTACTATTCTGATTTCACTGAAAACAGGCTGTTACATGCCACCCCTAATCGGACCACGGCCCCTAGGCGGCTGTTGTACTGCCCTCTAAGGCTAAACAAAACCCAAAGTTGGAGCTTGCACTTAATCCCAACACTGTGGGCAATCTCTACTACGACACTCCATCAACCCACATCGAAAACATGCTCCCAACCTCCTCTAACACTTGCCCGGATAACGCCTACCATAGTCACTGTACGGCTGAGCCACAATAGAAGCAACTGAAACTCCCACTTTAGAAGGCCCATCAAGTCTAGTCTGTATCTTAGGCTTCTGAATCCCTCTTAATCTTTCGACTCTCACGGTCCTTATTCTGGCGCTCAACACGTTTAACTTCTTCGACAATCTTTGCCTTGTCCACCAGAACGGCAGACTCTTGCTTCCTCTGCAACACTATCAGAACCCTCAAATTACCTCTTAAACCATCCTCAAAATGGACACACCTCTTATATTCAAACGTCACCATCCCTCAAGCGTAACGGCTCAATCTATGAAATTCTGCCTCATACTCTGCCACAGTCTTATCTCCCTAAATAAGATTCATGAACTCACGTCTGTGAGCACTACATAACTTGCTCCTACATACTTCTTTTGGAAAGCAATCTTGAAATACTCTCAATTAACCTGATCCAGCTGACTACCCTTCTTAACCGATAACCACCACTGGTATGCCTCATCGTGAAGCAGAGATACTACACCATTAAGTTTCTGCTTTAGAGTGTAATCAATATCATTTATTATCCTCTCTGTAGCCTCCAACTAGAATTCGGCCATAGTTGGGGCGACTTCAGTGACGCCCCTAAACAGCTTAACACCATTAGACCAGAGTCATTCAGTTACCGACCCACTGCTCTCAGATCTAGAATGAGGCTAGCGACCCTCTCTAATACTCTAAGCATGTCTTGGGACAGTGCCTCATCCCCAGCCGAACGGCTTTGAGACCTAGACTCAGTAGTAGGTGTAGCCGGCTTCTCACTCGTATCCAAATTAGGCATACTACCCATCGAGGATGACTCAACTCGAACCCCTCTAAGCGCCCGCCGCACCCACGAGTACCACGACCATGCATTCCACGAGCGTTCATCGTAATTATAATTTTATCTACATTACAAAATTTTATGCATCAATTTTAGTATTTATTAGCCAGTATTTTATACTTCACATATTTATTAGAAGTTTCAGTCCCTAATTAACTCAGTGTAGTTTCAGGTAGTTAACAGTTTTCTAACTACAGTATTTCTAAATTTAAAAGTACATACAAGATCTGCACTGAAGACTCAGTGTACCACAAACTTTACTCAAAAGAAATAAAATTGTTTGGAAACCAGTTCTTTTACAAATAACATTTTGAACCCCAAATTTCACAACCCGAATTTTACGACCTGGCTTTGATACCACTAACTGTAACACCCCAAACCCAGCCTAGGTGTTATGGCCAAATCCGAGAATGTTACAAAGAATAGTTCAAAAATCGTCCTTTTTTCTTAAAAACATCACACCTCTTTATTTTAAAAATATGTTATTGTATTCCTTAGTGAAAACCACCGATTGATTTTTCTTTCAATTTAAACAATAATTTGCAGTAAAAGTTTAAAACTTGTTATATTTTGATAACCGAGTTTATTTTATCGAAAGCGTTTGATCGCAAAAAAAGTTGTTCTTGTGTTTTGTTTGTCATATGTCATAAGAAATCTCAAACTAGATTCAAATCCAAAAATCAAACCCAAAAAATCCAGAGAGTCCCAAAATTACTAAACTCTCAAAAGAAAACCTGAAAATTAAGTACTCTTTTTAAGTAAATACGATTTACGGACAAGTGATCACAACTGAGCCTCTGTTGCACCGACTCGTCTAAATTTAAGGGTTACCTGAACTGAACAGACAGACAGAAAGTGAGTTTTAAAAAAAATTCAGTGCATAACTCAATAGAAACATAAATCTAGATTTTATCGCATAATAGAACAGATACAAGCATAAGTCCTTTAACAGAATCATATTATCAACAAAATCATACAGATACAGATATAAAAAGTCCTACCCCCATCCTCTACACACCAACTATAACCAGCCCAACACACCACATGGGGTATAAAACCTCTACCCAACCCTACACACCACATAGTATCTGTATGACACTTTTCAAATTAATCACAGCCGTACTGCCAGTATATCGACGATATAACTACTCACAGAATACTTCTTCCACATATCACATATCCCGCCCCACATTCAGATGCAACAAAATATTAGATAAAATAGAACTACCAGATGCTAGATACCAGACACCAGAATTATTATATGTAATATTCTCATATAACAGATAACAAACATGCGTCTAGATAGCAGATCACACATTTATCATTACATATTAGACACTTAGGTATTGCTTATACTAGATACTATACAAGCAGTTTATCAAACCTCATGCTTTAATGGCTTATCTAAACCTAAACTGATCCCACAGAAGGCTCATAGTTGATCGGAACGACGTGTACGACCCTAGGGAAAAATTTAGAAATTTGAGCCCATATGTCCGTGTGGGGTCACAGAGGCACGCCCAAATTGGCCCTATCTGTATGGCTCACATGGCCTGGACCACAGCCCACACGTCTGTGTGGCTCGCCTGTGTGGGCCACACGCCTAAATTGGCCTAGGTCATGTGACCCACACGGCCACACACTCACCAGTCAAATAGTCGTGTGTCGCACACGGCCTACCACACAACCAGGCACACGTCCATGTGGCATAGACATGTTAGATTTTTAGCTTTCACTAATCATCATTTTCTCGTGTTTTCGTTACACACCTGGTTCGATTCTAATGCATAATCAACCGTGAGACCACCAACCCCTACAAATAGCATTCCAACGCCTAATTTTAGTAAACATTTACGAAACTCAAACACAAATTATCCAAAAACTAAGCCTCACAACAACATTCAACGCATTCGCACACTTATCGAAAATAAACAGGAAACACCGAATGCTCAATTCGTTGGAGGAGCACTAATTGCTTCTTCTCTTTCCCTTAACCGAGAGTTAAACAAAAACCCCCCATTAATCACTAGCCAAGAAATAATAAAACCACACCTATACAAAACTTATCGAAACGAATACAATTGGAAGTTGCAAAAAGAAGATGATAAATTGAAATAGCGATGTTAATCCACAAAGGTAACACACAATTTTGATTTCAAACTCAAAGAGAGGAAAAAGAAGAAAACTGTACAGAGAAGAGAAGAGAGATCAGAAAAAATGGCATAAAATCAAGAGGCGACTTTTTAGGAAAATAAAATTAAAATTAAAAAATTAATTAGTTAAAAATAAGAAAATAAAAACTCTCAAACAACTCCCCCACTAATTGCATCCAACTACCAAAGACTTTCTATCCCACCAAAATCTACTACACAATCAACACACACTCACAAAAGCAAAAATTAACATCCTTCGCTCACACGGGGGTTTGAACATAAGACCCCAAGGCAAGCTAACACCTTACCACTAGAACTAGCAAGCTCTTTCTGATATGAGTTGACCGAAAGTATTACATAAGCCAAACTACTAGAAATAAGGCTAGGATAAAAAATAGCATAATTTTCCAAAAATGGTTATTGAACCCAAGACCTCAAACACACACCCACATCACGCAACCACTGAAACAGATACTTATTTATGACAAAATTCATAAAACAAGGTTAAATAAATTAGGCTGTTACACTTCCTATGATCTACTTTGATCCGATTTACCTAATTTCAATCCTTCAAATGACATTTACACATGAATTAACGGTTGGTATTAAGATTTCAAGAAGATTATCAAAGATTTGGAAAGAATCGTAAAATATTGATTAATCAAACAAAGGATTAGCTTCGGATAGTGATATTATGGAAATATGGGATCTAATAATTGGAAAATAGATATACTTATTGTTTCTTGGCAAAGCTAGGGATGCTATTGACGACCATTACAAAATCGATAGAAACGATTGAACAAGGGATGATTTGGTTCGGGAAGAGCAAAATAATCACTAACACAAAGATAAAAAAATTGTGTAAAGAAGAGGAAAAGAGAAGAAAAATAAGAGAAATTGTGGATGAAGATAAATTTTACTAGAATTTGAAAAGAGGCAAACCTAATCCAAATGGGAAAAGAACGACTAAATTGGTAGGGTTTGAATATCCTAAGGGCAGCACAACAAATTTCCCCATTTTTGTTAAAATTAAAAAAAATGAAAAGGGGGGGAGTGGCTCACTTAGGACCTCTCAGTAGGGTAGCTAACTCTTAACCATTGGGCTATCAACAATTTCTTGTTTAGTCTTAATTCTTGACCGTATATATAACATCACGTTTTTCAATGGTGTCGAAAATAGTGCTTTTGAGACCACAATTCTGGTGAGTGAGTTCATAAATAGTATTTATTAATATTTACGAGTTGATTATAGCGTTTTAATAAATTTTGATTTGGTAAAATTTGTTAATTGGACTGTTAATAATGACCAAGTGGTTTGACCCTAAAGTCAAGTGATTTTGAGAATTGAGGTATCGAGGCTTTGTTTTTGTAAATCAAGGTCGTAAATAAAAATATTTACGAAGTGATTATATACGTGTATTGGAATTTGGTCCAAAAATTTTGACGTTTGGGTAGTTAATTAGGGAAGAAAGACTAAATCATAAATGTTGCAAAACTTCATCGCTATAGATTTTTATAAAGTAATTGGCTTAAAAAGTCAAAGTGCAAGGTTTTAAATGGAAATTTACCCTTAATTAAATATAGTGGAAGGTTATTTAAGGAAATTGCATTATGTTATATGTTATTTTATATTATAATAATGTTATTCATAATAAAACAAAAGTAAAAAGCCATTTCTTTTATTTTCCTTTCATCATCTTCAACCATTCGATTGAAAATCCTTAGCTTGAGAAACCAAAGAATTGTCCAAGTTATAATATCCTTGTATGATATGAAATTCAAACTTGTTTTTAGTAATTTTTATGTTTTTTAGATCTTAGTAGCTTAATCTAGCTAACCCAGGGACTAATTTGTAAATCTGTTAAATGTTTTAATTTATGCCATTGATGAATTTGTGATGTTTTTGAAGTTTGATGATAGATTATTAAGCTTGATAGTTAAATATGACTATTTTATAAAGTGATTTTGGTTAGTTTTAAATTTAAGCATTAAATTTATAAAATACATACTTGACATGAAATTTTTGTGATATTTTAATAATTATGTGCTGTAATGGAATAAAAGAAAATTCAACTAGAATGAAATTGGTGAAATTGTGATAGATTTGAAAGTTTTGGGTTTAGGGACTAAATTGAATAAAAGGTAAAAGTTTAGGGTAAAAGTATAAAATATAGATTAAAGGGTCAATTATGTGAATTTTAGCATTTAAAAGTATTTGAATTGGATAATTGAATTAAATTATTATATATATCAAGAAACGAAGCAATCGATAGACAAGCGCGGAAAAAGAAAAATTACTTATTAGTCCATAGGGTCATGTTTATTGTAGAATCAATTTAGGTAAGTTCTATAGCATATAAATTGATTTAATTGTTGTCTATGTAGTATAATATAATTATGTATGCTTAAAGCTTTGAATGGTTCAAATTGAAATGAAATTATAATTGAGGGTCATGATTGAAAATAGAGAAATTATATAATTGAATTCATGACACAAAGAAATGCTTAAACATTTATATGTTATGAATGTGAACCACAGCCCGTATGAACCTCGTGAATGCTTAGGATACAAATGACATGTCATTAGGGTTTTTTACCGTTTCGGGTGCCGGTCTTGGATGTCCTACCAATGGTTAAGGTCCTACATTTGTTGTGGATTCTCCACAGCTTGTGTGAAAAGCATCGTATAGCATAACATCCCGACCCACAACTCGTGTGAGCAAGCCCATTTCACAGCCTGTGTGAGCATTTACAGTTACAACTCGTGTGAGCAATTACAATTATAGCTTGTGTGAGCATTATTCCCATGTATCCAACATTATTTCATTGTGGTTCATCGAGTGGAAAAATGAATATATGAAATGGTTATATGAAAATAGATATATAGAATGTTTATATGAATCGGCTTTACGGAAATAATTATATGAAATGTTTATACAAACTATTTATATAGATATAGATATGTAAAAAGGGGACATTTGAAATGAAAACTTGAAATGAAAATATGAAATGTTAAATGAATAGATGATTGATGAATGATGAATGATATATCAAATGTGTTTACTTGTATATGTGAATTTACTAACCTTATGAGACTTGTGATGTGTATAGGCAATTAAATTAATTCATGACCTTGGTTATGATTTTTTTTTATTGTGAAAGGTTTATGTACCACCCCAAAAAATTCTAATTTTTGATTTGTTAAATTTTGCTATAATTAATTATCTTCTTCAGTTATTATGTGCTTTGGATGTGTGTTTGAGGTCATGGATTCAAATCTTTCCTTTTGGGAAATTCAATTATTTTTATTCTTAGGCCTATCTCTATTCGTTGGGCTTAAATATTTCCTTTTGGGAAATTCAATTATTTTTATTCTTAGGCCTATCTCTATTCGTTGGGCTTAAATATTATTTCTGTTTAACTTATGACAGAATAAGTCTGCTGGTTTACTGGTAAGGTGCTAGATTATCCTTTGGTCTTATGTTTGAAACCTCATGCAAATGAGGAATTTAATTTTTGTTATTTCTGCTTGAGTCGCTTAAGTGGATGAGTTTAGGTCAATTTCAAACTCTGGATGAGGTGGTTAGTTACCAGGAATCTGATTGTTGTTTAGTAGGATTAGATTTGGGTGGTTTTAAGATTTAACTAATTAATTTATCATAATTAGTTAATTAAATTTTCCTAAAGAAAAAAAACTCTCACATCGACCACACGGGCGTGTGTGAGGTTATGTATGCAAGGTTCCAATAAAACCAGTCCATATAGTCTCAAAGTTGAGTTTCAAGGGATAAATATTTATTAAGGTTGACTTAAAAAGCTCAAACGATCCAAACAAAGTCTGCCTAAATCATTTTCAAAATTCCATGCCTCCTAGGATTTTGCCTCAAGAAATTACTAAGTCAATTCTAGAGATTTAAACTTTTATGCATTCTTAGGCTTTTTTAATGAATTAAAATTTTCATGATTCGATTTACATACCTTATTAAGACTAACATTTATGTCATAATCCAGCCAACATAACAATTATTGAGATAATATTTATAGTAAATTTTAGCATAGTCAACAAAAATTAAAATTTTTTAGCACAATATAACTTAATCATAATTTGATGGGAAAAATGAATTCTGAAAAAAAAAATAATTTCAATTTTTGGTCCTCCTACTTAAGATGAACAATGTCTCCATTGTTAAAAACAATATATAAAAGGAACACAAATTTAGAAGTGAATAGATACTGTACACCAGGTAGGATCCCAAGAAAAGGAGGTGAGTAAAGTTTGACTGCTTAAATACCAAGCCTTTCCTAAACAGATCCAATCCTAAACATATATATATATATTTATTTCCACACTTCTTATTTTGCAAATTGTTCAATTTTATTAATGATTTAAATTTAATGTTTTATTGAAAAAAATGTAAAATAGCAGTAGAGAAAACTAATATAAATGATAACTAAAAATATAAAATAACGATAGCGAAAAGTTAAGAGAACTCTATTTATCTTATTCAGAATCTTCATTGACCGAAATGGTCTCAAAGGGCCATCTATTATACCAACCATACTTATCTAGGAAGTAATCATACTCTTTCCTAGCAAATTTGTCCAACATCTGACTAGGGAAAAGAAACCAGATTTGATTTTTCCTGGTGGCCTAATTTAACTTCCTATGGTTCATGCAAATCCTCCAACCTATGACTCAAATATTTGATATAATCCATCCGATATCCTTCTTATGCCTTTTGAAAACCACAAGTGACTCCTCTTCTTGATTCCTATTGAACTCAACTGAAATAATACATGTAAAGTCAAAGATAGACCCAAATAATCATATTTCAAGGGAGGAGGAAAAATCTTCAGTTCCAATTCAATTGGCTCTTCAATCAATGCTTTTGGTTGTGTATGTAACACTCTATGCCAGGCCCGATCCACTATATCGAATAACAGGACACTACATACCTTCACAAATTACATAATGTCTCATTAGCATGCGAACATCATTCAATTTGAACAATTATAGAGATTTCAAGATAAAATTATCCTAGGCGACATTAAATTATGCTAAACATACATTAAACGAGCTTGTAACAAGATAGAAGCATGCTTAAAGACCATTTAAAAAAAATTACCAAAAGGTTACGTAGGTATTGGTACTAGTTCAATGGTATCGATATTTCTCATAGATGGTATCGATACTGCTTAGAAAATCAGTTCCAAATCAACATTATGTTTCTCTACAAAAACCAAAACCTAAGAAATTATCGGTACATTTCAAAAAGCACTAATTTTATTACCCCAAGTACTGATACTCGTGATATGGTATAGATACCAAAATGAGTTACTAACTTCTTGCACATTCGAAATATCAAAGAGGTATCGATTTTAAAACCCCGAATGTCGATACCTCTACTCCAAGCAACAAAAACACAACATTTTAATGCATTTAATCCATTCTAACTAATAATTATTCAACATGCATCTATTATCTCATCGAACAATCATCAAACGACTATAATAACAGTTCAAAACATCAAAGATATGTCCGAGCAAGAAATCAATGTATCAAGATCCAAGTCCATAAATCCTAATAGCAAATAAGTTGTGTAAACATCCAAAACATAATGGCAACATTTATGCAACAATTCTACCACATTTCCTTATTCCCACAGTTTAAAGAATAATAATATTATCACATACACAAAAACTAAAGCCTAACTTGGATAACTCCCTTGGTATCTCCATATCGTTCACACCGTAAACACTAAATATCTGCAATGGTTAGAGAGAGTAGGTGAGCTTAAACAAGCTCAGTGAATGTTGAAGTAACCACAAAGTATACACAATATCAAAAGTTAAACAAGAACATACTACAACACATTCACAACCAAATTTTAACCAAGTCAAAATAACATATCCATGTTTCATTAAATCATAAAACTAGCATATACTCTTACATGCAATTACACTCAACTCGCTCATATATATAATTCATTTAACAATAATTCATCAAGACTAAACAATGTATACACGCTTTAATAACTCACAAGTCTAGCTTATATATTCACATGCATTCACAAGTTAAATGAAAACAACCCAAACCACAATTACATATGCAATTTACTATGAGACATACTAACATTTTTATGAAACTTAAATCAACTCATTTAGCATATTATTCATATGTTAATGCATCCATCTCTCATTGTATTTTCACAATATATAAGATCACATTTAAATAATAATTTGACCCTTGAGGTTGTGAAACATAAAAGTGGGCTCTACCACCATACTTCGAATACACGGATCTCCAACACACAAAATGACTCGTAGAGTCGAACATATCCCAAAAGCATAGCATTTAGCTAGCACTTCCCAACACACCAATATATCCTAGTGAATGAAGCTTGGCTCACAGTCCCTTATCTCTCCAAACTATCCCGGGGCCTTAATGCCCAAATCACAAAACACAAGGGTGAGTACTCATAATCCTACGGCATGCCAATTCTATCCAATGGTCTCAAAGATCACAATTCCAAAATATCCACAATTACATAATTTTAATTACTAATTTAATGCACATCATCTCTGTTCATATTCATCAATTTACACAAACTTGTACACAATGCATACTTATCTAATTCACATTTAATTGCACTTTAAATGTCACAATAATGCTTATTGAGCCATCACATATCCGACCACATATATGTGCATTAAAATCATTACATCATATATCATATACAAGTATTCTTACATTTTACCGCTCATAATAATATTACATTCCACAATTCAACACATATGTATTTACCGAAATTCTGCTCACTTTTATTGCATATTTACATTATTAGAATATCATTATTACTGTCATTTGGAATTTATATCATACACACAACACAACTCAATTCACAATAGTCACCACACATGTCTCATAACACAATATCGTATCATAATAATCGATCCACAATTATTCACAAAATCACATAATTTGCCAAAATAAAATAATGGAAATAGAAATCTTACACTTGAGACATAGGATAGGGGTTTAGGCTATTCCTAAGCTCCCAATTAACACTATGAATCGTGTCTACTAGCAGGGATTCCAAACACTCATCGTTCATGTTTTCGCTTAGATGCCGAAAGCTCAAACTAGCTTTTCTTTTCCTTTCTCTTAACTCGTAGAAGGTCCTAATGATTTCGAATATTCAACAAGTAATTCACACAACAAGCAAAACCAAGATTCAACCAAAGCCTCTCCTAAATCAAACAAAAACACAAGCCTAAGCTACATTCTTTTGTAACTAAAACTTTCGACATAGCAACCTTGAAACTCAATTATCTCGATCTATACTTAATATTTTTGCCTAAAAACAATTCCATTCATCTAATCATTCACCTACGACTGATTCTCAACCTTTAAACTACGGAAAACTAACCAATTCATGGTATCAAAATTTTTTCAACATATTATGGCAACTTTCATGAAAATTCATTAAAACTCAAGAAATATTTAACAAAAATTTAAAGTAAGTTTAGAAACCATCTAATTGCATCAAAACTAATTGAAAAACACTTTGAAACCACCTTTTTATTCAAAATATCGAAATCCACCATTAACGGCCCAATTTTTGGCTTTTACTTGAAACATATGATTTAATGGCTAAAAACTCTATTTAAAAGACTAGATAACATTAAAATATAATAAGGAATTAAATTGTTACCTTCGATGGAATAAAAACGAGCTTTTGGTTAAAAACCCAGAAAACCCACACGTTAAACTATAGTGAATAAGATGATGTTTTTGATGCTTTTCTTTCGATTTTGGAAGGGATTTGGTGTATAAAACTTGATGATAATCAAGATATTTAGAGTTTGAAAGATTAAAAAGGAATGAATGAAGTTTGGAGTTTCAATGGGCGGTACAAAAAGATGAAGAAAGGGTTGTAACATGAGTTGTTGTGGGTGAAGGGGGAAAATTGGCTGATTTTTTAAGTTTTAGGTTATTTGCCCTTTTAGTACTCTTAGCTTTAACCCCTCATTTCAAAACTGCCATTATTTTGAAATTGAAAGTCTTTTAAACAATATTTTCAAAAATTGATTTGATTTTCTAAAAGCCACAGATGAAAACATTTTCGGTTTACCATGCTACGAAATTCCCGAGCACACTAGTGTTAAAATTCCCATTTTACCCTTGAAACTCCTAGGCCCAATTTTGGGGTGTGACAATTTGTACTCCTGAGATGATAACTCTAATTATTCGAGTGGAACTTCCTAAGTGAATCCCTTCGAATTAGCTTCTAACAAAGCCAAACATCCCTCGTCTTCATCATCACTTGGTGAATCCGCTAGAAGAATACATTCAAACAGATCATCTAGAAATTGAGTTCCAATTCTGTCGAAGCCAGTGATTCTATCTCGGAAATAGTAGAGCAGTCTTCAACTACATCTGGGGATTTAGTAGCATCAAAGTCACTAAAAGTCACCTTGTCATCTAAAATTTCATTAACTTGAGTATACTGTTGCCACGTCTGGAACCGTTGAGGATATGGAAGTGGTGGAATTTTAGCTTTAACCAGACAACTCTTTCGTGGCAATTTTTATGCATGTAACAAAGATGTTAGATTATCAAAACTGGCTGGTTTTGAGTTTACCTCATCAAGGATCACCTAATCTGACTTCTATGAAATAAGAGTTTCAACAATTGGTTGAACTTCCTCTTTGTCTTGAGCCATAGCAGGCTCATCTTCAACCTCAACCACCTTGGGCTGCAATGCCCTTTCACTTCGCAAAGTGACTGTTTTGCAATGTTCTTTACCTGAAATTCTTGGATTTCCAGTATTCTTGGGCAAAGCTCCTTTGGGTTTATTTTTAAGTTTATTAGTTAGCTGACCCACTTGGTTCTCCAAATTTCTTATAGTGGCATCATAGTTTGCTATGTATGCCTTTAGCAAATTCTCAAGATCACTTGAAGATTCAGTTGGTGAGGGTTGTTGGACTTGTTGAGAATATTTCGGTTGATAATTTGGTTGAGATGGAATAGAAGAGTTGCTATGGAAAATGTAACATCTCGAAATAAGTCCTAAATGGAGTAGTGGTTGTGAAACCACAAATCTAAGATAGAAAAGTTTATTTCGATTAATTTTTATGGTTTACCGAGTGATTAGATGCATGTGTTAGAGTATTGATAAGAAATTTTATAGATTGCACGTTTAATTTGCCTATTAGGGCTTATTTACAGAAGTTGTTGTAACAGCCCGATTTAGGGCCTAAACAGAACGATGGTTTTACAACAATGAATTTGAAGTCAAAAAATTTATTCCGATTAAGTTTTAAGGTTTATTTATTGATTAAAATATTGTGTAAAAATATTGTTAAGTAATTTTACTGATAAAGTGCTTAATTGGACTTTTAGGACTAAATTGCAAAAGTTGCAAAATATGTGTTCTAATTCATAAGTACTTGATTGAAATGGGGGTTTAAAGAGGAGGTTGTTAAATGGTAATTAGACCATTATATTTTTTTTGGACAAAAATGGGCATGAATAGGACAAAATTTTAAAGAAAGGCCTTAAGGGCATTTTAGTTATTTGGTAATTAAAAGAAATAAAAAGGGAAAATAAAGCCAAAATTGACTCATCTTTTTCATGGAGGCCGAAATTAGCATGGGGGAAGCCATGGCTAGGGTTTTCAAGCTTTCCAAGCTCAATAGTAAGTCCGTTCTAGCCCCGTTTTTCAAGTTCTTTACGTTTTTAGAATCCCGGTAACTTGATTAAGCTTATTCTAGCAATAATTTAAGCTAGGGTTCATATTTGGAAAAATACCCATAGGTGAAATGTGTTTATTTTGATGTTTTATGGTAGAATATGAAGGTTGAACTTATGTTAAACAACTTTTGCTTAGCGGTTTTAAACAAAAATGAATAAAATGGCTTAATCGGTAAAAGTTGTTATTGTTCATAACTATGTGTTAGAGTGAGAATTTGATGTTGTTGTAGAATGGAAAAATGATCATAATGTCATAAAACATAAGAATAAGGGATGAAGTTTAATTCCCGAGCCTAGGGGCAAAAGTGTAAATATGCAAAAGTATAGGGGCAAAATTGTAATTTTTCCAAAGTTTGAGTTAAGGACTGTTTTGAATAGTACATTAATTAAATAAGTAAAATATGATGTTTTAGATCCCGAAAAATGAGATTTGAACCTAGAATGGGAGAAAAATCGAAAATCGGGAAAGTTGGTAAAATGGTCGTTTTAGTATCAAGGTAAGTTCATATGTATAATAAGCATTAATTTATGCATGTTTCAATGTAAAATTGATATATTTACTATGATTTTCGAGGTGTTGAAAGTAAGTATAATTATGATGATTTAAATGTTCAATATTAATTCGACATGGAAATGAGAAGTATGTAAGTTTGTATGTAAATAATACATTATCTTTATTATGTTTTTATATTTTAGCATATTTTATGTATTGTAGCTGATTTTTGAATCATAATTGACTATTGAAAGTATGGAGTCAAGTATTAGAAAGAGAGAGAAATCCCGGTTGAACCTTCGGAAAGATTGGATGATACAGATGGTATGTAGCTAGGTCACATGTATGGTGTTGAGTGCACGTCATGTGTACAAGAGAGTTACGAGACATTATGATGTAGCTAGGTCACATGGGTGATACTATGTGTACACCATGTAGACAAGAGAGCTACGAGATAAACTGGCTAGGTCTTATGGGTGGTACTAAGTGTTCACCATGTGTACAAGAGAGCCAAAATTATGTGTACAATCGAGCTAGGTCACATGAGTGGTGCTAAGTGAAGGCCACTATGTGTACAAGAGAGTTTCGATTTTAAAGGTGGGTTGTGTGCGATACCATCGCGTATCTGTTATTATTCCGAAGCGTTCAACTGGGAAATTGATTAAATGAAATTGTGTATGACTTTGTGATGATAAGTGTAAGTATATATGTGTGTAACTTATGAGCAATATGCTTGATATGTGATTGGAAATTGGAAAGATTGTTATGGGTAAGTGATGAATACAATTGAAGTGTGAAAGATCAAAATTGACAATAAAACTGTTATGGATAGTTGCAGTGACGTGAATCTAAAAATTTACCAAAAATAGTATAAATTGAATCAAAGACTGAATGAGATATAAAATAAAAGCTTAATGAGTCTATTTTCATATAACAGAAACAGAGCAAGTAAAGGAATTCTATATTATGAGATATTTAAGTTTTTGAGAGACTGGTACAGAATGACTACGTGATCCCCTGTTCTGACTTTGAAAAATTATTAAAAATTGTACTAAAATAATTATGGGATATAATTTATATGCTTGAAATCCTTAATGAGTCTAGTTTCAAATTAAATAAACGAGAACATCCTTTGAATTCTGTATGAGAAGAAAATTGATTTGTAGTGAAGAGTGGTCAGAATAGTTGAGCAGTGAAACAGGGGTAACTTCAATGAATAAACTGTACTAATTGGCTAGACTAAAAATTCTGAAAATTTTATGGTAAGAATATACGTGAATCTAGTTTCATGAAAAATTAACGGTTTGTAATTTGGAGCTCTGTAGCTCCAGAAATAAATAATTTAGATGCTGGTACTCTGCTAGACAGCTTATTTTGAACCTGTTTATGATTGTAATAGTGAAAGTATGTGTGTGTTTGTGATGGTAATATTCCGGGAACTTATTGTGACTTCATTTAAAGTATGATAATGTATTGTTTATTAATATTTACATACTTACTTACTAAGCTATAATGCTTACTCCCTTCCTTTCCTTTTTCCTATAGTGTCTCAGATGTTAGCTCGAGTTGGAGGTCGCCAGAGGTTAAATCACACTATCAAACTATTGATCGATATATAAAGGTTTTAAAGTATTTTTAAGTCTTTGGCATTTATGGAGACTCGTTTAATTACTAAGTTGCTAGGAATTGGCCTAAAATACCGACCTATGTTATTTGAAGGTCTCTATTGTATAAAGTCATTTAATGTAGATAGTCTTGATTATATTATTAATTAAATGATGCAATTTATGAATGTGCATGCTTGCCTATGTGTGTGGTTGAATTAAAGCATGATATGGGCCTTGTAAGCTCTTTTTAAGGGACAGTTTGAATGTGTTTGAAAAAGTTTTAAATTAGAGTGAAATTATGAATCGGTTTTTATACAATGATTAGTGATTAAGTCCGGTAATGCCTCGTACCCTGTTCCGGCGTCGAACACGGGTACGGGGTGTTACAGAAAATTTGAATGATACTACCATAAAGAGTTGTAATAATATTGCTAATCATTCCAATTCTAATTTCCTATGTAATATTTTAACTCTGGATTCGATAGGCAATTTTCAAAGAAATGACCATATCTACAATGGTCACAAGAAATATTCTCAAATTGGTTCGGCTGCCAACCTGTCATATTACCATTGAAACCATTAACAGTTATGTTCTTAAGCATATAAGCCATAGAGGATACCTGGGCTATCAAAGAAGTGAGCACATCAACTTCATGTACTCTTGCTACTCATTTTCCTGAGGCTGCTCGGTTGGTTGGCCACTGATAGTTATTACTGGCAATTCTTTCATAATCTTGTAAGCCTCGTTGTAAGACTTAGAAATAACGGTTCCATTTACTAAGGCTTCCACCATCATTCTAGTATGAGAATTAAGATCAATATAGAAAGTCTTTATTTGAACGCAATAAGGAACGCCATGATGAGGACACTTTCATAATAACTGCTTCAACCGCTCTCATGCCCCATATAAAGATTCTTTGTCAAATTTCTGAAATGAAGTGATTTCATTTCAAAGTTTTGAATTCAGAGCGGGAGGAAAGTATTTCTTTAAGAAACATTCAACCAAATCTTGCCATGTAGTTACGGAACCAGACAGTAGGGATTTCAACCACACTCGTGCTTTATCTCTTAAGGAGTGTGGGAATAATTTTAGTCTCAAGGCATCCTCGATCAATCCGATCATTTTGAATGAGGTGCTCATTTCTATGAATAATCGAACATGAAGATGCGTATCCTCAATAGGCATCCCACTAAATTGACCCATATTTTGCAACGTTTGGAACATGACTGGCTGTAGTCCAAATTGTGGTGCCTCAATTTCAGGTCTTACAATACCCGGATTGAGCTCATTGAAAAAAGGAATAGCATATTGTCGAATGGTGCAGCTTCTGTCATCAGTAACAATAATCGAATTGTGAGCATTATAAGCAAATGCTCCTCCTTGAACATGTTATAGAAGATTCATTACCACCTAAATAATAACAAAAATTGTTAAAATAAAATAAAATAAAATTGAACCAAATTGCAATAGAATTAATTTCAAAAACAATAAACTAAAATAACAGTCCCCAAAAACTGCGCTAGAAACTTGGAACGAAGAAAATTGCAAATGTACACAATTGTATCAAGTAATAAAGTGACAAATATGTCGAGTTATCGTACCCACAGGTATTGTATATGCAAATATTTATGAAATGTAAAATTAAACAATTTGGTGGAGGAAAAATATGTTGATTTGAAAGAGGTGATATATAAACTAAAAATTAAATAAGTGATTAACTAAGAAAATAAAAGTCCAAATGCACGATTTTTAAAAACAAGTTTAATCAATATGACATAAATGTATTAAATCAATTTCATTCTTTAACTTAGAATTATTAAAACTATGTTTATGTTGTTACGAATAATTTCAGGGCAACTTGGTCTTTTTGTTAACTAATGCACATACATACTTACTAAATCAATTAATCTCTTAAACATATTTTTATGTCAATTTAAACAATTAATCAATTTTCATAATAAATTAAAAGATAAAGTGAGGTAACAATATATTCCTATATTGAAACAATTTAATCATAATAATAGTACAAGTTATGCAAGGTTAAAGTATTGTTTAATACCATCACTAATTTAACCCTCAACTACCTTAGAAGATTAAACATACACCAATTAAATACTATGTCAATTAATTATAATTTCAATTCGATTAATAATAAATTCTTTTGTTACCTTACAATTAAAATGCAAACATAACATAAACATGATTTTATTTAATTGAACAAACTACCAAGACCTATAACAACACAAACATGATTTTAACAAATTAAGTGGACAGAATGCAATTAATGTAACATGAATGAAATTGAAGTCATTTTAATTAATTTAAGAACATCAATGAAACAAGTATTCATATTCATGATCACAACATAAAGTGGAAAAAAAAAGATTAAGAGGAGGGAACTAGAAAAAAATTATGGTGATATTCTGAAGCCAGACTAGTGCGCTTCTCCTTTTCTTCACAAATACTTGATTCTTGCTGCTCCAAAGGGTGTGCTAGCTCTTTTTCAAGAAGGGAAATCAGAAAAGGAAGAAAGAAAATTTGAAAGGCAAAGAGAGTGAAAGAGGGAAATGAATGGAGAGATGCATAGATGAATGAGTTGATGTGAAATGAGGAGGTGAGGAGAGCTATTTATAGTGGGAGATGGTAGCTATGTTAGCTAAAAATATCAGCAAATCCCCCTTCCATGGTCAACCCTTGATAGTAGGGAAATGGGTTGAGATGGCTTTGCTAAATTTAGGTTAATGCCATAAGTGAAAACACACCAAAAGTGGAGGGTTAGAACGGGTTTAGGTGAAAGTTAAGGGCTATTTTGAAAATACTATAATCATATTAATTAGCTGATTTGGGCAGCAATTGAGTCGGCATTGGACTACTCTCTTTGGCCCATCCATCTTCCCTCTTTAGTCATTCAATTCAGGCCCTTTTCGTCTGCTTCAAGTTGTTAGATTTTTCCTGATAAAATTCACTTGGACCAATTGATTTGAATAAGTTTGAGAGAATGAATTTGGGTCATTCATGGCTTTTAATTATCATTTTGAGCTCCCAAGGTGCCTCGGTACTTGAATCTTTCAAGGTGACTTCCGAGATTATTTTTCACCCTTTGTGCAAAACTGCCAAAAACTAACCAAATTATGCAAAGTTAGTATAAAAATAACTAAAATTTGAAATGAGGTATAATTTAAGCTCAATTTAATTATTTTAAAATAAAATCATAAAATTCGACAGAAATTACTTAGAATTTGCATGATTTCATGTTCAAAAGGTGTTGAAAAAATCTATATATTTTACTATTTCCTGTAACACCTCTTACCCGTATTCATAGCCGAAATAGGGTACGTGGCATTACCAGAGTTTACCAGATTAATTTTTCGTTAATACAAGTTAAATACTATTCATTTACTAAAACATGTCATGACGTCCTTTAGATGGGCCTCCAAAGCCCAAAACATACTTCGAGACCAAACCAGAATTAAATCGAAACCATAGAAAATTTTTCGCAAAATCCCAAAGTTTTTTTTTTAATGTATATTCATTAAACAAGTCTTAGCATTTATATAATCATCAAACCTTATACATACCATATAAATCAAAAAGAAAATTTACAAAAGCTACCGGAGATAATCTGGATAGTGTGATTCTTTGTGTTGATTGACGTGGAAGTATACAGAGGATCGGATCAACACAAAGAAAATTTTCTTTTCCTCGACTTGTTTCGGGTTCTCGATCTATCATTGTAAAATCATTCACTTATCAGTATTGACTTCATCTTCAACCCGCTTATAAGTAATATTATCTATAATTTCATTATTTACTTATGTATATTCCAATGTTGTCTATCCGTGTCATAGTCACTAAATTATTTTTATCTTTAGCTAAAAAACTCAAAATTAAGATCTGCTAATTTTCCCTAAAACTAGACTCACATATCTTCTTACCATAAAAATTTTATAATTTTTTGTTGGGCCAATTAATACAGTTCATTCATTGAAGTCTCCCCTGTTCTGCTGTTTGACAGTTCCGACCCTTCTTCACTAAAAATTAATTATCTTCTCGTACAGGATTCAAATGATTTTTCTGTTTGTTTCTCTTGAAAATAGACTCATTCAGGATTATAAACATATAAATTTAATCCCATAATTATTTTTATTCAATTTTTTATGATTTTTCAAAGTCAGAACAGGGGAACCCGAATTCATTCTGACATTGTCTTACAAAATCTATTATATCTCATGATTTACAATTTCATTGCTTACACTGTTTCTTCTATAAGAAACTAGACTCAATAAGCTTTAATTTAATATTTTATTCATTCCATAATTAGATTTCTACAATTTTTTGTGATTTTTCAAAGTTAGACTACTGCTGCTGTCCAAAACTGTTTTAGTGCAAATGTTGATTTCGATTTTTGCCCCAAATTTCACAGTTCATACAATTCAGTCCTTACTCAATTAACCCCTCAATGAAGATAATTTTTCCAAATTAATGCTTTATCTAGAAATTATAAGTTATTTCACAATTATTTAAATTCAGAATTTTCACATAAAACCCTAACTTCAAACTCTTTCACCATTAGGTCCCAAACATTCACTTTCTATTCAATTCTTTCAATAAAATCAGCATATAAACAATTTAAAGCTCTAATTCCATGCTAAATCATCATATACTTCCATCACATATTCATAGCAACTTCCAATTTCTTTCATAAAATCAAAAACTAATGAATTCAACAAGTGGACCTAGTTGTAAAAGTCATAAAAACACAAAAATTTCAAGAAATAATCAAGAATTGAACTTACTTGCAGTAAAAATATGAAAAACCAGCTTAAGGAAACCCTTCTATGGTGTTTTTGCTGATGAGAATGCAGAAAAATAAAGAGAAATCTAGATAATTCCACTTTAGTCCTAGCTTTATTAAGTAAATTTTGCAATATTCTAATTTTGCCCTTAATTCATCAATTTTCCTGCTGATTTCATGCCCCTTGCCGTCCAGCCCAAAACATTTTGGGTCTATTTTCCTTTTAAACTCTCTTTCTTTTATCATTTAAGCCATTTAATCATTTCCCATAATTTTACATTTGTTATAATTTAGTCTTTTTTATTCAATTAACTATCGGAACTTTAAAATTTCTTGACGAAACTTTAATACTAACTTATTAACACTTCATAAATATTTATAAAAATATTTATGGCTCGGTTTAAAATTTTTAAAGTCTCGATACCTCGTTTCTGATTCTAATTATTTTAATATTTATTTCTAGTACACTATTCGCTATTTCAAAAAATTTCTGACTTCACATTTAACTTATATTCACTAAATTAATAATATTTTCTACTCATTTGTCGGATTTAATGATCTCGAATCACTATTCCGACACCACTGAAAATTTAGGCTATTACATTTCCAGTTTGGTATTTGATAGCATAAAAGTGCGTTTGAAATATACTACATTGATGGATTGTTGAATTGGTACATACATGATAGGTTAATTGACGAAATTCAAGTAATGATTTTGGCATTTTGTGAGTTATGTTGATTTGGTGAATGTATAAGCATGGAAAGTTAATTTGTTTATGTTTAAATGGTTGATGTTGATGTTGATGTTGATGTTTATGTTTGAATTGTGATTCCAATAAAGACATATTAGTTGGGCACATAGGTTGATTTTGAAATGGTATATCTTGGGATGTTTTGGCACATTTTGAATAGGCTTGAATGTTGATTAACGCATGGCTTGTAACCTAAGTTTTGGTATGTGAATTGGCTTGTGTTTGAAGGTGAATTTAGGCACACACGGTCTGTAACACAACTTACCGTACGGCCGTGTGCTCCGCACGGTTGTGTGGTCTGTTTGATTTTAGGTGCAGGATGTTCCACACAGTCACAGATTGTTACATGGCCTAGTAACGTAGCTGTGTAACCCTATTTTTCACAACATCAAGTTGTACATGATTTGAGGACACTAGCATGTAGTGTAGTACCATACGGCCTCAGCCTTGTCACACGGCCTTGTGACCCCTTTTTGCAGTTTTTCCATATTTTTTTCTGTTTTGTGTCAAATTAGTCCCTACTCTTTTCTAACTTGATTTTAGTGTTCCGAAAGCTCAATTTAAGGCTCATTTTTGTATGTATGTTGTGAATGATAAATGATTCTTAATCTATGATGATTAAATATGTTTTTGTTTTGTGAATATGTATAATTGAACTTTTTTTCTATTGTGATATCTCGTAGCCCTAATCTGGTGACGGAGATAGGTTAGGGGTATTACATTTAGTGGTATTAGAGTTACGGCTTAGTCGATTCTAGGACTAAACATAGCATGTATTGAGTCTAGAAATACATGCCACTTTATAACATGTGATAGTGTGACGACTCCCAATTAGTTTGACTTATTCCCTTATAGATCAAAGATGTCAGCTGAATCCAATTGAGCAGATTCTAATGAAGTACAGAGTTATGTCTTAGCCACCGATCTAAGGGCTACTCATAATGTGCCCGAATTTTAAGAGTCTAGAAAAGAGGTTCACAATACCTTTCTTAATATGATGAGTGATATGTTTAACGTGTATATGAGAGTCAATTACGTGGCTCAACGACCTCCACCCCCTCATCCTCAAAGCCCTATACAACAAATTATTCACAGACTTTATATTGATAAAGTCTGATTATGTGGAGTTAAAGAGTTTAGCAGTAAAGTGAGTGATGATTTGGCTAGAGTCGTATACTGGTTAGAAAAGAAATATAGAGAGTTATGGATGAAATGTTGTGTCCTTCCAAGGATTATTTGAGATATGCAACATCGTTGTTAAAAGAAGAAGCTTTTCACTAATGGTTGACTTTAACTACTGTGATATCGAAAGAACGAGTTAACTGGGATTTCTTTTGAATTGAATTCTGAAAGAACTATTTCAGAAAATGATATTTAGATAAGAAGAAAAAGGAATTTATTGAGTTGAAGTTGGGAAACATTTCAGTTACAGAATACGAGCGATAGTTTGTTTAGCTCGGTAAATAAACTTATAAGATTGTGCCGACTGAAGAGGAATTGTGTATTCATTTTGGAAATGGATTTAATAATGAGATTAAAATGCTTGTGAGTGCAATGAAATTTGTTATCACAAGAAACAGAGTGATACAATAGTTTGAGACATCAATAAATGAAATGTATCCAGAATGTTTTATACTTTTTCGCCAAAGAAAAATGAAAAAACCAAGTAGTTATTTTTAGTGCCATTAGGGTTTTCTGGCAGAGATAGAAAGAAACGAAGTAATGTGAGACCATCAATGACTTTAGTAGCCAGTGTAGGTAGCATAAAAAATGTAAATAGACTTAAATGTAGCCTTTGTGGATGGAATCATTCTGGGATATGTAGATAGAAAGAAAGGTTATATTTCATTTGCGGATATCTAGATCATTATACGAAAGACTGTCGTATCGAGCTAATTTGAACAGAAATAAGAATGTAAAACCTATTGTTACTTCTACAAGAGGTAAATGACTAGGAATGTGAGACGCAACTAGAGTCAGTAGAAGTGGAATAAAAGATACAGTGATTCAATCTGAAGCTGGAGCTCCTACTAGAGCTTATGCGATCCGAGCATGCGAGGAGGCCTTAGTTCTTGATGATATTGCTAGTACATTTTCTATCTTTAATGTTATAGTATATGCATTAATTGACTCTGGGTTGAGACATTTGTATATATGTATTACGTTAGTAACAGAAAGGAGTTTATCGGTGGAGTCAAGTGCAGTTGTCATTAAAGTAACGAACTCTTTATGTCAATGTGTTATAGTTGAGTTGGTTTGCAAACAGTGTCCATTGAAAATTCAGGATTATGACTTTCCTATTTATTTGATGTTAGTGCCTTTTAATGAATTTGACGTTATACTGGAATGAATTGGTTAACTACTCACGATGCTATAGTGAATTGTTGACAGAAACAAATTGATTTGATATGCCAGAGCAGTGAATTAATTTCTATTGAATCTGTTAAGTCCGATTGTATTTCAAATATGTTTTCAACTATATATGTATATAAATTGATTCGAAAAGTTGTGGTGTATTTTTTTATGTGTATGTCCTGGATTCCAGAGTATCAGAAATGAAAGTTGATCAGGTATTGACAGCTTACGAGTTTACAGATGTTTTTCCCGAGGATTTGTCTGGTTTGTCGTCAAAGCGAGAAGTCAAGTTTGCTATAGAATTAATGTCAAAGACTACACCGATCTCGATTACTTCGTATAGAATGTCTCCAACAGAATTAAAAGTTCAGTTACAAGAATTAATCGATAGAAGTTTTATTCGACTGGGTGTATCACCTTGGGACACACCTGTACTATTTGTGAAAAAGAAAGACAGGTCGATGAGATTGTGTATAGATTATTGGCAGATGAATAAAATCATGATAAAGAATAATTTTTTGTCTCATATTGTTGATTTATTCGATCAGATGAAAGGTGCCACAGTGTTTTCGAAGATTGATCTCAAATTTGGTTTCTATCAGTTGCAAGTTAAAGATATTGATATGCCAGAAACAATATTCAAAACATGTTATGAACACTACAAGTTTCTAGTTATGCCTTTTGGATTAACTAATGCTCCCGCAGCACTAATGGATATGATGAATCGGGTTTTTCAGCCACATTTGGATAAGTTTGTTGTTATTTTTTATTGATGATATACTGATTTGTTATTAACTAATTCAGAATGTGCTCAGCATTTTAAAATTTGTATTACCGACGAATTATTAAGAATTTCTTGATAATTGTATTGCCAATAACAAAGTTATTATAAGAACGTTGAATTTGTTTGGTCAGATAAGTGCCAGCAAAGTTTGACCAGTTGAAAACTTTAATCTCCACTACTGATTCAACCTAAACTCAGGAAGGAATTCATTGCTTATAGTAAAGCTTCACTCAGATGACCTTAAATTAGATTGGTTTGATTATTACAAAGTTGAGAGTTAAACCATTACTTCTTTAAAGAATTTGTGAGATGTAAAGAAAATATTTGAATTTGTTAGCCAAACGAGAACAGATTCATAATGATCAGATCACTAATTTCAATATTGATTGTGATAATAATCCATATTTTTTAAATTGAATTTGTGTGTTGAACAGTTCTGAGATTATAGAAGACATCTTACATGAAGTCCATAGCAACGTCTATTTGATTTAAACCAGGCAATGACAAAATGTATAATAACTTGAGTTAGAGTTATTGATAGTCGAGAAAAAACGTGAAATTTCAGAGTTTGTACTGAGATGTCTAGTATGTTAACAGGTCAAAGCTGAATATCAAGTCCTGACTGAATTATTACAGTCTGTTATGATTTTTGAGTAGGAATGAGAGCGAGTCACGATGGATTTCTTATCTAAAGTACTTTTGACGTCAAAAAAGAAAGATTTGATTTGAATCGTTATTATCAAACTGATGAAATCAGCTCATTCTATTCCGATTAGAATGGATTACTCATTTAAAAAGCTAGCTGACTTGTATGTATCAGAGAATGACAGATTGCACGGAGTGCCATTATATATCAATTATGATCAAGATCTAAGATCACCTTTAGATTTTTGGGGTAAACTTCTCAAGGCTCTGGTATTAAACTTAACTTCAGTACAACATTTCAACCACAGTCAAACAGGGAGTCAGAACAAGTAATTTGAATTCTGGAAGATATGTTATAATGTTGTATCATTGATTTCGAGGGTAGCTGGAAAAATATTTAACGTTGGCTGAGTTCGACTATAGTAACAGATATCAGTCTAGTATTAAAATGATACCGTTTGAAGCTTTTACGACGAAAATGTATAACCCCGTTATACTGATCAGAATTGGGTGAGAACAAGCTAGTTGAGACAAAATTGTCTTGGAAAATCGAAAAGTCTTTGAGATTACAATACCTAAACTTATTCCAGGCAAGAAATTTCGAAGATGAAATTTCCTAACGAGTGGAGAGTTGTAACAGCCTGTTTTTTAGTGGTGTCGAAAATAGTGGTTTTGAAACCACAAATCTGACGAGTGAGTTCGTAAATAGTATTTATTAATATTTATCAGTTGATTATATTTTTTAATAAATTTTGGTTTGGTAAATTTTGTTAATTGGACTGTTAACAATGGTCAAGTGGTTTGACCCTAAAGTTAAGAGGTTTTGGAAAATAAGGTATTGGGACATCATTCTATAAATTTAGATCGTAAATATTTAATAAAAATATTTACGGAGTGATTATTTAGGTGTACTAAAATTTGGTCAAATATTTTGATGTTTGGATAGTTAATTAGGGAAAAAGGACCAAATCGTAAATATTGTAAAAGTCAATCACTACAAAATTTTTAATTAAATGGCTTAAAAATTTAAAGTGCAAGAGTTTAAATGGAAATTTACCCTTAATTAAATATAGTTGAAGGAAATTGCATTAGATTATATGTTATTTTATATTATAAAAATGTTATTCATAATAAAACAAAAGTAAAAAGCCATTTCTTTTATTTTTCTTTCATCATCTTCAACCATTCGACCGAAACTCCTTAGCTTGAGAAACCAAAGAATCAACCAAGTTATAATCTCCTTGCACGGTATGAAATTCAAAAGTGTTCTTAGTAATTTCTATGTTTTTGATATCGTTGTAACTTAATGTAGCTAACCTAGAGACTAATTTGTAAAACTGTTAATTGTTTTGATTTATTCCATTGATGAATTTGTGAAGTTTTTGAATTTTGATGATAGGTTATTAAGCTTGATAGTTAAATAGGACTATTTTGTAAAGTGATTTTGGTTAGTTTAAGTTTAAGGACTAAATTGAAATAATAATAAACTTGGTATGAAATTCTTGTTATATTTTAATAATTATGAGATGTAATGGCATAAGGGAAATTCAGCAAGCATGAAATTGGTGAAATTGTGATAGATTTGAAAGTTTCGAGTTTAGGGACTAAATTGAATAAGAGGTAAAGGTTTAGGGTAAAAGTATTAAATGTTTATTAAAGGGTCAATTATGTGAATTTTAGTATTTAAAAGTATTTGAATTGGATAATTAAATTAAATTATTATATATAGATCAAGAAATAGATAACTGATAGACAAATGCGTAAAAGGAAAAATTGTTGATTAGTTTTTGAAGTCGTGTTTACTGCAGAATCAATTTAGGTAAGTTCGTATAGCATATAAATTGAGTTAATTGTTATTTGTGTAGTATAATAAATTTTTTTATGCTTGTGATTGAATTAATGGTGCAACGCTTTTAAAGCTCTGAATGGTTAAAATTGAAATGAAATTATAATTTAGGGTTATGGTTGAAAATGAAGAAATTATAAAGTTGAATTCATGTGACAAAGAAATGCTTAAACATTTATATGCACTATCCAATCCTAGGTTTACAGATTACCTAGAAAGAAACAAAAAAAAAGGGTAAGCTACGAGCTTAATATATAACTCAACCCAACAAATAGATCAGATACAAATACAAAATTTAATTCAGTTACAGATGTAGTTTCAGAAATAGATACAGATTTAGATACATAAATGCAAATTCAGAGACATATATAGATCCTACCCCCATCTGCTACACACCATCTTAGTCCATCCCTACACACTAATTAAGGTAATAAATATTCATCCAACCCCATACACCTATAAGTGAGCGTATGTCACTTTTTAGTATAATGAAGTTAAGCTGCTAGAACAGATACGTGATCAAGCCATAAGAACATATATATGTGGTTTAAACCACCAGATAAGCCAGGTTATTAAATTGCCAATACTTCCTCCAGCACATCATTATCCCACCCCAATGCACATGTATATACTAATAGATATCAAATGCAAATATTTCTTGCATGCTTTTCATATAAAACATGCTATTAGATTTATTAGATTACATATCATATACAAATTTCACATTTTAGACATGCTAGTATTTAAAACAAATACAATATCTATATCAAATACAATAGCAGTATATCAAATTTCATGAATTAGAGTCATTTTTATACAGTATGGACCCTACAGAGTGGCTAAATATGAATCACACATCAGTACAACCTTAAGTAAGATTCTCAGAAAATGGGTCGACATGCCGTATGGCCCACACGAACCATCTGGCCCAACCCGTGTGGTCCACATGGCCTGCCACATGACCGTGTGACTCACATAGCTGTGTGGTGTCGACAGTCCACTTTTTGGCATCACGCTATTCTCTATTTTTTGTGTTTTTTGTTACACACCTGGTCGATTTTCGATGCGATTCCAATAGTAAGAATTCCAGCACTTAAAAGCGACATTCACTTAACGAATTAGCCAACGAAACGAGAATTGATTAAGAGGATACAACCCTTGCCTCCTAAAATTATTGCCAAAAAATAGGGCATTTGACTCAAAACCACCACGACAGCCCCCAAAATGGCGTTTAAAACACTTACCCTTGAAAGAATAGCAACCTTATGAATGATTAATTAGTCGGAGGGTTAATCGCCTCGCAATCTTCACCTAAAAACCCACACGATTAATAAACAGAATTCATTTGATTACAAACAACATAAAAGAATAGCAATACTTACACTAATAATTTCTTACGACCAACTCTAGTAAAACCACACAACTTAACGCACCATAGACGACAACACAAAGGCAAAAACGCTAGCAAAAAGAAGAAAACAAAAAGAACAATAGGAGAAAAGTGAGATAAGGAGAAAGAAAAGTGATAGAAGAAAATGGGAGAAGCTTGAAACATCAAAAAATAAGGGAGGGGAGAAGGTGAGAAACGTCAAAAGGGAGTGAGAGAATTTTGGGGAAAAATATAATTAATTTTAAAAAGAAAATCCCACTAACCAGATTTTCTAATAATTTATCAGATTATCCAGAGTTTGTATTTGACCCAACCACATCCACTTGGATGGCACCACTATGGAATAGCAAATATATTCCCATTTCCGACCAAAGGATAAGCTGAAGTCTTATCACTGAACTAAGAGGCTCATTCTATTATTAATTGAGTGAAAATAATATTTAAGCAAGAAGTTAAAAGATAGTAGTTGAGACAAAAGTAATAAAAATTCAAGAGAAAGGATTTGAACTCAGAACCTCACCTCACACACACTACTTACAATACTTAACCACCGAGCGAAATTAATCAATTTGATAATTTTTCACAATTCAAAAACTAAAATTTTGGGGTGTTACAACTTAATTGATAACTAATTGTTCACTTTGGTCCGATTATAAGTAGCATGTAAATAGGGCTTTGGTATATGTATGTTATGATGATTTGGTTATGTTTTGTGCCATTCGAAATATGCATTATGTGTTTGATGTATCTTTAATGGTATTTTGGTTGGTTTGGTATTTGATAGCATAAAAGTATGTTTGAAATATAGTGCATTGATGGATTGTTGAATTGGTACATACATGATAGGTTAATTGATGAAATTCAAGTAATGATTTTGGCATTTGGTGATTTATGTTGATTTGGTGAATGTATAAGTATGAAAAGTTAACTGGTTTAGGTTTAAATGGTTGATGTTTATGTTTGAATTGTGGTACCAATGAAGGCATATTGGTTAGGCACGTAGATTGATTGTAAAATGATATATCTTGGCATGTTTTGGCACATTCTGAATAGGCTTGAATGTTGATTAATGCATGGCTTGTAACCTAAGTTTTGGTATGTGAATTGGCTTGTGTTTGAAGGTGAATTTAGGCACACACGATCTGTCACACGACTGTGTGTTCTGTTTGATTTTAGGTGCAGGATGTTCCACACTATCACAAATTGTTATATGGCCTGGCGACGCGACCGTGTAACTCTATTTTTCACAACATCAAATTGTAAGTAGTACCACATGGCCTTAGCCTTGCCACACGGCCGTGTGACTCATGTTTGCAGTTTTTCCACATTTTTTTCTGTTTTATTTCAGACTAGTCCCTACTTGTTTCTAACTTGATTTTAGGGTTTCGAAAGCTCGATTTAAGGCTCGCTTTTGTATGTATGCTGTGAATGATAAATGATTTTTAATCTGTGATGAATAAATAGATTTTTGTATTGTGAATATGTATTAATTGAACTTGTTTGCTGTCGTAATATCCTATTGCCTTTGTCTGATGATGGAGACAGGTTATGGATGATACAGTATAGATTTTGGGTATGACTTTACCCTAGGTTGCCAAAAATAAAATGAGAGGAAAGGAGCTTGAACTTGGGTCTCTAGGGAGAACTCTTTAACACTTAGCCATTAAACCTAATTCATTTCTTACTTAATCATTTCAAGTAACCCTCCTATATTTCGGGGCATGAAAATATTACTCAAAATTTGTTGGTTCGAAAAATAATATGTATTTAATAGTTAGAGACTTATGGTGTATTTAATAAATCATTAAAAAAATTTATTTCATTGAAAATGAAAGTTTTTAACATTTAATTTTTTAAGTGTGTTTAATAATCATATTAATTTTTTTACTTAATATAAAATTTTCAACAAAAAAAGTATTGAATATGATAAGTAAGTAGATAAAAAGACTTTTAGTTGATAAAAGGAGCTTTCATAGGTTCTAAGATGTGTGTTCTTTTTGTAATCTCTTTATGCTTTTCTTTTCTACCAAAATCTTTTTTTTTTACTATTTTCAAACAAAATAAGTATATTCAGTGCTTAATTTTTACTAATATATCAAAAAAATTTATAATATAATTTCAATAATAAAAATTCAGTAATTAATTTTTCAGCACTTAATTTTTCAATTTATCAATAGACCATTAATTTTAATTGCTATAAATTTATAAATAATTAACCGAGAAATACGGTAAAAATTATTGATATAAATGGTAACTCTATAAAGCAAACTTGATAGTTTGACATTAGCAAAGAAACTTAATATAAATATTAGAAATTTTATCATATGTATATGCATGTGAAAATATGTATTTAAAACATATAAGTTAGTTTAAAATAATATATAATAAATAATGAAACTTATGAGTTGAAACAAATTAATAATAACACATCAAATATGTACAATATTAAAATGTGAGTAAAATAAAATTTAAACACGTAAATATATCATATTAAGAATGCTAAATGCACTATAATTATTTACCATGGTGTTGTCATCAATCTTGAGTTAGTGTCGAGTAAACTTATGACACCAACTTGTCAAGGACTTAAATAATAATATAGTTATATAATTGATAAAGGTAATAATGTGTACATAATAAAATTAAAATGTATATAAAATATTAAAATAAAATTTTGGTTGAGTGGTAAAAACTTAAATTTTATTAATGCAGTTGGCATAGGTTCAAATACCACAACATACATATTTTTTTATTCTTTTTTAAATAAAAAAATAAAGTACCTTCAAATAATAAACTTATTTTAATTATGGAATGATATTTTCATAATTCTCTAACTAAGATGGTGCCCGATTGACTCGTAACACAAACTCAGTCAGGGACTTAAATAATAATAAGTATAAGATATAGAATTGATTGAGGTAATAAATTACGCATAATACAATTAAAATATAAATAATATAATAAAATAAAATTTTACTTTAGTGAAAAAATTAATATTTATTAATGTAAACAATATGAGTTAAAAATTTTATTGAATTTTTTTTTTAAAAAAGAGATTAAAATATAATTATAATAATGTTAACTCTATAGTAATAATCTATTCTAATGTTGGTTATGTTTGATCAGTTAAAAAATATTTCCATCCTTGTATGATTATAGATGTTTAAAATTATTAGTTAATAATAATTTCACTTAATACATCAGTTTTATTTATTGACATGTATTTAAAAAGATCATATAATGATTTGGTTTTTTTAAAGTAAGTAAGAGACAATATTTTAAAATTTAAAAAAAAAACATATATAGTTAATAAAATATTACTCAAATCTTGTTACAAAAAACATGTATTTAACTTACGACTTTAGTTTTAATTGCTGTAAAATTATATAATAATTAACTTAACATTATCACAAAACAAGGGATAAATATTAAAATTATATATCAATTTTGATTCTAGTTTAAATATATAAATGAAATTATAATTTTAATTCAATTATAGATATTTAAATAAATAAATATATTAATTTATTTTTATAATAAATAAATATAATTATTTGTGTATACAATATGTTAATGTAAAATGATATTAATTGATAATTGTGTTAGATTTGTGAAAATTGAAGTAAATCAACATTTATGTCTCGTTTGGTTATTAGTACAATATAATACGAAGAAAAAGCTTATTTATTAAGTAGGTATTACAATAGTTAGACATAAAAAAAATTAATTAGTAAAAAATAATACTTATTCAAAATAAGTGAAAATTTTTCCTTCTATTTGTTAAAAATAAGCCATAGGAGTGGCTAAATATTACAAATTACATTAGTTTATTGTTAACCTATATATTAAAATAAGTGTAAAAAAAATAATATTTCTACCAAACGGAGCATTAATATACAAAATTACATAAAATTAAAATTCATGTATAACATTTCATATTAGATTAAAGTTAATATACAATTTTGAACTTTATCCCTAAACACAATAACTATATAAAAAACTTTAAGAGATTCACATTTAGTAGCAAACTTGATATAAATATACATAAATTTAACAATTAAATTACAAAATAAATTTCTTATTATCTTATTTTAACTAAATATTTGGATAAAAATTATAACTTCATCTAATAATAATTTATTCTAACGGTGATTATGTAATAATTAGTAGTTCAAAAATTTTTATATTCTTTTTGATACAATGTTTAAACTAGGTATAACCCTCTCTCCCATAAATCGGAAGATAACATGAGTTTAAGTGCGCTTTAATCCATGTTTTCCTTATTGTTACAACAACAACAGTATCAATAAGACAAGACTCAATCAACAACTTTTACTTATTTCAATACTTATATAAAACGATTTATTGAATTGGTGTCACGAATTAATTTATCACAACTTAGTAAGAAAATTGTTTTAAAACCCTCTTTTAATAAAAAATATTAATATTAATATAATTATGTTTTCGTCTTTTTACTCTTTTTATATGAAACGTTTAAGTAGAACAACTGAAAACAGATCGAGCAAAAAAATGTCTAAAGATAATGTCAAGTATTTAACTCAAGCCTAAAGAATGTTTAACCATAAACATTTTACTAATTCACTTATAAGTCAATTATTGATTTTTTTTAAATATAATTTTTTTTTTGAAACAATATTGAAGGTAGGAGATGAGGGTAATACGGTTCGAACCCACGTCAGACGAGTATTTTTTTTATAAATATAATTTTAATCTCATATTTTTCTTTCACTTACATCGTAAGTGAGGATAACAAAATCTAATATTTATGTTGCTCTTTTTAAATAAAGTTTTTTTTTTTTTTTATAATTGAGAAGGGAAATAAGATTACTTATGATCCAACATAAACTCTCATTATTACAACATAATATTTTTGCCATTTGATCAAAAAGTTGTTGGCTTAAATAAAATTATTATTTAATAATAAATTCTCTTAATACATTAAAAGTAATAATCTAAAATAACTATTGAATTTACAAAATATATCATCATAAATAATATTTTTGTTAATTCTTCTTGAGTGCTTGTAAATTTACAAGGATTAATTATATATACAAAATTAATTTTATATATCTAGTAATTAAACTATGAATATCACATTACTTGAAAAGTCAAGCATGAATAATATATTTTAAGATACTCGTTTTTATTGATTTAGTATGAATAATTTGACCTAAGTGCTCTGTACTTAATAAGAAGGGTAGTTTAACTCATATTGAACTAGTAAATTATTCAATTTGAAAGATGATCAGTTGGCACAATTAATTTTTTTTATATTTATGGTTATACCTCAACCTTTTGGGATGTAATATAGACAACATTGACCTCCTGTTAACTTCATTTGAGAAGGTGTTTCACTTGATTATGTTTGACCACCCGCTTTATACAAAGGTACATCCCCCCTCCCGTGTTTTCATCCGTCGTTGTACCAAGAAGGTTCCCTCCCTCCATTCCACTTAGAATGGCCAAGCAACCACTTTTTAAGTGTTAACATTTCTCAAATATGAACACACCTTGGAACCAATATGAGATTCACTCGGGTATAACAATCTTGTATTGATCAAATTCGTAATAGAATAAGCCCAACAGTGCACGTTCTTCATGTATCAGATGATGATAACTTCATTCATGATGATCTGTCATGTCATACTAGTGAAAACGAAGACCTCCTTATAAGTATCCTCATCAATGATGAAGAAATGATCGACTTTTAATACCATGAAGTTATCATGCCCAATTGCTTCCTCAAGCAACTAGTCTGTCCTCTTATTCTTAAATTGGCTCTTCACTTCTTTAGGTTAACCGACTTCCATAATCTCACTGTGATCTCTTTCATATCTCCTCCTTGACTTCCTTTCTTGTTGTACACTATATCTACATTTATAAAATAATCTAAATCATAATTTAGGGCTATTTTAAAAATTGAAGCTATCATTACGAAAATTGAAAAAGTTGATCCATTTATAATTGTATGTCAGAACTTGGTATTTATATTTTGTGACAAGTAAGAAATTAATTTGATTGTTGATAATTAGATGAAATTGAATAATTGATTTTAGCTAATTCTTCGCTTATAAATTTTCAAACTACAAATTTCCAGGTTAACCATTTAATGACAAATTTTAATTGTGTTGGATTAATTTCTAGATTTTCATAAAATACAATAACTAAATTTTGATAAATTAAGATAGAGAGACTAATTGTTCAAAATTTTGTAAAGCAATATGTATGCATTATAGAAGTTTAAAAATGAAAAATGTTTGCATGTTAAAGTCAACAATGGATCTGTATTATTTTCCAACAAGATTATGGCTCCAAAGTCCAAAGGGTAGGGAAATGTGAAGAAGAAACCTTAAGTGGTGTATGTGGAAATTACTACTCAAACTCACTTTTCTTTGCTGACACAAAATTTGGTAGCTTAGTCTCAACAACACTTTCTCCTTTCATTTTTGTGGAATAATTTTTTGTACTTAGAAGTGCATGCTGTAAGACCAAAAAGCCAGCACCTTGCATATATATTAAAGAAAATGATTTCCATTGTTTCCTCCTTTTCTTTTTCTTCTTCTACTTGCTCCTACTTTTGAAATTTAATTTTTTATTTTTAATTTTAAAAATTTAGTTTTATTTAAAATTTAAAATTCAAAATTCAATTAATAATAATATTAATTGACTTCTACTAAATTTAAACATATTTTATCAATTAAAATTAATTTTTTAAATCAATACTAAAATGTAAAATATTCAAAATTAATGAAAATCCATAAATAATGTTACCAAATAGATTTTATAATTTTAAAATGAAAAATAAAAGATTAAAATGACTAAATTGGTGAAAATAAAAGCATCAAACCAAGTTTTTAAATCAAACCTGTAGAATATTTTGATATTTTAAATTAATTTTTAATATTTTTATCTTAATTATTTTTAAAAATAAAATACAAACATTTAATTAAATTATTCAACGTAATTAATAATGTTAAAATATATTTATATGTATGTAATACGTAAATAATATATGAATATTTTTAAAATATAGGTAAATTGGAAAATAATATATATTAATACCAAAATAAAAAGGGTAGTGAGTTGGAAATTATTTCATAATTAAGAAATATAATAGAAAGAAGATAGAAGGAAAAGAGGGGAGGGGAGGGGAGGGGAGGGGAGGGGAGGGGAGGGTTGAGAAATTGAAGCATGTGGCACTTGTCAAAACTGCAGTTTCCTAGCACCACACTGGCTCAATGCATCACGTCACATTGTCTACAGCTGTCGTTTTATTAAATCCTAACAACTTTTTCGGGGACAAAAAACTAAACACGCTTCATTACTCAAACTATTCTTCCCCAACTATATGATAATAATTACCAAAAGGAAGACCTCATATCAATTCAACTCATATACATAAATTAATTTGTGACTTTTTCGGTAAAAAACAAAGGATAAACTATAAAAATAGTCATTTTTTGTTTATCTTAGTTTATATTTTAGTCACTTATATTTGAAATGTTACGTTTTAGTCACTTATGTTATTATTTTGTTACGAAATGATCACTCTTCTGTTAAGTTCTTTTATCTCCCTAACGGTAATCTTACGTGACAATCCAACTAGATTTTAAGTTCATCTATTAATACATACTTCATCCGGCTAAATTATGCATTTGATTTACTATTAACAGATAATTTAGCCGGATGAAGTATGTATTAACAGATATACTCATATGTCCTCTGGGTTACGAATGTAAATTGTATAAGGACTTACATGCAAAAATGTGCAAACGTTGAGGGCGAATTTTGGACTTTCTTGTTCCGGGTGTTTGCTTGTTATAAAACTGAGTATTAAAAACAACTTTACAATATTACCAACTTTCATTGACTATAAAATCTAGTTGGACTGCCATGTAGGATTACAGTTAGGGAGATAACGGAACTTAACGGAAGAGTGATCACTTCGTAACAAAATAACAATATAAGTGACTAAAACGTAACATTTCAAACATAAGTGATTAAAATGTAACTTGAGGCAAACAAAAGTAACTATTTTTATAGTTTACTCCAAAACAAAAAAATTAACTTTCCTTAATTTGAAATCTTCATTGCTATTAAATTTAAGATTTGAATTTCCACAACTTAATTACTCCCCTTCTTATCAAATCAAATATATATATAAATTCTTTGTTGGTTTTCTTCCGGTAATTAGAGTTATTAATTAAATTAAATATTAACTTTTTTTTTTGAAAAATATGAAATTGATAAGTTGGTTATGGAGGGACTGCCTACTCCCCTCACCAACACCAAATCTTTAAAGAGACAATTTGCATATTTAAAGTATTAACAATTTATTAGACTAATTATTTGGACTATATTAATTATATGGTTGATATTTAGCCATTATAGAAGATTATATTACTTTGGGAATTTTATATTGGATGAATTGATTTGAAATTATGTAAGACAAATCGTTGGATCATGGATTAGATCATAATTTTAGTTGTCAAGAGTCCATATTTACAGTGTTTGATATTATTATAATGTATTAAACTTATTTTGTTGTTGCTTTAGTGGAATTGATATAGATCTTCATATGTAAGCAAGTCTTGAAATTAAAACTACATATTTGAGAGATTTGAATAGGTGATTGTACTAAGAGTTAAGCACTTAATATGTTCTTTTGATAATATTATCGTGTGAGTACAATTTGATAGTAAAACATTGTGTTATGATTTTACTTGTTGAATTCAAAAATGGTAAATTTAATGGTAAGAATGTCGTATCTTCAAAGTACAAGAATAAAGAAAATTATCATGAACTATATAATTGAATATGTTCACTTTTATATTTGTTGAAGAGAGTACATATTTTTTATTGAGCTAAACTCGGCATAAATAGAAAAAGGTGGTTGAGAAAGTGCCACCACTTGAATTTAAGGTGTTTCAAAAATAATTTTGTTATTTCTACCTGTCTTTAAAATCTAATACTTTAGTAAACTTGAAGCCTTTAAAAAAAGTAAAGCTCCACTTCCACGACTAATAATATTTAGCCTAGTTAATTAATTATAAGGTTGTATAATATTATTAGGGTCATGCATGGTTTTGGACTGAGCTTTACGTCATACGCGGAGATTTTCCAGTCTTCTGAAGGTTTCCACCATTTTTACTAATTTTAAAGGAAAAAAAAGGGTTTATTTACCATGTCAAATAATTTATTATTAATTGAAAAAAGAAAAGAGAAAACCCTCAGTTTGGTAAAAAAGAAAATTTTGTACATACGCAGAAGTCATGGAGAAGATGGAAAAAGGGAAGTAAATAATGGTTGTTGAGGATTGTGGAATTTTATTTATTTTTTATTTTTGGTTAAAAGAAGGATTGTAGAAATACTTTATATAAAATAGTCCAAAGTGAATTTATTACCATCTTTAGTACTACAACCGTCTGCATGCATAGTCCATTTACATAAATATATTTTATTCGGCCCTTTTTTTTGACGAGACAAGCTCTTGCCTCTTTTCATAATTCATAAGACGACAGAACAAACTCCACAGCAGAGACAGAAAGCCATCAAAGTGCCCTGAAAAGCAAGACAGCAAGGGCGGATCCTTATGGGCCTAGCCTCAAAATTATGGGAAATTTTGAAAGTTTTAATAAATTTTAGTTAGGCGTCAAAAATTTTTAAAATTTTTTATTAATTTCATAAAAATTTTAATTAGACCCTAATTTTTTTTTTTAAAAATTTCTCATTACACTTTTAAAATTTTGAAACTTTTACTAGGACTCAAAATTTAGTTCTAGGATCCATCACTGCAAGAAAGCATCCTCGAGATCAAAATAACAAATAATCCAAGAATTATGTTTCAAAGTGTAGTAAAATTTTTTAAAAAAAATTTAAGAGTTTAATGAGAATTTTTTTAAAAAAAATTGAGGTCTAATTAATCTTCTTATAAAATTAACAAAAATTTTCAAAATTTTAATCAGTTTAACTAAAATTTACTATAACTTTAAAGGGAAAGTTTCATTATTGATTACCAAACTTATTTTTCAATTTTCCAAAAGTAAAAAAAAAAATTTAAATTATTTTTAAAAATAAAAATAGAAAATATTTTCAAAAATCAAATCCAGCCTAATGCTATTACATAATTTTATAAACAAACATTACTAGTTTTTGGTCCCTGTGATGCATGGGTTTGAATTTTTATATTAACATTATTGATATTAATTCATTTATTGGTATATAATTTTTATTTAAAATTTGTAATTTTCACAATTTGATTTAGACATTAGGTCCGAATTTATAAAACAAACATTTTAAGCATTTGTTTATTTTAGATGAAAACTTAGTTAATTTCTATTTTATTTATTACTCAAAATTTATTTATATTTCAATAGTGGAAAAGTGATATTCAACTTAGTTTTAGTTAAGTAAAACTAGAATTATTTTATGTATAATTAATTTAAAATTCATGTTTCAATATCCTAAATTTAAATTAAATATCATGCATACTAAATAAACCCAAAATCGTAGTCCCATGCCAGAATTCAAATGAAGCAATACAATTCCAAAATAACAGAAATTTTAAGTAGTAAATCTAAAATATTTTTTTAATAAAAAATATCAATTCGAGCCGAGCCCTTCATATGCCGAGTCCGTGTCATAACCTGGTGGGTTATCTGTAAAGATGGAAATAATGGGGGAGTGAGTTTAAGAAGCTCAATATGAGTTCAATCACAATAAAATCAATGCAAGCAGTAGACAAATCATACAGAATAACAATTCATAGAATAATCACAATTGAATAGCAATTTAGAATATTGGTATTTCATATCAACTCCTCAGTATAATATCTCGGTATTCACAACCATGTAAATGCTTATGAATGCAATGCAATTTCAATTTATCAGAAAAGACCCTTCCCAACTCCACTACACACCACAGTAAGAGATCCCCAAAACCCATCCATCCCTACACACTGCATTGTAGATAAACCATCAGTAATTTGTATATTAACTGCCAATAATAAAAATTGTAGATGAACCACCAGTATTTTCAGTTAAAAAGTTTGTAGACAAGCTGTCACTTGTTGTGGATGAACAACATATTTGTAGATAAAAGCTTCAAGTAATTTGTAAATGAACGACCAGTGTTGTAGATTATTAAACTGTCAGTACTTCCTCCTTTCATATCGTCCCCTCATGCAATGCAATATGGCATGCTTGTAACAGTATCATGTAATAACAGTAGACATGCTTAACATGTATTTAGTTCAACAATAGCAGTAGATATGATTAATATGTATTCGGTTTAACAATAACAGTAGACATGCTGGACATGCAATCAGTAATACAGTGGAAAATTTTATTAGTATTAGTTTATCATAAACACAAAGACAATAGACATGCATCAATCTTATATCTTGCATATAACAGTAGTAATTAAGTCAATCAGATCATAAATTCCAAAATATTCATATTATCATAGACTCAATTAAATGAAATAAAATTCTACAAATAGTTTGGGGATTATTTAGGGACTAAATAGAATCATTCATAAAATTCAAGGTAAAACTATAAAACAGGGTCACACGACCATGTGGAAGGGTTACATGACCATGTGGCCTAGCCGTGTAACAGACTATGGTCGTTTGGCAATTGTAAAAATTAACCTACAAGAGAGACACGATCGTGTGCCAGGTCGTGTGGAAGGTTCTCTGTCGTGTGGTTCACGAACTAGGCTAGGGTTTGTAGGGCACATGGTCATGTAGGAGGCCGTGTGGTCCACCCGTGTGGTGAACATGCCTGTGTCGAAGACCGTATGGCCCTAAACCTATACATAATTTGCCCTGATTCACTTCATAAAGAACACACACCTTTCACCGGAAGACTAATCGACATTCCTCATGCTCGATTTTGATTCAATTCACCTAAATCAAGTCCTTTAAATGACATTTACACATGAGTTAATGATTGATCTCAAGATTTATCAAGATTATCGAAAGATTTGTCAAAAACCGAAAAAAATCAAGTAATTGAATTGAAAGATTAACATGGAATGATGTTATTGTGGAATTACGAGTTCTACTTATTAAAACAAATGCACTTACCAACCTTTGGTGAAAATACGAATGTTATTAGCAATTTCGACAATCGGTAGAGAAACGAGTAAATGAGGAATGATCTAACTCGGGAAAATAAAAATATTGGATAGCAATGGAATGGAAATATGATGAAAAGAAAATGAAAAGAAAAGAAAGAGGGTAGAAATAAGGTGATGAAGGAAAATTTCTAATTGGAATTGAAGAGGAAACACAATCCCAACTTAATTAGGAAAATTTGGACTAAATACCTAGGGTTTGGGAACTTAGGGGAAAAATGATAATTTATCATATACTGTCGAAATAAAAAAGAATGGAAAAGGGAAAGGAATGGCTCAAATTTGGGTCAATGGGGGAACATAGCACTTAACCATTAGGCCTTACACCCATTTCTTGCTTAATTTTTAATCCTAACAATATAAATTTTAGTGTTGTTTACATCCTAGGTAAAGGAAAATAAAAAGAAATGAAATGAAAGAAAGATGGCTCAAACTTAAGACATCTAAGATAGAGGAGTAGCACTTAACCTATAACAGCATATTTTTGGTGAGATCGGAATAGTGGTTTCGGGACCACAAATCCGAGCTAAAAATAAAATTTTATTTTATGGTTGGTATCATGATAGGAAGGTCACATGAAAATTTTGGTACAAAAATTTTACCGATTGTGTGTTTAATTAGGGAAAGGACTAAATTGTATAAGATGCAAAAGTTGGGTTGTAGTAGCTATAGATATCAAATAGCTATGTAATTCAAAACTTAAGGTCCTTATATGATATTTAAATCATTGAAGAGTAGTTAGTAGATATTTTAATGGCTCATCCATGGAAAAATTAGAAAAGGGTAGGGACTAAATTAAAAATCAATAAAATTAATAGATGATAATTAATTAAAAAGAAAAAAAAATCATCTAATTTCATATCATCTTCCCCAATTTTTTTATGGAATCCCTAGGAGAGAGGAAGAAAACTTTTCAAGCTCAATAAGGTATGAAATCAAGTCCCGTTTTTAGTAATTTATATATTTTTGGAATCGGGATAGCCTAATCTTTCTATTTAGGGGATTTATTTGAAAAGTTATCAAGGTATGAAATTTGGGTCATGGATGGATAACTGAAAATTAGAAATTTATGGTAGAAAATGAAAAGTTATTCATAGATAAACAACTTTTATAAAGCAATTTTTAATGAAAACTTGATTTAGGGACTAAAATGAAAAAGTGATAAAACCCATGGAAATTTCTAAAATTTGTGAAATTTATGTGCTGTAAGTGTAATATATAAATTTTGGTTAGGCTAGGAAAGAGGGTTAAATTTCATGAATTTTATTTTCCGGGCCTAGGGACGAAATCGAAATTTTTGAAAATAATAGGGGTAAAATGGTAATTTTGCCTATGATGTAATAGAATGCAAATGTATATGAAATGTGATATATTAATAGTTAAATTTACCCATATAGATCCTGAAAGACCAACCACGGAACTAAATCGAGAAAAGCAAAAGGTTTCGGATTAGCTGAAATTCAAATATGAACCATTTTCTAGGTAAGTTCGTGTAACTTAAAAATGTATGTTAATATGCTTGAATTGAATTCTATGATTTTGTGTTGATATGTGTGAGATGATATATACATAAAGAAATAGCCTTAAGTTGTGTTATATGGACGAATTATCATGTTTCGGTTGAATGTTGAATTTCGATGGGTTAAGAATAATAGTGCATATGTTGTAGATAGAATTTAGCCCGAACGGGCAATTTTAATGTAAGCTCTCTTGAGCTTAGTTTATAACTTGGATTTAGCCTAGACAGGTAATCCAAATTAAGCTCTCTAGAGCATATGCTACGGATAGGATTTAGCCTGGACTGGTAATCCTACTATAAAATGTACGGCTCAAGAGTGTGTCTTATTATTATGTACCCTAATGGGTACTTTTGGACATGTGTAAATTACTCGAACATCCATTAAGATTTCAATAGTTCAAAGGAAAAGACTCTCGAAGTGTGGAAAGGTGAAATTAATGGAAGATTGTAATGTGATGAGCTCATCTATGTTTATTTGATATTTATATGAGATTATGTGACTAACTTGTTGAATAAGTGTATGTGTTTAGGTAACTTACCCATAATCGATGGAATGTAAATTTATGTATGCTTGTATTAATAAATATGACCGGTAAGTTTATCTTCCATTATACAAACTTACTAAGCATAAAATACTTGCTCTATTTAATTTTCCCTGTTTTATAGTGCTCAAAGCTCACAAAAGTTGGAAGTCGGTCGGAGCAATCATCACACTCTCCACTATCTCATTTTGGGCCAAATAGAAATTTCATTTTGGTATAATGGCATGTATAAGCTTATTTGGCCAATGATGGCTTTTAATTGTTGTTTTGTAATCTAGCCATTAGAGTGGCTAGTGATGGTCTAAGTTTGGCTATTTTTGAAGTAATATTTTGGTAATCATATAAGTGCTTGTTATGTGTTAGTTTGTTGGAATTATGTTAGCATATAAGTTTATGTTAAGAGTAAATTTATATCCTTTGATGCATGAGATAATACCACATGATTGATGGTAAATTTTATGTAAATATGATGTTGGATTGGTGGATATATGCTTGTGAGTTTTGGTGCAAGAAAATGGTAAGTTTTGGGTGACAAATGAGGCTAGAAAATGGCTTTATTTTGTCCACACGGGCGTGTGTCTTGGCCGTGTATGACACACGGCCTAGTAACATGGGCATGTGGTTAGGCCATGTGTCCCCTGTATCTTAAAAAATAAGAAACAAAATGCTCAAAATTGGGCACATGGGCAGAGACACGGGCATGTGTCTCAGCCGTGTGGTTGACACGGCCTTGAAAACAGGCGTATTACATGGTTGTGTGAAAACTGTACCTAAATTTCGAAAATAAAATTCGCCACATGGCCTAACACACGAGCTTGTGACTCGGTCGTGTGACTTCAATTTCTTCATGCCTTAAAAGTTAGAGAGTTACATGGGTTAGGGACACGGGGGTGTGTAGTACACGGCCTAACCACACGGGCGTGTCCCTAGACCATACGAGCGTGTGAACCCTGCGACTTTGGAAATTTTTTGAAATGACGCGAATAATTTTATGAGTTTCCGATTAAGTCCCGACTTGGTTCTAATGCTCGTATTGGGCCTCGAGGGTCTAATTAAGGGACGTTTTGAGTGGTCTCAGTAAATGAATAGTAATTATAAGAATTATCTGTAAAATGTTCTGAATGTTCTGGTAATACTCTGAAACCCTGTTCCGATAAAGGGAACGAGTTAGGGGTGTTACATAACCATCAAGCTTTTTCAATTTTCTTATTAATTCAATAAAAATAATGCCCTATATTTTAGGGGGTGACAAAATTGTTGATTAACCAAATATTGTAAAAAAATAATTTATAAAAAGTACTTATTAAGTCAAAAAAAACATTGCAAAAATTATGAATCTTAAAACAATTAAAACATATATAATTAGTTTCTTATCGATGTGATGCAAGTATTTATTGTATATTTAGTAATTAAAGCATAATAGTAAACAAATAAAAAAAAGATAATTTAAAATGAATATAATATTATTTGAAAAATTATATATTTATTGAAATCAATTTATTAATAGTTGAAAAATAAAACAACATATAAATAATTTAAAATCAATTTAATATTAGTTGCAAAATAAATACATTTATTTTTGTAAACAATAAAAAATTTAAATAAATAAATATTAGTGTACAAAACTTTTCAACATTAATTTTATAATTTTAAATAATATTTTTTTTGTTGGGACCTTAGTTGTCCTTGTATATGAAGTTTCTCTTCATGTTCAAACAACTTCTTGAACTAAATGTTTTGTCACCATGTTTTATCCCTTGTTCGAAAATTGTTGTTTGGATAGGCCTTTGGACAACAATTTGTACACGCCTTTGGGATAGCTAAGTGCAATATAAAGTTATCACTTTTTTCTTTGATCTTCACTATGTGCTACGCTATCAACAAATGATTATCAAGCCATGTTTTATTCTATCCTTAATAACATTGATCGAATTTTGAAGGCAAAAGGAAGGATTGATTTTTATCACTTTATACTTTATCCTTATCCTTCTTATTTAGTTACAAATTAAGTTGTTGCTTTTCTTGAATATGAAGGAAGTTATGTGATAAATATTTAAGATATTTTAAAAGATAAAATCAACTTTAAATTGATGATAACTCTTATTTAAAGGTTGGCATGGTAAGGACTTAAAGAAGCCTATAAATAGGTTGCATTGCTGCACATGTTGATGTGCTTGTGGATGGTTATTTGTGTTTCTTTTACTTATTATTTTTGCACTCAAGTGTTAAGGCATTTTATTGGAGAGTAAACATTGTGGTAATGGTTATTTGAAGTGAGTGATTTGTAACAATTGGGGTTATTCTTGGCGGTTGCAATGTAACACCATCACCGGACCCAATCGTCGGATCCGGATATGGAGTGCCACAAGTTAAAACTGTTGAACTGGCGCAACCATTTGAAAACCCAGACACCTTAGTTTGGCGAATACTTCATGTTTTGGAGAAATGTCCTAAAAGTTTGAAAACATATAATAACTTAAAAGTGATTTAAAACAATATTTGCACTGTTTATAGTTGGGATATGACTAAATGGCATTTGGCGGAATACTTTATAAACATTTACAAGTTCAAATAAAATCACATACGAGTTATTATTCATACAGTGGTTTAAAATTCATTTCCAAAGTTTGGCATCACATAAAACCATTTGATATAATGCCCATCAAGGTTGCGCATAAAAAATCTAGAAATACAAATAATGTTTTCAAATACAAGCTATTAAATTTAAATTGGCGACAACTAATAGACATCCTAATACCCCAGCGATTTCATGTTACACCAAGATAAGAAAAGAATCACAAATAGGCTGCAAATTTAACTGAATCCCTATAAGAAAAAGGTCCAACCTACAAGCCTAGAAATAAGAGAAAAGAAACTAAGCTCATAAGAACTTAGTGAGTTCCAAGGAAATATAACCTCACAATAGGGCTCAATAGACGCTATTAGGTCAGGATTTAAACCAACAAATGGTATGCCACTCTGGCGGATACAAATTCCCTTCTTTCAAAGTATTCGCTAGCGCATACTTTCATAAATGGACATAGCCCAATGACGGACACTATCTAATATTTGAGATCCGCATACAATGGACACCAAACAAAACCGCTCTATTAGTATGCCTCCTGTGTGGACTACCCCTTATGACTGTTTATCGTACTAATTACACTTCATGCAATGTTCACACTTTGTTTTACATAATATACACCCATTTTATCCGCATACTCCCTTTCTTGTTCTAGCTTTTAATCCTAGCTCCGAAGAACCATTATTCATGTATCTTCATACCACTCCTTAAAGCCACTTTAGTCATATCCTCCATACCTTCATCATTCCCCTTTGTAATTCGAACACATGGTTGTTCCCTCGCAAGGCCGGGTATTCACAGTCATGATTTGCACCAGAATTCCATACCGGAGGCAAAACATAATAACATGTATCTTCTTTTCATCATCAAACGTAACAACCTTCTGATACCTCCTTCCACCATTCAGGATATGGATCTTGTGCACCATTCGTAACAACCCATGCACATGCAAGAATTTTATTTCTAATTTACTAACTGTAACCGTACATGCACCTACTTCTGTTCCTTGACTGATATCAAAATTTAAGAATTGTTCTCAAACAAGAAAGGAAGTTTTATGTCCTAGATGAACCTCACCTTGAGGAACTAGCTGAGAATGCTACTAGAGCTGAAAAGAATGCTTATGAGAAACATAAAAATGACTCTATTGATGTTGCATGCCTAATACTAGCTACCATGAGTTCTGAAATTCAGAAGGATCTTGAACACATAGATGCTTATGATATTATTTACAATCTTATGAAAATGTTCCAGCAACAGGCAAGGCAAGAAAGGTACGACACTACCAAGGCACTGCATTCTTATAAGATGACTGAGGGTGTTTCAGTTAGCGCTCATGTCCTAAAGATGAAAGGCTATATTGATCACCTTGATAGACTTGGATTTCAATTAATCTAAGAGTTGGCAACTGATTTGATCCTAAATTCACTACTTGAAAGCTATGGCTAGTTTGTCATGAACTACAACATGAATGAGATGGACAAATCAATTCCTGAGTTGCATATGATGCTTAAAACTGTTGAGTGGAATATCAAGTCCAAGCCTAATCGCGTTCCAATAGTTCAAAAGAAAAGGGTTTCAAGAAAGAGGAAAAAGAATTGGTAAAAGAAAAGGAAAGGGAAAGGCTAGAACGTCCAATGCTCACCCCAAGCCTAAACCTGAATTTAAGGCTAAACCCTCAAAGAAGGTTGTCTATTTCTTTTGCAATGAATCTGGTCATTGGAAAGGAAACTACAAACTATATTTGGAAGATCCAAAGAAAAAATACTGGTGGTGAGACCAGCTCTTCAGTTATTTATGTTATACATGTTAATTTTTCTCCTTCATGTTCCGGGTATTAGATACTGAATGTGGATCTCACATTTGTACCAATGTGTAGGGACTCATAAGGAGTAGACAACTGAAGAAAAGCGAAGTTGACCTACGAGTTGGAAATGGAGTAAGAGTTGCTGCTTTAGCTATAGGAGTTATGAACTTAATTTGCCCAGTGGGCTTTTGTTAGATTTGAACAATTACTTTTATGTTTCTAGTATAAATAGAAATATCATTTTAGTTTCTTGTTTGGATAATGTTGGTTTTTCTTTTATTATTAAGAATAATAATTGCTCCATTTATTATAAAGACATATTTTATGCAAATGTCGATTTACAATATGGTCTTTATATTTTGAATATTCAAAAATCCAACAATTTTTCAATCCATAACATAAATACTAAGAGATTTAAGTCTAACTATTTAAATCCACCCTATCTTTGGCATTGTCGCATTGGCCATATAAATGAGAAATGTATTGCAAAACTCCATCAAGATGGAATTTTGAATTCATTTGATTTTGAATCATATGATACTTGTGAATCTTGTTTATTAGGTAAAGATTACAAAGAATCCTTTTACTGGACACAGTGGAAGGGCTAATGAATTATTGGGCCTAATACATACAGATGAATGTGGACCATTAAGTTTAATACCTAGAGGAGGTTATAAGTACTTCATTACATTTACTGATAACTTTAGTAGATATGGTTATGTTTACCTTATGACACACAAATCTGAATCATTTGAAGTATTCAAATCCTTTCAAAATGAAGCACAAAACCAACTTGGCAAGACAATAAAAACCCTTCGATCTAATCAAGGTGGAAAATATTTGAGCTAAGAGTTTGATGACCATATTAGAAATTATGGAATTATTTCACAATTAACTCACCCTAGAACACCACAATGGAATGGTGTGTCAGAAAGGAGGAATTAAATCTTATTAGATATGGTTTGATTTAGGATGAGTCTAACAAATCTTTCGCTTACCTTTTGGGGTCATACACTTAAAACAGCTGCATTCACACTAAATCGAGTTCCTTCCAAAGCAGTTAAAAAGACACCATATGATATGTGGATTGGTAAGAAGCCCAACTTTTCTTTTCTTAAGATTTGGGGTTGTGAACTTATGTGAAACGTCTAGTTTCTAATAAGTTGGGGCCCAAATCAAACAAATGTCTTTTTCTGGGGTATCCTAGAGAAACTAAAGGATACCACTTTTACAAGGGGTTGTGAACTTATGAGAAACATCTAGTTTCTAATAAGCTGGGGCCTAAATCAGACAAATGTCTTTTTGTGGGGTATCCTAGAGAAACTAAAGGATACCACTTTTACAATTCCACTGAGAACAAAGTGTTTGTCACTCAGAATGGTGTTTTCCTAGAAAAGGAATTTATTATTAAAGGAACTAATAGGAGTAAGATACAACTTGAAGAACTTTGAGAACCACAAAATTACATTGAACCGTCTTTGGATACTCAGAGTCAACAACCATTGTTGACATTTCTGTAGTAACACAAGTATTACGTAGATCGAATAGGACACGTCATGAGCCCGAGAGATATGAATTTCTTGTGACTGATAATCATGACATAATGTTGGTGGATAAAGATGAGCCCACTACCTATCAAGAGGCTATGTCAAATCTGGACTCTTAAAAATGGTTGGAGGCTATGAAGTCTAAAATGCAATCGATGTATAATAATTAAGTATGGACCTTGATTGATCCACTTGAAGGTACAAAGACCATTGGGTGCAAATCCGTTTTCAAGAAGAAAACTGACATGGATGGCAAAGTGGATACTTACAAAGTAAGGTTAGTTGTAAAAGGTTTCAAACAAACTCATGGTATAGACTATGATGAAATATTTTCACCTATAGCCATGTTTAAGTCTATCAGAATCCTCATTGCCATTGCTGCATATTATGACTTTGAGATTTGGCAAATGGATGTCAAAACTACATTTCTTAATAGAAACTTACTTAAGGATGTGTATATGACACAACCTGAGGGTTTTGTACAACCAGATAATTCTAGTAAAGTATGCAAGTTTCAAAGATCTATTTATGGTTTGAAGCAAGCTTCACGGAGTTGGAATCTTCGTTTTGATGAATCAGTCAAAGATTTTAGATTTATCAAAAATGAAGATGAACCTTGTGTTTACAAGAAAATTAATGAGAGCGCAGCTGCATTTTTGGTCTTATATGTCGATGACATTTTACTAATTGGGAATGACATTCTTACCTTGCTGAATATCAAGTCTTGGTTATGGAAGTGTTTCTCAATGAAAGACTTAGGCGAAGTAGCCTACATCCTTAGGATAAAGATCCATACAAATATATCTAAAAGGTTGGTTAGTCTAAGTTAAAGTACTTACATAGAAAAAGTACTAAAAAGGTTCAATATGAAAGATTCCAAGAGAGGATTCTTGCCTATGTCTCATGGTATTAATCTTAGCGAGACCCAATGTCCTAACACAAAAGATAAGCGAGACCGTATGAGTAAAATTCTTATACTTCAACAATATGATCCATCATGTATTCCATGTTATGCACTAGACAAAATGTCTCTTATGCTTTTACCATAATGAATAGATACCAATCAGATCTCGGTGAGAGTCACTGGACAACTGTAAAGAACATACTTAAGTACTTAAGAAGATCCAAAGATATGTTCTTGGTTTATGGTGGTTTGGAAGATGATCTAATTGTAAGTGATTACATAGATGCAAGCTTTCAAATCGACAAAGATGATTTCAGATCGTAATCAGGATATGTGTTTAGTTTAAATGGTGGTGCTATCAACTAGAAAAGTTCAAAGCAAAGCAGTGTTGCTGATTATACAACTAAAGCTGAATACATAGCAGCATCTGATGCAGCAAAGGAAATAGTTTGGATCAAGAAGTTCATTAGTGATCTTAGAATGATTTGTGGATGGACTCCTATAGGTGAGTCCCTTAATACTTGTATATTTTGTAACATACTAAACTTAAATGCTTGAAGGCAAAGGTGGTAAGTCAACTATTCATCATGTTAATGTTGTTAGTAAGCATGAAATGCCTAAGTCATATACTCTGAAGTCAATACTTGTATGATCTTTGCTCAAGTTTTGTCACTTTTATTTCTTTTTTTGTTTATGTTGCTTGAGGACAAGCAATGACTTAAGTGTTGGGGAGTTTGATCTGCCGAAATTTGGTGTAGTAAATTAAACTAGTTTTCACACTTAATGAGTTTGAATACAAGCATTTCCATTACATTTTAGTTAAGTTTCTTTAATTTTACTTACATTCAATAAAATGTACAAATTGAGTCTTTTATTGACCTAAAAGGTTGAATGTGGCCTAAGGGAGAGCTAACGTACTTTGTAAGTGTGCAAGAAACCATTAGAAGGAATTTTAGGACAATACTGGAAGTTATGTTACAATATGGGAGGACTGATGTTGCAATATAGGGAACAGAATGAAAAAAACTCAAGTCTACCTTCGATGTTGTGACACAGACTGAGGGTGTCGCGACATACCCCTGAAAATGGCTATAGAGAAGCATACTAGTTGCTATGTCGCAAAATAGACTCTAAGACAAAAATTAGACACAAAGCAGGGTCATTTTGGTCTGCACAATCAAAATTAAATCTCGGGAATGTCAGCTAACCTAGGCTTAAGGACAACGACCACTTGAAGGCTATAAATAGGCTCTTTTGGAACATGTTAAAATGACGCATTAACCTAGTTTCTTCCATTAAATTTAGTTTTGTTTTATTTCCTTCTTAGGTTTTTATTGTTTAGTGTATTCGTTGTCTTCTTTCAAGAGATCTGAATTGTAGAATCATTCAACTCTGTGGATTTAAGCTTAATATCAATACAATCAGGCTCTTTCATTTACTCTATCTTCTCGATTTTATTAGCATGCTTTCTTTTCACATCAATTATATATTATTTATGAATGCCATGAAGAACTAATCCTTCTATGGGGGATTAGCGAGTGGAGGTATGATCTGTTAACTGTTCTGTAGGGTTACTTAACGGATCAGCTGTTTGAGAAAGGAAAAACGTGAAACAAACCCTAGGCCTAACAACGTTAGGAAGTCTTAAAGGTGGGAATTAACCTAAAATTGGTATTGTCTATCCGTGAATACCTTAACCCTAAACTAGTCTGGACTGTAAGGTTGGAAGATAAGTACTTCTTGTTGACTCATTATGCTAGTGGAAGATCGGAAGATCCTATTAGGGTAGTGACTAGTTGATTGACGAGGAATCAAAGTGACAGTTGATGGAGATTATCGAAGCACGGTAATCACCTATAATCATATTTGATTTATTCTTCCTTTTTAATCTCTTGAATTTTATCTTTTTATGTTGTTTTATTTTAATTATTATAAAACCCCAAAAATTCTTTATTTTATACTCTTTGTACTATAATTGAATTTAAAGTACTAATTAGATCTTTTAGTGCTTAGGCTAAAATTGATCTAACACTCGCCTCCCTTGGGTATGATTATCGGAGTACTCACCCACTCTATTGTAAAACTATATTACAACTAGACCCGTATACTTATGGAAACCACCTTGTAATTCTATATTTTATTGTAGTATTCACACTCTAGATGTTAGTACGTCCGAAAACGGTCAATCTTCTTAATTGGACTTAATAGACAAGATATTAGTCTTTAAATTGGTTTGCTCATTTCTGATTAGACTAATGACATGTTTAGGTTCGTCTACTAATATAAGTCGTATTTCTGTATTATGATCCAACCACGTAATACCACTTAGTATAGTTTAAACATTAGACAACCAATGAGCAACATTCACTTCCATTTTGCTTTGTGTGCAAAAACCATATGAGGATAATTATACAAAGTATATTAATGTAATCAATGAATTTGTTTTATTAATCAACTTGTTTGAAAAAATTACAAGTTTACAAACAAATATACTATACTCAGGGTACTAAATCCAACACATTGAAGAGCATATCCCTGGATTTTGTTATTGGTTTGCCTAAATCTAATGGGTTTGCGAGTATCATCGTTGTAGTTAACATAATTTCCAAGTAAAGAACCTTATTCCAACAACCAAGGAGTGCCCTCCTAAAGAGGCAGCTCGTTTGCTCCTTAGACATGTGGTAAAATACTAGAGAGTGCAACAGTCTATTGCCAGTGATTGAGACGGGCGGTTCATAGGCCGGTTCTGAACAGAGTTGTTTAAGTTGATGAAGTCAGACTTGAACTTTTCCACTAGCATGCATCTACAAATTAATGAGAAAACTGAGAGAGTAAATGCTTTATTAGAGACCTATCTTCGGCACTATGCAAGTGCCACACATAGGGACTAGCTAAAGTTGTTGGATGTGGCACAATTTTTTTATAACCTACAGCAGAGTAGGGCCACGAATCAGAGTTTGTTTTAAATAGTGACAGCAACAACCACTCACACCCAATGTTGTTGTTACTCGTTATAAAGGACCAAATCCAACAGCTTATCGATTTAATAAAGATTGGAAAGAGTGGAATGACTTAGCTAGAGCTTGCCTACACAAGGTAAGTAAGCATAATAAGAAGTGGGCTGACTAGAATCATAGGGATGTGTAATTTCAAGTTGGTGACTCAATCCTTGCCAAATTGCACTTGATTTTGCACTACATTAGTTTGCGCAAGGGGCTTGTGCGACGGTATAAGAGACCTTTCAAAGTTCTAAAAAGGGTAGGCAAGGTGTCTTACAAACTAGAGTTGCCAACAAAACTCAAGGTTCATCCAGTGTTCCATGTCAATATTGTTAAGTTGTTCCATGAAGATCAAGATAATCCAAATCAAGGCAAGTCTGAATGAGCACCTATATGTATAAAGGTCTCATATGATCGAGATGTTAAATGTATCATGGCAGACCAAGTGATTTGATGGAAGTACTACAGGCCAAGGCATGAGTACCTTGTTAGATGGAAAGGGCTTCCCGACAGTACGACTAGTTGGGAACCCACCGAGGCTTTATGGTAGTTTCAAGAGAAGATAGACCAATTTCATTTTTAGGACGCGATGAGGGCATCGAAAGAACAGGTAGGGGAGAATGTCATGGGCCACACAAAGAAGCCCACAACCAAGGCACATTTTAATGTTCCCTCTTATTCATTGGGGGTCATACGGCCCAATAGGACTGGTTCATTTCTTGGAATAGACTCAAGGCCCATTTACTTGGTTCTTGGTTAAATTGTAAACATTGCATTTTACCAGTGTAATCATTGTAAATCCTAAAGGATAAACATGTATAGAATTTCCCCTGTTTCTGCCTACGTATATGGGATATTTTAAGAAATAAACATCCTTATTACTAGTAAGGTTTAGGGAAAGAATAAGAAAGGTGATTTCACTATATTTTTTTCCAAGAACAGGACCTATCACAAGAACATTTTTCTTAGTGGGGCAATAGTCTTGAAAAGATAGATCACCTATCTTTTCTTTCATTTCAAGTCAAATATGATAGGCAGAGCTAACTCAAACCCCTCTGGTAAAATAAGAACAACACCCATATTCAAAGCCCCTTTAATCCTTTAGGACTCTCTTATTGTAGATGGGAACTAATCTCAATCATTGATGTAATTTGATTTGTACTATTGGATTTGGGGGAGCTTAATTATAAATAGAGTCCTCCCCCTTCATTTGTATTCATTCCATTCATAGTATTGAATATATTTGAGAGCATTTACTCAAACACTTGGTGTGTGTGCTATTTTTCCATTGTTTTTTTTTTTTTGCTCTTTCTTTTTTAGCTTGCTTCGGGTTTGTTTCGATGCCTTAGAGAAATTCTACGAGAATTCTTGGAAGATTTAGGCTGCGGATTTGAAACTAAGAACTCGCCTAAGGTTGCACGAATTGCGAGAAGAAAGTTCTAGCCTTGTGACACAAAGGTGTTACACTGGCTTTAAATATAATGATTCATTTGGCCTTTTAAATTTATAAAAAAAATCATTTTAACTTTTCATTTAAATTTTCGTCTCCTTTAGCTCCTGAACTTAATTATTTGTCAAATCACCTCAAAATGGATGGAAAAATTAACATCTATTAACTTTACTGATGTGGCATCTACATGTATGCCCACATCAGTAATTAATTAATATTTAAAAATATTATTTCAATATTTTTAATTTTAGAAGTTAATTAATTACTGATGTGGCATACACATGGATGCTACATTAGCAAAGTTAATAAATATTAACTTTTCCATCCATTGTGAAGATGATTTGACAAATAATGTAAATTAAGGGCTAATGATTTGACAAATAATACAAGTTAATGGTTAAAAAAGATGAAAATTGAAATGGAGGGTTAAACTAAATTTTTTTATATAAAATTAGAAGATCAAATAAGCCATTATGCCTATATATAAAATAACACACAAAAAATATTTTTTTCATTTTAAATACAATCCAAAAAAACCATGGAAGATATTACTTGCCAGGTTGAATAAAATTGATTACAACAGTATCAGCCATCTTAGGCTTTTTGCCACCAACTATAATTCAAACCTTTTTCGTATGATTGAATTATCTTGAAGCGCTAGAGAACCTTGCCATAAACCAAGCTTCCAACGACTTCCCTTTACACGGGTATCTGTCAATGCAGTCAAGCCAGGGATTATCCCTGGAAGGCTTCTTTACACGGCGCACGCAACGCCAAACGACACTGTTGCACTTGAACCCTGAACCGAAAGTAATCTGCCAAACCCTATCTCCTCTTTTAACCCTTTCTTTAGCTTCCAAATATGCCAATTCGTACCATATACTGCTGCTAGAAGTGTTACCAAACCGATGCAATGTCATCCTTGAGGCTTCCATATTGTTCTCAGTGAGCTCAAGGTTCTTTTGCAGCTCGTCTAGCACAGTCTTGCTCGCAGCATGCACACAAAAGTGTTCAAATGCTCTGGGATGTATGGCTTTGACGATGGTGACAGTGATGCTTTGGAGTTATCCCCACCGAACAAGTGCCTCCAAATTAATGTAGCGAAGAGGAGAAGTTGCTCGGAGAAGGGAAGCACGAGAGGCCCCAGTGCGGTGATGTTGGTTTTGAGGGCACCTCCTCCGATTTCCATTAGATCTTTGTTGACCTTAAGCCCCTTAAAACCTTGTCCATCTTCCTCCTGGTAGATAGACCTGACCCGTAATTTACAATAGGGAAAACATTAACATAAACTACAGGTATATAACCACAGTGCCAAACGCAACACACTCAAGTAATCTAACAGGTAGTTTGGATAGATAACATAAATTCAGTGATTTGATTTCATGGAGATTAAGAGTTTACAATACCTTAATTTAAGGAGTTTAAACTTGGGTTGAGATATAGCTAAAAGATTTTAACCTATTATTGAAGTTCCCAACATTTCAAGTACCTATAAGTTATAACCATTATGGAATGAGCTATGGAGCCTATCTATTAAATCCCTGTACCACCTCCATAAAGTCTAAGGTGTAATCAATGGCTGGAAAACTAGTTGGAAAGTTTCCAAAAAAAGGAATCAAGAAAGGGGAAAATGTTTTGCTCCTTTGAAACAAAGTATGTGAACATATACATAAACGTGACTATTGTAAACACATAATACAAATTTATAAGACCCTTATTCATCTATCTACCAAGCTATAATGTAGCATTAAACTGATCACAAAAAGTTAAGCAATCAAGACATGAATGGTGGAAGAAAACAATAGGAACAAACCTGAAGCTGCGATCATCAGCACCTTTATGTGTCCGTACAAGGTGTTCGAGACTGTACTTGGCACGGTGATAGTCATGGCGGCAGTTCGACAAAAGGACTGCGGAGCATCCAATCTTGAAAAAGCAATTCGGAACAAGCATAGACCGGTCCCGCCCTGGGTACCAATTGTAACCAACCATCTCAGTGCTCACTACAACAGCATAGTTGTTCGGGTTCGCTTGCAACATGTCTCGAGCCAAGTCCACTGCTATGAGCCCAGCACTGCAGCCCATCCCACCAAGATTGTAGCTCAAAATATTGCCTCTCATTTTGTAGTGGTTGATGATCATTGCAGAGAGAGACGGAGTTGGATTGAAGATGCTGCAGTTCACAAGAAGAACTCCAACATCCTTGGGTCGAATCCTTGTCTTCTCAAAGAGCTCATCGACTGCCCCAAACATCACAGTTGAGGCTTCCAAGCGACCTTCTTTCATGGTTGCACTGTTCTCATCAGACATCACTGCCTTGGGAAGGTAAGTTTCATCCCCAACTCCCGATGATTTCAAAATCCTTTTCTGGAATTGAAGACTAGCCTCATCAAACTTGCCTGATGCTCTTGCCATTTCAATAAACTGCTCCTTGGTCACCTGAAATGTAATATGAATAGGGAATACGTAAATGAATTGTTTCTTGTATAGCAAGAAATGCAAGTATATTTTCATTCATGCATGAAAAGTTCTTAACCTTTAAGTCATCGTGAGGACGAAAACATGCAAAGTCAATCAGATAAATGGAGCAAGGCCCTGACATAAAGTAAACAGAAATGGTGAATACAAAGACGGTGAAAAAAGAGAGGACTGTGGCAAGATCATAGCAAGCATCTTCCAATAGCTTTTTCCATAGCTCTTCCCTACTAAGGCTTCCCACCTCCGCACTAAAAACAAGCACCAAAACTGGTATGGTAGCCAAGTAAATCCCATGATTGATCAGATAATGGTACCCTAACTTCACATACTTCAAGCTCACTGACTGAAGGAAATCCGGGATACGCCTCTGAACCCTGACAGAAAAGGTTAAGGAACCGGCATTAGGCCCGGAGGACTTGATCCCACAGTTCACAGTCTCTGGTGACAAGAGATCTTGCTTATTTCTAGCCATGTTAAAGCCAGGATTAATCGCTAGGATGGTGAAGATCCAGGCTTATATATATATGCATATATATAATAATATTAATGTAAGTGGTGGGTAGAGTATAGTTAATGGGCAGACCAACTTGGTGGTGCAATTGAAAGGTTTTAAACTGCCTAAAAGTATTGAATTCAATGAAATCTGGTCTAATCCAAACTTTGAACAGGGTTTCTTTCGTTTATCATCATCAGCTAGTAAATTATACACTAAATTATGATCAAAGCTGTGGTTTGGAACATTTTATTTCTTGTGATATTATGGATTTTTTTTATCTAAAAAGGTATTTTATTAATTAAAACTTAGACTCCGTTGGTTTTATCGAAAATAGTTTCCGAAAATTATTTTTTTGCTTTTTTTTATGTTTGTTTCATGCAAAATAGTTTGGTCAGCGAAAATGAATATCATTTTCCAATAAAGAGCTCATTTATAGTTGATTTTATTTTTATATTAAAAATTAACTTAAATCAAGCTTAATATTATTATATTAATAATAATTTTTTTATTTTTAAAAATATTTAAAATTAATAAAATATTATAATTTTCAATATTATTAAATATACATATTTAATTATCCATATCTAATCATATAATGAATTGTTTAATATTTCAATTTTTTTAATAATAAATTTTAAATATAATAATTTTAAATAATATTCTTCATATATTATTGAAAAATATCCAATATTAATATTTTAATAATAAATATTTATTATAATTGTAATATCCTGTCCGGCGTAGTCTTGTTAATGATTTGTATGGGCTAAAAGTTAAATTAAGATTTAAGTCAAGATAAGGCTGATTTATATTCTATCCGCCAGTGAAGTATTTGTATTGGTTGTGCGCCATGTATATGACGGACTATTTGATTTATAGGTAAGTTTGTTATGATTCACTTTTTAGGCGAAGTTTAAGTTGTAGTCTTTATATTTTGGGGTGGTTGTTGTGAAGAACCAGACCAATCAATGTTTCTTTTGGTAAGTTTGTGTGTTAAGTTCTTCCGCTTGAGTACACCAATAGTGGAATGTGGGAATTGTGGATCTAAATGTTGTCTGTTTGTGCACATGTGATTTCTGTTTAGGGGTGAGTATTCGATAGAGTTGAATCGAGTCAAAAAAATTTGAGTTAATTGAGTTGACAAATCTTATTTTAGCAACCGAACTCAATTTAATTTTTTTTTAATTGAGTCGAATCGAGTCAAAAAAATTCGAGTCGAGTCAAGTTAACAAATCTTATTATTTATACTTAATGTTGCATTTACATGGACCCATTATTTAACTAGCAGATGAAGTACAAGATTTTAGATTAATTTTAAGTAAAAGAAAAAGGGAAAGTGGGTCATTTTCAAAATTGACAAAGACCAAAAGGGTATTTATTACTAATCTGTTATTCGAATTATAAAAATTTAACTCGACTCGAACTCGAAATCCAAAATTTCTTATTCGAGTTGACTCGAATAATTTGAATAGCTCGATTCGATTAACTCGAAATTTGAATTTTTTTCAATTTTTCAAATCGAATCGAATTTTACTCATCCCCTATTTCTATTTATTTTTAGTTGCGCTTTTACTAGGATCCGGTTCGAAAATTAATTAGAGTTTTATGGTTAATTTTATATATATTAAACCTATAATGATTATGTTGGTCATGTTAGAATATGAATTAACTTTGCATGTTAGGCACGTTTTAGCCCTAAGAGAGGAAGCTATGAGATATAAATATCAGTAGTGACCTTTGTAGTGGGAGATTTTCTTCTCTTTTCTTTTGCTCTGTTATATTCTTATATCTTGTTTAAGAAGAATAATTCGTGGTAGAGGAAACATCTAGTGACTAATTAGTAAGAAAGGGTTGTGCGTGTAGCAGTTGAGATAGAGTAGCAAAACTTCATTGAATTCATTTGCGAGTATCCAGAGTTCAGGTAAGACCAAAGTCTTGGAACTTTGAGAATTGTTGTCTATAATCATTTGTGTGTGTATGTTTGTGGCATGAAATTCATATGACTTCCTTAAGGGTATGAACTCAGTATCCTAATACGATGAACCATTTGATAGGGCATGTTAAATGTAAACCAGAATGGCAAATAAGTGTGACCACTAGTAGAGCATGTTGGTTGTTAACCAGATAGGAATGAATGATGGGTCACCAGTAGGACATGATAGTTGTTAACCAATTTGGCGACCACAAGTAAGTTATGTTAGTTACTAACCAGTTGGCATGTATGTTATGTTTGGGAAGGCATACTAGTTGCTAACCAGCCTAACGATATGGGTGATGCCTACGATAGGACATGCTAATTGTGAACCATGGTAAAGAGCCTTGAACTCACGGAAACATGTAGGTGTTCGAAATGATATGATACGTAAGATCTCTTCTGATATATGTAGTCTAAGGCTCAACCCAAGGAAGGTTACGAAAAGAAGTTAAATTGATTCTATAAGAAAGGGTTAATTGTTAAGAAATATGTTCTAATCCCTATTGTTCTATTGAAAATGTAGCATAATTATAAGAATTGATTATGTCTATATTGAATACACCCAAGTAAGTCTTGAAAGTATGTAAGAATTCGCCTGAAGGGATGTTTGTGATACAAAGGTAAGTATGAGAAAGACTATGTTGGAGAAGAAACATCAGCTATATTAAGGTTATAGTTAGAGGTGAGCATGGGTCGGGCCACCCGACCTGGCCCGAAGGCCTGCCCAAAATGTGAAAGGGTTTGGGCAAAAATATTAGCTCGAAAAATGGTTTAGACAAAAAATTAAGGCCCGTTTAAAAAACAGGCAGAGTCTCGGGTAAGGCATTTTTGGCTCGGGCCCGCCCGGCCCAAATTCACTAAAGGACAAAAAAATGCTTTTTTAATATTATTTTATTATTATTTTCTCCCTATTTTGATACCATTTTACTATTATATTGCTACTATTTTGTTGTTATTGTTTGGATATTGAATAAAACTTATTTTATTGTTAATTTTGTTATTATTTTAAAGACATTTGTTAATTTTGCTATTATTTTAAAGACATCTGCAAATTTATTTTTAATTTGTTGAGAAATATTTATTTTGATGTTTTTAGTATTTTTGATGTATTATATATATTTTAAAATTATATAAAAATAATATAAAAATTAATATAGGCGGGCCAAGTCAAGCCCGAATTTTAGCATTTTTATCCGGGTCAGGCTTGGGTAAAATTTTAGGCTCATTTTTTAAGCCGGACCAGACCTAGACCTGACAAATGAGCTCGAATTTTTAGTCGAGCTTGGCTCGACCCGACCCATACTCACCTCTAGTTATAGTTCTCTTTGGAGGGAAAGATATAAGTATACGCCCAATGTTATGAAAGAAGGTATGGACCTAGAAGAAGAGTTCGGCTGGAAGGTAATCCGCCATGGTTAAGTGCTCGCCAATGAAATGGGGGTGTTCGCCCATGTGTCTTGGCATGTAGAGTTCAATGTATTAGTCTGTGTTATTAATTTGCAGTGAGCTTCTTTTGTTATTGTTTTGTAACGTACATATATTTTGGAGGTGGCGTGTAACTCTGTTCTAAACTGAATTTTGTAATAAAACTTGGTTACAGTTTTATAAGCGAGATCAGATTGGATTGAAGTATTTTCTATTTGTATGCGCCAGTTGTTTTATATGCCGCCAGGGTTTTGTTCCAAAATGAAAGCTTTTTTTTAAATTGTTCTACGACATATACTAATAAATGACGTCAAACTTTCTCAATCTAATCATCCAACTTTGAATTAAGTATGTGTGTAACACTTCCGTCAACCTTTGAGATTCGGGTGTTATAATAATTATAAATATATTAATAATATATATATTTTTAGTATAAAGGTCAAAATATGTACTGAATTTAGTTATTATATTTTTATTTTCAAAAATTTAGTCTCTACTTTTCAGATTTAAAAATTAAGTCTAATTGTTAATATTGTTATTTTTTTTAATTTTGTTGATGTCACATTTTTTAATAAAAAATACTCGGTATTCATATAACTAAAAAATGACGTTATAATGAACATAAATTTAACAAAATATTTTTAATAATGCTATCAACTGCACCTCAATTTTGATATCTAAAAAGTAAGACTAACCCAAAAATAAAAGTACATGCACTAAATTTCAAATTTAAGAAGAATACAAAGACTTATGACATATTTTAACTAGTATAAAAATATAAATATGAGTAATTATTAAAATAATGCTTAGCTTCATTTATCCCTTACAACTCTAATGTATCGATATGTACTCTCATATATATAATATATGTAATTTAAGTTAAGTTTTAATTAAACATTATTTATTATTAAGTTTATATATGACATTGATTATTACAAAATATGTTTGTTTCATCGAAAGCAGCTTTTATAAAATATTTTCAAAAAATCTGACAAACAAAATAAATATTTTACATAGATTCATTTAAGTAAATCATTTTCTAAAAATTATTTTTCGTAAAATTCATTTTAAGCAATATATTATTTTACTGACATTAAAACAAATTCAGTGATTTAATATTACCTTAATAAAATTTCTGTAGCGATGAAATTAGGGTCCATAAGTGGTTGAGGCCTAAATGACAAGATGATTGTGTTGAAGCTTATACTTAACAACCACCGTCTTTACTTGGAACTAGTTCATATTGTTACATAAGCATGTATTTATTAATTCATGTAAAATAATATTATAATATTATAATAATTAAAGTCTAAAAAGAAAATTATAATAATTTTCAATTTCTTTTTTCTTTTTTTCTTTCTGTGATAATTAGCTAGTACTCTAATTAAAATACGATGTTATTTTAATAATTATAAGTTTTTAATTTTATTGGTATATTATTGAAAGTAACGCAGACATCATGAAAAGTAACATATTTTCTAATAATTAAAATTTAATAAATATTTTAATGTCAATTTAGTAATATAATAAATAATATTTTCCAAACTCATGCCTTTAGTAACATATTAATTAATAATATAATGGGTAATTTTATCAATTCACAAGTTTCTCCACTTTTATTTACTAGATAAATATTTAGTACATTTCAATTAATTAATAGATATATAAAAATATGAAAAATACATCAAAACCCATGACAAAAACCATTTCAACATAAAAAAACAGCAAAGTCTAGCGAAAACATAACAAGGGATTTGAAATTGTAACACTACACATTGAGCTTGCTCAATGCTCCTCTTCTATAACTAAATATCATCATTAATCTTCTTCCACGCATTTTGCATACATACGAATAACATGAGAGATAACCTACTTATACTGTATTAATAATTATAACTACACTTAATTCGGATGATATCCATCATCATCACCATTGTTATTTGCATGCATAAAGTCTCTCACTCTCTGCCCTGCCAGTTTGACAATGTGAAACCACTAAATGTGTAGTTAAGAATTCCATGTTCATTTAAACAAGTTGGTTGTGAATGAGACCATGGAAGCTTTACTCAACTCAACTTAGCTAGGTTAGACTGAATAATATAAATATAGCTTTAAAAACAATCTTTTCCAAGATCTTAAATGTCACAATCATAAAAGTTCTACCACGTATCAGTTTCTTTCCCGGTTGAAAGGATATGATAGGATGTCATTTGGCAAAAGGCGGCAATTAGATAACAGTAGCTTTCAAATTTGATTGTATGCTGGATAGGGTTAATTCATCACAACAGAAAAATTCATTAAAATCTAAAATAACATGATTTGCTTTAGGCATCTATGGACTCTACAAAATATTCTAGTTTGGCCAAAGGAATTGTATGCGAGTTACCAGTATGAAAATGGAACATGATCCAGTTATTGGCCGAATTTCTTGCTGCTGTGCCATGACCTTCATGTCTCAGAACTTTTCTGCTGTCCTTTCACTTTAAATATTTCCACTGTTGAAGGAGTTCTCTTTTTCAATCTGAGAAAAGGAAAATTGGGTCACAGTTTACGTAAGGGTTTAGTCACAATCATGAGTGCTTGTCATAAGGTAATAATAAGATTGACTCCTAACAGATATTTAAACTTCATGTAAACACATAAAGTGAAAGAAAATTGCTCACTGTAAAACCCAGACAAAATCCCAAGTTGAAGGAAAGATTTCGTACTGAGAACTCATGCTATTATGCAATCTTGCAAATTAGAATTGCTAACATCCAATATAAAAGCACCCGTATGTATAAACCCGTCTGCTAGCTGAACATGCAATCTGAATAGAGAGGAATATCTGAAACAATGAATTGTCTAAACAAAAGAAAGACAAGAAATAATTTGGAAAAATATAGTTGAACAAATAATGATAGGCCTATGTTCCAATTAGCAGTTCTTCGAGAATAGACAATCCATTCATAAAGGTTTTACTATTATAGACTTTATAGTGTTCACTCTAAAAGAAAAGCTTGTATCTGATAAGACCAATTAATAGAAGTACAGTGAAGAAGCTCTATTCATATAAAGTGAGCTTCAATCAGATAACATATCTTCATGAGCAAAAAGAAAAGGTCACAATTGAAAATGTAAGTCATTGCAACATTGCCAATAATAAGTAACGCGTCATACTAAACATTGGTTAGAAGTTTCAAATGGCTACCATTAAATCCCAAAACAATGGAGAGACTATTTTCCAAATTTCAGAATCAACAAACGGAATCTGAATATCAAAATATCAGAAGCAAGCAATATGGTATGTGATATTAATTGCTATCCATCCATGTTGGGTACAAATTACCTAGGAATCTATGTATATATAATTGAAACCCCAGCAGAAATCCATATACCTCAATGTGAAAAGCAGTCAAAACTTTTTGGGAAACAAATGGCGAATTCTTATCAAGAACCACCAATTAGTTTCAGATACAGGAAGCTACAAGTCATGAGCTCAGAGGACTGCTTAAAGGGACAACTTGAGCTGTGAATATCTTAACATTTATTACTTCAAATGCATATTAAGCTTTTAGCTCATTTTCAACAAATAACTTCTATGCACAGGGAAGATAACAGCTAGAAAAAGTAAAACACTTACAAACAGTTATCAAGGAGGCAATAAGCTTTGCTTAAATTTTTTTCATTTAAAAGTAATGACGTCTTTTAACTTTCAAACTTGACTGAAGTGACACAAAAACTAAACGTGCAAAAGAAAATAACCTCAAGTTTAACTAGTGCCTTTGTATGAATTGCAAACATGAGAAATCTCCAACTCATCATCATTAGTAGGTGAAACAGCATCTAAACCACCCATGATTTCCTCTTCCTCAAAATCTGCACATGTGTCTTCCATCTCAGTATCACCCTCGATTATATCCTTTTCCTCAATTATATCCCTTTCCTCCATGTCTGACAGGTCACTGAAAGTAGGAACCTCTTTCTTCTTTCCTCTATAACCAATAAAGCTCAGGACCTTTTCCTTCCAAAGCAACAATGGGCATTTCTCAATCAGCTCAGAACCTTCATAAGCTTCGGTCAAGAAGACACTAAACCTCTTCCCCCTTTCAGAAACATAAAAGATGCCAAAATGCTTCAAAAGAAGCCTCATCAACTTCTGTGGCATCACAAGTTCCCGTCGAAAATGAGTGAGATGGTCAGTCACCAATCTCTTCTCAATGGTAAAGCTAAGTAACTCGTGCATAACTGCAACCGCCCTCTTATCAAATTCCAATGACCCCGCTTTCAGCTCCCTAGCATCTGCATAGGGAGACAAATAAGACCTTTTCTGAAAATGCTCAATCTTCCCTCCATGTCTATACACCTTTTTGTAGTTAGGAGGGAACTTCAAAGGAAAAGGCAAAGAAATTATACCCGGTTCACGTCCAATCCCATCATTCAAACCCAGTGTTCTTTTCTCCAAGTCTGTAATAGCCCAAGCAGGATTCCAATTTACAAGCTCCAAAAACTCAACCCCATCTTCAGATTTTTCCACCCTAAAATGTTGGGGATACTGATTCACCCACTTGGTCCTAAACTCAATTGGCAAACCAAAATCTCTCCTAAAATGAGCAATCTTATCTAACTGAATCCTTTTATTAACTGACATCATTAAAATCCTAGTAACATACTCAACAGCTTTGGTTGATTGTTCCTCAATCAACCTTTCCTCTTCTTCCAACAAATCCTCAGCTTCTTTAGTCATTCCACACCATAAGGTTCCCCTTTGATCCTTGTATAATTCAAACAACTTGGGACATTTCCTAATAAAATCAGTTATTTTATGGGGTTTTGGCAAATTAAGTTGCTTCCTGTATCTGTCTAATGACCTTAAGGGGATAACCATCTCTGTTTCTTTCTTTAAAAGTTCCATCAAAAACAGTACTTTCGATAATATTTTCCATTTCTCTTTTACAATTTCGAGATAGTGAATTCTTTTGTTCTTGCTACGGTCTTGGACTCGTCTACTGGAAGTCATTGGTTTGATTTGAAACCACCCAAACATGGTTTGTTGGTACCACATCCTTCTCATTGACAAAAGATCAAGCATTTGGTGGTGGTTTGAAAGTAGTCGCTGGATGTGGACGGATTTATTCAACAAAACTTTGTTTATAATAAACGGAATGGCCATTGCTTAAGCTTTATTGCTTTTTCAAGCTTCCTGGAAGTATGGATAGACTATCAGAAGTTTCTGAAAAATGTCAGTAGGGGAATTTGGTGGGGGGTTTTTCTCTTTCACCGCATGCCTAAGCCAATAAGTAGAAAAAGAAAAAGGGAAAGTACCAAAGTGTGGAGCTTGAGGGATTGAGCGAGAACAGTGAAGGCAAGGAAAATGGAGAGGATGAAGACGTTGGAAGGAATAATAGACGGCAGCGATGACGGCAATCAAAACCTTGCGGAGGCAGAGCACTTGTCACTAATCGTCCATTTAACAGGAGTGAAATATTTTGTGAAATATTTTAGGTAAAAACAACTTTTCAATTCCTCTCAATTTCGAAATTCAGCAAATTAATCCCTATTAATTTAATTTTAAAAGTGAATAAATAAAAGACAATAATTAATAGTATTAACACTTTTGGTCTAAAAATCTGACGTGGCAAAATGGAAATAAAAAGATAAATATATTAAAAATAAAATATACACATGTCAAGCACTTATTGAACTATCTAATCTAAATTTTTAAAAGGATAAACTGCAAAAATAGTCACTTTTGTTTACCTCATATTACATTTTAGTCACTTATATTTGAAATGTTACTTTTAATCACCTGCATTATCATTTTATTACGAATTGATCACTCTACAGTTAAACTCCATTATCTTCATAACGGCAATCCTACGTGACAGTCTAAATAGATTTTAAATGACTTGAATATCCAGTTGCTAGGGTAAAAATAAGTTTTTAATTAAATAAATTTAATTTGGATGGTCACGTAGGACATCTAAGCTGGCATTTAAAACTCATTTGGACTGTCATGTAAGACTGCTATTAGGGAGGTAATAGAATTTAACGGTAGAGTAACCACTTCGTAATAAAACGATAATGTAACATTTTAACTATAAGTGACTAAAATATAATTTGAGACAAATAAAAATATCTATTTTTAGAGTTTATCCTTTTAAAAATGAATATTCTCCCCGACCCATTTACCCACTATCTAAACCCATTGAATCAAATCTAAAAAAAAAAAAAAAAACCTAAAGAAAATCTAAAAGAACAGAAAGACAAGATTAAAATCTCTAAATGACAAGAAAAAAACCTAAACCCGGATCATCAAAATCTTTTGGATTTCTGATCGGACTTATATGCACCCCATGTTTCAAGGGTTTTGCACTTGCAAGTTGTGTGGGGAAGATTGGTGTTTTTAAGTTTACATTCGTTTAAACAAACTATACACTAATGTTCTAAAATGGTGAATGCTCCGATCTGGAGCTTGTTTCAGAACCTCTGGAGATGTACTTTGGCTTTTGTTTTCAATCGTAAAGAGGCGAAGCAGATGGCCGAGGGCATGCTGTAGTACTCCTGTCACTAGGATTGTCTGCACTTCGCCTGCATGTCCGGGCTGTGCTGCTATTGTTGTTGCTCGAATTACTTCTGGATTCATTGAAATCCTGGAGTTGCTCCAATATGATTAGGATTTCGTTTATTCTCGGCCGGAATTTGGGTTGCAATACCCTGCAATTAGGGGTGAGTATTAGATCGAGTTGAGTCGAATTGAGTTAAAAAAATTCGAGTTAGTTGAGTTGATGAATCGTTTTTAGCAACCGAATTTAATTTAGACTCAATGTTGCATTTACATGGATTGATTATTTAACTAATAGACAAAGTACAAGATTATTTAATTATATAAACAATATAATTGTTTTACCTTTTAATTTAATGAGTAAATATTTATAAGACAACGTAATTTTACCTTTTAACTTTAAAAAATAAACATTTATTAAAACGACGTAGTTTTGTCTTTTCTTATTTAGATTTTTAGATAACTCGAATTGTATAATTCATATTCGAGTTAAACCAAAAAATTTAATTTTCTATTCGAGTTAATCCGAATAACTTGATTAACTCAAATAACTCAAATTATTTAATTCAAAATTTAAATTTTTTATCGAATTGAATTGAATTTTACTCAATCTTACTTGCAATCGATTGGCCTTCCAATAGATCACCAAAATATTTTTTGGGTTTTTTATTATGTGAATATATATATTAAATTTAGATTAGATGGTTGAGTTGGAACTCGCCACGTGTATCTTTTATTTTTATATATTTATCTTTTTATTTTCATTTTGTCATGATAGTTTTGTAGACGGAAAGCGTTAATCTCATTCATTGTTCTTTTTTTTTTCTTTTTTTTTATTTATGAAAATTAGTTTATTCAATTTAAAAATTAAGAGAAATTGAAGAAGTTTTTTTTGTTAATATTTTATTAAAGTTGGTTTCTTTGGAAATAACTTTTAGGATAATACAATTTTGGGTAAATTCGTTAGTTGGTCATTTAATTTTTAGGGTATTTTTATTTTGATCACTTAAAAAGAAATCTTTATAATTCTGTCATTTAACATTTAGGGTGTTTTTATTTTAGTCTCTCAAGCGTTAAATCTCGAATAGTGATTAAGTATACATGTCACATCATGTTTATACTTTTATTTTGGTCGTCTAATTTTGAGATTGTTTTTATATTTGTCACTCAAAAAAATATTTTTTAAAGGTAAAAAAATATTATAGATTAAAGTGAAAAGATGGTTTAAACTAAAATAATGCCTTAAAAAAAATTCATATTGTACTTGTTTATCCCTTTGTTGAAAGTTCTAATTTTTTTTCAATATTAAAATTTCGAATTTCAAAACATCAAAATCAATAAAATTAATTGATGAAAATTTGTATCCCTTAATAGTGTCAATCGATTTGTTACTAAAATATTAAAATTAATTAATTTAATCTCCTTCTAAAATTTAAAATTTTATTTTATGTTTCAAAATTAAAATTAAATCAAATAATTCATCTTTAATAATTGTCTATAGAACAAAAAATTCTTTTGATTATATGATCTTGAATCTTTCATGCTAAGCTAAAAGTAAAATATATATATATATATATATTTGCAATTAATTTAATTAATTAATTTTATCTTCCACATCAAATAAAACCCAAATTTATTTTCATCACTTCTTTACTCAAACGTAGAAAAAGCAATTAATTTAATTAAATGTAATGATTTTTTTTCCTTTGCTAAGCTTAGAATGGAAGCTTTGAGATTATATAAATAAAAAATGTAAGTTTAGTAGAAAATTATTAAATATAAATTATTTTAGTTGATTTCATTAAGGATAATTTGTGCACATAAAATAAAATTTTCAAAATTAAGAAGATTGAATTAATTAATTTAGTTAATCTCAATATTATAGTAACAAATCGATTGACAATTATCATGAGGTAAAATTTTCAACAATTTATTAATTGATTTTGATGTTTTGAAATTTAAAATTTTTAGATTAAAAAAGAAGTAATTTAGAATTTTTAATAACAAGATAAACAAGTATTATTTGACAAGTTTTTAATTTATTTTTTTAGTTTTTAGCTCTTTTTCACTTTAATCATTAATTCTTTTTACTCGAACCAAGATAAAAAAAAATCAATAACCAAAATAAAACCGATCTAAAAGTTGGGTCACCAAAATGAAATTGTAAATATGATGTGGATATGATTTGGTGTGTACAGCCAACCATTGTTAAGGATTTAACACCTGGATGACTAAAATAAAAGCGCCCTAAAAGTTGGATGACCAACTTGGTAGTTTATCTTAATTTTTTTTGCCCTTGAACTTGCCAGCAAGGTTTACTTTGGTATTTGTATTATATTTTGGTCTACTTTGGCACTTGAATTTGATAATTAAGTCCATTTTGGTCCCTAAACTTGAAAGTTATAAAAGTTTAGCAATGTGACACTCTGATATTGTACCATATGATGATGTGGCGAAATCTCAAAGTGTCACACTATATGTTTAATTTTTAGACCAATGGTTGAAGAAGTAATGCCACCAGTTCTCATTTCAACTAGTTCAACCAATGGACCAACAAAAATAATTAATTAATTAGAAAACCATAAAAATGTCTCAGTTTTTTATTTTTATTAATTTTAAGCAATTTTCGAGTCAATCAGATCAATCCCTTTGTTCGAACCATTATATTGATCAGTTCTCAATTTGTCCAGTCCAATCTTGTTCCAGTAACACTAGTAACATCATCAAATCTTGACAGATCCAAGTTTAGAGACTAAAATGGATCTAATTGCCAAGTTCAAGGATCAAAGTGGACAAAAATATATAGGGATCAAAGTGGACAAAAATATATAGGTATCAAAGTGGACTTAGTTGCCAAGTTCAAGGATCAAAAATTATATTATCCTTATTTTTTATATTATTTACTTGTACTTCTTTTCTCTAACTTTGATAAGACATACAACTACTATTGATTAAGATTTATGGTGCTTTTGGATGGGTAATACGTTTACATCCGGTAAAAATAAAAATAACAATAGTGATAAAATTAATTACTAAAGCTATAAGGTAAAAGATTCTATCACACCACAGTCACTGTCCATCCAAAAGTTGCCTGACTCTCTTTACTGTTATGGTTGAAAAGGTTAACAACAACTTTTTAACTTAAACTTTGATTTCACATAAAAAAAAAATTTTGATAAACAAAAAGCTTTTCAACTCAAAACCTTGGTTTTAAACAGAGGTTTTAACCTCAGCCATAAAAATCAAAGTTTTTAGCTTTTGATTCTCAGAAAAATACTTTTTAAATGAAATTATTTTTTTTATTCCTTATTAAATAATTTACTTTATAATATCATGTGTTTTTTACAATAATAATAAAATTATCAAATAATAATAAAATTATCAAAATTTTCAAATATATTTTTCAACATTAATGATAAATTAGCCTTTGCAAAGAAAATATATTCAATAATAATTTATTATAATTATAATTAATTATTATAATGTATATATGGCATTGATTTAAACTTAAAATTAATTTATGATGAGATTTAAATTTAAATATTACATACACATTCGTTAGTTGAATGCAATTGTTGTAGCTTTTAAGCTATAGTGGAATGTGTGAATATGTATCAATGTAATGTGATGTCATTTAGTTAAGTTTATTTTATAAAATTAACAAAATTTTCACTTGTTTTAAAAATTGATATTTTATGCATTTTAAACATGCGGAGGTTGATGACTGAAGGCAATTTACACGATGTTCATGTAGAGAGTGGCTGATTGGTGTTCACTAACATTCATAATATATATATTTTTTAAAGTTAATATTTTTTAATATTCGGATGATTTTTCATTAAAGAATTTATTATTCGAAAAAATTTTAACGAATTTATTTTTGAAAATTATTTTTACTGAAACAAACATAACATAAATTATATTTGTTACAAAGTATTATAGAAATATGTCCTTTTAACAATTAAAATTTATTTTATAATAAGATAATACTTTTGAAATTATTCATATCGACTCAATAATGACTAATTCCTAATTAAAACTTAATTTAAAGTTACATATATAAAAGTGCATAATGACATATTAAAGCTGAAAGGGATAAATGAAGTTAAAACATAATTTAAACAAGTACTCATATTTATATTTTATACTATAAAATTTTATTTTTAAATTTTTTAATTAAAATATATAATTATTATTAAAATATTAATATGAATATTTTCAATAAAATATTAATCATATTATTTAAAATTTAAAATTATTATTAATGCTAAAATTTATTATTAGAATAAAATTCTAATATTAAATAATTTTATTAAAATAATAAATAAATTTAATTATATTATTAGTTTATCATATTATTAAATAAAAAATACATGTTTAATAATATTTGTAGAAGCCCAAATTACTCGGCCCACCGAATTAAAATACCCAAACCTAAAATCCACACCCAATTAAACCCAATACAACCCCATAAACTCAGCCAAACCCAATTACAAAATTAGACCCAAAACTAAGCCCAAATAATAAAAACCCTAGCACAATACAGCCTAAACCTATTTTCAGAAAAAGAAAAAACCCTAGCCTAGCTAGCCGCCGCCCCTATGGCCACCTGCCCTCTGACGCCTCTGCCACCAGCACCCACCGCCACCTGCTCCACCGCCACTTGCACCTGCAAGACCAGAGAAGAAAAGACAGCAAATAAAAAAATATATATATAATGGCTATAAAAAGCCAAGTAAAATATTGTAAAGGGATTCGGCAATTTTGAAGAAATACAAAAAAAAAAAAGATTTGATTTTTCAAAAAAAAAAACAGCAAGCAAGCAAAACACAAAAAATAAATTCATCGCGTAAAGGTTTGATTTTTTTTTAGTTTACTCTTCTTTTTTTCCTTGAATATACGAATATATATATATATTTATTTTATTGTTTTTTATTTTTAAAAAAGCAACTTATATATATAGATATATATAAAATACAAGAAATAAAAAAAAAAACTTATCTTTTTTATTTTTCGACTCATCGTGTGTGTGGTGGTGTGCAATGACCGGCCAAGAAACGATTTGCTTTCAATCAGTAAAATACTTGCACAAATAGCTATCTCAAATAGGAATTGTCTTTATATGATTTCCAACGAGATTAGAAAATAAGGAGATTGGAAGGAATCCAACGAAATGCTTTACTTATTTTTGAGAGTCGAGTCGAATTAAACGCGTGTTGTCAAAATTTTTGAATTTCCTTGTTCAAATTAATATTTAGTCGTGATCCTCAAATTTTGTTGTCAAAAATCATGTATTTGTATCATGTTGTAAATACTTTTTCTAACTTGTTTTATCCTTTTGCTTTTCAGCTCTAAGTCTTTATAGTTTTAGCTTCTTTTAGTTTTAAATAAAAACGAAAAGGTTCGTGAGTTTCTCCTCACACACCGAGCACTTGCATTTTTGCATAACAGGAGCTTTCTACCCGGGCTTCATCCGTTTAAGTGGAAGTAAACGCTATGCCTTCGTGAGTTAACTCGTCCCTCCGCACAGGCTAGTGAATACTTCCGGGTTACATATGACTTATGCTTTCGTGAGTTAACTTGTCCCTCCGCATAGGCATAAGTGAATGTAATCTCTCGAATTGAACTCGTGAGCCTGTGATGGGCTACGACCGAGGCTTCGTACTAGTCTTAGTAGACGATAGTGCGAACAATTCGAGTACCTGTCTAGAACCGAAACCGCATATAGTGAACCATACGAGCCACCTAACTAGAGCCTTGCCGAACCTCCGTCTGTTAATAATCACCAAAATGAGTACACGGGAGAAACGCCTCTTGCCTTTCATTCCATTTACATTTACACTGTTTATGCAAAAGAATTGAACCGGGTAGCTTAATCTGTTGAAGTTTTCATAGTTTTTTTTTCTGTTCATATTTATTGTGATTACTAACCAAGGTTGTTTATTATTATTATTTTTTTGTTTCATCATGCATCATAGGCATCTTGATTAGGAAGGTGTTGATTAGAGAATGGTTCCCAAAAATGGGTTTTTGATGGAGGAGTCAATTACGCAAGTAACAGAGAAAAATGTCGTGGTTCGAGACTAGTCTCTGAAAACCCAGAAAGCAAAAGGGGACAGTTTAACGGAATGATGTATCTCCAATCTTCCCGAACATGTAACTTCGAACGTTCGTCAAAATAACCTCGAAGACTTGACCCGGATTTGGAAACAGTGGGACTCAGATACTAGGGGCATCTTCACTGAAAAATACGGGGATATAGCTCACTTGATCGCCATCAACGTAGACGAACAGTTGATTCAAGCTATGGTTCGATTCTGGGACCCAGCTTACCAGTGCTTTACTTTCAATCAAGAAGATATGACTCCGACCATAGAAGACTATGCTGCTTTGCTTCATGTTGACAATGTACAATTTAACAAGATATATGTGAAAGAGCCTAAGCTAATGACCTTCAAGAAAAAGCTAGTGAGGTTGACGGGAATGACCAATATATGGGCTGAAAAACAAATAAAGAAAAAGAATAAAGTCAGTTGTGTTCCGTGGTTTTCTCTGCGAGACTTAGTTCAAAACCATCCAGATATTGCGAAGAGAATGGATCTGTTTGCTTTGGCCATTTACGGATTGATCGTCTTCCCAAAGGTTTTGGGGCATATAGAAGTCGCGGTAGTGGATTTCTTCAAAAGGTTGGGGCAAGGGATCAACCCCATCCCCACTATCTTGGCCGAGACTTTTAGATCTCTGAGTAGTTGTAGGAGAAAAGGGGAAGGACGTTTTATCGAATGCGCGCAGTTGCTTAATGTCTGGATTCTAAGCCATTTTTGGAAAGTAAAGCACACACCTTTCCACATGTTCTCAAAAATATTCGCCCCATTAAAGGCTTACTTTGAGAAAGATTGGTCGAAAGATGTCACCAAACAGCACTGGGTTTCGGTTTTTCTAAACCTTCGTGCTGAAGAGATAACCTGAAGAGCACTATGAATTCGTCCTTCAGTTCTGATATATAGCGGAAGCCAAGATTGGGTGCCTTTACTCGGATTATGGGGAGGGGTTGGATATGCTTCATTAATGGTTCAAAGGCAGTTTGCTTCACGACAGTTCATACCCGCCACCGGAGGGTTGGCACAGTCAGAGTTTGCCTTTACAAGTGAATGTTACATGAAAAGTGTCCAGGATACTACAAAGGCTTGAAAAGAAATTCACCTAATGGAGTTAGCTCTCTATGCTGATACTATCACTCAAGATTATGACATATGGAGAAAATGATGAGTTAATAGTCAACAAGTCTCATCGACGAATTACACTTTCCAGAATCCTTTCTCAGAAGAAATGCCATCCGAGTTGGAAGCAACGAGACACAAATTTGAACGTGAAAAGGCTAAGTTGTTACGGGATATCAGCTCTCTTCAAGAGGAAAACTATCAGCTAAAGATCGATGTTCAGATTGAAAAGTCCCAAACCGTGAAAATCCAAAGAGAAGCTGAGTCGTGAGAAACGACTTAAGGGACCTTCATTTAGAAAATAAGAAATTAAGAAACACTATAAAAAATAGTGGTTTGGGCAAGTCGTCAGCAGAATGGAAGGAAGAAATTAGTAACATCAAAGGTGGGATGGAATTCTGGAAAGGGAAAGTAAAGAAAGAAGAGGAAAAAGCTGCGCATGCTATGATAGAGTTAAGGAAGAAGAATGCTGAGTATGAAACTGTGACTGCTGAATTTGTGACTAGTCAGTCCGAACGTCAAGAGCTAAGAAGGAAAATACGAGATCTAGAAAATATGCTGCAATCTTGTCAGCAACAGTTAGATACCCTTCTAAAAGCTCTAGAAGAAAAGAATAGTCAGTATGACCGATACACTCACACCTACGAAAGAGCTCTCCAAGAAAAAGAAATGCAACTCGGCTTTTTGATCAATGAAATTCGCAAGGCAGCTATGCAAGTTGTGCAGTTATCAGATGAAGCCGAAGCTCTCAATTGCCAATTCCCTCCTAGTCAAAGATCAAGCATATCAGAATTCTTAGAACGAGTGAAGAAACAAGGCGATGTGGCTAGGAAATTTGTGTAACTGTTGAATAAAAAAATGGCGAAACGTTTTGTAATAGACTCTTTTGATAAATGAAATGCCTAAGTATGGGGCTATCTTGAAATCAACACCAAATTTTTGCATATTTATTCATGACTAACATTCATTCGCCATTTATTCAACATTCATTTGACATTTATTCATTCATCCATTCATTGCATGTACATATCTCCATAATCATTCACTGAGGCTAAAGCTGTATAATCCGCAGTTGCGACACTATAAGTCTGGAATCACGCCATTCTTATAGGACGCGCCGAAAAGCTAGAATCATGAAAGCCGAGTTCAATGAGAGAATTGAAAAGATAGAAAGGACAAAGGACCCAAAGAGAATTGCAAGAGCAGTTGACCAAGTCGCAACAAGAAGCAAGAGCTCTGATGTTAAGATCTCGAGAGGAATCGCTCGAGCAAAGAGATCAGATGACCAAAATGATGGAGATGATGACAGCTTTGGTCAAAGGAAAGGGACCTATGCAGAGCCCTAACACTTTGGAGCCTCAGCCAAGAACTAATCATGATCAGGATCTGCTTTATCCCCCAGGATTCACTCCACCTCATGCACATGTAATGCAAAGAGAATGTCCTCGAGGAGAACCTGCAAGCTTGGAGCAACGACCCGTACCCCCTGCTCATCTAGGGTAAGGTATATTCGTATCGAACCCCGGAGCTAATTCTGCTGATCCCAATGTTCAAGATTTGGATGATCCGGTGGAAATAGCCAGATTGAAAATGGATGATTATGATGTTCAGGATAAGTGTAGGAGTTTGGAAGAAAGACTCAAAGCGATAGAAGGTACTGAAGCCTTCTCTGCATTGAGTGCTAAAGAGCTCAGTTTGGTACCCGATCTGGTTCTGCCTCCGAAATTCAAAGTACCAGATTTCAAAAAATACGATGGCACGAGATGTCCAAAAGTGCATCTTATCATGTTTTGCCGGAAGATGACTGGTTACATGAATGAAGATAAATTGCTAATACACTATTTTCAAGATAGCTTGGTCGGATCGGCTCTTCGATGGTATAATCAACTTAGTAGAGAATGATCCGATCATGGAAAGACTTGGCATCAGCATTTTGTGAACAATACAAGCATGTATCCGACATGGTGCCTGATCGGCTAACTCTGCAGATGATGGAAAAGAAGCCAACAGAGACTTTTAGGCAATACGCGCAAAGATATAGGGATATCTCGGCCCAAGTAGAACCCCCATTGACTAAAACTGAAATAACGGTCCTCTTCATCAACACTTTGAAAGCACCGTTTTATGATAAGTTGGTAGGAAGTGCCACGAAAGACTTCACAGATATTGTAATATTCGGGGAACTTATAGAAAATGCCATCAAAAGTGGAAGGATGGAAGGTTCCGAGAGCTCAAAAAGGGCAGCACCTGTAAAGAAAAAAGAGGCAAAAGCCTATATGGTGGGAACTGAGAATCACTACACTTCTAATCCGTATCCAACCCAGTCACGACCTTGATATCGCCCACCTCAAAACTTCTATTATCCTCCCCAAAGCCCTTACTATCAAGCACCACCTCATTACCCTTCTTACCCCGTCTACGCCATAAATAACCAAAGACCAGCGACTATGTTTCCACAGAATACCATGCCAGCTCAAAGCCAACCTAAAGATGAACAAGGACCGACAAGATCCAATCCTGAAAAACCTCAGTTCACCCCAATTCCCGTGTCATACGGAGAGCTGTACCCAAAACTGTTGGAAAAACAATTAATATCCCCACATTATATGGCACCCTTGAAGCCTCCATACCTAAAATGGTACGATCCTAATGCCAGTTGCATGTACCACACCGGAAACTAAAGGCATTCTACAGAAAATTGTCTGGCATTTAAAAGGAGGGTTCAAGGCCTCATTGATGCAGACATTTTACGATTTGATGGTACTAGCAATACAACTGTAAATTCGCTCCCTAACCATACTGAAAGAAATGTGAGTGCGGTGACCGAGGAAGGCAAGTGGCGAACCAAAAGCTGTGTTTCTGAAATAAAGACACCTTTACAGAAGATATAGAAGGTGATGGTTGAAAAGGGGCTATTCTGTCGCCCCTACAGAATCTTTAAAGAAGGAAGTATAAAAGGTCAATGCTTTTGTGACTTCCATGGTATTGAAGGGCATGACATTCAATCTTGTGAGGAATTTAGAAAGTTACTTCAAGACATGATGGACAACAAGGAGATTGGGATCTTTAACAAAGAGGTCGATGAGGGAGAAGTATGCGCTTCTGACAATCAATCATCAAGTTTCCCTTATAGCGCCGATCGACCATTGGTGATTTATTACGATGCAAAAAAAGAACAAGTGAAACTGAAAATGATAATTGAAGTACCATCTCATTTCCCTTACAAATGCAACAAGGCGGTACCATGGAAATACGATGTCAACATTATCACACCTGAAGGTGAAAAATCCAAAGTCGTGACTGGAAATGTTGGTGAAGTAGGATATTTTACTCGCAGCGAGAGATACTATTCTAAAATGGTTGAACCAACGAAAAAGACGAGTGACACGAACCAAAAAGGAAAGGCACCGATGCATGAGACCGAGGTCGAACTTGAGACTCCGTCCGAACAAGAAGTTAAAAGGCCTGTAAATAAAGAGGAAGCACATGAATTCTTGAAGTTCATCAAGCATAGTGAATATAACATCGTGGAACAGTTAAGCAAACAACCGGCACGAATCTCGGTATTATCCCTACTGTTGAATTCAGAACCACATCGGAATGCTTTGCTGAAAGTGTTAAATCAAGCTTATGTGACAAGCAATATATCTGTCGAAAAGCTTGATAGGTAGGTGAATAACCTGAACGCGGATAATTTTATTTCGTTCAGTGATGACGATATACCGCCAATTGGTAGGGGCTCCGTAAAAGCATTACACATCACAACCCGTTGTAATGGTTACATAATACCGAATGTACTCATTGATAATGGGTCTACACTCAATGTCATACCTTTGGCCACACTTTCTAGAATTTCAATTGATCTGTCTTATCTAAGGCCTTGTCACTCCACAGTAAGAGCATTCGATGGGACAAGACGAGAAGTTATGGGAAAAATCGAAATTCCTCTAGAAGTGGGCCCCTATATATATGACATCGAGTTTCAGGTCATGGACATCACGCCTTCATATAATTGCCTTTTAGGAAGGCCTTGGATCCACTCTGCTGGGGCAGTTCCTTCATCTCTCCATCAAAAAGTGAAGTTTATCATGGATGGTCTTTTGGTCACTGTTGTGGGTGAGGAAGACATTGTCGCATCTATCTCTACTGATACACCATACCTCGAAATAAGCAAAGATGCAGTAGAATGTTCCTTCTGTTCATTCGAATCCATCAATGCTACGATCGTTGCTGAAGGAAATGAAATTCCCATGCCTAAGCTGTCAAGGAATACCAAGATGGGGATTAAGCTGACTGTGGGAAAGAGAGCCCGAGCGAGGAAAGGTTTGGGAAGATATCAACAAGGGATAGTTAGAGCTCTAAAACCAGTGCCCCATAAGGCTCGATATGGTTTAGGGTTCCAACCATATATGCGACAAAGAAGAAAACAGTTGCAGAAAGATCGAGAAAGGCGGATTGCAAGAGCCTTAGGCCGAGAATTAGAATGGGAGCCCATAACGTACCCTCATTTGTCAAAAACATTTACATCTGTAGGAATGATATACCCCGGGCAAGATAATCCATGAAGCACGATGTTATTAATTGAAAGGGGTCTTCAGAATGTCAGTATAAATGTCATTGACAAAGGAAGTGATGCAATTAAAGATGTTTCAATGATACGCCCTTGTCCTCCTGGATTCGTTTTGAACAATTGGACTACTGTGGATCTTCTTGTAGTTTCTAAGTCTTCTCTAGACTAATGCTCAATGTTAACACTCTTCTTTTTGTGTATCCCTAAGTAATAGTAGGGATTCTTTTGTAAGAGCTTATGATTTGCTCTTTATCATTTAAATGAACATTAATGGATATGCATTTTGTCATGGTCTTTTCCTTCTCATTAAATTCATAATTTTTCCCTTCTTCTCACAGCCTGTCATTGCATATATCTCACATCATGCTTGTTGGTCCCAATACTTTGATGCTCCTCTATAGTTTTCTTTTCCATTTCAACTTTCAGGTGCTCAGATATCAACGATATGAACGAACCCGTTACAAGTCTTGAAATCGATTTCGAAAAGGCTATTTGTTTAGGAGAGTTCGAAGCCGAGGAAAATGTTGAATACTATGTCTCGTCTCCTGACTTACTAAGAATGGTAGAACAAGAAGATAAACATATTCTACCTCATCAAGAATCTGTTGAGATAGTAAACTTGGGAAATGAAAAAAAGAGGCAAGAAGTGAAGATCGAAACTTCCATTTCAAATAACACCAAACATGATTTGATCGCTTTGCTTCATGAGTACAAAGATATATTTGCATGGTCGTATCAACACATGCCAGGATTGGATGAGGATGTAGTGTTCCATAGACTCCTATTGAAACCAAAATGCAAACCCATTCAACAGAAGCTAAGATGAATGAGACTTGAAATGTTGTTAAAGATAAAAGAAAAAGTTAAAAAACAATTCGATGCTGGCTTCCTACAAGTCCCCAAGTACCCAAAATGGGTAGCTAACATAGTCCCAGTATCGAAGAAAGACGGCAAGGTACGAATGTGTGTAGATTATCGCAATCTGAATCGAGCAAGTCCTAAAGATAATTTTTCGTTGCCACACATCGATACATTGGTGGATAACACAACCAAGCATTCATTGTTTTCGTTCATGGATGGATTCTCGGATTATAATCAGATAAAGATGGCTCTTGAAGATATGGAGAAAACTACTTTTGTAACGATGTGGGGAACATTCTGTTATAAAGTCATGCCGTTTGGATTAAAGAACGCTGGGGCAACATATCAGAGGGCCATGGTGATGTTGTTTCATGACATGATGCATAAAGAAATAGAAGTCTACGTCGATGATATGATCGCCAAATCCAAGGGGGAAAGAAAGCATGTTGGGAACCTCAGGAAGTTGTTCGAAAGACTGAGAAAGTTCCAGCTGAAGCTTAATCCAACCAAGTGTACGTTTGGGGCTACCTCAGGAAAATTGCTAGGCTTCATCGTCAGCGAGAGAGGCATTGAAGTTGATCCAGATAAGATAAAAGCCATACAAGAACTACCACCTTCGCGCACTCAAAAGGAAGTCAGAAGATTTTTAGGGAGGTTGAACTACATCGCTCGGTTCATTGCTCAACTTACCAACCAATGTAACCCAATTTTTCGACTCCTTCGGAAACATAATCCGGGAGAGTGGAATGAGGAATGTCAAGTGGCTTTTGACAAGATAAAACAATATTTATCTAGTCCCCCGGTACTAGTACCGCCAATTCTAGGAAGACCGTTAATATTGTATCTGACTGTGTTCAAAAATTCAATGGGTTGCGTATTGGGGCAACATGATGAGTCAGGGAAAAGAGAAAAGACGATTTACTATCTTAGCAAAAAGTTCACAGAGTATGAGGCAAAGTACTCGTCAATAGAAAAACACTGTTGTGCTTTGGTTTGGGTAGTTCAGAAGCTCAGGTAATATATGTTGTATCATACGACATGGTTAATTTCAAAACTGGATCCAATAAAGTACATGATGGAATCACCTGCACTCTCAGGAAGAATGGCACGATGGCAAATCCTACTATCAGAATACGACATCGTCTATGTAAGCCAAAAGTCGATAAAAGGGAGTACAATAGCTGATTTCTTAGCAACTTGAACAACGGAAGAATACAAGTCACTGATATTTGATTTCCCAGATGAAGACTTGATGTGCATTACGGGAAAAGAATGTGAGTCATCCAAAGAGAAGTCATGGAAGATGAGCTTTGATGGTGCATCGAATATATTGGGGCATGGGATTGGAGCAGTCCTAGTATCACCAGAAGGGAACATTATCCCTTTACTGCTAGATAGAATTTCTTCTGTACCAATAACATAGAGGAATATGAGGCCTGTATCATGGGGCTTCATGCAGCTATTGAACGAAACGTCAAAATTTTAGAGATGTTCGGAGACTCAGCGTTGGTGATTTACCAAATCCGTAGAGATTGGGAAGTGAGAGATTCGAAATTGGTTAAATACAGTGATCTAGTGGCGGAACTGATTAAAGAATTCAAAGAAGTAACTTTTAATTATTTTCCACGAGAAGAAAATCAATTGGCTGATGCCCTGGCCACTTTGGCCTCAATATTCAAAACGAACAGAGAAACAGAAATAATGCCTCTCCAAATGAGTATATATGAAGTCCCTGCACATTGTTTCAGCATTGAGAAAGAGCCAGATGGACGACCATGGTTCTATGATATCTTAGAATATGTCAAGAATCAAATGTATCTCGAAGAAGCAAACGAGAACGGTAAAAGAACAATCAGAAGAATGACAATAGGATTTGTTCTTGATGGGGACATTCTGTACAAAAAAGGAAAAGATCAAGTGCTCTTGAGATGCGTAGATGTTGTTGAAGCTAGAAAAATACTTGAAGATGTCCATGAGGGAATTTGTGGGACACATGCCAATGGTTTCACTATGCCGAGGAAGATTATGAGACTCGATTATTACTGGCTAACGATGGAAAGTGACTGCGTTAGTTTTGCACGAAAATGCCACAAATGTCAAGTTTATGGTGATAAAATTCATGTACCCCCTTCGCCTCTTCATGTCATGACTTTTCCGTAGCCTTTTTCTATGTGGGGCATGGATGTTATAGGACCTATCTCCCCAAAAGCTTCTAATGGACACCGATTCATTTTTGTAGTGATAGATTACTTCACGAAATGGATAGAAGCCGCTTCATTTGCTAATGTTACGAAGACTGCAGTTTGCAGGTTCTTAAAAAAAGAAATCATTTGTCGATATGATTTGCCTGAAAGAATCATTTCAGATAACGCCTTGACTTTGAACAACAAGATGATGAAGGAAGTGTGTGAACAATTTCAAATAAGGCATCATAACTCTTCACCCTATCGCCCGAAAATGAATGGAGCAGTCGAAACGGCCAACAAGAATATTAAGAAGATTATTGGGAAAATGACTGAAACGTATAAAGACTGGCACGAGAAGCTACCGTTCGCTTTGTATGCATATCGCACATTTGTGCGGACATCTACGGGTGCAACTCCTTTCTCTCTGGTCTATAGAATGGAAGCTGTGCTACCCATCAAATTTGAGATCCCCTCTCTACGAGCCTTAATGGAGTCGAAACTAGAGGAAGCAGAGTGGGTTCGAGCTCGATATGACCAGTTAAACCTTATCGAAGAAAAATGTTTGAAGGTAATCTGTCACGGACAGATGTACCAGAAAAGAATGATCGCGGCCCATGATAAGAAAGTACGGCCAAGAGAATTCTACAAATGAGAACTCGTGCTAAGAAAGATTCTCCCAATACAAAAAGACCTGCGAGGAAAATGAGCACCAAATTGGGAAGGACCATACGTCGTAAAGAAGGCATTCTCGGGTGGAGCTTTGATTCTTACTGAGATGGATGGGAAGGAGTTACCTAATCCAGTGAATTCAGATGTTGTGAAGAAATATTATACCTAAAAAAAAGGATCAATGTGAAAACCCGAAAATGGCATCTTGATTAACACAAAAGATTAAGATGAAAACCCGAAAGGGCGTCCTAATGAAGCCAACCTAGGCTTAAAGAGCAAGGCTATAGTATTTGAAGCATCTTTGAAAGCTCGGAATCTTCTACGTAAGAAGCCATGCTCGAAAAAGGTTCTTGATTAAGTAACATGGAAGAGATCATGCTTTGAATATCTAGAGCATTTGTAACCACTAAATACGATCCCCTTTCTCTTTATAACGCTTTTAACTTTTCTTAGTCAACTTTCTTTGTATGTTACTTTTGAAATAAATAAATGTGAGGTATCCCTTTCGTACCTACTTGACTGTGTTCATGCATCTTATTGTGTGGTTTAAATAATAAATAGTAAAATGACATACTCTGAACAAAAGAAATGTTAAGCATTACCCGGATAAGAATTTGATAAGTACAAGAGCCTCAAAGCAAGGACAAAGTTCAACCAGGGGCAAAAGAGCGATATTTGAGAAACGTAGATTGTTCGTGAAGCTTGAGGACGGGTACAGGGCCTAAAGAGAAAGTCAAGAGCCAAAGTAATGAATGCAGATCATCACAAAAAAATCGTGACGAAAAAGGACATACGACAAACATGCCTAAGGTGCATAGCATAATCATGTAGGCGTAAAGGCATTTAAGACAAACATGTGCATATCATGATAACATCATGCATGACGTATACATGTACTCCAGTAGAGCAAGAGGATGTGATGATAGCTGTACTGAATCAAAGGAAAAGACACCTGAGTTCCACCAGATGACATGTTTTGGTATTCTGATGTTTTTATTTCTGTTTCAAAAATCAACTCATATTGCGAGAGGTGAGTTGAGCCTCAAGACACGTTAAGGTATTTTCAATTTCTGTCTTTCGAAAAAATCAACTCATATCGCGAGAGGTGAGTTGAGCCTCAGGACACGCTGAGGTAATTTTAATTTCTATTCATTAAAAAAAAATCAACTCATATTGCGAGAGGTGAGTTGAGCCTCGGGACATGCTGAGGTATTTTCAATTTCCTTTTTCAATTTATGTTTCAAAAATCAACTCATGTTGCGAGAGGTGAGTTGAGTCTCGGGCCACATGCTGAGGTCTTTTCAAATTCTATTTTTAATTTATGTTTTTTAATTTCTATGTTTCAAAAAAAATCAGCTCATATTGCGAGAGGTGAGTTGATCCTCAGGTCACGATGAGGAATTTTTAATTTATGTTCTTTAAAAATCAACTCATATTGCGAGAGGTGAGTTGAGCCTTGGCTCACACGCTGAGGTATTTTCAATTTTTGTTTTCCAATTTCTGTCTTTCAAAAGTCAACTCGTATTGCGAGAGGTGAGTTGAGCCTCAGGTCACACGCCGAGGTCATACGCTGAAGTGAGTTGAGCCTCGGGTCACATGCTGAGGATAAAGATTGGAGTTAATCGAAGACACAGATTTTGCCTTCTTGAAGTTACAGTGAAGTAGGTTGAAATTACAAGTCTTATCTCCCTGAAGTTGTAGCAGAGCCCTGAAGTTACTGTGGAGTTGATCGAAGTTGCAGTGGAGCACATTGAAGTTGCAGATCTTATTTTTCTAAAGATACAGCAGAAGAGCAGATGACAACAAATTTTATATCCCTGAAGATACAAGTAGATTGAAGCCACAAGTCATAGCTCTGAAGTCGCGATGGATTGAACCAAAGCTACAAGATGCGGTGGATTAGAACGAGACTACTTGGAAAAGAGGAGTTCCAAAGCAAGTCAAGACTCAGCAAGACCAGGCAAATTTGGTCTTCCTTGAAAGTCTTTGCTCTATTCCCGTCGCACGACAATGAGCAAAGAGGGACAGTTATAGAAGCCCAAATTACCCGACCCACCGAATTAAAATACCCAAACCTAAAACCCACACCTAATTAAACCCAATACAACCCCATAAACTCAGCCAAATCCAATTACAAAATTAGACCCAAAACTAAGCCCAAATAATAAAAACCCTAGCCCAATACAGCCTAAACCTATTTTCAGAAAAAGAAAAAACCCTAGCCTAGCTAGCCACCGCCCCTATGGCCACCTGCCTTCTGACGCCTCTGCCACCACCACCCACCGCCACCTGCTCCATCGCCACTTGCACCTTCAAGACCAGAGAAGAAAAGACAGCAAATAAAAAAATTAATGTAAAATGGCTATAAAAAGCCAAGCAAAATATTGTAAAGGGATTCGGCAATTTTGAAGAAATATATATAAAAAAAAATATTTGATTTTTCAAAAAAAAAAAAAAGCAAGCAAGCAGAACACAAAAAATAAATTCATCGCGTAAAGGTTTGATTTTTTTTAGTTTACTCTTCTTTTTTTCCTTGAATATACGAATATATATTTATTTTCTTTTCTTTTTTTTTTAAAGCAACTTATATATATAGATATATATAAAATACAAGAAAAAAATAAAAAAAAACTTACCTTTTTTATTTTCCGGCCACCGTGTGCGGTGGCCGGCGGCGGCGATCGACAGCGGCGACCGGCCGGATTTCTCACCGGAGCAGGGACCTCTGCAGAGGAAAAATGGAAGAAAGAAAAAGTTTTTTTTTTAAATGAATGAGAAATGAATTTTTTTTAAAAAAATTGGACTTATATAGGCCACCAAAATGACGTCGTTTTGGAACTGGCCTTAAACGCCCAAAACAACGTCGTTTTGTCATAGCCCGACCCGATCCGACCCGCTCCGGCCTAGGATCCGCGTGTTTTTTAACGAAAGGGCTAATTGCGTATTAGGCCCTTCCGCTTTTTTAGGTTTTGCGATGCAGTTTTTTTTTACTTTTTATTTTCGCCCCATGATTTTATTTCAATTTCAATTGGGTCCTACTCCATGCTGCGCGTTTTAGAGGGAGGGTTTATTTCCCGATTTGGTCCCTCCTTATTGTTAGTGTTTTCGATTTGGCCTTTTTCTTCTTTATTTATTTGCAAGTTGGTCCCGAATTTTCATTTTTAGTCTAATTTACTCCTTTTTTTGTTATTTTCAATATTATATATTAAATTAACTAATCTAATATAATATTATTATTACTATAATTATTTTATTATACCATCTAAATACATTATTATTATCACTGTTATTATTATTATTATTTTTTTACTATTATTTATTATTATTAATTTTTTATTTTTACCATTATAAATACATTATTATTATTATTATTATTATTATTATTATTATTTATTCATTATTATTGTTATTATTATTATTTACATGATTATTATTTCTTTTTTTACGTTACCATTACTGTTATTACTATCTTTATTCCTATTTTTATTATTATTATCATTAACATTATTACTATTATTATTATTATTATTATTATTATTATTATTATTATTATTATTATTATATATTAGTGTATATTTTTTATTATATATGTATGTGTATATATATTTATACATAATATTTTTTAATTACTTTATTTTAATTATTTTATTATATTACATTTGCTTCTTGTACTTCAATATTATTACTATTACTATATATCTATTTACGTAGCATTATTAATGGTTATTTTTACTATTATTATTATTCCTAATATATATACTATGTATACATTTTTAAATACTATATTATATATATATTTTTAATACCGTATTATGTACATGTTATTATTATATCTATTTTTACCCCTATTATATTTATTATTAATATTAATATATATTTTATTATACGTGTATATATATACTTTTATATATAGTATTATTTTTATATATCATTATATTTATTATTATACTTATTATTTTCATTATTGTTGCTTATTATTTTATTTTAATATTATTATGTATTATTTAGTATACATGTATCTTTTTGTATATACTTATACTTACTTCATTACTCCTTGATCATTACCATTACCACTATTATTAGTATAATTATTATTCTTTTCATCATTGTTAACATGTATATACACATATATATATGTATATATATAATTTTTTTTTTTGTATGTATTGTTATTTTCTATTATTGTTATAAATACATTATTTTTCTTATTATATTAATAGTGCATTATTTTTATTCTCTTGTAAATATTGTATTTGTTGTTTTAATATTCTTAGTTTTTAATATTTTTATTATTAATTGCATCATTGTTTGCATTATTTACGAATTCTTATTATGATAATGTTTTACTCATACTTTTTAATTTCAACAAATAAGGCAACGTACCGATTTAACATTAAGTTGTCGATTTCATCGCTATGTTGGGTGAAATTCGTCGGCTCGTGTTAAAAATGGGACACCCTTCTGAAAAATCAAAAACTAAAAATTCTCATTTTTTTAATCGGATCACGATTAAATGTCAAATTGAATTCGTATTTTTGAAAATCAAGACAACACCTGTTTAATAAAGATATCAATTTTGGGCGTCGCGAGGGTGCTAATACCTTCCTCGCACGTAACCGACTCCCGAACCCAACTTTACTTTGGTTTTTGACGTAGACCTAAATTTGGCCTTCTTTTTGCTTAAAAAATGAATTTTCTTTTAAAGGAAGAGGATTTATTAGGTGTCTGATCACACCTAGGAAAAAGGATCGGTGGCGACTCCCCTTTTTTTTAAAAAAAATGTAAAGTCGATTTTCAAATTTTCAATAAATTGACTCAACTAGCGACCAAAAGCAAAATTTTTACGTCGCTACAATATTAAAAATTATAATATTTGATATCAATATTTAAAATATATTTAAAAGAAAATAATCAATTAATAATATAATAATATTAGGCTTAATTCAGGTTATTTTTATATAAAAATCAAGTTACTCATGAGGAATTTCTTTTTTCGACAAATAACTTAAGATTTTCAAAAGGGGTAGTCCCATTTCCAAAACAAAAGGCTTATTTTTGTTTACTAAAAGTCATTTTATATTTACCAAACTATTTTCTACAAAACAAATATAAGAAAATGTAGAAAATATTTTCATAAGTCACTTTCCACGAAACAAGCACACCTATGCTTTCTCTGAATTTGCCTCAATTCATTTGTTGGAGACCATAAAGCTTAAGAATTTTCTTGCTTCATACCAAAGTAATATTTAGCAGGATTAAGCTTCATGATATATTCTTTAAGGACTTAAAAAAAATATTATAAGTCTCGAATACGCTACTCCATAGAGGAAGTTCTGACTAATATATACCATCAACATAGACCTCCATGTAGCGTCCTATCTAACATTCAAACATTTTGTTGACCAGTCTCCATTGCATTACTTTGTAACAAAATAAATTGTTGTCTATAATAGAAGAGGTTTTTTTTTTCTTGGCATTAAAAAAAAAAACATCTTAATCTAATTATATCTTGGAAAAGTGTTTATTAGACTCATATATTTAAGACTAGCCAATGTGTCTACTAATTGTTAGTGTCTAAGGATAAAAATAAACTTATGAAAAATTGACAGAAGGCTTCAAGATATGTAATGATGTCACTTTGTTTATGGTTCTATTTGCCCCACCTATATTTTATGTGCAAAAAAGTTACAAGCAAATAAAACTCGATGATACATTGAAGCCAATGATTGTCTACATTTTGCATTGACAAAAAAAGTCCATTGAGCATTAAGTGGAGCATAGCAAGAGTATCAAATTCTATAAATAATTTTTGTAGCATTTCTTTATAGAACAATATTTGAATACTAAAAGATGGAGAAGAATAAAGAAACTTTTGTTTCTAAGTTTTTGGTTTGGTATATCATCCAAGTGAATGTTGAGTCTTATTTATAATAATTCTCATGTCTCTTCATGTAGGCATAACTATTCAAATGGATAGTTACATTTTTTAACAATATATATAATTATTCAATAGATATCTACTTGAATAATTATATATTTATTGAATAATTATGATACTTTGTTAATAATCAACTAACATAATATTTAGTAACAAAATATATAACTCATAACTATAAATAGTAACAACTCTTGGTTAATAACCAAGTGGCATAACTTTTGAATCACGTAAGTTTTCAACTATAAGTATTAGAACATTAACAATCTCACCATATTTTCAAAATATGTTAGATTTTGATAATCTTAGAAATTAGCTGTATAAATAAAGGTATCTTATGATTGATACTACACTTAGTGAAAACATGTTACAGTTAATCAAAATTGCTTGGTAGAATATGTTTTAAATCAACTATTCCATCTGATTAACCAAAGACATCTCATACAATGATTTCAACACCAAGCAATACATAATATCTGATGACATTATTATGACCATGTGCCTTTAACATCTTTTCATGAGTGTTGATAGAGTTAAGCCCTTGAGCTTCTAAAAGCGGCAACACTTCATACTCACATAGGTAAATCCCATCAGGTGTGTTCTCATAATTATAACACTCTAACATATTTATGTTATAGGTCTATTAAGAGTATATTACTCATCCTTCCTCTTATTTTTAAGGATACCTAACACTTTTTACCCTAGGATGATATATTATATATTATTTTATAATGTTAGTGATTTGTCGTAATTTGATGTAGCAGATTAAACTAGTTTTCGCATTTAAGGAGCTTGAATACAAACATTTTCATAATGTTTGAGTTACGTTTTCTTAGTTTTATTTATATTAAATAAAATGTGCAAATTGAGTCTTTTATTGACCTTAAGCACCAAATGAAGCCTAAGGGTGAGCTAACGCACTTTGTGATTGTACAGGAGGCCATTAAAAGGTGTATTAAATTGATACTAGTCGTTATGTCATAATACAGGATGTTCGATGTCGCAACATAGGGAGCAGAATGGAGAAATCTCAAGACTGCCTTCAATGTCGTGATATAGCTTGAGGGTGTCACGACACACCCCTAGAGATATTCCAATAGGAGTACATTAACTATTATGTCGCGACATAGGTCCTGGTGTGTCGCGACATCAACTCTAGAAATTAAATACGAAACAATGGCATTTTGGTTTGCACAATCAAACTTAAAGCTCAAGGACGTCAGCTAACATAGGGTTAAGGACGACAGCCACCTAAAATCTATAAATAGGCTCCTTTGTCACATGTTATAGACATTATTCACTTAGCTTAGACTTTCTTTAGTAAATTTAGTTTAGTTTTTTCTTTCATTTCTAGGTTTTATAATTTATTTCAGTTGTTCTTCGTTGTTCTCAAGAGATTTGAAATGTGGAAAGCATTCAAAATTTGTGGATTCGCGATTAATCTCAATACAATTAGGCCTTTTCTTATACTCTATACTATCGATTTAATTAGCATGCTTTCTCTTTATATTGATTCTATATTGTCTATGAAAACCATGAGGAACTAATCCCTTATGGAGGGATTAGCGAGTGAAGGTATGATCTATTAACTGTTTTGTAAGGTTACTTAACAAATCAACTATTTGGAAAAGGAAGAACGTGAAACAAACCCTAGGCTTGACAACCCCGATAAGTCATTAAGGTAGAAATCAACCCAAAATTGGTATGACCCATTTGTGAACACCTTCACCCCAAGCTAGTTTAAACTGTGAGGTCAGAAGATAAGTAGTCATTGGTGACTCATTATGTTAGTGGAAGATCAGAAGATCCTGCTGAGGTAACGACTAGTTGATTAACAAGGAACCTGAAATGACAATTGATGAGGATTACAAAAGCGAGCTAATCACTCATAATTAAGATTTGATTCATTCTCCTTTTCTATCTCTTGAAGTTTATTTCTTTTATGATATTTTGTTTTATTATTATAAAAACCCTAAAAATCCTTTATTTTATATTTTCGTACTATAACTAATTTAAAGTACTAATTAGATATTTTAGTGTTTAGGTTAGAATTGATCTAGCACTCGCCTCCCTTGGGTATGATCCTAAGAGTACTCACCTTCTCTGTTGAAAAACTATATTACAACTCGACCCGTATACTTGCATATATCACTTTGTACTTCTATATTTTATTGCAGTATTCACACTCTGGACGTTAGTACGTCTGGAGGCGGTCAAGTTGTTGGCGCCATTGCCGGGGAGGCAACATCACTAGTTTGATTTTAATTTTTGCATTTAAAAAGTATAATTAGGAAATTTTTAGGTAATAGATACTTTTTTAAGTTTATTTTATTTACTAATCCTTTCTTTTTGGGTTTAGCCTATGACTCGCAGTAGGGGCAAGCCTATTGTAGCAACCACATATATAGAGAGAATAATTTGAAGAAATCACAGACAACAACAACAGATGCAAGATCCACCACCACCTACTGCAAGTAAAGTACCATGTGAAAATCCACTATTTGGCGATGTTGACGATAACATTTTAGGAAACCCACCAACACCACAATTGCCTAAAAAGGTGCAGATGGCTCATAACGAGAGAACCTTAAGAGACTATGCACTACCAACTTTAGATATAGTTTAGTAAAGCATGTCAAGGCCAACTATTATAGTGAATAATTTCGAGATCAAGCTAGAAATGATTCAGATGATCCAGAATAACTTGCAATTTAGGGGCACAATGACAGAGGATCTGAATCAACATTTAAAACAGTTTCTCCAACTTTGTGATACTTTTAAGTATAACGAGGGTCACTAATGATGCTATTCATCTTTGATTTTTCCCCTTTTCTTTGATTGACAATGCCTTTTCTTGGTTAGATGAGATGAACTTGCTAGAAAATTCTTACAGAAGTTTTTCCCTATCGGGAAAGTGGTTCAGATCAGAAGAGATATTGTTGTCTTCAGCCAGCAGGAAGGAGAAAGTTTCTATGAGGCTTGGAAACATTTTAAAATGTTGATTCAGAAATGTCTGCATCACAGATTCCCTGAGTAGATGTAATTGCAAGTATTTTATAACAAGTTGGATTCCCTGACTTGTACCCTTTTGAAAACTACAGGGGACACACAGTTGTGTCACCTGGCTATGTGTCACACATGGCTAAGACACATGCTCGTGTGGACAAAAATAGGCCATTTTACAAACCATATTTCTCACCCAATTTAGCATCAACCTACGCTCAACATTGTGTATATAAAGAAGGCATATTAATGCATCCAAAACAAGCAAAATCAAGCCTTAAACATGTAGTATATTCACATACAACCAATATGCCGTTAGGCACCTCAAATGACAATTCATAAACATGTGCAAATATAAACACAATTGTATCATTTAACCAACAAAGGCTTAACCAAAACTAAGCTATATTATGCCACTTGATTTACCCTTTAAAAACATACCGAAATGTACCATATATGACATACAAAAACTAGCTCCAAATGGTCATATAATTTACATATAACTAGTGCACTAAAAACACCAAATAAGTTATTCAAACAAATACCAATTCACAACCATTCAAGGCTTACACAAAATGCATATTCAAACCACCATTTTACCTTCCGTTATTCTACCATAACAAGCTATACCTCAATTATATAAGGCAACTTATTTACACATCAAAATATACCATTTCACCAACACAAGGCCAAAACGAAAACCAACCAAATGGTCATATCCACAACCAAAACACATAGGCTAACATTAGCCAAAATAACCTATACATGTCATTATAACCAAAATTAAACCAACAAAAAGTACCAAAATAGTTGATGGATAGTGTGATATAGCTTCGACAAGCTTCCAACCCGGACGAGCTACCGATTCACTAAAAACACGAAAAGTACACAGAGTAAGCATTTAAGCTTAGTAAATTTGTATAACATAGAATTTAACCTACTATTTAGTCATAATTTAAGTAAGTAAACATATCATATCCTAACTCAAATTGGCCAAATACCTAAGCACATATTCACCAATATATTAGCCACGTAAAACACATGTAATAGCCAATAAATGTGGATGAACATAACCACTAATCAAGTTTCATATACATGTATCATCCATTTCATGTTTCAATATAACATGTAATATCATTTCCATGTATGTCATGTATAAACATGTAATAGTTCGTATCAAACTCATATCGTCTCGTAACAGAACATTACCCGTTGAACCATTTAGAATATTGTTGGATACTCGGGATAACTCACACATAGTGTGCTAAACTGTAATCCGTCAATTCTAGTACATGTATGCTCATACGAGCTATGAATCGGTATGCTCTCACGAGTTGTAAATCAATAAGCTTATACGAGCTGAGAATCGGTAAGCTCTCACGAGCTGGAAATTGGTAAGCTCTCACGAGCTGAAAACCGATAAGCTCTCACGAGCTAGAAATTGGTAAGCTCATATGAGCTGTGGTGTGTCTGTAACAAATGCAAGCCCTCAACCAAATCGGTAATCCTAATGACATATCATTTGTACCCTACGAATTCCTAAGGTTCAAACGGGACTCAGTAATCGACATACATCGTCGAATATGCGATCGGTATTTATACATGGAAATTATACAAATCACACACATATAATTTAATTAAAACATATAAATACTCAATTTAGTTACATGAACTTACCTCAACAAGTATACGTAGATACAGAGGCGATTAATCTGAGATTTGCTCTTTGCCTCAATCTAACTCCGTACGAGGTCTGACTGGGATCTATACGGATAAATTTAGATTAATTCAACATATAATACATTCAATTTAATCCAAAACACTTTTTGGCAAAATTACCATTTTACCCCTATAGTTTTAATTCTTTGCAATTTAGTCCTTAACTCATAAAATGGAAATTTATACAATTTCACCACAACCTACTATGGCCAAATACCAAACAGGTCCTTAGCATGCACTTACTTTAATTATTTCACAATTTCACCATGTAATATTTCATATTTTCAATTTAGTCCCTATTTGACAATTTTACTAAAAATTCCTTTACAAAAGTTGTTTATCTAACAACAACCATTCATTTTCTATCATCAAACTTCAAAATTCAAGCATGTTCATCAATGGTAAAATTTTAACAATTTAATAGTTTCACAAATTAGTCCACGGGTTAGCTAGATTAAGCTACAACGATCCTGAAAACATAAAAATCATTAAAAATGAGACAAAAATGAATACCTAATTGAACAAAATGAGCTTTCCAAACCTAGGTCTCTAAAAATGGATTCTCTTTTTTGAATTTTCGGTTGAATAAGGGAGAAAAAGGTGATAGCATATTTTGTTTCTTTAATTTTTTAACATTTATTTACCTATTTACATATTTAACCTTTTAATACTTTAAAAAGTACACAAAATGCCAAGCCATTATAATTCACTATCACTAATATGGTCTAATTACCATATAAGAACCTCAACTTTAAAGTTCTATAGCTATTTAATACCTTTAACTATTAGTACTCAACTTTTGCACTTTACGCAATTTAGTCCTTTTTATCAAATTGAACATGTAAATGGTAAAATTTCTTATACAGTAATACTATCATGCTATAGACCATAAAAAAATAATAAAATAAATATTTTAACTTCAGATTTGTGGTCTCGAAACCACTGTTCCGATTTCACTGAAAACGGGCTGTTATAATGTAAAATACATTAGGAATAGGGGTGGAAACCCTTACTCGGATACATATAATATTGGCTGGAGAGATCACCCAAATCTGAGATAGGGAAGGAACCAAGGAGTAGGTAATAATTAAAATCAAGCTAAAAACACTAATTGTAACACCCCTTACCCGAGTCCGAGGCCAGGATAGGGTACGAGGCATTACTGGACTTAAACGTACACAACTATGTAAAACCGGGCTATAATTTTTTTTCAAATTAAAAACATTCATTCATATTCATAGGGTCCCTTATATGGGCTTACGAGGCCCAAAACATACATCAGAGGTGGTTTGGGACTAAACCGAGAACTTACGAACTTTTTACAACACTTAGAAATTTTTTACTTTTAGAGAGTTACATGCCTGTATGGCTTGGGACATGCCCGTGTCCTTAGCCCATGTAACTCTCTGTTTATGACATCAACAACGATATAGGGTCACACGGCCAAGTCACATGCCTGTGTGCTGGACCGTGTCCTCGACACGGATGAGACACACGGCTGTGTCTATGCCCGTATGGCCCAGAAAATGGCTATTTACCAAGCCATTTGGCACCCTCGTTAGCACTTACTTAAACATAACTTCAGTGGCACTTTTCGTGGCAATTTCATATCGATTTATTCATGCATAAGGCACCATACTTTGCCTAGTTTAAACTTATCAACTTCATACCATGATTATCGTTAACACATTCTTACACTTCATACTTATGCTAAGGTCTATCCATAGGCCAATTTAGTCACTTTAAAACCATCAAGTAATCTAGGGCACATTCACAATTCATCCATACCAAACACACATGACCACACCATATGAAACCTTTAGCACGTGGCATATATTAATAGGTTTACAACCCAAAACCAATATGAGCCACATCTCATGACCATATACAAAATGAATCCTATTCCCATTATGAGCCAATACATTTGGCCAAATCAAATGACACATACCCAATTGACTAAGTCCCTATACATGTCATAGACTTAAAGTGCTTGAAATCATTTATACCCTTCGATAGCTGGATAGTGTGATAGCATCTCTGACGATCTCCAACCCAAGCTAGCTTAGTAACTCTATAAAATGAGGAAAAAGGAAGGGGTAAGCTATACAGCTTAGTAAGTCCATACGAAAATAATAAGAGATTTATTGACATGTTTTTGTCATATTCTCACAACATGTTCTCAAGGTAACACAATCATAATTGCACATAATTCTACTATTTATTCATATTCCAGCCAAGCTATCTATGCTAGTCAGAGTCACTAAATTATTGATAACTTGAGCTACAGAATTCTAAATTAAGATTCGTTAAAATAATTTGAAACTAGACTCATATATATTTCTACTATAAAATTTTTAGAATTTATAGCTTAGCGAATAAGTACAGTTTATTCTTCAAAATTACCCCTATTCTTCTATTTGACAGCTTCGACCTTTCTTTACTAAAAAATAATTATCTCACAGTACGGGATTCGGATAATGTTCTAGTATATTTATCTTGAAAATAGACTCATTAAGTATTTAGAAATATGAATTCTAACACATAATTATTTTCATACAATTTTTAATGATTTTTCAAATTTAAGACAAGGGGATCCGAAATCACTCTAGTCCTATCTCACAGAAATCCAAAGATCTCATAGCATGAAATTCTTTTGCTTACAAAGTTTCTTCTATGTGAAACCAGACTCGATAAGATTTAATTTTATATTTTATTCAACCTCTAACTCAATTTCCACAATTTTTAGTGGATTTTCAAATTCAGACTACTGTTGCTGTCCAAAACTGTTTTAGTGTAAAATAATGATAACTAAGTTTATAACACCTTTACAAATCATTTCAACCATCATGGTAAAAATACATATTTATACATCATAAGTATAGACCCATAATCACAAGGTCATCACAAAATCATTCTCATGGGCATGACTTACTTATTTGCATCCTTACCAAATGTGCATTATAAACCGAAATCATTTCTCATGAGTTTTGCACATATACCTGTACCACTTGTAACATAATCATAACTTTTCTCAATCATGACACAATCTTTAAATCACCCGTTGAACCAATTAGAATACTAAAGGATACTCGATAAGCCTTATACAAAAAGGGTAAAATGCCAATGCCATGTCCCGGACATGGTCTTACACTGGCTCTCACATATCGGTGTTGATGCCATGTCCTAGACATGGTCTTACACTAGCTCACATAAAAATGCTGATGCCATGTCCCAAACATGGTCTTACACTGGCTCGCATATTGAGGCCGATGCCATGTCCCAAACATGGTCTTACACTAGCTCTCATAACAATGCTGATGCCATGTTCCAAACATGGTCTTACACTAGCTCTCATAACAATGTCGATGCCATGTTCCAAACATGGTCTTACACTGGCTCGCACATAACCCTAGTATCATGGCATGGATATCTGATCTATTCCTACGGCTCAACTAGGAGTTTTACCACATCAAATATCATCATGCATATTCCATGTAATATCACTCTTTAACACCAAGTTACCATTCATTACAATGTCATCAAACATCATAGACATATGTTTTAGGTCATTGCATATGCATAACATACAATATAATTGTAATACCCTGAAATTTTTTACAGTAAGATATTATCCTTGATATAGTAAAATAAGGAAATAAAGTGACAAAAAAGGGAATTTTGAGTTATGTCAATATTGAGAAGTATATTATGATATATTAATTCAAGAAAGGACTAAATTGTAAAAGTGAGAAAAGTTTTGTTACACAAGAATAAATACTTAAAATTTGAGGGGTTAAAGTGTAAATATGAAAAATTTAAAGAACCAATAATGTAAATATTTTAAGAGTGGAATGATCTAGAAACTAAGGAAAATAGATGGATTAGGACCAAATTGAATAGGTGAAGAACTATGAGGGACTAAATTTCAATTTTACCAAATTAAATGATGACTCAAGGATGGAATTTTAAAAGATAATAAAGGGCAAAATGGTCAATTGGAAGAGAGAGAAATCTAGAAAGTAATGATGATGTTCATGATATTTTATGATTATTTAATTAGATATATATTATTTTAATAAGATATTTTATTATTTTATTATTATTTTATTATTAATTATTTAGTATAAAAGGAAGGAAAGATGAAAAATTGTCATAATCTTTCCATGCATGCAACCAATGTTAGAAGAGAAGGAAAAGAAAGAAATTTTTTTTCTTTACAATTTGGTCCTTCCACCAAAAATTCACCATTTTCACCTAGAAATCAAAAGAATTTCCATAGCTACTAAGAGAGAGAAATGTTAAGGAGACCATGGGGAGTTAGAATATCAAGTTGGATTCAAGAATAGAAGCTGGAGGAGAGAGAAAATCAAGTTAAATATTAGTATCAATAGAACAAGGTAAGTACATCAAGATTTCAATATGTTTTTAAGTTTGTTATTATTGACAAAGCATGGAAATAATGTTATAGTAGAGTTTTCTTACATAAGGTCCTATGTTCTTGATATGTTAGTGAAGAGAAAATAAGAGAAAGTGATGAGAAATGGTGTAGAAAAAGAAAATAAGGGTGTTATAACATGGTAATTAATATCTTGTACCAAAACAGTTTTGGACAGCAGCAGTAGTCTAACTTTGAAAAATCATCAAAAATTTTATAAATCGAATTATAGGATGGATAAAGTATGAAATTAAATCTTATTGAGTCTAGTTTATTATAGAAGAAATTATGTAAGCAATGGAATTTTAAATCATGAGATATAATCAATTTTGTGAGACAAGGTCACAATGATTTCGGGTTCCCCTGTTCTGACTTTTGAAAATCATAAAAAATTGGATAAAAATAATTATGGACTTAAATTTATATGTTTAGAATATTGAATGAGTCTATTTTCAAGATAAATAAACGGGAACATCATTCGAATTCTGTACGAGGAGATAATTAATTTTTAGTGAAGAAGGGTCAGGACTGTCAGACAGCAGAACATGGGTAAATTTAAAGAATAAAATGTACTTATTGGATAAACCAAAAATTCTGAAAATTTTATGGTAATAATATATATGAGTCTAGTTTCAGAGAAAATTATAGGATCTTAATTTGGAGTTCTATAGCTCCAGATATAAATAATTTAGTGACTGTGACACAGATGGACAACTTGAATATTTATAAAAGTAATTAATAAAAATTATGGATAATATTACTTACAAGTGTGTTAAATACATTAAGGATGTGGAATGGAGATGAGGAGGAGGAAAATATGTATGAATATTCATCTGGCATGGCTAATTTGCATGTTTTAGGCTCAGGGACTAAATTGAATAAAATTAAAACTTTATGGATAATTTTGTAAAAATGTTAGAAATGACCAAATTGCATGAAATGAACTATTTTATTATTTAAATTACAAAATTGAATGAATTATTAATTTAGTTCAAGATCGGGGGAAAACATGTTTTAGGGATTAAATTGAAAAGTGTTGAAATTATGGAAAATTTTGATATTTTATAGAATTCATGGGCTGTTATTAATATGTATGAGAATAATAGCTGGAAATAAGGATTAAAATTGCAAGAATTTTATTTTCCTGACCTTAAGGATGAAATCGTCATTAAATAAAAGTTTAGGGGCAAAATGGCAATTTTTCCTAGAGCATTAATTTAATACATTAGAATATGAAATGAATGAAAATGATGATCAAATTTATTTATAAAGATCCGGACGACTCAAATAAGATATTTGATCGTGGAAAAAAAAAGATATCGGATTAATAAAATTATAAACACAAACAAGTAATGAGGTAAGTTCATGTAACTTGAATTATATTCTTAAATGCTTGAAATACATGTTTTTGATATGAATATGATTTGAATGTTCATTATATGAAAATTTATGAAATACTGACATATTGATAAAAAGGGGAAGAAATCCCGGTTGAATGAAAGGAAAATTCGATGGATCTCTCGAAAAGGAATTGACGGTAAAAGGATCTAGCCCAGACGGGTGATCCTATCCCGATATAGCCCTCCAGAAGAAGAATATGTGGAAAATGGATTTAGCCCGGACGGGTAATCCAATTAGGTCTGAATTTAGCCAGATGGTAATTCAGATCAAGCTCATTAGAGTAATTGTCGTTGCAAGGGATTTAGCTGGGTGGTAATCCCGACAATACTCTATGAGTTTATATTACAGGGGATTTAGCCTGGACTGGTAATCCCACTGTAAGGATGAGGTTCGCGGGAGTGTGCTTTCTAATATGAAATGTGTAAGACCATGGTTGAAAGATACCATGGCAACCTGATATGAAATGTGTAAGACCATGGTTGAAAGATACCATGGCAACCTGATTTGAAATGAATAAGACCATGGTTGAAAGATACCATGGCGATGTGATATGAAATGAACAAGACCATGGTTGAAAGATACCATGGCAACATGACAGAAAATGAGTAAGACCATAGTTGAAAGACACTATGGCATCATGTCAAAGATAAATAAGACTGTGGATGGGAGACGCTATGACATCTATTGAACAATTGATATTCAGGTAATATGTATCATATGACGAATGGTTATATGAAATGGTTGTGTGAAATATTTACAAGAACTGGTCATATAGAAATATATGTACAAAATAGTTGTATGAAATAATTATGAAGATAGATAAACGAAATAAGAATAAGTACATGGAATATAATTTATGTTAAGTTTGATATAAACTTTACCGGAATAAATATACATAAAATATATGGAAATGATGGAGCATGAAATATTGATATAATGAAATGATTGATATACACTTATGAAAAAACGGTAAGAGAATGATATGTTTCATAACATGTGCATATATGATTATCTTTGATATGTTGATACAAGGAAATTATGTAAGTAAAGACAATTATTAAATTCAAGTGTGACATGTCGAGAAAATAAGTATATTAATGTTGAATTTAGATGAAATATGTGCAAGTATACTAACAATGATGTTGTTTGACACTTAGACAAGTGTTAAGCTATTGATTGAATGGTAACAAGTTTAATTATAAGGAGCATTGAAATGGTAAGTACTTAGATGAAAATAAAATTTAAGATTTTACGAAATTTTTTTTTTATGATCCCGATTTAATTCCGGTTGGTTTCTATTGTATGGTTGGGGCTTCGAGGGCCCAATAGAGAGACATTATGATTATTTTCAAAATATGAATAATAAATGACTCAGAATTTTCTGAAAATGTTCAGTAAACTTCGGCAATGCTTCGTACCCTATTCCGGTAATGGATACGGGTAGGGAGTGTTACAATAATTTCTTGAAGCATAACACCATCACGTACATAGTACCACAAACATATAATTCAACGCATCCGAATTATCATATCAATTCATATTTCAATCACAAATCACAATAACATTATTGTCTTACTAATTTTATCATACGACTCGTTTGTCGATTCCTCGTCGAGTATATCCGTAACAAATCATACAAATTATATAATAATAATTAAGCATTTCAATCCAAATAAGACATTGCATTATTTTTGTCACACAAACTTACCTCGAATGCAAAAATGGCTAATTATTCCCTTTTTGTCCTTAACCACGTACTATCTCAATTAAATCCCGAATCTCGATTTTCTTGATCTAAAATTTCAAATATAGCTTATTTATTACTCACAATATTCAAATTGACCCAAAAATCATACTTTAGAAATTTTATAATTTTACCCCTAAACTTTCACTTATTTGCAAATTAGTCCCTAGCCTCGAAAAAATAAAATTCATTCAATTTTATCCCAACCCAAGCCTAGCCGAATATTTATCTTACTTACAGCAGCCCACATATTTCACATATTCACACTTTTATCACACAATTTAACACATTTCTCAACTTAGTCCTTAATCGACATTTTTATCAAAAATCACTTTATAAATGTTGTTTATCTAACAAAAAGGATGCATTTTCTATCATCAATTATCAAAATAAACATTTTATCAACAATGACAAAATTTACAAACTTTAATAGTTTTAAAAACGAAGGTACAAGATAGATAAATCGAGTTACCACAACTCTGAAAACATAAAAATAATTAAAAACGGGACAAAAATGTACCTAGATGAGCCATAGAAGCTTGGCCGAATATCATGCTCATCCATGGCTACCCATTTTTCTTCATTTCGGTGGAAGAAAGAAACATAAAGATGATAACTTTTTCCATTTTTGTCTTATTATACCTTTTTAACATAATTACCAATTTACCCTTTTAATTTCTAACTAATTTCAATAATACCAAACAAATATCTTCCAGTAAATTATTAATGGGATAATTTCCACATAAGGGCTTCCACTAAAAATTCTATAGCTATTTAATACCTTTAGCTATTAGAATGCAACTTTCACACTTTACGCGATTTAGTCCTTAAGGCCAAATTAAACACTTCTCACATATAATTTCTTCATGTAAATTTTACACAATCATAGAAACATATCATAGACCTTATAATAATTATAAAATAATTATTTCTAATTTAGATTTGTGGTCTCGAAACCACTGTTTCGACTAAGCCCTAATTCGGGATGTTACTCTAATTACCAACCTTCTTATTTGTAAAAACCCCAAAATAGGGCCAACCCAAGTGACCATACTACATGTGGTCAACGTCTGGATAGAATTGAGGAAGAGATGCAGTCAATGAGAACAGATGTCAAGCAGGTGCAGTCTGAGTGCACCAATTCAAGAAGAACATTGACTAAACTCGAGGATCAAATGAGCTAATTGATGAGCATGATGGGTGACATCAAAAGACAAATTGGTACAGGTATTCCTAGCAACACGAAAGATAATCCATGGAGAGAAGGTAAGAAGCACGTGAAAATGATTGCACTTTGATCGGGTAAAGTACTGAGAGCCTTAGAACCACTACTCCAGAGATAATTGTAGAAAATAATAGCGACATTGAAGAGGAAACCTTAGAGGCTAAAAATGAGCCTGAGCTAAAGGAGGTAACCACAGCAGCAGCGGAGATAGAGAAGGAAATAATAGAAGATTTTGCGGGTGCAAAACTCTCATTCCCCTCAAGACTAGAGGAAAAAAAGTAAGATGAGGATGAATTCGTAAGTTTTTTGAACTTGTTCAAAACATTAAATGTTATCCTACCCTTAATCGATTTAATAGAGAAAGTTTCTAAGTACACTAAGTTTTTAAAGGAAATTATGTCTAGGCCTAGGAAAACTAAGGTAGGTGAACAAGTTAGTATAAGCACTTCCTGTAGCGTTATTATCTTAAGACGGGTTCCCAAAAAATTAAAAGACCCGAGAAGTTTTACTATTCCCATAGAGATAGGGAGCATTGATTTTAATAGAGCTCTATATGATTTAGGAGCTAGTATTAATTTGATGCCTTTATCTATCTTTGAAAAACTCGAGTTAGGGGATCTTAAAAATACGCATATAACATTATAGTTGGCCAATAGATCTTCAGTTCATCCAAAAGGTGTACTACATGATGTGTTAGTAAAAGCATGCAGTTCCATTATTCTGACAGATTTTGTGGTGCTTGATTTTGAGGAAGATCGTGAGATATCGATCTTATTAGGTCGACCTTTCCTAAACACTTCTAGATCCACTATTGATTTAGAGAAAAATTTAACATTCTCAAGTCAAGGTACATGATTCCTTTTATGCATGCAGAAAAAATAAACAGGTTTAAGGAAAGGGACAATTGAGCACGGGTGGAATAGCACGATGGGCAATGGACTAATACTGATAGAACAAAAGAATCATCCATTGGTGAACTGATGATACTGTCAGATAAATCCGGTAGTAAAACTTAAAAAATATTTAAATTGCCTAAGTATTATAAATTATTGTATATTTAACTAATCGTAGAGTTTAGATGTTAACTCTTATTTGATAGATGTTTATTCAAGATTGAGACATCCTCAAATATGGAAATTTGGGCTGACACAAAGTCGGTGTCATAACTTGACAACCCTGTGTCACGACACTTTGTGTAGAATGCAAGAACTGAAGAAACCAACTCGACGTTGTGACATCACACTCCTATGTCACGAAATGGATGACAGTCTCCCCAAATTTCCAAACTAAAAGATGTGTCGCGACAACGGTAAGCTGCCAGGGATGTCGCAACATGGAATCCTATGTCGCGACATCGTTGCAATTTTCTGTAGGGCTGATTCGACCCAATTACGTAAATTTTTGACTAAACATTTTTTACACAATTTGTACCATTAGAAAAACATCTTTTATAACCCTAATACACCCATAAACATATTTAACACCCCCTTACTCCTTAACCCTTTTAAATTTTCCAAAACCTTTTAAACCTTAAAATCTCTATTCTCACTCTCTTCTTGCAATTAGTGTGAAATCCCTTATCATTCAAAATATTTTGGTGTGGCAATCGAGGAGAGCACTCAAAAGAACAATAAATCAACACGTACGTTAAGTACTTCAAAGATTTCTTCAAGGTTAAGGGTTCCTAACTCAAACTATTGTTACTGTTCTATTGAATATTACTTGAAAATATTATTTGGTTCTTAGTTTAATCATGCCTTCTAGAAAAGTTAGACGAAACAATGAACCTGAACCATTGACAGTTCCAAACCCCTCTAATTTTCTAAAACCGAATATTGGAAAATATTTTACTGAACTACAATGAAAAACCTTTAACCAAGAAAGGGAATTTGATTCATCGATGATTTTGTGTAAGGAAATATGACCTTTAGTAAGATATCATTGGTGAGAATGTTTTTGGATGATCCTGAAAGATAATGTTGTAGTTTCTATTGTTCAAGAGTTTTATGCATCATTACAGGACTAGGAGTTTAGATATACTGAAAGCCATATGTGGGATATAGTACCTATACGAGGGAAAGAAGTGCAAGTAACCCCTCGAATGATTTGCAACTTTTATAATGCTCAATACTATTTAAAAGATTTTATTGAGGAAACTGATTTGGAATATTTTTGTGACATAAATATGGATAAAATTATAAACTTTTTGACTGAAGGTAGGGGTGAATGGAAATATCGCTGAGGAACCAATGTTCCTGTATCCTTTAGCCATTATATTTCTAGAGGCTAAAACGTGGATTCAATTTGTGTGTACACAAATATAACCTGCTTTAAATGTTTCTAATGTTAATATTTTTTGAGCAGTTTTATTATATGCAATATTACAGAAAAAACATGTGTGCATCAGTGAATGGATACACCAGAACATGAAGAGATGCATTAGTAGCCAAAAGGTGGGCGTTTTTTTCCCCATTTAGTGACAATCTTATGCAAAAAGACGGGTGTACCTATGACATCCACTTAGAAGTCACTAAAACCTTTTAGATTTATCATCGGGGACACCTTGTTCCAACAATACATTAAGTTGGGAGCCAAATAAATAAAAGTGTAATACCTCTTACCCGTACCCGAAGCCGGGATAGGATATGAGGCGTTACTGAACACATACACAGTCATTCATGCAAAACTAGGCTATAAAATTTCATTCAACTTAAAATGAATCAAACACATGTATATCATCCCTTATACGGGCCTACGAGGCCCAAAACATACACTGGAGGTGATTCGAGACTAAACCGAAAATTTTTGAAATTTTTACAACACTTAAGAAATTTTCCATGTTTGGAAAGTCACACGCCCGTGTGGCTTGGGACACGCTCGTGTCCTCAGCCCGTGTAACTCTCTATTTATGACGTCATCAACAAATAAGGGTCACACAGCCAAGTCAGTTGCCTATGTGCTATGCTGTGTCCTCCACACGGTTGAGACACACGGTCGTATCTCTACCCGTGTGGCCAAGAAAATGGCTATTTACCAAGCCATTTGTCACCCTTATTTGCACATACATAAACACAACCACAATAGTACATTTCATGGCATAAATAAACTACCATCAGGCAATAACATATCATTTTCATACCATCATCTATCATGCATTAAACATCATACCTTACCAAATCATTTCATGCTAAATTCACACTCAAATGGCATTAACATATGAATAAATTCATATCTATTATATAAATCAAGGAAATATAAACCACATCACAAAACATTGCAATAAGCACATGCATAATTATATGGGCTTACAACCAATTAGCCAATATAGCCAATTTTCATGGTTACAAATTACATCCAACCTTTAGCCTTCACAAGCCAATACATTTAACCAATTCATAATGACTCATACAGAAAATAAACAAGTCCCTGTACATGTCATAAACTTAAAGGGGTTTGCATTCACTTATATCCAACATGATAGCTTGATAGTGTGATAGCATCTCCGACGATCTCCAACCCGAGCTAGCTAAATTAACCTATAAGAGATGGGAAAAGAAGGGGAGTAAGATTTAAAGCTTAGTAAGTCCGTATGAAGATAATAAGAACTTTATTAACATGCTTCTACCAATTCTCACAACATGATCTCAAGGTAATACAATCATATTTGTATTTTTTTTACTTATATTTATGACAAGCTATCCACTCGAGTCATGGTCACTCAATTATTTATACCTAGAGCTATAGAACTCCAAATTAAGATCCTATAATTTTTCCAAAAACTAGATTACATATATTCTTACCATAAAATTTTTAGAATTTTTGTTTTAGCCAATAAGTACAGTTTATTCTTTAAAGTCACCTCTGTTTCACTGCCCAACAGTTCTGACTCCTCTTCACTAAAAATTAATTATCTCCTCATACAAAATTCAAATGATGATCCCATATATTTCTATTGAAAATAGACTCATTAATAATTTAGTCATATAAATTCTAACCCATAATTATTTTTGTCCAATTTTTAGTGATTTTCTAAATTCAAAATAGGGGAATCCAAAATCATTCTGACCTTGTCTTACAAAAATTCAAATATCTCATAATATGAAATTCTTTTGCTTACAAAGTTTCTTCTATGTAAGACTAGACTCAATAAGCTTTAATTTCATATTTTATTCAATCTCTAATTCGATTTCCACAATTTTTGGTGGATTTTCAAAGTTGGACTACTGTTACTGTCCAAAACTGTTTTAGTGCAATATAATGATAACTATCATAAGTTCGTTTTCAATTAATCATGAACTCACCATTTCATGGATTCCATGTTCAATTACACAATGTAAGTGAGCATGATATTGCAACAAAATTCATAATCATAATTCATACATCTTAGCTCATCGAGGTCTCGACATTTCAAAATCTCAATAACCATAAGCTTAGCATACATACATGTACCATTTCAACAATTTTCACATATTCATTCTTGTCTTTGACATACCCTTTTGGGACTATCATCAAATCATTCTTTGAACTACCCGTTGAACACTCGAAATAACATTGGATACACGAAAAACCTTGCACCTAAGTTCCATACATACATACATAGCCAAAGCTACCTCATAACATGTAACGCTCGAAATGGAGCTACTCATGGGCCTACTAGCATAAGCTATCGGTCAGGGTGTAACTACGCGGGTTGCTCACACAAGCTGTTAGGTATCCAAAACACTCAGGACTACCTAGCCATTGCTAGGACACACAAGACCAGTACCCGAAACCATATTACATGTATTTCATACATCATGAACTCAGACCACTCAAGGAACTCAGATGTCACATATATATCACGAACCCAGATCGCTCAATGAGTTCGGATTCCTTAATTCCTAGTGACATGTCACTTGTATCCTAGACTATTCTTAAGGTTAAAATGGGGTTTCCTTACTTATCGCATCACTTTCAAACTTGCTCGTAATTTCGTTTACGATATCCATAATACCAACCATGTACTCATGGAATATCAAGGCATATAATTCATGATAGTAGTTAAGCATTGAAATTCATATAACATTAAAGCATTAAAATATGTAATACATCACATTATTTACACATGAACTTACAATTCATGTAATATCAAGCATTAACATTCAAGTAATAACATTGCATTATTATTATCGCACGAATTTACCTCGATACCAAAAATGGTGAAAAATGGACTTAACCGTTAAATACTTGTTTCTCCCCCATATAAGTCCAAATCTCATTTTCCTTAATCTATAATATCACATTTAGTTTACTGATTAGTCACATTATTCATTGTGACCCAAAAATCATATTATGATAAAATTACATTTTTGCCCCTAAACTTTATCATATTTACTTTTTCCCTAGGCTCGTAAAATAAAATTTATTCAATTTCTTTGTACTTTAAGCCTAGCCAAATCATTTTCATAACTATAGCAACCCACAATTTCCACTAAATCACACTTTTATGACAAATTTTACAACAAACATTCATATTCCTCCCTTAAACATCATAATACATATGTTGGGCCCAATTTTAGCTCGGGGCCCAGTAAACAAATTAAATAAAAACATCGAAATAGTCCAATGTCCATTTACAAGCGTATACTACTACCAACACCAGCCCAAACATTACACGGGCCTAATCCAAAATTACAACCCACACTAAAGACTCTAGCCCAAATTTTCAGCCCAAAAGCTTAAACAATTTCAGCCAAAGAAACCCTAAGCAGACCCTTGTGTCGCAGCCAACAGTGCGCCTCCCCCGTACGTCGCACGCTTTCTCCATGACGTACGCTACTCCACCATGCCACATCAGTGATGCACTCACGCACTTACCTGAAAAACGTGTAAAATAGGTTGTAAAAATTGGCTATAAAAGCCAATATACGATTTTGTATGCAAGGACTTTTTTTTATGATTTGAATACAAAAGATACACAAAATCCAACACAAACAGAGATCAAAAGCAACAGTATTTGTTAAAGGTGATTTTTCACTTGGTTTTCCTTCCTTCGTTTTTCTTTTAGTTTTTTATTTTCATTTTGTTATATGAAATAAAGAAAGAGAAAGAAAGGAACGTTTACCTGGCCCTTCGTGTTCATGGTCGGAGTTCTCCTCCGTTGGCAAAATTGGCCATCGTTTGCGTGTTGTCGGCCATCGTATGGTGGTGGTTTGGTGGCTGCACATTTCTGGGTTGGAACCCTAGCAGAAAGGGTTAAGAACTTTGGGTTTCCAGAAAGGGTTCCTTAATGTTTAAAAAAAAAAGAAATCAAAGTGAAGGCTTCATTTGTTTTTTTTATTTTATTTTCAAAAGCAATGGCTGGGGAAGGGGAAAAAGCAGTCCGTGCATTGAATATAGGCTGGATCCACGCATGTTCCCTTTAAATGGGTAATTTGCGCAACCAGTCCTTCCTATTTGCGCCATCTTCAATTTAACTTGTTATGCTTTTTCAATTTCTCCCTAAAGTTTGCGCGATATTCCAATTCAGTCCGCGCTTGTGCAGTGCGTTTTGTGATTTGGAACATTTGCATTTTCAATCCCTGTGTATTTGCGCGCATTGCGATTTAGCCCTTAGTTTTGTTGTAATGTTTTATTTTATCCATTTTAGTTTAATTCTATATCAATTAAGTTTGTTTTTCCATTTCAATGGTTAATTTTTTTATTTATTTAATATTCGTTTCTTTTAAAATTATTTAAATATATATTTTGGGTTATTCTAATTATTTTTACCTCATTTCAACTTGGTATTTTATTGGTATTTTTTTAATTATATAGTTATTATTTTAAAAAGATTCTTTTATGTCATACTGTTTTAAAGTTATGTGCAATATTTAGTTTAACTACCCTTATATTATATGTATGTATATAGTTTATATTAAAATTAGTTTTGTTCTATGTACATCATTGTTTTCATATTATTTTATGTAAATATTTTCTTTTATATTTATTATATATATTTTTCCTTTTAAATTTATTATATATTTTTTTCCTTTTTCCTTTTAAATTTATTTATGCATAGTTTGTTTTTTAAGGCTATATTTTGTTTATTTTAAATACTTTCATATATTGGTATTTCTGTATATACATTATTTACCTTGTTTTTCATTTTCATATATATATCGTTAGTCAAATCAATTTGTTTTATTTGAAATTATGTTATATATTATTTATTTTGAATTTCTTCTTGCATATTAGATATTTTAAATAATCATTCATATACTATTAGTTTTTATATGCATATAAATTATTTCGAATCCTAGCATGTGTATCCTTCTGTACATATTTGATAGTCTTTAAATCGATTATTTCGCATTGACTCCTAGTTTTCTTATTGTTTTGCACATCATGTGTCGCAATCGGTAATCAAGTTCGGCGCATGTAATTATGTTTTATTTCTTGGTATTGCATCATGATTATGATTCCCATATTCTCTAAATGTCGATTGTCTTTTATCTCCAAACAAACCAAACAAGTATATTTTGACACGGTTTTTATAATTGTTAACTTGAGCCCCCTCAACATGAGAAAATATTCCGTGTTTGGGAGTTTGAAAGATCGTGCCCAACCGTGCTAGGTTTCGATTTTCCATTCGACTAAAATGCAGAATATCCTTTTGAAATTTCATCTATGTTTTCTTAAATTAAAATGAGACAATATTTTGTATTTGGTTGGTTTGAGAGATCGTGCCCAATCGTGCTAAGTTTTGATTTTTCATTCGACTAAAATATAGAATATTCCTTTTGAAATTTCATCCATGTTTTCTTAAATTCAAATGAGGCAATATTTTGTATTTGGAAGTTCGATAAATCGTACCCAATCGTGTTGGGTTTCGATTTACCGTTTGACCGAATAGTCAAATATCCTTTTTAAAATTTCAAATGCATGAGTTTTGGAAATCATGAGATGATCTGGTATCGAGGGTTCGGAATGTTGTGTCTTATCGTGCTGGATATGATATTTTATCCCTTCTGAACGAGAGAATCTCAACATCCAAGTCTAGTTATTTAAACGTTTTTAAAGGAATTGTATTCTAAAATCTTTTTCAAATTCTCAACATTAGGACGTTAATTGATTAATACGATATCAATTTTGGGCGTTGCGAGGGTGCTAACCCTTCCTCGTGCGTAACCGACTCCCAAACCTTTTCTTTCTCAAATTTCGTAGACCCAAAATCATTGTTTTAATAAATCAAAATGTTTTATTAAAATGATCAATCTCAAGGTGATCCGATCACACCTCGAAAAAAGATCGGTGGCGACTCCATTTTTGTTCTTAAGTCTACTCCCCTTTTTCAAATAAAAAAATGGTTTCGACAACACAGATGTAGCACATGGATAATTTTTTAAACAAACATTCATATTCCTCCCTTAAACATCATAATACACAGATGTAGCACATGGATAATTTTTTAAACATCAACCCTAGCTCAAATAAATGGTAGAAATAGCTAGATCTTATTATGAGGATTTAAAAAATGTAAAAATTATTAAAAACGGGGCAAGAACGAACTTACAATCGAGCTTGGAAGCTTGGAAAATCCTAGCCATGGTTTCTCTATGCAAGTTTTGGCCATAGCTTTAAGATGGACAAAAATTGGCTTTTAATTTTGTTTTTTATTCATTTTAATTACTAAATGACTAAAATGCCCCTAACTTAAAAATATTCTATTTCACCTATTTCATGTCCATTTTGTCCAAAAAATTAACCAATGGTCTAATTACCATATAAGGACCTCTGATTTAAAATTTCATAACAATTAGACACCTCTAGCTTCTAAAACTCAAGTTTTGCACTTTTTACAATTTAGTCCATTTGACCAAATTGAGTGCCCAAACGTCAAAATTTTCGAACAAATTTTTTAAAAAATCATCTCGTGAAATTATAGACCATAAAAATATAATAAAAATAAATTTTCTTACGTCGAATTTGAGGTCTCGAAACTACTATTCCAACTAGACCCTAAATCGGCATGTTACAAAAAGATTGGAACAAGCGACAATAAGACACGACAACTACACCAGCTTCATCCTAGAGATTGACGCAAGCTCAATAAGAAGTTGGTGAAAGTAGTTATCTAAAGCTAGATTGGATGATACAGTGGATGCAAGAATTAGGGCCAATTTTCCAAGAATTTGTTAGGCAAAACAACATCTGGGTCCCCAATTATACACCCGACATATTTGGGCCAACAAATATGGAACAAGAAAAAGAGGGGTAAGAAAGCGAGGAGGATGAGAAGTATGACGGAAGTGAGGAGATGGATTTTGAAGTGGATGATTGAACATTTTTATTTTTGGGAAGACTTGTATTAATTTTTGGATAATTATGATTTAGACTTTATAGGAGTAGGATTAATAAGTAGATTTTTTAGTTTTATTACATTTTGTTTAAGTTTTCTACATAGGAACCCAACACAAAGGAGAAACAAAAAATTCGAGCTTTAAAGGATCAAAGGAAGAAAAAACCACCATTAGTAGTTGGAGTGACCACGATCAATCGGGTAACTTCTTTTCTTATCTTTTTATGGGTTACACATTAATGACAATGTGTCAACTAAAGTGTGAGGGGGTCATAGAAAACTTGTTTATTTTCAATATCTACATTTTTCTTTGATTTTTTTTTGTCTTTGGTGTGCTTGAGCTTGTAGAAATACAAGTGATTGGTTAGGAACATGTATATAGGTTACTTGTGTTTACAAATAAATTTGGCATGATGATAGGTTATCTTAATTTTTTATTATTAGACTACTAAGTTTTATATGTTACATTGTAAATAAGTATTAAGCAATCAATTGTACCAAATGATATAGAAAATATAAGAAAATGAGCATGCTAACATGAATGATAAATGGTTGAATTCGAGTTTGTTTGGTTGATTAAATTTTTGCATATTGAGATATTTAGGGATGACCTAAGGCATTGTTTGAAACATCCATAGCAAAAAAGCTAACCTATTTGTATTTTACCTTTAGTACCAAATTTTGAGCCTGTTGACACTTCTTGATGAACCTCATTACAAACCCCAAGCCTAAAAATGTTAATTTGTATTTGCCCATTTTCTTTGGTCTTGCACTGTATGACTATAGATGTCTGGCATACGTATTGAGGGTTAAGTAGATACATCATAAATGAGTTTGTAAAAAAAGAGTGAAATAGGAAAGATTGGTGTGATATAGGAACTATAAGGTAGCCTAATGCACGAAACAAAAAGAAAAATCCAAAAAGAACATTAGTACGAGAAGAAAAAGTCTTAAACCAACGAAATAGCATTCATGAGTGAGATGTATTGAAAAAGAGAAAAGTCACAAAGTCACAAAAAAACTCGTTCATTAGTGCACAAAAACTCGTAAGGCTAGCTGTAGTAACTGTGTCATGCTATGAATTCCTATATATGGAGAGATAAGTAAGGTGGGATAATGAGAAATAAGGCGGTAAGCGGGTAAGGGTCACTAAGGACGAAGAATAGGGATCAATACGATGTGCCAAACTATTTTCATGTTTGTAACCCTCTTGATGCTTACAATATTTGAATTCTATACCTGTCCTAAGCCTCAGAATGTTACAAGACAAAAAGTCTTATGTGACCCTAATATCCTTATACATGAATGGACATCATACTAAACATACGCATAAACAACTATTTGTATTTTGCTCAGATAATCAAAGTACTTGTATACTTTATTAATGGATCTCTACAAGTGAGACCCTTAATACTAGTATAGTTTGTAACATATTGAACTTTAGATGTTTGTGATCAAAAGTGGTAAGTCAATTACTCATCATATTAAAGTTGTTAGTAAACTTGAAATGCCTAAGTAATATGCTTTGAAATCAATACTTGTATGATCTTTGCTCAAGTTTTGTTGTTTTTATTTCTTATTTTTGTTTATATTGCTTGAGGACAAGTAATGACTTAAGTGTGGAAGAGTTTGATCTGCTGTAATTCAATAAAATGTTTGAGTTAAGTTTTCTTAGTTTTATTTATATTCAATAAAAAGTGCAAATTGGGTCTTTTATTAACCTTAGGGGCTGAATGAGGCCTAAAGATGAGCTAACGCACTTTGTGATTATGCAGGAGACCATTAAAAGGCGTACTAAACCAATACTGGTCATTATGTCACAACACGGGATGTTCAATGTCACAACATAGGGAGCAGAATAGAGAAATCTCAAGACTACCTTCGATGTCGTGACATACCCTTGGAGATATCCCAACATGAGTACACTGACTATTATGTCGCGACACAGGTCCTGGTGTGTCGCGACATCGACTCTAAAACTGGAATTAAATACTAAACAAGGGCATTTTGGTTTGCACAACCAAACTTAAAGCTCAAAGACGTCAGCTAACCTAGGGTTAAGGACGACGACCACCTAAAATTTATAAATAGGCTCCTTTGTCACATGTTATAGGCATCATTCACTTAGCCTAAAATTTCTTTAGTAAATTTAGTTTAGTTTTTCTTTCATTTTTAGGTTTTATAATTTATTTCAATTGTTCTTCGTTGTTCTCAAGAGATTTGAATTGTGGAAAGCATTCAAACTTTGTGGATTTGCGATTAATCTCAATACAATCAGGCTCTTTCATATACTCTATACTACAGATTTAATTAGCATGTTTTCTCTTTAAATTGATTCTATATTATCTATGAAAACCATGATGAACTAATCTCTCATAGAGGGATTAGCGAGTGGAGGTATGATCTATTGACTGTTTCGTAGGGTTACTCAACGGATTAACTCTTTGGAAAATGAAGAACGTGAAATAAACCCTAGGCCTTACAACTCCGAGAAGTCACCAAGATGGAAATTAACCCAGAATTTGCATGACCCATCCGTGATCACCTTCACCCCAAGCTAGTTTAGACTGTGAGGTCGGAAGATAAGTAGTCATTAGTGACTTGTTATGTTAGTGGAAGATCGGAAGATCCTACTAGGGTAGCGATTAGTTGATTGACGAGGAACCCAAAATGACAATTGATGGGGATTACCGAAGCGAGCTAATCACCTATAATCAAGATTTGATTCATTCTCCTTTTCTATCTCTTGAAGTTTATTTCTTTTATGATATTTTGTTTTATTATTATAAAACCCCTAAAACTCATTTATTTTATGTTTTCGTATTATAACTAATTTAAAATACTAATCAGATCTTTTAGTGTTTAGGTTAGAATTGATCTACCACTCGCCTCTCTTGGGTACAATCCTCAGAGTACTTACTTACTCTATTGCAAAACTATATTACAACTTGACCCGTATACTTATGGATACCGCCTCGTACTTCTATACTTTATTGCAGTATTCACACTCTAGACGTTACTACGTTCGGAGGCAGCCAGATATTGATTATGTACTTTGTCTCATTAAACTCAAGACTTGACATTATATTAAGTGTTGAGCTGAGTTTCCTTTATGGGTGACTCGAATATAATAGGCTTGTACCTCGTCTTTAAATTTTTAAGTTCTGACATAGCTATATTAATATTTTATACCACATGGGGAAACTTTATATTTATATGTTGAAAATTCCACCACTATCATGTTTGATAATTCATTCATTTCTAAAGAATGCAATCATGGATATCCTTTGTACTATTATCAATTTATAGTGATCACTCTAATTTTTCTTATCATGACAGTTTCATATTTGTCTATTTTATTTATTTATATCCAAAAAAATTAGTTTCACAATTACCAAATATATGATACCATAAATGATATGTCATTTTCACCTAGTAAATTGTTATAAACACACTTTAAATCCCTTGCTGAAACAAGATCAAATATTTGTTATTTTATAGCTTCTTTTCATAGTTAATATATGACCTTAAAATAATATATATATGAATTATCAAATAACTTCAACCTTTTCTCAACAAAACATATACATTATAAGACCATCATTTCCAATCTTTTGATTATAATATCACACATTTATACATTCTTTATCACATTTATACACCCTTTACCATGGACATTATTAGTCGCTTTATGACTATAATCAAAACATGTTCATCACTTAAATGGGTCAAATAGCTTTATATTGTTATTTTCATACTCACGAGGTCATTTATTCATGGCTTCCAAAATATATTTCATTTTCAATATATCTCAATTTTTCATAAAGGTATGAAATTATAGATCATATCTAAGCCATATATAAAGAAATCGCGTAGGTCGTCATAAATATGCATAAATCATGTGCACTATCATAAATATTATTTTAAATATTATTATCATGTTATATATTATCACTAGAATATTTCATACCAAAATAATGATCTTATTATGTAATTCAATGTTTTCCACTATTTTACTTTAAATATAAAAAATAACCTTACAAAATGCATATGACTTTTTTCATTTCTAGTCCAACTTTTATAATATAGATTATAAAAATATGCAATCATATACAAAATCCATTTAGCTTATGTTTTTTTTTTTCAAACCAACCATGATGGTTCATATCATATGATCATATACAAACTTTCATTTAATGTATAAGTTAGCAATGAATACTGAATGCAATATTTGCAAGCAAAGCCAAGTAGTGCCAGAAGTGGTGCTTAAGAGTAGTGCTAATTGCTTCAAGCACTGGTGATTAACAAAAAAAGAAAATAATAAACACTCGATATGTTTACATAGTTAAGTTTCCACTAGATATAGATGACCTTTCCTAGGGAGATAATCCACTATCTTAGCACCTCATACAATAAATGATTACAAACACTAACACTCACCATATTAGAATTTCACTATTACACCTAAGATCTAGAAACTCTCCTTTAAGTTTCCCACTGAAAACTTAAGATAAAACTAAGTACCACACTTGATTTTATACTCAATGCCCTCACAAGAAGTGTTCCTCAATGAAAAGAATAACTACTCTCAGATTAGTGCATCACCTATACAAGTCTCCTCGATTTATAAGGAATCAAGGCTTGCTAACATACTATCTTAATTACAATCAATCATCCCAAATAGACAGTAGGACAATTAGCATATAGAATTTCTTTAATGAGACCACAATAAGTTTAAATCTTCAAGATATGTTTTACTTGATCTAATCCAACCTATTTAAAGTAAGAAAGTCGATTTCCTTGATCCAATCCAAACCAATCTTTAGAATATGTTGCTATAAGTAATTTTGATATAGTAGGTAAGCTTGCACTTGACCAAAGTATTAGAAAAGATCAAAGACCAAGGATTTTGTTGCCAACATTTTCCAACTTTGAAAATGGCAAGTTTATGAGTTGAGCAATGCTAGACACCATGGGCATTGCTCCTTGGCACTGCTCATAAATTGCCTCAACAATCTCCCCGTTTAGCAAATTTTTAAATGAAACCAAAACATGAGAAATATACAAAAAAATGAAACAAATGTTTCCCTTCCCCTTTAATCAATTAATCTTAACTACTAACATAATCAAGCAACTCAACCATTAATGCTTTTAAAGAGATAACACATTAACAATCAAATTACTTAAAATCATATTAAACAAGCTAAATCGAAAAAGGTTTCATCAAGAGCATCCCTATATAAAAATTAATTAAAAAGAAATTGCAAAAAACAAAACAGCTCCAAACTCCACTCCCTTTTTTGTTCAACAATTCTGCCAAAGAGCTGCTGAGTTGCTTGGCCAACAAATCACTCCTCAAGGTTAGCTAGACCCACATTGGCTTGAAGTTGCTAAATGGTTGTTTTCTGAAAAGAAATCTCAACATTAAGATGTTTCAACATTCTTTACTCAAAGGCTGCAAGATGACTAGGAGCGCTCGTGTCAGTGTCAACTGTGTCAAGCATTGTTTCTCCCAAACCAACTTCATCAGTAGGCACAGTTCGTGGATTTGCCTTTGTATGCTTCCCTTCTAGTCGCTTGTACAAGAAATTCAATTTTATAAGTTTCTTCTCATATTTTTCAGTGGCATTAGAGTTATGTGTAGAGAATCTAAAAAAGTAGAGAAGGGAAAGGAAGACATAGCTTAGAGGTAGACTCTCTCAGCATGTTTGATGATTTCTTGGAAGATAATCTTCCTTAAGTCGAACTGAATTGCATTGTAGATTTTCCTCAGAAATGTGACCATCTTCTTGGTAATTGTATTCCTCTAATTGTTAGGAATTCATTTATTGGTTGCAATGGTAAACATGCCAGCATAAGTAGGCTCCAATGCAGGTGCTTGGAGTTTAGTTTCCTTTGGCCAAGTGAGATAAATGACATTGGTAACAATATTGGCCATAAAGTCAAAAGACTGATTAAGATCAACATTTGTATCTTAGAAGAAGGACATTTTCGTAATTTCCCTAATCGAGTTGGAGTCTGGTTGACTCGTGACATCAGCTCAGTTAAAGGTTTAAATAGTAGTATAAATTACAATCTTCCCTTCAATAATTGATATTCTTTAGGTTACATGTTGCTATTAGTCTATATACTTTGCAAAAGTTGTGGATTTAGTCTTTGTACTTTAATTTGGTCATTTTTAGTTCATGTACTTTTCAAATATTAAAATTTCAGTTATCACTAAACGGCAGCTGTTAAATTCATTAAGTTCAACTATTTTTAAAATCTAATGCGACAAACATATTATCATACATATAATGCCATACTATTTTTTTTTAATTTCACATACTATTGCTAAAAATCCAGTAAATGGATTAACAATTGTCATTTGCATCAAAACTGGAATTTCAAAACTCGAAAGTATAGGGATTTAAAATGATCCAATTCAAGAATATGGAATAGATCTAGATATGAATGTATAGTACAAGAATAATAATTGAATTTAACCAAACAAATTTAATTGTTACTATTTAAGTTATGATTAAGATTTTAAAATTTGAGAAGTCTATGGACTAAAATTAACTAGTTCGAAAAGTACAAGAACTACAATTGATCAAATTAAAGTATAGGAATTAAATTCACAATATTCAAAAAATTCAGGGATTAACAGAAAAATTAACCTACTCCTTATATATAAAAAGAAAAAGAGTAGTATATATGAATTATACAAATTTGAAGTTTGAGAGGAATGTGTTAGAGTAACATGGCAATGGCATGCAAGGTCTATAAGCTAAGGCAAGCATTGAATAATGAAGACTTTTCGATTTCAACATGTTTTAACCGAGGAAACAACAGCCAATTAAATAATGTTTATAAGCAAACTTTGCCCCACGATTACCGGTCTTACTTGACAAACGCGTAACAACAACATTCCCACACTCATAACTCCACTTCAAGTAGTATCCAATTTTTAAATTTCTTTTGTTTTCTTTTATGGTCATCAAGTCAAAATTGAATTACTGTTATAATTTAAATATGTTGATAATTTATATTTGTAAATGTATTTTTTATTTAATATAAAAAATAAAAGAGAAATAAATAAAAATAAAAACATATTAAGTAGAGACGAATCTCAATCTTGAATAGGAGAGCTTAAACCCAATTCATAGTTTAAACTTATTTAATAATTTTACACAATAAATATTTTAAATAGACTATGATTCATAGACTCTTTTAGAATAATTTAAATATATAAATATATAATCTTTGTAAAATATGTAATTAACATGAATGAGCCCATTTTCTATTTTTAATATTGTATAAAAAAAAAATTCTGAATTACTTTTCGTGCTGTATATTAAATATAAAATAAAAACTCAAGTTGACTTCATAATATTCAAATATATGTTGTTTGTTAGGTTAATATTCCTATTTGACTGCTAATGTATATTCAATCACTAGATAGGCCCTGAGATTAGGACCGGTGGGGTAAACGAGCATTTATCCAATTCAACAAACAATCTCTTTTAAAATAAATCAAAATTTTATTCAGACATAACTAAATTTAATAATCTTTCTCAGTGGAACTGGAAACCAACGTTTACGTAATATCATTTTGACTCCTCTATTTTAGAAAATTTTATCAACTCAAATCTTTTGGAAACCGTAATATCTTTTTTTTAATTTTTAAATACTACTTCACTCCCTCTCTCTTCCACTTATTAATTTATTTTAATTTCATGTTTCAATTACTTTACTCCAGTTTTTAAATTTATTTTCAACTTTGATTTCATTACATCATAATTTTATTTCTAAATATGTAGAAAAGGAGTGTAAGGGAATTGTTGAGACTACTTTTTCACCATTCAAAGGCTTAGTTATATACAACTTACAAAAGAAAAGAGAAATAACAGAATTGAGAACTAACATAGGTGTAACAGACTAACTGTTATCTCTGCTAACTAACTAATAGTTAAATTAGATCTATATTACTAACAATATATATATATATAACTATATAATTTTTTTTTTAAATATACATAAACTGTATAAATAATCACTTTTAACTATAATTTTTTTTCATTTTAAACACTAAAATTTTTTACAATTTCAACACTCACCTTGAATTTATTTCAATCATTTTGATCACTACCATTATTAAAATACCTACTAAAGATTTGATATCGCATTTTTATAATATTAATTTTTTTTATTTTTATGTAATTAAAGTAAAATCTATGTTATTATTATTCATAAAAAATTATCATTTTAATATCCAAACTTTTAATTTAATTTAAATAAGGCAAAACCATTAAACAATTGGGACATTTGCAGAACATTTACAAGAATGCCGCCGTCGAGGCATTGTGGTTACCACCGCTGGTCAAGTCTACTTCCCTGAGGATGTTGCTGACTTTGCCGTTGGGCTTCTCATCGATGTTCTCCGATGAATGTCAACCAGCGATAGCAGCCCTTTTTTATGGGAACATTTTCTCTCGGTGATCGATGCTGACAGTGGGGGCTGGGATTTGTGTGAGTGATGATGGGAAGCTAATGGTGTTGGGAAACTGCGTTCTTCACGATGTTCTCAGTGATGGTCCCCGTGCCGTTTTCTTCTAATCTCCACCACCACCAGTGAAAGCTTCCCCTTCTCCACAATCACCTTTGCCTCAATCTCCACTTCTTCCTGCATGCCCCATTAAAACTTTCCCCATCTTTTAACCAAAACCCAGAATACGAAACAACAGCAAATAGCTTAAGATTTGATCAAATAGGAAGATTAACTTGAGTCCTGGCTGTTGAATGAAACGAGATGTTAAAATCAAGGGAGACTTTGACATGGTCGGCAACGGAGTAAATAGCGGCAGCTCCGACGTCGTCAATCAACGTGGCCATCGCTCCAACTTCCCAATTCCCATCTGGATCCTACATAATATAAAGTTGCAATCTTATTTCATTTTGCCCTTTTGCTGAAACAAATGAAGAGACACAGAGAGTAACAAATAATAATTCAAAAGGAAATTCAGAAATTTTGTTTACTGATGCACGGATGGGTACGACAAAATTACAGCATATGGAACCCTTTTGGGCAACGACTATCAGCGGGCTTTCAAGGGTGAGTGCCATCAGCTCGTGGCTTATCACTGGCTGACATTCATCAGAGAACATCGATGAGAAGCCCAACGGCAAAGTCAGCAACATCCTCATAGAAGACTTGACTAGCATGGTAGGCAACATAGCCGAAATTAAATTATATATTTTTACTTTTTGTAAAAAGATAATTTTATTATTTTAATAATATATGTTTTTTTAATAATTTTTTAAAAAATTAAATTAATTTTTAAATTATAAAAATAAAAAATTTTCATTTTAGAGACATGCTAGAGCTCCACCACCGGTGATGACAATGCCTTGGCAGCGGTATTCTAGAAAATGTTCTAAAAAGTATCAATTTTTAATAGTATTACCTCATTTAAATTAAATTTAAAATTTGAAGACTAAAATAATAATTTTATTTTGAATAATTATGTTATGGATTTTACTTTAATTATATAGAAATTAAAAAATTAAAAAATATCATATCAAATTTTTGTAAGGTATTTTAACGAGAGTGATTAGAACGATTGAATTATGTAATATAAATGTTTAAATTGTAAAATATTTTGAATGATTAGATGAAGTTTTTTTATAATTAAATTGTAATTTACTCAAAAATTTTAAGTGATGATGTGATATAATTTAATAGCATCAAATCATAATATTTTTATAAAATCCAAATTTAAAAAATAAATTAATTAAAAAAACTATAAAATTATAAGACTAATATCGATAAAAAAATTATTCATTAAGATTTAAAAAAATCACCAAATCCAATAACTAAAAATTATTTTTATTCATTATTTTGTTATATTTTAATTTTTCTTTTTAAAAAACAAAAGAACAAAATTTCATGCACGTGGTTTTCGCCTACGGTCCCTACCGCGTTTTCTAGCTGGGTTCGGGCCCTCCAAACATTGCCACGTATCCGCTGCCAATTTGGTTCAACACGGTTGGATCTTCAACGAAACCGATACTCAAAACCTTGTTTTCGGTCTTCACTCCATCTATATATATTCTCGCAGAGAGCCGCCATTTTCATTATCCGAAGCCTTTAGCAACAATCTGAGCGACCTTTTCTTTTTGCAACAAATTGACTTTCAATTGATGGTGAAGCCAATCTGCACAACACATTCTTCAGCATCACAAACAGAGTATGCCTCCGACATAAACACCAACAGCTGCAGCAGTAATAGCAGTAGCAGTAGCAGTAGTTCCAAGTATAAGGGTGTACGGAAGAGGAAATGGGGGAAATGGGTGTCCGAAATTCGACTTCCCAACAGCCGTGAGCGTATTTGGTTAGGTTCTTACGACTCGCCGGAAAAAGCAGCCAGGGCGTTCGATGCGGCTCTTTATTGTTTACGTGGCCGTGATGCCAAGTTCAATTTCCCTGAAAATCCACCAGAGATCGCCGGTGGGACGTCGCTTAGCCCGCCGGAAATTCAAGTGGTGGCAGCTAGGTTCGCCAAAGGGGTGGAACTGGAAACCCCGGGGAATAACAACAATATCGTAGGGACAGAAGAGTATACATCGTCTTCGTCGGGCGGGGGAGCGACAACGCAAGTGGAGAGTTGTCAGCATGAAGACGACATGATGGACTGGTCGTTTTTGAGCATGTTGGATAATAACAACACCAATGATCGAGGGATGTCCGATTATGGCTTTTATTCAAATTTGGGCCATTTGCCTGGTGGTGATGATGATCAACTCTATCCTCCCCCGATTGATGATGATGAAAACGGTGGCAACGCTTTTTCACCGTCATCGTTTCTTTGGAACTTTTAAGCCAAATTTAGATTGCTTTTTAGAAGCAAATAAGGTTAACTTTTGTGTTTATTTGTTTGATGGGATAAATCAAGGCGTTTGGCGAATATTAGCAGCCAGGATCGGTGATTTTCCCACAGATACAGTGAGATGATGAGATTCCATTGATAGGAAGGGTGGAGGTGCCATCTTCCTGTGTATACTCATAAATCCCCACCAAGAGTGTAGGAGAATCAAGAGTGTATATTCGAGTGTAGGAAACCAACTTTATAAGTCCGAGCTAAATTCGTGTTAAATAAAATAAAAGATTGCTTAACAAAATATATATTTTTTATAAAATGTTTAGTATTTATTAGTATAATATATTTATCATTTATTAGTATAATTTATTTAACTTACAAGTTTAGCTTATAAATAATAGGTTTTTTTTACAATCTTAAAAAATACACTCATTAAAGATTAGAACTCATAACACTTTTAGAGAATTTTGTGTTTACATTTTAATGGTTCTTTGTTTTTTGGGTTTCGGGGTTTAATTTTTTATCTCTATATTTTGTACTCTTCGTTCTTTTGTCATTATAGTAATATTATCTTTACCCGTAATTTTTTATCTTATTTGGAGGAATTTTTGCATATTAAATTTGTGTGTTCAATTTTTTAAATTCTTCTGCTATTTTTACTTATTTGTTGCTTAATTGGGTTGATCCTAAATAAATGATATCAGAGCTAGTTTAATTTTCATAGATCAACTCGTTCAGAGATGACAGCAATAAGGTTTGATATTGAGAAGTTCGATGGTGTCACAAATTTCAATCTATGGCAAGTTCAAATGATGACAATTCTATTTAGACTGCTTGAAAAAGATTGTTACCTAGAAAAAACTGAGAACCTAGATCAGACAGAATGAGAAGAGCTTGATAAAAAGGCTCTGTCTGCAATTCAGTTGTGTCTTGTGAATAGGGTATTGCAGGAGGTATTAATAGAGAAAACCTTATCTGTCTTGTGGAAAAGGTTAGAAACTCTTTATGCGACAAAGTCTCTAGCTAACCGTTTAATGTTGAAACAACATCTATTTACGTTTCGATAAAAGAAGGTGAGCTTCTTAAAGATTACATTAGTCAATTTATTACTCTTTTGAATGATTTAAAGAATATTGATGTTAAGATTGACGATGAAGATCAGACTATGCTATTATTGTGCTCTTTACCCTATTCATACAAGTTTTTTAGGGATACCCTGATTTATGGCAGAGAAAAACTTTCATTCGAGAATGTGAAGGGTCATTTGATGAGTAAAGACAAACTCTATAATGAGTTTGTTTAGATAATAAGGTAGATAAACAAGCTTCCGTTTTGGTAGCATCAAAGAAACGAGACAAAATGTGTCGCTATTGTAAGAAGCTAAGTCACGTCAAAATATATTGTTATAAATCGCAAAATAAAAAGGCTACTGAGAGTAACGAGGAAGATGTAGCTGATGCTAATTTGGCCGATGAAAGCGGTGATGATTTTTTATTTGTGTCAATGAGCGATAGCTCCGAGCTTTCGTCCGAGTGGATTTTAGACTCAGGATGTTCTTTCCACATATGTCCCAATAGAGAATGATTCTCCACATATAGTTCGGTTAAAGGTGGATTTGTTCCCATGGGAAATGATTCATCGAGTAAGGTAATCGATATTGGTACTGTTAAAATTAGGATGCACGATGGGACGATTAGGATACTCTCAGATGTCAGGTATGTACCTGATTTACGAAAGAATCTCATCTCCTTGAATATTTTAGACTCGAAAAGTTGTAGAATCAATATCAAGTCGAGCAGCATTAAGGTGTCTTGTGGGGCTCTCGTTTTGTTAAAAGGTAAAGGATCAATAGTCCTTATATTCTGGAAGGTTCTATAGTGACTGATGAAACTGGACATCCCTTGTCCGTTATGGAATCGAAGTCAACTCGTTTGGAGCAGAGACAACTTGGTCATAGGAGGGAAAAATGTATGACCGTGCGTTAAAGAGATGTTCTCTTTTGGATACAGGTTTTGAAAATTTAAGGCACTGCATTCATGAAAATCAGACTCGAGTTAGTTTTGATTTAGCAGCGCACAAGTCGAAGGCTAGAAGTCTTCCAGCTTCTAAGCATAGATTCAACTCAGTTAATTCCCTACATAGTTCAAGATAAGCTCGTGGCGGGCTTTGGCAAAGATGGCGTTGTGAGAATTCGTGTCAAGGTGGAGATTGTTAGAGTTATGTGACCCAAATTCCTATTAAATAAAATAAGAGATTACTTGCAATTCAAGTTAAAATAAGATTTAGTATTTATTAGTATAATATATTTAGCATTTATTAGTGTAATTTATTTGACCTACGAAATTAGCCTACAAATAGGCTTTTTTACAACATTAGAAAATATACCTATTAAATATTATAACTCATAATACTTTTAGAGAATTTTGTGTTTACGTTTCAAGGGTTCTTTGTTTTTCAGGTTTCAAGGTTTAGTTTTTATCTCTATCTTTTATACTCTTCATTTTTTTGTTATTATAGCAAAACTATCTTTGCTACTGTTTTTTTATTCCCTTTAGAGGGAGTTTTTCACGTTAAATTTATATGTTCAATTTTTCAATTTTTTTTTACTATTTTTACTTGTTTGTTGCTTAATCAAGTCGACCCCCAACAACTTAAATTGATTTTTTTATAATAATAAATTTACTTCATTCTGACTTGAATTTTTTTCTTCAATCCTTTTGATTTCCTACCTTCAAAACTTTAGCTAAATTATTTTATGTGGGATATAAAAATTTCATTTATTAAACACTTAAAAATTTAATAATATTGACATCACGGTATTTCAATATTCATAATTTTTTCTAAAAATATTATCTACATCAATAATAAAATACAAATAATTACGTTTATGTATATAGTAATTTAATAAAGATTTTAAAATTAAAAATTAAAGTGATAAAAAAATAATTAAAGTAAAAAATGAATAAATACTAAGCATTAACTATAACTTTAGTCTTTTACGCCATTACTTAAATTGCTAAAATAATTACAAGAGAAGGTCCTTTTTCTTTTTCTAATAAATAAATATGATACGAATCAAAGAAACGATCTATCTAATGATTATGCGAATATTTTTTCTTTTTTATTTATGATTTTTGTTGAAAAATAAATTGTGTATGCAAAATTTATATATATTATATATATATATATATAAATTAACAAATACTGATAAGAAGATATTTCTTACATTTTCGTATTTTTGAAATAAAATAATACTCTAATAAAGTTTATTTATATTAAAACTTCACTCAGTTTTAATATAAAATTTAAGTTACTGAAGGTAGTCGTAGAGGAGAAACAACTTACTGCTAAAAGAGGTATCTTCATGCACCAATGACACGATGGAAAAAGAACGGTGGTGGATTGATCCGCCAGAGTAGATTCCAGTGATCTTTGAGTGGTTGGGGAACGTTTTGTTTTCCTTTACAATTTTTCAATTTTAGTTTTATTTTTCTCTTTTTTTTTTTGGTGAATTATAATAGGAGGTTAAAGCCCTAATAACAACGTAACTAGCACGACTCGAACTCAAGCCACACCTGAGACAGCAAACACCCTAACCATCATGCCAACACAAAATTCTTATTTTTCTCCTTTATTATACTGAGAAACATTCCTCATTAAATAGAAGTCCAATTGTTTTCTATATATATAGACACACATTACATGCTATAACTACCTTGGGATAGTGACACTATGTAAGTCAATTAATTATTCTTTTGAACATTTTTTCCCCTATTGTACACGTTGCATATCTTGAGAAACATAATTTTTGTAATCTCTCCAATTTGGCCTAGACGTTAGGCCCGGATCCGAGAGATTACATCGGCTACCAGAATGACCTAGTAGCGATCGAGGTTTATAAAATAATCATTTTAAAACATTTATTTATTTTTTAAGGAAATTTAGTCTATTTTCAAGAAACTCGTGGGTTATCAAAAATCAATTTAATTTAGCATTTTTATGTAACAGTGACTACTTTTAAGAAAACTTGGTTAATTTTATATTTGTTTATTACTCAAAATTTATTTATAATCTTACAGCGAAAAAAATGATTTTTTTACTTGGTTTTAATAAAACTATATTTCATGCCTTCATTAAATAAAAACCTTATTTTAAAATTAAGTTAAATGTTATGCATGTTAAATAAACTCTACATATGAGTCCCATGCCACAAAATAAATAAAACAGTACAGTTTTAAAATAGCAGAAGTTATAAAAATAAGCCTAGTAATACTTTCATAAAAAAAGTTTTCGAGTCCTCTGAATGTCGTGTCCGTATCCTACCTTAATGGGTTCTCCGTAGAGATGGGAGTGAGCTATGAAGCTCAGTATGAGTTTCATCCCAAGTAAACCAATGCAAACACTTAAGTATATAGAAACACAACGCATAGAACAATACACAATAGCAATTTCAGAATATCAATATTTCAGACCACTTCAACAATGTATACATATAAATATATATGTCATCTCAGTAAATCCAGTTTGTATGCACATGCTTTATGAATCTCAGACAGTTTCAGTTTAATAGAAAAGATCCTACTCACTGCTACACACCACAATGAGAGTTCCCTTAAACTCCAACCACATACACACTGGTTAAACCACCACTGATTTTGCAGATAAAATCTGCCACTGGGCTATGGGTACACAACAAAAATTTACAAATGAAACCTGCCACTGGGTGTGGGTACACAACAAAATATCGCAGATAAAATCTATCATTGGGTTGTAGATGCACAATATATTCACAAGAAAAAGTTGTCGATGGGTTGTGGATGTACAACATATTTCTAATTAAAGGTTAAACACTGCCATTGGATTGTGGGTGCACAACAAAATATTGCAGATAAAAGCTGTCACTAGGCTATAGATGCACAACATATTTGTAGGTGTAAGCTATCGATGGGTTGTGGATGTACAACATATTTGCAATTAAAGGATAAATACTACCATTGGGCTATGGGTGCACAATAAATTTGTAGATAAACTGTCACTTCTTCCTTCATACATATTGTCCTACCCCATGCAATGCAATATATGAAGCTCAAAATGGATCAATACGGTAGCATTTAATTATGCTTTTAACAAGACAATATGGTAACAATCAATATGCTTACAACAATTCAAACAGTAGCAAATAATATGCTTATAACAGATCAACTCAGTAGCAAAAATCATGCTTATTAAGTGTTTAGTTTAACGGTAACATAAGACATGATGTATGTACAATAAAAAATACAAATACAATACAATATAATAGATATATGTATTATTTATAATTCATGCAAATATATTTAAACATCATATTGATACGGTTAGTGTTGGAAATTAGGGTTTGAAAAACACAACAAAAAATAAACTTAGGGAAAAACTAGAGTTTTAATTTTTTTTCCAAAATAAGATCTTGGTTGTGATATCTAAAGTAATAAACACTTAATCAAAATTGTACATTTTCGATTCACCTAGGATGAGTGCTTTGACCGAGTAGTCTTCTCTACTATCCTCAAGCTCACGTCTGCCAAGTGTGGACTAATTTTGAATCAGAAAATTTTTCACAAAAATTACTGGTGGGGTAATTTTGTAATTTCTCTAAATTTTTGGGTCAGTTGTAAATCAAAAAAATATCTCTAGAAATTTTCTAAAATAATCTCTTTATAAAATTTTCTCTCTACAACTTTATCTTGAATTCAAGTGTGCGTAAATAATGACCAAAGGTTCTCTTAATATAGGGAGAGTTTAGAGAGTTCAACTATAATTAAATTTATTTACTTTAATATTAAAATAATAGAATGTTTATCTACGAGATAAACATTAAATTAAATTTAATATTAAGATAATCACTTTAATATTAAATTAATAAAATACTATTAAGATAAGTATTAAATTAAATTTAATATTAAACTATTGAAATAATATTATTTTTGGAATAATTAATCTGAAATCAAATTCTCTAGTAGAGTCCTAATAGGAGTGTAGCTCTTCCACTGCTCAACCATCGACGACCAACCGCCGCCGGCCACTAGTACCCGCCGTCACAACCACTAGCTCCGCCGTGTCTGGTGATGCAAGTGCGACACCCTTATGGCACCCGAGTCGATTTGATTGCTCTCAGTTCGATTCGGGTTAATGACGACCCAACCATTCTGGTCTAGCCACCGGTTGGACCGTCGGTCTGATTTCACATACCGGGCCCAGTTCGATCAATTTTTGGATCTTAGTCTTGATTTTGGGCTTCCAGGCCCAATTTATGATCTCAAGTCCAATTTTCAAGTTCAATTACCCATTGGGCCAATTGTCTGACTTGAAAATTAATTTCTAAAAATATAATATTAATTTTAATTAATTTGATTAATTTAATTTTACTTGATCAAAATTAAATTTTCAACAAATCACTTAGATTTCCATATTAATTTTTCAAGAAAATTCTTTAATCAAATTCTCTAGTTGAACAATTCTTACGATCACCTAATTTAACTCCACATCGAATAAATCGACTCAATTAAATTATTCTCAAAGTCGTAAAATTGTCTTCTGATTCAAATGCAGTTCGATTGAGCTTTTGTTGAGCTAGTGGAGGGACCAATCAGACATATACAATTAGGCTCTAATGATTGCAATTATGTCCAGAAGTATCGTTCCGATAATTCGTAATTACTTAATCATGGAGTCAGTCCATAAGAAGTGCCATGATTGAAAACTCTTTATTGTATACTCTTTGCAAAAGAAATTCATCCAACTGCTTTGTCCAATGACCTTGTCATATATGTGTTACCCTCATATGATATACTTGATTTCTTTGAGTTAAATCCGTTAACTCAATACAATTCTATTTTATCTCATAATCACCATTGTGACTTCTTAATGATTAATATGACCACTGTCAACAAATGATCATGATAAACTGCTCATTCAAGAACAAGCAACCCCTGGCCACATTCCATATTTACAAATCCACACAATGCCAATGAAAGGATATCATTAACTCTTTAATTCAGTTATGAGTTCCACTGTTGCTCATAAAGTCATGTCATACACAAGTCATGTACCTAACATACCGACTATAAGTTTGATCATCTTTAGAGCACAAGCCTCCACTTATATCAAAGCACGTGAGTTACATACGCGTAGTCAATGACTAACTCAGGATTTAGGTAAATCACACCATGAACGCCACAAGTGAACTAATTTACAAACAGATTCAGAATTAATTCATCTTAAGTACAGTCCAATGTATCATTCTGCCAATGAATATATCTATGTCTCTACCCGTGGAGTCAACTGCTCTGATAGCCAAGACTAGCCATATTTTCAATTGGAATTGTAGACGACATAATAATCTTTCTCAGTATTTGAATCAAATGCTCACTTTGATTCTTTTACAGGATTACAAACTCATTTAGATTATCTACTAAAGTAAGTTGTCTTTCTCGCAATGTAAACATTCTTTACAATGCCACTTATCTTCAGTTTCAACTTTAGACAATCAATAAGTTAATATTTACTTGTCACAATTTCACTATGCAAGCAAAATATAAAAGAAATAAATACAAAAGATATAATAGTGAAATATGAAATTAACTTTATTTATTTATTCGTCGTTCAAATAAATAGAAAACAATTACATGTTTATTACAATATGGGCACATTTCCCAACAATCTCCCATTTGCCTAGTGAAGTAAATGTGTCTTGTTTCACATTCCTATATCCTCGACGTGTTTGTTAAAAATCCTAGTTATAAGAGCCTTCGTAACCAGATCCGCTAGGTTACTTTTAAAAACTAATTTCATTACATCTACAATTTCTTCAACTACTGCCTCTCGTATCAAGTGATACTTTCGATCAATGTGTTTCGTCCTCTTGTAACTTCCAATTTCCTTTGTATTTTTTATTGCAGCATTGTTATTACAATATAGTATTATAGCTTTTTCCGTACCAAGAATAACTTCAAGTTCGGTTAAGAAATTTCGAAGCCATATTTGCTTGTTTCGTTGCCTCAGAAGCAGCAACATACTCGGCCTCCATAGTAGAGTTAGCAGTGCAAGTTTGTTTTACAGTTCTCCATACTATTGCTCTATGGCCTAGAACAAATACATTTCCCGAAGTTAATTTCCTTGAATCTTTCTAAGTTTGAAAATTTGAGTTTGTGTATCCAACAGGTGTAAGGTCCTCTCCAGAATACACAAGCATATAATCTATGGTTCTTTTAAGATACCTTAATATATGCTTTACAGCTTGCCAATGTCCTAGACCTGAATTCGCTTGACATCTACTAACAATTCCTACTGCGAAACAAATATCTAGATGTTTGCAAAGCATCGCAGACATAAGGCTTCCAACTGCCGAAGCATACGGAACCTTACTCATATGCTCTCTTTCTTCCGCTAACTTAGGACAGTCATCTAAAGAAAGATGAGAACTTGATGCAATCGGTTACACGCCTGGCTTTGCATCGGTCATTGCAAGACGTTTCAGTACCTTATCAATGTATGAAGCTTGAGATAGTGCCATCGTTTTATTCTTTCGATCCCTAAGGATTCGAATTCCAAGAATATAACTAGCTTCACCCAAGTCCTTCATGCTAAATTGTTGAGCTAACCATAGTTTAACCAATGACAATTGTCCTACATCGTTTTCGATAAGTAGAATATTATCGACATAAAAAACGAGGAAAACCACCTTTTTGTCCTTAATACACTTATAAACACAAGGTTCATCAACATTTTGCTCAAATCCAAAAGTCTTGACCATTTGATCAAATCTTTTATTCTATGAGTAGGACGCCTGCTTAAGTCCATAAATGGATCTTAGCAGTTTGGAAACTTTTTGCTCCTTTCCTTTGACAACATAGCCAATGGGTTGAGCCATGTAAATAATCTCATCAAGATAGCCATTGAAGAATGTTATCTTGACATCCATTTGCCAGATCTCGTAATCGAGACCAATGACAATGGATAAAAGTATGCGGATAAACTTGAGCATAGTTATCGGAGAAAAGGTCTTTTGGTAATCAATGCCTTATTTATGTGTGTAGCCTTTCCCTACAAGTTTAGATTTATGTGTTTCCACTTTCCTTTTTGCATTTCTCTTCTTCTTGTAGATCCACTTACACCCTATAGGTTTAATCCTAATTGGTAAATCTACAAGTTCCCACACTATATTGGATTTCATAGAATACATCTCGACATTCATGGCCTATTTCCCGAGCTTGGAATCGACGTCCTGCATTACTTCCTCGTAAGTGAGTGGATCATCATCCTCATGATTGGCTTCCGTATTATAAATACTACTATCATAGATAAAAAAGTCTGGTTTCTTTGAAATTCTCCCACTAAGATGGATTCCTTTATGTTGTTGATCATTTGTAGGTCTTTTTACAACTTTCTCGAGAACTGAACTCGGTGATTATTCTACCACTCCTGAAATTTCCTCAAGTACCATTTTACTTCGAGGCTTAAAGTTATCCATGTAGCTTTCGTCGAGGAAAGTAGCATGAATAGAAACTTTAATCTTATTATCTTTCGAATTGTAGAATAATCATGCATAATTTTTTCTGTGCATATAACTTATTTGCATCATTATCCAGAACATGTGCTGGACAACCCCATATTCTAAAGTGATTTAGAGCGGGTTTCTTTCCATGCCACAATTCATAAGGTGTCTTAAAAGAAGACTTGGTTGGCACATTGTACAAACCCAATTTAGCCCGGGGCCCAATAAGACCCCAACAACCCAAAACAGACCCAAATTACTAAATCCCAAACCAAAACCTCAAATCCACACCTAAGCTAAAACTCAATCAGCCAAATGCAACAGACCCAACCCAACTAAACTAAAACCCAAAACCCAATCGCCAAACCCAACAGACCCAACCCAACTAAACTAAAACCCAAAACCTATCAGCCCAAACAACAATTAAATAGACTCAAACCCAATTAAAACCCAAAACCCAATTTTAAACCCAATGCCTAACCCTAGCCCAGTTAGCCCAATACCCAAAATCAGAAAAAAAAACTAAACCCTAGGTGCGCCGCACCTAGAGTCTTCTGGTCTGCCGTCCCTCAGCTCTGCCACTGCAAGCGCCGCCATGCCACCGCCTTGTCCATCCACTTACACCTGCAAAAAGAGAGCAAAGAAATCATTAAGCAAACAAGTTGTAAAAGGCTATATAAAAGCCTAAAAACTCAATGTATTTTTTGGGAGAGACATTCGGAAATACAAAAAAAAAAAAATAGTGATTCAAAGTAAAAATAACAACAAAGCAGATTGAAGAAGAGAAAAACAAACTAACAAGCCAAGGTCTTTGATTTTGTTTTCTTTTTATTTTCTCTTTTGAAATCATATATATATATATACATATATTTTTATATACTTTAAAAAAACATTTATATATATTTAAAAGAGTTTTAAAAAAGAAAAAAACGTACCTGGGGGTCCGACCACTGTACACAGTGGTCGCCGGCAAAGGACCACGGTGGGGCTGCGAAAGAGGCCTGCCGACTTCTTAGCTAGAATCTGGACTAACCTAGAGAGAAGAGGGGAGTTCTCTTCTTTTTTTTTGGTAAACTTTGGTGAAAATGAATTTTTTTAAAAAAATTTAGGCTTTTATAGAAGAACAAAATGATGCCGTTTTGGTTGGCCTCCCTAGACGCCAAAACGACATCGTTTTGAGGAGACCGACCCGAACCCGACCCAATAAGCTAGGATCCGCGTGTTTTGGGTAAAAATAGGCTATTTGCACATTTAGCCCCTCCGCTTTTTTATAGTTTTGCAATTAAATATTTCATTATTTCTAATTTTTACCCTGCAATTTGTTTCAATTTCAAATTGGTCCCTCTTGATACTGTGCGTTTTGGAGGGCGAGAATTATTTTTGTTTTGGTCCCTCCTTGTTATTCGCGCGTTCAAATCGGTCCTTTTCTCTTTTATTTATTTTTAGATTTGCCCCAAACTTTCTGTATTAAATTCAATTTAATCCTTTTTTAGTTATTTTGCTACTTTATTATTAAAATTAATTCTTTTTATTATTATTATTATTATTATTATTATTATTATTATTACTATTGTTATTATTATTATTTTTACTATTATTATTACGTCATGCTTATTATTATTATTATTATTATTATTATTATTATTATTATTATTATTATTATTTCATTTGTTTTATTTTACTTTCAATTTTTAACTTTTTTTTTGTTTTATTTGTTTCTCTACTTAATTATCCTTTTTTATTTTTGGTTTGTTTATTTTTTCATTATTGTTATTTCATTATTTATTTACTTATGTATATATTTTATATTTATTTTTTCAAAATTTATATTATTATTTTAATTATAATTATAATTATTATTATTATCATTTCTTATTTTGTTTTATTTTTTTATTTTATTTATTTTTTTATTTTAAAATTAGGTTGCTTTTCTTTTATTCATTTACTTTATTGTCATTTATTTTCGCTTTATTATTGTCGCTCATATTATCGCATCTATTATTATGTTGTTACGCGTATTAACACCGTGATTTGTTTTCACATTTTTACTACAAAATCGTGTTACATTAATCCTTGCTCGATATATAAATTTTGTTTTTTTAAATAAGCAATTTTTTGTAATTCGAGATTCGAAAAGTCGTTCCCTAACTTACGGGGTTTCAATTTTCTCGATAAATCTGAATAAATGAACATTTTTACAGCATAAATTTTTAAAAGATCTCGGGAATTATGAAAAGATCGTGTTCTAACTTATGGAATATGATTTCTTTCTAAAACCAAGATAATCGAATATCTTTCAAAATAAATAAAATTTTCGGCGTTTATTCGCTTATCGGGAATTTAAGACATTGTTTCCTAACTTATGGGACATAATTCTTTTCCTCGATTAACATTAAATACGCCCTTTTTTCTCAGAAAATTTTTAATTAAACAATAATTTAACAATAGATCATTTTTTTTCTTCAAAGTTCTCAATTTTTGACACTAAAACACTAATTAATCAAGTAGGTACCAATTTTGGGCATTACAAGGGTGCTAATCCTTCCTCGTGCGTAACCGACTCCCGAACTCGTCTTTCTGAATTTCGTGGACCAAAATCGTTGTTTAAATAAATCAAACAATTTATTAAAAACAACCACTTTTACGAGGTGACCCGATCACACTTCATCAAAAAAGATTAGTGGCGACTCCCATGTTTGTTTTCGTTTTCAAAATCAAGTCGACCCCCTTTTTCAAAAAAATGGTTTTGACAGCTTGGCGACTCCACTGGGGACTTAAAAAAGAGAGTTAAGCCACGAGTTAATTACTTTTTGTCTTTTTGTCAGAAATTGAAAACTTGGTTTAAATGTACGATCCTTTTGTTGCATTTCATTCACCTTTGTTACGATCTTCATTATTGTGGTTTATAATTGCTGTATTGGTTGAAGTTTTGGTATCTTTTTGCACATTACATTGCATGATCGGTTGATCTTACCCTTTTAAGTGGGAGTGAGAAACTATTCCTTCGTAAGGCTTTCACCTCCATGTAGGATAGTGGATTGCTTTCGAGATTCATCCGTACCTATGTCTTCATGAGATTTTCATCTCTGTGTAGCCATAGGGAAATCTATTCCCCTGAATTAAACTCGGTCTATATGAGCCTATAATGGGTGATGATCGAGGAATCTGCTGGTTCAAGTACCTTTACTTCAGAACCGAACCGCATATAGTGAGCCGTAGGAACCCGCCTTAGGTAGAGCTACACCAAACCCTAGTAGTTACCCGAGTAGATGCTATATTTATTATTCCTTGCTTACTTTAAACTGCGTATGAAATACTGACTTGTTTTGTTTTACTTTGATTGTATTTGCATGGCATTTTCATCACAAAAAAAGGTGTTGATTCACATTCGGTTGCTAAATAGATAACTTATCATGGAAAATGGGTTTCTTAATAAAGTGGAGGATAATGCGACCGTCCGGATATGGGCTGAGACAACGCAACAAAAGAAATGTGATAGTCTTACCGAGGATATGTGTAGGAGTTGTGGGATTTCTCTCGGATTAGCGTAACCCAAAATAATCTTCAAGAGATGAAAGAAATATGAGATCAGTGGGATGACGAAATCAGATAGTTATTCTACTGCAATTATGGTGATTTGCCCTATCTACTAGACATAAAGGTGGACGAGCACCTATTCTGAGCCCTTATCCAGTATTGGAACCCTGCTTATAGTTGCTTTACTTTTGGGAAAGTGGATTTGGTACCTACAGTAAAAGAGTACACAGCCTTACTTCGTTGCCCGAAGATTCAAATTGACAAGGCTTATTCAAGAGCTGCCAATGTCTCAAAATTCTTAAAAAAGCTGATGAACATTACAGGGATGAGCAAGTAGTGGATTATAGCTCGGGTCAAGCAAAAAAGAGATTGTAAGTGCATCCCTTGGAAAAATTTGAGGGATTTGATCCTAGCACATCCTGATATGAAGAAAAGGGTTAACGTTTTCGCTTTGAGCATTTATGGACTGGTTATCTTCCCTAAGGCTTTGGGGCATATAGACGAGGTAGTCTCCGATTTATTTGACAGACTTAATAAAAGGGTCACATCTGTGCCCCCAATTTTGGCAGAAACTTTCAGATCATTGAACGCCTACCGAAGAGCGGGCGAAGAGAGATTCATCGGATGCACACAACTCTTACTGGTATGGTTCCACAGCCATTTTTAGAAAATGGAGAAGGTCTCATATCAAATCTTCTTTGAAAATTATTCTTCGCTGAAAAAGATAGTGGCTACACTGAGACGGGATGATATTACAGAGGAAAAGTGGATGACGATTCTTTAGCATCTGTAAGAGGAAGATGTCGAATGGAGAGCCTCTTAGATGGTTCCTGACGAGATTTTATATCAGTGTAGAGATTTTGATTGGGTTCCCCTACCTAGAATATAGAGAGCTGTCGGGTATGCTCCTCTGCTCGTATTAAGACAGTACAGATTGAGACAGTTTATGCCAGCAACACACGGGTTAGCTCAGTGTAAGTTCATATACAAGGGAGATAATTACAAAAAGAAGGTTCGTAAGATACAAATGCCTGGAACCAAACTCGTAGAATGAAAAGGTTTGCTGCTAAGCCAATGACTACCCCTGAGTATGACCGGTTGTGGGGTCAGAGAATCAACGACAACATCCTTACGTCAGATCAAGAAAACACTTAATCAATGGAAGAACACTTGAAGGTGATCCCATCTAAGCTAGAAATCATCAAACAGAATTTTGAGAGAAATAATTTAGAGCTAGAAAAAAGGATAGAACAATTGCAGGAGGAGAAAGTGTAGCTAGGATTGGATGTCGACATCCAGAAACTAGAGGCCGAAAAGCTGAGAAAGGGAAAGAATAAGGCAGAATAAGATTTGGACAATTTGAAAACATACTACAAGAAGCTGTGAAGGTCAATGAGAACTGCTGGTCTGGGAAAAATATCATAACAGTGGCAACAAGAGATTCAAGAGGAAAAGACAAGAGCCAATCAATGGGAAAGAAAATTCCAAGATGCTCAAGTTCGAAAAAAGGCCCTAGAAAGGAGCTTGTCAGAAAGCCGAGATGAAAAAATCGAATTAAAGGCAAGAGTAGCAGAGCTAAAAAAGTCACGTCATCAGTATCGTAGTCGCAACTCTGCAATTGAACTGAAGGCGAGTTTAAGCAAGATTGAAGAGCTGAAAAGGAAGGTAGGAGAACTCGAGACTGCATTACAAAACTGTAAACTTCGAGTTGAACTCCTAGAAGCAAGTAATGAGTAGTGGCAAGGGCAACTCTACCGTTCTCAGGATCAAGTTAGGGATAGAGATTATATTATGGGTGAAGCTGTAGCTCAGACATTAGAGGTGATTGATCATTTACAGACCCTAGCAGTTCAGGCTGACGTGCTAAGTGTGAAATATGAATTAGAATCTGACCGAGGTCGAGAGTTATCTTGGCTTCTTAAGTATGTTAAGGCTTTAAGTATTAGGGAAAAGCCTTATAGGTAATCCTTTTTATGTAAAGAATTTTTTTTTATAGAAAAGTTACTCTAATGAAATTGAATCAGAATCAACACCTTTTTTGCATTCATTGTATTTCATGCATTTGCATTACATTGCATTATATGCATTAAATTTCACGGAAAGACCTAATTAAACAAAATTATTTCAGTTAATCTGGAAACCAAAAAAAGTCAACCAATCAAATATCATTATAGTACTCACGCCAAAACCAAAGAAATAGACCAAAGATTAGAACAATTTCGAAAAGAGATGCAAGATCAGTTGCAAACGCAACTGCAAGAACAATTGGCAAAAGTACAACAGGAGATGAAGGATTAGATAATGAAATCACAAAGAAACATGATGAATCAATTGGTGCAGTTCTTGACTGGAGAACGTGAAAAATGAAAGCACTATGATCAACTCAGGGAATGATAATGAGGATCCTATTTATCCCTCGGGCTTTACCCAGATAAACGCCAAGGCACAGCTAGATGTGTACTTAGAAAGGGCACCAGTTACAATCAAACCCCAACAGCATCAAACCGGTACCTCGGCAGCAATGAACTATCAAACAGGCTCAGGTTTCAATCCGGGAGATAACCCAACCAATCCTGTTGTTCCAAATCTAGATGATATGACAGAAATGGAAAAAAACAAGAGTGGAACTACCAAAGCAACTCGGGGATCGATGAAGATGGCTGAATTTTTTTTTAAAGTAATGGAAAACGCTGATTATCACTGGGGAATTGATGCTAAGGAATTGAACCTGGCCCCAGATCTAGTGCTCCCTCCAAAGTTCAAAATGCCAAATTTTGAAAAATATAACGGGACCAGCTGCCCTAAGGCTCACATTACAATGTTCTGTTGAAGGATGACAGGATACGTTTATAATGATCAACTGTTAATCCATTACTTTCAAGATAGTCTGATCGGGTCAGCAGCTAAATGGTATAACCAACTGAGTCGTACCAAATTCAATTTGTAGAAAGACCTATCACAAGCTTTTATGAAGCAATATAGTCTTGTGAAAGACATGACACCCGATAGAATCACGTTGCAGAATATGGAGAAGAAGCAAAATGAGAGCTTCAGACAATACGCCCAAAGGTGAAGAGAGGTGGCAATACAAGTCCAATGACCTCTTCTGGAGAAAGAGACCATAATGCTTTTCATCAACACATTAAAAGCGTCGTTCATCAATCATATGTTGTGAAACACTACTAAGAGCTTCTTGGATATAATGATGTCAGGTGAAATGATCAAAAACGTGGTGAGAAATGATAAGATAGACGTGAGAGAGAACTCTAAAAGGTCGGCTTTGAGGAAAAAAATGAGATAAATAAAGTGAACACGGGTTATTTGAAACCAATTACTGTGAGCTAACCGAGAATGGTAACCACTGACCACCAAGACCCACCAAGATAAGAGTCTAACACAAAGCAAAATACAGAGAAACTCCGGTTTACGCCTATTCCAATAACGTATAAAGAGTTGTACCAAAATTTTTTTAATGCACATGTGGTATCCCCATTCTATCGAAAAACAATGCAACCTCCATACCTCAAATAGTATGATTCAAGTGCCTAATGCGAATACCATACGAGAATCACAGGACACTCGATAGAAAATTGCACCGGCTTTAAGAAATTAATCGAAAGGCTCATAAAAATAGGAATTTTAAAATTTGATGATCCATCTGGTGCAGAAAATCTATTACCTAACCATGCTGGTAAGGGGATAAATGCGATAATCGAGAAGACGGGGAAAAGAATCAAGATGAATGTAGTAGAAGTGAAAACCCAGTTAAGAGAGGTTTGGAAGAAAATGGTAGAAAATGGATTAATCACACAGGATTTAGGGGGGAAATCCCGAAAAGCAAGGAACCACTGTGAATTCCATGATGAAGAGGGTCATGAGATTCAAAGATGCAGTGAATTTAAGGCTCTAATACAAGGTCTAATGGACAATAAGGAGTAAGAATTCTTTGAGTATACCGAAAGCCCAAAAGGAAAATATGTATAATCCAGAGAATATCTATAAAGTCAACCACCCAGTGGTTATCATTTCACGACCAAGAAGCAATGAAACTGGACTGCAAATTGTACCAAAAGTTATAATCCAGAAACCTGTAACCTTCCCCTATAAGGACCGCAAGAGGGTTCCTTGAAATTATAATTGCAACGTGACAATCTAGGGAGAAGAAAACCCAATTAGTGCTTTAGAAGAAGGTTGAGATGTGGGTTTCTATACGTGCAGTGGGAAGCGCTACGACCCATCAAATGCAAAAACTGAGCCTGCAAAGGGAAAAGCCTTGGTGGTTGAATAAAAGAAAGAAAAGGCGGCTAGACTTGAATCGCCAGTTAATGAGCCAACAACTGAGGAAGAGGCTAAAGAGTTTTTAAAATTCTTAGCGAGTGTAGCATTATGGAGCAGCTGCATAAACAATCAGCTCGTATATTAGTGCTAGCTTTACTCTTAAGCTCGGAGGTACATCGTAGCGCGTTGATGAAAGTATTAAATAAAACTTATGTTGCTAATGATATCTCCGTCAACAAGCTAGACCGTCTGGTCAGTAACATAAGTGTCGATAATTTTGTCTTCTTTAATGATGATGAAATACCACCTGGAGGCATGGGATCGACGAAAGCTTTGCTCATCACCACCCGCTGCAAGGGGTATACATTGCTAGGGGTATTAATTGACAATGAATCTGCACTGAACGTCCTGCCCCTATCTACACTAGATAGGTTGCCTATGGACAGCTCTCATATGAAAATGTGCCAAAACATAGTGAGAGAATTCGACGGTACTGAAAGGAAAGTAATGGGAAGGATTGAGATTCCTCTTTTGATAGGTCCAAACACGTACGAGGTAGACTTCTTGGTGATGGACATCAAACCATCTTACAATTGTTTATTAGGGTGGCCTTGGATTCACTCGACTAGAGCAGTGCCATCATCACTGCATCAAAAGCTAAAGTTACTAAATAAGGGTCAGCTAGTAATAATAAATGCGGAGGAAGACATCATTACATCTGTGACCAGCAACGCGCCCTACATAAGAGAAGACTATGAAGCGATAGAATGTTCTTTTCGATCGCTAGAATTTGTAAATTCGACCTTTTTCATCAGAGGGAACAAGATCCCTATGCCCAGAATATCCAAAGCTACGAAGATGGGCCTACGATTGACAGTCGAAAAGAGAGCTATGCCAGGAAAAGGACTCGGGAAATATCTTCAAGGGAAAGTCGATGTACCAATTCTGATGAAAAAACGAGTTCACTTTGGTCTAGGTTATAAGCCGGATGCGAAACAAAAGAAGAAAGAGTTGGAGAAGAAGTAAAAGAGGAGAAGAGCACGATTGAGTGGGGCAGAAGTCAAGTGGAAACCAATGACCTTTCCCCACATATCCAGAACATTTGTGTCAGAAGGAATTATTCACCCTGAGTGGAAAATGACAAGAAAATAAGCTGCTGAAGAAATGATGGGAAATTTAAGCATCAACACCATATCTGAAGAGGGAATTTTGGAAAGAAATTTATCAGGCATTTGCCTTTATGTACATGGAATTGTTCTGAACAATTGGACTGTGAAAGAGATTCCTGTAATTTTTAGAGCTAATTTAGAGTAATGTTCAAAACACGCTTATTGCTTTAAATCCTAGGGGCAATAAGAATCCTTTTTTGAAATAGGCCTATGTCCAACATCGTTATTTCTATAAAATGTATCTTTTTTGTCTTATTCCGAGCAAATATTCTTCTATTCTTTCATTTCATTCATAATCATACCATATAGATCATTATTCTTAGATTTTTTTTGTTCTTTGTATCTTCCTTCGTTCCTATAACAAGTCTCCAGATATCAATGATATGAGCGACTCTGCTACTAACTTAAAATCTCCATTTGAGCAAGACATGTATTTAGAGGAACCGTAGGACTTTAAAGATGACAGAAATTGTAACCTATCCCCTGACTTGTTAAGGATGGTAGAACAAGAGGAGAAATAGATTCTACTTCACAAAGAGTTAGTACAAAATTGTGAACTTGAGAGACGGACAAGAAAAGAAAGAAGTGAAGATCAGAGATTGCATTAACACAGGGACAAAGCAGGACCTCATTGAGTTACTCCAAAAGTTCAAGGATGTCTTTGCATGGTCATATTAAGACATGCTCGGGTTAAGTACTGATATCGTGGTACACCGGCTCCCCATAAAGGAAGCGTGTAAGGCGGTTCAACAAAAGCTCCGAAGGATGAGGCCTGATGTTTTATTGAAAATAAAAGAGAAGGTCAAGAATCAATTCGATGCTGGTTTCTTACAAGTGGTTAAATACTCAGAATGGGTAGCCAATATTATCCCCGTCCGTAAAAAAGATGGAAAAGTACGGATGTGCGTAAGCTATAAGGATTTGAACAAAGCCAGCCCGAAGGACAATTTCTCATTGCTCCATATCGACACCTTAGTGGACAACACGGCGGGTCACTCATTATTCTCCTTCATGGATGGCTTCTTAGGATATAACTGGACCAAGATGCATCCTAAAGACATGGATAAGACCACATTTGTAACCATATGGGGAGCCTTTTGCTATAAGGTGATGCCATTTGGGCTAAAAATGTGAGAACGACATATCAGAGAGCCATGGTAACCCAGTTCCATGATATGATACACAAAGAAATTAAAGTTTATATCGAAAACATGATCGCCAAATCCCGAACAGAAGAAGAACATGTGCAAGTCTTGAGGAAATTATTCTTAAGGTTGAGGAAATTCCAGCTAAAACTCAATCCAACAAAATGTACCTTTGGGGCTAGGTCAGGGAAACTGTTAGGATTCGTAGTCAGTGAAAAGGGGATTGAGATTGACCCGGATAAAGTGTAGGCTATACAGGAGTTGCCTCCACTGCGCACTCAAAAAGAAGTTCGAGGATTCTTAGGAAGACTAAATTACATTGCCCAGTTCATTTCACAACTGACTGAAAAATGTGACCCCATATTCTGTCTTCTCAAGAAACACAATCCAGGCGTATAGGATGACAAGTGCCAGAAAACTTTTGACAAGGTTAAACAATACCTATCCAATGCCCCAGTGCTGATAAGCTACTGATACTGTATTTGGCAGTATTTGAAAATTCTATGGGATGTGTGCTTGTCCAACACGATGAGTCAGGAAAGAAAGAAAGAGCGATATATTACCACAGTAAGAAGTTCACTTAGTATGAGATGAGATACTCGCCAATTGAAAAGTTGTGTTGTGCTTTAATCTGGAAACCTCGAAGATTAAGACAGTACATGTTGTACCACACAACTTGGCTTATCTCGAAACTAGACCCCCTAAATTATTTGATGGAGTCGACTGCTTTGAATAGAAGGATGGCCTGATGGCAAATTCTGCTTTCTGAATTTGACATAGTCTATGTGAACCAGAAAGCCGTAAAAGGGAGTGCAATAGCAGATTTTCTGGCCAGTAGAGCTCTAGAAGACTATGAACCCCTGAACTTTGATTTCCCAAATAAAGATCTAATGTACATGGCAACTACTGAAGAAGACTCTCACGAAGGTCATCCTTGGAAGCTAAACTTTGACGGAGCATTAAATACTGTGGGTAACAAAATCGGAGCAGTCTTGGTATCCCCAAACGGAGATCATTATCTCTTTACTAGTATGTTGGATTTTGATTGCACAAACAATATGGTCGAATACGAAGCATGTATCATGGGAATTCGTGCAGCCATAGAACGTAAAATTAAAGTGTTGGAGGTCTATGGAGATTCTGCACTAGTGATTCATCAACTTAAAGGTGAATGGGAGACAAGAGATCCCAAGTTGATTGAATATCAAAGGCTGGTCCTTGAATTAATTAAAGAGTTTGATGATATCATCTTCTGCTACCTCCCACGAGAAGAAAATTAGATGGCTGACGCCCTAGCAACTTTAGCTTCCATGATCAAGGTGAACAAACAAGAAGATGTGAAACCAATCCAGATGAGTATTTTGAAGCTCTGGCTCATTGTTACAACATCGAAGAAGAAGAAGAAAATGATGACCATCCTTGGTACCATGATATACTGCGATATGTGAAGAATCGTGAATACCCTGACCAAGCTACTGAGAATGATAAAAAGGACGTTGAGAAGACTGGCCAGTGACTATGTCTTGGATGGGAAGATCCTACATAAAAAAAAGAAAGGATTAGGTGCTACTAAGATGTGTAGACGCTGTCGTGGCCAAGAAAATCTTGGAAGAAGTCCACGAGGTTGTCTATGGAACACATGCTAATGGTTTCACAATGGCTAGGAAAATTATGAGATTCGAGTATTATTGGTCTATTATGGAAGTAGACTGTATCAATTATGCCAAGAAGTGCCATTAGAGTCAAATTTATAGAGATAAAATTCATGTACCTCCTTTACCTCTACATGTTATGACTTCTCCATGGCCTTTCTCTATGTGGGGCATAGATGCCATTGGGCCAATTTCGCTAAAAGCTTCAAATGAGCATCGATTCATCTTTGTGGTCATTGATTACTTCACCAAGTAGGTAGAAGCCACTTCATATGCCAATGTTACAAAATTAGCAGTTAGCAAATTCTTGAAAAAGGAAATCATTTGTCGATATGGAATGCCGGAAAGGATCATATCTGACAATGCATTTGAACAATAGCACGATATCCGAAGTCTGTAATTAGTTCAAGATAAAACACCACAATTCATCACCATATCGCCCAAAAATAAATGGTACAGTTGAGGAGGCTAATAAGAATATCAAGAAGATTGTTAGAAAAATGACTGAGACTTATAGAGATTGGCATGAGAAGTTACCATTTACTCTCTATGCTTATCGAAAATCGGTCAAGACCTCTAAAAGGGCAACTCTTTTCTCATTAGTTTATGGAATAGAGACTGTTTTGCCTATTGAAGTTGAGATTCCTTCCCTTCAAGTCTTGTCAGAGCTGAAGTTGGATGAAGCAGAATGGATCCCTGATATGATCAGTTAAATTTAATTGAAGAGAAAAGGTTGATAGCTATCCGTCATGGTCAAATGTACCAGAAACGAATGATGCGAACTTACAACAAAAAGGTTCGCCCTAGAGCATTCCATAAGGGGGACTTGGTATTGAAGAAGATCCTTCCCATACAAAAGGATTCCAGAGGAAAATGCATGCCAAACTGGGAAGGACCTTATGTGGTAAAGAAGGCCTTTTTTGGAGGAGCGTTGATATTAACCGAGATGGATGGCAAAAGCTTGCCCAATCCTATGAATTTAGATTCAGTCAAGAAATACTTCACTTGAAAAAAAAGAAAGAAAGAAAGAAAGAAAGAAAGAGAGAGAAAGGAGAGGCCAAGGCGAAAACTCGCAAAGGGCACCTTGAGACCAAGGGGATTTTAAATTGAAAACCCGTGAAAGGGCAATTCAAATTTTGATTAAAGGTGGGGCATGGGGTAGTCTTGCGATACCTGAATTAACAAGGAGGAGGTATGCTGCATCTTGGGGCATCGACAAAGTACTCTTGATCTCCTAAATATATGTTGAGCTCAAAATAGTTCTCAAGAAGTTCGTACAGAGAAGCTCAGGCTGCGATATTTGGGGCACCTATTTTCCTTTTACCATTTTGTATTCCAACAATATTTGCTTTCTTTGATTAATCCATTCTTTTTAGATTTTGTTTCTGATAAATTTCAGTTTTTTCCATCCTTGTAATCTTTTTCAAGCATTTTGCATTGAAATAACGATTAATGGACTCATAATACTTTCATAAAAGGAGTTCTGCATATTACTCTGGGAGCTTCTAAATAGTAAAGGGACCTGAAACAGGACCACTAGTTAGAACTAACCAAACCTAAGGGCTAGAAATATTTGAGAAAGAAGAGTCTAAATTGTGACTATTTCTTCGGGTATTCTATCAAAGATACCAGCTGAGCAAGAAGCCAGGGTAATGCGTCAGTGATAGAATTTTGATGAACAATAAGCAATGACAACCTAAAAATTAAGAAGGGATCATTCTCATGACATTCCGCATTCATGCAAATATCATTCATACACATCTAGTTAGGAGCATTTGATTCATTTTTATCATGACATCCTAATCATTCAGCATAAGTATAGGCCCATGAAATCGATTCTACAGGACATGTCCCCTAGAGGACGATATAGCAAGACCGGTGAATCCACAAATCTCATCTCCCTAAAGTTGTAGTAGAGTAGATTACAAGCCACTAACCTTATCTCTCTGAAGTTGCAGTAGAGCAGGTTGAAATCACAAATCTTATCTCTCTAAAGTTGTGGTGGAATAGATTGAAGATAACAAACTTTATCCCCCTAAAGTTGTAGTGGGCAGGTTGAAGTTACAAGTCTTATCTCTCTGAAGTTATAGTGGAGCATATTACAGTCACTAACCTTATCTCTCTGAAGTTACAGTAGAGCAGGTTGAAATTACAAGTCTTATCTCCCTAAAGCTGCAGTGGAGCAGACTGAAATTACAAGTCTTATCTCTCCGAAGTTGCAGTGGAGTAAACTGAAGATAGCGAATCTTATTTCCCTAAAGTTGTAGTGGAGCAGATTGAAGCTATAAGTTGCGAGTCTTATCTCCCTGAAGTTGCAGTGGAGCAGATAAAAGATAGCAGACCTTATCTCCCTTAAGTTGCAATGGGCAGGTTGAAGATAGCAGGCCTTATCTCCCTGAAATTGCAGTGGAGCAGGTTGAAGATAGCAGACCTTATCTCCCTGAAGTTGCAGTGGAGCAGGTTGAAGATACAAGTCTTATCTCCCTGAAGTTGCAGTGGAGCAGACTGAAGATAGCGAATCTTATTTCCCTTAAGTTGCAGTGGAACAGGTTGAAGCTACAAGTTACGGATCTTATCTCTTTGAAGTTGCAGTGGAGCAGATTGAAACTACTAATCTTATCTCCATAAAGTTGCAGCGGAGCAGATTAAAGCAAAAAATCCTATACCTATGAAGTTGTAGTAGGTCGGATTAAATCTACCCTAACCACAAATCTCATCTCCCTGAAGTTGTAGTAGAGTAGATTGAAGCTACAAGTCTTATCTCTCTGAAGTTGCGGTGGAGTGGATCGAAGCAACAAGATGTGGTGGACTGGAACGAGGCGACCTAAAGAAGAGGAGCACCAAAGAAGTCAAGACTCGGCGAGACCGGACAAAATTAGTCTTTCTTAAAAGTCTTTGCTCTGTTCTCGTTACACAACAACGAGTAAAGAGGGGCAGCTGTACAAATCCAATTTAGCCCGGGACCCAATAAGACCCTTACAACCCAAAACAGACTCAAATTACTAAATCCCAAACCCAAACCTCAAATCCACACCTAAGCTAAAACCCAATCGGCCAAACCCAACAGACCTAACCCAACTAAACTAAAACCCAAAACCCAATCAGCCAAACCCAACAGACCCAACCCAACTAAACTAAAACCCAAAACCTATCAGCCCAAACAACAATTAAACAGACTCAAACCCAAGTAAAACCCAAAGCCCAATTTTAAACCCAATGCCTAACCCTAGCCCAGTTAGCCTAATACCCAAAATAAGAAAAAAACAAAATAACTAAACCCTAGGTAAGCCGCACCTAGGGTCTTCTGGTCTACCACCCCTCAGCGCCGCCACTGCAAGCGCCACCATGCCACTGCCTTGTCCGTCCACTTGCACCTGCAAAAAGAGAGCAGAGAAATCATTAAGCAAGCAAGTTGTAAAAGGCTATATAAAAGCCTAAAAACTCAATGTATTTTTTGAGAGAGATATTCGGAAATACAAAAAAAAAATAGTGAATCAAAGCAAAAATAACAACAAAGTAGATTGAAGAAGAGAAAAATAAACTAACGAGCCAAGGTCTTTGATTTTGTTTTCTTTTTATTTTCTCTTTCGAAATCATATATATATTTTATATGCTTTAAAAAAAACATTTATATATATTTAAAAGAGTTTTAAAAAAAAAGAAAAAAAGTACCTGGGGGTCCGACCACCGTGCACGATGGTCGTCGACGACGGACCACGACGGGGCTGCGGCGGAGGCCTGCCAGCTTCTTGGCCAGAATCTCGGCTAACCCAGAGAGAAAAGAGGATTTCTCTTCTGTTTTTTTTAAACTTCGGTGAATTTTTTTTTTTACAATTTTAGGCTTTTATAGAAGACCAAAACGACGTCGTTTTGGTGTCTGGGGAGGCCAACCAAAACGACGTTGTTTTGGTGAGGCCAACCTGAACCTGACCTAATAAGCTAGGATCCACGTGTTTTGGGTAAAAATAGGCTATTTGCGCATTTAGCCCTTCCGCTTTTTTATAATTTTGCAATTAAATCTTTCATTATTTCTAATTTTTACCTCGCAATTTGTTTCGATTTCAATTTGGTCCCTCTTAATGCTGTGCGTTTTGGAGGACGGGGATTATTTCCATTTTGGTCCCTCCTTGTTATTCGTGCGTTAAAATCAGTCATTTTCTCTTTTATTTATTTTCATATTTTCCCCAAACTTTTTGTTTTAAATTGTTATTATTATTATTTTTACTATTATTATTACTATCATGCTTATTATTATTATTATTACTATTATTATTATTGTATTACTATTATCATTATTATTATTATTATTATCATCATCATCATCATCATCACCACCATCACCATCATCATCATCATTTCATTTGTTTTATTTTACTTTCAATTTTTAACTTTTTTTTGTTTTATTTATTTCTATACTTAATTATCCTTTTTTATTTTTGGTTTGTTTATTTTTTTCATTATTGTTATTTCATTATTTATTTACTTATGTATATATTTTATATATTTTTCAAAATTTATATTATTATTATTTTAATAATAATAATTATTATTATTATTATCATCATTTCTTATTTTGTTTTATTTTTATTTTTAATTTTTATTTTACAATTAGGTTGCTTTTCATTTATTCATTTACTTTATTGTCATTTATTTTCGCTTTATTATTGTTGCTCATATTATCGCATCTATTATTATGTTGTTACGCGTATTAACACCGTGATTTGTTTTCACATTTTTACTACAAAATCGTGTTACATTAATCCTTGGTCGATACATAAAATTTTGTTTTTTTTAAATAAGCAATTTTTTGTAATTCGAGATTCAAAAAGTCGTTCCCTAACTTACGGGATCTCAATTTTCTCGATAAATCTGAATAAACGAACGTTTTTAAAGCATAAATTTTTAAATGATCTCGGGAATTATGAAAAGATCGTGTTCTAACTTATGAAATATGATTTTTTTCTAAAATCGAGATAATCGAATATCTTTCAAAATAAATAAAATTTTCGGCGTTTATTCACGTATCGGGAATTTAAGACATTGTGTCCTAACTTACGAGACATAATTTTTTTCCTCGATTAATGTGAAATACACCCTTTTTTCTTAAAATTTTTTTAATTAAGCAATAATTTAATGATGGATCATATTTTTCTTCAAAGTTCTCAATTTTCGACACTAAGACACTAATTAATCAACTAGGTACCAATTTTGAGCGTAACCGACTCCCGAACCCGTCTTTCTGAATTTCGTGGACCAAAATTGTTATTTAAATAAATCAAATCATTTATTAAAAATAACCACTTTTACAAGGTGACTTGATCACACCTCATCAAAAAAGATTGGTGGCAACTCCCATGTTTGTTTTCGGTTTCAAAATTAAGTCGACCCCCTTTTTAAAAAAAAATGGTTTCGACACACATCATTCAAAATATAGCAAGTCGTTTGTATCGCATATCCCTAGAAGGAAGTCGAAAGTTGTGAATAGCTTAACATTGAACGAACCATGTCAAGAAAGGCTCTATTCCTTCTCTCAACCATGCCATTCTGCTGTGGAGCACTCGGCGCAGTCAATTGGGATAAAATCTCATTCTCTATGAGGTATCCTAAGAACTTATCGGACAAATATTCCCCACCTTGGCTAGACCAAAGATTTTTTATGGATAAATCTAATTGCTTTTCCACTTTTGCATGAAACTCTCGAAATTTATCAAAGGTTTTGCTTTTGCAGTGCATTAGATACATATATTCATATCAAGAAGTCGTCGATAAAAGTCACGTAATAATCGTAACTTTCTCAGATACTGATGCTCATAGGACCATATACATCAGTGTGGACAAATTGCAAAGTTTGGTTGGCCATTATACCTTTCGCATTAAAATACCTCTTAGTGATTTTACCTTCCAAGCAAGATTCACAATGTGGATGACTAACTTCCTTAAGCATACTTAAGGGACCATCTTTCACGAGTCTAGTGATTCTTTCTTGGTTAACATGGCCAAGTCTTAAGTGCTATAAGTACCCTTCATTAGAATGAGAAGTTTTAAGCTTTTTATTCACTATTTCAATTTGAAGCATCGAGTAGTTATTTGGTTTGATAAAGTAGAGATTGTTTTCCCTCCATCCATTATAAGTTAAAGAACGATTTTTGTGAATAACAATCCCTTTATTGAATGTCACTGTATAACCGTCATAAAATAAACATGTTGCAGAAATTAAATTCCTCTTAAAATGAGGCACATAAAACTCGTTATTTAAAACAATCTTCCTAAAATTATCAAATTGTAAAATAAATTCTCCCACTACTTCGGCTGAAATATAGCTTCCATCTTCGGTCCACAATAAGAGGCTCTTGTCACATAGACTTCTCGTTTTGTTGAACCCTTGTAAAGAAACACGCACATGGCTAGTGGCTCCATAATCAATAACCCAGTTGTCAATTGATTCTTCCACTAAGCATGCTTCAACCATAAATAGTTCCATACATTTGTCATTTTTAGCTAGGTAATCCAAATACTCCTTGTAGTTTGATTTGAAATGTCCTTTTCTATTGTAGACGAATCATTTGATCTGTTTAGGATCTTTTAACTTCTTAGCCTCCTTCCTGTCCACATGACGTGGAACTAAAGACTTAGTTAGCTTTTTTTTTTCCTTAGCTTTCTATTTCCACTTGGAGGACGAGGTGCCCATAGCTAAGTTTGCCTCAGGTTTCTATTAAACCGATTTACTATCATTCAAAATAAACTCGTAGGATTGTAATTTCTTCATTAAATAAGTTAAGGTAAGCATCTTGTTCCCTAAGTTGTAAGCGGGCTTAAAATCCAACAAACTCCTTGGTTAAGAATTTAAACACTATTTCAATTTGCGTGCTCACATCGAGTTCAGCCCCATTGTCCTCTGCTTTCGCAAAGAATCTCATAAGCTTAAGCATATGTTCTTTGACCGAAGTGTCTATTTTCTGTTGAGAATTCATCAAATTTATAATAGTGGATTGTCAAGCCAATACGACTTGGCCTCTGAAAAAATCCTCTAAATTTGTCATGATCTCTTTGGCAATACAAAAATTCTCGTGTTGCTTTTGCAACACACTACTCATGCTCACTAACATATAATGTTGGGCAATTAATTCAGAATATCTCTAATGATTTCTCGTGTTGGGCTGAGTTTCAAGAGGGCACGTTTCATCAAGAACAAATTTGTCTTTCTCACAGTTGAGAACTATTAGCAAGTTTCGTTTCCATTCTGGAAAGTTATCCCCATTTAATTTATTCTCAGAAAGAATGGTAATAAGAGGAGTAGGAGACATTTTTGAACTGAAAAAAATAAAGATTCACTAATTACTATATTTGTATTAAGCAAATAATTTTCATTTCAGCAACATATCAAGAATGCAGTATGATGCATGTGTCTTGTATTAAAACCTTGAAAAAAAATCGTTGCTACGATCATTATCACACCCATTAACTATGTCTCTTTGGGGTCCCATGATTAAACAAGAACATGAATTACATCCAATTAGTTCATGAATCTTAATTCTTAAGACTCCACATGAACTAACGACTGTTTAACATTTGGTTATCATCTCTAGATTAAATATTGTTTCTTCGGAAACTATTTAATAATAAATGATCTTGAGTGTGTAACCATTAACTCAACACCCATCATAAATATGCTTTGATTTGTGAGTCATCTTGAGACAATCTCTCTAAAAAGGTCATGCATGACTAGTTGTCCTTAAAAGGAAATCTCATCTAGTGAACCCACATGAAAAAGTTTACCTTGGGGTGCGACTAGGGTAGGAACCGACTTGAAACTTTATCATGCTATCACTTAAGGACCATCAATGGAGGCCGTAGGTCTTGTTCAAGGACCTTCTCCCTCTCAATATTTTAAAAACATGCAAGGTTTTTTTATCCCAAATTTCAAGGATGATCATACAATAGTCCTAGTGGCATACTTACCTAATCTAAATGTCATGCTTCCAATATATGCATGGCATGTGATAACTCTTGAAAAAAGTTATATTTTATGCTTTTGGACCTAGTTAATTATATGTACTTAAGTACATCTAGTTGCATTTTAAGACATTTCATTAGTATTTTTAGTATTGCATTGGAACTTGGGCTGCGTTTAAATATTAGGTGCTTTTAATTGCTTGTGGAAGAGCTGTGTTTTATGGTATTGATAGGGGCAGGACGAGGAACAATAAATAAAAGAGTGAAGTTTTACCAGGGCAAAAGGGTGGTCAGATTGCTAGCTCGTATGCCGTGGCAATGCCAGGGAAGGTGTCCAGTCAGTATTTAGCGCATATCAGTTTCAGCCCAACTCTACTTCTACAAGATAAATCTGTCTAGAAAAGAGGAAAAGATAAATCTTGGAGTTGTTGGAATTATCCTGAAAAAGAAGAAAAAAGTAATTTAAAAAGAAGTAAAGGAGGAAACCCTAGTGGGTGGAACTTTAGGTAGAGATCCTTAGACAAATTAGAAGGTAGCGGCTGAATAAAAACAGGAAGAGGAAAGACGCAGGCAACCCTTCTCAGCCACCTCAGGACGCTGTGCAGCTGGAGTGTAGTTTGGACAAGTGAACACTGTCTTCCCAACGTTCTTCCATTATTTCTAATCTATTCCTTCGTGAATTACAGTTATGAAAATGATGTTTGAGTTGAATGTTATTTGCCAACCTATGGGTTAAATCTCATAGGGTTGAGATTACTGTGATGAAACTTTAACTGTCTTTAATAACTGCAGTATAAATTTGAGTTATTTTATTGTTTCATTCAATTATTTTATTCTTTACAATGTATGTGAGCAATCCCTAGACATAGTTGACTGTGGAACATACCCTTAAATTAATCTAAATTCTGAAAAGGTTAGATTAGTTAGACAGTGGTTGAATGATAGTGGCAAGTACTCAATAGATACTTGTAGTAGACTCTAGATGAAGAGTAGCGTTCATACAGAAGGGAACAGTAGAGGGTACCATATTAAAAGCATAAGACACAAGTAAGGTAACTTGAGGTTTCTACTCTCGGAAGAAGCAGGCCACTTTAGAACTCTTCTAAGCAGTAAGTTAAGTATGATTTTGCTGAGGCATTGTTGACAGGAAAAGTAGATTCTTAGTAATCCCGACCTTCCTACTCAATATCGTGTAACCCTTATATTTGTCGTAGTAGCTTTACCATAGCATTCTTAGTCGTTTATTTATTCGTTGCATATTATTCACGTAATTATTCTCATAATTGCAATTGTATTTTTACTTTTGTTTTTGCCTTAGCATTTTCCAATATTAGTTAGTATACATTTTGCACTCATTTTTATTTTATCATTACATTATTAATTCAGTTTTTTCATAACATAACATTACTCGCACTCTATTCTAATAACTTGACCAATTCTATACCTAATCCAATCCCTGTGGAAACAAACTCACTTATCACTTCATTACTTGATTCTACGTGTATACTTGCAGTTATCACTTAATTATGCTTTTAACAGGACAATACAATATCATTTAATTATGCTTTTAACAACACAATATGATAACAATCAATATGCTTATAAAAGTTCAATACAACAGCAAATAATATGCTTATAATAGATCAACTCAGTAGCAAAAGTCATGCTTATTGAGTGTTCAGTTCAACAGTAACATAAGACATAGTGTATGTACAATCACAAACACAAATACAATACAATACAATAGATATATGTATTATTCATAATTCATGCAAACATATTTAAACATCATATTGATAAGGCCAGTGTTGGAAAATTGGGTTTGGAAAATGTAATAGAAAATAAATTTAGGGAAAAACTAGAGTTTTAAATTTTTTTCCAAAACAAGATCATGGTTGTAATATCTAAAGTAATAAATATTTAATCAAAATTGTACATTTTTTATTCGTTTAGGATGAGTGCTTTGATTGAGTAATCTTCTCTACTATCCTCAAGCTTACGTTTGTCGAGTGTGGGCTCACTTTGAATAAGAAATTTTTTCACAAAAATTACCAGTGGGGTAATTTTACAGTTTCTCTAAACTTTTGGGTCAAGTTGTAAATCAAAAAAAATATCTCTAGAAATTTTCTGGAATAATCTCTTCAAAAATTTTCTCTCTACAACTTTATCTTGAATTCAAGTGTGTCAATAATGACCCAATGCTCTTTTTATATAGGGAGAGTTTAGAGAGTTCACCTATGATTAAACTTAATAACTTTAATATTAATTAATCTGATATTTATCAAAATAAATATTTAATTTAATTTAATATTAAATCTTATTACAATAATAGAATGTTTATCTACAAGATAAACATTAAATTGAATTTAATATTAAGATAATCACTTTAATATTAAATTAATAAAATATTATTGAGATAAGTATTAAATTTAATTTAAAATTAAACTATTAAAATAAAATTATTTTTGGAATAATTAATCTAAAATCAAATTCTTTGATAGAGTCCCAATAGGAGTGTAACTCTTCCATTGCTCAACCATCGTCGACCAACCGTTGCCAGCCACTGGGACCTGCCGTGTCGGTGACGTAGGTGCGACACCCTTACGACACCCCGAGCCGATTCGGTTGTTGTCGGTTCGGTCTAGGTCAATGACGACCCGACCAGTTTAGTCTAACCACTGGTTGGACCGTTGGCCCGATTTTACATACTGGGTCCAGTTCGATCAGTTTTTGGGTCTTAGTCTCACTTTTGGGCTCATGGGCCCAATTTACGATCTCATGTCTGATTTTCAAGTTCAATTACCCATTAGGTCAATTGTTTGACTTGAAAATTAATTTCCAAAAATATCATATTAAATTTAACTAATTTGATTAATTTAATTTTACTTGATCAAAATTAATTTTTCCAAAAATCACTTAGATTTTCCAAATTAATTTTTCAAAAAAAGTCTTTAATCAAATTCTATAATTGAAAAATTCTCACAACCACCTAATTTAACTCCACATCGAATAAATTGACTCAATTAAATTATTCTCAAAGTCGTAAATTGTCTTTTGATTCAAATGCAGTCCAATCGAGCTTTTGGTGTGCTAGCGGAGGGACCAATCGGACATATACAATTAGGCTCTAGTGATTGCAAATATGTCCAGAAGCATCGTTCCAATAATTCGCAATTACTTAATCATGGAGTTAGTCCATAATAAGTACCGTAATTGAAAACTCCTTATAATAAGTACCGTAATTGAAAACTCCTTATTGTATACTCTTTACGAAAACAATTCATCCAACTATTTTGTCCAATGATCTCATCATGTGTGTGTTACCCTCATATGATATCTTTGATTCCTTTGAGTTAAATCCATTCTTTCAATACAATCCTATTTTATCTCATCATTACCATTATGTCTTCTTAATGATTAATATGATCACTGTCAACAAATGATTGTGATAAATTGCTCATTCGAGAACAAGCAACCCTTGGCCACGTTCTATATTTATCAATCCACACAATGCCAATGAGAGGATATCGTTAACTCTTTAATTCAGCTATGAGTTCCATTGTTGCTTGTAAAGTCTTGCCATGCACAAGTCATGTACCCAACATACTGGCTATGGGCTCGATCATCTTTAGATCATAAGCCTCCACTTATATCAAACTACTTGAGTTGTATACGCATAGTCAATGACTAACTTAGGATTTAGGTAAATCACACCATGAATGCCACAAGTGAATTAATTTACAAATAGATTCAGAATTAATTAATCTTGGGTCCAGTCCTGTAACACCCCAAACCCGGCCTGGACGTTATGGTCGAATCTGGTGATGTCACATTGAAGTGTTTTTCTTAAAAGAAATTGTTATTAAAGAAAAACCCTCTTTTCTATTAGTCCTCTTATTTTTATTGCCTTTCATTGATTCTAAGATGTGTCGTTCATTTTCAAAATATGATTCATTATCAAAAAGCTATTTACTTTCAGGAAGTTATTAATTATCAAAACATCACTTATCGTGGAAGCTTTAAAAATAGTTTGTGTATTCGTGTGTAACTTGTTAAACAGGTCTGATTTTTGAAAACTCGATTGTCCCTACTACTAACAGTTATAAATCAAAACAATAAAAATGCTAAATAATCCATGAAAATCCAAGAGGCCATTACTACAGCAAATACCCCAAAATAAAATCAAAATTATAATTAATTACTAATATAGAATGAAATGAGTCGTGTGGCCACCGTTGAGTCCTCTGCCACACCGATCTACCTATGTCTAGGGATTACCTTTACACTTAAAACAAAAGGGTGAGTTTACGAAAACTCAGTGTGTAATCCCATATAGAACAGACAAACAGACGGAAGGCAATCACAGTCTGGACCTAAGCCCTTTTTAGAATCAGTGATAGTATCAGCTTGGGCTTTAACCCATCTCAGTACAAAGACAGTCATGCATTTGGGCCTTGGCCCCTTACAGTACCAGAAATCAGTACAGTATCAAATTATACAGTATCTAAGTCCTACCCAGCCAGCTTCTACACTCCATCTCCATCCAACCCTACAATCCATGTGGGGATATAATCAACCCACCCATCCTTACACTCCAAAAAGTACCGAATGCGGTACTAAACAGTAGTTTGCAGCTGAGTTGCCAATAAGTTAGGCTCGAAGCCTTTCATTATACTTCCTCCTATCCATATATACCCATCCCCATGCATTGCATCATACAATCATGTCATGCCAAATCATGGTATCATATATGTATTCAGTATAGTTTTAACAAAATGCTCAAAATACAGTCGTACATGTATATACATAAAGTACATAGATATAACAGTCATTCAGTCAATCAGGGATCTGGGTAATCTTACCGACCCTACAGTAGGTCCATAGTTGACTCCGATGACCAGTGCAACCTTAAGAGTCAAACAGTGAAAATGGGCCTATAAGCCCATGTAATTTGCCCGTGTGGCCCACAAGGCCCAAAATGGCTTTAGCTGTATAGATCACACGACCTGGCTTAATAATCTTACAAGCCTGTAGGGCCCACACGGCCCAATTCAACTTGGCCTATGAATTGCACATGGCCCGCCTCGTATATTACACGGCCTACCACACAGGCAGTCGCACGCCCGTGGGGCATTGACTTTCACATTTTTTGGCTTTTCACCGATTTTCATTCCCAGAGTCGTGTTTACACACCTGGTATTGGTTCGAAGGTAGTGCAACCACGAGTACTCTAGCACCTATATTGATCATTAACACATCAATTAAATCATTTTAAATGCTATTTGATCGAAAATCTTGGTAAGGTATTTCAACCCCAAATCGTTAAACCCCTTACCTTGAATGAACAATGGTGACTTCACACTTCAACAACACCAGTTGAAATTCCTACAATCGTCTAATGATCTCTTAAACACGAAACACTTTGTTTAGTCAATGATTCAACAACCCAAAAATAAAGATGTATTAACAGCACTTATCAATTGCTTGAACCACGGCTAAGTATCGCAATTGTTTTATTAGAACGAAGAGAACGAAGAAAATGAAGAAAAGGGTTGAAGAAGACCACTTACCCAATAGAACATAGCAGAATATGGTTCAGCAAAGCAAACCGAACTAACCGAGAAAGGTAACCAACAACTAAAACGGTAAAAAAAATCAAGATGGGAAAAACAAGGGTGGCGTCAGAAGCAAAAAGAAAGAAAACGGAAGGCAACACAAAAGAAAATGGCAGAGAAAGGGGGTAGGGAACCGCCAGAAAAGAGAGGAAAAATGGTGGTTTAGAGAAGAAGGGAAAGCCAAATTTTTCCCAAATGATTCCCAATTAAACTGCTAACTTCCTCATCCCTCAATTTTCTCCCCACATCTCTAATTTCACTCCTAAAACTATCCATCACATCCCCTCAACAACCGAATTCAAACTTCACTCAAACACTACAGTATTTTACTTCTATTCAAACTCCCTCACGGCATAAATAGCAAAAAAACACTCCTTGCGCGCACAGGGACACGAACTCACGACCACCGGCATTTTAACACTCCACCTAACCACCAGACCAGCAGGCCCATTCTGACATATTTTACCAGCATTCATTTATAAGCCTACTGATTAGAGATAGGGGTTTATTCACTTAAAAACAAAATTTTTCCCAGGCTAAGGCTTAAACCCAAGACTTCTCAGACACTTCTCAGGACACTTAACCACTGAAGCAGCCATGTATTTGTGTCACAATTACACAAAAACGATTATACAAACTTTGGGGCGTTACAAGTCCAAAGTACCATTCTGCCAATGAATACATCAATATCTCTACCCGTGGAGTCAACTGCTCCAATAGCCAAGACTAGCCATATTTTCAATTGGAATTGTAGACAAAATAATAATCCTTCTCAGTATTTAAATCAACTGCTCACTTTGATACTTTTATAGGATTACAGACTCATTTAGATTATCTACTGAAGTAAGTTATCTTTCTCACAATGTAAACGTTCTTTACAATGCCACTTATCTTCAGTTTGAACTTTGAACAATCAATGAGCTAATATTTGCTTGTCACAATTTCACTATGTATGCAAAATATAAAAGAAATAAATACAAAAGATATAATAGTGAAATGTGAAATTAACTTTATTTATTTATCCATCATTCAAATAAATAAAAAACAATTACATGTTTATTACAATATGGGTATATTTCCCAACAATCTCCCTGTAACACCCTTAACCCGTATCCGTCGCCAGAACAGGGTTACAAGATGTTATCGAAGTTTATAGAATAATTACACATAATTTCAAAAATTTTCCTATGTTCATAACAAAACTGTCCACCTGATTCATAGTCATTAAATTATTTATATCTTGAGCTACAGAACTCCAAACTGAGAACCACTAATTTTCCCTGAAACTAGACTCACATATCTTTTTATCATAAAATTTTTAGAATTTTTTGTCCAGCAAATAAGTACAGTTTATTCTTTAAATTCACCCTTTTTTCACTGTCCAATAGTCCTGACTCCTCTTCACAAAAAAATTTATTATCTCTTAGTACAAAATTCGAATGATGTTCTCGTTTATTTATTTTGAAAATAAACTCATCAAGGATTCTAAGCATATAAATTATAACTAATAATTATTTTTGTACAATTTTTAATGATTTTATAAAATCAGAATAGGGGATTTCAAAATCATCCTGACTCTGTCTTACACAAATTCAAATATCTCTTAATATGAAATTCTTTTGCTTACAAAGTTTTCTTTATATGAAACTAGACTCAATAGAATTTAATTTCATATTTAATTCAACCTCTAATTCAATTTTCACAATTTTTGGTGGATTTTCAAAGTCAAACTACAGCTATTATGTAAGACTATTTTAGTGCAAAATATTAATGACTAAGTTTATAACACCTTTATTTCCTTTCACTACAATATTTCCTATCACTCCCTTTTATTTTCCTTCACTATCATATTATGAACATAGTTCCTTATGTAAGAAAACTCTACTTTAACATCACAAATACCTATTACATAATATCATATATCCTTAATTAATATACCATATGGCACATCAATATGCATATTTTTCCTTACCATACTTATACTATTTCATCCATGTGTGTATGAGAACCATTTATAACCTTATGAACTCATATGTTTATATATATATATATATATACATCATTGCTAGCCATACCAATGGCTAACTTCCAAACATTGTGTAACATTTATTATTTCACTAATTTAGCTATTAAATTTTTAACATATTTTCTAAATTTCAAATTTTCCTCAATTTAGTCCCTAAAACACAAAACTTATAGCTTACTTTACATTTCAATCCCTTTATCTATTCTAACTTAATTTTCATTCAATTAAACCCCTATTTCATCATTTTATTCAACATGAACTTTGTTTAAAAACCTAAGAACTTCTAAACTACCAACTTAATTTAATCAAAACTTTGTTCCCAAACTTCTAAAACATCAAATTTTAGTAAAAATAACTAAATTGACTTACCAATTAAACTTCCAAACCTTGAAATCCCAATTTTTCCTTTTCTCCCCTTCTTTCTTTTCTTTCCTTCCCCTGCTCTCTGTTTCGTTTGGCTTTCTGTTTCTATTTCTAATTCTATTCTTTTGTTTCTTTTGTTTATTATATTTTAGTTATATTATTATATTATAATATCTATAATAAATAAATACATATATGAATTACAAATGTACATATGTATTTATTACACATTTACATTATTATTACCAAACAATTGTCATAATTTAATTTATTTTATTTACTTTATTTAATTAATATAATATAATAATATAATAATATTTATTTAAATTATAAGTAAATATATAATAATTACTAATATATGATATTATTTATACACATGGAAATTATTTTTACCACACACATGTCAATTCATGGTGTAATTTCTTATTTAGTCCCTTGAATTTTCTATATTCTATAAATCAACTTTTACCCCATGTTCAATCTAGTCCTTCCACTCAATTGCTCCTAATTTAACAAATTCACCTATCCAAAACCTAATTAACCACACAGCTAACTTCGTAAATATTTATTAAAAATATTTACGAATCCGTTTTACCGGAACGGAGTCCCGAAAATGAATTTTTTTTTTCAATTAACTACAAAATCAATAAAATTTTCTTATCAAACTTTTCATGCAACCTTTCTATCATAATATAGACCATGCCATAATTTTAAAGTAAAATTTTCTTTTAGCTCGGATTTGTCGTCACGAAACCACTGTTCCGATTTCACTGAAAATAGGCTGTTACACTCCTATTTTCCCTAGGTAAGTAAATGTGTCATGTTTCGTATTCCAATATCCTTGACGTGTTTTTTAAAATTCCTAGTTACAAGAGCCTCCGTAAACGGATCCGCAAGGTTACTTTTAGAAGCTACTTTCATTACATCTACAATTCATTCAACTACTGCCTCTTGTATCAAGTGATACTTCCGATCAATGTGTTTCATCCTCTTGTGACTTCTCATTTCCTTTGTATTTGTTATTGCAGCATTGTTATCACAATACAGTATTATAGCTTTTTTCATACCAGGAATAACTTCAAGTTCAGTTAAGAACTTTTGAAACCATATAGCTTGTTCCGTTGCCTCAGAAGCAGCAACATACTCAGCCTCCATAGTAGAGTCAGCAGTACAAGTTTGTTTTACACTTCCCCATACTATTGCTCCACAGCCTAGAACGAATACATTTCCCGAAGTTGATTTCCTAGAATCTTTGTAGGTTTTGAAGTCTGAGTCTGTGTATCTAACAAGAGTAAGGTCCTCCCTAGAATACGCAAGCATATAATCCATGGATCTTTTAAGATACTTTAATATATGCTTTACAGCTTGCCAATGCCTTAGACCTGAATTCTCCTGATATTGACTAACCATTCTTACTGCGAAATAGATTTCCAGACATCTGTAAAGCATCGTATACATAAGGCTTCCAACTACTGAAGCATATGAAACCTTACTCATATGCTCTCTTTCTCCTACTGACTTAAGACAATCATCTAAAGAAAGATGAAAACCTAATGCAATCGGCTGAACGTCTGGCTTTGCATCGATCATTGCAAGACATTTCGATAAGATGAAAACCTAATGCAATCGGCTGAACGTCTGGCTTTGTATCGATCATTACAAGACATTTCGATACTTTATAATTACTTAATCACAGAGTCAGTCCACAAGAAGTATCATGATTGAAAACTCCTTATTGTATACTCTTTATGAAAGTAATTTATCTAACTACTTTGTCCACTGACCTCGTCATGTTTTTGTTAGCCTCATATGATATCATTGATTCCTTTAAGTTAAATTTGTTCGCTCAGTACAATCCTATTTTTTTTCATCGTCACCATTGTGTCTTCTTAAAGATTAATACTATGATAAATTGCTCATTCGAGAACAAGCAACCCCTGGCCACGTTCCATATTTATCAATCCACACAATGCCAATAAGAGGATATCATTTACTCTTTAATTTAGCTATGAATTCCATTATTTCTAGTAGAGTCATGCCATATACAAGTCATGTACCCAATATACCGGCTATGGGTTCGATCATCTTTAAAGCATAAGTCTCCACTTATACCAAAGCACATGAGTTGCATACACATAGTCAATGAAAAACTCAAAATCTAGGTTAATCACACTATGAACATTACAAGTGAATTAATTTACAAACGGATTCAAAATTAATTCATCTTAGGTCCAGTCCAATGTATCATTCTACCAATGAATACATCTATGTCTCTACTCATGGAGTCAACTGCTCCGATAGCCAAGACTAACAATCTCTCCAATTGGAATTGTGGACGACATAATAATCCTTTTCAGTATTTGAATCAAATGCTCACTCTGATTCTTTTATGGGATTACGGACTCATTTAGATTATCTATTAAAGTAAGTTGTCTTTCTCACAATGTAAACGCTCTTTACAATGCCACTTATCTTCAATTTGAATTTTAGACAATCAATGAGCTAATATAAAAGACACAAATAGAAAAGACATAAGAATGAAATGTGAAATTAACTTTATTTACTAATCATCCAAATAAATAGACATTTCCCAACAATCAGTCAATTCATGGATTCTAAAATAGTTCATATTATCAGAGACTTAATTGAACAAACATAAAACTTTAGGCTGAACTGTAAAATTTGTAATGTAGGAGACAAAATTATAAAATCTAAAAAATAAGGGCAAAACTATAAAATCTAGAAAATAAGGGAAAAATTGTAAAATCTAGAAAATAGGGGTAAATTTGTAAAACTAAGAAAATAGGGGCAAATTTGTAAAATTTTCAAAATAGTGGCAAAATTGTAATATTTAAAAAATAGGGGAAATGAAACAACCCGTTTTTAGTCAAATCAGAATAGTGGGTTTGGGACCACAAATCTGAGGTCAAAATATTTATTTTATTATTATTTTAATGTTTACAGTGTGATATTATGTTGGTGTGAAAATTTCGTTAGAAAATTTTATCGTTTGATTGGTCAATTTGATAAAAAGTACTAAATCGCATAAAGCGTAAAACTTGTGTTCTATTAGTTAAAGGTGTCAAATAGCTATAGAACCTTAACGTAATGGTCTTTAAATATTAATTAGACCATTTTTTTGGTAAGTGGACAATATTGGACATTAAATGGATGCTTTATTTGGTTTATCATTAAGGGTATATGTGTAAATTGGTAATTAACATAAAATAAATAAAACAAAACCAAATTAAAGGCATTCATTCTCATCTTTTAACTAAAATTGAAGAAGAAGAAAAGAGAATATTAGGGTTCTTCATTCGGCTAAGGCGAATTGATGCAATTAGGTATGTGTTTTGTCCCGTTTTTAATGATTTCTATGTTTTTATGATCGTTGCAACTAGTACTAGCTAGCCCAGAGACTATTTTGTAAAACTGTTAAAGATTTTGAATGATGCCATTGATGAATATATGTGTCCTTTGATGATTTATGGTGAATTGTGAATATTTGATGATAGTTATGCAAGTTTGGTAAACTGATTTTGAGTAAAAATGCAAAATAGGGATTAAAAGAAGAAATGTTGAAACTTTCTAGTTAAAATGTGAAATAAATGGAAAATACGGGCTGTTAGGGGTATAATAGTAATTCAGCTAGCATGGGTTGTGATTAAATTGTGGTAATTTGTGTTTTTATGAAATAAGGACTAAATTGTAAAAGTAGTGAAACATTAGGGGAAAATGTGTAAATATGCTTAAATGTGTGTTTTGGATTAAATTGAATAAATAGATGATTAAATAAGTTAATTTTGAATATATTTAGATCAAGAAGAGCTGAATTCGGATCTAGATCGAGGAAAAACGAAAGTTATCGACTAATTGACTTATTTCATCGTTTTCACATCCAAGGTAAGTTCGTATGTGATAAATTTCAATACAAATGTATTTTATATGCTTTGATATTGCATAAATTATGAATACAAAATTGTGGATATGAACGATAGTGATTCAACGACTACTCGACATTCGAAATCTCGATTGAACAGTAGGAATAGTTTAGGATGCTAGTGACATGTCATTAAGGGATACATTGAGTTGGCTTCGGGCCATGATATAGCACTTCAGGAGCGAGTTATACCGATTTGGCTTCGGGCCATGCATATCAACTGATTTGGCTTCAGGCCATGATATCAGTACTTCAGAGATAAGTTACCTTGATTTGGCTTTGGGCCATGGTATAGGTACTTATCGAGCTAGATGTTATCACCGGTACATTCTCTCTTTACGGCAGTAACGTAATTGCTTTAATTGATCTTGGATCGACACATCCGTATGTTTGTGAAAATTTTGTGTCTAGTAAGAAATTGCCTGTTGAGTCTACAGAATTTGTAATTAAAGTATGGAACCCCTTAGGCAAGTATGTTCTAATTGAAAAAGTATGCAAGGACTATCCTTTAATGACTCGGGGTTACTGTTTTCTGGCTAATTTGATGCTTTTACCATTTGATGAGTTCGATGTGTTCTGGGTATGGATTGGTTGACTCTACATGATGCTGTTGTGAACTGTAGACAAAAGATTACAGAATTGAAATGCCAGAATAATGAAATTATTCGGATTCAATCTGATGAGTTGGGTGGATTGCTTATAGTGATTTTGTTGATGTCGGCTCAGAGATATGTGAGGAAAGGTTGTGACGCGTACCTAACATATGTTTTAGATACCAAAGTGTCTGAAAAGAAGATTGAATCAGTGCATGTAGTTTGTGAATATCCAGATGTATTTCCAGAAGAATTGCTTGGGTTGCCACTGGTTAGAAAGGTTGAATTTGCTATTGAGTTGGTACCGGGAACATCTCTGATATCTATAGCTCCGTATAGAATTGCTCCGACCAAATTGAAAGAGTTGAAAGCTCAATTGCAAGAGTTAACAGATAGAGGTTTTGCATGACCGATTTTTTTTTGCCTTGGGGTGCACCTGTGTTGTTTGTAAAGAAGAAAGACGGGTCAATGAGAATGTGTATTGACTATCATCAGCTCAACAAGGTCAGTTGCTGAGAATAGACGATTTGTTTGATCAGTTAAAAGGTGCAACAATGTTTTCAAAGATTGATTTGAGATTTGGTTATTATCAGTTGCGAGTTAAAGACTCAGATGTGCCAAAAATTGCATTCAGAACTAGGTACGAACATTATGAATTTCTTGTTATACCTTTTGGATTAACTAATGCTCTTGCCAATTTTATGGATTTGATGAATCAGATCTTTAGACTGTATTTTGATAGATTTGTTTTTATGTTCATTGACGACATTCTGATCTATTCTCGAGATGAGTCCGAGCATGTCGAGCATTTAAGGATTGTGTTGCAAACCTTGAGAGATAAACAACTATATGTTAAATTTAGTAAGTGTGAGTTTTGGCTCCGGGAAGTTGGAGTTTTGGGACATATTGTATCAGTGGATGGAATTCGAGTCAATCTGAGCAAGATTTCTGTAGTTGTTGACTAGAAACCACCTAGAAATGTATCCAAGGTCAGAAGCTTTCTGGGATTAACTGGTTACTATCGACGCTTTGTAAAAAGGTTATTGATGATTACTACACTGATGACCAGACTGCTACAGAAAGATGTAAAGTTTGAATGGTCCGGGAAGTATCAACAAAGTTTCGATAAATTAAAAGTATTGTTAGTGAGGCACTAGTGTTGGTTCAACCTGAGTCGGGTAAAGAATTTGTGATTTTTAGCGACGCGTCATTAAACGGATTAGGTTGCGTGTTGATGCAAGAGGGAAAAGTGATAGCTTATGCTTCCAGATAGTTAAAGCAGCATGAAAAGAACTATCTGACATATGATTTAGAGTTGGCTGCTATAGTTTTTGCATTGACAATTTGGCGACATCATTTGTACGGTGAAAAATGTCACATCTTTACTGATCATAAATGCTTAAAGTATATTATGACTCAGAAAGATTTGAATTTGTGACAACGGAGATGGCTCGAGCTACTAAAAGATTATGAGTTAATAATCGATTATCATCCAGGGAAAGTGAATGTAGTCGCGAATACTTTGAGTAAAAAATCATTGTTTGCCTTGAGAGCAATGAATACACAGTTAACATATTCTGATAATGGTTCGATTTTAACTGAGTTAAAAGCTAAACCAGTATTTCTTCAACAAATTTGCGAAGCTCAGAAATGTGATAGTGAATTGCAAGCTAAAATAGTGCAATGCAAATCGACTAATGATTTAGAGTACCAAATCAGATCTGATGATTGTTTGATGTTCCGAGATAGAATCTGCGTACCAAAAAATTCAGAGTTGATTCAGAAAATTGTATATGAGGCACATAGTGGTTGTTTATCTGTTCACCCGGGGAATACCAAAATGTACAATAATTTGAAGAAGTCGTATTGGTGGTCGAGTATGAAATGAGACATTTCTGAGTTTTTATCGAAATGTTTGATTTGTCAGTGAAAGTCGAGCATCAAGTACCTTCATGTTTGCTTCACCTGTGATGATACCAGAGTGGAAATGAGACAGAGTTACGATGGGTTTCGTATTGGGATTGCCTTTGTCTCCTAAAAAGAAAGATGCAATTTAGGTTGTCATTGATCGACTGACAAAATCTGCACATTTTATTTCGATATGTACTGACTATTCGCTTGAATGATTAGCTAAGTTGTACATTGCTAAGATTGTTAGATTGCATGGGGTACCAGTTTCGATTATTTTGGATAGATGTCCGAGGTTTACATCGCGATTTTGGAATAAATTGCAAGAAGCTTTGGGTACTAAGTTGAATTTTACTGCAGCTTTTCATCCGTAAATCGATGGACAATCTGAGAAAGTAATTCAGATCCTTGAAGATATGCTCTAATGTTGTGTTTTAGAGTTCAAAGGCAATTGAGAGAAATATTTGCCGCTAGTTGAATTTGTATATAATAATAGCTTTCAATCGAGCATAAAGATGGCATCGTACGAAGCTTTGTATGGTCGCAAATGCCAAACTCTATTGTACTGGACTGAGCTTAGCAAGAGACAGATTCACGGGGTTGATTTGGTTAGAGAAACTGAAGAGAAAGTGAAAGTAATTCGCGATTGTTTGAAAGCAGCTTCAGATCGTCAGAAGTCGTATGCAAATTTGAAACGGAAGGATATTGAATTTTAGTTCGGTGATAAAGTGGTTCTAAGATTATCTCCGTGGAAGAAAATCCTTAGATTTGGTCGCAAAGGTAAGTTGAGTCCGCGTTTCATCGGGCCGAACGAGATCATCGAAAGAATAGGGCCAATGGCATGTCAACTAGCTTTACCATCCAAGTTAGAAAAGATCCATAATGTATTTCATGTGTCGACGTTACGCTGTTATCGATCAGATCCATCGCATGTAATTTCCCCGTCAGAAATTAAAATTCAACCCAATATGATGTACAACGAAGAACCGATCATAATTCTAACACGTGCATTTAAACATTTAAGAAATAAAAGCATAGCTCTCATGAAAGTACTTTGGCAACGACACGATGTCGAAGAGGCTACGTGGGAGCCCAAAGAAGCTATGAAAAAATAGTACCCTAACCTATTCATTGGTAAGATTTTCGGAGACGAAAATCCCTAAGGGGGGATAGTTGTAACAGCCCGTTTTTAGTCAAATAGGAACAGCGGTTTTAGGACCACAAATCTGAGGTCAAAATATTTATTTTATTATTATTTTAATGTTTACAGTGTGATATTATGTTGGTGTGAAAATTTTGTTAGGAAATTTTATCGTTTGATTGGTCAATTTGATGAAAAAGACTAAATCGCTTAAACCGTAAAACTTGTGTTCTATTAGTTAAATGTGTCAAATAGCTATAGAAAATTAAACTAAAGGTCCTTAAATAGTAATTAGACCATTTTTTTGGTAAGTGGACAATATTGGACATTAAATGGATGCTTTATTTGGTTTATCATTAAGGGTATATGAGTAAATTATTAATTAACATAAAATAAATAAAACGAAACCTAATTAAAGAAGAGAATATTAGGGTTCTTCATTTGGCTAAGGCAAATTGATGCAATTAGGTATGTGTTTTGTCTCGTTTTTAATGATTTTTATGTTTTTGTGATCGTTGCAACCAGTACTAGCTAGCCCGAGGACTATTTTGTAAAACTGTTAAAGATTTTGAATGATGCCATTGATGAATATATGTGTTCTTTGTTGATTTATGGTGAATTGGGAATATTTGATGATAGTTATGCAAGTTTGATAAACTGATTTTGAGTAAAAATGCAAAATAGGGATTAAATAGAGAAATGTTGAAACTTTCTAGTTAAAATGTGAAATAAATCGAAAATATAGGTTGTTAGAGACATAATAGTAATTTGGCTAGCATGGGTTGTGACTAAATTGTGTTAATTAGTGTTTTTGAAATAAGGACTAAATTGTAAAAGTGGTGAAACATTAGGGGCAAATGTGTAAATATGCTTAAATATGAGTTTTGGATTAAATTGAATAAATAGATGATTAAATAAGTTAATTTTGAATATATTTAGATCAAGAAAAGTAAAATTTGGATCTAGATCAGGGAAAAACGAAAGTTATCGACTAATCGACTAATTTCGTCGTTTTCACATCTGAGGTAAGTTCGTATGTGATAAATTTCAATACAAATGTAGTTTATATGCTTTGATATTGCATAAATTACGAATACGAAACTGTGGATATGAATGATAGTGATTCAATGACGATTCAACATTCGAAATCTCGGTTGAACCTTAGGAGTAGTTTAGGATGCTAGTGAGATGTCATTGGGGGATACATTGAGTTTGCTACGGGCCATGATATAGCACTTCGGGTGCGAGTTATACCGATTTGGCTTGGGGCCATGTATATCGACTAATTTGGCTTCAGGCCATGATATCAGTACTTCAGAGATTAGTTACCTTGATTTGGCTTCGGGCCATGGTATAGGTACTTATCGTGCAACAACCTTGAGTATCCGAATTCTATTCTAAATGGTTCAATGGGTAACGAAAATGTGTATGAGATTAGTACGAGATGGTACAGGTATGTGCATAAACCATATTAGCTTTGAATCGAAGAAAAGGTGAAGAAAGTATATAGTTTTGTGAATGAGTAATTGAGAAGTTTGTTAGTTGATGTGAATTCTTATACTTATGATTATTTGTTGAATTATGTGCTTATGATTATATCGAATTTATGTCATACGAGCTTACTAAGCTTTATAGCTTACATCGTTTATTTTTCTATGTTTTATAGTGAATTCAAAGCTAGCTCAGATTCGGGGATAGTCGGAGGCATCATAACACTATCCACCTATCTCTTGGTATTTATGAATTTTGGTATTTTTAAGTATATGACATGTATAAGGACTTTGAGTCATTTTGGTATATGTAGCATGATTTTAGCCATTTGTGTTGGCTTGTAAATAATAAGTGTTTGGTTTTGTGTTAACCATGTAAGTTGGCTTAATTTGGCAATTATGTGTTGTATATATATGTATTAATGTCTTCTAGTGATGTGGTTCATGTTTACTTGAAAATGGCTTGTTGAATGCAACATTTAAGGTAGCTAATGGTTGATGAATAGAGAAAGGTTGTGCTTGTGGTTTTAGGCTAAGAAATACATAGTTGAAGTGGTACACATTAATGTTTTGGAAATGTGAATTGGCATGATTTGAGTAGGCAAATTATGGTATTATAATTATGTTAGTTGTTGATATTAAAATGGTACATTTTAGTCTTGGTTGTGGTTACTTTGGATGTCCATATATGCTATGAATTTGTACCATTTGGGTTGTGTAGGTACATGCAAATTTGGGTGGCAAATTGACTTGGTAAATAGCCTATTTTTGTCCACACGGGCAGAGACACGGGCGTGTGTCTCAGCCGTGTGTGACACACGGTTATGTTACACCGCCATGTGTCACCTTGTGTTGAAATTAAAACCAAGTCAGTATGCTCCACACGGCCTCACACACGGGCATGTGACTTGGTCGTATGGCATAAGTTAGTATACCCTACAGGTTTGGCACAACCTAGCACACGGGCATGTATGGCTACTTTTAAGAGACCGGCATAGCCACACAGGCGTGTGTTTTGACCGTGTGACCCAAGTCCGAGAGTTACACAGGGTTGGACATGAGTTGGGACAAGACCATGTGTTCCCATTTTGAATGTCCACACGGCCTGTGACACGGACATGTCTGGTGGCCGTGTGAGACACGCGGCCTAGCCACACGAGCATGTGTCCCCTGTTTTGAAAAAAAATTAAAGTTCGTAAAAGTTTCTTAAGTTATTGGTTTAGTCCCGAACCACTCTCAAAGCATATTTAGGGCATCGTAGGCTCGTATTAGGGACAAATTGATTGAGTTTGAATGATGAATGCTTCAATTGAGAAAATGCATGCTAAATTGATGTTTAATTGTTTTACAAGTCTGGTAATGCTCCATAACCTTATTCCAACGTTGAATACTAGTGAGGGGTGTTACAGAAAAAAAACTATAAAATCTAAAAAATAGGGGACACACGACCATGTGACCAGACCATGTGGAATGCCCTGGACCATGTGAATGAGGTACATGGTCGTGTGGTTTGGCTGTGTAACAGACTGAGGCCATTTAAGAATAAGAAAACCTAGGGTTTTAGGGGAACATAGTCATGTGAGTGGGCCCTATGGTCCACATAGGTGGACCACACACCCGTGTGGCTAGCCGTGTGGTGCTATCTTAGGCATGATTTTGCTTGATTTACTTGTAAAAGAACACACACCTTTCACCAGGAGACCGAGTGACGTCCCTCTTGCTCAAATCTAATCCAAGGTACCTAAAATGGGTCTTTCAAATGACATTCATACACGGGTTAACATTTGTTTTCAAGAATTGATTAAGATTAATGGAGGATTTCGGCAAGAATTGCAAAAGATCGAAATCAAATTGAAAGATTAACATGGATCAATATTATTTCAAAATGACGAGTTCTACTAATTGAAATGATTAAACCTACCGAATTTTTAATGAAGGTACGAAGGCTGTAGGTGATGAGTTTGACAACTGGTAGGAAAACGTTTTAACAAAGATTGATTTTGATTCAGGGTAAGCAAATAAATAATTTTCAACAAAAAAATAATGTGAAATATGATGAAAAAAAAGATGGGGAGAAAATAAAAGATGAAGATATATATAGAGAATAGAGGGAGAAATTATAATTAGAATGAAAGAAATAAATCAAAATCCTAATGTAATTAGGAAAATGGACTAAATAACTAGGTTTTCAAACTTTTAAGGGGCTGCAAGGTAATTTACCCTTTTTGCTGAAAATAAAAGGGAAATGAGGGAGGGTGGCATGACTTGAATTTAGGATTTAAGGGAGAAAGAAATAATGTTTAACCATTAGGTTGCTACCCACACTTAATATATATTCAAGTATGGTTTTGATCATAGGTTGCTCAAAAAAAATAAAAAAATAAAAATTGGAAGAAGTATGACTTGAACCTAAGACCTTTAAAGAGTACATCAAACACTTAATTATCAAGCGTAATCATTTACTTAGTCATTTTTTACAATTAACCCTTTATATTTTGGAGTGTTACAATTTTTATCTAGAAGATGAGGGAAAAAATATTTTTGTTACATAGACATGTTAGTATATAATTAATTTTTTAAAATTTTAAAAATTCAAAAAAAATATAAAATTGATTTTAAAAATTAAACATCATTAAAATTATTAAAAAAAATATGAAAATTATAAAATTATAATTTTTAATATTTTTAATATTATTTAAAATCTAAAAATTTTAATTAAATATTGACATATCATCCACATGACAATCTACGTGTATGCCACATTGCAAAGTTAACGAATGTTAATTTTTCCATCTATTTTGGATGATTTGACAAAAAAAATACAAGTTCTATGGCTAGAAAAGGCAAAAAAATTAAATGAATGGCTAAAATGATTTTTTTTATAAAGTTGGAGGGCTAAAAAATACAAATTTCTAATTTTACATTCATTGTATGTAATTTAAGTGTTTAATTTTTAATAAAATTTTTAAATATTTTATTTTAATTACCGTAATTAATGTAAAATGATTTGGTTATTTGAATTGTTAAATATAATTAAACCATATTAACTTATTAATATTTCAAATATTATAATAGTGACAAATTTCACCAATTTTATCCTCTGTTTTTTTATTATTATTATGGGTTTTCAAAGGTTTTTAATTTCAAACAGTGTCTAAATTAAAATATAAAATTAATTAATATTACAAAATCCAAATTCATAAAAACAATTAAAATGAAATTATATTAACAATAAAATAAAATTCAACTTAAAAATAAATACTAATAGTGTTACAAAAATATTTTAATGTTCTTAATCTTGATATTCTTCTTCAATGATATCATCCTCATCACCATATTTTATCAATAGGGATTCTTGTTTGTTTTATAGTACAATTAATTGCATTTTGACTTCAAATATAAGCAATATAAAGCTAGAGATCTTTAAAAAACTACTAAAAAAATTCAGTCTATTTCCAACTAAACCTAACAATCAAAATAAAAATAAGGACAAATCAAACACAAAAAAAATCTAAAAAAAAAAAAAGTAAACGAAAGTGAAATACCTAAAAATGCATATAGAAAATTAGAGTTGTCCATGAACTGGGTCGGGTCCTAATTAAATTTTAAGCTTGACTCAACTCGAAAAATGAATCCAAATTTTTGCTCAAGTCCATCCCAGATTGTATATGCTAAACTCGGGTCCAGATCGACCCAGCCCGTATTAAAGCCTATAGTATCTATACAATAGGAAACATATCGATACCTAACAAGTATCGATACATTGGGGAGGGTATCGATACTCAAACAATTTTTTTTTAATTTTCAAAACATCGAAACTTAAAACAGTATCAATACTAGGTAGGGTATCAATACTTTTGTGAAAGGTACAAATACTTTGTTAAGGTATTCGGGTCAAGCCTGGGACAAAAAAAAACTTACCTGAGGCCTGGCCCATTGGGCCTCATTTTTTGTCTAAACTCATACTTCGGGCCTATATTTTTGTCCTAACCCTCTCAATTTTCAAGCAAACTTTTGGGCCTGATCGAGTGGCATAACCCATGGGCAACTCTATAGAAAATTAAATATATGTTTTGGTTTTCTCACTTTGACCCCTTTTTTCTCAATTTTAAGAAAAATATTATGAAAATCGATCTTTTTCTCTTTACTAAAAATCAAATATTTTTTGAGATTTTTTTTACCTGAATTCCCACCTTCACCTCGAAAAGAACTATGCTCAGACCGTAAAACAGATGAGAAAAAATAATTTTTATACCAAATAAAAATAAATAAACCAATAATAATAATTTATTTTTTTGTGACAAAAATAAAACTTATTAAGTAATACTTAAAAGTATATCTTTTGTTTAGTTTATATAAAAGAATAAAACTAGTTAAGTGACTATAACTTAAAAAAAAATACAAAATTAAATTACTTTTGTTATTATCATATAATAATTAATAATATATGCAATATTTATGTATATGTTTATTATTTTTAATTTATTTAATTATATTAAATTAATTATAAATAATATCACTTTTTTATTATTAAATAATAATTAAGAATGTATTGATGATTTATTATTTTAATATAATTTAGTAATATAATGAACAATAAAAGATATTTTTGTCAATTCAAAAGTTTCTTTAAACTTATATTTTTATATGTATTTTATATATTTAAATGTTTAACTAATATACACTAAAAACTATATTTTGTAGTTTTAACTAAACATTACAAATTTAACTAGTATATATTTAAAAAAAAAAACTAGATTTATTTTTAGATGTCTCATATAAATTAAATTAAATTTTAAGTAATAAATATTAAAAAAATATATTTTGCAATTTTAAATAAATAAATTAAGTAATTTTCTAATACATAATCTTGAATAAACTTGATTAGAATAAATAATAAATATAAATATTATTTTAACATCATTTAATATATATGATTTATTACAAATTTATGGTAACATTTATTAATTTTAATTTGTATCATATATATTCATACAGGGGCGTGCACTGGTGAAAACTTCCGTAACTTTTTATATGATTAATGTTTTAACAATTCAACTATTGAATTTATTAATATATTTGTACTTGTCATGCATAAAAATTTTTTAATCGATCTGATATCTCTATCGTATTGATTTAAAATATTGTATATATTAATATATATTTAACAACTGAAAGCATTTTTTACATAAAATGAACAGTTAGAAATTTTTAATTTATGTCAAACTTGATATGCATGATCTACATGAACGGAGCATGAAATATGACAGTAGGATTGTTAAAATATTAATCATATAAAAAATTACGAAAGAGTGTAAAACCACTTAAGTTTTACATCGGTATAAGTGAATCTTCCCCATACATATATATTACTTTATATATGTTTAGTGCAAAATTGATAGTTATTTATCTTGATATATTTATTTAATTTGCATTAAATATATGATAACATATATTTTGATTAAAATATATAAGATAAAATACATTATTTAAACATATGGTATATATCCAAAATTCTTTTCATCTAGTGACAAGAGCATTAATATTATAGCATGAAAGTTTAGGATAAATCCCTAGCAATCTTATTCCTACTCCTAATTATTAAATATATACCATATATTTTACTTTAATTTACAAAATTTTGTATTAAAAGAATGGACAAGGAGATGATGATGGAATTGCCTTAGGAAGTCCGATTTATCCTTCCATATCAAGTTTATTTTCTGCATCTATTAACACAAAAATAATATTAATTAAATATTGTTATTAAACAATAATATTAAAATGCTTTATTTGTAGAAATATATCAAATATAACTTGGAAATTTATTTTTATATGAATTAAGTTAATAAAATTGAACATATTTTAAGACTCGGTTAAATACAAAATTAAGACTCTAATTTTTTTTTTGAATGAAAAGTCGATTACTTTATTGAAACTAGAACTTGAAGGACATAGTCCACGAAAGCAATCAAAAACACAAAAAGAAAGGTCAAAAACAGAAATCAAAATAAACAGAGGCCTCACACACAGAGACCCTAATCAGCGTTAACCATAAAGTGAAAATAGCAAGGACGACGACGAGTAAGCACTTAAGGATAGAAGCTGGGGGAACACTGATTGAATAAATTCCCCAAATCAAAACATCATACGGTCCGAACTAGGGTGGGTCAAGCAATCTTCTATCCTCATCGACGAAAGCAACAACCAATAGTGATGCCTCATCCATCCAAAACCAATCTTCCACTCTCGTTAAACCATCTTGAGCAATTGTATGCACAATCTTGTTCCCTGATCTCACGATGTAGTTGAATTGACAGATGACAAACAACTTTGAAAACTTCTTCACCTCCCAGATAAGTGCACTGATATCTGATAAATCCTCCAAATTTGTTGTTAACTTTTGGATTACCAATCTTGAATCTCTTTCCAAAATGACCAACAGGATACCCAACTCAAAAGCAAATTGTAAACCGTGAATCATTGCTAAAGATTCTACTTGTGCCTACCTTCCATTTGAGGCTTAGCTCTAAAAGCCCATGTGCACTCCATATACTTTGCTAGATCAAAGACGTGTTTTAGCCCAATGACGCATTTAGGAACTCTGTATTCGGGTAATGCTTAGCCTTTAATAATCACCCTACTAAATTTGTTGGGTGCATTAACAGATGCCAACCCAGTTTTCCATGGAGAGCTATATTAAACTTTGATAAATCTCTAAATCCCATCACACCATCCCCTTTCAACTCACACCGTGAAGACCATGTACACCAATTCCCTTTTTCTCAGTAGACTTCTGCCACCGAAATGGAGCCATTAAGCTTCAACCTCTTTGCAAAATGACTTGCGCAAAAGAAAGCACACTATTGCATGTGTTGGTAAAGCCTAAAGAACAGTGTAACAACCTATTTTTCAATGAAATCTGAATAGTGCTTCTGGGACCACAAATTCTATCCTGAAATAAAGTTTATTTTTATTTTATTATATGGTCAGTATTATGATAGATATGTCCTGTGAAAATTTTGATACAAAAATTTTATCGATTAAGTGTTTAATTACCAGAAGGACTAAATTGCATAAAATGTAAAAGTTAAATTCTAGTAGCTATAAGGATTAAATAGCTATGGAATTCAAAACTAGAGGTCCTTATATGGTAATTAGACCATTAAAGAAAAGTATGTAAATTTTTGGTGACTCATCCATGGAAATTTAGAAAAAGTGCAAGGACTAAATTGGAATTTGAAAAATATTTAATTAATTAAAAGATGAAAAGAAAATATCATTTTATTTTCTCATCTTCTTCAACCTAAAATATATGGAAACCCTAGGAGAGAGAGAAGAAACTTTCATGGCTTAATTGGGTAAGTTTCCTTGTCCTATTTTTTGTAATTTTGATATTTTTTAAACCGGGATAGCTTAATTTATTTATTTGGGGGATTAATTTGAAAATTTATCAAGGTATGAAATTTGGGTTATGGATGAATATGCTAAAATTAGAAATTTATGGTAGAAAATGAAAGGTTGTTGATAGATAAACAACATTTACAAAGTGATTTTTGATAGAAACATGATTTAGGGACTAAAATGTAAAATGGTGAAATTAAAGAAAAATGCTGAATTTTTATGAATACATGTGCTGTAAATTTTGTAATGGGATTTTTGTTAGGCTTGGAATAGGGAGTAAATTGCACAAGTTTCATTTTCCGAGCCTAGGGATGAAATTAGAATTTATGGAAAAGTTAGGGGTAAAATGGTAATTTTTCCTAGGACATAAATTGAGTCCATATGAGTATGAAATATGAGAAATTTATGATTAAATCTATTTATATAGATCCGGACAACTCACATTCAAGGTTAGATCGAGGAAAAGAAAAGGTTTCGAATTAGTAGATTACTTACGCGAACAAGTGTCGAGGTAAGTTCGTGTAACTTAATCGAGCATGTAATTATGTTAAATTAAATGTTGTGATTGTATGAAATGTGACTTACTTGGATGTTACAATATGAGAAATTAATACATGCTTGAAAATGGTGAAAAAGGGTTATGTCCAGATTGAATACTGAATTTCGATGAACATATGTGCTTTTCCGAAATGAATGAGGTCCTGCATTTGTTGCTGACAGAAATTAGCTCAGACGAGTAATCCTATTAACCTCATTATAGGAAGGATTTAGCCCAGACAGGTAATCCTAATACGATATCTCTCGAGTATATGTTACATTTATGATTTAGCCTGGACTGGTAATCCTAATTGAACTCTTCTGAGCATACGTTATATAAAGGATTTAGCCTGGACTGGTAATCTTGTTATACATCATGTGGCTCGAGACTGTGTTCCTTGATTAAGTGCCCTAATGGGTACTTTTGAAAAATAATTGACGGTTTATTGAATCGTACACCTCGAGTGTACCACTTGAAAATCCGTCAGGATTTTAATGATTCAACAAACACAACTCTTGACAAGGTATGAGTTTATGAGATGAAATGATAATGTCTTGAAAGAATATTGCATGATGAACTCATCTATCCTTACTTGATGTATATGAAGATTTTGTAACTAACATGTTTGATTGAATGCATGTGTTTAGGCAATTATGCCAAATGGATGGAAAACATGATATTGTATGCTTAGATTTAATAAACAGGATTGGTAAGTTTAGTTTCTGTTATACGAACTTACTAAGCATGTAATGCTTACTTCGCTTTATTTTCCCCTGTTTTATAATGCTCGAAAGCTCACGAAGGTTGGAGATTATTGGAGCATCGTCACACTATCTACTAGCTATTTTGGGTATTTATATTATAGTCATTTTGGTATAATGGCATGTATAGAACAACTTAACCAATAGTGGCTAGAAAATGATGTCTTGTAACCTAGCCATTGGAATGGCTAGTAATGGTTTATTTTGGTATGATTAAGTAGGTTATTATGATATATACACATGTATTATATTAAGTATATGTGATCAAATGATGTTAATGCCTAAGTGAAACCAAGGTAAGTTTATAAACACATATGCATGTAATGATATGCCTTGTTGAATGATAGAGTTTGCTTAATTTAAATGCTTGAAATGGTTGCTATTGGATGTGAGTTTTAAGTGCAGGCCTTTGGTGTGATTTTAGGTGAGAAATGAAACTAGAAATGGCTTTATTTTGTCCACACGGGAAGACACACGGGCATGTGTCTAGACCGTGTGTGACACACGGCTTGGTTCATGCGCGTGTGGTTAGGCCGTGTGTCCCCTGCACCTTAAATTCAAGAAAACATAATGCTCAAAATTGAGTACACGGGCAGAGACATGGGCGTATGTCTCAGCCGTGTGTGCTACACGGCCTAGAACATGATCGTGTGTCTTGGCTGTGTGAAACCTGCACCTAATTTTGAAAGAATTTAATTAACCACACGGCCTACCACACAGGCGTGTGGCATGGCCGTGTACACAAGTCAGAGAGTTACAGAGGGTCGAACACAGCCTGCAGCACGGACGTGTCCCAGGGTCACATGGGTGTGTCCCTTAGACCACACAGGCATGTGAGCCAATTCTTAGAGTTTCTGATTAAGTCTTGATTCGATTCTAATGCTTATATTGGGCTCGAGGGTCCATTTAAGGGACGTTTAGAATAATCTCAAAAAATGGACAGTGATTAACATGATTTATCTGTAAATGTTTTGAAAGTTTCGATAATGCTCTATAACCCTATTCCGGCGATAGATACGGGTTAAGGGTTGTTACAAATAGACTTTATAAAGATTTCCCTCCCTCCCACTGAAAGAGTTTGCGCACTCTAAGAAAGAATTCTACTTCATACTATATCCCTAATATTCGTAAAAGCCCTTTTCTTATTCCTTCCCACTATAGGAGACAAACATAAATGCTTTTCCAAATTACCCATATGCACAACTCCCAAAATGCAACCAACATCTGACCGATTCCCCTCTTCCACATTTGTACTAAAAAAGACACTAGACTTTGCAAAATTTATAAGTTGTCCCGAACATCTTGCATATTGTTGCAAGATCTGCTTTAGCATGTCAGCTCCCATGGTTGTAGCTTCTTCAAAGATGAGGCTATCATCAATAAATAATAGGTGAGTAATCTGAGGTGTAACCTGCACAACCCTTGCCCCTCGAATCTGACCATTCAACACCCCCATACGTGATAGAGCAGAAGGGCCTTCTCCATAAATAAGGAATAAATAAGGACTCAAAGGGTCCCCTTGTCTAAGGCCATGAGTCGGCATAAACTTCTCACCAATCACCCAATTAACCATAACCAAGTAACATACTGATGAAAAAAATCTCATAATACCATTAACTCAACCAGCGGAGAAACCCATTCTTAACAACATCACCTCAATAAAGTGCCACTTAACACTACCATAAGCCTTGCTCATATCTAGTTTAAGCGCAAACGACCCTTGCTGGCCTCGCTTTCTATTCTTAAGAGAGAGTAGAATCTCATAAGTAGCAACGATGTTATCAGAAATAAGATAGCTAATCAACAAAGCACTTTGCACCTCATCAATGCATAAATAAAGCACTTCCTGAAACCTGTTCACCAATACTTTCGAAGCAATTTTGTAGATAACATTACAAAGAATAATGGGTTTAAAATGGAACATGTTTCGGGGATTCTTAACCTTTAGTATAAAACAATGTAAGTATGATTAATAGAAGATAAATGTACTTCACGTTTCAGAATAGCTATGCAGAATCTCACCACATCACCTCCTACTATATGCCAAAATCACTGATAAAGCACCACACCCAAACCATCTTCCCCTGATGCCTTAAATGGACACACTTATTTTAAAGCAACAAATACTTCCTCATTGGTAAAATCTTGGCTCAATCACTCATTCATGTCTATCGTTATGCTTCTACTAAACCCTTCTGAAATCCTATTAGCATTTGACACACCTTGTATGGTGAAAAGTGATTCAAAATACTCACGAGCTACCTATCCCAATTCACTATCTTCCTCTACTACCATCCAACAACTATCTTCCAACTTATGAATGCGGTTCAATTGTATTCTCTGTAAAGCAAAACGATGAAAAAATGTAGTATTTTTGTCCCCAAATTTCAACCAATTTGCCCTCACCCGTTGTTCCCAATGTAACTCCTCCTTATCATATGCTAAATTCAACACAAGTTTTGCCTCAACATTTCCCCCAAAACTTCATATGTTGGAAACAAGTCACTTAATGACTCAAGCTATTTTTGAAGATCAAACTTAGTCATCTTAATCTTACATTTTACTTTCCTAAACCACATATCCAACCTCTCACTGACAATACGAAGCCTATCCGGGACAAGACCCACTAAACTTCCCCAAAATCTTATGACCTCAGATTCACATGATTCCTCTATTAACCATGCAACTTCAAATTTAAAGTGTCATCTTCGTGGGGACTCATTAAGGCCAAAAATAGTCTTAACCAAAAAAGGGCAATAATCAGAAAAAGTTTTTGGTAGATGAGTTAACTTATAGTCCATTCACAACACCCTTATCAAGCTACTCCTTAATATTATTGCTCGTCAATCTCCCCCTTTCCCATGTATACCAAACACCATTGTAACCCAAATCCTCTAATGAACAATCCTCTAACACACTTCTAAAAGCATTCATCTAGCGCTCAGTACGCAACAACCCCCCTTTCTTCTCAAAAGAATATCAATTTCATTAAAGTCTCCAATTACAAGACATGGAACCTCTGGGGAATCATCTAGTTGCCTTAACAGATTCTAAAATTTTTCCCTTCTATATTTCTCAAGTGCTCCATAAAACCATGTACACTGCCAAAAAATTCTTTTTGAATAATCATTAATTAAAACATCAATATGCCTACTTGAAAAAGGTTGTAGCAAAATAATAATGTTATTTTTCCACCCCAAGAGAATGACCACCACTACACTCAATAGAAGTAACATCAACTCCATTCTAAAAACCATATGATCGACGTACACTGTAACGCCCAAATTTTCTTAGGTTTGGGTTGTTTAAGTATGTCAAATAATTTTATTTGGTTTGTTGGTTAAATGCCTTGAATGTCTGCTTTAGGTTTTGAGTTCAATTCCCTTGTTTTGGAATTTTTCCATTAATTTTGGTATTATGTTAGACTTGAGTCTACGAACTTATTTTTTAATTTATTGGGTTATTGACAAGAATGAGCCTATTAATTCAGTGGTAAGGATTCTGCTTTCCTATTGGTCTTGAGTTCGAATCCCTGCGATTGCAAAATAGAAAATATTATTTTTGTTCCCATGTTTGTGTCGCCCATGTGATGGAATTTAAGTGTAATTCAAATTCTGGATAAGTTTTTAAGGAGTGGATTTAATGGAGTTTCAGTTTGTAAATATCCCCTAAAAGTCTCCTATATTTCCTTCTTTTTCTCTCTTTCCCTATCAACCTTTTTTTTCTTTTTCTTTTCTGTTGTTTTTTCTTTCCCTTCCTTTCCCTCTCCAAAAATTTCCTTTGGTTACACTAAAGCTTTTTTTCCCATAAAAAATTTGTTATTTCATCTATTCTCGTTCCTTCCTCGTTGTGGTTTTGTGACGAGTTCGGCAAGGTGTTTTGAAGTTTTTTTTTTTACTAGAGAAATTTTGTTAAGATAAGCGAAGGTTCTCATTAAATCCTTTTGTGATTAACATCAAATTTATTTGTTCTTGTACTATTAGGAGATAATCATAAGGTGCCTAACAATTTCTTGGCAAGTTAAGAACAACTTTGGTGGCTGTTAATTTCATAGTAAATAGGTCCAATATCAGATTTGAGGATTGTTGTGTTAAATTTTTAACGATGGAATTCAAGACTTCGATGTTATTATTGTTCATTTATAGATCTATTTTAATGTTGTATATAGGATTCAGAGTACACTATTTCTGTGAGTTATCAGAATTATCATCAGGTCTGTGAACTAACCAAAAAAACTTGATCGAATCTCGAAAAAACCTGAAAAAGGGATTGTCTTCGAAATTGCCCAATGTCACATGGCCATGTGGCAAACATGTGTACCACATGGCTGTGTGCCAGGTCGTGTGGAGCACACGGCCGTGTATGATTATACGGCCTGAACAGGTAGGCCATGTGGACCACACGGGTTGGTTTATTGGGCCGTGTGGGCCTTTTTTGGCTAATTTGAATGTTCGATTATAGGCCAATAATAGAACTCAAAAATTGGATCCGTGGGCCTTCTGTAGGCTTATAAAAATGTAAAATTTAGTATGATACACATGAGTCCAATTAGAGAGCATGATGAGTAGGCTTTGTTTAGTATAAGCTATGTAATATGCTATGTTTTACAAATTATATGTTTTGGTATGCATGTCATACAAATTATGAGCTATGTACATATGTTATTTATTTTTGCATGTGCATTTGGAGTGGGTTTTGATATTATGTAGGAAGTGTATTCTGGTAGTTTTATTGCAATTCTGGTGGTTAAATCGAAAACTTATATCTGGCAGCTCAATGACACATTTATGAGTGGCATATTGCCACGTACCGGTGTGATTGGATGGATGGACTCCTGTAGTCCTAATTGGTGTAATTGGTTGGGCGGAGATGGTGTGTAGCAGATGGGGATAGGATTTTTTTCTATTATTCTATATGTTCTAAATATATGAAAAAATTTGATCTGATTATTGTATATGTGAACTCTATAAGTAAAATTCTGATTGTGGGCCAAGTCACACACTAGGCTTCTAGCTCACTCATTTGTTTTGTTTGTTTCAGGTGATCCTTAGACTTAGGACTGGTGGCGAATCTGAAGCTCAATTCAAACATTTTGTTTTTTAGTATATTTTGGATTAAATTTTAGACTTTATGAACTTTTAAATTTTTAATTGTTTTGGGACATTAATTTTTGGTTTTGGTATTTATTTCTCTAACGTAATATTTATAAATCGTATTTTTATAAGATAACATATCTAATGGGATTTTATGATTTTAAAAGCCAAGAATTTATGAAGTATTTTTCTGCTACAAGATTTTGAAATTAGATATGAAGTTTTACAACTCAATTGATTATATAAAAGGGATTGTTTTAATAAAATCGATAAAATAAGGTTTCGACAAAGTGCTCTCACATGATCTTCTGAACACTAATGTTCTTTTTAAATAAATTTATTACTCTTGAATTAAAACTAAGTTTTCACGTAAATTAATCGACAATGTTTTATGTAACGATGTAGCCTTCATAATCCGACCGTAACATCTAGGCTGGGTTTGGGGTGTTACATTTGGTGGTATCAGAGTCAGGTTATAAAACTCGGGCTGTGCATCTTTGGGTCCAAAATATTTTTTTAAACTGCTTTAATTAGGAATCTTTATTAAATTTGACTTTTTTTTATTTCTGAAAAGTGAAACCGAGACTCCGGCATCGATCCAAGTTAGAAACTCAAATTTTAGCTATACTTTAGATACTTTTACATATGGTACTTTAGTACAAACAATTGCCTCTAAAGACTGTAAAAGATTAAAATACTCTTTAAACTCTAATAAGCACTTTCGATAAAATTTTAGATTTAGGATTTTTGAAACCTAAACTAATACATAAAACTTTGAAATTGTAGATAAGATAATGAGTACCCGTAGATCCCAATAACGTGGTACCTGTGGGTATGGTGGTCACCATTAGGGGGCTCGAGCTAAGCCATCTTCATTGAGTAGTTTGCCCAACTTAGATACAAGCAAGACTATTGGAACTTCTATTGCTGAGACCGAGTCTAGGGCTCAGACTACTGGGGATGACACACTATCCCAAGAAATGTTAAGGGTTTTAAAGATGGTCGTTAAGACTCATATTGGATCTAAAGGCAGAGGGTAGGTAACTGAACGACTCGATCTAATGGGGCAGAATTGTTTAGAGGTGTTGTTAAGGTTACCCCTACTATAGTTGAGTATTTGTTGGAGGCTACAGATAGAATAATGAATGATCTGGATTGCACCCCCGAGTAGCTACTGAAGGGTGTAATGTCCTTACGTCGCTACGAAGCTTATCAGTGGTGGCTGACGGTTGAGCAGGGCACCCAGCCTGAACAAGTGACTTAGGCTTATTTCTAAGGTGCCTTGCAGAATAAGTATGTGCGGGCAAGTTATGTTGAGACTCATAAAAGCGAGTTTATGGGCTAACTTAGGGGGATAAATCAGTAGCCGAGTATGAGACCAAATTTTTGAGGCTGAGGAGGTATGCTCACAGTTTGGTTGAGACTGATTATGATAAGAGCATCCGATTTAAGGAGAAACTGAGGTACAACATTAAGGTTCTAGTAACTACACAATGAAGGCAAGCCTTCAAAACTTTAATAGAGGAGGCGAAGATTACTGAGGAGATTAAGTGCGCGGAGCGCGAGAAAAGGGATAAGGAAAAGAGTTAAAACAAGAAAAAGAAGGATTTAGGTCCTTCTAGTTCTTCTCAGTAGCCTATGGAACGGGTCAGATTTGAGATACCTCAATAAGTTGAACCTGTTGCCAAGGTTGAGCGAGCCTTGATCTATTATTTTTATAATAGACACCATCAGGGCGAGTGTTGGAGGAGGGTTAGGGCTTGCTACAAATGTGGACCTATTGAGCATAAGATTAGTGACTGTCCTTTTATTGTTGAGCTAGTGCGAGCTCTAATTCAGGATCATGTTCAACCTCAGGGGGATTTTCAACAGCCTTCTAGCGGTCGTGGTCAGATGAGAGGTGGTATGGTGGTGGTCTTGGTCAGAAGGCACCGAGTAGAGGTGTGATTCAAATTGAGGCTAGGTATCCAAATTTTATTTACATGGTGAGGGGCCGTGAGGATAGGGATACGACCAATGTGATAGCCAGTACATTTATTATGCATTTGTTTCCTTATTTTGCTTTGATTGACTGTGGTTCCACACATTCATATATTTCTGGTAGTGTACCAGGTAATCTGGGGATTTTAGCTGTGGACACTAATAGTGAGCTTTTTGTGATTAATCCTTTGGGATAGTCAATTTGAGTTAGTAAAGTGTTTAGGAGGTGTTTCCTTGAGGTTCAAGGATTTTTATTTCTAACTGATTTGATGGAGTTGTTGCTCAGAGAGTTTGATCTGATACTAGGTATGGATTAGTTGGTGGAGTATTAGGTTGGATTAGATTGTGAATCTAATAGGGTGACTTTTAAGGTTGGGGATGGTGAGGTGGTTGTGATGGTCTTCAAGCATTAAGATTACCTCTCTAATGTGATCTCTGCTTTGGTAGCCAAAAAGTTTGTTCATAAAGGGTGTGATGTGTATTTGGATTATGTGCATTACACTAATGTTGTGGGATCGGTTGTGAGGGGGATTCACACTGTTAAGGATTTTTCAAATGTTTTTTTTATGAGTTACTAGGATTACCTTTGGATAAGGAGGTTTAGTTTGGAATTGAGGTTCTACCTGGGACAGCTCTAGTGTCCATCACCCCATATCGTATGGCACCGAAGGAGCTAAAGAAATTAAAGTTACAGCCTCAAGAACTTCTAGATAAAGGGTTAATTCCACCTAGTGTGTCATCGTGGGGTGTATCGATTCTCTTTGTTAGAAATAAGGACAACTCTATGAGAATGTGTGTGGATTATCGTCAGTTGAACAAATTGACGGTAAACAATAAGTACCCACTTGCGAAGATTGATGATCTATTTGATTAGTTCAGTGGGGTATTAGTGTTCTTGAAGATTGATCTTCGTTCTGGATATCATCAATTGAAGCTTAAAGTGGTTGATGTGCATAAGATTGCCTTTAGGACTGGAAACACAAAAATATATAGACTTTTTTAGGACCTTTTGAGCTTTAATTCATGTAGTTTCGTAGTAATTTTTTTTTAAATTCACACTTTAATTATAAAATAATTAAATTGTACTTAAATCATTAACATATTGAATTTTAGTTCTTTTTCTAATAATTTTTTTTTACAAATTTGGCTTATTTTCGACAGTTTTACACAAAAGGTGAAAATTGGCTCAACAGACACCTTAAAAGGCTTGAACCGTTGGGGAATTTTTGCATCGAGTGAACCAAGGGCAAGATTAAATATTTTTCCAGCCAAGGTCAGTCCAAATGATTATCATTTTATATATTTTATATTTAATTTTTATCCAAGTTAAATTGGGTTAAAAATTAATATAAAGCTTGAAGGAGAAAATGGCTTAGCGTGCTAAGCATTGAAGACTGATCCAATAAGAAAACTTGCATCCTAAACCGACCCAATCAGCTTATTTAGCCGATTAAAGTAATTGCAAAACAACCCTTAAGTTTTCTTAAAATCCTATTCAAACCCCTCCACTTTTTGTGCCTTTGAAGATTTACCCCTAGCTTAAAATAGCAAGTTTGAAATATTCAAACTTGCTTGTTGTATGGCCGGCCAAGAAAGAGTGTGTGGCTGCTAATATTTTCTATTTTTAGCAACCATTCCTACCTATAAATACCTCCTTCAACTATTCATTCAACACCCTTCATATCCCACACATCTCTCTCTCTTTCACTCACTATCTCTCATTTATTTACCATTTTTTCCCTCCACTTCCCTTGTCAATTTCCCTCTTGGAAAATATCCCTTCAACCACCTTGTGTAGCAGCATTCAAGTGCTTATAGAATTCTTGGAATAGCAAGAACGAGTGGAGGAGGAGAGGAGCAACTAGTCTAGCTTCGGAGAAACACTGGATTTGATTCTAGTTTCCTATCCTTTAACTTTTCTTGTTGTTTTTATGATCATGTCTATGAAAAATTTTTATGTTGATATTTTAAATTTAATTAACATGGCATAAATTTAATTCGTATTAGGTTGATTGCATTTTGTCTACTTTAGTTATTAAAATCGTGTTCGTGTTTTTATAGGTCTTGGTAAATTGTTTGATTAAGTAAAAGCATGATTATGTTATACTCGCATTATAATTGTAACGTAACTAATGAATTAATTATTAATTGCATTGAAATTGTAATTAATTGACACAATACTTAATCAGTGCATGTTTAATCTTCTAGGTAGCTGAGGGTTAAATTAGTGACGATATTAAATGGTACATTAGCCTTGCATAACTTGCAAGATTATTTTGATTAAATTGTTTCAATATAGAAATGTATTGTTACCTCACTTAATATTTTACTTGCTTATTAAAATTGATTAATTTTTTTAATTGGTATAGTAATACGTTCAAGAGATTAGATAATTTAATAAGTCTGTATCTGCTATAGTTAACAAATTACCAAGTTGCCGTGAATTTATTCGTAACAACATGAACATTGTTTTGGTAATATTAAGTTAAAAAATGTAATTGATCTAACATAATTATGCCATCTTGATTAAAACAATATTTTGAAATCGTGCATTAGAACTTTTATTTTTATTTTATTTTATTTTACTTAGTTAAATTTTAGTTTTTAATCACTTCCCCAAAATCAAAATATTTTTAATCACCAAAGTGTTTGATTTTCATTTCATAAATATTTTTTCTTTCGCAGTCTCTGTGGGTACGATAACTCGACATTTACTTGTCACTTTATTACTTGTTGCGATTGTGTATAGTTGGACATTTTCATCGTTCCAAGGACTCGCTATAGGCTTTATGAGTTCCTTGTCATGCCACTCAGTTTGACTATTGCTCTAATTGCGTTCATGGATCTCATGAACCTAGTTTTTCAGCAGTATCTGGATCAGTTCGTCATAGTGTTTATCGATGATATCTTGGTATACTATAAAACCAAGGATGAACATGATGAGCATCTTAGAATGGTTCTTCAGATTCTTCATGAGAAAGTGTTCTATGTTAAGTTGAGTATCATCCTGGTAAGGCCAATGTGTTGGTCAATGCTCTTAGTTAGAGATCTATGTCCAAGTTGAGGGCGATGTTTACACACCTAAATTTGTTTGATAATGGAAAGATTCTAGTAGAATTGCAAGTTAAGCCAACCTAGTTGGATGAGATTAAGAATAAGCAACTTCTGGATGAGTCTCTGATTAGTCGAGTTCAACAGATTAATGAGGGATAGACTTCAGATTTTGGGTTTAATAGTGATGGTATTTTGTGTTTCCGAGGTCGTATTTGTGTGCCTAGTGATGTGGATTTAAGGTAATATCTTCTGCGGGAAGCGCATGGTAGCCCTTATGCTATGTATCCCGGCCGTAATAAGATGTACTGTGACCTCTGAAAGTTGTACTGGTGGCCTGGATTAAAACATGAGGTAACCAATTTTGTGTCCTATTGTCTAACGTGCCAACAGGTTAAGGTTGAGCACCAACTTCCTTTTGGTTTGCTTTAACATTTTAAGATTCTATTATGGAAATGGGTACGGGTAATGATGGAATTCATTAGTGGGTTGCCCTTAACACCTACTAAGAAGGATTCTATTTGGGTTATTATGGATCGGTTGACTATGTATGCTCATTTCATTTCGGTTAGGACCGATTACTCTTTACAAAAGTTGGCAAAGCTTTATGTTTATGAGATAGTTAGGCTTCATAGGGTTCCGGTATTGATTATCTTCGATCTTGATCCTCAGTTTACTTCACGATTCTGGAAGAAATTACATGAGGCTCTGGGTATTCATTGGATTTCAGTTCGACATTTCATCCGTAGACTGATGGTCAGTCTGAAAGAGTGATTTAGATTTTAGGGGACATGCTTTGGAGCCGTGTTATTGACTTTCAGGGTAGTTGGGAGGAATTCTTGCCGCTAGCTGAATTCGCTTACAATAATAGTTTTTAGTCTAGCATTAAGATGGCACCTTATGAGGCCTTGTATCGTCAAAAATGTTGTACTACGCTTTGTTGGGCTGAGTTGGGTGAGAAGAAGGTTTTTGGTCCTGAGTATAGTGGCTGAGACTGAGGATAAGGTTCATTTGATTCGAGATCGACTTAAGGCCACTTCTGATAGACAAAAGTCTTATGCGAATCTTAAGAGGAAGGAAATTGAGTTTGAGGTGGGAGACCATATTTTTCTTAAGGTGTCTCCATGGAAAAAAGTTCTCAGCTTTGGTCGTAAGGGCAAGTTAAACCCTCGATTCGTTGGGTTATATCTGATTTTGAGGCATGTTGGGCCGATTGCTTATCAATTAGAGCTACTTTTGAAGTTGGATCGCTTTCATGACATCTTTCATGTGTCCATGTTAAGGCGTTATCGATCTAATCCTTCTTATGTGGTTCTAGTGGATGAAATCGAGTTAAGGCCAGATCTATCTTTTGAGAATGAGCCAGTGTAAATTTTAGATCGTAAGGTTAAGGTCTTAAAGAGAAAGACCATTCCATTAGTTAAGGTTCTAAGCGAAATCATGGTTCAGAAGAAGCCACTTGGGAGTCTGAAAATTCGTTTCATCAACAGTATCCACATCTCTTTGAGTTAGGTATATTTTGAGGTTAAAATTTCTTTAAGGATGGGAGAATTATAATGCCCCAGTTTTCTTAAGTTTGGATTGTTTAAGTATGTCAAATGATTTGATTTGTTTTGTTGGTTAAGTGCCTTGAATGTCTGCTTTTGCTTTAGGTCCTGAGTTCAATTCCATTGTTTTGGAATTTTTCAATTAATTTTGGTATTATGTTCGACTTGAGTCCATGGGCTTATCTTTTGTTTTGTTGGGTTGCTGACAAGAATGAGCTTACTGATTTAGTGGTAAGGCTTCAGCTTAAAATTTTAACGATGGAATTCAAGACTTTGGTGGTTTTGTTGTTCATTTATCGATCCGTTTTAATGTTGTATGTTGGATTCGAAGTGCACTATTTGTGTGGGTTATCAGAAGTATCATCAGGTGTGTGAACTAACCAAAAAACTCGGCTGGATATCTAAAAAACACGAAAATAATGGTTGTTTTTTTTATTTCCCAACATCATACAGTCGTTTGGCTGGCCGTTTGACAGATCGCCTGTACCACACAACAGTTTGGTTGGCCATGTACGGGACCATGTGGAGCACAAGGTTGTGTATGGTTAATCGACCTGAACAGGTAGGCCATGTGGACCACACGAGCTGGCTTATTGGGTCATATGGGTCACACGATTGTGTGGTCCCTTTTTGGCTAATTTGAAGGCCCAATTAATAGCCAATAACGAAAGTCAAAATTGGACCCGTGAGCCTTTTTTAAGCTTATTAAAACAAAAAATTCAATATGTTACACATGAGTATGATTAGAAAGCATGATAAGTACGCTTCGTTTAATATAAGTTGTGTGATATGTTATGTTCTACAAATTATATGTTTCACTATGCATGCCATACAAATTATGAGATATATACGTATATTATATGTTGTTGCATGTGCATTTGGGGTGGGTTTTGATATGATGAAGGAAGTGTATTCTGGAAGTTTTATTGCAATTCTAGTGGTTAAATCACAAATTTCTGTCTGGTAACTCAGCTGCACATTTATGAGTGGCATACCGCCACGTACCTGTGTGATTGGATGGATGGATGTCCATAGTCCTAATTGGTGTGATTGGTTGGACGGAGATGGTGTGTAGCAAATGGGATAGAATTTGCTCTATAATGCTATATATTCTAAATATATGAAAAATTCTAATCTAATAATTGTATATATGAACTCTATAAGTAAAATTCTATATGTGGGCCAAGTCACACACTAGGCTTCTAGCTCACTCGTTTATTTTGTTCGTTTCAGGTGATCCTTAAACTTAAGATTGGCGGCGAATCCGAAGCTCAGTTCAGACATTTTGCTTTTTTAGTATGTTTTGGATTAAATTTTAGACTTTATGGACTTTCAAATTTTTAATTGTTTTGGGACATTAATTTTTGGTTTTGGTATTTATTTTGTTAACATACTATTTATAAATCATATTTCTTTAAGATGACATATCTAATGGGATTTTATGATTTTAAAGTCTAAAAATTTATAAAGTATTTTTCCACAGCAAGGGTTTGAAATTAGATACGATGTTTTACAACTTAATTAGTTATGTAAGAGGGATTGTTTTAATAAAATCGATAAAACAAGGTTTCAACAAAGTGCTTTCACATGATCTTTTGAACACTAATGTTCTTTTTAAATAACTTTAATACTTGTAACAGTCCGGTTTAGACCCTAGTCAGAAGAGTGGTTTTGAGACCATATATCCGAGTTTGAAATATGTTTAAATATTATTTTTAGTGTTCTTGATGTGTGAATTAGCATGTGTGAAAGTTTCATGTGAAAATTTAATCGTTTGTGTGTTTAATTTTGAAAAAGGTCCTAATCGCGTAAAATGTAAAAGTTGTATGCTAGATGTTAAAAGTGCCTTTTTGACTTGGCTTGTAATATTGAGATAGTAGAAATATCCCGTTGAAACCTCAGGATATGAACTGGATATTTGTGCCAAGACATTGGGTGATTTGTGCGCCAGTGTAAGACATGTCTGGGACATGGCATCGACACAGAGATGAGCACTAGAGTAAGACATGTCTGGGACATGAATCAGCCTCGACAGAGATAGCCAGTGTAAGATGTGTCTGGGACACGCATCGGCTAGGAGTGGTGCTAGTGTAAGACATGTCTAGGACATGCATCAGCACGCATAAATGAGAGCCAGTGTAAGACCATGTCTGCGACATGGCGTCGGCAATATATCCCATGTTGAAGGTTCATGGAATATCCAGTAGCATTCCAACGGTTCAATGGTGAAAGTTATAGTTCAATTTTGATAAAGAAAGGATGATCATATTGTGAGTGTTACTGGTACCTATATGATAAGCATGAGTAACGAGCTTAATTTAGAAAATGAGACTCAAGTAGATGATAATGAGTAAGTTAAGTTATGTTTACCTTTGAGCTATAAGCATGATGGTAAATGGTGAGATTGTAGTATAGTTATTTATTTGCAACTTACTAAGCTTTATGCTTACTCCCTTTCCTTTCCTTTTTCTTTCAGTGTCACCAAGCTAGCTTAAGGATCCCTTAAAGTCAGAGATATTAATCACACTATCAGCTGCAATACTCAGTATAGCTTGATATATATATTTGAAGGTGGCATGTATAGGGCTAGACTAGGATGTTGGATTAAGAGAATTATTTATGTATTTTGGCTGAAGTAAAAAGTCCTTCACTTTGTATCAAGCCTGGAATAAAGGCTATTATTCATTTTGATGAATGCATATAATATTCTTTCTATGGATGAATTGGTGTCCATTATGATGAAATTTGTATATTGAAATGATCTTGTGTAGGTTGTGCAAAATGGGTGACAAAATGGCTTGGAAGATAGCCTAGTTTGTCCATAGGGGTAAGACACACGGGCGTGTGTCTAGGCCGTGTGTGACACACGGCTCATGCCCATGGGTGTGTGTTGTGGTCGTGCGTCCTCTGCACTTAAAACTTTAAAGTCATTTTAGTACACGGACAAGCCATACGGGCGTGTGCCCAGGCCGTGCCATAAAGTCAGTATGCATGCTAGTAGTACACGGGCAAGAGACATAGCTGTGTGTCTCGGCCGTGTAAAGGACATGGTTATAGGGCACAGGTGTGTGCTTGGGCCGTGTGGTTTTGACAGAATGCCCAATTTTTCAGACACGGGTTCGGGATATGGGCGTGTCCCTAGCACACGAGCGTGTAGAGTCTTGATGCACGAAACTTTTTTTTTAGTTTTTCATGAGTTCTCGGTTGGGTTCTGAACCACCCCAGATGTATGATTTGGGCCTCGCAAGTCCGTATATGAGATAGATTGCATGTGAAAAGAGAAGTTTTTTTTTTAAAATTGTTTGAAATTTTTTTATGGCCCGGTTTTGTATAGTTGGTTGAGTCAGAAAAGGTAACACCTTGAATCCTGTCCCAGCGTCGGATACGGGCGAGGGGTGTTACACGTCCCAATCAAATGGTGTGACACTATAGGATCCTATAATATTGGTAGTAACATTAAAATGATTCTAATGCTACCCAAGTTTCAGGAAGTCGTTGTTTGACATGGTCTTCTATGATAAAACTATTATGTAGTACATCTCTTTGTTCTTTATATTTAGATTGAACACAAGTCATGCAATAGTCACACTTATATAGTCTAATCTTTTGTTTCTTGATTCTCAAGTAGGCTAAAATAAATAAATAAGTGTGATATCTCATATAAACTAATTTGAGCATGACCATACATTTCTAGTCTCACTCAATCAAGAGACCTGAGATATTTCTCTCATTATGTAAGAGGGACAAATCCTATCTTGATCACTCACATCCCTCTACACAGATTATGGCACAACCAGCATTAGTCTTTATAGTACCATTTATGGAAGATGTTTGATTGTGTCAAAGCATACAACTCGGGATGTTGGAATAATGATAACCTCAAGTCTAAGAATAATACATACAATTATCACTATGAGAAATGTTGTGACTATTAGATAATAACCCAAGAAACATTCTCACGGTGGGTCAATCAATTATATTGTTCTTTAGCACATACGTATGTGTTGATTTGATATCACATATTTATAACAACACTTATCATAAATCAAGCACATATTAGTCTCAATGTATTATTGTTGTTCAAGCACACAATAATACTTGACTAAGGACATATAAGAATAATCATATTATTCTTAAGAATTTATTATTAAATGGTTTATTTAATACACAAAATATAAATTGAAATAACAATGACAATACCTTTTATTATTAAATTAGATTAACAAATATGTAATTACAATCATTTTACGATTAGACTTTGGGCATACTTTAAAACCATAGCTATTTCAAAGTAGTCTATTTTTTTTGTGAATTTTAATTTCAATTATTTTATTTTTTTATTTTAAATGTGAATTTTCAATAAAAAGCTTTTTTTTTCTTTTTAAAGAATTCGGCACAGCATTATTTAAATGTGATTTTCATTTTAATTAATATTGTGGCCAATTTGAAAGAGATTAGTGAGGGCCTGTTCTGCAGTGCTTAAAAAAAATACTTCTGACTCCAAAAGCACTTTTAGAAAGGCTGTGCTAAATAAGTTGCTTTTGGCTGAAATTTTTAGAAGCACTTCTGAAAAAGAGAAGTTAATTTTTTTAGTTTTTCCTCTCCCAAAAGCACTTTTAGTGCTTAATTACTTTTTCACCCCTCCAATAACATAGTATTTTCCTTTTTTTTTAATGTTTAATTACAAATATGTTAAAATCATTAATTAAAAATAAAAAATATATTTTTTAAAATACTAATTACAAATATTTAATGATTATATTTAAATATTTAAAATATAGTTTATATATTCTAATTAAATTTTATAAATAATTAATATTTATTGCTTAAAAATATTTAAAAGTTATATTTCATATATTAAAATATTAACAACAGGTTATAATAATTTTTTTCATATTTTTACTAAAATATAATAATATTAACTAATTTAAATACTATTTAAATGCATATTTGTTACTTGATAATAACTTGTCTAAAATGGACATTTTATTTTTCAAAAGTAATTTTTAACAGTAATACTAAACACTCAAATTTTAAACTAAACTTTTCAAAAACACTTCTCAAAAATACTTTTCCATAATACTTTTCAAAAGAAATTTTCAAAAATATTGCCAAATTAGCTCTAAATTTGATGGTGAATACAGTGAAGGAGGTCGTTTGGCTTTCCAAGGAAATTTGGTGGGTTATTAAATCTGGTGAGTTAATATTTTAATCAATATTATTTTAAAACATAATTTCTTTGCTTGTAAATTTGCTTTAAAACATACAATACTTTTTAACAATGTTAAAATTTTAAAACAGTTTCTTTCAAAAAAAAAGTTAAAAAACATAATTTTAAAAGTTAAAATACTGTTTAAATTTTTTTATCATACTATTTTTAAATAATGCTAAAATTTTAAATAATTTTAAATTTTAATTAAAAATATTAAACTATTGTTGAAAATATTTTAAACTATCATAATATTTCATTTGTAACACCCTAAAATTTCTGATATGACACCATTTTGAGATCAGATATAGTGAATTTGCAAGAAATTTGAAATACAAGTTAGAGAATTTTTATGAAACGAAAATTTGTACTGGAGATGAAAATCAATGAAACATATTTTGGACGTGGAGATGAGGCATAAATGACCAAATTCTAAATTTTAAAAAGTTTGAAGATTAAAGTAAAAAATTGAAGAAGATGCAAAATACCAATTAGTATTGAGCAATTAGCATAATAATGAGTTGAAATATGTATTGGTGTGATGAAATTTATTTTTGAGACCAAATTGGAAGATTTAGGGATTAAATTATAAATTTTTCATTTTTATTAAGAGTGGGGTGAAAATGTAAGTTTCACCATCCAAGGAGTACTATTAATATTTAAATTTGAATTATAATAATTGGATTTGATAAGTATCAATTGTTATGAGGAAATTGTGCAAAGAGTTAAAAAAGAAAGGCAAAATTATAATTTTGCCATGGAATGGTATTTTGGTTTTTCTCAAGAAAACTATTGTGGAAATATTATTTTGATGAGGTATTTGGTATTTGGAATTATTTTGGACCATTAGATGAGAATTATGTAGTGAGATGAGTTGAAACCCAAAACAATGATATTTGGGTGTCACCCAGAAGACTCGAAGAATGCTTTGGGATAATAAATGTAATTTTTTTTTTCATTATTTTTCTAGTATGGAATCATGGAAACTTTGGATGGTCAGAGTTATTTAATTTTATGTTTTTATAATAGCATAATTATATTTAAATTGACCGAAAAGTATGTTTATGTAACACTCATAACTCGTCTCTGTTGCCGAATTAAGGTTACGGGATATTACGATTGTTAACAATACCGATAATACAGTAACACAATTAAACATCAAACTAATTCACATTCAACATTCACAGTTCCTAATTCATAAGCTTATTAAACATACCATTCCATCTATTTCATTCACAACCAACTTACCAAACATAACCCAATTATTCTCATATGAACATATGGTCAAGATATGCCAAGAAAATACAACCACGACATTTCATAATCAAACATGAAACAACAACTATCCAAAGAAAAACAAACTCAACATGTTAACCTCATTCAATCATCAAATAAGTCCCAAATAACATACACCATAATCAACCATTTAAACCAAACCATTAAAACTTACTACTTATATATTGGTTCATATACCAAAAGGCTCAAAACATAACTCAATACTTATCACATATATTCATACTAAAATCTTATCTACATGCCACTTATAAATTGGTAAAATTAAGTATATAACTACCAAAAATATTAACAGATAGTGTGATCTCCAAAAGCGATCCAATCGACAGCTTAAGTCCGACAATCTACAAAGAAGAAAAACCAAAACAAGGTAAGCTTGCGTAAAACTTAGTAAGTACCGTAAAGGATGTAATTTAACATTTTACAAGATAACTCAATGTCCTGGTCATGAGTTCATTAATTACCTATACACGTCACAAGGTTCACAAGATAACTTTATCGTGTTATCAAACATATACCCAAAAACACATTTGGTAAATAAACTAACCATCACATATTCATTTAACATTTAACATCTTTATTTCAAGTATTCATTTCAATGTTCCTTTTCACATATCTATATACATATAAATATTTCGCATAAACAATTCATATAACCATTTCATATATCTATTTTCATATAAACATTTAGTATATCCATTCATATTACTATTTCCATTTACTCATTTTTCACCTGATGAACTATAATAAAATAGCGTTAGATACCTAGGAACAATGCTCAAACAAGTTATGATGGTAAATGCTCAGACGAGCTGTGAATGTAAATGCTCACACGAGTTGTGAAATGTGCCTGCTCACACAAGTTGTGGGTTAGGATGTTAGGCTACATGATGCTACTCAAATGAGCTGTGGAGAATCCGCAAAAAATGCAAGACCTCAATCATCGGTAGGACATCCAAAACCAACACCCAAAACGATAAATACCTTAATGGCATGTCATTTGTATCCTAAACATTCACGAGGTTCATACAGGTCGTGTTTCATATCTATAACATTTATTCATATACACATTATTTCATCACAAGAATCCATCCATGTAGTTTCTCATTTTCAAACATAACCTATAACTTAATTAACATTACAACTTAGCCCATTTCATCCCTTACCATTTAACAAGTAATTGAACTCAACCACAACATATATAATTAGATATTAAATTAAAAAATCAGAATCTAATTAGTTTAACCAATTACAAACTTACCTAATCATAATAGCTATGAACACTTCAACGATGACTACTCGATGACTTTTTTTTCCCGCGATTATCAACCAACTGATCTGTTTCTTGATCTAAATATAATATTTTCATTCAACACTTTTACCCTAAACTTTTAATTTTTATTCAATTTTCTCCCTAAACCCGAAATATTCAAATTTAAACACAAATTAAACTCAAACCATGTTGGCTAAATTTTCCATAGTCCTATACACCCATATTTATTACAATTTCATAAGAATTTCATGTAAATTTACTATTTTAACAATTTAATCCTTAAACATTAAAATAGCTAAAAATCACTTTAAAAAATAGTCCTATTTAGCTATAAAACTTATAAATCTACCATCAAACATCAAAAACATCTCAAAATCAACAATGGCATAATTCAAAACATTTAAAAATTTTACAAGTTAGTCCCTAGATTGGCTAGATTAAGCTACAAGGATTTCAAAAACACAGAAATTACTGAAAACGGGTGACAAAATGACTTACATGCAATCAAACAAGCTTGGCTGAAAGCTTTACATTCTTCTGCCATGGATTTTCGGTGATGAAGGTTGAAGAAAGATGAGAATAAGATGGCTTTCAAACTTAATTTTAGTTTTATTACATATTAATATTATTTTAATGTAAAATAATATAAAATTTTATATATAAATCATTCAATAATTGTCCACCATGTCTAAATAAGGTTTAATTGACTCATAAAACCCCCCCAATTATGATTTTATAACCTTTAAGTACATTGATAAACCGTCATTTATACATATTTTTCCCCATGCTTAGTGCATTTTATGGATGATTTTTCCTTAGAATTGGTGAATTCGATGCTCCTAATGCCTTAATTTCATGTTTTATAGTTAGGTGAGCTTAGGAGAGTAAAAGGAACGAGAAACAGACCAAAAACAGAGAAAATGGGCCAACATACGAAATCAACACGGCCTAGACTTCCTCACACGGGCAAACCACACGGCCGTGTCAATTTGGTAGAATCAAAGCACGACTCACACGGGTAAACCACACGCCCGTGCTATTTTAACAAGCTTGACCACGGCTTGAAGTAATCGTACACATGCGTGTCACACGGGCGTGTCCCTGCCGAGCCCAAGTTGAGTCCAATTCAGAAAAGGCTAATTTTGAGGGCTTTTAGGCATTCTAAAGCCTATAAATACACCTTAAAGGAAGAGAAAAGGGGACACACAGGAGGAAGCAACGAATTGCTCAAGGAAAGCCGATTGATCCATCTCAGAATCCGAATTTACCGTCAAGACTGAAGATCTCCCTTCAATTCCCCTTCAGCAGTTTTGGGTTTTTCTTTATGTTTTATATTCACTATTCTTCTGAGATGTTTTCCTCTTTAGTTATGAACTAAATCCCCTAAATACCTAAGAGGGATGAAACCTAAGACAGATCTTGTTATTATTATTGTCTGAATTGTATGATAAATATTTGACTTATTCTTAATTATGTGTTTGTCATTCTTGTTTTGATATTCCAAGATATTGATTCAAGTTAAGCTCTTATGTAGAGGAGGAATAGACCCTGTCTAAGAGTACATTTGTCCTAACTAAGCGGAGTTGATTGCGCGCCTAGAGATAAAGTGATAAGATTTTACCGGATTAGGGTGAAACCTAATAAGGGGATCCATAGATCAAGTTAATGCAATTCTAGGAAGTTAATTAGAAAGAGATTTCAATTATTCAACCTAGGGTTAGACGTTGTTAGTCTCGAGAGAGATAATAATATAACTTAGGGATTTCTACGGATCAAGTCAAATGAATAAATAGCCCGATTCAGAGTCAAATAACAAGTGAAGTCTAGGTGGATTTTTCCTTAGGTATTGTCTTAATTCAATCGTTTTCCAAGAGTAATCCCCCAATTCTATTTTCTGTGGGTTCTTAGTTTAGTTAATTATTTAGTTAAAACAAACCCCCTTATTCTTAGGCTAGATAATGAAAAGACAGTCATTACTAGTACTTTTAGTTCCTTTGGGTTCGACAATCTGATCTTGCTAAAACTATACTACTGTTTGATAGGTACACTTGCCTACATCGTGATAATAGTTAGTTTCAAGAACGATTAATTATAAATATTTAAAACCTGTCACAAAATCACGATCAAGTTTTTGGCGCCGTTACCGGGGAATTAAGATATTAAGAACACTCAATTTTTATTACTTTAGCTGTTTATTTTCCTTGCAAGTTAATTTTATTTTTATTATTTATTAATTTACTTTTTCTTTCTCTTGGCAGGTTTTTATAGTTTATTACTAGAAGAAACCCGTCAAGACCACTACTTTTTGATGAAGAAATCGATCGCACAGTTTGTAGAAATCGAAGAGAAATAAGACGAAGCCTAAGATACATAGAGGAAGAGCAAGAGGACGATATACAAGCCACAACTGAGGAGATGGCTGAAAATTAAGAAAACCTGATACCTCTTGCTATTGCTGTTAATCCAGTAAATCAGAATCCTACTCCACGCACTATGTATGATTATGCTAAAACTTATTTAACAGGAACTGAATCGAGTATAATTAGACCTGTTGTAGTTGCAAATACTTTTGAACTAAAACCTAACACAATTCAAATGATACAGCAACTTGTTCAGTTTGATGGTTTGCAGGACGAGGATCCCAATGCTCATTTGGCAAACTTTTTAGAACTATGTGATACATTTAAAATCAATGGCATTTTTTATGATGCCATACATCTTCGGTTGTTTCCCTTTTCATTGAGGAACAAAGCTAAACAGTAGTTGAGCTCATTACCACGAGGGTCAACTACTACTTGGGAACAAATGATCGAAAAGTTCTTATTAAAATATTTTCCACCGGATAAAACGGCTAAATTGCGTAATGATATCTCTTCTTTTGTGCAGATGGATTTAGAAACACTCTACGATGCATGGGAGAGATACAAGGATCTTTTGCGAAGATGCCCTCACCATGGGTTACCACTCTGGCTACAAGTTCAAACCTTTCATAATGGCCTGAATCCTTCGACTCGACAAATGGTTGACGCACCTGCTGACGGAACCATCAACAAAAAAAACCTGAAGCTGCCTATGAATTTATAGAGGAGATGTCACTGAATAACTATCAGTGGCAAGTCATGAGGACAAAACCAACGAAAACAGCCGGTGTTTATAATGTTGACTCGGTCACCATGCTCTCTAATTAGGTAGAACTCTTGAATAAGAAAATTGATGGTTTTCTTAGTTCTTCACAGGTTCACCCAATAATACAGTGCGAAGCAAATGGAGGTGGATCGAGCAGTTCAGAATACCCGCCATATGGTCACAATATGGACAACAAGCAGTTAAATTACATGGGTAACAATCCTCGATCTCAAAACAATCCTTATAGTAACACTTACAATGCAGGTTGGAGGAACCACCCAAATTTCTCATGGGGAGGCCAAGGCAATCAGAGACCCCCTCCAGGCTTCGAACAACCACCCTACCAACAAGAGAATAAGCCGAACCCTGAAGAGATGCTCACAAAGTTTATATCAGTGTCAGAAACTCATTTTTAGAATACCGAGACAGTACTTAAGAATCAATATGCATTGATCCAATGGCTCGAAACTCAGATTGGACAACTTGCCAAGTTGATTTCTGAAGGACCACAAGGTAGCTTGCCAAGCAACACAAAATCGAATCCAAGGGAACAACTCAACGCGATTACTAGTCAAGATGAGGAAATGTTAGTCACAACTGAACCAGAACCAAGGCAAGATACAGAGATAAGCAAAGGTAAAGGTGAGGTATACCACAAAGAACTGAAATCGGTAAGTACAAAATACAAACCTCGTGTGCCATACCCTAACGCGACAAGTAAAGACCGCTTAGATGAACAATTTGGTAAATTCCTTAAACTCTTTAAAAAATTATACATTAACTTACCGTTTATTGAAACTCTATCACAAATGCCAAACGCAATAAAATTTTTAAAGGAGCTTTTAGCAAATAAGCGGAAGTTGGACGAGGCGTCGCATGTGGAGCTAAACGCAATTTGCTCAGCTATTCTACAGAATAAGCTACCCAACAAATTAAAAGATCCAAGGAGTTTTACAATTCCTTGCTTAATTGGTAGTTTAGATGTTAATAATGCATTAGCTGATTTAGGGGCTAGTATTAATGTCATGCCCTACAAAATGTTCAAACAATTAGGTCTTCGAAAACCCAAACAGACTAGGATGAGCATACAATTAGCATATAAAACTATAAGATTGCCTAGGGGTATTATTGAAGATGTGCTAGTTAAAATCGATAAATTTATATTTACCGTTGACTTCATTGTTCTAGAGATAGAGGAGGATAGCAACACTCATTTAATTTTAGGAAGGCCCTTTTTAGCAACTGCTAAAACGATTATTGATATTGGCACAGGTGAGCTCACACTTCGTGTGGGAAACAAAATAATCACCCTTCAAGCTCACAATTCTGGCAACACATTGGAAATTGAAAGTGATCGTCTAAACCATTCTACTAAAACTGACAATATGGTGCAACCTACTTTGCAGGAAATGAGTCTGAAGGAAGTACATGAGTCATTCTCAAGCAATAGTAGAGGACCTATTCATGAAGATCGAAGGCTACAAATCGAGGAGCTAGATGAATGGTGGACGCATAAACCAAGAACACTCGATAAACCAAAACTACACTAGAACAAGCTCAATTCCTTTTTAAATCAACTTAAGGTTGGAGATAAAATTTTATTAGAACCCGCAGATCCTCACATTGTCACTACCAAACCGAATGAAGAAGTCCATCTTACTGTACTTAGCATTTTACCATTCGGTACAGTCGAGGTAAGTCATCCCAAGTTCGGCACTTTTAAGGTAAACAACACTCGTCTAAAACCTTATTTTGATGAGATTGATAGCAGGAATAAGGAGTATAAATTTCTCGAACCACCATGACCATTCAATGGAGAGGTAAGTCGAGCTTAGACTATAAATAAGCGCTTCTCGAGAGGCAACCCGAGCACTAAAAAAATTAATTTCTTTAAATTTTAGTGTTCAACACCTAACTTACTAACGGAGCTCTTGAACACAGGCTTACCACACAAGACACGGCCAAGCACACGAGCGTGCTGAGGACCTTGTAGAAATAGGGTAGAGATTTTTCCCAAACATGAGCTACGATAAAACGACACGGCTGTGCGATATGGTCGTGGGCGAACCTGCCAAAATAACACGGGCATTCGACACTCCCGTGCCTTAGAACCGTAGTTGAACCTGAGAAAATAACACGGGCGTTCGACACGCTCTTGTCCTATACCCGTGGTCGAACCTGTCAAATTAACACGGGCGTAAAGCTAAATACACGGGCGTGGGAGAAGCGAACGAAGACAGACATGGCCGTGCGACACGACCGTATGCACCCACACGGGCATGGGCTGAATGCCAGACGTACCCAAAATCAAAAATGTGAAACACACGGGCTGAAATTGGGGAACACAGGCATGCTCCCTAGCTATGTGCCCCAAAATCTATAAATAGGGTGCACTATTCATTTTCTTCTTCACCCAAAATCCCTAACCCTAGCCGCTGCAAGTCCACACGCCCGCCCCGCCACACCCGTGCGCCGCTTCTAGCCCCTTTTTTTACGCTCATTCTCCCCTTTCTAGCGTTTGTTTACTCTTTTCCCTTTAATTGCACTCATTTTTCATGCTAGTTATCATAGCAATCTGCATTTTATATGTTATTTTTATCTTTCTATCACTCAAAATTCATTATCTAGAGTAGTTATCATCTTTTTCATGTGAAATTCTTACTCATTACATGATTTCTCCACCCCATTTGACTAGTTTAAAGTAATTATTCATGGTTAGAATAACAGATATACTCATGCATTTTGTGTTGACAAGTTTCATCCGTCAAGTATGATTGCATTCCATGAAATTCTCTGCCATTCTTATGCCATAAAATTGATTGCTTTGGTTAAGTTGTTAGTCTTAGTAGTTGTGGCTAAAATTATTATTTTTATTTTATTTTAATTTTTGTCTTCATTTTACTTTGACCATTCCTCAAGATGAATTAATGGTTTTGATTGCAGGTAAAATATCGTCTTCACAATGAAAGAAAGCCGCCGTCCCCGCTTCGAAGAGAAGGAAGGGGGCGTCATCTTCCTCGGGTCCTACTGTGAAAATTCACCACCCTTTTTTGCAGTTCCCCATTGGGCCCCAAGAAGAACTTTACCAAATACTCTAGGCCTGACCTTTAACTACGGGCCGCTGCATCGACTGGGCTGCAGTAGAACAAGTTCAGTTGGCTGATGCGATTCGGGCCCTCCTAACCACTGACCCTTGAGAGCTTTTCTTTGGGATCATCGAGCCGACGTATCTCGAGTTTACGATGGAACTATACTTAATGTTTCATCTTCAGACCGTAATGACAAATTGCGATGATCCCGGCACGGTCCAATTTCGCCTAAGCGGATTAGTCTGCCAGCTAAGTGTCCTAGAATTTGGTACTAAATTGGGCTTATATACAGAGGAGTTCAAGGAGGAAAATGACTTATATTCTCTCAACTGTCACATCCACCGTTCTCCCTCACGGTGCTGGGGCACACTCGTACCACATTCGACCACCTACGACCCCAGTCGCTCCAAGGCATCAGCTCTCCCTCCATCCTTAAGGTATTTACATTCCATTCTATCTCACACCTTGACAGGGCGAAGAGAGAGCACCGGCGTTGTCACCACCAACGACGTTTACTACTTATGGTGTATGTTGAACGGGCACGTCTTAGACCTCGCCTACTTTATTTTCCTTACCATTCGCCACTAGACAGAGCGACATCGGAAAAGGGTCATCTCCATTGGGCCTTATGTGACGCGATTGGGGCGACACTTCGGGATCCTCAACACCGCAGCCCAAGAATCATCATTGACCCTCATTGGCCAAATGTCTCCACGCGGTATCTCGAGCATGCTAAGTATGAGAATGATCGAAAAGCGCCAAGGAACTTACCCTCCACAATATCGTCTCGCCCAATCTACCAAGGAGGAGGCCCCCGAGGACATTACTGATGATGTCCCTCCACAGCACGAGGACCCACCGTCTCAGCCACCACACCCCTCTCGTCTAGTTCATTCAGCGGCTTCATATGCTGACATCTCTAAGTGCCTTACATGATTTGAGCAGTAATGTTTTCAATGATTTGATCAATTGATGCGACTCTACATCAGATTTGTCAACATTTTCACATCTCATTGCAACCCCAACCTCGCGAACCATCTAGCAATAAAGATGTTTAAAAATTTTCATTAATTATTTTATTTTATGTTTTTACTTTTATTTTATCTTCAGACTCCTTTTTATTTTTCCTTATGCCTATCTTTATTAGATTTTATAATTTTTACTTTACAATGACCAACTTCAGCTATTCTATTACGAGTAATTTTGTTTCCTTACTTTTTTTTAAAAAAAGTTCCTGATTTTGTCACAACTATAAAAGAGCTCCTAAGCTCATCCTCACATAGGAACTAAAAACTCCACTGGGAAAGGTTCTCCACGACTGCCATGTCCTGCTCGACCACGACTATAGCTACCAACAGATATAATATTCTTTTGTCACAGGACTTATGGGATAATGAACCTCTACCACCACCGGAGTATCCTCCTCCACTCTCACGCCGTTTATTCTTCAAAAACTTCAGTTCAAGGAATTCATTCATCATTCAGGAAGTTTCACTTCTCTCCTTATCTTATGATCATAAATTTATCTTTTTCAATATATCTATCTTTGTACATTGAGGGCAATGTACATATTAAGTGTGGGGGGGTCTTTTATATCACCATTAGAATATGTCTTATTCTCACGTGAATTACTCATATCACTGTTAGAATGAATTTTAATTAACTCATGATTTTTATTGATATGTCTTGAATTAAAACATAGGCATTTATGCATTGATTGTTTAAACTTTAAGACATTAGGGAATCAAGCATGATAAGTTGATTTTTGAAGAATTAAAAACTTCTAGGTTGTTTCTCTAAGTCTAGGTATTATCTTGAGTTGGAATTCACAAGTTTAAACATCAAAAAGCCATAATTTTTGTGAGATTTTGAGCCTTCAAGAGCATCTATTATTTCTTCCATGCTCACTTTCATTATGAGTGTGCCAATATTGAACTGTTATTCTAGAACTTGCTTGATTATGCATGTCAAGACCACACCATTTGATTTGATATGTCAAAATGATAAAGGCACTTAGGTTTAACCCACTCACTCCATAAAAGCTTACCTTCACAATTAACCCTTAGTAAACCCCGTTGAGCTAACAAGTCATTTCTTGTATTACCCTTAACACTAACCCTTAACCCATTATTGTTGAAATCCCCTCAATTAATTTGATCCCTGTTTTTATCGAGATTTAAGTTAGAATAGTTGTCTAGCTATGTTTTATTTTGTATTTGACTTGTTCTAAAAAAAACAACAACAATACTTGCATACTTATTAATAGTAATTCGCTATTTTTGAGCCTGAGTGTTAATTCCACATTTTGAGAAGAAGCTCACTTGTAATCAACTGATGACCAGTCATTTTTCTGTTAGGAAATTTTTCAATTCAATCTCGATTCTAACCCTTTCTTCCAGCTTGTGACCGCACCCTTTAACCAAAGCCACATTACAGCCATCTAAAGACCTTTTGATTGATGTTTCATCTTAATTTATAATGGTGGATATTTGATTTTCATGCAAGCCTATGGTAATGACTTTTCATTATTGACTATTGAGTGCTTTATTTATTGTCCTTAAACACCTCGAGTGATTTGAGTGAATCTTTAGTGAGGATGTGAAACTCTGTGATATTTTGAATCAAAGGTAATTACTTAGATGAGGGGAGACACCAATATATTCATGATAAAATGCTGAACTTGGAATGTTTGAAACTTTGATGTTCTTTTAGTCAAATTTTCAATGTTTGATTACCTATGGATTATTTTAAGGTATTATTTATAGAAATTATAAGTTGAGAAGAATTTGTTTTGATTATGAGATGAGGATTTTGCTTGAGGACAAGCAAATGCTTAAGTGTGGGGGTATTTGATAAACCGTCATTTATACATATTTTTACCCCATGCTTAGTGCATTTTATGGATGATTTTTCCTTAGAATTGGTGAATTCGATGCTTCTAATGTCTTAATTTCATGTTTTATACTTAGGTGAGCTTAGGAGAGTAAAAGGAACGAGAAACAGACCAAAAACGGAGAAAATGGGTCAACATACAAAATCAACATGGCCTGGACTTCCTCACACGGGCAGACCACACGGTCGTGTTAATTTGGCAGAATCGAAGAATGACTCACACAGGTAGACCACACGCCCATGCTATTTTAACAGGCTTGACCACGGCCTGAAGTAATCGTATACAGGCGTGTCCCTGCCGAGCCCAAGTTGAGTCCAATTCGGAAAAGGCTAATTTTGAGGGCTTTTAAGCATTCTATAGCCTATAAATACACCTTAAAGGAGGAGAAAAGGGGACACACAGGAGGAAGCAAGGAATTGCTCAAGGAAAGCCGATTGATCCATCTCAGAAGCCGGATTCACCGTCAAGACTAAAGATCTCCCTTCAATTCCCCTTCAGGAGTTTTGGATTTTTCTTTATGTTTTATATTTACTATTCTTCTGAGATGTTTTCCTTTTAGTTATGAACTAAATCCCCTAAATACCTAAGGGGGATGAAACCTAAGACAGATCTTGTTATTATTATTTTCTGAATTGTATGATAAATATTTGATTTGTTCTTAATTATGTGTCCGTCATTCTTGTTTTGATATTCTAGGATATTGATTCAAATTAAGCTCTTATGCAGAGGAGGAATAGACCCTGTCTAAGAGTACATTTGTCATAATTAAGTGGAGTTGATTGTGTGCCTAGAGATAGAGTGACAAGATTTTGCCGGATTAGGGTGAAACCTAATAAGGGGATCCATAGATCGAGTTAATGCAAACCTAGGAAGTTAATTAGAAAGAGATTTCAATTATTCAACCTAGGGTTAGACATTGTTAGTCTCGAGATAACTTAGGGATTTCTACGGATCAAGTCAAATGAATAAATCGTCCGATTCAGAGTCAAATAACAAGTGAAGTCTAGGTGGATTTTTCCTTAGGTATTGCCTTAATTCAATCGTTTTCCAAAAGTAATCCCCCAATTCTATTTTCTGTGAATTCTTAGTTTAGTTAATTAGTTAGTTAAAACAAAACCCCTTATTCTTAGGCTAGATAATAAAAAGACAGTCATTACTAGTACTTTTAGTTCCTTTGGGTTCGACAATCTGGTCTTGCTAAAACTATACTACTGTTCGATAGGTACACTTGTCTACATCAGGATAATAGTTAGTTTCAAGAACGATTAATTATAAATATTTAAAACCTGTCACAAAATCACGATCATACATATAAACCAATAGAGATTAATTTTTACGATTTTTACGATTTAGTCTTTTTTTCCTTAATTAACTATCAAATCGTTAAAATTTTAGAACCAAATTTCAATATACCTATATATTTATGGGGTCAATTGATAGAAATAAGGTCTCAATACCTCATTTTCTAAAACCACTTGACTTTAGGGACAACCACTTGAACTTAACTATTTGTTCAATTAACAAAAATTATTAAACCAAAATTTAATATAATATTATAATTGACTCGTAAATATTAAATAATAATATTTGTAAATAACTTATCGAATTTGTAGTCCCAAAACCACTGTTTCTGACACAACTGGAGAACAAGTTGTTACAGTTTATGCATATGTATGATTAGCATGTCATATAGTTTAGGAAAATAATGTCATATGTACTTGTCGTGACATCATAATCATTCATGATTAAAACCAAAACTAAAGACCTTATATGTTTTCCAAAATATTGAGTGGGAGAAGGTCCCTAAACAAGACATACAACCTCCATTAATGCTCTCTTGTTATGGCATGACAATTTGTCGGCCTTAAGGTAGGCATAGTCATGTGGATTTCGCTGAGGAGATTTCCTTAAAAAAATAACTATCTTGTGATAGCAAATGATAATTTGTCAGCCTCAAGATACGTATTATCATATGGAATACATTGAAGAAGTCTTCTTTTTCATAAAGGATAGCTAGTTATACATGTTACTCGTTGAGATTTCCCCAAGACGACTCATCCGTGGTACATGTAATGCTAAATGTTGAGTTGGTGGTTATACACTTAAGATCATTCTAGTTAAGTAACTTTCCACGAAGCTTTACTTAAGTTAGAGTGATGGTCAAACCTGAAATGATCACTAGTACATGTGAATGCCTAAGGGATTAGGTTTACATATTAATTGGATGAAAATACATGTTCTTACTAATTGATCAAGATTGCTCCAAGGTAACTTAATAAAATGGGTGTAGGAATTATCATTGTAATGGCCTAAAAATGTTTTTCAAGGTTTAATGTAAGACGCATGCATCATCTTAATGCATATTGAATGTTGCAATTTTTTTCTAAATATTTGCTTAATACAAAGATATTAATGAATGAATATTTTATTTTTTTCAGTTCAAAAATGGCACCTACTCTAGAACTAAACATATTGATTCAACCAAGATTCTTCTATCTCTCCCTATAAATAAATGATAGTGGTGGAGCTATTAACACAAAAGTTTCATATATTATTATTTTGCCAAAAAATAGTGAAATAAATTCTCTTTTTTGGGAATTACAATTTCTACCGATTTCTATTGAGAGAATTACTTTCATAACAAAAGTAATTAAATCATTTCTTGTTCTGTGTTTGGTTCGTGTTACTCGATCACACACTCGACGCAATTCGAGGAATAAGGTATCAGAGAAGGTCATTCAGTTGAAAGCTAAAAAAGATTCAAATCCTGTAACTCCCCAAACCTGGCCTAGACGTTATGGCCCTATCTAGCAATGTCACACGATAGTGTTTTTAAAACGTCGTTGTTACGATGAAAACATTCCATGTTATTATCTTTAGTGAACCTTTGTTAGAACTTAGAAAGTCGTCTTTATTAATTTAAAATATTTGTTTTGAAACATCCCTCGTTGCGGAAGCTTTACTAAAACAGTCTAAGTGATCATGCGTTTAGAAAATACTTTAACTTTTTGAAAACTTAATTTCCTATATAGATCCATAAAGTAAAATAAATAAATAAAAACTCAAATTTAAAACCAAATTCCCAGAGGGTCCTTAAATTACAACCCAAATAATCAATAATAATCAAATTATAAATCGTAAATTAAAAACCATGAAGTCTAAAAAATTACTGTGGTCACCGCTGAGTCCTCCGCCGCATCGATCCGTCTAAGTCTGGGGATTACCTGTGCACATTAAACAAAAATGGTGAGTTTACATAAACTCAGTGTGTAATCCCGTAGAAACAAACAAACAATCAGTATTCACAATGCACTGTGAACAGTCTTGGGCCAAAGCCTTTTTCAGTATCAGTGATAGTTTGGGCCTTAGCTCATCTCGATCTGATGTCAAAAATGCGAGAGGGCCTTAGCCCATCACGAAGATCGATGAGTGATAATAGTAATGCAGTAGCAAAATCTTACCCATCCAGCCTCTACATACCATTTCCATCCAACCCTACACTCTATGTGGGGATTCAATCAACACATCCATCCCTACACTCTAAGTAGTACCGAATGCGGCACAAAAAAATAGTTTGTAGCTGAGCTGCCAATAAATTAGGCTTAAAGCCTTTAAGTACACTTCCTCCGAATAACAACCCCTAACCCAATGCAATGTAACATACAATGGATGATATGCTATTATGCAATTTCAGTACATATATTCAGTTCAGATAACATGCTTAGTACAGATATAATTCAGTCAATTTGTCAATTTCACACATTTTGGGGTCTAAGTAGCGCTTACTGACCTTACAGTAGGTTCAAAGTCGACTTGGACAACCTGTGCAACCTTAGAAACATTTTGGTAAAAATGGGCTCACACGCCCATGTGATCTGCCCGTGTGGGCCCACACATTCGTATGGCCCACTCGGCCCAAATTGGCCCTGGCCAAGTGATCCATTTTTAATGTAACCTATGCTAGCTAAATATTCATATATGTTTTCACTATTTACTTATATATTCATTCAAAGTTGTCTACATGAGTCATTGTCACTAAATTATTTATATCTTGAGCTACAGAATTCCAAATTAAGATCCGCTTGATGTTTTTGAAACTAAACTCAAATACCTTTCTACCATAAAATTTTTAAAAATTATAGTTTATCAAATAAGTACAGTAAAATCTTTAAATTTATCCCAATTCTACAGTTTGACAGCTTCAACCTTTCCTTACTAAAAATTATTTATCTCTAAGTACAGAATTTGAATGATGTTTCTGTTTGTTTCTATTGAAAATAGACTCATTAAGGATTTAAACATATAAATTTAAGCTCCTAATTAATTTTTTTACAATTTTTTTATGATTTTCCAAAATCAAAACAAGGGAACCCGAAATCATTCTGACCTTGTCTCACAAAATTTATTATATCTCATAATTTACAATTTCATTGCTTACACTATTTCTTCCATGAAAAACTAGACTCAATAAAATTCAATTTCATATTTTATTCAACCTACAACTCAATTTTCACTATTTTTGATGATTTTTCAAAGTTAGACTACTGCTGTTGTCCAAAACTATTTTAGTGCAAAATGTTCATCTCCAAGTTTATAACACCCTTATTTCATTTCTCAACAATTTTTTCGCATCATTTTCTCTTATTTCTTGACAACAAGCAATTTCGAATTTTCATCGAATCCCATTTTCTAACATCTCGAAATAGGGCCTAGCTAGAATAGTGGTTTCGGGACCACAAATTCGATATCAAAATATTTATTTTATGATTATTATGAGGTCTAGAATATGAGAATATGTATGTGTTAATATTTAAGGTGTCCAATTGGAAATTAGGGACTAAATTGAATAAATTGCAAAACTTGGGTTCTAGAAGCAATTTGTATGAAATTGTTTTAGATTATAAATTAGAAGGTCTTAGAGACCAATTTTCCCAATTTCTAAGTTTTTGGACAAAAATGGGCTTGCATGGATGAAATTTTAAAGAAAGGGCTTAAGGGCATTGGTCATTTGGCATTTTAATGAAATAAAATGGGAAAAATAAACCAAAATCAGCTCATTCTCTTCTCCATGTTGCCGAAACTTCAAGGGACTCCATATATAGGGTTTTCAACATTTTCAAGCTCAATAGTAAGTGCACCCAAGCCCCATTTTTAATGTTCTTTGTATTTTTGAAATCCTGGTAGCTTACTCTCTCCATTTCTACCCATATTTCATGCTAGGGTTCATGTTTAAAAATTTACCCATGCATGAGTTACTTGTATTTTGATGGTTTATGGAGGGGTATGAAAGTTGGAGGTGTGTTAATCATCTTTTCCTAGGTGATTTTCATGAAAAACCCTTAAAGGGACCTTTTTGCAAAAGTTATTAAATATGTGGTAGAAATGTGAAAATAATGAAAAATGTGGGCTACAATAAGAGGGAAAAATGTTCGGCCAGGCTTGGGTAAGATAGAAATTCCATTTGTTTCATTATACGAGCCTAGGGACTAAATTGTAAAAATGTGAAAAGTTAGGGGCAAAATGGTCATTTGGACTGCGGTAAAATTTAGGTTCAAAAAGTACAATATGATATGTTAATGATTCAATTTTATTGTTATAGACCCCGAGGAACAAATTTCGAAGGTCGACCGAGGAAAGCGAAAGGTTTCAGAATAACCGAAACACAACACCGAAACGAGTACCAGGTAAGTTCGGATAACTTAAAGTAAACTCAAAATGTGTCTAATTATATGATTTATGAATGTATGATGATTGTATTTATTAATGGCATGAAATCATATGAAATATATCTTTGAAAATGATTTGTTGGAAAATGTCTCGGTTGAAGGTAAAAAGGGAATTCGATGGATAAACCATGATTGACATGTGAATTGAGATCCTGCATGTGTTGCAGAAAGGATTTAGCCTGGACGAGTAATCCGATAATCTCAAGTATGAAAAGGATCTAGCCCGGACGGGTGAGCCTTGAATGATCGAGCCTCCCAAAGAATATGTGTGCATTATGGATTTAGCCCAGATGGGTAATCCGATTAGGGTCTGAATTTAGCCTAGACTGGTAATTCAGATCTGAGCTCATTAAGGGTGTTTGTCATTAGAAGGGATTTAGCTTGGACCGGTAATCCCACTGTAAAATGTAAGGTTCGCGAGAGTGCATATCTAAAATGATCATTCGTATGAATTGACGGTGATTGGATAATCCATCGAGATTTCCTAGAAACTCAACAAGACTAACACGAGGTATATGTATAAATGACATGTTAAATGATGAGCTCATCTAAGATAAATTACATGGTGTTTTGTTATGTGACTAACTCATTGATTGAGTGCATGTGATAGGGAAACCATTTTCATATTCATTGGTTTCATTATCTAATTATGTATGCTAAATAATCGGTAAGTTTACTTTCCAGTTATTCGAGCTTACGAAGCATGTAAATGCTTACCCTTCTCTTTTTCCTGTTTTCAGAGCTCGAGGACTCGTAAAGATTGGAAGACAGTTGGAGAGTCAACACACTATCAACTAGTCCAGCTTTGGTATATAGACCCTTATGCTATGTTCAATGGCATGTATAGAACTTTTAAGTATTTTGTTATATGTGTCATTTGATTTGTCAAAATTAAGGCATGTAAAGTTATACTTATCTTTTTGTATATGGCCATGGAAATTGGCTTATTTTGTAGTAGGCTATGACCTGCAAATTTATGCATGTTTATGTTCACATATGATGGCTTGGTTATAATTGGCAATGAGTTATAAAAACGAGTCAATCTTAAATATGTCAAGTAGACATGGAAATCCTTAAATGCAAGATGAGAATTAACTTAGCATGTATGAAACCAATGACATGAGGTTTACATGTAATGAGGTTAATCAAAGTTTTATATATATATATATATATATATATATATAAGTGTATAATTCGGCCTTTTCATATGTAAAAGTAACTTATAAGTGTGATAGGTTGATAGAGAGTGACCAAAGGCTTGGAAAATAGCCTAATAAGGTCCACACGGGTAGACACACGAGCATGTGTCTAGGCCATGTGTGACACACGGCTCACCCCCATGGGTGTGTGGTATGGCCGTGTGTCCCCTGCACCTAAATTTTTAAGTCAGTGTTGTGCATGGGCTAGGCACACGGGTGTGTGTCTTAGCCGTGTGTCCCTAATGGTATGTTGTGGTTGAAGTCAGTGTTGCACACGGGATAAGGGCACGGGCGTGTCCTAAGCCACATGAGCGTGTGTAACCACATGGCCCCACCACACGGGTGTGTCACACTTCAAAGTAAGGGAAAATTTTCTAATGTGTCCAAAGTTTATCGAATGTTTTTTATTTTGTCCCGTAATGCCCCTAGGTGTGTTTTAGGCCTCGAAGGTCTGTATAAGAGACGAGAGGTACATGTTTGAAAAGTTTTAATTTTGGGCGAAATTCGGTGACTCGATTTAGTAAGTTTGTAAAAGTGACATACCGGTAATGCCTCAAACCCTATCCCGGCGTCAGATACGGGTGAGGGGTGTTACAAATTTTCTGCGTTTCGAGTACACACCTGGTATCATTTCTGATACGTAAGCACTCCTAAGCCTCCAGAACCTAAAAATCAACCAACATATCTCTAGATTAATCACTTAATTTGTTTTTAATCAACCAATTTCGGAAAGAACACAACTAAAAACCTAACAAAACCCTTACCTTGCTTAAGTAACCACGACTTCGCACAATCACAGTGTCGATTTAAAACCACCAGCCCATTGATTAACTCCTAAATACCAAAAAAAGAATCCCTTTTTTAGAGATTTAACCAAGAACGATTAATAATAGACAATATCGTTACTTACCGAACACGCGCAACCAACGATGAACAACTGAATCAATTGGAAAAAAAAAAGAAACAGAAGCGGAAAAAATAATGGAAATTTCGGTAGCAACTATGGGAAAGAATCGGCAAAGGAGTAAAAAAAATATGAAGAAGAGAATGTCAGAAAAAGTTTGGTGAATTGAAGAGAAAACCAAAACTCTATTTTTTTTTTTTTGCAACAAAAAGATAATCAGATTATTTTTTGATAACCTCTCCCTAATTATCTCCTAAAATCACTCCCTATTAACCCACTAAAACATAATTACTCAGAATTTTTCCCCAACACAACTCTTAGCCGAAATTGGAGTAAAAATATTGTCTCTATGCCAGCACAGAGAATTGAACACAGGACCTCCAACACTCCACTTAACCACCAGACCAGCAGGCCCATTCTGATATAAGCTTACCAACAATTAAACTTAAGCCCTTTGCACAAGGTTAAAGCTTTATTTATAAAAATACCAAAATTTACCCAAGTAAAGCTTGAACTTGGGCCTCACATACACACCCAGAGCACTTAACCACTGAAGCAGATACTTAATTGTATGTCACACATACACGAAATCAAAAATTAAAATTTTAGGGCGTTACAACTCTACCCCTAAAAGAAAATTTCATCCTCAAAATTTACCTGATCAAAACAGATGAGGATACTGTTGACGCATCGTATCCTCAAGGTCCCACGTCGCCTCCTCAGTACTATGATTACGCCACAAAACTTTCACCAAAGGGATAGACTTTCTTCGCAGAACCATAACGCCACGATCAAGAATCTGAACCGGCTCCTCCTCAAAGGTCAAGTCTGGTCTCACCTCAATCTCCTCAATAGGAACAATATGAGTAGGATCAGAGCAATAACACCTCAACAAAGAGACGTGGAACATGTCATGAATCCAATCCAACTCCGGAAGCAGCTCCAATTAATAAGCAACTAGTCCCACTTGCTTTAGAAAATGATAAGGTCCAATAAACCTAGGGCCCAACTTGCCCTTACGACCAAACCTTAGTACCTTCTTCCATAGCGAGACCTTGAGAAAATACGAAGTCTTTCACGGAATACTCAATCTCTCGACGCTTCATATCCCCATAGGGTTTTTGTATGTCAGATGCCATTTTCAGACGATTCTGAATCAGTCTAACCTTATCCTTAGTCTTCGATACTAACTCAGGACCCAGAACACGTCGCTCACCCAACTCAGTCCAACAAAAAGGAGTGCAACACTTACGACCATATAGTGCCTCGTAAGGTGTCGTCTGGATACTAGATTGGAAACTGTTATTGTAGGCGAACTCCGCTAGCGGTAGATAATCCTCCCAACTACCTTGGAAATCAATAGCACAGCTCATGAATCTGAGCCTTAAGCTCTACAAGCTCCTTTGGTGCTATTCAATAGGGAGCGATCGACACCGGAGCTGTACCTGGAAGTAGATCAATCCCAAATTCCAACTCGTGATTCGGAGGTAACCCTGGTAGCTCCTCTGGAAAGATGTCCAGAAAATCTTTTACCATTTTAATATACTTAATTGTAGAATCCCCAGAATCTAAAACACTTACGTAGGCCAAGAATGCCTCACATCCCTTACAAACCATCTTCTCTGCCACTAGTGCAGAGATCACATTAGGTAAGTAATTTCGGCGTTCTCCAATTATGACTACCTCCTTATCCTCATCAATCCTTAGTACGACCCTCTTAGTCGCACAGTCTAAGCTAACACGATGCTTAACCAACCAGTCCATCCCCAGAATTAGGTCGAACTCCCCAAATGCAAGCTCCATCAAATCAGCTAAGAAGATTGCCCCTTGTACCTCTAAAAGAACGTCCCTATACAGTTTGCTAACTCTAATAGATTGTCCTAATGGACTCAGTACCGTAACCTCACTCGTAGTGCTCTCAACTGAAATCCCCAAGTTTTCAAATATGTTGCTAGCTATTTATGAGTGAGTAGGCCCTCTATCTATTAAGGCAATATACGATACATCAAGAATAAAGAACGTACCCGTGATGACGTTTGGAGCATCTCCATCCTCTCAATGACGAGCAGCATAAACTACGGCCGGCTGTCTCACCTTAACCTATCCAGCACCTCTGTTCAGTGCTCTCTACCCAAGACCCATACCATTACCACCTCTGGCCTATCTACGGCCACTCGGTGGCTGCTGCACTACCCTTTGTGGTTGTGCCATACCAGTATCTGGAGCTTGCATCTGATCGGCCCTCAGCGAACACTCCTTAATATGGTGCTCCAATGACCCATACCGTAAGCACGCCCCAGTCCTTCTCCAACACTCGCCCTATTGGCGTCTACCACAATTAATACATGGCTGCAATCTAATAATAGTAATAGAGGGCCTAGTTCTAACCTACCCATCAGCTCTGGCCTTTTCCTTAGGCCTCTGTGCAGAACTCGAGGGCTCTGAATCCCTTTTGTTCTTACCCATCTCGCAGTCACGGTTCTAGCGCTCAGTGTGCTTCACCTCTTCGACGATCTTCGCATTCTCCACCAGTGCAGAAAAATCACGCTCCCTCTACAGAGCTATCAGGACTCTCAAATTATCTCTGAGCCCATCCTCAAAATGAATACATCGCTCATACTCAAAGGCCACCAAACCTCGCGTATAGTGGCTCAGTCGTAGGAACTCGGCCTCAGACTCAGCCACTGATTGATCTCCTTGAGTCAGATTCAGGAATTCCCTCCTACGAGCATCCACGTAGCTCGCCCCCACATATTTCCCCTAGAAGGCGGTCTTAAAGAACTCCCAGGTCAGACGTTCGGGCTGAGTGCCCTCCTTAACAATGAGCCACCACTGATAAGCCTCATCCCTCAACAGTGAGACTGCACCCTTTAATTTTTGCTCTGGGGTGCAGTCTAAGACATCCATGATCCTCTCCGTAGCCTCAATCCAGTACTCAGCCACATTAGGGGCAACTCCAATGACACCCCTGGAGAGCTCAGCTCTATTTGACTGAAGTCGTTCCGTAAGCGACCCTCGGCCCCTAGATTCAGTATTAGGCCCAGCGACCCTCTCCAAAATCCTTAGCATAGCCTGGAACAATGAGTCGTCCCCAGTTATGCAATCTTAAGACCCAATCTCAGTAGCAGACAACATTGGCGCCTCACTCGTATCCAAATTTAGTACGCTACCAAATGAAGAAGACTCAGCTCGAGCTCCTCTACGGCCTCTACCCCGGCCTCTAGTACCCCGTCCGCGGATACCTCGTGCTCTCATTGTCTAATCACGTTTATCTGTATTAATAGTTTTATGAATCAGTTACAGTTCCAGTGTTTATTAACAAATTTTCATGTAAAATAGTATCGATTATTCAGAGTTTGTTTCGTAAATCACAGTCTCACTACAGTTTTTAGTTTCTCTACAATTTTCAGTATACACTAACTAGAGTATTTTCAGTACAGTTTACTACTTATAGTAGTTTCAGAATATACTATCCATAACAGTTTCAGTTTAAAATGAATCACAATTCAGAATACTTACAGAATCAACACCGGAGACTCGGTGTACCACTTACTCAGTAAAAATATTTCAAATCATTTGGAAATCAATCAATTTTTCGAAAGCTCATTTTTTATAAAACCCATAATCCACAGCCGAGTTTTGTAACCTAGCTCTGATATCACTAAATGTAACATCTCAAACCCGACCTAGATGTTATGGTCGTATCTGGAAATGTCACACAATAGTATTTTTGAAACCTCGTTGTTACGATGAAAACATTCTATGTTATTATCTTTAGTAAACCTTTGTTAAAACTTAGTAATTCATCTTTATTCATGTAAAACATTTGTTTTGAAACATCCCTCGTTGTAGAAGCTTTAATAAAACAGTCTAAGTGATCATGCGTTTAGAAAATACTTTAACTTTTTGAAAATCAAATTTCCTACGACCAGCAGGTATAAATCCATAAAGTAAAGTAAATAAATAAATAAAAACCCAAATTTAAAACCAAAGTCCCAGAGGGTCCTTAAATTATAGCCCAAATAATCAATAATAATATTATTATAAATCGTAAATTGAAAACCATGAAGTCCAAAAAATTATTGTGGTCACCGCTGAATCCTCTGTCGCACCGATCCGTCTAAGTCTTAGGATTACCTGTGCACATTAAACAAAAAGAGTGAGTTTACATAAACTCAATGTGTAATCCCGCAGAAACAAACAAATAATTAGTATTCACAGTGCACAGTTGAACAGTCTTGGACCTAAGCCCTTTTCAATATCAGTGACAGTTTGGGTCTTAGCCCATCCCAATACAGTGACAAAAATACAATAGGGCCTTAGCCCATCACATTATCAGTAGCAGTAACAGTTATGTAGTAGCAAATTCTTACCCATTCAGCCTCTATATACTATCTCCATCCAACCCTACACTCCATGCAGGGAAATAATCAATCCACCCATCCCTACACTCCAAATAGTACCGAATGCGACACAAAACAGTAGTTTGCAGCTGAGCTACCAGTAAATTAGGCTTAAAGCCTTTCAGTTCACTTCCTCTGAATAACAACCCTCAACCCAATGCAATGCAACATACAATGGATGATGTGTTATTATGCAATTTCAGTACATATATTCAGTTCAAATATTAACATGCTCAGTACAGATATCATTCAGCCAATTTTACACATTTAGAGGTCTAAGTAGTGCTTACCGATCTTACAGTAGGTTAATAGTCGACTTAGGCAACCCGTGCAACCTTAGAAACATTTAAGTAAAAATAGGCTCACGCGCCCATGTGATCTGCCCGTATGGGCCCACATGCCCGTGTGGCCCACTCGGCCCAAATTGGTCTTGGCCGTGTGATCCATTCAAAACTGTATATTTATATATGTTTTCACTATTTATATATGTTTTCACTATTTTTAATGTAACCCATGCTAGCTAAATATTTATATATGTTTTCACTATTTACTTATATATTCATTCAAAATTGTCTACTTGAGTCATTGTCACTAAATTATTTATATCTTGAGCTACAGAGTTCCAAATTAAGATTCGCTTGATGTTTTTGAAACTACGCTCAAATATCTTTCTCCTATAAAATTTTTAGAATTTATAATATATCAAATAATTACAGTAAAAACTTCAAATTTATCCCTATTCTACTATTTGACAGCTTCAACCATTCCTTACTAAAAACTATTTATCTCTTAATACGGAATTTGGATGATGTTTTCGTTAGTTTTTATTGAAAATAGACTCATTAAGAATTTAAAAATATAAATTTAAGCCCATAATTAATTTTTTTACAATTTTTTATGATTTTCCAAAGTCAAAATAGGGGAACCCCAAATCATTCTGACCTTGTCTCACAAAATTTATTATATCTCATAATTTACAATTTCATTGCTTACACTGTTTCTTTCATGAAAAACTAAACTCAATAAAATTTGATTTCATATTTTATTTAACCTCTAACTCAATTTCCACTATTTTTTATGATTTTTCAAAGTTAGACTATTGCTGTTGTCCAAAACTATTTTATTGCAAAATGTTGGTTTTCAAGTTTATAACACCCTTGTTTCCTTTCTCTACATTTTTTTCGCATCATTTTCTCTTATTTCTCGACAGCAAGCAATTTTGGCTTTTCGTCGAATCCCGTTTTCTACGTTTTGGGTACACACTTGGTGTCGTTTCTGATGCGTAAGCACTCCTAAGCCTCCAAAACCTAAAAATCGACTAACATATCTCCAGATTAATCACTTAATTCATTTTTATTCAACCAATTTCGGAAGGAACTCGACTAAAAACCTAACAAAACCCTTACCTCGCTTGAGTAACCATGACTTCACACAATCACAGCGTCGATTCAAAACCACTAGCCCCTTGATTAACTCCTAAACATCAAAAAGGAATCCCCTTTTTAGAGATTAACCAAGAACGATTGACAATAGACAAAACTGTTACTTACTGAACACGCGCAACCGACGATGAACAACCGAATCAATAGGAAAAAAAAGAAAGAAATGGAAGGGGGAAAAATAATGGAAATTTCAGCAACAACTAGGGGAAAGAATCGACAAAGGAGAGAAAAAATAAGAAGAAGAAGAAGAAAACGTCAGAAAAAGTTTGGGGAATTGGAGAGAAAATCGAAACTCTATTTTTTTTTTTGCAACAAAAAGATAATCAGATTATTTTCTGATAAAATCTTCCCAATTATCTCCTAAAATCACTCCCTATCAACCCACTAAAACACAACTACTTAGAATTTTGCCCCAACCCAACTCTTAGCTGAAATTGGAGCTAAAATATTGTCTCCACGCCATTACAGAGAATTAAACAGAGGACCTCCAACACTCCAAAACTCCACTTAACCACCAGACCAGTAGGCCCATTCTGATATAAACTTACCAACAATTAAACTTAAGCCCTTTGCATAAGGTTAAGGCTTTATTTATAAAAATACCAAAATTTTCCCAAGTAAGGCTTGAACTTGGGACCTCACACACACACCCAAAACACTTAACCACTGAAGCAGATACTCAATTGTGTGTCACACATACACGAAATTAAAAATTAAAATTTTAGGGTGTTACAAATCCATCTCGCTCGAAGCATAAGTGTAACACCCTCACCTGTCTCTATTATCGGATTAGGATTACAAGATGCTACAATAAATAACATAACAGAATCATGCTATTTCAATTCAAAACTTATTAAAACGTTATTTAAACATCAAACATTGAGTTAAACATGTTATACATGCAAGATTGAGCTTATGAAAGCTCTAAAAACATTTTAGAACTAAACAAAGACTAATTTGAAATATTTTAAAAAAAAGTGTGCCAAAACTGCAAAATAGGGGTCACACAGTCGTGTGACAGGCTGAGGCCGTGTGGTGCTAAACCACATAGCCGTGTACTCTAACCGTGTACAAAGCTGATGCCATGTAATACAAGGTCACACGACCGTGTAACATATTGTGGTCATGTGGACCTAATTGTAAAAATTTTCAAACATTCTCACGGTCGTGTAAGAGATTGAAACCATGTCAATAATCTTACATCTAAACCGTGTCAAGCCAAATCATTATACTAAACAACCTAAAGTGGCTAACCAATATGCCATTTTAGGCACCATCACAAACAATTCATGAATCCTTACTAAAACTTCCAACAATTACAATACCATTATGATCTAATTACAAAGCTTAACCATATCTACAAGGAAACATAATACCATTGTGCATTTTATCATAAATACCTTCCAAACATTACCTTATTAACAAACCTAAAACATGCCTTAATACATACATATATTGACCATATATGTCTCAAACAAATAATTAACCTTATAACATATAAAATCTATCCAAGCCTTAACTACCCTACATACATTCATGATTCAAAACATCTCATATATCTAATAAGTAACCATTCATCAAAACAATACCATATCATAATCCTTCATGCTTCAGGAACAAACATACATCCATAAGACATATTTAAGTTATCCATTCCATCAAACATGCCAAAGAGCCTTTAAGAACAAATTACATATGGACCATTTAATCACATTACCACATCAATCACATATTCCAAAGATAACCTATATACATGCCACAAAACCAAAATAAATGAGCCAAAATCTATTGAGACTAAAGCTTGATAGTATAAGCCTTGAAGTTGATCCAACTGCCTAGTTCTGTAAAATGTCAACTATAGAAAACAGGAAATGAAACATAGTAAGCTTATATAGCTTAGTAAGTTCATAGATACTCAAATAAAATTCTTACCTCAATTTACAATTAAGTAAACAGATATAACTAATTTAATACGATTTCCTGACAAGACATTTACAACAGCAATGTGAGCATTTCATATGTCAATTGTATAATCTCACAATCATTCAGTACAACATATTTCAGTATCATTCAATAAGAAAAAATTCAACATATGAAACATATTAACCAATTGATCATATAGATTCATATTCACAATCAAATACAATTTCTTTTAACATATAGCCTTGTCACCATATATCACATTTATAAATCAAGCGTTTCATTTATGTAAACTGAAAACTTTCTAGTCATTTTGATATCATTTCCAACCAACTTTTAAACACATACTCATCTTTCATTCAAGTTCATCAGTTAACATTTCAATAATCGTACTAACATATCATTTCTAAGCAAATCATGAAATCAATCAATATAATTTTTTTAATAGTAGCCTGATGAACTATAGCAAAATAATTTGGATACTTGGGTAACTACACCATACTAGGGAGCATCTTAATGCTATACAAAGGCACCAAAGTGAAAACTCGTACAAGCACGCTTTCTAACCCTATTGGCATGCCAATCGTATCCTAATTGTTTACTACGTTTAAACGGGAATTTAATAGAATTCACAACATTCATAAATCAGAAGTACTTCCATAATATCAATACACATGTTGTGAACAAGTTATGTCCATTTTGAAATCATATAAATCGTGTTTCACAATCATTCATCAGTTTTCAAATAAGTAATTTCTCACTGTGTACTTCACTATAAACAATTTATAACTTCAATCTAATATGAAAGATTCATTCACAATTCAATTAAAACCAATTCATAATAGCACAAGTTATATATATATATATTCATCTATACTATGAACTCACCTAATACAACCTGCAACATCCCAGAATATAGGGTTAAAAGTTTTGAGGTTTGTGGTTAAGGTCAGTGAGTGGGTTTAACATTTGGGTTCAACTTCGCGTTTTAATGTCAAAATGGGTCTGCTGGTCTGGTGGTTAGTTGTGTGCTAGTGTGTCTTTAGGTTTCGAGTTCGAATCCCTGTGAGTGTTTTGATATTTATCTGTTTTTATGTTTTTAAAGAGGAAGTTAACTTTTAAATAGAAAATAAGTTTATGTTCTTTTGTTTTTGCTTTTTATTTTTGTTCTTCCCCATCGTTTCTTTTTGTTATGTTCAAAAACCAATTTCATTTCTTTTAATTTCTTGTTTCTTCCGTTTTACACACGTTACATGTTGTCTGTTAAGACTAATCATCCTTGTGTGTTTCGTTTTACCGTAGGCAAAGCAGGTAAGTTTTGTTCATGAAAGTTATGATAGAATTTTGTCTCTATTATTTGTTAATTGAAGTTCTTATAGTTTAAGTTATGTGTAAATTGAGGTTTCTGAATAGTTGGTGAGGGCGAATCGATTGATCTTTGCTGCTTGGTATCGTGTTCTAATGTGTGTGTTCTAAAACAGTTTAACTTCGATACCGAATTGCAGTGAAATTCAATAATGTCTTGTGTGTTTATGAGATTGGTTATTTGACGTACCATATTATTTTTGAAGTGCATGAAATTCTGTATGTTTTGGCATAATTCTCGGTTACCAAGGGTTAGGGATTGTTTCGGCATCAAAAGTATGAATTTCAGGTTGTTTCAGTATGGTTTCATGACCATACGGGTGGCCACACGGGCATGTGCCCCACATGGGTGGCTCACACGGCCATGTGAAATTGGGAATTAGGGTTTTTGGGCGAATTTTGGTGCCACATGGCCTGGCCACACAAGCATGTGTCCCACACGGACATGTAAAATCTCCACACGGCTGTCTCTCCTCTATGCTTAATTTTATTTTTGGACAGTGAGTTACACAGGCTGCTCACACGAGCATGTGCCCCCTCCACACGGGCGTGTGTGGCCTTCACATGGGCGTGTAGACCCCGACACGGCCAAGGCACACGACTATGTGGCCTTATTTTGTAGAATTTTTGTTTTGAGTCGTAAATTGTATGTTTTATGTTTCTGCTTAATCCGACCTTTAGTCAAGCCTCGGTAAGTGTGCTTGGGACTCGGTTTAGTTTGATTCATATATATATATGTGTGTGTGTGTGTGTGTGTTTATGGGCTTTAATTTTATTTCTCGTTTATGTGATGAATAAGAATGAGTTTATTATTGTTGTCGTAACTGAATATTAGAATACAAGTGTAATCAAATCTAAATCTGTTCAACTGGAATTGTTAATATTCGTTTCTGTATAATGTCTGCGTAATGATTGCATTGTTGCATAGCATGAAAATTTTGGGATATGGTTATGAAGAAAAGGAAAAGAAACTTAGCTAAACTGCGGTACTTTTGTATAGCGGTTTGCAGCACTATCCTACACGTTTATCAGCTCAGCTATATATAGTTACTCAAGTGGCATAGTTCCATGTTATGGTGTGTTGGGTGGATGAACCTATTATAGTTCTATGCGGTGTGTATGGTGGATGGGCCTACCATGGCCCTTATATGGTGTGTTGGATGAACGAAGTGGTGTTTGGTTGGTGGAATGGGATTTTGAATTATACATCTGTTTGCATCTGAATATACGTTTGTTTGTCAGAACATTCTGTCTGTTTGTGTGAACTTCTAATTCTTGACAATATAGTTAATGTCATGTAATATGATCTGATTATTACGTATTACTGGCAAATCATTTCTGTGGTGATATTATATTTGACACACTGATTGAGACCTTCGTAAACGATATTTTTATGCACATGCTTGTCATAAGTATTTAATTTTTTCACTCCGTCTGTTGTCGTATGTTCATGTTTTGGACTCACACTGAGCTTGCGTAGCTCATCTTTGTAGTGTCTTTCCTTTCGGGTACTTTTCGTGTTTTGGAGCTGGGCTCGGTATACAGAAGGTTTCAGACAGATATAGTTTGATTCGGTTTAAGTAAAATTTCACAAGTTTGTATGGTAAATTTTAAGTCGGTTTGTAAGACTATTATAGAAACTATGGACTGAACTTTACAAACTGTGGGTTTATTTCTAAATGTTTGACGCCGGTTTAATATTGTTTCAAGCATAGTGAACAAAAAGGTTTTCTTGGTTTAAATTAAAGTTTTTGTTTCCGATCACTTCGGTGATCAAAGTAACCTCCGAGATTTGGTCTAAACTTCTAGGCCGAGTTTTGAGATGTTACACAACCAGCAAGCAAATTTGTTCGCAATGACTATTCTATAATTTTTCTTTTTTCCCCGATTTTCCTTCATACTATTCAATCCTTGATCTATATAATAATTCGTTTCACATTATCAAATATTATCACTTTAAACCATCTAAATTCATGAATATAATATATTTTAATCATTTTGCACAATTTCTCTAAAGTTTTGCATTCTATTCAATTTAGTCTCTAAAGTCGAAACTATTATATCTTTCAAATTCAAGCTTTGATTTTCAATCCAATTACAAATTCATCACTTTACAGCGTTCTAAAACCATAAATTTTAGAAATTTCATGACAACTTTTCATTATTACAATTTGGTCCTTATACACAAAACTAACAAATTTCACTTAACAAATTAATCCCTATTCACAACTAAGTTCACAAACAAACCATTAAATATCAAAAGTTTCAATTTTCATCAATGGAAACATTTTAAAACTTTACTGGTTAACTGGACCTAGTTGCAATGATCTTAAAAATATAAAATTTACAAAAAATAAATAATCGAAGGACTTACATGCAAACACCAAAGTTTGGTCGAGCCTCAAAGCTTTAACAATGGTGTTTTGATTCTTTTCCTTTGAACTTTCGGTGGAAGATGAAGAAAATAAAATGATAATGGTTTTTGTTTTATTTTGATTCCATTATATTATAAACTAATTATAATTATTTTAACATATAATCACTTAAAACAAAGTACTTACCGTCCACTACTATACACTAAGGTCTATCTACCATTTAGATCCTTAAACAAACATTAATCATGCACTTTAGCTAATAAAAATAAATAACGATTAACTTTTACATTTTTTATGATTTAGTCTTTTTTTTTTCCTTAATTAACTATCTAATTATCATAATTTCTGGGCCAAACTTCAATCGACTTATACAAAAACTCCATAAATATTTAATAAAAATATTTACGAGTTCAGTTTATGAAAACAAGGTCCCGATACTTTATTTTTCAAAACCACTTGATTTTCTTTACGCACCACTTGTACCTAATTGACCAATTAATAAAATCTATAAAATCATGATTCACTATTATATTATATTTAACTCATAAATATTACTTAAATATATATATATGGACTCTCTCGTCGGAATTTAGGTCTTGAAACCATTGTTTCTGACACCACTAAAATACGGGTTGTTATAATAAGTACTTTTCAAAAAAACATTTACTGCTATAAATATCATAAATCGACTCAAATTTTAAAAATTTTAAACTTCCACTATAACTGAAAATCGTTTTCTTAATTAAATTTATCCAACAATCCTTTAATTTATCCATCATCTTTTTGGTGAATTCATAGCTCTCCATTTGCTTTTGGCGTGTACTTGTTACACTCACTAGGATGTACCAACAAACTATCTTATAAGAATCATTCCAACGAGGTTAACCGGTGGGCATCTAGTATCCAGTGCTAAGTTGTGTTTTCACAGCTCAAGACAATGTGGATATTTTGTTTCCACTCATTCAATTTGTTTTCAATGAGGACATTAATCAAGGGAGTTGGTGTCATTTTGAAATTGAAAAATAAAATTTCTATTCATTAATTATCTTTATATTAAGTAAATATTTCAAAAAAAAAAAATTACAACATACGCAATGCACTAAATGATACTTGTAACTTAAATTAAACCTTGAAAATTTTGTAAGTTGATTGCAACAATAATTCACCCATGAGGTAATTTTAAATAACTAGTTCATCTAATTAATATGTAAACCTAAACACATTAGATACCACAAATATTAATAATTGTTTCTCATTTGGTCATTATTATAACTTTAGTAGAGCTTCAAGGAAAGTTATTCAACTAGAATAATCTTGAGTGTATAACCATCAACTCAACACTCATTATAAATATGAACTCTAATATAATTTATCATGGGATAGTCTCAATTTGTAACATATATGATTAGTTGTCCTCTTAAACAAAATTTCTCTAGTGAAATCCATTTATTAATACTTACCGTAAGGTGTGGTTTGGGTAAAACCGACTCATAGTATTACTATGCTATTATACGAAAACTGTTGATGGAGGTCATAGGTCTTGTTTAAAGACTTTCTCCCATTCAATAGTCTAAAAGACAATGCAAGGTTTTAAATATGGTTTGAAGCATAAATGATTAAATTATGCAAACAAGTACAAGTGACATTCTTTCTATACTATATGACATGTTTATTCATATATATGCATGGACATGTTTCTCGACTAATTCAACATTCAATTATTTATGAATATTATAATCATAACAGAAAAATAAATCGACTCTTATCAGCCAAAAATTTCTATGGTTCCATCTTAGTGAAAATAAAATAATTAACAAATTACAATATTTTTTCCAAAGCATTATTTGGGTTTTCTAAGGAAAAGGCAAGTATTTTGGGTTTTGTCAAAATCAAATCTCAAAAAAAAAAAAAATGAACCCTAGCTAAAATCATTGTAGTCGACCTTCGTCGTCGGTATCGCTGCTACCATGTCACACGGTTGTCATGCCAATATCATTAAAAAATTAATGTTTTAGTCAACATTTAGATTAAAAAAAAAAACTCACTCTTTTTAAAAGATAAATAATCAAATTTACAAAAAAATCTAAATATTAAATTGTTCAAAACCCAAATTATAAAGCAAACAGACCAAACCTCCAATTTCAGCACCTGCTCAAAACCCAAAATATTTATCCGAAACTTTAATTAAAAAATTTCAACAATTATCCTACAGCTACAGCATGCCACTTTATTCAGCTACTTTACTAAAATTAAATTTCTTCAAACTATCTAATTAAATTTATCCAATTACGTTAAAATATATTTTTATAATAAAAATAAATTATACTATTTGAGAGTATTTTAATTTTTTTACTTTAACAAAAAATCAATAAAAATATACATTTGAATCCACACCAATTAAATTAGTAGAATCTTAAATTTATCACTTAACCAAATTTCAGTTTGATTTTTTTATACGTTTTTAATATGAATAATTTATTACATTCAACAGTTATATATATTTATACTTACTATTATTTAAGTTCCTAACCTAATTGGTGTCACAAGTTAACCCAGCACCAACTTGATTAAAAAAATTTTAGAAATACTCTTTCCTAATTAAAATAAGTTATATTATTTCTTATTATTAATTATTTTCAAACCATACGTTTCATAATTTATTATATGTTATTTTCAATTATACTTTTGCATTCTAAACATATGATTTCCGCACATATACGATTGTGATGGAATGTCTAATAAAATATAAAACGCTTTCATGAATTTACTGGATCACACATGATGTTGGGGATTGATCCGTATAAACAATAAGATAGTAAAAGTAGAGAGAAATGAACACAGATGTTTTACGTGGAAAATCCTCAAAGAGGGAAAAACACGGGTAAAGGAGACTTCGACGTTTCACTAAATGAGTAAACAAATGAGACTATAATATGAAGAAAATAAACCTAAATCTACTAAACTATATTTTCCAAACCCCAAAAACAAAGTATTAACTCAGGAACAAAATTATCTCCATAGTTACCACGAAACTTTCACCAAAACTCATATAATACTACATCTTATCGCCCTCAAGAAAAGCCCTTTCTAATTGGCATGTCAAATTAGAGATACAACGACCGCTTTAAATAGTCTTAGATTAGAGTTCTAATCATACTAAAATATTTCTAGAATAATCAAAGTTTAACTGGGAAAATATTACAGAGTTTAACTAGGAGAACAAACCTAGTTAAATGGAGAACACGTCGCCACGTCATGATTGGCTATCAGCTCGTCGGGATGTCCTTCTTCACGTCGTCGAGATGTGACATTACTTCTCATCGGGACGTTGTAGTCGTGCCGTCACCTCTATTTTACCTATTATTCGGTGAATCCTCATTCGTTTTTCTAAGTGCCTGCAAAACGTCTGATAAATGCGAGTCACACTCCACACATTACATTTAAAAATAATTGATAAAGATTTAAAGTGAATAAGGGTGATAGCAATTCTAAATAGATAATAAAAAATTATTGCTTTCCTTTTCTTATAGAAGATTTCAACTTTTCAAAAATTAGTTTCGGTGATAAATTATAAACATATTTTTTTATTAATAATAAATCATAAATATAATTTATAAATTTAAATAAATTTTATAAATAATTTATATTAATTACTTTAAAATATTTAAAATTTATATTTTATATATCACAATATTAACAATAAATTATCATAAATTATTAATTTTGATATTTTTATTATAATTTATGTTGAATACTTTTCAATACCATAATAATGCAAACAAGGTGTCTTGGTAATCCATATATATATATATATATATATATATATATATATATATATATAAAAGCATGAGTTTGGAAAACTTTTAAACTGATGAAGAAATCTTTTATTGTTAATTATATTACTAAATTAACATTAAAAATAATTCATTAGTGTTGTTGTGTAATAATAATAAAAATAATATTAATTAATATGATAGTATATTAATATGAAATTAATTAATTTGGTCATATATTTTAGAAGTTCTACATAAAAATTGTATAATATATTATTAATTAATAAAATTATAAATCTATAAAATCATTAAATATAATTAGATAATTTTAAAAATAAAAATCCAAGTTTTTAATTAAATATTAAAATTATTTTATTTTATTTTAAATATGATAATAATTATTTTATTTTATTTAATAATATTTTTATTAAATCTTCAATATAAAATTAAGAGATATTTCATAACAAATTATTAATAATTATAATTATTTTATTAATAATATTTTTATTATTAGAGAAATAGTTACTATCACTTAATTATACTTTAAATTTGTATTAAACTACACTATTATTTTAGATTAATTATCACTTAATTAGTGTTACAATTATATACCAATTAAAATTAATATTTAGAACTATAAATATATATATATATATATATATATATATGCATTAGCAAAGCATTTTCATTCAACTAACATCTAAAGAATTATTGAAATTTTGTTTCCATCACGAAAAAAGGCATGGTTTTCAGTATTATTTGATAAGTTTAGTTATTATTATTTGATATTCAATAGTTTTATTGTTATTGATTCTAATAATACTTACACAATAGTTAATGTTGTTTACCATTTTGTTTTGAAATTTTATGTAAAAGGCAATGGGGTATTAATGTAATGATTCTTTGTAAGTAAATTTTTTACTCATTCAAATGACAAATTATTTTATCTAATTACTTGATATTTTACTATCATTACTTTTAAAATGTTACTTTATCCTCTCAATAGTTTTTCAAATTTATTAGATTTTAATTATAAAATTAGATCAACTCTAATTTAATTAGTAAATATGTTTTTTAAATTATAAAATTATATTATTTAATGGATTAAAAAAAAAGCACCTAAAACCATGTGTAACACACATGTAAAAGGAATTAGTAATAATAAAGATACAATAAATTAATGACACTTTGCATTTGAGTCAATTATTCCATTAATTATGAATTTTATATTAATATATAAGAGTTATGTTTATACGTGACTTTAATATCTAAAATATGATTTATATATTTAAATTAAATTTTATGAAAAATTGTATTAATTGCTCAAAAGTAATTAAATTTTATATTTCATACATCATAATATTAACGAATTTAAATGTTATTTAAATTAACTACTTTTTACTTTACAACATTATATCTAAAATGAACATTTTAACTTTTTATAATACATTTTAAAGTTATGTTAAACGCATAAAATTTTAAATTACGCTTCTTAAAAATATTTTTCAAAAACTCTCTTTTAGAATACTTTTCAAAAATAATGTTAAACTAACTATTAAACACAAAAAAATGGCATAAAAGGAGGTTTGAAAACAAGTTGAGTAGGCATAATCTCTTTACTATTATAATTAAGTTGATATAATGAAATAATATGGAGCCAATTCAATTAGAAATGGTTTGAAAATTATTATGTCAATATTGTGCCTGCCCATCTTCAAGCTGTACCAAGTAATTTAAGTTTTATTTTAGTGAAGATTTCAATGCATTTTAATATGTTTCCAACTGTTTTGATCAATATTAGTGTGTACTAGTAACAAAAATTTAATACTTTAAACTTAACCCCTTTTTTTTATAAATATTTTTATTTTTTAAAATTACATTAAATTAAAATATAATTATTAAATTAAGTTACTGAAACAAATTAATAATTATTTGAATGTAAATATATTTATATGGATATATTTGCATACATATAATTTATTAAGAACTAAAAATTAGACTATAAATATATACTCAAAGTGATACGCCAAAACACATTAAAATTGAAAATACAAAATTAGTAATTCAAAGTAATGTTTAAAATCCAAATAAGATAATCTTATTAATCCAAGAAAATATTATATTCTTTGAATCAAATGGGCACTTATAAAACTATTAATACATTTTGAAAACTATCATGAATAGCTAATGTAATGTAATGTAATATAATACAATATAAGGTAAACTACACTCATGGTTACTTTAATTTTTTTTAATTTAATCATTTTAATTAAAATAATTATGTGTATTAGTCACAATCGTTAAAAATTCAATTAATCAGTAACGAAGAATGCCGCCGATTCCACCACTGCCTAAGCTCCAGCACCGTCATTTAGTTATCATTCTCTCCTTTTTGTTTCCAAGCTAGCCTAAAGTAACTTCAATGGTAACCTTTTTCGATATCCCTTAATTAACATTGCTTTTGCTATCCCATTCTTTTTTCCCCCAATGGCAAAGCCTAAGTCTTGAATCATTGTCGAGCCTTTGGCTGTCTTCAACCTCCTCGCCAACCACCTTTCAATTCGCTTTCTGTCTTTCCCATTCCACTCTTTACGCTAGCACACAAGGCAGATCCCTCTTTTTACTCTCCATAAACCCTAACCAGACCTCGATTAAATCATTCCCTTCTCTTTCCCAAAACATTTCTCTTCTCCGCACCGTTTCCATTTTTGTTTCCCCCATTGAATTGATTTATGTTCTCGACCAAAACAGTGTCATTTTGGTACTTTCTAATGAGCTCTTGTTTCTAACAAGTTCGTTCTTGATTGAATCAGTTAAAAAATTTAAGGGGTTTGAAAGGAACAACAGTACACACTCAAAGATTCAAAAAAATCCATTCTCAAAGCATTGATTTTGTCAATTGTTCATCAAAAAGACAATAGGTTTTGGGTAAATTCGGAGGGTTTAAGATAATAGAGTGAAAAGGAAAGAGTTAGAGCAAAATCAACAATTCTCACTCTTTTCTAGCAATGAGCAAGATCGAAAAAGGTGATCAAAGGCCAAACTACGATTCTAAAGCTTAAGCAACGATGGCATCGGCGAGACAAATGGGAGGCCAAGGTTTTCAATTGAGAGAAGATTATTGATAACCATAATCTGTTAATGATTAACAAAAAAGTTTTAATGAAAGTGATTAATTCACATAATTATTTTAATTAAAGTAACTAAATTAAAAAAAAATATTCAAATGATAAAAATAAAATAAGTGACCATGAATGTAGCTTACCTATAGTATATAAGTACCATAAATCATAGTTGGTAATTGTTTATTTTATAGGTTTCCATATTAGAAATCAAAACAGGCAATGCAATGCAATGATTCCATCTTAACAGAGATGGGAGTTTTCTAACTTTTACTGCCATTAAGTCAATGTTGTTTAAATTAAGCCAAATCATCCTGTTAAATTAATTGAATCAAAATTCGGTTATGATATCAATTCGAATAAATTGATTAACCTGTGAATTAATATGGACAAGTTAAATTGATGACTTTTTTTTTTAATAATTTATTTAATCAAATCAATTCTTGCATTTAAGCGTGTGATTCTTAAACTATAAGGCATGTTTAAATGTTTACAATTTAATGAGTTCAAGAAATAAATTAGTTTTACCTTGCACCATGCCTTGAAAACCAATAAAAAGAGGGGTGAAATCGGATGTTCAACCCATTCCATCTCTTTGTAACTTGCAACTGCAGCAACCAGAGCAAAAGATATAGTGCTGCTACTTGAGAGATCAAGTAGAGAACAAATCAAGGTAGCAAATGGGATATCATGGCTTTAGCAGAATCTGGGCCCTCGTTATTTACACTTGGTATTATGTTTTCTGGAGATACAAGTTTCACAAATTCTCTGAGCTCAGTGAAGCTGCTATGCTCACTATATGGTACTTCGTACCTGGAAAATAGCATCAGTAAGTCTTTTCTCAAAATTCTAATCAGACCCTATATTTGGTCTGGCTCAGATTCATTTTATCTAAAGTACTCATATCCGATACACATCTTATGATCACACGAGTTAAAAGTATGATACTCTAAATATATGAAAAACTTTTAAAAATTAAGATTCGCATCCTAGTCCAGTAACAAAGGTGACTCCATACATATCTCATGAAAAATTAGGATAAACCTAAGGCTGAAATCAAACCCCATTGAAAACCTAAATTAATACCTGAAAGCTTCAAAATTGCTCAAATGTCACATAAAACACATGCCCCAGTGCAGGCTCTTTTATAAACAATTTTTTTTAATTGAATAATCTTTCCAAGTAGAGAAAGCAAGCAGGTTAGGGCTTGGAAGATGAAATAGACTTCTTTTAAGAACAGATATGGATGAGAGAAATACCTTATGATGGTACCCTGCTGCCACCTTCTCCCTGGAGATTTCTTTTTTCCCTTACCAAAGGTCCAACCCGTGGGAGAGAAAGCAACTACTAGATTGAATCGACGCTGAGAAGAAGAAATATCCACGATCCATCAATAGTTGCATATGCATAAACATTACTAGTATAAAGAAAAACAAACATACTACATAAAAGCGTTGAAGGTAAAATGACTTCAAACAAAATTGAAAATGTATAGCATGTTTATGTAGTTGCAGCACCAATTGATATTCTCTGAAAACAACTATACTAGTAAGATTATTTAGAATAAAATAGATGACATTCTCCGAGTAAAGAGGATATCACAAATTCCCTCTACGTGGTAACGAAATACATTAAGAATCTATAATGTGTCTTTCAAAAGAAAGATCTATACTACTAATCTTCTAATTCCATTTCCTAATAAATGCGACGCTGACAATGAGAAACTAAGTACAATGAGTATTAAACCATGTCACAAATAGTTCATTTATGCTAATCTTAAGTGCGTCATAGAATCTGATCTATCTTCTTCACCTTTCCTACTTTTGAGTTAAAAGTACAATATGACTTGATATATTAATTTCACAGAAGATAATCTCAACATATCCAGCTTTTCAGAAAGTTGATTTTTATACTACTTATTTTCAATGAAGTATTTCTCAGGGTATAGCAAACTCATTGTTCATTGATGTATATTTATCTCATGAAAGAAAAGAATAAGGTAAAATATTGCATGTTCCTCACCGCATAATGATTAGATATATGTTTCAGTCGTTTGAAGCTTGCAAGTGTCCACATAGGGACAACATGGATCTGGCTTTCCTGATCATTAGATGTGAACCACTGCATGTCTTCCTCGGAGAACCCCAAGCATTCCAATAGACGGAGCTTTGCTGCAGTGATGTAAACCTTTCTACGAAGGACACGTGCAACCTCCAAGAATAGCCTTTCCTTTCCTGTTTTATATAAGCAGAAACAGTTATAAGTGTAGACCTTTACTTAAAAATCTTAAAACCAAATTTAGATTGGAAATCTCTTTGGAAGAGAAGGCTTAAGAAAGTTACAACTTTTAACTATAACGTTTAATGAACATAACAAAAATCATGGCAGCTTTTTGTTTCTCTTCAATATATATCCACCAGAGGGGAAGCATGTATTAGTGCAATTCAAAGAAAAGGCAGTGGAAACTCTACCAATTGTATAGCTGCCAATTAGAAAAAGTGTCTTAGGATTGAATGCCTCTGCTTGGATTGCCTCAATGACAAACTGTATAACAGCTACTTGCTTCGGGAAGTCATACTGATAAACATCATGGCATAAGAATAAATTTCATTTAGTTATGGATGACTAAACTATACAATTATACAAAGTGTACTTTTAAATTACATAAGGAGAAATCTATTCTGTGGAAAGTTAAAGAAAAACGTTTTAAATATAAAATCTTGCATTCGAAGATTCTACTTATAATCATGTCAACTCTAGACATAAAACTTGGGTTTACGTTGACATAAAGAACTAAATGAGATTATGTTGGCATAAAGAACTTAATGACGAGACTGCCATAAGTTAATACATATATTATTTGGTCTACAGAACAGAAACAAATCTCAAACAAAAAAATTATGAAATAATAGCCAAGATTAGTGCAGCCAGCTTATAAATACCAAACATATAAGTGAAACCAACTATTGTTTGAATGCAATGGAATTATTGACACGAATCCTAACCTGAGGATTACAGTAAGTTGTATCAAGGATGAGAGTATGTATAGGACAAGCATGCAAAAGAGACAGGCCTCCCATTCCCTCACTATAGCGAAAATCTCCTGTGTGTAAAATAGCCTGAACATATAACAAAACAGAGTTAGTTTTGAGAGGAAAGAGAAGAAAAATCACATGCAAAATGATGATAGAGTGTCTGAGAATTCAGTGAAGACCACACCTTACCGTTAGGTGGTTCAAAGAGTATCATGATGGATCCTGGGCAGTGATTTGCATCCAAGCATGTTATGTAAATACCAGAAATATTTATCTTTTCATTGAGGGGTAAAACTTGCAACATTGCCCATGGGATTCCAAGCTTCAAGTTTACAAGCCGTGCTGTGATTGAGGAGCAGTAAATTTTACCATGACGAAAAGACTTTGTTAAACCTTGATAATCTGCTAAGGAAAACGAAAGCAGATGAGTATGAACCAACAATTCAACTACTAAATTCTCACAGACAGTCAGGCTACACGTGCAATTGCAGAGTGCCTCTGCAAGAAGGTATCAAATGCTTGTGGACCTACTTGGCTTCAATGATGGAAGAGGGCAAAGGATGTGAAAGCATAACCGAATGCAATATCACAAGCTATTATTTAGGACCATAGGAACAGTGTCTCTAAATTACTGTTCCCACATATGATCGACTCTGGGCCCAAACTGCTACCCGATCATTATGCATGGAACAAAGAATAAAACAGTATAGCAATATAACCCAATTCAGGGTAATGGACTTGCAGCACTGTCAAATATAAAAACAGAACAGAAGAATCATGGATCTGTCCACACATCAAAGCCAATATACAACAGTGAAAGGTAAATCATTATGGAAAAGATTCTCTTCAGTTAACTTTCACATCAGTAACGAAATTGACTCGGTTACAAAAAAATATACTATAGCAGGTCAGTCTACCCCAAGAGTTTAATTGGGTGTCACTTAGAGACTTGCACTGTTTGTTATTACAGAAATGATAATATAAAAGAAGACATAAAAATAAACACAGAATATAAGAATAAAGTTCTTATCGCTGCAGGTCTGAAACTATTATAAATTCAGTTTTAGTTAGCAGGTCTCTGATGGGAATTTATATGAAAAAACAAAGCCGGCTATCTCAATATAAAAGTTTGAAAAGACCAAAAATAAATGACCACCAGAAGAATTGCGTGCATCATACTACATAAAACAAAATTGTAAAACATCGAAAGCCACTTAAGCATGCTATTCATCATATTTGAGTAAAGATATTGCAAAAAAAGGATATGTTGAAAGCAAAGCACCCTATCCTACCACTCGAATAGCATCCTGCTATGTATTTGAGAATGTACTGAATGAGAAAATTGTTATTGAACTTACGGTCCATATGGAAGTGCGTGAGAAACCAGTGGGAACAATCTCCTCTAAGGTATTTGAAAGCATCCTGAAAATGTAAATTAGAATAAACTTAAGAAACACCAAAAAAGCATAGGTACCAAAATATGCTAGAGAAAAGTATTTATTTTATCTTCTAAAGCCTGGTTCAGTTAGGTATCAAATAGATCCATAAAAGGAAATATATAATTACAGCTGTACTTAATAAGTACCATTACATAAGAAACTATGAAACATATAAGGTGCTTGCAAAACAGTGGAATAAAGAGAAATAATAGCTCATGCTGCTGGTAGAATTATTTGTTATCAAGAAGCATTAGCTGAAAGTTATTGTTATTAACAGATAGGGCCCGTTACCACTCGAAATGGTGTCCCAGGAATGCAACACCATGAAGGAATGTCTTTTAGTTTTCCATTTTTAACATTATTTTTCTGCACAGGTCTTCGACCAGAACTTGATTGACCTTTGTCAGATCTATCCTGTCCTCTTGTTGGAGTGCAAACTTTCTTCCTATCAGAAACGTAGCCAGGAAAATAATCTGTAATTAACTTGTTTGCAGCTGGTTTAGTAGTTTCATCGTCTGCAACATTAGAAAGCTCGGTTTGAATCTTTCTTTTGTTGCTTTTGGCTGATCCTTTTTCATGTCTGGGATGATCCATATGTGGCTCAGCTGCACATAAGCCTCCTTTTCTGAGTTCACTAAGAGCATGCACAATCTTCTTCCTAGGGCCAAGTGCAGTAACACCTATGCTGAACAAGTCCTGCAAAAAGAAGAAAAACGAGGAGAAGGGAGCTTCATCCAGTGAAACAAGCTCTGGCATGTGAAACTTATATGAAATAATAGGAAAAAGAAACATCTATGAAACAACAGCCAACACTACAACAGTACGACAATCTGGGACCTACAAGTAAGATGGCTTCATATTATTCAGAAATAATTAACTAGCTTCCGTGTTTTTAGCACAGTACGAAATTTCTAGTCATAAATTTCATATTTTGGCAACTTCTCATGCTTATCGCAGATAGTTTTTTAACATTAATCTCTTTGTTAAATTACCACAATGATAATTTCTGATCCACAAAAATTCTGGTGATATCCACATTCCTAAACCATTTCCTATTCCCGAGTGATGCAATATTGGAACCTATGCCTGTTCTTAAGTTTTCTATTATATGCTTATGCAGATATCAAACTTGAAAAGCTAAGTAAGAGGAGAATAATGAAAGTTTTCCAGAGCCGTAAAACATATGGAAGTACTATACTCAATACGAGTATCCAAGAGACAGTCTAAGCAGCATACCTCTTCGGTCAACCACTTTAGAGTGTCCCAATCAACCTCTTCTCGGACAAAAGCTGCAGCATATTTTGCTAAACCAAGACCACTTAACCAATTAACTACAGGGGAGACATCAACAACTTGTCGAGGAGTCAAAAGGGGACCATCTACAACCTCAGGAAGGCTATGAAGCTCACTGTCAACACTAGAAGGAACAACAACCTACGAATAATCACATGTACAACAGGAAGCCAATTACCACAAAGAAGAGCAAATAAGCATTACTATACCATAGGAAGATGAATATTGAACTTACTTTTGGAGGCGGATTCTCCACCTTGTCGAGACAACCATTGGTGTGAACTAGCCGCTGCTCTTCATTCAAATTCGACATATCAACCCCACAAAGCGGACACGGAACTGAACCATTGTCTTCACCATTTCTTTCATTTTCAACTCCATTGTCTTCTTCTTCTTCTCGAGACGCTTCTTCTTCTTTTTCTTCCACCTCATCGCATAGCTTAAGTAACTCATCAAGCTCCTCATCTTCCTCGCAAACTTCACGGAATCCCTCGCTTAATTCTGATATCGGCCTTATCAATCTCGACTCTACTGAATTACACATATAACCTTTAGTCAATTCCAATGACTCCATTTTCTTCTCGTCACATTTTCCAGTATCAGATTTTTTATTTTGAGCAGAGGTCGAATCAAAACTAGAATCGATGCTGGAAGGTATTAAATCCAAACCGCAAATATCGTGAAGATCGGGGAGATCATCGGATCGAGTTGCTGGAACGGTGGAAACGACGGCGTTTTCTTTCCCAGGGTTAGCGGAGTGTTTGCGTTTCTTGAAAGGAGGGTGGGGAGTGTTGGAAGGTTTAAGGGGGGTTTTGTGTGAGGTAGGTTTTAGGGAAGCTGAAAGGGTTTGAGTTGGGGGAATTTGAAAATCATCGTCGTCGTCGTCGCCGGCAGCGGCGTAGATAAGCTGGGATGCCGTGGATCTTGAGAGCATTGCTCTATGTTGGGGAGAGGACTCAGCGGAGCGTGACCGAAACGGTAGAGGCTGGATTTGAGGAACTCGGGAAGGTTAGGATTTGAATTACTTTCACGGGGCACATTGGAGGGAAAACGGGGCATTCCCTTAAAAGGAAAGAACCAAACAAATATAACATGGCTACTGCTAATTCACCGTACCTATCCCATCCAACGTTTTAATTAAATTTTTAAACCTTAAACTATAAAAATAGTAACTTTTGTTTGTTTCAGGTTACATTTTAGTCACTTATGTTTAAAATTAAAATGTTACGTTTTAGTCACTTATGTTATTATTTTGTTACGAAGTAATCACTCTTTCGTTAAGTTCCGTTATCTCCCTAACGGTAATCCTACATAGCAGTCTAACTAGATTTTAAGCTTAGTTTTTGATAATTTTTATGTTTTTGAGATCATTGCAGTGTAATGTACAAAGCCCATGCTTGAATTTCTTATTTTAATGAATATTTTGAGTTATTCCATTGATGAATATTTGAGTTTTTTTTTGTTAGTTGATGAATTATGAAAGTTAAGTTTTGGATTGATATGTTTTGTATTGGAATTTTTGATGATTTTGAGTAATTAGGGCTAAATTGCAAAAATAATAAATTGAGGGACTAAAATGTGAAATAAATGAAATTTATGGACTTGTATGAACATGGGTAACATTCGGCCTAAGCATAGTGTGTGCAAATTTTGCATGTTTTGTGTTTTGCGCAATTTGGACTAAATTGTAAATAGTGTGAAATGTTAGGGGTAAAATGGTAATTTTTCCATTTATGTGTTTTTGGACTAAATTGAGTGAAAGTATGTCTGAATGAGTTTAATTTTATTATGTTTAGATCAAGAACCAAAGAAATCGGATTTGGATCAGGGGAAAACTAAAGTTGTCGATTAGTCGTCTCGTTTCGATTATCGTTGTCCAAGGTAAGTTTATAAGCAAATAGATGTTATTTATTTGATTAAATACGACCTATATATGCTGAAATGTATAAAGTGATAGAATATATGTGAAAGCCGAACATGTATAAGCTTGGGATCTATGTGTACGAGTTTGATTCGATCGAGTTACGACGTCCAAAAGTCCCATACGAACCTTAGGAATAGCTAGGATACATATGTCATGACATAGGATTTCCGATATGTGTTCTCGTGTAAAACCACGTCTGGGAAGTTGGCATCGATAAATGTGATTACATGTAAAACCATGTCTGGGACATCGGCATTGTATTTGATTCGTGGAAGACCCTATCTGGGACAGTGGCATCGATATGTGATTACATGTAAGACCACGTCTGGGACGTTGGCATTGTACGATATGTATGATTATCCGAGTATCCTATTCAATTCTGAATGGCTCTACGGGCATTGATAAGTTGAGATCGAATGTGTAAATCGAGCTAAGTGATCAGGTATGAGATAGTTGATTTCTTATTTGAAAATAAGGTAAGTTGGTTATTTGATATGTGATGCAAATTATTACATGATGCTAATGTAAATATAAGTGTATTTGTGAAGTATATTCGGCTACATGCTATGTATATGTATGAGATATTAAAGTTTGATTCAAGATTATATGCATATGAGTGTGTTTATTTGGTTATATAATGGTATTATGGTTTTGAAATTTATTATTACTTTGGTAATAGATACATGTATATTCGGCCAAGGTAAAACCTATATATGAAAGTATATGTTATAAATGAAATTTTGAGCTTGAAATTAAATGTGATTATGAAAGCATAAATTGATTTGGTTAAATTAAGTTGATGTTGTCAATGAGTTATTTGTTTGCTTATCACTATAAGAGTATGCCCAAAGATCAATCATGAGATGGTTGTAATGACATACTTGATTTACCATGTTTATTAATATAAGGCATTTCCATTATTATTTCAATTTCTTTTCTGTGTGTATAAATAAACTGTTTTATAATAATGTCCTAAGAATAATATGATGGTTCTTAAAAGTTCCTTAGTCAAGTATTATTTTTTACTAAGACAACAATAATGCATTAAGACTAATATTTAGTTGTTTGATGATAAAGAGTTGTCATTGATATGGAGTGTCAAAATAAATGCATGAATATGTGTGTTAGAGAATAACATATTAGACTGACCCGCTATGAGTATGTTTCTTGGATTGTTATGTAATTGTCACAACATTACTCATAGTGATTAATATGTATATGATCCTCAGACTTGAGATCATCATTATCCCAACATCGTGAGTTGTATATTTTGATACAGTCAAATGTACACCGTAACTGGTTGTTCTATAAAGGCTGATGTTAGATATACCACAATCTATGTAGAGGAATATGGTTGATCAATATAGAATAAGTCTCTCCTACATAATGAGAGTAATATCTTAGGCCACTTGATTGAGTGAGACTAGAAATGCATGGCCATGCTCAAATAAGTTGATATGAGATGTCATACTTATTTGTATATCATAGTCTACTCAAGATATTAAGAAACATGAGATAGACTATACAAGTGTGACTATTCCATGACTTGTGTTCATTCCAGAGATAAAGGACTTAAGGATTAATGCATGAAAGGTAAATCACAAAAGGTTATGTCGAATCATGACTTCTTGTAACTTAGGTAGCAATGGTGCATTGCTAGATGTCACTTATTGTATGTAACATTAGAATCGTTCTAGTATTACTGCTAATGTTACAAGAGCCTATAGGGTCACACCATATGGTTGAGATGATCGAAATAAAACATAGTTGGTATGAAACCATTATGAGTGGTACATGTATATGCACAAAACTTATAATTGTTAAATTCGTGAAACGATGAACTTAAGGTAAGTCGTGATGGAATGAATTATGATCATGAGAGTATGGTAAAACACATTATCTTATGTTATATTACTTGCTTATTAATTACTTGCTTATTAATGTAAGGTAAAGTTAGCTTATTTCTTTCATATGAGCTTACTAAGCTATATACCTTACTTCGTTTTATTTTCCATGTTTTATAGTGTCACCAAGCTAGCTCAGGTTGGAGATTACCTTGCTTGTTAATGCTTATTTCTTTCCACGTTTTATTTTCCAAAATCGTTATTTTGGGTACCGATGATTTTAAACTTTTTGAGAATATGGCATGTATAGGGGCTTGGTCATTTTGTTATATGTGTCATTATGAATTTGCCCAAATGTATTGGCTTGTGATTGTCAAAGGTTTGATGTGGTATTTGGCCATGTAATTTGGCTTATTTTGGTTGAATTGGATGTAAGCTTATATATATATATATTTATATATATACATGCATGTACAATTACCTCTTGTGTGATGTGGTTTATAAACGCTTGGTAAATGGTTAAATGTGGCTTAATGGTTTTGGTTGTTGAATGGTTAAGATTGGCTCATTGGTGTGCTAGGAAAACTAAGTAAAATTATGCATGTTATTGGTAGTCATATTGAGACTTGTAGAATGTGAGTTGGTATGATTTGGTTTGACAAAGTATGGTGTTGTAAATATGTTGAGTGTGGATAATGAAATGACCTGATTTGGCCTTGTTTTGTGGATGTTTGGTTGCCTAAGTATATCATGATTTATGCTATTGAACTTGTGTGTGTATGTGGAAATAAGGGTAACAAATAGCTTGGTAAATAGCCTTTGTTTTGTCTTCATGGGTAGACACAGAGGAGTGTCTCTAGGCCATGTGTGACACACGGTCTGCCCCATGGGCATGTGTCCTGGTCGTATGTCCCCTTCACTTAATTTTGAGAAAAAGAATGTTCAGAATTGAGCACACGGGCAGAGACACAGGTGTGTGTCTCAGCCGTGTGAGGGACACGGCCTCGAGCACGAGCGTGTGTCCTGACTGTATGAAGTCTGCACCTATTTTATGAAAATTAAATTAACCACACGGCCTAGCACACGAGTGTGTAACTTGGCCGTGTGACCTCAATTTGTTCATGCTTTGCAAAATAGAGAGTTACACGAGTTAGGGACACGGGCGTGTTTGGTCCTAAACCACACGAGCGTGTGACCCCTGTGCATGGCAAAAATTTTCTAAGTTTTGTAAAATTTTCCTAAGTGCTCAGTTTAGTCCTAAAGCACTTTCAAAGCATGTTTTGGGCCTCGTAGGCTCATATTAGGGACTTTATGATTGAATACAAATGGTTTTAAGTTGGATGCAAATTTATGACTTGGAAGTGTATGTTTGTTTGTGATGTAAGTCCAGTAATGCCTCGTACCCTATTCCGGTGTTGAATACTGGTGAGGGGTGTTACATTTACTTGTATAAGAGCTATGATTTAGTCGATTCTCGGACTAACGTAACGTGTATGAGAGTCTAGCTGTACATGCCATATTTAATTTGTGATAGTGTAACGACTCTTGACAATTTAAATTGTGTTTTCATCTAGTAAATGGATCCCAACTGAGAGGTAGCTAATGATGTTGAAAGTAGTGCGCTGGCTCCCGTTGAAGGGACAGCGCCATCTGAAAGTAGACCAGAAACGGTTAGTTAGGAAGGAGAGGCTAAAGAAGCCTTCTTCCAAAGAATGAATGAGTGGTTTGCCAAGTTTGTTTGAACAAATCCAGCTGCCCAACATCCTCCACCCCTGCCTAACCCCCAACCAGTTCCCGTAGCTCCCAAAGGTGTGGAATTGTTAAGACTGAACAAGCCTTCAGTTGATAAGAGTTTTGGCTTGAGAATCAGGGTATTTGATGAGCTTTCTTGCACACCGTATGAGTGTTTGAAATGTGCTATATCACTTCTTAGGGACTCGGCATATCGGTGGTGGAATACTTTTGTATCTATGGTACCGAGAGAAAGGGTTACTTGGAATTCTTTCAAGATGAGTTCAGAAAGAAATATATCAGTCAATAGTTCATAGATCAGAAAGGCAAAGAGTTTTTAAAGCTGAAACAGGGCCGTATGTCCGTGACAGAATATGAGCGAGAGTTTGTTAGGCTTAGTAAGTATGCTCGAGAATGTTCCACCGAGGCTATCATGTGCAAGAGATTTGAAGATGGATTGAATGAAGATATCAGACTGTTAGTTAGGATTTTAGAGCTGAAAGAATTTGTTGTGCTAGTCGACTGAGCTTGTAAGGCCGAAGAGCTGAGGAAAGGAAAGAGAAAAGCTAAGTTTGAGGCTAGAGATTCAAGAAAAAGACCGATGAATAAGTCATTTCAATCTTTGTCAAAAAAATCGAGGGAATTATATACTCGATTGAATGTTTCAGCTCGGTATCCCGACAGAGATTGTGGGAAGCAATATTCGGGTTCCAAGGACCAAACTATATCAATAGCAAGCATTGGTAATGCTAAGTCTAATGGACTTGAATGTCAACACTATGGTAGACGACATCCCGGTAAATGCAGAATGAATAACCGGGCTTGCTTTAAATGTGGCTCCCAATATCACTTCATTCGAGATTTCCCTGAAATGACTGAGAAAGATAATTTTCAGAATGCAAGGCTGAGTAACACTGCCACTAAAGGGTGGCCACCAAGAAACACTAGAAGTGGGAACAGTAGCAGAGGTGTGACGAAAGAGTTAACTGTGAGATCAGAGGTCAGAGCACCTGCTAGAACCTACACTATTCGCTCTCGCGAAGATGTGTCATCACCTAATGTTATCACTGGTACATTTCTCTCTATGATACTAATGTAGTTGCATTGATTGATCCTAGATCGACTCATTCTTATATTTGCATGAATTTGGTATCTAGTAAGAATTTTCTTGTTAAGTCTATTGAGTATGTGATTATAGTGTCGAACCCCTTAGGAAAATATGTTCTAGTTGATAAAGTTTGAAAGATTGTCCTTTAATGATTCGTGGTCACTGTTTTCTGACCGACTTAATGCTTTTACCGTTTGATGAGTTTGATGTAATTCTTGGAATGGATTGGTTGACTCTACATGATGTCATTGTGAATTGTAGACGAAAGATTATTAAATTGAAATGTCAAAATAATAAAATTCCTCGAATTGAACCGGATGAGTCGGTTGAGTTGCTTATTGTGATTTCGACGATGTCGGCTTAGAGATATGTAAGAAAAGGTTGTGAAGCTTATCTTCCGTATGTTCTGAATACAAAAGTGTCCAAATTGAATATTGAATTTGTGCCGGTAGTTTGTGAATACTCGGATGTGTTTCTAGAAGAATTGCTTGGATTACCACCAAGCAAAGAGGTTAAGTTTACTATCGATTTAGTACAGGGGACTTCACCGATATCGATAGTTCCGTATAGAATGGCTCCGACCGAATTGAAAGAATTAAAATCTCAGTTGCAAGAGTTGACAGATAAGGATTTTGCGAGATCGAGTTTTTTGCCCTGGGTGCACCAGTGTTATTCGTCAAGAAGGAAGACGGATCCATAAGACTTTGTATTGATTATCGTCAGCTTAACAAGGTTACAATAAATAACAAGTATCCTTTACTGAGGATTGATGATTTGTTCGATCAGTTGAAAGGGGCAACAGTGTTCTCGAAGGTAGACGTGAGATCAAGCTATTATCAGCTGAGAGTTAAAGATTTGGATATGCCGAAGACCGCATCCAAAATGTGGTACGGGCATTATGAATTTCTTGTTATGCCTTTTGGATTAACAAATGCTCCTGCAGTTTTTATGGATTTGATGAATCGAATTTTCTAATCATATTTATATAAATTTTTGGTTGTTTTTATTGATGACATTTTGATTTACTCCCGAGATGAGTTTGAGCATGCCAAACATTTAAGAATTGTATTGCAAACTTTGAGAGATAAGAAATTATTTGCTAAATTTAGGAAAAGTGAGTTTTGGCTTCGAGAAGTCAGATTTTTGGGACACATTGTTTCAGTGGAAGGTATACGGGTTGATCCGAGTAAGATTTTGGCAATTGTTGATTGGAAACCACCAAGAAATGTATCTGAAGTTAGAAGCTTTTTGGGTTTGGCTGGTTATTATTGACATTTTGTTAAAGGATTTTCGATAATTCCTACACCTATGACCAAATTGTTATGAAAGGATGAGAAATTTGAGTGGTCTTACAAATGTCAAAAGAGTTTTGGACAGTTGAAAGCGTTGTTGACTGAGGCATCGGTGTTAGTGCAACCTGAGTTGGGAAAAGAATTTGTGATTTTTAGCGACGCGTCATTGAATGGTTTAGGTTGTTTATTGATGCAAAAGGGTAAAGTGATAGCTTATGCCTCGAGACAGTTAAAACCTCATGAAAAGATTTATTTGATGCACGACTTGGAATTAGCTGCTATTATGTTTGCTTTAAAAATTTGGAAACACTATTTATTCGGTGAGAAGTGTCACATCTTTACCAATCACAAGAGTTTGAAGTATTTAATGACTCAAAGAGATTTGAATTTGTGAAAATGAAGATGGCTCGAGTTGTTGAAAGATTATGAGTTAGTGATCGACTACCACCTGAGGAAAGCGAACGTAGTCGCAGATGCTTTAAGTAGAAAGAATTTGGTTACTTTGAGGGCAATGAATATGCGGTTAACTTTATCTGATGATTGATCGATTTTGGTCGAGTTAAAAGCTAGACCAGTATTTCTTCAGCAAATTTGCAAAGCTCAAAAGGTGATAATGAGTTGCAAGCTAAAAGAGTTCAGTATCATTCAAATAGTGATTCTAAATATCAGATTGGATCGGATGATTGTTTGAGGTTTCGAGGTAGGATTTGTGTACTGAGAGATACTGAGCTAATTCAGAAAATTCTTCGTGAGGCACATAATGGTTGTTTATCTGTTCATCATGGGAGTACAAAAATGTATAATGATTTGAAAGAATTGTACTGGTGGTCAGGCATGGAACGAGACATTTCAGAGTTTGTAACGAGATGTTTGATTTGTCAACAAGTGAAAGCCGAACATTAAGTGCCTTCGGGTTTACTTTAGCCAGTGATGGTAGCCGAGTGGAAATGGGATAGAGTTACGATGGATTTCGTATCGGGGTTACCTCAGACTTTAAAAAAGAAAGATGTTGTATGGGTCGTTGTTGATAGATTGACGAAATCCGCTCATTTCATTCCGGTGCTTACCGATTACTCACTTGATAAGCTAGCTAAAATGTACATTGCTGAGATTGTTAGATTGCAGAGAGTGCCTACTTCTATTATTTCAGATAGAGATCTGAGATTTACGTCGTGATTTTGGAAAAAATTGCAAGAAGCATTGGGTACAAAGTTGAATTTTAGTACTGCATTTCATCTGCAAATTGATGGTCAATCTGAGAGGGTAATCCAAATTCTAGAAGATATGCTTCACAGTTGTGTTTTAGAGTTCGATGGTAGTTGGGAGAGATATCTACCATTAGTCGAATTTGCTTACAACAAAAGCTTTCAATCGTGTATTAAGATGGCACCATATGAAGCATTATATGGCCGCAAGTGTCGAACTCCACTATATTGGATTAAGCTTAGTGAGAAACAGATTCACGGGGTTGATTTGGTCAGAGAAATAGAAGATAAAGGAAAGTAATTCGTGATTGTTTAAAAGTAGATTCAGATCGTCAAAAATTGTACACAAATTTGAAATGGAAGGATATCGAATTTTAGGTTGTTGATAAAGTGTTCCTAAAAGCATCTCCGTGGAAGAAAATTCTTAGATTTGGTCGCAAAGGCAAGTTGAGTCCACGTTTCATTAGGCTGTATAAGATTATTGAAAGAATAGGGCCAGTGGCATATCGACTAGCTTTGTTGTTGGAGTGGGAAAGAATTCACAATGTGTTTCATGTATCGATGTTGCAATGATATCAATCAGATCCTTCGCATGTAATTTCCCCAACAGAGATTGAGATTCGACCTGATATGACATATGGTGAAGAACCAATTAAAGTGTTAGCTCGAGATGTTAAACAGTTGAGAAATAAAAGTATAGCTTTAGTGAAAGTTTTGTGGCAATGACACGGGGTCAAAGAGGCTACGTGGGAACCCAAGGAAGCTATGAGAAAATAGTACCTTAACCTCTTTTCTGGTAAGATTTTCAGGGACGAAAATCCCTAAAGGGGGGAGAGTTGTAACAACCCGTTTTTGGGTCAAATCGGAACAGTGGTTTTGGGACCATAAATCCGAAGTAGAAATATTTGTTTTACTATTTCTTTAAGGTCTACAGAATGATAGAATAATTGTGTGAAAATTTCGTTAAGAAATTTTATCGATTGAGTACTCAATTTGACTAGAAGGACTAAATTGCAATAGGTGCAAAATTTGAGTTCTATAGGCTAAAGGTAGTAAATTGTTATGAAATTCTAAATTAAAGGTCCTTAAATGGTAATTAAACTATTATACTTTAGGATGGAAAAAAATGGACATGGAGTAGGTAAAATTTCAAAGTTTAAGTGAGGGGTAAATAGGTAATTTGGTTAATAAAGCCAAAATAACAAAATAAAAAATGTCATCTTCTTCAATTTAGTCCCTTATAGCCGAAATTTTGGGGAAAACCATAGCTATGGTTTCGGCCAAGCTTTCAAGCTTGATTCTGTAACATCCCTTACCCATGTCCAATGCCTGGACAGGATACGAGGCATTACCGGACTTGAACATACACTACTATGTAAAATCGGGCCATGAAATTTTGTTAAAATTTAAAATTTATTCAAAAACATGTATATCATCCCTTACATGGGTCTACGAGACCCAAAACATGCATCGGGGGCGGTTCGGGACTAAACTGTAAACTTTAGAAAAATTTTCATATAATAGGGTCACACGCCCGTGTGGAGACACGCCCGTGTGCCCTTGACACGCCCGTGTCTCCAGGCCATGTAACTCTCTGTTTATGACGTCAGCATCAATTAAGGGTCACACAGCCAAGTCACACGTCCGTGTTCTAGGCCGTGTGGTGAATTTAATTTTTGCATTTAAGGTGCAGACTGCACACGGCCTGGGCACACACCCATGTCCTAAGGCCATGTCCTCCACACAGCTGAGGCACACGGCCGTGTCTCTTACCGTGTGTTTACTACCATGCAAATTGACTTGAAAAGTTAGGATGCAAGGGGCACACGGCCGGATAACATTCCCATTGGACTAACTGTGTGTCTACCCGTGTGGACAAATTTTGAGGCTATTTACTAAGTCCTCTTGTCACCCATAACAACACAAACACAAACACATTCACATGTTAATGGTGATAGATTAGGCAATGGTTGGGTTACTTAGACCTCTAAAACTTTACGTCATGCATGACATTCACATATCATGGTATACATGTTTAAAGCTCCCCACTTGACAATTTCAATCATTTCATTTCTTTACCTTTGTTTATATTATGACTATGCTAATTGGTATCATTTATCCAACAAGCCTGAGTTCCACCTTTTATCATTCATTTTTAACAACCAATTTAGCACACACCACACGAGTAATAACACATCCCATGCATGTATCAATATTTAGAAATTTTAACCCAATAATCAAAATGAGCAATGTTTCATGGCCATATACAAAAGGGAATAATATACCAAAAGGAGCCATCACTTTGGCTAACAAATATGACACAAGTAACAAAATGGTAAGTCCCCTATACATGCCATACTTAAAAGCATTAAACCAAATATACCCCAAAGGATTTGTTGATAGTGTGACTCAAGTTCCAACTTCCATGATCACCGAGCTAGCTTGGCAATGCTAAAAGAAAAGGGAAAAGAGAGAAGGGTAAGCACAAAGCTTATTAAGTTGCATGTAAATAATAAACAATATAAGTCAAGATAATCATTGGTTAAACATGTTATCAATTATCACCACGATACCATATTGCACACATGAACATAGTCAAAATTGACATTAAATGTCATTAAACATCATGCTTATCTTACTCCTTTCTACTCATGCTAAACTTCCCATCATGAATCAAGTTCGATACTCATGGGATTTACGTACATACATGTACTATACATTCTTACTCATATCACTCCAGTTCTTAACCCAAAATCTTGAATGGCCCGTTGAACCACCTGGAATATTAAAGGAAACTTGGGATTATCATACACCAAATAAAGTACCAATGCCATGTCCCTGACATGGTCTTACATGAATCCACATATCATCGCCGATGCTATGTCCTAGACATGGTCTTACGCTGGCACATATATCATCACCGATGCCATGTCCTAGACATGGTCTTACACTGGCACATCCATCATCGCTGATGCAATGTCCCACACATGGTCTTACACTGGAACATACATCATCGTCGATGCCATGTCCCAGACATGGTCTTACATAGGCACGTACATCATCGCCGATGCAATGTCCCAGACATGGTCTTACACTAGCATACATATTATCGCTGATGCCATATCCTAGACATGGTCTTACACAAGCAAATATCTCGGATGTCGATGCCATGTCCCAGACATGGTCTTACACAGAATCTCATTTAGCACGGTGTCACGACATCCAAGTCCTAAGTATTCCTTTAGGTCACCCGGGGCTTTCGAGATGCGAGGCTATCACTAAACTTCCATTAGACCATCACAAGTCAATTTCATTAAAGTATACATACATATATCATATAATGTCAAATATTAAATACGTAACATTGGAGTTATTGAATTACTTACACACAACTTACCTTAGTGTAAAATATGACAATTTGAGATTTAGTCTACAACCTTGCCTTTTTCTCGGTCAAGGTCTATCCCTCGTCCCTTTTGATCTATAATAGCACATTTAGCTCATTTAATACACGCACTATTCAATTCAGTCCAAAAATCACGATATGGCAAAATTACAATTTTGCCCTTAAAATTTCACAAAATTACGAAATTGTGCCTATGCTCATAAAATGAAAAGCATCCCATTTTCATATTACCCAAGCCTAGCCGAATCATTTATTCTCTTATACCATCACAGCATTTTCAATTATTCACACATTTACACATAGTTTTTAAAACTTTTACAACTAAGTCATTTTTATCAATTTCACCAAAAACCACCTAGTAAAAGTTGTTTATCACACCTGAAACCTCCATATTCTTCCATTAGACATCAAAGCACAAGCATGTCATTCATGGGTATATTTTTGAACATGAGCCCTAGCTCAAATTAAGGGTAGAAATAACTAAATCGAGCTACGAGGATTTCAAAAATATAAAAAAAATTAAAAACAGGGCTAGGATGCACTTATTTTGAGCTTGAAAGATGAACGAAACCCTAGCTATGGTTCCTTATGAAATTCAGCCAAGGATAGAGAAGATGGACTCAATTTTTAACTATTTTTACCTTTTAATTCTTTTAAATACCAATAGACCAAAATGCCCTTCCATTAAAACTTTGATATATTATCCCTCCTATGTCCATTTTTGCCCATAATGACATATAATGGTCTATTTACTAAATAAGGACTTCAAATTTCAAATCCCATCACATTTAAGTCCTTAAATCAACTAGAACATATATTTTTCACTTATTACAATTTAGTCTTAATGATTCAATTAGACACCTTATTAGTAAAATTTCTCATCGATATTTTCTCATAGTTATTTAATCACACAGTAGACGTTAAAACTTTATCGATATAAATATTTCTACTTCAGATTTGTGGTTTCGAAACCACATTTTGTCTAGGCCCTAATTTAGGATGTTACAGATTGTAAGTCCGTTCTTGTCCCGTTTTAAAACATTTTTATATTTTTGAGATCGTTGTAACTTGATGTAGCTATTTCAAGGACTAATTTGAAAGTGATTTTCGATAAAAAAAACTGTTAAATAGGGACTCATTTTTTAAAGTATATAAAATGTGTAAAAAAGTGTGAATAAATGAAAAAAGTGGGCTGTTATGAGTACAAATAGCAATCGGTTAGGCTTGTGTTGTGATGAAATTGAATGAAATTCATTTTACGAGCCTAGGGACTAAATTGTAAAATGTTGAAAAGTTAAGGGCAAAAATGTAAAATTTTCCATAATGTATTTTTGGGCTAAATTGAATAATGTGATGATTAAATAAGTTAAATGTGGTATTATAGATCAAGGAAATGAAGTTCGGGTCTAGATCGAGGGAAAAACAAAGTAACTGGCGAATAGATCCTTTTGGCCATTTTTGTAATCGAGGTAAGTTCGTATGTTAAATAAGCTTTACTTTAAAAGTATTTTAAATGCTTTAATTTAATCATGAGTTGTGTAATCGACCTTATGAACACATTTGACAATGTTTTGACAAGCGAGAAATCCCAATCGAATCATAGGAATAGATTAGGATACAAGTGACATGTCGCTAGGGTTTTATGTTAAGTGATTTGGGTGCTGGTCCTGTACATCCTGCCAGTGGCTAAGTATACCGACATATGTTGTGGTTACTTAACAACTTGTGTGAGAAGCACTGAGTAGCTACGTCTTGACCGAAAGCTTGTATGAGCAGGCCCGTTAATGGCTTGAGTGTGAGCATATATGTGATATGAGATAGAGGTAGCAATGGCTACACATGTGGCACCCTATGTGCAAGATTTCCCTAGAATCCGACATTATTATTCCAAGTTGTCCATTAGGTATGACAAAGATGAGAAAGAGTATGAAACCATTATGAGTGGTACAGGTATATGCACAAAACTTATAATTGTTAAATTCGCGAAATGATAAACTCAAGGTAAGTCATGATGGAATGAATAATGATCATGAGGGTATGGTAAAACACATTATCTTATGTTATATTACTTGTATGTTTATGTATGGTAAAGTTAGCCTATTTCTTTCATACAAGCTTACTAAGCTATATAGCTTACTCCATTTTCTTTTCCATGTTTTATAGTGTCACTAAGGTAGCTCGGGTTGGAGATTATCAGAGTTCGCATCACACTATCAAATCATTATTTTGGGCACCAATGATTTTAAGCATTTTTAAATATGGCATGTATAGGGATTTGGTCATTTTGTTATATGTGTCATGATGAATTTGGCCAAATGTATTGGCTTGTAATTGTCAAAGGTTTGATGTGGTATTTGGCCATGTAATTTGGCTCATTTTGGTTGAATTGGATGTAAGCTTATATATATATATACATGCGTGTACAATTACCTCTTTTATGATGTGGTTTATAAATACTTGGTAAATGGTTGAATGTGGCTTAAAGATTTTGGTTGTTGAATGGTTAAGATTGGCTCATTGGTTTGCTAGGAAAACTAAGTAAAATTATGCATGTTAAAATTATGCATGTTATTTGTAGTCATATTGAGACTTGTAGAATGTGAGTTGGTATGATTTGGTTTGACTAAGTATGGTGTTGTAAATGTGTTGAGTGTGGATGATGAAATGACATGATTTGGCCTTGTTTTGTGGAAGTTTGGTTGCCTAAGTATATCATGATTTATGCGATTGAAATTGTGTGTGTATGTGGAAATAAGGGTGACAAATGGCCTGGTAAATAGCCTTTATTTTGTCTACATGGGTAGACACATAGGCATGTGTCTAGGCCGTGTGTGGCACACGGGCAGAGACACGGGAATGTGTCTCAACCGTGTGAGGGACACAGCCTCAAGCACGGGCGTGTGTCTCGACCGTGTGAAGCTGCACCTATTTTACGAAAATTAAGTTAACCACACGACCTAGCACATGGGCATGTGACTTGGTCGTGTGACCTCAATTTGTTCATGCTTTTCAAAAAAGAGAGTTACACGGGTTAGGGACACGGACGTGTGTGGCCACATGACCTGCCCACACAGGCATGTCCCAAGCCATACGGGTGTGTGACCCCTGTGCATGGCAAAATTTTTTGTAATTTTTGTAAAATTTTCCTATGTAACACCCCAAACTCGGCCTAGACGTTATGGCTGAATCTGGTGTGTCACATTGAAGTGTTTTACATAAACCTTATTTTTATTGAGAACCCTTCTTACTAATTTAAACCTCTGGCCCTTTTAAAACTTGTGAAGTTGGTTTATTTTGCAAAACGTGGTTCACTGGAAAGTTATTCCTATTTAAAATAGTGTTTGTTGTGGAAGCTTAATTTAAAATAGTCGATTTACGAAAACATGATGTTTAAAAGTTAAGTTGCAAAAACATAGTGTTTTGAAAACAATTATTGTTTTGGAAAATCGCGATACTTCTAACAAATATAAAACATAGTAAATAAAATCCCAAAGTTTAAAATAAAAACCAAAGAGGCCTTATTACAAACCCAACCGAACTTAAAGTACTTAGAAGAAAATAAACGTAGTAGATAACAAAAGCAGCTGTGTGGCCATCTCCGCGTCCCTCGTAGCACTGATCCTCCTAATGCTGGTGATTACTTGACAGTTAAAAATGGGGTGAGTTTATGAAAACTTAGTGTGTAATCCCTTAGCATCCAAACAGTCATTCAAAAATGGAATTTAGAACCAATCTGGGCTTGAGCCCTATTCAGTAAAAAAATAGTCCAATTCAGAAATATGTGGGCCAAAGCTCGATTCATTAACATTTGGGTCTCAACCCATCACAGTATCAATTGGGCCTAGCCCATCTCAGAATCAATATCGATTGGGCTTAGTCCATATGAGAACCAGTATCAGTTGGGCCTAGCCCATTTCAGTATCAAACCCATATGAATAATGCATGATAACCCATCCAATCATGCACTTTCCTCCATCCAACCCTGCACTACTTGTGGGGAATAAATCACCCACGCCATCCCTACACTTACAGTGTTAGCACCGGTTGCGGCACTAACTAGAGTCGCAACAAAGCTGCTAATATCATAATATGTGGCATAGCCACCAATATGGTTTCTTCCTCCATAACAATATCGCAATCCCATGCAGTATGTCATGTATGTAGAATGTCATGCACAAAATCAGTCACACCAATCACAGACAAATCAGTCATTTACCCTCAAGGGGCAAAATAGTCATTTTACCCTTCAGGGGTATTTTCATCATTTTACTAATTTTGGGAGTCCCAGTACAAATTACGACCTCATAGATGTTCTTCCATCGCCTCGAGCGACTCAGGTAACCTAGATGGTCAAAACAGTGTAAATGGGCCCAAGGCCCATTACTCGACCCAAGTGGGCCCACACACTCGTGTAGCCCATTTAGCCCAATTCCAGTCGCGGCTATGCGAACACCATAGCCCAGTTCATTATTTGTCACTTATCGCAGATTTTATCCGTGTAGGGCCCACGAGCCCGCTGGGCCCACACAGCTCATCGAGGCCCAAAATAGCCCAAGTGTACGAGAACGCTCGTGATGGCCTCTATAGTCTAACGCCTATGTTCGTGGGCTCGATTTACCACACGAACGATCGCACACTCGTGAGGCCTCAAATGCCGAAGTTTCGGCTTTTTGACTTTTGCCAATTTTAGTAACAAGGGGTGTGAATACACATACACTTTCGGCTTTTCAGCTGACTATCGATTACAGGGTACTGTTACATACACCTTTTGCAATTTGGAGTAAATCCGCCCCGACCACTCCTATCTCTAAAGAGTAATCAATAATCAAAAGATCAGTATTCAGCCAATGATCTAAAAAAAACCAATAGAGTTCTAAAACAATCTCTACCTTCTTACAAAAAGTCTTCCTCCACAACGCTCCCTTGATTCCTAAAGAAAGTGTCGATCAACTTGATCACCACCTATATAAAGGACATCACTATCCATAACTAAACTCGCACTTGTAGTCACATGAATACTTTCATAAACATAACATACTTACCAACACGACGAAGTAGATTGCAAACCAAAGATGTAATGTACACCGAACTAAGAATAGGGATTAATCTGGAAGAAGGCAAAGAGTATATGGCCAGAAGAGATTTAGTAAGAAGTGGGTTCAGAAAGGTGCCAAAATAAAAGGGAAGAAGAACTAATTGAAACTTACCTAGAATATTCGGCCAACACCAAAATGCTAGACTGAGAGGAGAGAACCGCGTGCTCGTCCCAATCGATCACCACACCCTTGTTAACCAATGAAAAAATAGAAAAGGTGACCAAGAATATTCGGCCAAAATTCCCAAAACGAAAGAGAAAAGAATAAGGGAGGAAGAAATCGGCTCACCACCCAAACAAGATATTCGGCCAAGAAGATTGATTACGAGTGAAAAGAGATTAGAAAAAAAGTAGTTTCGGGTAGTCAAAAAAGAAAAGGGCATGAGAGGAAAATACCAAATGAGAAATCGAAAGAAAATAATATGACTATAGAGAGTTCTAGCAACTAGATTACCCTTTCGACACAAGGAGAAAAAGATGGAAAGACACCGAACCAGCCAAAAAAAACTAACCAAATTCGACACTAAGTGCCTAAAACCGAAATTGCACAAAGAGAACACTCCCAAAACTCTCCAATTGCTGAAAATGCACACAATGGGACCCCTTAGCCGAATTTGTCACACACAAACCTCTCTATTCGGCTACAACTCTCCCAATTTCAAATTCCTTGATTTTCTCCACAAATCCCTCCTTAATTTGCTCCATATTCTTCTCCCAACAACTCAAGGCCAATTCAAACTTCACCCTTTTACCAAGTCCATAACAACCTTCCAGAGTTTCAATCCAATCCAACCACTTACCATCCCCATGTAGCAAAATAATTGCGTTTTGCTCTTTCAGAGGATTCGAACCCTTGCCCTTCTCACATGAACCACACGCCACTTGCCTCCTTGCCACAAACTCTATTGTGTCACAAAATATCCTCAATTAATTATAAGGTCTATAGGCCAAAGTCTAGGTTCCTCTAAAAGAAAAACCAAAATAAATTGCAAGAGCCAAGACTTGAATGTAGGCTCCCTTACAACCTTAATTACGCCACAACCACTAGACCACATGCTTCTTTGTGATAAATTTTAACCAAAAATATTTATAGGGCCTACAAGTTAAAGCCAAGGTTCACTTAAGGGAAAAACTAAAATTTTGCTAAAGCCTAGATTTGAACCCAAGACTTCTCAGACGTCCCCAAACACACCCAATTCACTTAACTACCACACCAAACATGCAATTTGTGTCACTTTCTTGCTCAACTAAAATATTTATAAGCCGCCTACTAACAGATCCCACGCTCAAGGCCCAATACTTCTAGGCCCAAAATTTGGGGCGTTATATCCTAAGTGCTCGGTTTAGTCCCGAGCCACTTCGAAAGCATATTTTTGGCCTCGTATGCTCGTATTAGGGACTTTATGATTGAATACAAATGGTTTTAATTTGGATGAAAATTTATGACTCAAAATTGTATGTTTGTTTACGATATAAGTCTGGTAATACCTCGTACCCTGTTTCGACATTGAATACGGGTAAGGGGTGTTACATATAAGACTAACCAATGTACCAACAAAAGGTACCATAATCATAAATCAAACATAATCCCATTCAATATTTCAAGTTCATCTAATAATCTTAGACCAAATGACACGTCATATGTATCCTAAGTATTCACAAGGTTCAAACGGGACTATTAAACTGTCAAATATCCAAAAAATTTTAATAGTAACAACTTAAATTATACCTAACATAACATTAACTAACATAGAATCCAAACATCAATTAATAAGTTTAAGACACATACAAATTTACCTTAATTACAACGGTTGTAACAACCATTTTCAGTGAAATAGAAAAAGTGGTTTTAGGTCCACAAATCTAAGTCATAAAGAAAATTTATTTTAATATTATTGCATGAGTTTCATTATGATAGGAAAGACGTAAGAAAATTTTGATAAGAAAATTTTACTGATTTCATGTTTAATTATGGAAAGAACTCTAGTAGCTATAAGTATCAAATAGCTATGGAATTCAAAACTTGAGGTCCTTATATGGTAATTAGACCATTAAGAAAAGTTAGTAGATATTTTTGGTGAATCATCCATGGAAAATTAGAAAAAGAAAAGGACTAAATTGGAAAGTGAAAAAATTAAAAGATGATAATTAAATTAAATAGAAATTATCATCTTATTTTCATCATCTTCCCTAAATTAAAACATGGAAACCCTAGGAAAGAGAAAAATGTTCAAGCAAACTTTCTTGGCTTGATTAGGTATGTTTTTTTGTCCCGTTTTTAGTAATTTTTATATCTCCGAGATCGAAATAACTTAATCTATCTATTTTGGGGATTTACTTGTAAATATATCAAAGTATAGAAATTTTCCCATGGATGTAAATGCTAAAATTTGAAATCTATGGTAGAAAATAAAAGGTTGTTGGTAGATAAACAACTTTTACAAAGAGAATTTTGATGAATTTAAATTGAACATAATTGGTAAGTTAAATTCCTGTTATACGAACTTACTAAGCATTTGAAATGCTTACTTAGTTTTCTTTTCTCTATTTTATAATGCTCGAAAGCTCGTAAAGGTTGGAATCAGTCGGAGTATCATCAAACTATTCTCCAGCTCATTTTGTTATAAATAGGAATCTTACCTTGGTGTAATGGCATGTATAGGCTAATGATAATAAATGAGGCATGTAAATTTTTTGGTTGTAACTAGCCATTGGAATGGCTAATGATAGTAAATTTAATGCATACTTATGCATAAGGTTTATTATATTTAGTATATGAACATGTATTGTTTAATATATTAGATGCAACTAAGTTTAGGTAAGTATAAAATTTTAATGTAAAAATGATACTTGAAAGCATAAGTAAATGTGTCATGCAAAAAACTTGATCATTTGATTGATTTATATACCTTGAATTGATTGGTGAATATATTGAAGTGTTGATGTAGGTGCAAGGTAAAATGGGTGAGAAATAAGGCTTGGAAAATGGCCTTATTCTATCTACACGGGCAGACACACAGGCGTGTATCTCAATTGTGTGTGACACACTGCCATGTGCACGGGTGTGTGATTTGTCCATGTGTCCCCTGCATTTTAAAATTAGAGAAACAGTATGCTTAGAATTGAGCACACGGGCAGAGACACGGGCGTGTGTCTCAGCCGCGTGAGACACAGCCCAGCACATGGGCATGCGTCCTGGCCGTGTAACCCAAGCTCCTAATTTTCGAAAACTAAATTGTCCACACACTCTAGCATACGGGCGTGTGGTTGGCCATGTGACCCAAGTCAGAGAGTTACACGAGTAAGGACACGGGCAGAAACATGGTCATGTGCCTCACATTGAATGCCCACATGTCCTGAGACACGGGCGTGTCATTGGTCATGTGAGCCACACGGCCTGACCACACCGACGTGTGTCCCCTACACCTAACAAAAATCTTGAGATTTCACAAAAAAAAATTTGTGGTCTTGGTTTAGTCTCTACTCGATTCTAATATGTATTTTGGCTCTCGAGGAACCATATAAGGGACATTACGATTGATTGTGATTGATTTTCGAAAATGAATAGTAAATGACATAAATTAATTGTAATTGAACTGTAAAATCTGGTAATGTTTCGTAACCTTATTTCGACAACAGATATGGGTTAGGGTGTTACATTTATTGGTATCAGAGCTATGGTTTAGTCGATTCTCGGACTAACATAGTAAGTACAAGTTTAGCTAAACATGCCATTATATATTTTGTGATAGTGTGATATCTCCTGACCATTTTAAACATGTTTTTCATATAGTAATGTCATCTAACCAAGCTAGAGCTAAATCCGAGGAAGCTAAGAACACTGCTCAAGCTTTAGTACAAAGAGCTGCATCTAGTAGTAGTAGAAGTCCCGTATCTAAGGGCTGAGGAGAGAAGGCAAAAGAAGCCTTCTTGCAAATGGTGAATGAGTAGTTCACAAAATTCATAAGAACAAATCCTACTGTACAACAACCTCCCCCTCCTACTCCTCAACCGGTTCCTGACATGCTACAAGGTACTGAACTAGTTAGAACTGGTAAGCCTTCAGTAAATAAAATTCAAAAATATAGGGCAGAAGAATTTAGGGCTACTGCCGAAGATGATCCGAAAATGGCTAAATTTTGGTTGGAAAATACTATCAGGGTTTTAAATGAATTATCATGTACACTAGCTGAGTGTTGAAATGTGCCATATCATTTTTAAAAGATTCGGCTTATCAGTGGTGGAATACTTTGATTTCTGTTGTGCCAAGGGAAAATGTTACATGGGAGTTTTTTCAAATGGAATTCAGAAAGAAGTATATTGGTTAGAGATTTCTGGATCAGAAAAAGAAAGAATTTTTAGAGCTCAAACAAGGAAATATGACAGTACCTGAGTATGAACGAGAATTTGTTAAATTAAGCAAGTATGTTAGGGAATATGTTCCGACTGAGGTTGCTATGTGTAAATATTTTGAAGAAGGATTAAATAAGGACATCAAGTTATTGATTGGAATTCTTGAATTTAGGGAATTTGTAGTATTGGCGGTTGAGCACACAAAGCCGAGCAATTAAGTAAAGAAAAGAAACAAGCGGAGAAAGAAGCCCGGATTTCTGGTAAAAGATTTATGAGCAAATCACAATCATCTGCTTCAAAGAAATCAAAGAAATACAATGATTGTTTTACCGCATCTGTGGGATATTCTGGAAAAGAACAAGTCTCTCAACAATCTAACCTGATGTCTTTATCTCCATCTGTAACAAGTGTTGAAAGTGTTGGTAACCCTAAACTAAGGTGTAAACATTATAATAAATTTCATTTTGGGGAGTGCCATATAAGAAGTGAAGCTTGTTATAGATGTGGTTCTCTTGACCATTATCTTAAAGGTTGTCCAGAAAGGATTGAAAAAGACACTGATCAGACTTTGAAGTCGAGTAACCCCACCTCGAGAGGTAGACCACCCTGACACCTTATGTAATGCCCCGAATTTGGGCCTAAAAGTATTGGCCCTTGAGTTGGGTCCGTGAAGAGGTTGAATATAATTATTTAATTGTGCAAGGAAATGACACAATTAAATGTCTACTTTGGTGGTTAGTAGCCCTGAGAAGTGTTGGAGAAATCTTGGGTTCAAACTTGGGCTTTAGCAAAAATTTTGGTATTAAGTGAATAAAACCCTGGATGCTTGGATGATGGCCTTTTAAATTATTGTGTTAAATAAATAACACAAGGAAGCATGTGGTCTAGTGGTTGTGGCTTCATTAAGGTTGCAAGGGAGCCTGGGTTCAAGTCTTAGCTCTTACAATTCATTTTGATTTTTCTCTTAAGTGAATCTGGACACTGGCACATATGTCTTAAAGTTAATTATGGACGTTTTTATCACAGAAAGAGCCTGTGGTGGAGTGGCAAGGTGGCGTGTTACGCAACTGTGAGGTCTGAGGTTCAAGTCTTGGGATGCGCAGTGGAGTATTTATTTTTCTATTTGAGTTGTGTCGGAGGTGGAGTTGGACTAAAACTCTGTGGTTGAAGTGGTCATAAAATAATAATAAGGAATTTTTCCTAATGGTTGAAAGTAATCCCACATCGGGAAGCTAACATGAGACTCAATGCAGGATGTGCCAAGGATGGTGATCGTGAACTTCGGTGCGTTCTCATAAATTTCGGCTCGTGGGGTAAATCGAGCCCACAAATCATGGGCGATAGGCTATAAAGGCCGCCACGAGCGTTCTCGTGTACTGGGCCTTGACAGGCCAAATAGGCCCAATGGACCTGCGGGCCTGCTTTGTGTAAATCTAATTGTTAGGTAGGAAGTAGTTGGGCTAAATGGGCCACACTAGCGTGTGGGCAGACTTGGGCTGAGTAATGGGCCTTCGGCCCATTTGTATCGATATGTCTGTTTAGGTTACTTAAGTTGCTCGAGGCGACGATGGACCTTCTATTGGGACGTTAAGACCCCCGATTAATAAAATTACCGAAATACCCCTAATTTATAAAATTACCAAAATACGCTCAATTTGTAAAATTATCGAAATACCCAATGTAAAATTACTGAAATACCCCTAATTTATAAAATTATCGAAATACCCTCAATTTGTAAAATTACCAAAATACCCACGAGTTCTAAAATTACCGAAATACCCTCGATTTGTAAAATTACCAAAATACCCCAGTTTGTAAAATTACCAAAATACCCTCGATTTGTAAAATTATCGAAATACCCTCGGGTTGTAAAATTATCGAAATACCCTCAATTTATAAAATTACTAAAATACCACCAATTTATAAAATTACCGAAATACCCTCGACCTGTAAAATTACCGAAATACCCTCGACTTGTAAAATTATTGAAATACCCTTAATTCGTAAAATTACCAAAATACCCCTAATTTGGAAAATTATCAAAATACCTTTGATTTGGAAAATTACAAAAATAGCCCTGATTTACAAAATTACAAAAATACCCTTGACTTTCAAAAATTACAAAAATACCATTGGTTTGCAAAATTATCGAAATACCCTTGGTTTGTAGATTTACCAAAACACCCTTGTAGGGTGAAATGACTAAAATACCCTTAATAGGTAAAAAGATCGTTCTGCCCTTCTAGGGTATATGACTCACTGATAATACAATTTGATTGATTTGAATATGTTTTGACTGAGAATGTATGACTGTGATTGGACTGTTGTGACTGTGATTTGTATGATTTTGTATGCCGTGTGTATATTTGCTGTATTCATATAATATTATGTTGCACATGGGTGGGGTTTATGAAACGGAGGAAGAAATTGAGGATCTCATGGTTGCTTGACGACTGTGGATCCACTGATTGAGGATCGCATGGTTGCTTGACAATCGTGGATCCACCGATTAAGGATCGCATGGTTGCTTGACGATTGTGGATCCACTGGTGGCTTTTAAGCCCAATATATGATTATTGATGACTCTGTGTCGACCATATTTACCCGAGGCTGTGTACCGACTATATTATCGTCGCTGATGGCTCTGTGCCAACCTAAATATGGCTTTGTGCCATCTTGATTATGGCTTTGTGCTAATTGTATTTACCTGTGGCTATGTGCCTAACATACTTATGGATGACTCTGTGTGGATCATATTTACCCAAGGCTGTGTGCTGATTATATTACCGATGCTGATGGCTATGTGGCAAACATAATATAGTTACCGATGGCTTTGTGCCAAATATAATACCGCTACTGAAGGCTTTTTATGCCCAATATATGATTAACAGCTTTACTGTAACGAAGGTAGTACCGCAACCGAGCTACCATTGATGTGTCTCGGATGGGTGGGTCGATATTTATATCCCCATATGATGTGTACCAGGGGACGAAGTTGATGTGTAACGGTTGGATTATTGGGATGGGATAGCATGCATCCATGCATTCACACATTCTGTTCTGTTATTGGTTTGGGCTGGGCCCAATTGATTCTGTTATGGGCTGTGACCCAAATGATATTATGATAGGGTTTGGCCCACGTATGCTCTGAACTAGACTGTACTATTACTCTAGTTAACGGGCTCTGGCCCAAACTGTTTCTATTTTTGTTTCTGTATACTGACTGTTACTCTAAGTAAGGGTATTACACACTGATTTTTCGTAAACTCACCCCGTTTATTAACTGTGCAAGTAATCCCCAGCGTTTGGTGGATCAGTGTCGCAGAGGGACTCGGAGACGACCACACAACTACACATGTTTTTCTATTTCGTTTATTTAGTTAAGCATTTTGGTTTTTGATTTGGGTTGTAATAAGGCCTTTTTATTTCCTTAACTTTTTATTTGGAAAGTTTATTTAGTACGTCTAATATCTATTGGAAGTAGGACATGATTTTCCAAAATAACAACTGTTTTCAAAACATTACGTTTTCGCAACTTAATTTTTAAACATCACGTTTTCGTAAATCGGTTACTTTTAGAATTAGCTTCTGCAAAGTAAAAAAGGAATTTTGGAAATAAAATTAAGAAGTTTTCAATGTACGACGTTTTAAATAAGAAGGGCTTCTAATGAAAACATGGTTTTCGAAAAACACTTCAATGTGACACGCCAGATTTGGGTCTAACTTCTGGGTCGGGTTTGGGATGTTACACCTTAGCAATGTTAGCGGTAGCCGAAGTGCTACGAAAGATTCAATAGCTAAATTAGAAGGAAGAGCACTGGCAAGGACATATGTTATACGTGCAAGAGAGGATGCCTCTACACCAGACGTCATTACTGGTACATTTTCTCTTCTTGATATTGATATTATTGCTTTGGTTGATCCTAGTTCAACACATTCATCCATATGCACAAATTTAGTGTCTGTTAAAAATTTACTTGTTGAGTTCATTGAATTTATGGTTAAAGTTTCAAACCCCCTGGGCCAATATGTTATGGTAGATAAAGTTTGTAAAAACTATCTGTTGATGGGAAAATGTTATTGTTTCTCAGCTAATTTGATGCTACTACCTTTTGATGAATTTGATGTAATTTTGGAAATGGATTGGCTAACTTAACATGATATGGTGGTGAATTGTAAACAAAAATTCATTGTGTTGAAATGTCAAAATGATGAATGACTTCATGTTGAATCTAATAAACTTGATGAGTTATCTAATGTAATCTCAGCTATATCAGCACAGAAATATGTCAAAAAAGGGTATGATGCTTATCTTGTATATGTGTTGGACACTAAAGGATCCGAATCGAAGATTAAGTCAGTGCCAGTTGTTTATAAGTTTCCTGATGTGTTCACGAAAGAATTACCCAAATTACCGCCAATCAGAGAGGTGAAATTTTCTATAGATCTTATTCCAGGAACAACTCCTATATCTATCGTACCTTATCGAATGGCCCCAACAGAGTTAAAAGAGTTGAAAGCACAATTGCAAGAATTGACAGATAGGGGCTTTGCTCGACCTAGTCTTTCACCTTGGGGTACACCAGTTCTATTTGTAAAGAAGAAAGATAGATCGTTGAGGTTGTATATTGATTACAGGTAGCTCAATAAGGTTACAATTAAGAACAAGTATCCATTGTCTCGAATTGATGACCTATTTGATCAACTAAAAGGTGCCTCTGTGTTCTCTAAAATTGATATTCATTATAGTTACTATTAGTTACGAGTAAAAGACTCGGATGTACCGAAGAAAACTTTCAGAACCAGGTATGGACATTATGATTTCCTTGTGATGCCATTTGGTTTGACAAATGCACATGTGGTATTTATGAATTTGATGAATAGAATTTTCAGATCGTATCTAGACAAGTTTGTGGTGGTGTTTATTGATGATATTTTGGTATATTCCTGAGATGAAAATGAGCATGTTGATCATTTGAGAACTTTGCTGCAAACTTTGTGTGAGAAACAACTGTATGCCAAATTCAGTAAGTGAATTTTGGCTTTGAGAAGTCAATTTCCTTAGGCGTATAGTGTCTACTGAAGGTATTAGGGTAGATCTGAGTAAAATCCCAGCTATTATTAACCGGAAACTGCTAAAAAATGTGTCTGTACTCAGAAGTTTTCTGAAATTAGTCGGTTACTATTAGAGACTTGTACAAGGTTTCTCGATGATAGACTCTCCAATGACCCGTCTATTGTAAAAATATGTGAAATTTAAGTGGTCTAATAAATGCCAGCAGAGTTTTGACAGATTGAAAGTTTTGTTAACAAAAGCATCCGTACTAGTTCAGCCCGAATTAGGTAAAGAATTTGTAATTTACAGTGATGCATCATTAAATGGTTTAGTCTATGTTTTGATGCAGGAAGGCAAAGTAATAGCTTATACTTCAAGATAGTTAAAACCACATGAAAGAAATTACCCGATACATGATTTGGAGTTCGCAACTATTGTGTTTGCATTAAAATTTGGCAGCATTACTTGTTTGGTGAAAAGTGTCACATATTTACTGATCATAAAATTTTGAAGTATTTGATGTCGCAAAAAGATTTTAACTTGAGACAGTGCAGGTGGCTTGAACTGTTAAAAGATTATGATTTGGTTATTGATTATCATCCAGGAAAAGCCAATGTAGTTATAGATGCTTTGAGTAAAAAATCCCTATTTGTCTTGCGAGAAATGAATACTCGGTTATCTTTGTTTTATGATGGTTCAGTCTAGCTGAGTAAATAGCTAGACCAATATTCTTGCAACAAATCTATGAAGCTCAGAAGAGTGATAATGGATTACAAGCTAAACAGGTACAGTGTGAGTTGAATTCTAATTCAGAATTTCAGATTGGGTATGATGACTCCTTATTGTTCAGAGGTAGAATATGTGTACCGAAGAATTCAGAACTTTTACAGAGGATATTGTACGAAGCTTATAATGGTATTATGTCTATGCATCCGGTGAGTAACAAAATGTACAATAATTTGAAAAAGATATACTGGTGGCTGGGAATGAAACGAGATATTTCTGAATTTATATCTAAATGTTTGATATGTCAATAAGTAAAAGTTGAACATTAGGTGACATCAAGATTATTACAACCAGTTATTATACCGGTGTGGAAATGGGAAAGAGTTACTATGGATTTTGTATCGAGATTACCCTTATCCCTAAAAAGGAAAGATGGCATTTGGGTAATAGTCAACCATTTAACGAAGTCCGCACATTTTATTCTAGTATGCATAAATTTTTCCCTAGATATATTGGCTGAATTATATGTTTTCGAGATTCTTAGACTACACGGAGTGCCAGTTTCCATTATTTCAGATAGAGATCCCCGGTTTACATCTTGATTCTAGAGCAAATTGTAAGAAGCTTTGGGTACACAAATACATTTCAGTGCTGCATTTAATCCTTAAACTAATGGTCAATCTGAACGTGTAATATAGATTTTAGAGGATATGTTCTGGTTTTGTGTTTTGGAATTCGAATGTAATTGGGAAAAATACCTACCTTTGGTTGAATTGGCATATAATAATAGTTATCAGCCGAGCATTAAAATGGCACCATACGAGGCTTTATATGGTCTTAAATGTAGAACTCTGTTGTACTGGACAGAATTCAATGAGAAAAAGATACACGGAGTTGACTTAATCCTTGAAATTGAAGAAAAGGTGAAGGTGATTCGAGATAGTTTAAAAGCAGCTTCTGATTATCAAAATTCTTATGCCAATATTAAACGGAAAGAGATAGAATTTTAGACTAGCGATAAGGTATTCTTGAAAGTATCACCTTGGAAGAAAGTTTTTCGGTTTGGCCGTAAAGGAAAATTGGGTCCACGGTTCATCGGGCCATATGAAATCATTGAAAGAATTGGACCTGTTGCATACAGATTAGCATTACCATAGAAGTCATAATATTTTTTATGTGTCCATGTTACAACTGTATCAGTCAGATCCTTCACCTGTTATATCTCCGAAAAAAGTAGAAATTCAGCCTAACATGACTTACAGTGAATAATCGATTAAAATACTGGCATGTGAAACAAAAGAGTTAAGAAATAAAAAGATAGATTTAGTAAAAGTTCTTTGGCAACGACATGGGATTGAAGAAGCTACCTAGGAACTGGAGGATGAGATGAGAAAGCAATACTAGAACCTCTTTACTGGTAAGATTTTCGAGGATGAAAATTCTTTAAGGGGGAAAAGTTGTAACAATCTATTTTTAGTGAAATCAGAACAGTGGCTTTGGGACCACAAATTCGAGTCAGACAGAAAATTTATTTTAATATTATTGCATGAATTGCATTATGATAGGAAAGACGTATGAAAATTTTGATAAGAAAATTTTACCGATTTCATGATTAATTATGGAAAGGACCAAATTGCATAAAATACAAAAGTTGAGTTCTAGAAGCTATAAGTATCAAATAGCTATGGAATTCAAAACTTGGGGTCCTTATAAGGTAATTAGACCATTAAGAAAAGTTAGTAGATATTTTTGGTGAATCATCCATAGAAAATTTGAAAAAGAAAAGGACTAAATTGGAAAGTGGAAAAATTAAAAGATGATAATTAAATTAAATAGAAAATATCATCTTATTTTCATCATCTTCCTCAAACTAAAACATGGAAACCCTAGGAAAGTGAAAAATGTTCAAGCAAACTTTCATGGCTTGATTAGGTATGTTTTCTTGTCCTGTTTTTTTAGTAATTTTTATATTTTCGAGATCGGAATAGCTTAATCTGTCTATTTTGGGGATTTATTTGTAAAGATATCAAAGTATAGAATTTTTTTATGGATGTAAATGCTAAAATTTTAAAATTTATGATAGAAAATGAAAGGTTGTTGGTAGATAAACAACTTTTACAAAGAGAATTTTGATGAAATTATGATTTAGGGACTAAATTGAAAAATTATAAAACCCATGGAAAATTCTGATTTTTGTGAAATTCGTGAGCTGTTATTAAGACATGTAAAAATCTATTAGACTTGGAATAAGGACTAAACTGCATGAATTTTATTTTCCGAGCCATGGGACAAAATTGTCATTTATGGAAAGAATAGGGGAAAAATGATAATTTTGCCTAAGATGTGAATTAAATTCAATTGAGTATAAAGTGAATTAAATTGATGCTAAATTCATTTATATAGATCCGAAAAGATCAAATAAAGAGTTAGATCAAGGAAAAGAAAAGGTGTTGGATTAGTAGATTTCCATACACGAACAAGTGTCGAGGTATGTTTGAGTAACTTAATTATGTGTATTAATATGTTTGAATTCAATGATGTATTTGTGTGAATCGCATAAATGTTTAATGTATGAAATTAATCACATGCCCGATACTGCTCGATAAATGATAAGTTTTGTTTGAATAAAGAAATGCGATGAATACAGTATTTCTCCATATTGATTATAGTCCTACATTTGTTGCAGACATTATAGCTTGGACGAGCATCCTGTGAAAAGCCTTCTCGAGCATTCTTGTTACATGGTTCTTGCGAGCATCCTAATCGGTAGTGATCTTGCATCTGTTGTGCACTACCACAGCTCTTTGTGAGCGTCCTGTTACATGATTCGGTCAATTGTGGTCCAGCATTTATTGCGGACACAAACACAACTCTTCGTGAGCATCCTAATATAGGCTCTTATGAGCTTCCTGACATGGCTCACTTGAGCTCCCTGTTATGTTATTTGGAACTCCCTGATAATAACTATTCGAAGTTACCTGTTAAGCTCAATGAGCTTCCTGAATGAAACTCTTATGAGTTTCCTATTTGGCCTGGATAAGCTTCCTGATACATGGCTCACATGAGCATCCTGTTACATGGCTCGAGAGAGTGCTTCCTGATTATGTGCCCTAATTGGGTACCCCTAAATATGAATTGAAGGATTTCAGTTTTGTACACTTTAAGTGTACTACATGAGCGTATCCATCAATATTTTAAATTAATTCAACAAGCAAAGTTCTATTATGACTAATCTGAACTTGAGATGATTTATCATAGAAATGTATATGTTTTATGTAATATGATAAGAAAAGTATGTGTGTATGAAAGTAATTATATGATGAGCTCATCTTTATTACTTGAAAAGTATTTAAAATTTTACGACTAACTTGCTTGATTAAGTGTATGTGATTAGGAATTTGGTCAATGTGTTGGGTTCCATGTTATTTGCATGATTATTTAAATTGAACATAATTGATAAATTAAATTCCTGTTATACAAACTTACTAAGCATTTGAAATGCTTACTCAATTTTTTTCTTTGTTTTATAGTGCTCGAAAGCTCGTAAATGTTGGAATTGGTCGAAGTATCATCACACTATTCTCCAGCTCATTTTGGTATAAATAAGAATCTTACCTTGGTGTCATGGCATGTATAGGCTAATGATAATAAATGAAGCATTTAAATGTCTTGGTTGTAACTAGCCATTAAAATGGCTAGTGATAGTAAATTTAATGCATATATGTATGCATAAGGTTTATTATATTTAGTATATGAACATGTATTATTTAGTATATTAGATGCAACTAAGTTTAGGTAAGCATAAAATTTTAATGTCAAAATGGTACTTGAAAGCATAAGTAAATGTGTCATGCATAATGTAACACCCCAAAAATTTAAAGTCTTTAATTTTTTATTATCTGACACAAATTACATGTTTGCTTTATTGGCCAAGTGATTTGGGTGTGTTTGGGAGTGTTTGAGAAGCCTGGGTTCAAGTCTTGGCTTTTACTGAATTTTTAGTTTTGCTCGTAAATGAATCTGAACACTGTCATATAGGCCTTATAAATAATAGTGCTTGTTTTATGACACAAAGAGAGCGTGCCGTCTAGTGGAGTCAGGCAAAGACTTTGAGGTTGAATTGGTCATGAGAGTTTGAATAGAGTTTGAATGGGATGTGGGAGTGATTTGTAGAGAGAATCATGGAGAGATATTAGGAGAAAATCAAGGATGTTGAGGGAGTGGATGTGGTAATGTCAAATTGGGATTCTAGCTACTCAGAATTTCGGTTGTAACTTCTTTTGAGGGAGCTTTCATTGTTCGATTTCTCTTTTGACACTTTTTTTCGTATTTTTTTCTCTCTGGTTGAATATTCGTAGTTCGTGACAATGTAAATGTAACGCCCCCACGCCCGAGACCGTCGCCGGAGTCGAGTATGAGGTGTTACTAAACTTAATTTAACATTTTAAGAACTTTAGATTATTTGTTTCTACATTCACAGCTTTTTAGCTACTCGTGTTACAGTCACAAGAAAAATCATATCTCGAGTTACAAAACTTGAAATCAAGATCTGTAAATTTTCCCTGAATCTAGACTCATATGCCTATCTACTAATTTTTTTCTAGAATTTTTGGTTGGGCCAATTAGTACAGTTTATTAGTTAAAGTTACCCCTGTTTCAGGGCTTGACTGGTCTGACCTCTGTTTACTACGAACAACTTTTATTTCTGTATAAAATTCATATGAATATGAGGTTTATTTCTTCTGAAAGTAGACTCAATAAGGATTCTGAGGATATAAAATAAGTCACCTAATTATATCTGTACAATTTCTGGTGAATTTATAAAGTTGGAACAGGGGATTCAGAAACTGCTCTGACCCTGTTTTACTAAAATTCAAATATCTTCTAACATATAATTCTTTTACCAGTTTAGTTTGTTTCATGTGAAACTATGCATAATAAGCTTCAATTTTATATTTAATTCATCACCAAATTCAATTTCTATGATTTTTAGTAAATTTTCAAACTCACGTCAGTGTTGCTGTAATATTCTGTTTATGGCAAATTTCATCCTTTTTATGAATTTTCATGAACTAGGTAACTTATTAACTTTCCATAACATCAAACATATTCTAAACTAACCATTTCCATAATTTATCATTATCAAGCACCTCCTCAACCATTTCATCACCATACCATAAGATCATTTACACATAATAAGTATTTTGCTATACATGCCATACTTGAATTTACAAGCCATTTTACCGAAAAGTTCTTCGGATAGTGCGGTGAGTTTCCGACCAATCCCGACTCTGAGCTGGCTAGTCCAAAACTACAATGAGTAAGAAAGAGGGAGTAAGCATAAATGCTTAGTAAGTTCATATGAAAATAATAAGTAACATAGCAAAGCAATCATATCAAACAACATTAGCATGGTATCACCAAAACATAAATCTCATTTCTAATCATCATTCATCAATTTACTACCTTATTGTTATTGTATCAGTGTTCAACCCAAGAGTTACATACATACCTGTCCAAAGTATTCCATTTCACATCACTTACCAATACGTCTCTTTTCATCTCGAGTATTCCTCCATTTAAGTAGAACTTTACCCGTTGAACACATTGGAATATAATTCGGATACGTAGGAAATTTGCACATAAGTGCCACATATGTAGTCAAGCTACCATGTAACCCGCCCATAAGCGAACTCGGACTCAACTCAACGAGCTCGGGCGTTCGCATCCATAAGTGAACTCGAACTCAACTCAACGAGCTCGGATGCCTAGTTACATTTCACGAACTCGGACTCAACTCAACGAGTTCGGACATTCGCATCCATATGTGAACTCGGACTCAACTCAACGAGTTCGGATGCTCAGCCATCTTAGTGACATGTCACTTGTATCCTAATCTATTCCTAAGGTTCAAACGGGATTTTTCTCGAACACATATCTTTGCCGTCTTCCGTAGAATGCCGGAACCAATACTCGGTAACAATTATGTTTAACAAGTAATTTACATAGTTTGCATTTTATTCGAAATTAACTACAAAGCATATATTTCATGATAAAAATCAGCATATCACATAATTGACATCAATGACTTAAAAATAACAATTATGCTACCTTATTTACACATGAACTTGCCTTGATACCGAAATACAAAGGTTTTGCAATTTAGTCCACAATCTTTTCTTTTCCTCGATTGGGGTCGTTTCCACGTCTTTCTTGGTCTAAAATAACACATTTAACTTATTTAATACTCACATTATCAAATTAACCCTTAATTCAAATTTTGAAAAAATTACAATTTTACCCCTAAACTTTTGCATATTTACATTTTTGCCCCTAGGCTCGGGATTAAACTTTATTCCTTATTCTTATGTTTTACAACATTCTGATCACTTTTCCCTTCTATGGCAACATCAAATTCTCACTCTAACATGTACTTGTGACTATTAGGTATTTTTACCGATTAAGCCCTTTTACTCGTTTTTGCTTAAAATCGAGTAGTACAAGTTGTCTAAGATAATTTAAAACATCATATTCTATCATAAAACATCAAAATACACAAATTTCACCTATGGGTATTTTTCCAAATATAAACCCTAGGTTAAATTATTGCTAACATAAGCTTTATCGAGTTATCTGGATTTCAAAAACATAAAAATCATTAAAAAGCGGGGCTTGGAATCACTTACTATGAAGCTTGAAAGTTGAAGAAACCCTAGCTATGGAGACATGGAGCATTCGGCAGCAACTAATGGGGAAGATGACTATTTTGTGTCATTTTTCCCATTTTATTTCATTAATTATCCAAATGACCAAAATGCCCTTAATGCCTTTCTTTGAAAATTTTCATGTACAAGCCCATTTTTGTCCAAAATTTTAGGAATTGGTAAAATTGCTATTTAAGACCTCCTAATTAATATTTCAAAGCAATTTCATACTAAAAACTTCTAGAATGCAAGTTTTGCAACTTATTCGATTTAGCCCCTAACTTCAAATTAAGCATTTTATGCATAGAATTTCTTCACAAAATTTTCACACAATCATGCAATCATATCATAAACCTCAAAATAATTATAAAATAATTATTTCTATCTCGGATTTGTGGTCACGAAACCACTATTCCGATTAGGCCCTAATTTGGGATATTACAACTCTCCCCCCCTTTAAGGATTTTCGTCCTCAAAAATCTTACCGGTAAACAGATGTGGGTATTGATTTCTCATAGTTTCTTCGGATTCCCATGTAGCTTCTTCTACTCCATGCTTTTGCCACAACACCTTCACAAGTACAATATTTTTATTCCTTAGATGTTTGACCTCTCGAGCTAAAATCTTAATCGGTTCTTCTTCATAGGTCATATCTGGTTGTAGTTCAATTTCTGTCAGTGAAACCACATGTGAAGGATCCGAACGATACCGATGTAACATAGATACGTGGAACACATCATGAATCTTCTCTAATTCTGGTGGTAAAGCTAGCCGATATGCTACCGGTCCAACTTTTTCAATTACCTCATACGGCCCAATAAAACGTGGACTTAATTTTCCCTTCCGTCCAAATCTGAGAACCTTTTTCCACGGAGACACCTTTAAAAATACTTTATCACCAACTTGAAATTCAATGTCCTTTCGTTTTAAATCTACATAAGATTTCTGTCTATCTGAAGCAGCTTTCAAACAATTTCGAATTACCTTTACTTTTTCTTCAGTTTCTTTTATTAGATCAACTCCATAAATCTGATTTTCCTTGAGTTCAGTCCAATACAAAGGCGTTCGACACTTACGACCATACAATGCTTCATAAGGTGCCATTTTCAAGCTCGTCTGATAACTATTATTGTAAGCAAATTCTACCAACGGTAAGTATTTTCCCAACTTCCTTGAAATTCCAATACACAACATCCGAGCATATCTTCAAGAATCGAATTACTCTCTCGATTGTCCATCGATGCATGGATGAAAAGCGATCTTGAAATTTAACTTTGTACCTAACGCGTCTTGCAATTTTTACCAAAACCGCGAGGCAAACCTTGGATCTCTATCTGAAATGATCGACAATGGTATTCCATGTAGTCTAACAATTTCTCTAACATACAATTCAGCCAACTTGTTAAGAGAATAATCCGTACGTACCGGGATAAAATGAGCCGACTTAGTTAGTCTGTCAACTATTACCCAGATGGCATCTTTCTTTCCTGAAGTCAATGGCAATCCTGAAACAAAATCCATAGTAATCCGATCCCATTTCCATTCAGGAACCATAATAGGCTGAAGTAATCCCGAAGGCACTTGGTGTTCAGCTTTCACCTGTTGACAAATTAAGCATTTGGACACAAACTCTGATATATCCTTTTTCATTCCATTCCACCAATACATTTTCTTCAAGTCATTATACATTTTCATACTACCTGGATAAATCGAGAAACAACCACTATGTGCTTCCTGTAGGATCCTTTGAATCAATTCCTCATTCTTTGGTACACAAATCCGATCTTTAAACATTAAGCACCCATCAGAACCGATTCTGAAATCTGACTCTGTATCAACTTCACACTGTTTTCTTTTGGCTTGCAAATCTTGATCATCTTTCTGAGCTTCAGAAATCTCTTGTAAAAACATCGGTTTTGCTCTTAACTCTGCTAGAATCGAACCATCATCTGACATTTTCAACTGAGTGTTCATAACTCTCAATGCAAACAACAACTTTCTGCTCAAAGCATCAGCTACTACATTCGCTTTTCCCGGATGATAATCAATAACAAGCTCGTAATCTTTCAGTAACTCCAACCATCTTGCTGTCTTAAATTCAAGTCTTTTGTGACATCAAGTACTTAAGACTTTTATGGTCGTATATACCGGCACTTTTCACCATACAAATAATGTCGCCAAATCTTTAAAGCAAACACCACCGCACCAATTCCAAATCGTGAGTAGGATAATTCCTCTCATGAGGTTTTAACTATCTCAAGCATAAGCCACCACTTTTCCTTCTTGCATAAGCACACACCCCAAACCATTTAGAGAAGCATTACTATACACCACAAATTCTTTTACGATTCGAAGTTGTACTAACACTTGGTGCCTCTGTTAATAACTTTTTCAATTCTTCAAAACTCACTGTGACATTCTTCCGTCCATTCAAATTTAACATCCTTTCGGAGTAGTTTAGTTATAGGAGCAACAATTATAGAAAATCCATTTACAAACCGTCGATAATACCCAGCTAGCCCCAAGAAACTTCTAACTTTAGTTACATTTTTCGGTGGTTTCCAATCAACAATGGCTGAAATTTTACTAGGATCAACCCGTATACCATCACCTGAAACAATATGACCCAAAAATCCAACTTCCCGGAGCCAAAATTCACTTTTACTAAACTTAGCATACAACTGCTTATCTCTCAAAGTTTGCAAATCCTCAAATGTTCAGCATGCTCTGTCTCATCTTTTGGATAAATTAAAATATCATCTATAAACACCACAACAAATTTGTCCAAGTATGGTCGGAATATGCGATTCATTAAATCCATAAACACAGCAAGAGCATTTGTCAACCCGAATGGCATAACTAAAAATTCATAATGACCGTACCTTGTTCTAAAAGCAGTTTTAGGCACATCCGACTCTTTTACTCGCAGTTGATAATATCCAGATCTCAAATCAATCTTTGAAAACCATGTCGCTCCTTTTAGCTGATCAAACAAATCATCAATTCTTGGCAACGGATACTTGTTCTTGATTGTTACCTTGTTTAACTGCCGATAATCAACACACAACCTCATAGAACCATCCTTCTTTTTCACAAATAACACGGAGCACCCCAAGGTGAAAAACTCGGTCTCACAAAACCAATTATCAGTCAATTCTTGCAACTACGACTTTAATTCTTTCAACTCTCTGGTGCCATTCTATACGGAGCAATCGAAATCGGAGCTGTTTTCGGTATCAAATCAATACCAAATTCTACTTCCCGATCGAGGCAAACCCGGCAATTCTTTCCGAAATACGTCCGCAAATTCACACACAACCAGATCGATTCAACTTTCTTTTCAACTTCTTTTGTATTAATTACATATGCCAAATAAGCTTCATAACCCTTTCTCAAATATCTTTGAGCCGACATTGAAGAAATCACACTAGGCAATGCCTCGATTTATCCGATTCAACCCGCAGATGTTTCACCATTTTCACACTTTAATTCTATAACTTTTTCTTTGCAATTTATTTTAGCATCATGCAATGTCAACCAATCCATGCCCAAAATAACATCAAACTCATCAAACGGCAACAACATCAAGTCGGCCGGAAAGTAATGATCCCGAATCATTAAAGGACATTTCTTACATACTTTATCAACAATCACACATTTGCCTAACGAATTCGACACTCTAATCATAAATTCTGTGTTCTCAACAGGTATATTCATACTAGACACCAATTTCATGCACACATATGAATGAGTAGAACCGGGATCAATCAAAGCAATAACATTAACATTATAGAGAGAAAATGTACCGGTAATCACATCGAGTGAGGAAGCATCTTCGCGTGCTTTAATAGCATAAGTTCTAGCCGGAGCCCTTCCTTCAGGTCTAACTGGTGCATCTCTGGCTACATTCTTACTGCTTGCTTCGCTCCCAGCTTTTCTTGGATATCTTCCTCTTGAATCCGCCCCACTTGTTTTTGTATTCTAAAATTTTTCTTTTTCAGCCCTCTCCGGGCAGTCTCTAATAAAATGATCCGGAGAACCACATCGAAAACATTCATTTGCTCTACACGGACCAAAATGATTCCTACCACACCGTTGGCACTCAGGTTTAACAAATCTCGAGTTCCCTACACTGGCTGCCGAAGTAGTCTGGGACTTAGGACCTACATTTTGCTTCTTATAATTTCCATATGATTGCCCAGCTGAAGTTTGGGAACGAGGATTCATATTTCTTGACTTTCCAGTTCTTTGTAAGAATGAAGCGCTCATCGATCTTTTCTTCCGACTTCTAGTCTCGATCTCGCCTTTTCTTCTCTTTAAGTAGTTCCTCGGCCTTGCAAGCTCGATCAACCAGTACTACCATTTCTTTTAATTCAAGAATTCCAACAAATACCTTGATGTCTTCATTGAGTCCGTCTTCAAATCGTCGGCACATCTTGGCTTCTGTAGGAACATACTCTCTGGCATACTTACTTAGTCGAACAAACTCTCTTTCATATTCTGTAACCGTCATATTACCTTGCTTCAGTTCAAGAAATTCTTTACGTTTCTGATCCATAAATCTTTCACTAATATATTTCTTCCGAAACTCTTCTTGAAAGAATTCCCATGTTACTCTCTCTTTCGGTACCACCGAAATCAAAGTTTTCCACCAATTGTAAGCTGAATCCCTCAACAAAGATATAGCGCATTTCAAACATTCTTCAGGTGTACAAGATAATTCATCAAATACCCGAATAGAATTTTCAAGCCAAAACTCTGCTTTCTCGGCATCGTCATCAATAGTTGCTTTAAATTCTTGACCCCTTGCTTTATGGATTCATCCAACTGGATTTCTATGAAATTTCATCAGATCCATACCTTGAGGCATCGAGTACAGGTTGAGGAATTGGGGAGGTGGGGAGGTTGTACATTTGGGTTCGTCTGAACGAACTCAGTGTACCATGCACTCATCATTTGGAGAAAGGCTTCCCGACCCCTTTCTCCTCCTCCCTGACCAACAGTAGGAGGTGGATTTTCAGTCGGCGCTGCTCCTTCAGCCGGAGCTGGCGCATTACTCTCTACTTCATCTGCCACAGCTGGATCGGGATACATTTACTATAAAAAAAATCATTTAAAAAGGTCAGAAGTCGTCACACTATCACAATTTATACATATGGCATGTATAGTAAAATCCGTACATACAACACGTAGTCCGAGAACCGACTAAACCTGCTCTGATACCACTAAATGTAACGCCCCCACGCCCGAGACCGTCGCCGGAGTCGAGTATGAGGTGTTACTAAACTTAATTTAACATTTTAAGAACTTTAGATTATTTGTTTCTACATTCACAGCTTTTTAGCTACTCGTGTTACAGTCACAAGAAAAATCATATCTCGAGTTACGAAACTCGAAATCAAGAGCCGTAAATTTTCCCTGAATCTAGACTCATATGTCTATCTACTAATTTTTTTCTAGAATTTTTAGTTGGGCCAATTAGTACAGTTTATTAGTTAAAGTTACCCCTGTTTCAGGGCTTGACTGGTCTGACCTCTGTTTACTACGAACCACTTTTATTTCTGTATAAAATTCATATGAATATGAGGTTTATTTCTACTAAAACTAGACTTAATAAGGATTCTGAGGATATAAAATAAGTCACCTAATTATATCTGTACAATTTATGGTGAATTTATAAAGTTGGAACAGAGGATTCAGAAACTGCTCTGACCCTGTTTCACTAAAATTCAAATATCTTCTAACATATAATTCTTTTACCAGTTTAGTTTGTTTCATGTGAAACTAGACATAATAAGATTCAATTTGATATTTAATTCATTACCAAATTCAATTTCTATGATTTTTAGTAAATTTTCAAACTCACGTCAGTGTTGCTGTAATATTCTGTTTATGGCAAATTTCATCCTTTTTATGAATTTTCATGAACTAGGTAACTTATTAACTTTCCATAACATCAAACATATTCTAAACTAACCATTTCCATAATTTATCATTATCAAGCACCTCCTCAACCATTTCATCACCATACCATAAGATCATTTACACATAATAAGTATTTTGCTATACATGCCATACTTGAATTTACAAGCCATTTTACCGAAAAGTTCTTCCGGATAGTGCGACTGAGTTTCCGACCAATCCCGACTCCTGAGCTTGCTAGTCCAAAACTACAATGAGTAAGAAAGAGGGAGTAAGCATAAATGCTTAGTAAGTTCATATGCAAATAATAAGTAACATAGCAAAGCAATCATATCAAACAACATTAGCATGGTATCACCAAAACATAAATCTCATTTCCAATCATCATTCATCAATTTACTACCTTATTGTTATTGTATCAGTGTTCAACCCAAGAGTTACATACATACCTGTCCAAAGTATTCCATTTCACATCACTTACCAATACGTCTCTTTTCATCTCGAGTATTCCTCCATTTAAGTAGAACTTTACCCGTTGAACACATTGGAATATAATTCGGATACGTAGGAAATTTGCACATAAGTGCCACATATGTAGTCAACCTACCATGTAACCCGCCCATAAGCGAACTCGGACTCAACTCAACGAGCTCGGGCGTTCGCATCCATAAGTGAACTCGGACTCAACTCAACGAGCTCGGATGCCTAGTTACATTTCACGAACTCGGACTCAACTCAACAAGTTCGGACATTCGCATCCATATGTGAACTCGGACTCAACTCAACGAGTTCGGATGCTCAGCCATCTTAGTGACATGTCACTTGTATCCTAATCTATTAAGGTTCAAACGGGATTTTTCTCGAACACATATCTTTGCCGTCTTCTGTAGAATGCCGGAACCAATACTCGGTAACAATTATGTTTAACAAGTAATTTACATAGTTTGCATTTTATTCGAAATTAACTACAAAGCATATATTTCATGATAAAAATCAGCATATCACATAATTGACATCAATGACTTAAAAATAACAATTATGCTACCTTATTTACACATGAACTTGCCTTGATACCGAAATACAAAGGTTTTGCAATTTAGTCCACAATCTTTTCTTTTCCTCGATTGGAATTCGTTTCCACGTCTTTCTTGGTCTAAAATAACACATTTAACTTATTTAATACTCACATTATCAAATTAACCCTTAATTCAAATTTTGAAAAAATTACAATTTTACCCCTAAACTTTTGCATATTTACATTTTTGCCCCTAGGCTCGGGATTAAACTTTATTCCTTATTCTTATGTTTTACAACATTCTGATCACTTTTCCCTTCTATGGCAACATCAAATTCTCACTCTAACATGTACTTGTGACTATTAGGTATTTTTACCGATTAAGCCCTTTTACTCGTTTTTGCTTAAAATCGAGTAGTACAAGTTGTCTAAGATAATTTAAAACATCATATTCTATCATAAAACATCAAAATACACAAATTTCACCTATGGGTATTTTTCCAAATATAAACCCTAGGTTAAATTATTGCTAACATAAGCTTTATCGAGTTATCTGGATTTCAAAAACATAAAAATCATTAAAAGCAGGGCTTGGAATCACTTACTATGAAGCTTGAAAGTTGAAGAAACCCTAGCTATGGAGACATGGAGCATTCGGCAGCAACTAATGGGGAAGATGACTATTTTGTGTCATTTTTCCCATTTTATTTCATTAATTATCCAAATGACCAAAATGCCCTTAATGCCTTTCTTTGAAAATTTTCATGTACAAGCCCATTTTTGTCCAAAATTTTAGGAATTGGTAAAATTGCTATTTAAGACCTCCTAATTAATATTTCAAAGCAATTTCATACTAAAAACTTCTAGAATGCAAGTTTTGCAACTTATTCGATTTAGCCCCTAACTTCAAATTAAGCATTTTATGCATAGAATTTCTTCACAAAATTTTCACACAATCATGCAATCATATCATAAACCTCAAAATAATTATAAAATAATTATTTCTATCTCGGATTTGTGGTCACGAAACCACTGTTCCGATTAGGCCCTAATTCGGGATATTACAGTAAATCACACTTTGGCCAATTGCTGGTAAGTGAGTGCTTCTTTCTACCTTTTGGGTTTGTGGTTTTTTTTCTCTGGTAACCAAGTCTCTTTCCCTCAATCTCTTTACTTTGGTAGGCTGAATACACCATTTCTCTCCATTACTATTTTGTCCTTCGATTTTTCCCTCCTTGCCGAACCTCTCTTTTCTCTCTTCTCTATGCTTCTTTTCCTTCTTCCCTCTTTGCTCCCTTTTTATTGGTAAACAGATTGGTCACTGCCTCTTCTCCTCCTTTTTTCCATCCATTTTGATTTTAGCCATTGGTTCATGACTGATTCTCTCCTCCTCACCTTTTCATCTTGTTGCGGCTTAACGGCTATTGTAGGTACATTCGTCTCTTGCTTGTTTTTCTATAATCTTTTTCAGGTTACCTCTATTTAAAATCGAATGCTTCTCCCTTTTCTTGTTCCTTTATAACCGATTCTTGTCTTCTTATTTTAGGTGTGCTATTCTTTTGATTCTCTGAATTTCTTGAGAAGTGAAAGAGTTTTTGGTGATATTTAGCCGTTGAAATCATTTTCTTATCACTCATCTTAGGATAAGTATGTGGGCTAACATGTTGGGCTGTTGGCCGAAGGCCCTATCTCTAGTTTTGAGTTTTATTTAGCCAATAGGTATCAATTCAAGTCTTTGGTTTATGTGATTGTTGTTAATGGGTTCCCTGGATAATGCAGGTTTTCGATAAAAGAGGGTGTGGCCAACCTACGATTAACATTATAGACCGGTTAAACCACATTCGTTGATTAAGGCAAGTGTTAATGCTATTCTTTTTGGGATAAAGTATTAGTAAGTGGTTGTTGACCCTAGTGCCAAATGTTTAACCATGTCTTGATTAATGTAGGTTGGTGTTCAAAGGCTTTTTGCAAGTATTTGCAACTAGGTGTATAATCACACCCTCTTTCAACTATAAGATGGCAAAAGCCAAAAAGCCGAAAATACGACGTTTGAGGCCACACAAGCGTGCGATCACTCATACGGTAAACCAAGCCCACAAATCATGGGCGTAAGGCTGTAGAGGCCACCATAGGCGTTCCCATGGGCTTAGGCTGTTTTGGGTCATGTTGGGCCGAATGGGTCGTGCGAGCCCAATGGGCTCGTGGGCTCCACAAGGATAAAATCCACGATACGTGGCAAATACTGGATTGGGCTTTGTAGTTCACATAGCCATGGCTAAACCTGGGCTAAATGGGCCGCACAAGCGTGTGGGCCCACTTTGGCCCATTTACACCGTTGCAACCGTTAGGGCTGCTTGAATCGCCTGAGGTAACTTTGGACCTTCAAAGGGGTCGATATACGACTTTGGACCCCAAGTCGGGTAAAATGACCAAAATACCCCTAAAGGGTAAAATGATTGTTCTACCCCTAATAGATTAAAATGATCGTTATACCCTAGAGGTAGATTGACTAATGTATTAAGATAAGTATATGACTGTACTGAGCATGACATTCTACATACACGTATGATTTATGATATGATATTCTGCATGGGGATTGAGATACTATTAAAGAGGAAGTGTTCTGTACTAGTGGCTTTGCCACATATACTATTACTGGTGGCTTTGCCACATATACTAATACTAGAAGCTTTGCTGCGATATTATTACTGGCAGCTATGCTACGATATTGGTGTGTTGGTTGGGTGGGTTGACTTTGTCCCCACATGGAGTGCTGGTGGTACGGAGTGATGTGTTGGCTGGATTGTGATGGGTTGCATTATTGTACTGTACTGTTATTGTATTGGGCTAAGGCCCACACTGTTATTGTATTGGGCTAAAGCCCACTCTGTACTATTTTTGAGTAGGGCTCAGGCCCAGACTGTTACTGTAAGCTGTATACCAATCAACTTATACGGTATTATACACTGAGTTTTTGTAAACTCACCCTTTCTTTTATCTGTGCAGACAATCCCCAGCTATAGGCGATTTGGTGCTGCGAGGGACTCGGAGGTGGCCACGCGACTGCAGTTAATTTACATTTTATTTTATTTATACTTAAAGTTTTGTTTGGGGTTTTATTTTTTTTAGTAAGGCCATTTATGGGATTTAATTTATAATTGGGCTTTTATTACTTACTTAAAAACTGCTAGTTATAAGAAGTCGAGTTTCCAAAACAATAACTATTTTTCAAAGACATGCGTTTCAACTTCAAGGTTTTAAAAGCTTCCGCAATCTAAAATGATTTAGCATATCAAAAGTAATTAATCTGGTAAAATGTTTTGACAAGATGATTTGGTAAAAGAAAAAAAAACAAAAACAAAATCACAAAGAGGTTTTTGTCAGACGACAAGTTTTGATTCATAAGTCCTCATTTTCGAAAGACACTTCGATGTGACACGTCAAATTTGGCCATAACGTCTGGGCCAAGTTTGATGTGTTACATTTAGTGGTATCAAAGCTAGGTTGCAAAACTCAATTGTGGAATGGGTTTTGAAAATGTTTGAAAATTCTGGAAAACTGTTCTTGAAATATTTTAGAGGATTCGTAGGTGTGGTACACCAAGCCCACGGTGCCAAATCCGTAAGTATCTTGATAACTGATGATTGTTCAGACTGAAATACAATACTGAGATTACTTTAGATATGAGATTGTACTATGATACTTTGGTTAGAGTAAACTGAAACTGTAAGAAACTGAAAACTATAGTGAGACCTCAAACTGCGAAAACAAACTCTGATTACTTCTTTTCATAAGACATCTGTTAATAATTACTGGAATTACTAACTGAAACATAAAACTTCTAAAAGAGATAATACGCGAATCAATATGAGCACTAGAGGTACTCGCGGAAGGGGTACAAGAGGCCGCGGTAGAGGCTGTGAAAGTGCTAGGGCTGGGTCTTCAGAATCGGGCCACATGCCTAACATTGAGGATAGGGATGCACCAGCTTCATCGGTAACTGAGATGGGATCATACGATCGAGCAGCTAGTGATGATGCACTATCCCAGGCTATGCTCCGAATTTTGGAGAGAGTTGCTGAAACCAATACGGGTGCTATGGGCTGTGGGTCAATCTCGGAACGACTCCGATCAAATGGAGTGGAAATTTTTAGGGGTATTTCTAGAGTAGCCCCTAATGTGGCTGAATACTGATTGGAAGCCATGGAGAGAATAATGGACGATCTCGATTGCACTTCTGAGCAAAAACTAAAAGGTGCAGTGTCTTTACTGCGAGACGAGGCCTATCAGTGGTGGCTTATCGTGAGAGAAGGTACTTAGGCCAACTGGTTAACGTGGGATTTCTTTAAGGAGCTTTCCAAGGGAAATATGTGGGTGCAAGTTATGTGGATGCCCGAAGAAGGGAATTTTTTAGCTTGACCTAGGGGAATAAATCTGTGGTAGAATATGAGGCAGAGTTCTTACGACTTACCCAGTATGCTCGGGGGATGGTGGCAACTGAGTATGAACACTGTGTGCATTTCGAGGATGGCCACCGAGATGAGTTATGAGTACTGATAGCTCCGCAGAGGGAGTGAGATTTTGCTGCTCTTGTAGAAAAGGCAAAAATCGCCGAGGATGTGAAGCACTCTGAGTACGAGAACCGAGAAAAAGATAGGGGTAGAAATAGAGGGATTTAGGGACCTTAGGTTCTTTTGGTGGGTCTAAAATGAAGGCCAAGTTTGATGGGCCAGTCTAAGCTGGGGTTCTTGTTTCGAGATCGCAGCCTTGTGCAGATTTTGGGAGACATCACCTGGGTGAGTGCTGGAAGAAGATTGAGGCGTGTTTCAGATGTGGGTCTATAGAGCACCAAGTTAAGAATTGTCCTCAGAGACCTGTTCAGATGGAAGCTACAAGACAGGGTTATGTACAGCCAGCAAGAGGTGTTTAGCAGCCACCGAGAGGCCGTGGTCAGGCCAGAGGTGGAAATGGTATGGGGCGAGGTCGTGGAGCACCAGGTAGAGGTGCTGGTAATATTGAGGCGAGGCAGCCAGCTCTAGTATATACTATATGGCATCGAAAGGACGGAGATGCCCCAGATGTTATAACCGGTACCTTCCTAATCCATAATGAGCCTTATACTGCTCTGATTGATATTTGGTCTATGCGCTCATACATTGCATGCACTGTGTCTGGAATCTTGAGTATCTTGTGTATGAGTACTGTTAGTGAGATGACTGTGATAAGTGTACTAGAACAGTCAGTAAGGGTAGATAAGTTGTTCAGAAATGTGCCCCTAGAGGTTCAAGGAGTAATCTTTCCAGCGGATTTTATGGAGCTACCATTTGGTGAATTCGACCTTATCTTGAGGGTGGATTGGCTGGTAAAATACCGTGCAAGTTTGGATTATGCTGCTAAGCGTATGGTGTTAAGGACTACTATGGATGAGGAGGTAGTTGTGATTGGGGAGCGAAGGGATTATCTATCAAATGTAATCTCTGCACCAAGGGCTGAGAAATTTGTTTGTAAGGGTTGTGAGGCATTTCTAGCCTACATTGGTGTATTTGATTCTAAGGATTCTTCGGTTAAAGGTATTAGAACTGTTAAGGATTTTTCTGATGTATTTCTTGATGAACTCCCTGGGTTGCCTCCAAACTGTGAGGTCGAATTTGGTATTGATCTCCTGCCTAGAATAGCTTTAGTGTCCATCGCTCCTTATAGGATGGATTGAAGGAGCTGGTGGAGTTAAAAGCTCAAATTCAAGAACTACTGGATCGAGGATTCATTTGACCCAATATGTCTCCGTGGGGAGCACCAGTGTTGTTCGTGAATAAGAAGGATGTATCTATGCGCATGTGCATCGACTATCGACAGTTGAACAAACTGACTATCAAGAATAAGTACCCTTTGCCAAGGATAGATGATTTATTTGATCAACTGCGAGGAGCTTCGATTTTCTCCAAAATAGATCTTCGTTTTGGGTATCATCAGTTGAGAGTAAAAGAGGCTAATGTGTAGAAGACAGCGTTTAGGACTTGTTATGGTCATTATGAGTTCCTAGTAATGTCTTTTGGGTTAACGAATGCACTAGCTACCTTTATGGATCTCATGAACTGAGTGTTCCAGCCCTATCTGGATCGGTTCGTGATAGTATTTATAGATGATCTCCAAGTGTATTCAAGAACTGAGGAAGAACATGATGCGCATCTCCGTGTTATTCTGCAGATTTTAAGGGAGAAACAGTTATGCGCTAAGTTCAGCAAATGTGAGTTCTGGTTACGCAAGGTGACATTTTTAGGTCATGTGGTATCTGCTGAGGGGGTTAGAGTTGATCCTCGAAAAATCAAAGCTATTCTGGATTGGAAGCCAACTAAGACCGTATCTGAGATTTAGAGTTTTCAAGGTCTGGCTGGGTATTATAGACGTTTTGTGGAGAGGTTTTCACTGATTGCTGCACCTTTGACTAAGTTACTGCGTAAAGGAGTACTGTTTGATTGGATGGATAGGCAGCAAGAAAGTTTTGAGAAACTAAAGAAGGTTCTGGCTGAGGCCCCTATCTTGATACAGCCAGAATCTAGGAAGGAATTCACTGTTTTTAGCGACGCATCACACGTTGGTTTGGGTTGTGTGTTAATGCAAGAGGGTAAGGTGGTTGCTTACGCATCTCGTTAGCTTAAAACCCATGAGACGAATTACCCTACACATGACATGGAGTTAGCCACGGTGGTATTTGCTCTAAAAATCTAGAGGCATTACTTGTACGGTGAGAAGTGTATCATTTGCACTAATCATAAAAGCCTTAAGTACCTCCTCACTCAGAGGGAGCTGAATTTTAGGTAGCAAAGGTGGATAGAGCTGCTCAAGGATTATGACTGCTCGATTGAATACCATCATGGTAAGGCTAACGTGGTAGCTAATGCACTGAGTCGTAGGGCTGTATCTAATTTAAGAGCGATGTTTGCTTGTCTCAGCTTGTTTGATGATGGTAGCTTGTTGGCTGAGCTGCAAGTTAAACTGACATGGACTGAACAGATTAGGGGTAAGCAGTTGATGGATGGGTCACTGGTTCCTCGTTTTCGACAAGTTGAGAATAGGGAGATTTCTGATTTTGGGCTGAATGGTAAAGGAGTACTGTGTTTTCGTGGGAGAGTTTATGTACTGAGGGATTCTGATCTGAGGCAGTCTATACTGCAAGAGGCGCATAGTAGTCCATATGCTATGAATCCTTACGGAAACAAGTTATACTGAGATCTTCGCGAGCTATTTTGGTGGCCAGGACTTAAGCGCGAAGTTACCGATTTTGTAAGTAAGTGTCTGACATGCCAACAAGTTAAGGCTAAGCATCAACTACCTTCAGGCTTACTGCAGCCAGTTAAGATTCCACTCTGGAAGCGGGAGAGGGTCACCATGGATTTTGTATGTGGGCTGCCCTTAACGCCTACTAAGAAGGATCCGGTATGGGTTATCGTAGACTGATTGACTAAATCTGTACATTTTATACCAGTCCATACTAATTATTCGCTACAGAAGTTGGCTAAATTATATGTGGCTGAGATTGTGAGGCAGCATGGGGTATCGATTTCTATTATATCTGACAGGGATCCTCGATTCACATCTCAGTTTTGGAAGAAGTTACACGAGGCACTAGGTACAAGGTTGGACTTCAGTACTGTGTTACATCCTTAGATAGACGGTCAGTCAGAGAGGGTGATTCAGATACTGGAGGACATGATAAGAAGTTGTGTAATTGATTTTCGAGGCAGTTGGGAAGACTACTTGCCATTAGCAGAGTTCACATATAGCAATAGCTACCAGTCCAGCATTTAGATGGCACCATACGAAGCATTATATGGTCGTAGGTGTCGTACTCCTACATGTTGGACTAAGTTGGGTGAGCGGCGAGCTCTGGGACCTGAAATAGTTTTTGACACTGAAGACAAGGTAAGGCTAATTTGAGATCGTTTAAAGACAGCGTCAGATAGATAGAAGTCGTATGCAGATCTAAAATGTAAGGAGGTTGAGTACTCTGTGAGGCATTATGTCTTTCTTAAAGTCTCACCATGAAAGAAGATTTTGAGGTTTGGACATAAGGGCAAGCCAAGCCCTAGGTTTATAAGGCCTTATTGTATACTAAAGCGTGTGGGACCGGTCACCTATCAACTTGAGTTGCCTCCAGAGTTGGATCGAATTCATGATGTATTCCACGTATCCATGCTGAGGCATTATCGCTCTAATCCCATGCATATAGTACCAGTTGAGAAGATCAAGGTTAGGCCAGATCTGACCTTCGAGGAAGAGCTAGTGCAAATATTGGATCGTGAGGTTAAGGTACTGAGGAAGAAATCTATTCCACTGGTTAAAGTGATTTGGCGTAATCACAGCTCAGAGGAAGCCACGTGGGAACCTAAGGAGGCTATATGACAACAATACCCTCATCTATTCTGATCAGGTAAATTTGGAGGTCGAAATTTCTTTAAGAGGGGTAGAGTTGTAACACCCCAAAAATTTAGAGTCTTTAATTTTGTATTATCTGACACAAATTACATGTTTGCTTTATTGGCTAAGTGATTTGGGTGTGTTTGGGAGTGTTTGAGAAGCCTGGGTTCAAGTCTTGGCTTTTACAAAATTTTTAGTTTTGCTCGTAAATGAATCTGAACACTGTCATATAGGCCTTATATATAATAGTGCTTGTTTTATGACACAAAGAAAGCATGTGGTCTAGTGGCAATGTAGCGTGTTACTTCTGCTGGGGGACTTGAGTTCGAGTCTTGGGTTGCACAATGGAGTATTTATTTTTATGTTTGAGCTATGTAGGTAGTGGAGTTGGACTCAGACTCTGAGGTTGAATTGGTCATGAGAGTTTGAATGGAATACGAGAGTGATTTGTGGAGAGAATCATGGAGAGATATTAGGAGAAAATCAAGCATGTTGAGGGTGTGGATGTGGTAGTGCCGAATTGGGATTCTAGCTACTCAGAATTTTGACTGTAACTTCTTTTGGTGGATTTTTCCTTGTTCAGTTTATCTTTTGACACTCTTTTTTCGTATTTTTTTCCCTCTCGCCAAATATTCTTGGTTCGTGACAACGTATTTGGTCAATTGCTGGTAAGCTGAGTGTTTCTTTGTACCTTTTGGGTTTGTGGTTTCTGTTCTCTGGCAACCAAGTCTCTTTCCCTCAATCTCTTTACTTTGGTAGGCCAAATACACCATTTCTCTCCCTCACTATTCTGTCCTTCGGGTTTTCCCTCCTAGCTGAACCTCTCTTTTCTCTCTTCTCTGTGCTTCTTTTCCTTCTTCCCTCTTTGCTCCCTTTTTTTTCGTAAACCAAATGCTCACTGCCTCTTCTCCTCCTCTTTTTCATCCATTTCGATTTTAGCCATTACTAACACGCATTCTAGGTTTTTCTTTTTAGCGTCGTTTGTCTTTGTCGGCGGGTCACTTTCAAACAATTTTATTCAAAGCAAAGTATGGGTACAATCAAGACCAGGTCTCAGTCCTACAAAAATGGAGATGGAATTAGCCACATTAACATTAGACGAAGAAGAAGAAGCAGTTCTACAAGTACAAACAGAATAGAGCACGCAGAGAGAAAGGGGTTTTCCAGGTTAGTGAGTTTCTTCGTAACAGCAAGTGTTATCCATTTTTCGGCAATGAAAAGTACTATGGCAAACTTATGGCACTCGGTTCAAGGTGTCTAGATTTGAGATCTAGGAGATAGAAGATTCTTGTTCCAATTTTTTCATGTCATGGATTTGGAAAGAGTTTTAAATGGATCACCTTAGATGTTTAATAATCATTTACTACTGCTACATAAATTACAATGGGGGGAGGATCCATTACGAGTTCCTTTAATCATGTCCCCTTTTTGGGTTCAAATCCATGACATTCCAATTAGTCTTTGCTCAGAGAATTTGGCTATACAGTTGGGAAACTTTATAGGGAAATTTATAGAGTATGATGGATCGAATTTGAGAAAGGAAAATAGATACTACATGAGAATACGAGTACAGATTGATGTGAAGCGGCCTCTGAAGAGGAAGAAATAGATACAGTTTAGGAGTAACTACACATACGTGAGTTTCAAGTATGAATGGCTATCCCTCTTTTGTTTTTTCTATGGTTGTTTGGGTCATAGCGATGCTTTTTGTGAAGCAAAAATAGAGTTAAGTATAGAAGTTGCTGAAATGGGATGGAATTTATAGCTGAAAGCTCAATCTAGAAGGGCTTTAGCAATGAAAAGTATATGGCTGCGAGAAGACTATGATGATAATTTTGGAGCTAATAGTGAGGACAGATGCACTCAAAGGAAAAATAAGTGGGCTGTTGAACACACGCCAGGATATCGGTAATCTATTGACCCAATATTAGGACTAAACTTGGAAGGAAGATCGGCCTTTGTGGGGCAAGTGGGAGTTAAATTGTCGATTGATCCGGTTCTTGCTGATATGGAGCATGATCAGGAAGATGGAATTTTAATTGAGGAGGAAGGGAAGAATAGAGCTAGAGGGGAGAATGAGGAAGAGATCAATAATTCAATGGAAAAATAGACGAGTCTAGGAAGTTAATTATTTATTATTGGCGGCTGCCAAGAGGCATGCTGACTGAGCACAATGAAAATCTTGAGTTGGAATGTTCATGGATTGGGGAGTCCACGGGTGATCCACAGACTTCAGCATTTGCTGAAGACACATAATCCCCAAGTGGTTTTCTTTATGGAAACTAAGGTGTGTAAAAGTCACATGGAAAGAGTTCGTCATAGATGTAGTTATGTGAATGGGATTGAAGTTGATCCGGTTGATACTAGAGGAGGTCTATGTTTGGGATGGAGGAATGATATCTGCATTGAGCTTAGGAGTTTTTCTAAGAGACACATTGATGTGGTGGTTGAGGATAATGAGGTAAAGGAAAAATGGAGACTTACTAGTTTCTATGGATCTCCCTATGCTCAGGATAGAAGTGAGTCTTGGAATGTGTTGAGGAATTTACATAATGATGAGGGGAGGCCTTGGTTCATTTGTGGAGACTTCAATGAGATACTGTATGACTTTGAAAAAAAGGGGAAGGTTACCCTATAATGAACGAAAAATGGAGAATTTTCATAATGTTTTAGAGGATTGTCAGCTTTTGGATGTGGGATTTTCTAGGAATTGGTTTACATGGGAGTGACAAAATTTGCCCGAAACAAACATTCGGGAATGACTAAATCACAGAGTTGCTAATGACGCATGAATAAATTTGTTTCCAGAGGTAACTATTCAACATATGCCTTAGTCTTTTTCGAATCATTGTCCTCTTTTAATTACTACTATATAGGCTGAAAATTGGGTGAATGCTAAAGCTTTGAAGTTTGAAGCCTGGTGGATAATGGAAAAGTCATTTAATGAAGAAGTCAAAAATATATGGGAGCTATTATCTGGAAGCTTATTACAATAGTTAGTTCTTTTAAAAGAGGGATTGAGATGATGGGCAAGTCAAATTTGATTTGATAGAAGAAGGAGAAAGGATATGCTCACAGCTAGACTATCAGAACTTGCAGGGGATGACAGAGATGATATTAACATGGCAGAATTGATTGATTGTAAAATTCAATTGAACTTTGAGATTGAGAAGGACGAACGTTACTGGGAACAGCGAGCTCAGATAAATTGGTTGAAATTTGAGGATAAGAATACTGCATTTTTTCATAGCCAAGCGACGCAGCGTAGAAGAAGAAATGTCATATACAAATTGAACAATGAAGAAAGGGGAGCAACAGAGATTGTTAAGGAAATGGAGGGCATTGCACGATCTTATTTTTAGAATTTATTTTCAACAGAGGGGCGAGGAAATCTTGACCATTTGTTATCGGGTTTTGATAAATGCATATCTGAGGATAATCAAGATCTTATGAGGCCCTATACGAAAAAAGAGATTAGAGAGGCATTTTTTGCAATGGGACCCACCAAAGCACCGGGTGAAAATGGCTTTCCGACACTGTTTTACCAAAAATGCTGGCACATCATTAGAGACGATGTCACCAAATTCTGCTTACAAATTCTTAATGAAGGTATGGACTTTCAACAAATTAATGCTACTCGCATAATCCTCATCCCTAAAATTGATAATCCCACTACTATGAAGAATTTTCGACCTATCAGTCTGTGCAATGTGCTTTATAAAATTATAGCAAAAGTTATTGCAAATCGACTCAGAGGAGTTATTGAAAAATGTATTGACGGGGTTCAGAGTGCGTTTGTACCAGGCAGATTGATTTCAGACAATATTTTATTAGTATATGAAATTCTTCATACTCTTAAACAAAAGAGAGGTGGGAAAAAAGGTGTTATGGCAGTTAAGTTGGACATGAGTAAAGCATATGACGGGGTTGAGTGGAATTTTATAAAAGAAATGATGGCATGAATGGGGTTTGATATGAACTAGATCAAAACTTTGATGAAATGTTTTAAAACTGTCTCCTATTCAGTAGTTGTAAACAGACACATAGGAGAAAGCTTTCACCCAACAAGGGAACTCCGTCAAGGAGACCTGCTTGGCCCGTTTCTATTTCTCATTTGTGGAGAGGGTTTGTCATGTTTAATGATATTAGCATGTAGAGAAGGCCTAGTGAAAAGAGCCAAAGCTAGTAGGAGCAGACTACAGGTATCACACTTGCTATTTGTCGATGATTGCATTTTATTTGGTCAGGCTACAAGAAGGGAAGCTAACTTATTGAAGGAAATTTTGAGGGAATATAGGAGTTTCTTGGGCCAATGTGTTAACTTTAATAAGTCCACTGTCTTTTTTAGTAGAAATACCAATGAAGAGGATAGGCGAGATGTGGTAAATATTTTGGGGGTGAGAAGTTCAGACAATCTGGAGAGGTATTTAGGGCCACCCAATACGATTGGAAGAAGGAAAAAGGAATCATTTCAGAACCTAAAAGATCGTATCAAGAAACGTATTGATAATTGGAGTACCAAATTTTTGTCTTAGGGCAGAAAGGAAGTGTTTATCAAATCTGTCCTTCAATCTATACCAACTTATACTATGTCGTGTTTCTTATTACCCAAATCTTTATATACAGAAATAGAAAGCATTATGGCTAAATTTTGGTGGCAAAAGGGGCGTGGCAAACGAGGAATACATTGGTGTGCATGGAAAACTCTTTGTATTTTAAAAGAAAATGAGGGTCTTGGTTTTTGAAATATAAGTCAGTTCAATATCGAATTATTAGCCAAGCAAGGGTGGCGCCTTATTAATTACCCAAATTCGTTAGTTGCTAGAGTGCTCAAGGTTAAATACTATCCGCATATGGATTTTAATAACACTCAGTTAGGGAATCTACCTTCTCTTACCTGGAAGAGCGTGTGGCCTGCTAAGGGATTGCTAAAGAATAGACTGTGTTAGAGGGTTGGAAGGGGTGATGGGATCTCGATCTGGGAGGACCGCTGGATACCAGGAAAGGAACCTATGAGTGGAACAGTAGAAACAGCAGCGAAGAGCCTCAGTTAGTATCAGAATTAATTGACCCAAATACCAGAACATGGAAGATATATATTGTCTATGCAGATTCCTCTTGCAAAAATTCCTCATAATGACCTTCAAGTGTGGAAAAGAGAATCGTCTGGAGAATTCATTGTCAAAAGCACCTACAAACTATTATAAGAAGCTAGCTTGGATCCTAGTTATTATTTTATACAGGCCGATTCAAAGAACTTCAATAAAAAACTTTGGAACCTAGGACTACCCTCAAATTACATGGAACTATATTTCGACTTTTGCAAATCTAAAACACAAGCGAGTGATTAATAGTGCTTTATGTCCTCGATGTGGGAATGGATAAGAAGACAGTGGGCATGTCTTTCAGCAATGCCATGTTAAAGTAGAGATTTGGCGGAAGTTAGAGGCCCCATGGGCTAACAGAATGGCTCAAAATATCTGGGAATGGATTACCTAGATCTTTTAGAATAGTACTCATCAACAGTGTCGCTTGCTTTGCTGCGGTTTGTGGATTATATAGAGTTCAAAAAATAAACTCGTGTATGAAAGGAAGATAGAGTTAGGAGATGAGATTTCACAGAATATTCGAAGATATATGGCTGAAATTGAGGGATTAGAAGAAATGAATTTACCTCTCCCATGGGTAGTAGAAGCAACCTTCTAGATGCAAACACCAGGGCAACGATTTAGTTTGACGCCGCATTCGATAACAGAAATCACAAATCAGCATCGAGATTAGTGGTTTAGAGTCGGACGGGAGAACTCCTTGCATTGAAGACAGTGGTCAACGGAAATGTTCCATCTCCATTTGCAGCAGAGGCTTACGCAAGCTTACAGGCTGTTGAATTAGGGATCTCACTGGACCTTCCTTCAATAACGGTTATGGGAGACTCTCAAACAGTTATCAAAAAATGCCAGTCAAAGAACTCGGATAAATCAACCATCGGTGCAATAATCAAAGATATTCATAGTAGTATGAATCGTTTTCAAGAAATCAAATTCCAATTCATCAAAAGAACAGAGAATGCCTATGCTTGCAACCTAACGAATGAGTCTTTAAGAAAGAATGAGGAAACGTACCAGAGAAGGTCAGATCTGACTCAACACCATCCACAACTGAAGGGAAGGTGGAGGAGTAGCCCAAATTGAGGTTTGCTTAAGGTTAATGAAATGAAACAGATAGCTTAAAATGGTATATGGATCGGCTATTGACAACACAAAAGCGACGATGATGTGAAAGGACGATAGGGAAATGGAGTCCAGTTGTGTCTTGGGAATCGACTAGTTCATTACATATAAGTTTCCTTTTATTGTTTTCAATTAGTAGGTAGGCTTTTATTAGAGTTATTTTTTTTTTTGTTTTTTAAACTAATGGCTAAAGACGAAAGCTAGTCTAATGTTCCATAGGCCTGACCCAAAAGAAGTAGGCCATTTATGGGATAGGGAGTCTAGTGTGTCATAGGCCTAAACCATAATAATTAGACTTTGTATTTGATTTCTTTCATTATTACTAAATCTAACCGATTATATTTTAAAAGAAAAAGTATTAGTAAATGGGTGTTGACCCTAGTGCCAAGCGTTTAACCAAATGTCGTGATTAATGTAGGTTATTGTTCGAAGGCTTTTTGCAAGTATTCGCAACCAAGTGTGTAATCAAACCCTCTTTCAACTATAAGACGGCAAAAGCCAAAAAGTCAAAAATGCGATGTTTGAGGCCATACGAGTGTGCGATCACTCATGTGGTAAACCTAGCCAACGAATCATGGGCATAAGATTGTAGAGGCCACCATGGGCATTCCCATGGGCTTAGGCTGTTTTGGGACATGTTGGGCCGAAATGGGTCGTGCGAGCCCAATGGGCTCGTGGGCTCCACAAGGATAAAATCCACGATACGTGGAAAATACTGGACTGGGCTGTGTAGTTTGCATAGCCATGGCTAAACTTGGGCTAAATGGGCCACACAAGCGTGTAGGCCCACTTGGGCCGAATAATGGGCCTTGGGCCTATGTACACCGTTGCGACCGTTAGGGCTTCTTGAATCGCCCGAGGTAACTTTGGACCTTCAGAGGGGTCGATATGTGACTCTGGACCCCAAGTCTGGTAAGATGACCAAAATACCCCTAAAGCGTAAAATGACTGTTTTACCCCTAATAGATTAAAATGACCGTTATACCCTAGAGGTAGATTGACTAATGTATCAAGATAAGTATATAACTGTACTGAGCATGACATTTTGCATACACATATGATTTATGATATAACATTCTGTATGGGGATTGGGATACTATTAAGGGGGAAGTGTTCTGTACTGGTGGCTTTGCCACATATACTGTTATTGGTGGCTTTGCCACATATATTGATACTGGTAGCTTTGCTGCGATATTATTACTGGCAGCTATGTTGCGATATTGGTGTGGTGGTTGGGTGGGTTGACTTTGTCCCCACATAGAGTGCTGGTGGTAAGGAGTGGTGTGTTGGCTGGATTGGGATGGGTTGCATTATTGTACTGTTCTGTTATTGTATTGGGCTAAGGCCCATATTGTTACTGTATTGGGCTAAAGCCTACTCTATACTATTTTTGAGTAGAGCTCAGGCCCAGACTGTTACTGTAAGCTGTATACTGATCGACTGATAGGGGATTATACACTGAGTTTTTGTAAACTCACCCTTTCTTTTATCTGTGCAGACAATCCCCAACTATAGGCGATTTGGTGTTGCGAGGGACTCGGAGGTGGCCACGCGACTGCAATGAATTTACATTTGGTTTTATTTATACTAAAAGTTTCGTTTTGGGTATTATTTTTTTTAGTAAGGCCATTTATGGGATTTAATTTATAATTGGGCTTTTATTACTTACTTAAAAACTGGTAGTTATAAGAAGTCGAGTTTCCAAAACAATAACTATTTTTCAAAGACATGCGTTTCAACTTCAAGGTTTTAAAAGCTTTCGCAATCTAAAACGATTTAGCATATCAAAAGCAATTAACCTGGTAAAACATTTTGACAAGATGATTTGGTAAAAGAAAAAAACAACAACAAAATTACAAAGAGGTTTTTGTCAGACGACAAGTTTTGATTCATAAGTCCTCATTTTCGAAAGACACTTCATTGTGACACACCGGATTTGGCCATAACGTCTGGGCTGGGTTTGGGGTGTTACACATAAAACTTGATCATTAGATTGATTTATATACCTTGAATTGATTGGTGAGTACATTGAAGTGTTGATGTAGGTGCAAGGTAAAATGGGTGAGAAATATGGCTAGGAAAATGGCCTTATTCTGTCTACATGGGCATGTATCTCAACCATGTGTGACACACGGCCATGCGCACGGGCATGTGATTTGGCAGTGTGTCCCCTACATCTTAAAATTAGAGAAATGCAATGCTTAGAATTGAACACACAGGCAGAGACACGGGGCGTGTGTCTCAGCCATGCAAGACATACGGCCTAGCACATGACCGTGTGTCCTGGTCGTGTAACCCCTGCACCTAATTTTTTAAAAATGAATTGTCCACAAGATCTAGCACACAGACGTGTGGCTAGCCGGGAGACCCAAGTAAGAGAGTTACACGGGTAAGGACACGGGTAGGAACTGTAATAGCCCGTTTTAGGGTCAAATTAGAACAGTGGTTTCGGGACCACAAATTTGAAGTAGAAATATTTTTTTATTATTTCTTTAAGGTTTACAGCATGATAGAATAATTGTGTGAAAATTTTGTTAAGAAATTTTATCGATTGAGTGCTCAATTTGATTAGAAGGACTAAATTGCAATAGGTGTAAAATTTGAGTTCTATAAGTTAAAGGTGTCTAATTGCTATGCAATTTTAAATTGGAGGTCCTTAAATGGTAATTAGACCATTATACTAGGATGGAAAAAAATGGACATGATTAGGTGAAATTTTAAAGTTGTGCATTAAGGGTATTTTACTAAATTGGTAAATAAAGACAAATTAACTAAATAAAAGTGTCCATCTTCTTCAATTTAGTACCCCATAGCTGAAATTCTCAAGAAGCCATAGCTAGGGTTTTTGGCCAAGCTTTCAAGCTAGATTGTAAGCCCGTTCTTGTCTCATTTTTTTACGATTTTTATATTTTTGAGATCGTTGTAACTTGATCTAGCTATTTCAAGGACTAATTTGAAAGAAAGTTAAAGTCTAAAATTTTATCCATGTTGAATATGTTTGTATTTTGATGTTTGATGGTAGAAAATGCATTTTTGTTGTTAGTTAAACAACATTTATAAAGTAATTTTCGATAAAAATGTCAAATAGGGACTTATTTGTAAAAGATTATGAAATGCATAGAAAAGTGTTAATAAAAGAAAAATGTGGGATGTTATGAGTACAAGTGTTATTCGACTAGGCTTGGGTTGTGATGAAATTGAAATAAATTTGTTTTACGAGCTAGGGACTAAATTCTAAAATGGTGAAATGTTAGGGGTAAAAATGTAATTTTTTCTATAATGTGATTTTGGACTATATTTAATAATGTGATGATTAAACAAGTTAAATGTGGTATCATAGATCAAGAAAAATAAATTTCGAGTGTAGATCGAGGGAAAAATAAATTAATTGACGAATAGATCCCTTTTGTTGTTTTTACATTCGAGGTAAGTTTGTATTTAAATAAGCTTTATTATAATTGTATTTTAAATGCTTTAATTTTGTATGAATTGTGTAAACGACTCTAAATACATGTTCGACGACATTTTAGCAAGCGAGAAATCCCAATCGAACCTTAGGAATAGATTAGGATACGTGCTGGTCCTATACGTCCTACCAGTAGCTGAGTATATCGGCATATGTTGCGGTTACTTGATAGCTTGTGTGAGCAGCACTGCATAGCTACATATTGACTGACAGCTTGTGTAAGCTGGCCCGTTGATGGCTCGAGAGCGAGCATATATGTGTTACGAGATAGAGGTAGTAATGGCTACATATGTGACACCTTGTGTGTGAGAATTCCCGAGTATCTAATATTATTATTCTGAGTGGTTCATTGGGTATGTCAATGATTAGAATAAGTATGAAATCATTACGAGATGGTACAAGTATGTACAAAAAACTTATGATTATTAAATTCGTGAAATGATGATTTCAAGGTAAGTTTGTGATGAAATGAATTATGGTCATGAGATTATGGTAAATTACATTATCTTATATTACATTACTTGAATGTTAAATGTATGGTAAGATTTTCTTATTTCTTTCATACGAGCTTACTAAGCTATATAGCTTACTCCGTTTTACTTTTCATGTTTTATAGTGCCACCAAGCTAGCTCAGATTAGAGATCGTCAGAGACCACATCACGCTATCAAACTGTCATTTTGGGTATCGATGATCTTAATATTTTGAGTATATGGCATGTATAAGGACTTGGTCATTTTTTATACGTGTCATCATGATTTTGGCCAAATGTATTGGCTTGTAATAGTCAAAGGCTTGATTTGGTATTTGGCCATGTAAATTGGCTCATTTTGGTTAAATTGATTGTAAGTTTATATATATTTATACCTATATGCATGTATGTGCCAATGCCCTTGATGATGTGGTTTATATTGATTTGCTAAATGTTGATTGTGGCTTATTGACTTGTTGTGAACTGGATGAGCTTGGTTTATTTGTGTGACAGATTGACTTGATAAGTTAATGCAAATTGAAAGAAGTCTTTGTGGTGTTTTGAATGTGAAATTAGTATGATTTGGCATAATGGAATGTCATGAGCATGATAGATGTTAGCATTGCATTAACATGTGTTTGCCATGATTGTAGATGTTTTGGTTGCCTAAGCATACCATGGTTTATGCCATTGAATTTGTGTTTGTGTATGTGTAAATGAGGGTGGCAAAATGACTTGGTAAATAGCCTTTATTTTGTCCACACGGATAGACACACAGGCGTGTGTCTAGGCTGTGTGTGACATACGGCCTGTCCCATGGGCATGTGTTTTGGCCGTGTGTCCCCGGCATCTAAATTTTGAGAAATAGAATACTTAGAATTGAGCAATCGGGTAGAGACACAGGCCTAGCTCATGGCCGTGTGAAGTCTGCACCTATTTTATGAAAATTAAATTAACCACACGGCCTAGCACATGGGCATGTGACTCGGCCGTGTGGCCTCAATTTGTTCATGCTTTGCAAAAGAGAGAGTCACACACGCTCGTGTCCCAAACCACACGGGCGTGTGACCCCTGTACACAGCAAAAATTTTCTAAGTTTTGTAGAAATTCCCTGAGTTATCAGTTTAGTCCCGAACTACTTCCAAAGCATGTTTTGTGCCTCGTAGGCTCGAATTAGGGTTTTTATGATTGAATACAAATGGTTTTAATTTGGATGAATTATAACTCAAAATTGTATGTTTGCTTGCGATGTAAGTCTGGTAATGCCTCGTATCCTATTTCGGTGTTGAATACGAGTAAGGGTTGTTACATTTAGTGATATCAGAGCTATGTTTAGTCGATTCTCGGACTAACGTAGCGTGTGTTAGAGTCTAGCTATACATGTCATATATAATTTGTGAGAGTGTGACAATTCTTGGCAATTAAATTGTATTTTCATATGGTAAATGGATCTCGCCCAAGGGACAGTGCCATCTAAAAGTAGACCAATAATGGTTAGTCAATGAGGAGAGGCTAGAGAAACCTTTTTCCAAAGGATGAATGAGTGGTTTGCCGAGTTTGTTCGAACAAATCCAGCTGCCCAACATCCTCTACCCCCACCTAACCCCCAACTGGTTCCCGCAGCTCCTCAAGGTGTGGAATTGTTAAGACTGAACAAGCCTCCAGCTGATAAGATTCGAAAGCAAGGGGCTGAAGAATTTAGAGCCAATGTTAATGATGATCTCAAGAGAGCAGAGTTTTGGCTTGAAAACTCTATCAGGGTATTTGATGAGCTTTCTTGCACACCGGATGAGTGCTTGAAATTTGCTATATCACTTTTGATGGACTCAGCATATCAGTAGTGGAATACTCTTGTATTTGTGGTACCGAGAGAAAGGGTTACTTGGGAATTCTTTCAAGATAAGTTCAGAAAGAAATATATCAGTCAACAGTTTATTGGTCAGAAACTTAAAGAGTTTCTAGAGCTAAAACAAGGTCGTATGTCTGTGACTGAATATGAGAGAGAGTTTGTTAGGCTCAGTAAGTGTGCTTGGGAATGTGTTTCCATCGAGGCCAGCATGTGGAAGAGATTAGAAGATGGGTTGAATGAGGATACTAGAATGCTAGTTGGGATTTTAGAGTTGAAAGAATTTGTCGTATTGGTTGACCAAGCTTGCAAAGCCGAAGAATTGAGCAAAGAAAAGAGAAAAGCTGAGTTTGAGATTAAAGATTCGAGAAAAAGACAGATGAATTAGTCATTTCAATCTTCGTCAAAGAAATCAAAGAATTTGTATACTCATTCGAATGTTTCAGCTGGGTATCCCAACAGAGATCGTGGGAAGCAATATTCAGGTTCTAGGGCCCAAACTACGTTAATAGCGAGCGTTGGTAATGCTAGGTCTAATAGACCTGAATTTCAACACTGTGGTAGATGACATCCCGATGAATACAGAATGAATAATTAAGCTTGCTTTAAATGTGGCTCCCCAGACCATTTTATTCGAGACTACCCTAAAATGGCTGAGAAAGATAATTTTCAAAATGCAAGGCCTAATAACACTGCCACTAGAGGGAGGCCACCGAGAAATACGAGAAATGAAAATAGTAGCAGAGGTGCAACGAAAGATTTAACTGCAAGATCAAAGTTCAGAGCACCTGCTAGAACTTACGCTATTCGCGCTTGCGAAGATACGTCATCCCCTGATGTCATTACTGGTACATTTTCTCTCTATGATACTAATATAGTTGCATTGATTGATCTTGGATCGACCCATTCTTATTTTGCATGAATTTGGTATCTAGTAAGAATTTTCCTGTTGAGTCTACTAAGTATGTGATTAAAGTGTTGAACCTCTTAGGCAAATATGTTTTAGTCGATAAAGTTTGCAAGAGTTCTCCTTTAATGATTCGGGGTCACTGTTTTCCGGTTGACTTAATGCTTTTACCATTTGATGAGTTCGATGTAATTCTTGGAATGGATTGGTTGACTCTACATGATGTCGTAGTGAATTGTAGACGAAATATTATTGAATTTAAATGTCAAAATAATAAAATTCCTCGAACTGGATAAGTAGAGTGAGTTGCCTATTGTTATTTTATCGATGTCAGCTCAAAGGTATGTAAGGAAAGGATGTAAAGCTTATCTTGCATATGTACTGAGTATGAAAGTGTCTGAATTGAAGATAGAATCTGTGCCTGTAGTTTGTGAATACCCGGATGTGTTTCCAGAAGAGTTGACTGGATTACCACTGATCAGAGAGGTTAAGTTTACTATTGATTTAGTACCGGGAACTTCACCGATATCAATAGCTCCGTATAGAATGGCTCCGACTGAATTGAAAGAATTGAAATCTCAGTTGCAAGAGTTGACAGATAAGGTTTTGCGAGATCGAGTTTTTCGCCCTGGGGTGTACCTGTGTTATTCGTCAAGAAGAAAGACAGATCCATGAGACTTTGTATTGATTATCGTCAGCTTAACAAGGTTACGATAAAGAACAAGTATCCTTTACTGAGAGTTGACGATTTTTTTGACCAGTTGAAAGGGGCGACAGTGTTCTCGAAGATAGACTTGAGATCAAGCTATTATCAGTTGAGAGTTATAGATTCGAATATGCCGAAGACCGTGTTCAGAACATGGTACGGGCATTATGAATTCCTTGTGATGTCATTTGGATTAACAAATGCTCCTGCAGTTTTTATGGACTTGATGAATCAAATTTTCTGACCATATTTAGATAAGTTTGTGGTTGTATTTATTAATGACATCCTGATTTATTCTCGAGATGGGTCTGAGCATGTCGAACATTTAAGAATTGTATTGCAGACTTTGAGAGATAAGAAATTGTTTGTCAAATTCAGCAAAAGTGAGTTTTGGCTCTAAAAAGTTGGATTCTTGGGACATATTGTTTCAGCGGAAGGTATACGGATTGATCCAAGTAAGATTTCGGCAGTTGTTGATTGGAAACCACCAAGAAATGAATTCGAAGTTAGAAGCTTTTTGGGTTTGGCTGGTTATTATCGATGTTTTGTTAAAGGATTTTTGATGATTGCTACACCTATGACCAGATTGTTACAAAAAGATGTGAAATTTGAGTGGTCTGAGAAATGTCAACAGAGTTTTGTGCAGCTAAAAGCGTTATAGACTGAGGCACCAGTGTTAGTGCAACCTGAGTTGGGGAAAGAGTTTGTGATTTTCAGCAATGCGTCATTGAACGATTTAGGTTCTTTGTTGATGCAAGAGGGTAAAGTGATAGCTTATGCCTCGAGACAGTTGAAACCACACGAAAATAATTATCTAATGCACGACTTGGAATTAGCAGCTATTGTGTTTGCTTTAAAAATTTGGAGACACCATTTATTCAATGAGAAGTGTCACATCTTTACTGATCACAAGAGTTTAAAGTATTTGATGACTCAGAAAGATTTGAATTTGCGACAACAAAGATGGCTCGAGTTGTTGAAAGATTATGAATTAGTGATCGACTATCACCTGGGGAAAGTGAACGTAGTTGTTGAATACACGGTTAACCTTATTCAATGATGGATTGATTTTGGCTGAGTTGAAAGCTAGATCGGTATTTCTTCAGTAAGTTTACGAAGTTGAGAAAGGTGATAATGAGTTGTAAGCTAAAAAAGTTTAGTGCAAATCGAATAGTGATTCAAAATATCAGATTAGATCAGACGATTGTTTGAGGTTCCAAGGTAGGATTTGTGTACCGAGAAATACTGAACTGATTTAAGAAATCCTTCATGAGGCACATAATGGTTGTCTATCTGTTCATCCTAGAAGTATGAAGATGTATAATGATTTGAAGGAATTGTATTGGTGGTCAAGCATGAAACGAGATATTTCAGAGTTTTTAACGAGATGTTTGATTTGTCAACAAGTGAAAGTCGAATATCAAACGCCTTCGGGTTTACTTTAGCCTATGACTATACTCGAGTGGAAATGGGATAGAGTTATCAAGTAATAAGTAAGTATCGAGTTATTGTCTTCACAGGGATTGTATTTGTGCTAAGTCACTTAATTTGTAAAATTATATTAACAATTTGGTAAATAAAAACACAATATAGTTTAGAAGTGATGATTAAAATATATTAAACTAAATGCAATGGTCCCTAGTTCAAATTATCCTAAGTATGCAAACTATATGAATGAAATAGATTTTAGCAAAATTAAACACAATTTGCAACAATTATAACATAAATAAACTAGGACAATTACTTTAATTAAACTCAACTTATTATCAACATGCTTAATAACATTCGGAAAAACATTCCATGGCAACTCGATCTTTCATGAGTTTAGAAACCACATTAGGTCCTTTCGGAATCCTTTACTTAGTAAATATGCATTTTATTGATCCTTATTTACTAAGGGTTTCTTAGCATTCGTGTGAGGTAACAGGGATGTGTAAGGTGTGAAACAGTTTAATCACTCAAATCTAAAAACCATGCAGCTAACAGAGCTTAGTTAGAGTTGTTATGCAACCTACAATTTAATCAGGTTAGGATCTAAATTGAGCATGCACATTTCAATTATGCATCCATTAGCCGTTGTCTGGTTAGGATCACTCAACTAATTCAGGTGCATTTCAATCACGTATGAACAAAATACAAACTTGATTTTAATTGAAAAATGATCGATTAAGGCACAAACATTATAAGCATGAATCAAATAAATATTATTTAATCAAAATAATCATCCTAGCTTAAATAAAATTAAGCTAACATTGTTGTAAACAAGAACAAAGAACACATAGCAAATATTTTCAGATTAAATTAAAGAAAGGAAAGATTAAACCCAGATCAAAGTTGTTGTCACCCAAGACTTTGACCGACGAGGATCCTTTGCTTCCTTCGCTTTGCTCCTTTGCTGATGGCTCTTCAATGTGGCCGACCAAGGGCTCTTTAAGAGGCTTAATAGCTATAATCTCTATGAAGAGATGATGCTAGGCATGGGGAATGGAAAAGGCTAAGAGAAATTAGAGAGGCGAGAGAATGATGAAGGATGATGAATAAGGGAACGAAGGGGTTATATTTATCGGTGAAGAGAGGAGGATATTTTACTAAAATTAAGAGGTTTCATCTCTTCAAGCATCTTCAATGGGTGGCCTGCCATGAGTTGAGGAAATTGAGCTGATTTTTGCTTGATTTTTCCTCAATTTAAGTGCCACAACAACTTAGGACTGAGATTCGATCAAGTGCAAATCTTCAGGCAAATCTTTAATTTCTTCAACATTGCAAGGACCTTGTGCAATTAAACCAAAAAGTGGTTTTTGTGGACAGCCAAGTGTAGCCAAAAATTGGGTTGACTTGGTCCCCAATTTGGACGGTTTTGTAATCCAACAAAGCTATCAGACTTGTCCAAAATAAATCAATAAATTAAAGGACCAAAGAATAAAATTTATCCAATTTAATTAATTAATTAAAACCCAACTTATTAATTAAATATTTTAAAATGAATTATTAAATACAATTTTATATTTTATTATTTAATTTAATCATGCATAGCCCATTTTATGTCTTAAAAATATAATATGTTCAAATTAATATAAAATAAGACATTTATTGCATGAAAACTATATAATAAAGCATAAAATCACATTTTAATAATTTCTATGTCCTAATTTCATATTTTCACATATTTCATTAATTTATTAAGAAATTACTTAGTTTTGACAAAAAATTTAAGTAAAAAGGTGATAAATTACATGGGAAAAATCCTATATATTTTTCAGTTTACACACCCCCAAACTTAAATCATTGCTCATCCCGAGTAATGTTTATGCACAGCAAAAGGTCTCACTAAGGCAAAATTGCTAATTGTGTTAGCAGCATCAATCTTTGTCCCATAATCATGCATTAATAACTTCATGCTCATTGATCTTTTTTTTTTTATTTAACAAGTAATTCATAAGCAAACATTCCTTAAGATTATACTAAGCTTCAAAGTATGCCAACATGAATCATAGTTTGCATGTATGTCACAGCCATAGATAACATTCTTCATTCAACATAATTTCTTATCAATCAATCAAACAATCATAAGGCTTATTTATGGTCTTCATATGTTGAACCTAGGACTTCCTCTCCACTAATGTAGGTGACATAATCATCAAATCAATAGGTCTTTTATAAGGTTGTAATGGGGCTCGGTTAAAGGTAGGGATTTTAAGAGATGGGACATTTCGGTTTTAAAAATCTTAACCTTTAACTTTGTCTTGGTTTTCTCGAAATACAATCATTTTATTTAAGTGAACCTTTGGAACACCCCTAAAAATTTCCTTTTTGGAGACTGAGCAAACTTTTCTTTGCTTTTTTTTTTAAGCATGAGCATATAAATCTTTTTAAAAATTTCCTTAAATGTTGATTACCAAGACAACTTTAGTTAAGATGGATGCACAAAATTAGAATAACTTTTAAAGATGGTAATGTGGCTTATAATGTAGGTTCATTGCAATAAATAGGCCTTTAAGCTCAAAATTACAGTTTCAAGGGTCTAATATCATAGGGTTTGCTTGAAAAGGCTCAAACGATCCAAAGAAATAGTGTCAATATCATTTTAGATTTTTATGTCCCTTAGGATTTTGCCTCAAGAAAGTTACTAAGTCAATTCTAAAGATATAAACCTTCATGCATGTCTAATTTCAAAAGAAACTAAGTTTTCATGGCAAACATTACTAAGGCTAAGATCATACAAGCATTTCGTTCTTCATGATAACATACTTTCACTCAGATAAAATCTTCATATTTGCATACAAACTATCTCATTAACAAAAAATATCTCTAAACATTTATTTATTAAAACATACTTATGAAACAAATGATTGAAACATACTTCAAAAATTTAAAAATTTGAGCAATTTATTTGCCTTACCCCCCTTTAAAAAGAAGCAATGTTCTCATTGCAAGAACAAAGTAATGAATGAAAACTAAACACCAGGTAGGGCTGTAAAGAAAGAGAGGTAAGTCATTAAGACTGCTTAAATACCAAGTCTTTCCTAAGAACCCAATTCTAGACATGTTCATTCCTATTACCACATCACTTAGTCTTTTTTCTTTCTAAAGAAGTGTTAAGTTTATTCATGCTTGCTATGTTTTATTATGCAGAAATTAAATCCTAATTATGAAAGAAATAAATTCCTAAGGATGTAAAAATAATTAAATAAATAACAAGATAAGAATCCCTCCTTTATATTTTTCTAACTCATTCCCTTGTCTTTTTCAGCTCCATCTCCGCTCGCATTGTCAGTACCTTCCGTCTATGTCCCAAAGATAGCATCTGGGAACTCAGGAACAAAAGTATTAGAGATATTCTTAAAAGTATTTTGAATTGATTCATCTCTAATTTTTGCATATTTCCAGTAAGTTTGTTGTTGATTGTGCATGAACTTGCACATATCCATCAAAATTGACAACTCTGATTTCCTTGAAGCACTTGCAGAAGTCGGCATAGGAGTTGTAGGTTTAGGTTCAACACTTAGCTTGACTGGTTCTTCTTCTGGCTCAACACTTGGTTCAGGGTTTTCAGATCCTTCAACTAGTTTAGGACTATCCGGCTCCTTATCAGATTCTTCCTCTTCAGTGTCTATAATTGAATTAGCTTCGGTCTCAGTTCCATCTGTTGACTCCTCGGTATTTTGCTCAGTTAGTTCTTCTTACTCGCCTTGATTTAGCTTATGCACCTTCTCTACTAACCTTTCAAGATCATAATTTGTAATGCATCCTTGAACATATCACCCTTTCAAATTTGCTTGTGTTTTAACACAGACCCTTAAGCAAAGTGAAGTGATTAATGATGGGAAATAAGTACTTCCTGCCTTCTTTTTAGCACAATCATGATTCTCCTTGAGAATAATTTTTCCAACATTAATGGACTTTTCTTTGCTACTGGTTTTAAGTATTCCCTTCAACAAGAATAGCTCCCATACTTTCTTATAATCCATTGGGATCCCGGATTTGTCACAACATCAAGTACTTATTGAAGAAAATCCCAATTGTTATTGTTCATCATAGGATAGTACTCATCTTCTTCAACATCAGGTAAGTTAAACAAATTATTGATGGACTTAAGAGTAAGAAGTACCTTTTTTCTTTCGAACGATGACTTTAGTAGCATCTTGCTTAGTCAAGCTAGCATAGAATTCTCGAACTAGTTCATCATCGGAAAGTGAACGAGCATCACAAAATTGTTCCCACTTGAGAGCATTGATTTTCTTTCTAATCGGGATAGAAACAACCATCAAATCATTACTCTTCAAGTCAAAACCTTTTTCCGACATCATGAGTTGATGCTTGAAGATTGAATCAAATCTCTCTTTCACTTTTTCATCGATCAAAATCGGGTTTTTAGGAGTGGTCTTTGAAGATCTGGTTCTTTTGCAAAACATGGTATCTTTTCTTAAAAATTGGCAAAGTTTCTAGACAAAGGGAAAAATAAAGAAATTGGCAAAGTAGTAAAGACTTGTTATGGCAAAATTCGTGCAACGACAAGGATGGTGCAGTGGCAATGAAAGCATTCAACAGGAACGACTGTGTACGACGGTGACAACGGTAATGTACAGCAATAAAGTTGGTGCTTCGGCAATCTTCTTGCTGTGGCAATAGATGATTTTGGCAAAAAATGGAATAGAACTAGGGTTTCTTTTGGGATTTGAGGTTGATGACATAAAAAGGAGATTTAGGAATTTTTTAAGGTTTAAGCAAACTGCTTTAAGGGATATGAAAATTAGTAGAATGGAGGGGCTTATATAGGAAAAAAATTAGGGTAACATGTAGCAAAAATTTAGCTATATTACGGTTACTTGGGCGGCAAACAATGGAAGTGGCGGCAAGGTATGGATTTTTCCTTCCTTTTTGCTCTCTTGGGCCTGAAACTCAAACTGTATTTATAAACTTACTCAGGAAAAAAAACTGATTCGTACTTGGGCCAAATTTGACCCCCTTTATTAAAATAAATTTTTAAAATTTAAACAAAACAAATGAAACTTAAAAATTTTAAATCTTAATTAGAAAATTTCTTATTAACAAATTACATTAAATTAATTCCTAAGAAAGGTTAGAGGGGTTACAACGATCCCGTTTAAGTTCTATTCTCCTTAGGCAGAATTAATTAAATGTACTAAATTAAGAAAATAAGTTCTAATTATTTATTTATTTACAAAACAATTTCATGAAAAATCAAGGGTCTGTTAATTTGAACGAGGATTCAACTCACTCAACTTCACCATCCCAATAGTGTTTGAGACGTTGACCATTAACTTTAAACGTACCTCTATAATTGTTGTATAATTCAATAGCTCTATAAGAATAAACTCAGTAGATGGTATAGGGTCCTTTCCATTGAGATTTAAGCTTCCCAGGAAATAACTTCAAACTTGAATTAAACAACAAAACCTTCTGACCTTCTTTAAACTCGTGAGGTTGTATATGACTATCATGCCATCTCTTTGATCTTTCTTTACACATTTTGGCATTCTCATAGGAAAACAACCTTAGCTCTTCCAACTCATCAAGTTGTAACATCCTTCTCTCACAAGCTTGCTTAAGATCAAAATTCAACTGCTTCAAAGCCCAGTTAGCTCTATTCTCCAACTCTAATGGTAAATGACATGCCTTTCCAAAGACTAACCAATGAGGAGTCATTCCTAACGGTGTCTTAAATGCTATTCGATAGGCCCATAATGCATCATCGAGCCTTCAAGACTAATCTTTTCTGCTAGGGCGTACTACCCTTTCAAGAATTCCTTTGATTTCACGGTTCACTCTTTCAACTTGCCCATTAGACTGAGGGTGATAGGCAGTAGCAATCTTGTTCTCCACATCATATTTATCAAGCAACCATTTAAGCCATTTGTTCACAAAGTGAGAACCTTCATCACTAATAATAGTTCTTGGTATCTTAAATTTGTAAACACATGCTTATGTAGGAACCATATGACTACCTTAGCATCATTTGTAGGGTATGCTTCAGCTTTAACCCATTTGGATACATAGTCCACAACAACTAAGATGTATTTGTTCCCATACGAAGAAGGAAATGGGCCTAAGAAATCAATGCCCTATACATCAAACAATTCAATCTCCAAAATGTTTGTCAAGAGCATCCCATTCCTCCTTGATAAATTTTCAATCCTTTGGCATTTATCACAATTCTTCACATAAGCATAAGCATCTTTAAATAGCGTAAGCCAAAAGAAACCTGCTTCTAGAATCTTTGCTACAGCCCATGAACCACCAAAGTGTCCTGAATGGCAATGATACAAGATCTCAGCAATCTCACTTTCAGGTACACACTTTCGGATTATATTATCTGCACACTGTTTAAAAAAAATGGATCCTCCTAAAAATAATACCAACTATCATGAAGGTTTGTTGGTATGTCATTTCTTGAGGAATTATTCCACATGCAAGATAATTGGCAAAATCAGCAAACCAAGGTGTTTCATGAATTCAACTTACCTTAAATAAGTGTTCGTCTAGGAAATTCTCATTGATAGGCACACATGATCGAGTTACCTCATCTTGCTCCAACCTCGACAGATGATCAACTATTTGATTTTCGACACCTTTTCTGTCTTAGATCTCAAGGTCAAATTCTTGGAATAAAAGTATCAGACGAATTAGCCCCGGTTTTGTATCTTTCTTCATGAATAAGTATTTAATGGTCGCATGGTTAGTAAATACTGTAACATTGGTACCTATAAGATATGTGTGAAATTTTTCAAAAGCAAAACAAAGAGTTCATTTTCAGTTATTGTATAATTGAGTTGGGCTCCCGTAAAAGTTCTACTTGCATAGTAAATAGGGTGAAACACGTTGTTTCTTCTTTAACCCATCACAGCTCCAACGGCATAATCACTTGCATCGCACATCAACTCAAAAGGTGAGCTCCAATCAGGTGTAACGATTATTGGGGCTAAGATTAACCGATTTTTTAGATCTTCAAAAGCTTCCAAACATGCTTTGTTGAAAGCAAACACTCTATCTTTTTCTAACAACAAACACAACGATTTTGAAATTTTTGAAAAATCTCTGATAAACCTTGGTAAAAATCGGCATGGCCTAAGAAAATTTTGACTCCTTTCATATTAATTAGGGCTGGTAATCTTTCAATTATGCCCACCTTTGCTTTATCGACTACAATTCCTCTCTTTGAGATTTTATGCCCTAAGACAATCCCTTCCTTAACCATAAAATGACATTTCTCCCAATTAAGGACAAGATTCGTCTCTTCGCATCTCTTCAATACCTTAGCCAAATTACTCAAACAAATATCATAAGTGTTACCAAAAATAGAAAAATCATCCATGAAAACCTCAACAAAATTTTCAACCATATCAGTGAATATTGCCATCATGCATCGTTGAAATGTTGCAGGTGCATTGCATAAACCAAAAGGCATTTCGCCTAAAAGCAAATATACCATATGGACAAGTAAAGGTTGTTTTATGTTGGTCCTTTGGAGTTACAACTATTTGGTTATATCCCGAATAGCCATCTAAAAAATAATAGAATTCATTACCTGCCAATCGATCTAACATCTGATCTATAAAAGGCAACGAAAAATGGTCCTTCCGAGTGGCTTTATTTAATTTTCTATAATCAATACAGATTCTCCAACTAGTAACAGTTCTCGTTGGAATCAACTCGTTACGCTCATTTTCAACAATCGTGATTCTACCTTTCTTCAGCACATATTGCACTGGACTTACCCACGAACTATCTGAAATAGGATAGATGATTCCTGCATCTAACCATTTGATCACTTCCTTTCTCACAACTTCTTTCATAATAGGATTGAGCCTCCTTTGCCCATCAATTCGAGCTATTTTACCTTTTTCTAAAATAATTTTATGCATGCAAAAAGAAGGGCTTATACCTCGAATATTAGCTATGGTCCAACCAATTGCTTTCTTAAATTTCTTTAAAACAGTAATTAGTTGCTCCTCTTGATCTTTCGTCAGTTCTACTGAAATAATCATAGGCAAAGTGGAACAGTCAGCTAAATAAACGTATTTCAAATGGGAAGGAACTACTTTTAGTTCGAGTTTAGGTGGTTTTTCAATTGACAACTTGGGTTGCACAAATTCTCTAAATTCTAACTCCAACGGTTCAAACCATGTGGATAGAATAAAATTTCTCAGATTCGCTTCCATCAAAGCCATGTTTTCCTCACCTTCTTCATCCTCCAAAGGGTCAAGATCTAAGGCTTTCTCCGATGGATCTTTTTCAAAATTTCTTTTCATAGAAACCAAGGTTTCTATCTCTTCCATAACTAAATACTCTTCTTCCAAGTCGAGAAATTTCATCATTTTAAGAATGTTAAAGGTTACCTAATCGTCTTGAACTCGCATGGTGAGTTCACCTTTCTGCACATCAATTAACATTCTTCCCGTGGCTAAGAAAGGTCTCCCAAGAATGATCGGCACTTCCTTATCTGCTTCAAAATATAAGACAATGAAATCAGCAGGAAAAATAAATTTATCGACTCTTACCAAAACATCCACGATCTTTCCTTTAGGATATGCTAAAGATTGATCCGCTAGCTGAAGCGTCCCACTTGTAGGTCTTACTTCACCTATCCCTATCATCTTGAAAATAGACTTGGCATCAAGTTGATACTCGCTCCTAAATCACATAAAGCTTTACCACAGTAGGATTCACCAATGTTATAGGGTATAGTAAAGCTTCCTGGGTCTTTCAATTTAGGTGGCCATTTGTTCTGCAGAAATGCATTGCACTCCTTTGTCAAGGCAACAATCTCATACTCACTCAGTCGTTTCTTCTTGGATAGTATATCCTTCATAAACTTCATATAATTTGGCATTTGTTCAAAAGCCTCCACCAACGGAATATTGAGGTGTAACTACTTCAGAACATCCCAAAACTTCTTGAATTGCACCTCCTATTTTTGCTTGTGTTGCTGCAATCTTTGTGGATATGAGGGTGATGGAACTTTCGTTTGAATTGGATAACTCTTCTGAGTAGGTAAATCTGAATCCAGAAAAGATGTTAAAGTATTTGAATTCACTAAGTTAGGATTTACCTTGTCAGTCTTTGTAGATTCTGACTCTTTTGGTGTAGGAATTTCAACAGCTGGTTGATTCTTCTCAACGGGCTTATCTTCGACATCAATTAATTGGGGTTCCAAAATTTTACCACTTCGTAATGCCACTGCCTTGATATGTTCTTTACCCAAATTTCTTGGATTCTCAGTATTGCTCGGCAAGGTTCCTTGCAGTCTATTACGAAGCTCCGTAGCTAACTGACCCATTTGGTTTTTCAAATTTTTCAATGTTGCTGCTTGGCTTTGGATCAAAGCATCATTCTTTGCCATGTATGCTTTCAACAAGTTCTCCAAACTGTTTGATGCCTCAGCTTGAGGTGGTCTTGGAGCTTGTTGATTAAACCCTTGAGATTGTTTGGGTCTATGCTGCAAGAAGTTTTCGTTCGGTCCATTTCCTTGGTTGCTCCAAGAAAAGTTAGGATGATTACACGATGAAGGATTGTAGAAGTTAGACTTGGGTCCTTGTCCACTCCTATTTTGATATTGGTTCCCCACATAGTATACTGACTTGGGATTTGATGGACAATTCTCAAAAGAATGACATTCCCTACAGTACACATAGAAAACTACTTCAAACGAACTTGGTGGCTGAGCTACAAAATTATTAGCACTATTAGCGGTAAACTATTTTAACATAGAGGAAATAGACGATACCTGAGCTGATAACGAAGTGAGGGCGTCAACTTCATGAACTCCAGCTACGCGTCTTCTTGAAACTATTTGATTTGTTAGCCATTGATAGTTATTACTCGCGATCCTCTTAATGATCTCATAAGCCTCATTATAAGACTTGGACAAAATTGCACCATTCGCAGAAGCATTTACCATCAATCTTGTATGTGCATTGAGACCATTATAGAATGTCTCCAACTAGATACAATGAGGAATCCCGTGATGAGGACACTTACAAAGTAACTCCTTGAATCGCTTCCAAGCCTCATACAAAGACTCGTCATCCAATTGTTGGAAAGTTGTGATCTCGTTCCTCAACTTAGCATTTTTGTTAGGCAAGAAATACTTAACCAAAAATCTCTCTTCTAATTCTTGCCATGTAGATATGGAACTCGGTGGCAATTGATTGAGCTATGCTCGTGCTTGATCTCGCAACGAGTACGAAAATAACTTTAACCTCAGTGCGTCTTCAGTCACACCGGCTATCTTGAATGAATCACTCACCTCCATAAAAAATCAAAGGTGGAGATGTGGATCATCCGTGGGCATACCACTGAATTGGCCCACTGTCTGAAGCACTTGAAACATCACTGATTTCAATTCAAATTGGGTTGGCTCAATATCTGGCCTTCTAATTCCTGGATTTAACTCATTGAAAAGTGGCACAGCATATTGTCTGATGCATCGATCCCTATCATCAGCAATGAGGATGAGATTTCGTACACGATCAGCTTCATTACCTTGGTCTTGATTTTGATTTCCAAGATCCATCTCGACTTGTCTTTGAGATGTTCATTCACGTCTTCTTCTTCTTTTTCTAAAAGTTCACTCAATTTCAAGGTCTACAGGGAGTAAATCAATAATCTGATCTATGCTCATAAATAATTTCACAAAAAGAAATAATTTTGACAACAGTTAACAATCCCCAGCAACGACGCCAAAAACTTGTAACACGTAGGTTTGTACAAGTGTACACAGTCGTCATCAAGTAATAAGTAAATATGGAGTTATCGTCTCCACACGGGCTGTATTTGTGCTAAGTCACTTAATTTGTAAAATTATATTAACAATTTGGTACATAAAAACACAATATAGTTAAGAAATGATGATTAAAATATAATAAACTAAATGCAATGATCCCTAATGCAAATTATCCTAGGAATGCAAACTATATGAATGAAATAGATTTTAGCAAAATTAAACACAATTTGCAACAATTATAACATAAATAAACTAGGACAATTACTTTAATTAAACCCAACTTATTATCAACATCTTTAATAACATTCGGAAAAACATTCCATGGCAACTCGATCTTTCGTGAGTTTGGAAACCACATTAGGTCCTTTCGAAATCCTTTACTTAGTAAATACGCATTTTACTGATCCTTATTTACTAAGGGTTTCTTAGCATTCGTGTGAGGTAACAGGGACGTGTTATGTGTGAAACAGTTTAATCACACAAATCTAAAAACTATGTAGATAACAGAGCTTGGTTACAGTTGTTTTCAACCTACAATTTAATCGAGTTAGGATCTAAATTGATCATGTGCATTTCAATTATGTGTCCATTAGCCATTTTCTGGCTAGGATCACTCTGCTAATTTAGGTACATTTCAATCACGTATGAACGAAATACAGACTTGATTTTAATTGAAAACATGATCGATTGAGGCACAAACATTATAAGCGTAAATAAAATAAATATTATTTAATCAAAATAATCATGCTAGCCTAAATAAAATTAAGCTAACATTGTTGTAAACAAGAACAAAGAACACATAGCAAACATTTTTAGATTAAATTAAAGAAAGGAAAGATTAAACCCAGATCAAGTGGCTGTCAACCAAGACTCTGACCGACGAGGCTCATTTGCTTCATTCGCTTTTCTTCTTTACTAGTAGCCCTCCAAGGTGGCCAACCAAGGGCTCTTTAAGAGGCTTAATAGCTAAAATCTCTATGAAGAGATGATGCTAGGTATGGGGAATGGAAAAGGCTATGAGAATTTAGAGAGAAGAGAGAATGATGAATGATGAGGGATGATGAATGAGGGAATGAAGGGGTTATATTTATAGGTGAAGAGAGGAGGATAGTTTACTAAAAATAGGAGGTTTCATCTCTTCAAGCATCTTAAATTGGTGGTCGGCCATGAATTGAGGAAATTGAGCTGATTTTTGCTTGATTTTTGCTCAATTTAAGTGTCACAACAACTCAGGACTGAGACTCGGTCAAGTGCAAATCTTCAGGTAAATCTCTAATTTTTTTAACATTGCAAGGACCTTATGCAATTAAACCAAAATGTGGTTTATGTGGACAGCCAAGTGTAGCCAAAAATTAGGTTGACTTGGTCTCCAAATTGGATGGTTTTGTAATCCAACAAAGCTATCAAACTTGTCCAAACTAAATCAATAAATTAGAGGACCAAAGAATAAAATTCATCCAATTTAATTAATTAATTAATTAAAACCCAAATTATTAATGAAATATTTTAAAATGAATTATTAAATATAATTTTATATTTTATTATTTAATTTAATCATGCATGGCCCACTTTATGTCTTAAAAATATAATATGTTCAAATTAATATAAAATAAGACATTTATTGCATGAAAACTATATAATAAAGCATAAAATCACATTTTAATAATTTTTATATCCTAATTTCATATTTTCACATAATTCATTAATTTATTAAACAATTACTTAGTTTTAACAACAAATTTAAGTAAAAAGGTGATAAATTACATAGGAAAAATCCTATATATTTTTTAGTTTACAATTACCTATGACTCCGAAGAAGAAAGATGTTGTTTGGGTCATTGTTGATAGATTAACGAAATCAGCTCATTTCATTTCGGTACGTACCGATTATTCACTTGATAAACTAGTTGTACATTGCTGAGATTGTTAGATTACACGGGGTGCCTACTTCTGTTATTTTGAATAGAGATCTGAGGTTCACGTCGCGATTTTGGAAGAAATTGCAAGAAGCGTTGGGTACAAAGTTGAATTTTAGTATGGCATTTCATCAACAAACCAACGGTCAATCTAAAAGAGTGATTCACATTCTCGAAGATATGCTTCGTTGTTGTGTTTTAGAGTTTGAAGGTAGTTGGGAGAAATATCTATCGTTGGTCGAATTTGCTTATAACAACAGTTTTCAATAGAGTATAAAGATGGCACCGTACGAAGCGTTGTATGGCTGCAAATGTCGAACACCGTTGTACTGGACTGAGCTTAGTGAGAAACAGATTCACGAGGTTGATTTGGTCAATGAAACCGAAGAGAAAGTGAAAGTAATTTGTGATTGTTTAAAAGTAGGTTCGGATCAACAAAAATCGTATGCGGATTTGAAATGAAAGGATATCAAATTTCAGGTTGGTGATAAAGTGTTTCTAAAAGTGTCATCGTGAAAGAAAATTCTTAGATTTGGTCGCAAAGGCAAGTTGAGTCTGCGTTTCATTGGGCCATATGAGATTATTGAAAGAATTGGACTAGTGGCATATCGACTAGCTTTGCCGTCTGAATTAGAAATGATCCACAATGTATTTCATGTGTCGATGTTGTGACGATATTGATCAGATCCATCGCATATCATTTCACCGTCAGAGATTGGGATCTGACCTGATATGACATATGGTGAAGAACCGATCAAAGTGTTAGCTCGAGAGGTTAAACAGTTAACAAATAAAAGCATAACTCTAGTGAAAGTTTTATGGCAACAACATGGGGTCGAAGAGGCTACATGGGAACCCGAGGAAGCTATGAGAAAACAGTACCCTAACCTCTTTTCTGGTAAGATTTTCGAGGATAAAAATCCCTAAGGGGGAGAGTTGTAACAACCCGTTTTAGGTTCAAATCAAAATAGTGGTTTCGGGACCACAAATCTGAAGTATAAATATTTATTTTATTATTTCTTTAAGGTCTACAGCATGATAGAATAATTATGTGAAAATTTCATTGAGAAATTTTATCGATTGAGTGCTCACTTTGACTGGAAGGACAAAATTGCAATAGTTGCAAAATTTGAGTTCAATAAGCTAAAGGTGTCTAATTGCTATGAAATTTTAAATTGGAGGTCCTTAAATGGTAATTAGACCATTATACTTTAAGATGGACAAAAATGGACATGATTAGGTGAAATTTTAAATTTGTGCATTAAGGGTATTTTAGTAAATTGGTAAATAAAGACAAATTAACTAAATAAAAGTGTCCATCTTCTTCAATTTAGTCCCCCATAGCCGAAATTCTCAAGAAGCCATAGCTAGGGTTTTTGGTCAAGCTTTCAAGCTCGATTTTAAGTCCGTTCTTTTCCCCTTTTTAATGATTTTTAATTTTTGATATCGTTGTAGCTTGATCTAGCTATTTCAAGGACTAATTTGAAAGAAAGCTAAAGTATAAAATTTTACCCATGTTGAATATGTTTGTATTTTGATGTTTGATGGTAGAAAATGCATGTTTGATGTTAGTTAAACAACATTTGTAAGGTGATTTTCGATAAAAATGTCAAATAGGGACTTATTTGTAAACGATTATGAAATGTGTAGAAAAGTGTTAATAAATGAAAAATGTGGGTTGTTATGAGTACAACTATTATTCGACTAGGCTTGGGTTGTGATGAAATTGAAAGAAATTCATTTTACGAGCCTAGGGACTAAATTATAAAATGGTGAAATGTTAGGGGCAAAAATGAAATTTTTCCATAATGTGTTTTTCGACTATATTGAATAATATGATGATTAAATAAGTTAAATGTGATATTATAGATTAAGAAAAAAAAGTTCGGGTGTAGATCGGGGGAAAAACAAATTAATTGACGAATAAATCCCTTTTGTCATTTTTGCATTCGAGGTAAGTTCGTATGTAAATAAGCTTTATTATAATTGTATTTTAAATGCTTTAATTTTGTAAGAATTGTGTAAGCGAATCTATGGACACGTTCGAAGATGTTTTAGCAAGCGAGAAATCCCAGTCGAAGCTTAGGAATAGATTAGGATACAAGTGACATGTCACTAAGGTATTAGGTTATGTAATCCGGATGCTGGTCCTATACGTCCTACCGGTGGCTGAGTATACCGACATATGTTGCGGTTACTTGACAGCTTGTGTGAGCAGCACTATGTAGCTATGTCTTGACTGACAACTTGTGTGAGAAGGCCCGTTGATGGCTCAAGAGTGAGCATATATGTGTTATGAGATAGAGGTAGCAATGACTACATATGTGACACCTTGTGTGTGAGAATTCCCGAGTATCCGACATTATTATTTCGAGTGGTTCATCAGGTATGTCAATAATGAGAATAAGTATGAAATCATTACGAGATAGTATAGGTATGTACATAAAACTTATGATTATTAAATTCGTGAAATGATGATTTCAAGGTAAGTTTGTGATGAAATGAATTATGGTCATGAGATTATGGTAAATTACATTATCTTATATTACGTTACTTGAATGTTAAATATATGGTAAGATTTACTTATTTCTTTCATACGAGCTTACTAAGCTATATACCTTATTCCGTTTTACTTTTCATGTTTTATAGTGTCACCAAGCTATATCGGATTGGAGATCGTCGAAGATCACATCACACTATCAAATTGTCATTTTGGGTATCAATGATATTAATATTTTGAGTATATGGCATGTATAAGGACTTGGTCATTTTGTTATATGTGTCATCATGATTTTGACCAAATTTATTGGCTTGTAATAGTCAAAGGCTTGATTTGGTATTTGGCCATGTAAATTGGCTCATTTTGGTTAAATTGATTGTAAGTTTATATCTATTTATACCTATATGCATGTATATGCCAATGCCATTGATGATGTGGTTTTTATTGATTTGCTAAATGTTGATTGTGGCTTATTGACTTGTTGTGAAATGAATGAGTTTGGTTTATCAGTATGATGAATTGACTTGATTAGTTAATGCAAATTGAAAGAAGTCTTTGTGGTGATTTGAATTTGAAATTAGCATGTTTGATTTGGCATAATGGAATGTCATGAGCATGATAGATGTTGGCATTGCATTGACATGTGTTGGCCATGATTGTAGATGTTTTGGTTGCCTAAGCACACCATGGTTTATGCCATTGAATTTGTGTTTGTGTATGTGTAAATGAGGGTGGCAAAATGACTTGGTAAATAGCCTTTATTTTGTCCACTTGGGTAGACACACAAGCGTGTGTCTAGGCTGTGTGTGACACACGGCCTGTCCCATGGGCATGTGTTTTGGCCGTGTGTCCCCGGCATCTAAATTTTGAGAAATAGAATGCTCAGAATTGAGCACATGGGTAGAGACACAGGCCTAGCTCATGGCCGTGTGAAGTCTACACCTATTTTGTGAAAATTAAATTAACCACACGGCCTAGCACATCGGCGTGTGACTCAGCCGTGTGACCTCAATTTGTTCATGCTTTGCAAAAGAGAGAGTTACACGGGTTAAGGACACGGGCGTGTGTGACCACAAGGCCTACCCACACAGGCGTGTCCCAAACCACACGGGCGTGTGACCCCTATACATTGCAAAAAATTTCTAAGTTTTGTAAAAATTCCCTGAGTTGTCGGTTTAATCTCGAACCACTTCCAAAGCATGTTTTGGGCCTTGTAGGCTCGTATTAGGGACTTTATGATTGAATACAAATGGTTTTAATTTGGATAAAAATTTATGACTCAAAATTGTATGTTTGCTTGCGATGTAAGTCCGGTAATGCTTCGTATCCTGTTCTTGTAACGCCCCAAAAATCTCGAAACCTAAAAATCCCGAAACCTAAAAATTCTAAAATCCCAAACTTTCTTTGTTTTCGATTTTGATAAAAATTGTGTTTTATATTTTTGGCCCAGTGATAATTATAGTAGGTCTTAATTCAAACTTAGGGGTAAATGAAATTATAGTTTAATTATTAAAAGAATTAGGGTTGGCAAGTAGTTGGGCTTTTAAATAAAGTTAGGGATAATAGCATCAAAAAACCCTATGGAAGAATGGCTAAGTGATGCCACTTAGGGTGTAGGGAGGTGGCGTTAATAGCTAGCAAGGAGATCCAAGGTTCGAATCCTAGCTTAGTGTTTTTAGAAGTTTAATTTTAGCCTTCTAGAAGGATGGAAGTGGCGTGAAAGTTGACTCCACGGGAAGTGTTCAGGAGAGAAAATTAAGGAAGGGATTAAGGGGTTATCAGGGAGAAAAACAAGTAGATGAGAAGGGAGAAGTGATGGAACCGAATGGGGAATTGGGCATGGGAAAATTCAGCTATAAGGCTTATAAATGGGTGCCGAATGCTAGGGTATGAAACTAATACTGAATTTCCTCCACCCTGTTGCCAAAATTTTTTTCTCTAAAAGCCAAAAACTCTCTGCCTTCTTTTCTTTTTCTTCTTCCTTTTGCCAAATTCTATTTCTCCTCTACTTAATATTTTCTTTGCTTTAGTCGATTCTTCTTCCTCTCTTTTTTAGTGCCGAGTAATCGATTGTTGCCATTCAAATCTCTAAGAGCCAAATATCCTTTGGCCGAATACCCTTGGTGCCGCCACTACTCTTTCCACCCAGTCGATTCTAGTGTAAGTGTTCGCTCTCCCAATCGGTTTTTGATAAGTATCGAGTATTCAGTTCCTCACTTTTTTCTAATCAAATTTGGTAGGGAATTAGTTCCAGATCTTGTTTTTGGATTCCTGTTGATTTGCTCTTCAGATCTGAGAGATATACGTGATTAGTGACCAAAGTAGAAGCTAGTAAAGGCTTAGTGTTCAGGTAAGGTTAAGGTGAGATTCTGGCTTTTGGTAAAGTATTCGATAAGCATGTGAGATTAATCTTTGAGTGATATCGATTGTAGGTTTAGGCTATAGCAATCGCAGCACACTTGCTTACCAGGTGTGTACATACACTGCACACACACAATGAATCAGCAAAAGCCAAAAAGCTGAAAAGCCGAAATGCCGAAAAGCCGAAAGTTTGGATATGGTAGTCTTGCGAGTGAGCGAACACTCGTAAGGGGGAAACTGATAGGTTGCCTAAGGCCCACGGGCGATTCCGTGCACTTGGGTTGTGATTTGGCCATATGGGCCGAAATAGGCTAAATGGGCCCGATGGGCTGTTGGGCCCATAATAGGCAAAAACTGAATATTGATGCTTTGTGATAGGAATTTGTATGTGAGCATGAATATGAATGTGACTCGGCCTAACGGGCTATATAAATGTGATTTGGACCTAATGGGCCAGATACAGGTGATTTGGGCCTAATGGGCCATACGAATATGATTGGGATTAATGGGCCAGATACAGGTATGTGAAATTATTTGGGCTTTGTAAGGGGTTTTGGGCCTAGTATATGATATCCACATAAGACTTAATTAATATATTGCGACCGTGGACAAGTCAAAGGGTTAAGGTGTGGCAACGGGTATATGCATGTCTAGGATTAGATCTAGGGAGAGCTTGGTACTTAAGCGGTCTTAATGACCCACCTCCTCTTCTCTGGAATCCTACCTGGTGCATAGTATTCGTTCATCTTAGCTCAGGGGACTTGTTAACGGGCCAAGATAAGCGAAAACCTTAATTAAGGGAAAATTAAAGAAATGCCCCTGTGGGCAAAAATGACCAAAATACCCCTAGGTGTTGAATGTAAGTTTTGTGGATGCGACATGCATACATATGATATTCTGCTTAGGTTGCATATGGGTTGGGAATTATGGAACGGAGGAAGTATATGAGGATTGCATGGTTGCTTAACAATCGTGGATCCACCGACAACTTTTAAAGCTCAATATGTAAATGAAGGTAGTTCTGCAACCGGGCTACCATGGTGTATGGGTTGGGTGGGCCGATATTTATATCCCCACATGGTGTGACGGGGGACAGAGCCGGTGTGTCGCAGATCGATAATTTGGATGGGATTTCATTGCATGAATTATGAATGATGTTTTTTTTAATGCTTGTTTTCTTCGAGGGTTGTACACACTGAGTTTACGAAAACTCACCCCCTCTTTTATTTTATTTTCAGGTGATGCTCAGTAGAAGGTTCGATGTTTGGAGGGACTCTGGGTGGCCAGCTAGTAAGATGATTTGGACTTGGGTTTTTTTGTTTAAGCTTTTAAGCTTTTACTTCTTTTTAAGTATGTTCCAAACCAGATTGTAATAAGGTTTACATTGTGTTATTATTACTTGAAATATTATTATTTTCAATGTAATTGCGAAAAGTTGAACATGGATTTCTTAAATTATAGTATGTTTTCTACGTTTCCGCAACTAAGTTTTTTTTAATCAAAGTCTTAAACAAGACTTTCGTAACTGAAGGTGTTTTTTTTAAGTTAATTAGGGTTTCTTTTATTTTAGAAGGGTTTTCAATGAAAATACGGTTTTCGCTAAAACACTTCAATGTGACACATCAGATTCGGCCATAGCGTTTAGGCTGGGTTTGGGGTGTTACAGTTCCAGTGTTGGATACAGGTAAGAGGTGTTACAGGAACACAATCGTGTGCCTCACATCCAATGCCTACATGGCCTGAGAGCACACTCCCGCGAACCTTGTCCTTATAGCGAGATTACCAGCCTAGGCTAAATCCCCTATAATATAAACTCATAGAGTATTGTCGGGATTACCAGTCCAGGCTAAATCCCCTGCAACGACAATTACTCTAATGAGCTTGGATCTGAATTACCAGTCCAGGCTAAATTTAGACCCTAATTCAGATTACTCGTCCGGGCTAAATCCATTTTCCACATATTCTTCGGGAGGGCTATATCAAGATAGGATCACCCATCCGGGCTAGATCCTTTTTACCGTCAATTCCTTTTCAGAGATCCATCAAATTTTCCTTTCATTCAACCGAGATTTCTTCCCCTTTTATCAAATAAATAAATGTTTCATCAATTTTCATACAATGAATGTTCAAATCATATTCACATCAATAATATACATTTCAAGCATTTAATAATATAATTCAAGTTACACGAACTTACCTCGATACTTGTTCGTATACAAAAATCTACTAATGTTGAACTTTTTTCCTTTCCTCGATCTAGCTTCATATTTGAATTTTTTGGATCTAAATAAATAAATTTAATTATCAATTTAATACATTTCATGTTCATATGCAACATTCTCTATAATTCCACTATTATTTATAGTTCATTCAAAGTTGTCTACTTGAGTTATAGTCACTAAATTATTTTTATTTGAGCTAAAGAACTTCAAATTAGGATCCACTAATTTTCCCTGAAACTAGACTCACATATCTTCTAATCATAAAATTTTCAGAATTTTTGGTTTAGCCAATAAGTACAGTTTATTCTTTAAAGTCACCCTTGTTCTGCTGTCTGACAGTTCTGACCCTTCTTCACTAAAAATTAATCATCTCTTCATACAGAATTTGGATTATGTTTCCATTTGTTTCTATTGAAAATAGACTCATTCAGGATTCCAAACATGTAAATTTAATCCCATAATTATTTTTCTTCAATTTTTTATGATTTTTCAAATTTAGAACAGGGGAACCCAAATTCATTTTTACCTTGTCTCAAAAAATTTATTATATCTCATGATTTACAAATTCATTACTTACACCGTTTCTTCTATGAGAAACTAGACTCAATAAGCTTTAATTTCATTTTTTTTCATCTTCTAATTAGATTTCCACAATTTATGGTTATTTTTCAAAGTTAGTCTACTGCTGCTGTCCAAAACTGTTTTAGTGCAAGTTGTTTATTACCATTTTTCCCTTAGCTTTTAATAAATAATAATTTCGTACTTACTCAATTAGCCTCTCATTTGAGCTAATTTTTCTCAATTAACACTTTATGCTATCACTTTAAATTACTTTATAACCTTTTGGAATCAGAATTTCAGCACTAGACTTTAATTCCAAACATTTTCACAATTAGGTCCTAAAAATCAATTTCTATTGAAATTCTAATAAAATCATCTCATAAACAAAGTAAAGCTTCAATTTCATGCTATTTCATCATAAACTTACAGTACTCAACCATGGTGACTTTCAATTTCATCCATGAAATCAAAAACTAATGAATTTAATAGTAGGACCTAGTTGTAAAAGTCTTAAAAACACAAAAATTACAGGAAATAGGCAAGGATTAACTCACTTGGTGCAAAAATTATGAAACACCAGCTTAAAGGACCCCTCCTATGGTGTTTTGGCTGATGAGAATTAAGAAAAATGAAGAGAAATCTAGATATTTCCTATTTAGTCCTATCTATATTTACTTAAATATGCAATATTCCAATTTTGCCCATAAATCATCAATTTTCCTGCTTATTTCATGCCCTTGCTGTCCAGACCAAATAAATTTTGGGTCTAATTATCTTTTAAATCCTTTCTCATTAGACACTTAAGCTATTTAATCATTCTAGCAACTTTTACACCTTTTCCAATTTAGTCCTTTTCATTTAATTGACTACCCAAACATTAAAATTCCCTAACGGAATTATAATACCACATCACTAACATTCATAAATATTTATAAAAATATTTTTGACTCGGTTTTATGAGATTGTGATCTCGATACCTTGTTTTTACCCAATTTCTTCAATAATTTCTTTTTCTAACTAACCACTAAATCGGTAAAATTTTTCTATCGATATTTTCATACGATTTTCCTATTATATTAATATTCATGCAATAATTTTTAAAATAATTTCTCTTTAAATCGGATTTGTGGTTACGAAACCACTATTCCGATAACCTTGAATTTAGACCATTACAATGAGAGTTGGCTTAATTTGGTTGATTTAGTTATGTATTCATATGTGTATATGACTTTGGTTATGTGTTAAATGATGGATACGTGATGCTAGGTGTTCTGGATGTTAAATGGTTAATGAATTGAGAATTAGTATGCTTGTGAACTTAGGTAAAATAATGCATGTTTAGAAAATGTCTACATTGATGATTTGAGAAAATGAAATTGGTATAAAATTGGATGGTGTGTTGTGAGATTGTTTGCCTTGTGTTGTTGGTATTGAAATGGTATAATTTATTCTTGGATGAGTTAGATGAATGCCTATATATGTTATGTTTTGGTGCCAAATGGGTTGGTGTAGGTACATACAATTTGGATGGCAAAACGGCTTGGTAAATAGCCTATTTTTATCCACACGGGCAGAGACACATGTGTGTGTCTCAACCGTGTGTGGCACACGGTTATGTTACATGGCCATGTGTCCCCTGGTGTTGAATTAAAAATCAAGTCAGTATGCTTCGCACGGCCCAACACACGGGTGTGTGACTTGGCCGTGTAGCATAAGTCAGTATACCCTATAGGTTTGGCACTGCCTAGCACACGGCCTGACATACGGGAGTGTGTGGCCATTTCTAAGGCACATGGGCATGTGTGTTAGCCGTGTGACCCAAGTCAGAGAGTTACACGGGGTCGAACACGGGCTGAGACATGGCCATGTGATCCCATTTCGAATGTTCACACGGCTTGTGACACGAGTGTGTCTTTGGCCGTGTGAGACACACGGTCGGGCCACACGAGCGTGTGTCCCATGTATTTTGTAAAATTTTCTAAGTTTTCCTAAAATTTCGTAAGTTATTAGTTTAGACTCGAACCACCGAATGCATGATTTGGGCATCGTAGGCTCGTAATAGGGACAATATGATTGATGTTGAATGATGATTACATTATATTGGAATATTTATGTTAGATTAATGTTTAATTGTTTTATAAGTCTGATAATGCTCCGTAACCCTATTTCAGCGTTGAATACGGGTAGAGGTGTTACTTTTATTGGTAGCAGAGCTATAATTTAGTCGATTCTTAGACTAACGTAGCGTGTGTGAGAGTCTAGGTGAGAGTCTAGCTATACATGCCATATATAACCTGTGATAGTGTGATATCTACTAACAATTTAAATCGTGTTTTCGTATATAGTAATTGGATCCCAATCGAGCTGTAACTGATGATGTCGAAAGTAATGCGCCTGTCTTCGTTCACGAAGTAGCGCAATCAGAGTCGAGACCCGTATCGGGTAGCCAGAGAGGAGAGTCTAAGGAAGCCTTCTTCCAGATGATAAATGAGTGGTTTACGGAGTTTGCTCGAACAAATTTGGTTGCTCAACAACCTCCACCTCCACCCCTATCTAATCCCCAATCGGTTCCCGTAGCTTCTCAAGGTGTGGAACTTCTACGACTGGATAAGCCGCTAGTTGATAAGATTCAAAAACATGGAACTGAAGAGTTTAAAGCTAATGTTGATAACAATCCTCAGAGAGCCGAGTTTTGGCCTAAAAATATGATTCGGGTATTTGATGAACTTTCTTGCACACCGGTAGAGTGTTTAAAATGTACCGTATCACTTCTGAGGGACACTCCGTATCAATGGTGGAATACTTTGGTGTCTATGGTACCGAGGGAAATAATAACCTGAGAATTCTTTCAAGCTGAATTCAGGAAGAAATATATCAGTCAATGATTTATTAATAAAAAACGTGAGTTTTTTGAGCTGAAACAAGATCGTATATTTGTGACTGAATACGAGTGAGAGTTTGTAAGGCTTAATAAATATGCTCGGGAGTGTGTTTCAACTGAGGCCATTATGTGTAAAAGGTTCAAATATGGATTGAACGAAGATATCAGATTGTTGGTCGAGATTCTAGAATTGAAAGAATTTGTTATTTTAGTTGATCGAGCTTGCAAAGCCAAAAAATTGGGCAAAGAAAAGAGAAAAGCTAATTTTGAGGTTAGAGATTCAAGAAAAAGATCGATGAATAAACCATATAAATCCTCGTCAAAGAAATCATGACATTCATATACTCATTCAAATGCTTCAATTAGGTATCCAAATAGAGACCGTGGAAAGCAATACTCAAGTCTTAAAACACAAGCTACATCAGTATCAACTGTTGGTAGCGTGAGAAACAGTAAGCCCGAGTGTCAACAGCGTGGTCAATGAAATTTAGGAGATTTTTGGATGAATAATAATAATAAAGCATGTTCCAGATGTGGTTCGCAAGAACACTTTATTCGTGATTGTCCTTAGTTATCCGAGAAAGATAATCTTCAAACTTCAAGGCCGAGTAATATAGTTGCCAGGGGTAGGCCACCTCGAAGTGCTAGAAATGTGACTAGTAGTAGAGGAACAACAAAGGACTCCACTGTGAGATCCAAGACCAGAGCACCTGCTAGAGCTTACGCTATTCGCGCTCGCGAAAATACGTCATCACCCAATGTTATCACTGGTACATTTTCTCCCTATGACACTAATGTTACTGCATTGATTGATCCTGGATCGACTCATTCATATATTTGTATGAATTTGGTGTCTAGTAAGAGTTTGCCTATTAATTCCACTGAATTTGTGGTTAAAGTGTCGAACCCCTTAGGCAAATATGTTCTAGTTGATAAAGTTTGTAAGAATTGTCCTTTAATGACTCAGGGTTACTATTTTTTAGCTGATTTGATGCTATTACCATTTGATGAATTTGATGTAATTTTGGGTATGGATTGGTTGACACTACATGGTGCGGTTGTGTATTATAGATGAAAGGCTATTGAATTGAATGTCAGAATAATAAAATTCTTCGAATTGATTCAGATGAGTCGAGTAAATTGCCTATTGTGATTTCGTCTATGTCAGCTCAAAAATGTGTGAGAAAAGGTTGCGAAGCTTACCTTGCTTATGTACTAGATACAAAAGTGTCTGAATCGAAGATTGAATCAATGTCAGTAGTCTGTAAGAATCCGGATGTATTTCCAGAAGAGTTACAAGGGTTACCACCAATCGAGAAAGTTAAGTTTACTATTGAATTGGTGCCGAGAACATCACTGATATCTATAGCTCTATATAGAATGGCTCCGACAGAGTTGAAAGCTCAATTGCAAGAGTTAACAGATAGAGGTTTTGCATGACCTAGTTTTTCACCCCAGGGTGCGCCAGTGTTGTTCGTAAAGAATCAATGAGACTTTGTATTAATTATCCTTTGCCGAGAATTGATGATTTGTTTGATCAGTTGAAAGGAGAAATAGTGTTTTCAAAGATTGACTTGAGATCTGGTTATTATTAGTTGCAACTGAAAGATTTAGATGTGTTAAAAATTGCATTCAGAACAAGGTACAGGCATTACGAATTTCTTGTTATGCCTATTGGATTAACTAATGCTCTTGTAGTTTTTATGGATTTGATGAATCAAATTTTTAGACTATATTTAGACAGATTTGTTATTGTATTTATTGATGACATTCTGATATATTCATGAGATGAGTTTGAGCATGCCGAGCATTTGAGGATTGTACTACAAACCTTGAGAGATAAATAATTGTTCGCTAAATTTAGTAAATGTGAGTTTTGGCTCTAAGAAGTCAGATTTTTGCGACATATTGTTTCAACTGAAGGCATACGAGTTGATTCAAGCAAGATTTCTGTAGTTTTTGATTGGAAACCACTGAGAAATGTATCTGAAGTTAGAAGCGTTCTGGGTTTAGTTGGTTATTATAGACGTTTTGTTAAAGGGTTCTTAACGATTGCTACTGTAACATCTCGAAACAAGGCCTAGTCAGAACAGTGGTTTCAGGACCACAAATTCTACTTTGAAATATTTATTTTATGATTATTATGAGGTCTAGAATATGAGAATATGCATGTGTTAAAGTTTCATGAAGAAATTCTATGAATAAGGTGTCCAATTGGAAAATCAGGACCAAATTAAATAAATTACAAAACTTGGATTCTAGAAGCAATTTGTATGAAATTGCTTTAGATTATTAATTAGAAGGCCTTAAAGATTAATTTGCCCAATTTCTAAGTTTTTGGAAAAAAATGGGCATGTATGGATAAATTTTTAAAGAAAGGGCATAAGGGCATTTTGTTCATTTAGCTAATTAATGAAATAAAATGGGAAAAATAAGCCAAAAATCAGCCATCCTTCTCCTTCATACAGCCGAAATTCTCAAGCTCTCCATAGCTAGGGTTTTCAACAGTTTCAAGCTCAATATTAAGTTCTTACAAGCCCTGTTTTTAATGTTCTTTGTATTTTTAAAATCCCGGTAACTTACTCTCTCTATTTCTACCCATATTTCATGCTAGGGTTCATGTTTAGAAATTTACCCATGCATGATTTACTTGTATTTTGATGGTTCATGGAGGAATATGAAAGTTTAAAAGATGGTAAACAACTTTTACTAAGTGATTTTTCATGAAAATGGCTTTAGAGACCATTTTGTAAAAGTTGTAAAAATGGGAAGAAAGATGAGAAATAATGGAAAAATGTGGGCTGCCATAAGAGGAAAGAACATTCGGATAGGCTTGGGTAATGTAGAAATTGCATGCATTTCATTATACGAGCCTAGGGACTAAATTGTAAAAATATGAAAGGTTAGGGGCTAAATGGTCATTTGGATCGGGGGTGAAATTTAGACTTGAAAAGTATAATGTGAGGTGTTAATGATTCATTTTTATTGTTATATACCCCGAGGAACAAATTCCAAAGGTCAATCAAGGAAAACGAAAGGTTTTAGAATAATCGAAACACGATACCAGAACGAGTACCAAGTAAGTTCGGATAACTTAAAGTAAACTCATAATATGCCTAATTGCATGATTTATGAATGTATGATAATTGAATTTGATGATGGCATGAAAATCCATGAAATGCATCCTTAATAATGACATGTTGATAAATGTCCCGGTTAAGGTTAAAAAGGAAAATTTGATAGATAAACCATGATTTACATGTGACTTGAGATCCTGCATGTGTTGCAAAAAGGATTTAGCCTGGACATGGAATCTGTTGATCTCTAATATAGAATGGATCTAGGTCGAACGGGTGTTCCTTGAGTGATCGAGCCTCTCGAAGAATATGTGTGCATTGTGGATTTAGCCCGGACAGGTAATCTGATTAGGGTCTGAATTTGGCCTGGACTAGTAATTCAGATCCGAGCTCATTAAGGGTGTTTGTCGCTATGAGAGATTTAGCCTGGATTCGTAATCCCGACATCACCTTATGAGTTTATTTTACGGGGGATTTAGCCTGCACTGGTAATCCCGCTGTAAGATATGAGGTTTGCGGGAGTGCATACATGAAACGATCGCTCTTATGACTTGACTGTAAATGGATAACCCATTGAGATTTTTGAGAAACTTAATAGGATAATATGAGATATGTATAAATGGAAATGTTGAATGATGAGCTCATCTAAGATTAATTACATGGTGCAGTGTTATGTGACTAACTTGTTGATTTAGTGCATGTGATAGGGAAACCATTCCATTCTTGTTGGTTTTATTGCCTAATATGGTTGTATGCTAATTAATCGGTAAGTTTACTTTCCAATTATTTGGGCTTACTAAGCATGTAAATGCTTACCCCCATCTTTTCCCTATCTTACAGAGCTCGAGGACTCGTAAAGATTGAAAGACAGTTGAATAGTCAACACACTATCAATTAGTCCAGCTTTGGTATATAGACACTCTTATTTTGTTCAATGGCATGTATATATCTTTTGTCTATTTTGTTATATGTGTCATTTGATTTTCCAAAATGAAGGCATGTAAAGGTATACATATTCATTTGTAAATGACCATGGTAATTGGCTCATTGTGATGTAGGTTATGACTTACAAATTTGTGCATGTTTATGTCTAGATGTTCTTCTGATATTTAAATGTGGCATATCATAATTAGGCTTAAGTAATGTAACCAAATTACATGGGATGGTTTGGCCATAATTGGCAATGAGTTATAATAATGGGCCAATCTTAAAAGTGTTATAAGGTATAGAAATCCTTAGTACAAGGGAAATAGCCTAGCATGTGTAAAACCAATGAAACGAGGTTTACATGCAATGAGGTTTATCGAGGTCATTTAAGTATATAATCAGGCCTTGTTATATATTATGGAAACCTCTAAGTGAGAGTAGATGATAGGGGGCGACCAAAGGCTTGGAAAATAGCCTAACAAGTTCCACATGAGTAGACACACGGGTGTGTGTCCAGGCCGTGTGTGACACACAGATTGCCCCATGAGCATGTGGTATGGTCGTGTGTCCCCTGCACCTAAAATTTCAAAGTCAGAATGCATGGTAGTAAACACATGGGTAGAGACATGACCGTGTGTCTCAACCGTGTAGAGGGCACGACCTAGTACACGGGCATGTGTCTTGGCCATGTGGCCTTAAATGCATGCTGACGTCATAAATAAAATGTCCAGATTTTTGGACACGGGCGTGTCTAGGCCGTGTTGTTGACACAGACGTGTTCTTGGCTATGTAAAAACCCTGTAGGTTCGAAATAGGAAATAATTTCCATAAATTCAACACGGGTTAGGGACACGAGCGTGTCCTAAAGCACACGGGCGTATGCATTACCTCCACACGGGCGTGTGAGGTTTGGTCTAGGTATTTTTCCAATATCTTTCATAAGTTCTCAATTTAGTCTCGAGTTATTTTCAATGTATGTTTTGGGCCTCGTAGGTCTCCAATAAGGTCATTAGGAATAGGATTGAGCCCAGTTTTACATGAGTACCTGAGTAAAGTTTCCGTAACACCTCGTACCCTATCCTTGCATCCGATACAGTTAAGGGGTGTTACATTTAGTGGTATCAGAGCTATACTTTAGTAGGTTCTAGGAATACCGTAGAGAGTATTGAGTTTCGCTATACATGCCATTATTCAAATGTTGATAGTGTGACATCTCCTAACTGTTTAATTGTCTTTGAATATAGTAAATGTATTCCAATCAAGCACAAGATGAGTCCGAGAGAGCCGAGAGCCATGCTCTATCTTTCGTGCGATGAGCTGTTTCTAGTAGTAGTAGAAAGCCTATGTTTGAAGGCCGGGAAGAGGCCAGAGCTCCTTCTTTGACATGACAGACGAGTGGTTTAAGGATTATTTTAGAAATCGCCCCAACATACCACGACCTCCCCCGCCCCCTAACCAACTTGATGAGGAAGTGCCACGAGGTATGGCACCTGTAAGAATTGGTAAAGCCCTTGTAGATAAGCTTAGAAAGTATGGGGCTGAGGAATTCAGAGTTAAGATCGATGATGATGATGAAAGAGCTGAGTTCTGGCTCGAGAATATTACACGGGTATTAGACGAATTATCGTGCACACCTGAGGAGAGCTTAAAGTGTGTCGTGTCTCTCCTAAAGGATACTGCATACCACTGGTGGAAGACCGTATCTTCAGTGGTGCCAAAGGAAAAAATCACTTGGGAATTTTTCCAAGCGGAGTTTAAGAAGAAATACAACAGTCAAAGGTTCTTAGACTCAAAGCGAAAGGAGTTCCTGGAAGTCAAACAAGGAAATAAGACTGTAGTGGAATACGAAAAGGGGGTTTGTAAGGCTGAGTCATTATGCGACTGAATGGGTTCAAACCAAGTCAGAAATGTGTAAACGCTTCAAGGAAGGTCTAAATAAGGAAATCAAGCTGTTGATTGGGATTCTTGAGATACGAGAGTTCGCTGCATTAGTTGATCGGGCCAAGAAGGCCGAGGAGCTCAATAATGAAAGAAAGCAAACTAAGAGATAAGCCCAGTTTCGAGCAAGAGATCTAGCGGTAAGACGCTCTCGTTTCCCACAAAGAAATCAAGAAGCCAACATGAACGCTCCACATCATCGGTAGGATATTTGGGTAGAGCGAGAAGCTCCAAACGACGCAACCGAAAGTCATCCTCCCCGATGCTGACCAGTGTGGGGAGTGTGGATGACCAAAAGCCGAAGTGCAAAAGCTGCAATAAATTTCACTTCGGAGAGTGTCGAATGAATAGCAGTGCATGCTATAGATGTGGTTCTCTTGACCACTTCCTCAGAGACTGCCCAGCAGCAAACTGACAAAGAGGTGAAAGTAGCCCCGAAGTCGAGTACTCCTATTCCACGAGGTAGACCTCTGAGGTACTTCAGAAGTGCTAGTGGCAGTCAGGTTGGGGCTAAAGATACTGCAAAGTTAGAGGCTCGATCCCCGATAAGAATGTATGCAATATGCGCTCGAGAGAAAGCCTTTGCTCTTAACGTCATCACGGGTACTTTTTCTCTTTTTAATACTTGTGTTGTTGCCTTAATTGATCCGGGGTCGACGCATTCATACATTTGCATGAGATTGGTGTCTAGTATGAATATACCCATTGAATCTATGGAATTTATTATCAGAGTGCCGAACCCATTAGGCAAGTCAGTCCTGGTTGATAAAGTCTATAAGAATTGTCCTTTGACAATTCAGGGTCATTGCTTTCTAGCTAACCTTGTGTTATTACAATTTGATATGTTTGATGTAATACTTGGTATGGATTGGTTAGCCTTGCATGATGTAATTGTAAACTGTGGTAGCAAGTATATTGAATTGAAGTGCCTAGATAGTAAGATTCTATAGGTTGATTCAAGAGAATTGGATACACCAGCGGTTGTAATTACATCAATGGTTGCTCAAAGATATATGACAAAAGGGAACGAAGCCTACCTTGATTTTGTATTGAACACTAAAGAAATGGAGTTGAAGATTGAGTCCGTACCAATAGTATGTGAATATCCAGACGTGTTCCCAGAAGAATTACCCGGATTACCACCTGATAGAGAGATAGAGTTTGGTATTGAACTGGTGCTAGGAACAGCTCCTATTTCTATTGCTCCGTATAGGATGGCACCAACCGAGCTGAAAGAGTTAAAAGCACAGTTGCAAGAACTGATGATAAAGGTTTTGCAAGGTCGAGCTTTTCGCCTTGGGGTGCTCCTGTATTATTTGTTAAAAAGAAAGATGGTTCGATGAGGCTATGTATAGATTATCGACAACTGAACAAGGTAACTATTAAGAATAAGTATCCTTTGCCAAGGATCGATGATTTGTTCGGCCAGTTGAAGGGAGCCACTGTGTTCTCTAAGATAGACTTGAGGTCTGACTACTATCAATTACGAGTTAAGGAATCAGATGTGCCTAAGATAGCTTTCAGGACGAGATATGGTCATTATGAATTTCTTGTCATGCCGTTTGGGTTAACAAATGCATTGGCCATATTCATGGACCTAATGAATAGGATATTTCAACCATACTTGGATAAGTTCGTCGTTGTGTTCATTGACGACATTTTGATTTATTCCAAGGATGAGACAGAGCATGTGAAGCATCTAAGGACGGTGTTGCAAACCTTATAGGAAAAACAATTGTATGCTAAGTTTAGCAAGAGTGAGTTTTGGCTTCAAGAAGTTGGGTTTTTGGGTCATATTGTTTTGGGTGAAGGCATCTGAGTTGATCCAAGTAAGATCTCTGCTATCGTTGAATGGAAACCACTTAAAAATGTAACCGAGGTTAGAAGCTTTTTGGGTTTAGCCGGTTACTACCGAGATTTGTGAAAAAATTCTCCATGATAGCAACTCCAATGACGAGATTGCTACAGAAAGACGTTAAGTTCGAATGGATGAAAAAGTGTTAGCAGAGTTTCGAGAAGTTGAAGACCTTGCTGATTGAAGCTCCTGTTTTAATATTACCGGAGCCAGGAAAAGAGTTTGTGGTCTATAGTGATGCATACTTAAATGGATTGGGTAGTGTACTTATGCAAGGTGGCAAGGTGATAGCCTATGCTTCGCGACAGTTGAAGCCACACGAGAAGAATTATCTGAAGCACGACTTAGTGCTCGCCGCCATTGTTTTTGCCTTAAAAATTTGGAGGCATTATTTATATGGTGAGACTTGTCGTATATTCACAAACCACAAGAGTTTGAGGTATCTGATGACTCAAAAGGAATTGAATCTGAGACAGTGGAAATGGTTAGAATTAATTAAAGATTATGAGCTGATTATCGATAACCACCCGAGAAAGGCGAATGTGGTCACCGATGTGTTAAGTAGAAAAGTTTTATTTGCACTTAAGGCCATGGATGCTCGATTGGCGTTGCTTGATGATGGTTCAGTCTTGGCAGAGCTAAGGGCTAGGCCGACATTTCTTCAAGAAATTTATGATGCTAAGACTAATGATAGTGACCTGCAAGCTAAAAGAGCTCAATGTGAGTCGGGTACCGAATCAAATTTTCAGATCGGTCCTAGTGGATGTTTGATGTTCAGAGATAAGGTTTGTGTACCCCAAATATGATGAGATTATTCGAAAGATTTTGCAAGAGGCACATGATAGCCGTTTGTATATTCATCCGGGAAGTACCAAGATGTATAATGATTTGAAAAAAATGTACTGGTGGAACAGCATGAAATGAGACATCTTTGAATTTGTATCGAAATGCTTGATATGTCAGCAAGTCAAAGCTGAACATCAAGTACCTTTAGGTTTGTTACAGCCTGTGATGGTCCCAGAATGGAAGTGGGACAGGATTATTATGGACTTCGTGACAGGACTACCATTAACCCCGAAAAAGAAAGATGCTATATGGGTTGTGGTTGATAAGTTGACAAAGTCAACTCATTTTATTCCAGTTAGGATAGATTACTCTCTTGATAAGTTGGCCAACTTATACATATCTGAGATTGTAAGATTACACGGGGTACCGCTGTCGATTATTTCAAACAAAAACCTGAGATTCACTTCGAGATTTTGGAAGAAGCTACAAGAAACTTTGGGTACCAGGTTAAATTTTAGTACAACTTTTCACCCGTAGACCGATGGTCAGTCTGAGCGGATGATTCAGATTCTTTAGGATATGTTGCGATATTGCATCCTCGAATTTCAAGGTAAGTGGGAGAAATACCTACCATTGGTAGAATTCGCCTACAACAACAGTTTCCAAACGAGTTTGAAGATGGTGCCTTATGAGGCCTTGTATGGCAGAAAATGCCGAACTCCATTGTATTGGACAGAACTTAAGGAGAATCAGATTTACGGAGTTGATCTAATCAAGGAAACTGAAGAAAAGGTTAAAGTGATACGTGACTGTTTAAAAGCAGCATCGGATAGACAAAAGTCATATGCTGATCTGAAAAGAAAAGAGATTGAGCTTTGAGTTGGAGATAGGGTATTCTTGAAAGTATCTCCATGGAAAAAGGTATTGAGATTTGGCCGGAAATGCAAACTAAGTCCGCGATTTATTGGACTATATGAGATCACTGAAAGAATTGGACCATTAGCCTATCGTTTGGCATTGCCACCAGAATTAGAAAAGATTCATGATCTGTTTCATGTGTCTATGTTAAGGCAATATCGATTAGACCCCTCTCATGTGATTTCACCGATGGAGATTGAAATTAGACCGAACATGACCTATGGTGAAGAACCGGTCAAGATTTTAGCTCGTGAGGTTAAACAGCTGAGGAATAAAGATGTGGCTTTGGTAAAAGTTCTATGGCACAGACACGGAGTGGAAGAAGCCACATGGGAACCAGAAGAAACCATGAGAAGCCATTATCCAAACCTGTTTCCAGGTAAGACTTTCGAGGACGAAAGTCCCTAAGGAGGGGAGAAATGTAACATCCAGAAATAGGGCCTAGTCAGAACAGGGGTATCTGGACCACAAATCTGACATTGAAATATTTATTTTATGATTATTATGAGGTCTAGAATATGAGAATATGAATGTGTTAAAGTTTCATGAAGAAATTCTATGAATAAGGTGTCCAATTGGAAAATCAGGACCAAATTAAATAAATTACAAAACTTGGATTCTAGAAGCAATTTGTACAAAATTGTATTAGAATATTAATTAGAAGGCCTTAAAGAGAATTTTTCCCAATTTCTAAGTTTTTGGACAAAAATGGGCATGTATGGATAAATTTTTAAAGAAAGGGCATAAGGGCATTTTGGTTATTTGGCTAAATAATGAAATAAAATGGGAAAAATAAGCCAAAAATTAGCCATTCTTCTCCTTCATCCAGCCGAAATTCTCAAGCCCTCCATAGCTAGGGTTTTCAACATTTTCAAGCTCAATAGTAAGTGCTCCCAGGCCTCGTTTTTAATGTTCTTTGTACTATTTCTACCCATATTTCATGCTAGGGTTCATGTTTAGAAATTTACCCATGCATGAGTTACTTGTATTTTGATGGTTTATAGAGGAATATGAAAGTTTAAAAGATGGTAAACAACTTTTACTAAGTGATTTTTCATGAAAATGGCTTTAGGGACCATTTTGTAAAAGTTGTAAAAATGGGTAGAAAGATGAGAAATAATGGAAAAATATGGGCTGCCATAAGAGGAAAGAACATTCGGCTAGGATTGGGTAAGGTAGAAATTGTATGTATTTCATTATACGAGCCTAGGGACTAAATCGTAAAAAATGTGAAAGGTTAGGGGCTAAATGGTCATTTGGATCGGGGGTGAAATTTAGACTCGAAGCACATAGTGGTTGTTTATCCATTCATCCAAGGAGTACAAAAATGTATAATGATCTAAAACAGTTATATTGGTGGTCAGGCATGAAACGAGACATTTCAGAGTTTGTATCGAGATGTATTGTTTGTTAGCAAATTACAGATGAACATCAAGCGCCTTCGTGATTTTTGGAACCAGTGATGATATTGGAGTGGAAATGGGATAGAGTCACCATGGATTTCGTATCGGGATTGCCCCTGTCTCTGAAGAAGAAAGATGTTATTTGGGTTGTCGTTGATCGACTGACGAAATCAACACATTTCATTCCAGTATGTCCTGACTATTCGCTTGATAAATTGGTTGAATTGTACGTTTCAGAGATTGTTAGATTACATGGGGTGCTAGTTTCGATTATTTCAGATAGAGATCCGAGGTTTACGTCACGACTCTGGAATAAATTACAAGCTCTAGGTTTGCAGTTGAACTTTAGCACTACATTTCATCTGCAAACTGATGGTCAGTCTGAGAGAGTGATACAAATTCTCAAAGATATGCTTCGTTGTTGTGTTTTAGAATTTGAAGGCAATTGAGAGAAATATTTGTCATTGTTTGAATTAGCATATAACAATAGTTTTCAATCGAGCATTAAAATGGCATCGTATGAAGCATTGTATGGTCATAAATGCTGAACTCCATTGTACTGGACCGAACTTAGCGAGAAAAATATTCACGGGATTGATTTGATCAGAGAGACTGAAGAGAAAGTAAAAGTAATTCGCAATAGTCTGAAAGCAGCTTCAGATCAACAGAAATCATACGCGAATTTGAAATGAAAAGACATTGAGTTTCAGATTGGCGACAGAGTATTTCTGAAAGTATCTCCATGGAAGAAAATACTTCGTTTTGGTCGCAAAGGTAAATTGACTCCACGATTCATCTGGCCGTATGAGATTATTGAACGAATAGGGCTAGTGGCATATCGACCAGCATTACTGTCAGAGTTGGAAAAGATTCACAACGTGTTTCATGTATCAATGTTGCGACGATATTGATCAGATCCATCGCAAGTAATTTCTTCGGTAGAGATTGAAATTCAACCCGATATGTCGTATAATGAAGAACCGATCAGAATTTTAGTTAGAGAGGTCAAAGAATTGAGAAATAAATGCATAGCTTTGGTGAAAGTGTTGTGGTAACGTCACGAGGTTGAAGAAGCCACGTGGGAACCCAAGGAAGCTATGAGAAAATAGTACCCTAACCTCTTTTCGGGTAAGATTTTCAAGGACGAAAATCCCTAAGGGGGAGAGTTGTAATAGCCCATTTTTAGTCAAATTGGAACAGTGGTTTTGGGACCACAAATTTGAATTCAAAATATTTATTTTATTATTATTTTCATATTTACAGCATGATAAAATGATTGTATGAAAGTTTCGTCAGAAATTTTATCATTTGAGTGTTTAATTTGATAAAAAGGACTAAATCGCATAAACTTCAAAAGTGGTGTTCTAATAGGTAAAGGTATTAAATGGCTATTAAATTAAATAGTTAAGAGATTTATGTTGCAATTAGTCCATTATTTATTTTAGTGGACAAAGATGGACATGGTTAAGTAATTTTTTAATCGTTATATGTTACGGTTATTTATGTAATTTAGTAATAAATGTTAACAAATTAAAGAAAAACAAAGCATTATGTTGGTTATCATCTTTTTCACCGATTTTGGAAGAAATAAAAAGCCATTGTTAGGGCTTGAAAGTTCGACTATCATCTATTGCTTGCATGGTAAAATTTTTTATCCCCTTTTTAGTGATTTCTATGTTTTTGTGATCGTTGTAGCATAATCTAGCTAGCCCAGGGACTATTTTACAAAACTATTAAAGGTTTAGGGCTTTTTAATTGATGAATATTGATGTATTTTGATTTTTAATGGTAGAAAATGCATGGTTGTTATTAGATAAACAACATTTGTTAAGTGATTTTTAGTAAAATTTCAATTAGGGATTAAATTGTGAAATGTGTAATTTTTGTGGTTAAATTGTGAAAGAAATGAAAAATATGGATTGCTAGGGACCTAATTGAAATTTGACTAGCATGGATTTTAATTGAATTTAATGAATTTGTGATTTTATGAAATAACGACTAAATTGCAAAAATGTGAAATGTTAGGGGCAAAAGTGTAAAAGTGCTTTAATGTGTATTCTGGACTAAATTGAATAGAGAGATTATCAAATAAGTTAATTTTGATTATATTTAGATCAAGAAAGGCGACATACGAATTTAGATCAGGGAAAGAACAAATTTCAGATTAATCAACTTAATTCGCCGTTTTTGCATTTGAGGTAAGTTCATATGTAATAAGTATTATTATATTTGTGTTTTAAATGTTTTAATATTGCATAAATTGTGAATACGACATTGTGGACCTATTCAACAAAGAGTCGGCATTGGAAAATCCTGGTTGAACCTTAGGAATAAATTAAGATACGAATGACATGTCATTAGGGGTTATTATTGTTTTGGGTGTTGGTCCGTACGTCCTACCGGTGGCTGAGTTATCCAGCATGTGTTTTGGATTCTCGTCAACTTGTGTGAGCAGCATCGTGTAGATACGTCATGATAGTCAGCTTTGTGAGCAGACCCGTTGATAGCTCGAGAGTGTGCATTATTGAGATATGATATTGAGATAGTTTCGGCTATGTATTGGCACTTCGGTGCAAGATTTATTGAGATAGCTTCGGCTATATATATATTGGCACTTAGAGTGCAAGATTCCTGAGTATCTTGTATTATTCCAAATGGTTCAATGGGTATATCGAAGATAAGAAACGGTGAGAATAGATACGTATCAATACAGGTATGTACGGAAACTGAATTTGTATCGAATATATGAATGAATTGAGTTCATGGTTAAATAGATGATGGAATATATGTTAGCATTGTGGTTAAATATCTTGTAGTATGTTATATGTATATTTTGAAAGGTAAATAAATGGTGAGTTTTGCTTATTATTTTCATACGTGCTTACTAAGCTTTATAGCTTACATCATTTATTTTTCCGTGTTTTATACTAAATGCAAAGCTAGCTCAGATTTAGGAACCGTCAGAGACTTCATCACACTATCCTACTATCACTTTGGTACTTTTGAACTTAAGTATTTTGAGTATATGGCATCATAGGAACTTTGGTCATTTTAGGTTATGGTTTGATAATGAATTTAGTCAATTGAAATAGCTTGTAAATGTTAATGTTTTGGTTTTGTATTTAGCCATGAGAGTTGGCTTAATTTGGTTGATTTAGTTGTGTATTCATATGTGTATATGACGTTGGTTATGTGTTAAATGATGGATATGTGATGCTTGTTGATTATAGGTGTTGTGGATGCCAAATGGTTGATGAATTGAGAATTAGTATGCTTGTGAACTTAGGTAAAATAATGCATGTTTAGAAAATGACTATATTGATGGTTTGAGAAAGTGAAATTGGTATAAAAGTGGATGGTGTATTGTGAGATTGTATGCCTTGTGTTGTTGGTATTGAAATGGTATAATTCATGCTTGGTTGAGTTAGATGAATGCCCATATATGCTATGTTTTGGTGCCAAATGGGTTGGAGTAGGTACATGCAATTTGGGTGGCAAAATGGCTTGGTAAATAGCCTATTTTTGTCTATACGGGCAGAGACACGGGCATATGTCTTAGCTGTGTGTGACACACGGTTATGTTACATGGCCATGTGTCCCCTGGTGTTGAATTAAAAATCAAGACAGTGTGCTCCACACAGCCCAGCATACAGGCGTGTGACTTGTCCGTGTGGCATAAGTCAGTATACCTTACATGTTTGGCACGGCCAAGCACACGGTCTGGCATCCGAGTGTGTGTGGCCATTTCTAAGGCACATGAGCTAGCCACACGGGCATGTGTATTGGCCATGTGACCCAATTCAAAGAGTTATAGATGGTCAGACACGGGCTAGGACACTACCATCTGATCCCATTTCGAATGTCCACACGGCCTGTGACACAAGCGTGTCACACGGTCGGGCCACACGGGCGTGTGTCCCCTCTATTTTGTAAAATTTTCTAAGTTTTCTTGAAATTTCATAAGTTATTGGTTTAGTCCCGGACCACCCCGAATGCATGTTTTGGGCCTCGTAGGCTCGTAATAGAGACAATATGATTGATGTTGAATGATGATTACATGATATTGGAATATGTATGTGAAATGAATGTTTAATTGTTTTATAAGTCCAATAATGCTCCGTAACCCTATTTCGGTATTAAATATGGGTGAGAGGCATTACAGTTGGACTTTCAAATTAATTTTGACCCATCTCGTAATTGGATCATTAAAGCGTACTAGCTTGTTGCTAAAATTGAAGCCCAAACTGTCCAGTAAAGGAGGAAAGAGCCCGATTGAGCTATGAGAAGTCCAATTGTCCATAAAATAATTAATTGAGGCACCCAAGACTTGTCAAAATATTGCAAAGTAGCTACAACAACTTTTCCTTGTGACCATTCATGTAACACCCCTAAGCCTTATTCGTCGCCAAAACAGGGTTACGGAGCATTACTGGGCTTTACGGACTAATTATGAATATTTCATTACCTTTATTATACAAATCAAGAATTAATCATGTAACACTCATATTATCCCTTAGATGGGCCCTCGATGCCCAAAATACACTTTAGAAGTGAATCGAAAACAAACTGGACACTTAGGGAATTTTTTTCAAAATCTTAAAATTTTTCTTAGGAGCAAGGGACACAAGCCCGTGTGAGTCACAAGGCCAAGAGACACACCCGTGTCTCAGGCTGTGTGGGTATTTGATGTTAGGCACACGGCCATGTCCCAGCCCGTATCCTTACCTGTGTAACTCTCTGACTTGGGTCACATAGCCAACCACACGCCCATGTGTTAGGCCGTGTGCAAAGTGCTGGAATCACACGACCAAGCCACACGCCCGTGTGCTAGGCCATGTGCTAAAACCTGAGCATTCTGTTTCAAAATTTTAAGGTGCAGGGGACATACGACCAGACTACACACCCATGTGTAGGCTGTGTGTCACACACGGTTGAGACACACGCCTGTGTCTCTGCCCGTGTGGACAAAAATAGGCCTTTTTTCTTACCCTTTTTGACATTAACCTGCACACAACATTTAAATACAATAATATATCCCAACCAAGCAATAAAAACCAATCAATACATGTTCTAAACATAATATAACATTACATATACATCAGTTATTTATACTTACCCATTTAACTCATTTCATTGATTTAACAAATTTTACTATTAATTATACACATACAAACATTTAAGATTCACAACCACAATTCAAACTATTTTATTGCCAAACCAACCCTATACATGCCATATAAACCAAAATTTATATTTCAAAAACTATCAGATTAAACTGGATAGTATGGCTTGATGTGTTGATTCGATCTCCCTATTACACATTAATTTACAAGAACATAAAACAACACGAGTAAGCTTAATGAAGCTTAGTAAGTTCAATAGATTATACATTGATCTTACCAAACTTAATATAATAAACTAAATTGTAAATAAATTATACATTCTCCGTGTCAAATACAACATAAGTCAATGAACACACTTTCTTTAGACCAATATCATTAATAATAAATATATCTTTCAATTCATTCATGTAGGTCTTTGACCAATTCTTACTAAATCGAGGAATGACTTACGGATATGAGTACATCGTTTTCTTTGTGCCATAGTCCAACTATGGTCTTACACATGCATTGCCATGGCCCAGCCATGGTCTTACATTCGTAGTGCTATAACCCATTTATGGTCTTATCATCAGAGTGCCATAGCCCAGCTATGGTCTTACATATAAACATTGCCATGGTCCAACCATGGTATTATCCATCAATTCATTTTTTATTATAAAACTGTAACACCCCTATAACCCGTATCCGTCGCCGGAATGGGTTATGAAGTGTTACCAACCCAAAATACCACATTTGTACAATCACATTGATATTAGAACATTAACTTTTATATGCATTCAAAAAAACTTTATACAAACATTCAAAAGATGCCATTTTCGCATGGCTTATATACATCAACATATCAAAATATCATTCACTTAAGTCTATTCTATACATGCCATACTAGTTCCAAAATATAGGAGTACCAAAAAAGACAGATAGTGTGACGAGTTGCTGACAATCCCCTCCCCGAGCAAGCAACTGGAATCAACGATCTATAAAACAGAGAAATATAACAAAAGGAGTAAGCTTTCATAAGCTTAGTAAGTTTTAAGCAATACAACAGACAAACTCAATTATAAATCAATTATCCAATTTCTCAAAAGGTCATTTCCTATATATTTATTACCATTGGCCGAATATACACAAAGCATATAATGCACACTTAGCATTCTAATTACAGTTAATCTGAATTCATATGGCATAAAAAAATTGAACATTTTCACATACATTCACACCTTGACCGAATGTATCATAATCATAGATATAAATATATCATGTATTCACATATGCATCAAATTATACTCTTATGATTTAATTTAAATCATACTCATAGATAAATACATAATACCTACCTGGCCAACTTAACGTATTGAATGTATTCATTCGTCGTTCTAACACGAGGTATCTTAGTTTTAGACTTTTATCAAATCATCAGGCATTCAGCCTACTAGGTTTAAAAACCCGAATTCATTCACCGGCATTTCTTTTTGCTAGGCTCGAGGCCGAATAATATCTCACCGGCATTATAGCCTGCTAGGCTCAAAGGCCCGAATATTATCTCTCACCGGCATTATAGCGCTAGGCTCAAAGGCCCGAATAATACTGCACAATATTCAAATCAACAAGTTTTATATAACACAATCACACCAATTTAGGTACAAGCATCATTCAATATATCATCCTACATTTCATTCACTTTTATCTCATTTCATCACTCACATTTAAATACATAATAGTTTACACGTAACATCTTACTCATTTTCATCTAACACTATCATTTGATCATGAAAGCATATCACTTTTTACTTCCAATACAAATTGCCATTCGGCCATGTACATATATGACAAGTAACACTTAATTCTCATAGTCTGTCATGTCATTTTTGAATATTATATATATTTAACTACTTAAAACTTACCTCGAATATTTTCGAACAGTCTCGGATCGACTATTCAACTACTTTCTCTTTTCCCTTATCCGAATTTGCCCCTCTATGCTCTTGAGCTTAAATTCAACAATTTTAAACTAGTCATTATTCGACTGTTCAAGCATTACTTCAAAAATATAATATATATATATATTCGACTTTCACACATATAGATCATAGTAAGTTTATAAGAAAACAATAAGCAACTCATTAACAAATTTTTATCAATGTTTACCACATAATCACAAATTCACTATAAGCTGTCTTCCTGAGCAACAGTCACTAAATTATTTATAACTGGAGCTACGAAACTCCAAATCAATTTCCGTAAAATTTCCCTAAAAATAGACTCATATATCATTTATCCATAAAATTTTCAGAATTTTTAGTTTAGCCAATCAATACCAGATTTTTCTTAAAGTTTCCCCTGTTTCACTATTTGACTAATCTGACCACCCTTTACTTCGAATAAAATTTCTAATTTTACAGAAGTCAAAATATGTTCTCATTGATTTCATTTGAAACTAGACTCATTAAACTTTAATTACATAATTTATTCAGCTTCTAACTCTACTCCCACGATTTATGGTGAGTTTTCCAAATTAACGTTACAGCTGCTGTCCCAAGCAGATTTACTACAATTTACTCTTTCACAACTCTTTGCATTCATATTATTTAAACATGTATATCACCAATCAATTTCGTCACATATATCTATAATTTCACTTAAGCATAATCTCAATACAATACATCATGCTCAAATCATTATTCAAGTTCAAATTCGGATAACACACATATAAACACTAACAACTAAATATTAACATTGCATTTCACCATAATAGCCAATTGCCATTAAATAATTAAGCCACAATTATTCAATTTTACCAAGCTTCGACTTAATTTATAACTATCTAAATCATTTAAAACATTCAACAACAAATTCTTCTTTAATTAAGCACATATTCGACAATGACAATGATAATTTAGCAAACCTTAATTTAACTTATAATTGTTCATAACACATTTAAAGCATCCACTCCATTCCATCATTTTAAACACAAACTTTACTCAACTATTATCTATGTTCACATTCGGCATTTCATTCTAAACACACAAACAAACATCACATTACATATAAAATTTCAATATTTTATACATACAGTACTCGTATATATATTGTATTATAGTTCGATAATGATATATCAAAGCCACCAAAAAGCATTTAATTAATCATTCAAGATCATGCAATGTACTAATTTAATTTTTTTTAAGTATATAAGCTCTTGACCTGTTTTGGAACAGAACAACAACAATAATTATTGAATAGACAAGGTTAAATTACGTACACATTTCGTCTATTTAAGCAGGGTTAAATTAATCTCTTGTATACATTCAGACATATTAAACTCTAGCATGCCTTTAGATATTAATTTCCAGCACGCATTCGAATACTTTTTGAGCTAACAACAATTAAATTTTTAGACAATTTAGCCACCTACATCCTTTCATCAAATACTTGTTTCTTAGTTTCAACTATTAATAATGGGACATTACTAAAATTGAAACTTTTGGACAGCAATATAAATAGCAATTTAAACAGTTTTAAGCTCCCAAATTTTAAACTCCTCAAGCATAAACCGAACAGCAATGCATGTTAGCCGTATTTATTTTGTGCATTTTACCCACAGTACAAGATACGCAAAATCTAACAGCAACCAGAATCAGGCGACATCCTTAATCTTTTTCTCTTCAAAAAAATCTTCCATAGCCGAATACTCATATCACTACTAAAATCAAAATTTTGACATGGCTAAGTTAGGGACTTAATAACTAACTTAATATATGCTACAATTTCAAAAATTAACATGAATTTCATACCTTAATTCTAGCTCAAAAGTGACTGAATGGCTATCTCCCCTTTCTTCTTTAAGGTTCGGCTAAACAAGGAAGAAGATGAACCAAACCTTTTGTTCTTCTTTTCTTATTTCAATTAATATTTTTATTTCATAATTTAAACCATTACTATTATAATAATACATATTTTGCTTAACATCATCATTATGGCCGGCCACTAAAACTAAAGTGGGAAATTTAACATGCAAATCCACTTATCTTACACCGTTAATTATTTAACCACTACAAAAATTACCTATCACATTTTCAAAAATTTCCACATAAGTCCTATTTAATAATTTCACTCACAAATGACAATATCAAAGCATGAAATTTTCACACATGAACTTTCACATATAATAAGCACTGAATATAACATCTAATTATTTTTATGACTCGGTTTTGTGGTCCCGAAACCACTTTTCGACTGGGGTCAAATTAGGGCTGTCACAAAAATGATTGTACTCTATCCTGCGTTCTACTTGTTTCAAACATTCATTTCCATTTCATATTTTAAAAAATAAATTTTAATTTCAATAATAAAAATGTAAATAAATACATTATATCATTCATAAATTAATAAATAATCATGAAAGTTTAACCATACGAACTTACTTAGGTTGAATTATAAGTTTATAGTAGTTAGGGACTATTCTGTTAATTTCGCTTTTTCTCGTTGATCTACGGGCTCTTGATATATAATGTAAAATTATTCATTCATTAGCATATATTTCAATTTCAATTCAGTTCACAATTAATACCCCTCAATTTTTGAAATTACACAATTAGCCTAACTTTTCCAATTTTCACAATTTAGTCCCTCATCAAATATCCTATCAATTGAGCTAATTTTTCTCAATTGACAATTTATCTAAGTATTCTAAGCTATTTCACAGCCTTTGATAAACAAAATTTAATGTCAAACTCTAAAATTTAATCTTTTTCACAGCCTTTAATTTTTCATAAAATTTATCTAAGTATTCTAAGCTATTGAAATTTCTTGATAAAATCATCATATAACAAAATTAAAGCTTCAAATCCATGTTAATTCATCATAAACATCCAGCACTCATCAATGGTAACTTTCCAAATCACCCATAAAATCAAAAACTAATGAACTAGCTAATTGGACCTAATTGTGAAAGTCTCAAAAACCCAAAAATTTAAAGAAAGAATTGAATTTACATGAAGTAAAATAAATAAAACCGGCTTCAAACCTTCTCCTATGGCATTTTTGGCTGATAAATTGAAGAAGAATAGCCTAGAAAAGTTTAGAATTCAATTTATTTAAGTTAATTTCACAAAATTTATAATTTTGCCCTTTAATCACATGATTTTTGTTTTCTATTCTACTTATGCCGCCTCATGCCTTTATTTTAGGCATAATTGCTCCTTATGTCCTTCCTCATTTAACATTTAGGCTATTTTATCACTCTGGCAAGTTTGCACATTTTCCAATTTAGTCCTTTTTAATTAATTAACTATTAAAACGTTAAAATTTTCTAACAAAACTTTAATACTAACTTAATGAAAGTCCTTAAATATTTATAAAAATATTTACGGCTTGGTTTATGAAATCGAGGTCTCGATACCTTATTTTCGAAACCACTTAACCTAATAAATTCTTTTAAAACACAAATCACTAATTTAAAAATATTTCTAAAATCACACTTAACTCATAAATAATAAATAATAAATTTTTTGAACTCACTCGTCGGAGTTAGTGGTCTCGAACCACTGTTTTCGACACCACTGAAAATTGGGTTGTTACAACTCTCTCCCTTTAAGAAATTTTGTCCTCGAAATTTGTTACCTGAAAATAAATTTGGAACTGTGATTTTATTGATTCTTCTATTTCCCAAGTAGCCTCATCTGAACCATAACAGTGCCATAATACTTTTACTAGTGGAACTCGTTTATTCCGTAATTCCTTAACCTCTCGAGCCAAAATCTTTACCAGTTCTTTCGAATATGTCATCTCTGGATGCAGTTCAATCTCACTGTAAGGAATCACTTGTGAAGGATTAGATCGGAACTATCTTAGCATTGATTCATGAAACACATTATGAATTTTCTCAAGTTTCGAAGGCAAAGCTAACCAATAAGCCACATGGCCAATTCTTTTAACTATCTCATACGGTCCGATAAATCTTGGACTCAGTTTCCCTTTTCTACCAAACTGCAATACTTTCTTCCATGGTGAAACTTTTAAGAATACTTGATTGCCTACATCAAATTCTATCTCTCTTCTTTTTAAATCTGTATATGATTTCGGACAATCAGAAGCAGCTTTTAAACTGTCCCGGATGATTCGAACTTTATCTTCAATTTCCCAGATCAAATCGACTCCCACTAGCTTAGATTCACTCAATTTAGACCAATACAATGGAGTCTTACATTTTCTACCATAAAGAGCTTCAAACGGTGCCATTTTTATACTAGATTGATAACTATTATTATATGCAAATTCAGTTAAGGGTAAATACTTTTCCTAGCTACCTCCAAACTTGAGTATACAACATCTCAACATGTCTTCTAGAATCTGAATTACTTGTTCTGATTGTCCGTCAGTCTGAGGATGAAACACTGTGTTGAAATTTAATTTTGTACCCAGAGTTTCTTGAAATTTACTCCAAAATCTCGATGTAAACCTCGAATCTCGATCTGAAATAATGGATGTGGGAACCCCATGTAACTTCACAATCTCTAATATATACAATTCTGCTAACTTCTCAAGCAAAAAGTCTATTCTGACCGGGATAAAATATGCTGATTTAGTCAATCTATCAACTGTCACCCAGATTGAATCTTTCTTTCCTGGAGTCATAGGTAATCCAGATAAAAAATTCATTGTGACATGCTCCTATTTCCACTCAGGAATCATAACAGGTTGCAATAAACCCGTTTGTACTTGATGTTCTACTTTCACTTGCTAACAAATCAGACATTTTGCTACAAACTCACAAATTTCCCTTTTCATACTCGGCCATCAATACATCCATTTCAAATCACAATAAATTTTCATACTACCCGGATGAATGGAATACATGCTACTATGAGCTTTTGAAATAATATCATTTTTCAAGCCTAAGTTTTTCAGAACATAAATTCTATTACTGTAACATCCCGAAATAGGGCCTAAATGGAATAGTGGTTGCAAAACCACGAATCTAAGGTCAAAAAAATTATTCCGATTAATTTTTAAGTTTTATTCATTGATTGCATAATTGTGTGAAAATTTCGTGAATAAATTTTATGTATAAGTGCCTAATTTGATAATTAGGACTAAATTGTAAAATTAGCAAAATGTGTGTTCTAGATAATAAAGGGGATTTAATTGAAATGGGTTCTTAAAGTGGAGGTCCTTATTTAGTAATTAGACCATTATATTTAAGTTTGGACAAAAATGGGCAAGAATAGGACAAATTTGAAAGAAAAGCCTTTAAGGGCATTTTGGTCATTTAGTAATTAAAAGAATTAAAAAGGGAAAATAAAGCCAAAATTGGTCCATCTTCTTCATGGAGGCCGAATATAGCATGGGGGAAGCCATGGTTAGGGTTTCCAAGCTTTCCAAGCTCAATAGTAAGTTCGTTCTAGTCTCACTTTTAATGTTCTTTACGTTTTTGGAGTCCCGGTAACTTGATTTGGCTTATTCTAGCAATAATTCATGCTAGGGTTCATATTTGAAAAAATACCCATAGGTTAAATGTGTTTATTTTGATGTTTTATGGTAGAATATGAAGCTTGAAATTATGTTAAACAACTTTTGCTAAGCAATTTTAAGTGAAAACGAGTAAAACGACATAATCGGTAAAAATACCTAATGTTCATAAGCACATAATAGAGTGGTAATTTGATGTTTCCATAGAAGGGAAAAATGTTTAGAGTGTCATAAAACATAATAAAAATGGATAAATTTTAATTTCCAAGCCTAGGGGCAAAATCATAATTTTGCAAAGGTTTAGGGGTAATTTTGTAATTTTGCCAAAGTTTGAGTTAGGGAATGTTTTGAATATTAAATTAATTAGATAAGTGAAATATGATGTTTTAGATCTCGGAAAGTGAGATTTGGACCTAGAACGGGAGAAAAATCAAAAATCGAGAAAGTTGGTAAATGGTCATTTTGGTATCGAGGTAAGTTCATATGTTTAATAAGCATTTAATTATGCATATTTGAATGATAATTTGATATTTTTGCCATAAATACTTTAGTATTGAGTTTTAGATATAATGATTAATGTTCAATAATAATTCGATATTGGAAAGAGAACTTGTATAATTTATATGTAAGACCATATTTTGTATTATGGCTTTGTATGATGACAAGAATGTATTGACTAGCATAGTTTGATGAGAATAAGTTAAGTTGATGATATGATGAGATTGAGAATGTAAGTATGTAAGTTGAGTTGCATTTTATTATTATGCAATTATTGTTATTAGTATAAGTATGTAAGTTGAGTAGCATTTTATTATTATGCAATTATTGTTATTAGTATTGTTATTATTGAGTTATGCGACTAACCTTGAGAATTTGAGCAAGTATGTTTCAGCTATGACTTGACAAGACATTGATATCTCAAATTCCATGGTTGTACCATGGCAATTAAGGAAGAATTGATGGAAAATTCCATGTTCATAACATGGCATTTAAGGAGGAATTGACGGTTAAGGATACCATGTAAGACCATGTCAAGACATGGCATTGGCATTGATTATGGACTCCATGTAAGACCACATCAAGATGTGGCATTGGCACTAAGATAAGGATACCATGTAAGACCATGTTTGGAACATGGCATTTGGTAAGACAAGGATACCATGTAAGACCATGTTTGGAACATGGCATTTGGTAAGATAAGGATATCATGTAAGACCATGCCAAGGCATGGCATTGATAAATTCTATAAGACAAGGAAATCATGTAAGACCATGTCAAGGCATGGCATTGATGAGTTACTATAAGGCAAAGGTCCCATGTAAGACCATGCCAAGGCATGGCATTGGTGAGTTCATAAGGCAAGGATACCACGTAAGACTATGTCAAGACATGGCAATGGTAAGTTCAAAAGGGAAAAGGTTCCTGAGTAATCCAAAGAGTAAATCAAAGAAACAACAAGGTGAGAACATGAAGAAAGAGAACAGGTATGCATTTAAGGCTTATTTAATATTGAGATTGTAAGTAATTGAGATTATCAAGTATTAAGTAAGTGATGAGTTTTCAGTTATGCTTGTGACACTTTATGACATGATTGGCAATATGCCTATATTATGAAAGAGTACTCATGTGTTAAGTGAGATGTTGCAAGTATGTAAACAAGCTATTAAGTAAGGTGCCTTTTGTATTCTGAGCCTTTGGTAAGGTTACCGATGAGTAAGATGGGAAAGTAAGAACTAAACATTATTTAAGCAAATTATGACAGCATAGTAGTAAGCTAAATTGATTGCTAATGCTTATTATTTTACATGTAAACTTACTAAGCTTTATAAGCTAACTTCTTTCACTTTCCCATGTTTCAGAGTATTTAAAATTAAGCTAGGGTTGGAGGTTATCGGAGATCACTTCACACTATCGACTATCAAGTTACCAAATGGGTATCTACGTTTACAAACGTTCTAGTTTATGGCATGTATAGGGACTTAGCCATTTTGTGTGTATGTACTTATGATATGGCTAAAGAATGGTAGGTAAATATTTGATAATTATTAGCTATTTAAATGGCTAATGAAGAACATGTTTCGGTGTTATGTATGCCTAAATGGTAGTTAATACAAAGAAATCATGAAAAAGTGAAATTAGCATTAAAACAGTATTAAACAGCAGCAGTGATGTGATCTTGAAAAATCACCAAGAATAGTAGAAATAAAATTAGGTGATGAATAAGATAGAGAATTAAATCTTATTGAGTCTATTTTCATATGAAAGAAACAGAGTAAGCAAAAGAAGTGTATATTAAGAGATATTTGAATTTTAGTGAGATAGGGTCAGAGCAATTTTTGAATCCCCTGTTTTAAATTTATAAATTCACTAAAAATTGTACAAAATAAATTAGGAGCTATAGTTTATATTTCTAGATTTCTTAGTGAATCTACTTTCAAGAGAAACAAACTGCATGATTATTTGAATTCTGTACAGGGATAAAATTGATTCATAGTGAGGAGAGGTCAGAGTAGTTGAACAGTACAACAGGGGAAACTTCAACTAATAAACTATACTAATTGGCTAGACCAAAAATTCTGGAAAAAAACTAGTAAGAAGATATATGAGTCTAGTTTCAGGAAAAATTCACAAATTTAAATTTTCAGTTTTGTGACTCAAGTTATGATTTATTTAGTGACTATGATGCAGGTGGGAAGTTTTATAAGGAATAATGAAATAAATTATTTTGATTTGTCTAAGTATTCAGAAAATTTTTAATGTTCCCGATTTGGCCCGAACCGTTACAATTGCATGTTTTATGGTCTCGAGGGCCCTTTTTAGGGACATATTGAATGAAAGTAAATTAATTAATTTTAAAAGCAAATTTTATGCCCCAAATTAGTAAGTTAAGTCAGGTAACACCTCGTGCTCAACTCCGGCGACGGTTTCAGGTAAGGGGTGTTACAATTACGATAACGTAACGTACCATTATCATCGATGCTATATTCCAAAATTAGATTGTTTTCAACCATCTATCATTTCAGAGCCAATTTCGAATCATCATCTTACAATTTTCAAATTCGTTGAAGGAACACAAGTTTTGCTTTCAGCTCTGCTAATATAGAACCATCTTCATTAAGAGACAAATGAGCGTTCATCACTCGCAGTGCAAACAAAGACGACTTTTGACTAACTGCATCAGTAACCACATTAGTCTTTCCTAGATGGTAGTTAATAATCAAATCATAATCTTTCAGTAATTCTAACCATCGTCTCTGTCTCAAATTCAACTCTTTCTGAGTCATCAAGTATTTCAGATTTTTATGATCTGTGTACACATAACATTTCTCACCGTATAAATAGTGTCTCCAAATTTTCAAAGCAAATACAATGTAGCCAATTCAAGTTCATGCGTAGGATAATTCTTTTTGATTGGTTTTAATTGTCGAGAAGCATAGGACAACACTTTTCCTAACTACATTAATACACAACCCAAACCATCCAGAGACGCATCACTATAAACAACATACGATACACCCAATTCTAGCTAAGTCAAAACTGGAGCCATTGCCAACATCTTTTTCAACTGATCGAAACTCTACTGACACTCATTAGACCAAACAAATTCAACATTTTTCTATAGTATTCGAGTCATCGGCGAAGCAATCATCAAAAAATTCTTGACAAAACGGCGGTAATATCCTGCTAAACCTAGAAAACTTCGCACTTCTACTATATTCTTTGGAGTTTTCCAATTCACCACTGCAAATACTTTACTCGGATCCACTCGAATCCCTTCAACTAATACAATATGGCCTAGAAATCCAACCTCGTGTAGCCAAAATTAACATTTGCTAAAGTTTGCATACAACTGTTTCTCTCTCAAAGTCTGTAACACAATTCTCAAGTGTTGTGCATGCTCGGTTTCTATCTTGGAATAGATCAATATATAATCAATAAATACAGCCACAAATCTATCTAGATAAGTTTGAAAATTTTGATTCTTTAAATCCATAAAAGTAGCAGGAGCATTAGTCAAACCAAAAGGCATTACCAAAAACTCATAGTGACCATATCGAGTTCTGAAAGTAGTCTTTGTTACATCACACTCTTTGACCTTCAACTGATAATATTTGGATCTGAGGTCTACATTTGAAAATACTACAGCACCTTTTAGTTGATCAAACAAATCGTCAATATGAGGCAAAGGATATTTGTTTTTAATTGTGACCTTATTCAACTGTTTGTAATCTATGCACAATCTCAAAGATCCGTCTTTCTTTTTGACAAATAAAACAAGTGCACCCCAAAAAGACATACTCGGTCTTATGAACCCTTTGTCTAATAATTCTTGCAATTGTGTCTTTAACTCCTTTAACTCAGTTGGTGCCATATAGTATGTTGTTATCGATATTGAAGTTGTTCCCGGAATTACATCAATTACAAATTCAACTTCATGATCAGGTGGTAAACTTGGAAATTCTTCAGGAAACACAACTAGTAATTATTCTAGCTTTGATTCAGAATCCCGGGTATCAAGAATGTACGCTAAAAATGCCTCATTACCTTTTAGCATTAGTCTCTAAGCTGAAAAAGCTGAAATAATTCTAACAATTTCTTTCAGATTCTTAGACTCAACAGTAATCATTTCACTTGACTGATATTTCAGATCAATCCATTTTCTCTACAATTTACTACAGCACCATGCTTTGTCAACCAATCCATTCCCAAAATAACATTAAATTCTCGAAAGGGTAGCAACATCAAATCAGTAGGGAATTCACAGCCTTTTATTTTCAGTGGGCAATCATGAAACACTAAATTAACTATTACACTTTGGCCTAATGGATTAGTGACTTGAACATCATAATCAGTAGGTTCAATATACAATTTCCTTTTTGATGCTAATGTAGTGCAAACATAAGAATGTGTAGACCCAGGGTCAATCAATGCATATACAGTAACATCAAAAAGATAGAATGCACCAACAATTACATTTGGAGCTATAGCTTCTTCCCTTGCTCGGATAGCATAAGTACGTGTCGGCACTTTAGTCTCTGACCGAGCATCCTTATCTCTCATATTCGAATGAGTAGCCCCAGTAGCACTGCTTTGACTTGAACGTTTACTTCTTTGGGAAGTGGTTATTTGCTTTTCTTTTTGTTCTTCCTCCTGTTTTTGCAGTTGAGGACAGTCTCAAATAATATGGTCAATGGCCTCGCATTTGTAAAAAGCTCCTGCCTTACCTCTACATTCATCAAAGTGATTTTTCCAACAATATTTACATTTGGGCTTAGGAACATTGTGCACACTACCCACACTAGCCGTAAGTCTAGTAGATATCCCATAATCAAGTTGAGTCACCTTATTTTTATTTGATCATTCCGACACTGGAGTGGCTCTACTAAAATCATCTCTCAACTTTTTAGCTAGAAATGCTGAAAATGATTTGGAGGAGCTTCTTTTAGAAGATTCTCTATTCCATCTATCTCTCTGTATTTTTCTATTGTACACCTCTTCCATCTTTTGAGCACGATCTGATAGAACAACAAATTCTCATATCTCATTACCCCTAATCATCATTCTAATTTCATCGTTCAGTCCTTCTTTAAATTGAATACACATTTCTTCTTTGGTTGGTACAATTTCCCGGGCATATCTACTAAGGTATACAAATTCTCTTTCGTACTCAGCTACCGATCTATTTCCTTGGAGTAGGCCAAGAAATTCTCTTTTCTTTTTGTCTAGATACCTCTAGCGAACATATTTCTTTTTAAATTCATTCTAAAAAAATTCCCAAGTGATTTTCTCTTTCGACACCACGGCCACTATATTCATCCACCAATTATATGCTTCCTTTTTTAGTAAGGAAACAACACATCTCAAATAATCATCTGAGGAACAAGCCATTTCTTCAAAAACTCTTACTGTATTCTAAAGCCAATATTTAGCTTTGACTAGATCATCATCTGATCTACCCCAAAATTCTTTAGCCCAAATTTTCTGAGTCTTTCTATAGGAGTACGCTTATTAGATTCAATTACTGGAGGAGGTGGAGGTACAACCGGAGGCACTTCAGATGGTATAGTAGAGGGAGGAGGTTGTTGAGCCTGATTTCTTTCTTACATAAATTTATTAAACCATTGGTCCATAAACACATAGAACATATTTTTAAGTTCTTGTTCTTGCATTAGAGAAATTGGGACGTTACTACTTGCCCCGTGCTCAGACTTCTACACTCTAGTATTAGCCTCATCATGTTTAGCATGTTCGGATCTATTTGACATTTTTCCAATCTATAAGAAAAATAAGGGTTAGATCGGATCATACACATCACACTATCACAGATTTATATGGCATGTATTTCTAGACACTTTACACATTATGTTCATTCCAAGAATTGGCTAAATCGAAGCTCTAATACCAATAAATGTAACACCCCTAATCCTTATTTGTCGCCAAAATAGGGTTACAAAGCATTACTGGACTTTACGGACTAATTACGAATATTTCATTACCTTTATTATAAAAATCAAGAATTAATCATATAACACTCATATTATCGCTTATATGGGCCTTGGAGGCACAAAATACACTTTAGAAGTGCATCGAAACTACACCGAACTCTCAGAGAATTTTTTCCAAAATCTTAAAATTTTTCTTAGGAGTAGGGGACACATGTCCGTGTCGGAATTCGATGTGAGGCACACACCTGTGTCCCAAACTGTATCCTTACCCATGTAACTCTCTGACTTGGGTCATACGACCAACCACACGCCCATGTACTAGGCCGCGTTCAAAGTGCAGGGGTCACACAGCCAAGCCACACGCCCGTGTGCTAGGCTGTGTGCTAAAATCTGAGCATTCTGTTTCAAAATTTTAAGGTGCAAGGGACATACGACCAGAATACACGCCCAGTTGCATGGCTGTGTGTCACACATGGCTGAGACACACGCTTGTGTCTTTGCCCGTGTGGATGAAAATAGGTCATTTTAAGGCCACTTTTCTCACTCTTTTTGGCATCAACCTATACACAACATTTAAATACACTAATATATCCCAACCAAGAAATCAAAACCAATCAATACATGTTCTAAACATAATATAACATTACATATACATCAATTACTTATACTTACCCATTTAACTCATTTCATTGATTTAACAAATTCTACTACTAATTACACACATACAAACATTTAAGATTCACAACCATAATTCAAACTATTCCATTCCAAAACCAACCCTATACATTCATTATAAACCAAAATTTACATTTCAAAAACTACCAGATTAAACTGGTTAGTGTGGCTTGATGTGTTGATCCGATCTCCCGGTTACACGTTAATCTACAAGAACATAAAACAACACGAGTAAGCTTAATGAAGCTTAGTAAGTTCAATAGATTATACATTGATCTTACCAAACTTAATATAATAAACTAAATTGTAAATGAATTATAAATTCTCCTTGTCAAATACAACATAAGTCAATGAACACACTTCCTTCAGATCAATATCATTAATAAAAAATATATCTTTGAATTCATTAACTAGGTATTTGACCAATTTTTACTAAATCGAAGAACGACTTACGCATGTGATTACATCGTTTTCTTTGTGCCATAGTCTAACTATGGTCTTACACATGCATTGCCATGGTCCAACCATGGTCTTACATTCGCAGTGCCATAACCCAGTTATGGTCTTATCATCAGAGTGTCACAGCCCAGCTATGGTCTTACATATAAACACTGTCATGGTCCAACCATGGTCTTACATTCATAGTGCCATAACCCAGTTATGGTCTTATCTGTCAATTCAACCTTTACATTAATGTCATAGCCCAGTTATGGTCTTACATATAAACATTTCCGTCGTCCAACCATAGTCTTATCCGTTAATTCATTTTTTACTATAAAATGATTGTACTCTATCCTGCGGTCTACTTGTTTCAAACATTCATTTCAATTTCATGCTTTAAAAAATAAATTTTAATTTCAATAATAAAAATATGAATAAATACATTATATCATTTAATCATGAAAGTTTAACCATACAAACTTACCTAGGCTGAATTGTAAGTTTATAGTAGTTAGGGACTATTCTGTTAATTTCCCTTTTTCTTGTTGATCTACGGGCTCTTGATATATAATGTAAAATTATTCATTCATTAGCATATATTTCAATTTCAATTCACTTCACAATTAATACCCCTCAATTTTTGAAATTACATAATTAGCCCAACTTTTCCAATTTTTACAATTTAGTCCCTCATCACATATCCTATCAATTGAGCTAATTTTTATCATTTGATAATTTATCTAAGTATTCTAAGCTATTTCACAGTCTTTGATAAACAAAATTTAATGCCAAACCTTAAAATTTAATCTTTTTCACAATTAGGTCCTAAAATTAATTTCTATTAAAATTTCTTGATAAAATCATCATATAACAAAATTAAAGCTTCAAATCCATGTTAATTCATTATAAACATCTAGCACTCATCAATGGTAACTTTCAACATCACCCATAAAATCAAAAACTAATGAAATAGCTAGTTGGACCTAATTGTAAAAGTCTCAAAAACACAAAAATTTCAAGAAAAAAGTAAGAATTGAACTTACATGAAGTAAATTAAATAAAGACATCTTAAAATCTTCTCCTATGGCATTTTTGGCTGATAAATTGAAGAAGAATAGCCTAGAAAAGTTCAGAATTCAATTTATTTAAGTTAATTTCACAAAATTTACAATTTTGACCTTTAATCACATGATTTTTGTTTTCTTTTCTACTTATGCCGTCTCATGCCTTTATTTTAGACATAATTTCTCCTTAAGTCCTTCCTCATTCAACATTTAGGCTATTTTATCACTCTGGCAAGTTTGCACCTTTTCCAATTTAATATTTTTAATTAATTAACTATCAAAACTTTAAAATGTTCTAACGAAAATTTAATAATAACTTAATGACACTCTGAAAATATTTATAAAAATATTTACGGCTTGGTTTATGAAATCGAGGTCTCGATACCTTATTTTTGGAACCACTTAACCTAATAAAATCTTTTAAAACAAAAATCACTAATTCAAAAATCTTTCTAAAATCACACTTAACTCATAAATAATAAATAATAAAAATTTTGAACTCACTTGTCAGATTTAGTGGTCTCAAACCACTATTTTCGACACAACTGAAAATTAGGTTGTTACAATTCAACTCCTTACCTTGAATTAAGCATGAGCTAGATATTTTTAGCAAAGTCATCCACCTTCTTTTCTCAACATAAGGGGTCAGCCATGCATGAAAGAGAAGAGTGGGATTTTCATGCTACTTTTAGCAAACTCAAGGGGCTCTTCACTAGTATAAATAAAGACACATTTGTTCTCCATTTCATTCATCCCTCACTCACCATCTCTACTCTATTTTCTCTCTTTTTCCATTTCCCATTTTCCATTTCTTCAAGAGTGTTTGTAGGGCTTTGAAAGAAGCCCCATTCGGGCATATTTGGATCTTTAAACTTAGTAGTCATGACAAGAAGTGAAGAATGAATGAAGAGAAAAGTGATTTGTGCCTTGGAGAACCACAAAAAATGACTTTGCATTTCTTATCCTTTCAATCTTTTATTTTTGTTCAATTCAAGAAACATGATTGCAACTATGTTTTTTGCTTTTAATATAATCATGATTGCTTAATTTTGTTGGTGTTAGAATGGTTTAAATTCCGCAGCTTAGATTATTTAATTATGTTAAGAGGTGTTCTACGCATTTGATTTATTCATTCATTCGGATAAAATCATGAACATGTTATTCGTACATTATAAATGTAGGGATGCAATTGAATTAATTATTAAATCATTTCAGATTGTAATTAATTAACACAATATCTGAATGGTGCATGTTTGATCTTTTTATGATGAAAATAGGTCAAAATAGTAATAATATCGAAAGAAATTTATTACCTTGCATAACCCTAGGATTAATGTGATTAAACTATTTCAGTATAGAAATATTATTATTGTAACAGCCTAATTTTGGGGCTAGTCGGAACAGTGGTTTCAGGACCATGAATTCAACGTAGAAAAATCCATTTTTATTATATTTTTATGGTCTATAGTTCTATGAAACTATTTTGTGAAAATCTCATTCGAAAATTTTAACGTTTGGGCACTCAATTTAGTCAAAAGGACTAAATCGTAAAAAGTGCAAAAGTTGAGTTCTACTTGTTAAAGGTGTCCAATTGCTATGATATTTTAAATTAGAGGTCCTTTTTTGGTAATTAGACCATTGGATAAGTTAGTGGACAAAAATGGACATGAATAGGTAAAATTTCAAAGTTATGCATTAAGGGTATTTTAGTCATTTAGTAAATAAAAGAATAAAAAGGGAAAATAAAGTCAAAATTGGTGTCCATCTTATTTATCTTGGCCGAATTTTACAAGGAGACCATAGCTAGGGTTTCTTTAACTTTCAAGCTTGATAGTAAGTGCATCCTCGCCCTATTTTTAATGTTCTTTACATTTTTGAAGTCCTCGTAACCTGATTTACCTATTTCTACCATTATTTTGAAGTAGGGTTCATGTTTAAAAATTTACCCATGTGTGACATGCATGTATTTTGATGTTTTATGGAAGATATTGTATGTTTAAGGTGTGATAAACAACTTTTACTAAGTGATTTTTAGTGAAAATGCATAAAAAGGACTTATTTGTAAAAGTAGTGAAAATGGGTAGTAGAAATGTGATTTGATGAAAAATGTGGGTTTTTATGAGCATGATTTAGGTTCGATTAGGCTTGGGTAACAAAGAAAATGGATACATTTCATTTTATGAGCCTAAAGACTAAAATGTAAGTATGTCAAAGTTTAGGGGCAAAAATATAATTTTTTCATAAGTTGATTTTTGGACAGCATTGAGTAATGTGATAATTAAATAAGTTAAATTTGCTATCATAGATCAAGAAAAATGAAGTTTGGACCTTGATCGGGGGAAGAACAAGGTTATTGACAATTAGGCCCATTTCCTACTATTTTGTACCAAGGTAAGTTTGTGTGTAAATAATGCAATGTTGTATTATGTATTTAACGTTTAATATTGCATAAATTGTATGATTTTTTTATGGAAATATTCAATAAAGTTTCAACGATAAGAAAATCTCGGTTGAACCTTAGGACTAGTTTAGGATACAAGTGACATGTCACTAGGAAACCATGAGTTATGTGATTTATGTGAATCCGGGCGCTGGTCATGTAAGTCCTACTGGTGGCTGGGTAGTCTGCCATGTGTTGTGGATACCTGACAGCTTGTGTGAGCAGGCCCATGATTAATTCGTGTGCGAACCCTATGTGTTATGAGATATGAGGTAGCATTGGCTACATATGTGGCACTTATGTACAAGACTTTCCGTGTATCTGATGATATTCCAAGTGTTCAACGAGCAATCCGAAGAGTATGTCAAAGTTGACAAAGTATGCAACTATGTTATGAGTTGTACATGTATGTATGTAAAACTCATGAGTATGGACTTTAGTATGAGATGAACTCTTGGTAAGAATGCTAATGAGTAAGTTATGCCTAAGATATATGATGATATCTATGTTAACTTATGTTAAGTAGTTATATGATTAATGTACAATTTATGTTGCTTATTATTTGCATGCAAACTTACTAAGCTTTAAAGCTTACTCCCTTTTTCTTTCCATTCCATATAGTGTTGCCAAGCTAGCTCGGGGATTGAAGAACGTTGGAGCTCGATTCACACTATCAAACGATTATTTTGGGTATACTTGGTTTTAATATTTTAAGTATGGCATGTATAGGGACTTGGTCATTTTGTTATGTGTCATATTGGTTTAGCCAAATGTGTTGGCATTGTAATAGTTAATGATTCATTTTGTATATGGCCATTGGAAGTTGGGTAATATTAATCTTATTGGTCATTGGTATGTTTATGAGATGATGCTTATCATGAAGATGAAATTGGCATGAATAGAAAAGAATGTGATGTTTATACATGATAGATGTTAGTATGTGCAAATGATGTATTGATATCTTGTTTGCCGCTGATTTGGTTGTATGCATATGCTTAGATTGGTGTTGCTTGTTGTTGTGTAGGTTAGTGCAAGTAAGGGTGGACAAATGGCTTGGTAAATAGCCTTATTTTTGTCCACACAGGCAGAGACACGGCCGTGTGTCTTAGCTGTGTGACGGACACGGCCTAGGGACATAGGCGTGTGTCCAAGGCGTGTGACTTCCTTTGGTGCATGATGTCATAAACAGAGAGTTGCACGGGTTAGGGACATGGGCGTGTGTCACCACACGGCCTACCCATATAGGCGTGTCCCAAGCCACATGAGCGTGTGACCCTATTTTGATGAAAAATTTTCTAAGTGTTGAAGAATTTTCTAAAGTTCTCGGTTTAGTCTCGAACCGTCTCCAATGCATGTTTTGGACTTTGTAGGCTCGTTTTAAGGACGATATGATTATAAATGAAAATTTTTAAATTTGGATGGAAAGTTATGCCTTGGTTTGTATGTTAGCTTGTGTTTAAGTCTAGTAATGCCTCGTACCTTATTCTGGCGTTGTATACGGGTAAGGGGTGTTACAATTATTACCTCACATAATCTGATTCCTACTTATTAAAACACTAAGTTAATTGACATAGACATATGCTAGAAAAACTTAATATTTTAATAAGTGTGATTCCTTAGACGATTTTTGGAAAAGTAATCCTGAGGTCCGACTAAACATAGAAATATGCAGACTAAAAGGTTAAGCTTAGGTCTTCGAGAGAAGTTGAGCACTCGTAAAATCAGGGTTAGAAAATTATCAATATGCCACGAATCTCCGTAACATCTCTTAGTAGTGTTGATAATTATAAGTTAGGAAGGAAATTTATTCTAACAAATGCATGTTATTGTGTTTACTCTTAAAAACTTGTATTCTTAATTTATTGTGTTTAATTTAATTTTGAAGCATACTTAGTTTAATCTAGTATAAATAGGAAATCCATCACACTTTAATTGATCTCATCACCATCAAATTTGCTAAGTATAAATTTTGCATTTTTTTATTTGCATAAACAGTTCCTATGGAGATGATAACTCTTACTTACTACTCTGTTATTTGTCAACAATTATGTATACTTGCACATCAATCAAATTATTTCAAGACAAGTTTTTCGCACCACTGTTGGGGATTGTTATTTTAATCATTATTTGTGAAATTATTTTTGCAATTTGGTTTTTTTTTCCTATTATTTTTAAATTAGTTAACTTTTGTGAGTTTTGTTTTTCAGGTGTTTATGAACATTGATTGAATTATCAACTTACTACTAATAGACCCTGAAATTGAGCAAACTTTCAGACAAAGACGACGAGAAAGGCAAGCCTAGAGAAAAACTGAAGAAATGAATCTTAAGAATCGAAATCAAGATTAAGGAAATAGAGGTGCTTATGCTCGTAATCCAATCCTTGTTGCTAATGACAGGGATCGAGCCATAAGGTAGTATGTCGTGCCACTTTTTCGTGACCACAATCCACTTTTTATAACCTTTCATGGCAGAACCATCCAAACTTGTCATGGAGCAACCAGGAAGTTGGACCAATAACATTACATGCAACCTAGATCAATTCAACCAATAGGATTTACCCAACAGGTTCAAAAACCACCACAAGCCAAACCTTCCAATAGTTTGGAGAACTTGTTGAAGGCATATATAGAGAAGAATAACTCCAATTTGAGAAATTTGGAGAATCAAGTGGATCAACTAGCCACTGAACTTTGGAATAGACCCTAAGAAGCTTTACCCAGCTATACTGAAAATCCAAGAATTTCAGGTAAAGAACATTGCAAAGCGGTCACTTTACAAAGTGGGAAGACATTGGAGCCGAAGGTAGTTGAGGTTGAAGATGGGCCTACTTATAAGGAGGAAGTTCAACCGAGAGTTGAAACTCCTGTTCCACAGAAGTTAGATTCGAAAAACTTCGATAAGGTAAACCCTAAACTAGTCAATTCTGATAATCTAACACATGTGTTAGATGTAGAAACATTACCTCAAAAGAGTTGTCCAGTCCAAGCCAAGGTTCCACCACCACCACCTTCACATCCATAAAGTCTTAAGCAATAAAAATAGGAGGTGCAGTTGAAGAAGTTCCTGAATATTCTCAAGCAGCTTCATATCAATATCCCATTGGTAGAAGCCTTAGAACAAATGTTGAACTACGTCAAGTTCATGAATGACATGTCCAAAAAAAAAGAGACTTGGGGAATTCAAAACTATAGCATTGACAAAGGAGTGTAGTGCATTCATACAGAATAAGTTGCCCCCAAATACGAAAGATCTAGGGTGCTTTACCATACCCTACAATATCGTAGAATCTTATTGTAGTAAAGCCCTATGTGATATAGGAGTGAGCATCAACTTGATGCCCATGTCTGTCTTCAGGAAGTTAGGTGTAGGCAGCGTTAGACTAACAACCATAACACTCCAACTGGTAGATTGATCTTTAGCACACTCAGAAGGAAAGATTGAGGATGTTCTGGTACGTGTAGATAAATTCATTTTTCTTATTGACTTTATTATCCTAAAAGCATATAAGGAGGTTCCAATTATCTTGGGGAGACCTTTCCTGGTGACCGAGAGAACATTAATTGATGTGCAAAAAGGCAAACTCACCATGTGAGTTCAGGATAACTAGGTGACTTTTATTGTTTTCAAAGCTATGAAATTCCCTCACCCAGTTGAAGATTGCTCTGCGATGTTGGATTTAGAGTCCTTAGTCTCTAGAAAATGGGAGTTAAATTCTATAGATGGCCTATTAAAGCATGTCTTAGTGTCTAACCCACTAGATATTGAAGAAGGTGAGGAACATATGGCTCTGTTGGAAGCCATTTCAAAGGTTGTGCATCACTAGCTCGATTCAAAGCATTAGAGCTAGAGTCTCAAGAATACGTACAACCCAAGGCGTCAATCGAAGAGCCACCCAAATTAGAACTAAAGGTGCTTCCCTCTCATTTAAAATATGTTTATCTAGTTGTGCCTTCTTCTTTGCCTATGATTATTTTAGCAGAACTAACCGAGAGCCAAGAGAGGAAGCTGATGGAAGTTTTGAAAAAATTCAAAAAGGCAATCAGTTGGACTATAGCTAACATCTAAGGAATAAGTCCCACTTTTTTCCATGCATAAGATTATATTAGAGAAGGGTGAGAAATCCATAATTGATGGGCAGAAAAGGCTTAACACAATCATGAAAGAGGTAGTCCAGAAGAAAATTATCAAATGGTTAGATGCAGGAATTATTTACCCTATCTCAGATAGTTCATAGTTAGTCTGGTACAATGTGTACCAAAGAAAGTTGGAATTATGGACGTGGAGAATGAGAAAAATGAATTGTTCTTGACAAGGATGGTCACAGGTTGATAAATTTGTTAGATTACAAAAAGTTGAACAAGGCAACCCAGAAGGACCATTTTCCACTACCATTCATGGACCAGATGTTGAACCGACTTGCAAGTAAGGAGTATTATTATTTTTTAGATGGGTACTCAGGATACAACCAGATGCAACCGTAGAGGACCAACATAAGACAACTTTCACTTACTCAAACGATATGTTCGCTTTTAGATGTATGCATTTCTGTCTATGTAATGCACCTACAATTTTCCAAATATACATGATGGCAATATTTACTAATATGGTTGAGAATTTTGTGAAGGTATTTATGGATGATTTTTTGGTTTTTGGTAATTCATATGATGTTTGTCTGAGCAATTTAGCTAAGGTTCTTAAAAGATATAAAGAGACAAACCTTGTCCTTAACTAGGAGAAGTGTCACTCCATGGTTAAGGAAGGTATTGTCTTAGGTCATAGAATATCCAAGAGAGGGATCAAAGTTGATAAAGTAAAAGTAGATGTAAATGAAAAGATGCCACCCCTAGTTACCGTTTAAGGTGTTAGAAGTTTTTCGGGGCATGTAAGTTTAGAAGTTTTTCGGGGCATGTAAGTTTTTACCAAAGGTTTATTAAAGACTTCTCAAATATTGCCAAGCCACTGTGTACTTCACTAGAAATAGACACCACATACAATTTTAATGAGACAAACTTGGAAGCCTTTGAAGAGCTAAAAAGATAGTTAGTTTTAGCACCGATCATTATTACACTAAACTGGAACTCTCACTTTAAACTGATGTGTGATACTAGTGATTTTACTGTGGGAGTTGTGATAGGGCAACGAAGAAACAAAGTATTTCATCCAATTTACTACGCAAGCATGACTTTGATAAAAGCCCAGCAAAATTATACGGTAACTAAAAAAGAACTCCTTGCTATAGTTTTTTCTTTTGAAAAGTTTCACTCTTATCTTGTAGGCACAAAAGTGACAGTTTTCACGGATCATTCAGTGATCAAATACTTACTTACGAAGAAAAATGCAAAGGTAAGGTTGATTCAGTGGGAATTGTTACTCCAAGAGTTCAATCTTGAAATCCAAGATAGAAAACCAGTTGAGAATCAAGTGGTGGACCATCTGTCAAGGTTAGAACAACACGAGGTAACTCACTTTCCCGTCCCTATTAATGAGAATTTTTCAGATGAGCATCTATTCGAGGTAAGTCAATTCCATGAAACTCATTGGTTTGTTGATTATGCAAATTATTTGACTACTAGAATAATGCCTCCTAGAATGACATACCAACAAAGGAAAAAATTCCTCAATATTGTAAGGCATTACTTCTGTGAGGAGTCTTTCTTGTTTAAACAATATGCAAATCATATAATCAGGAAGTGTGTAGCTGAAAGTGAGGTAGTCAAGATCCTGTATCATTGCCATTCATCCCCAAATGGGGGACATTTCGAAGGTTCCTGCATTGCAGCTAAGGTTTTGCAAGCCAGATTTTTCTAGCCAACTTTATTCAGACTCGTACGCATATGTAAAGAGCTACAATTGATGCTAGTTGGCTAGAAACATATTAAGAAGGAATGAGACGTCATTGACGAACATATTTGAGGTAGAATTATTTGACGTTTAGGGTATTGACTTTTTAGGTCTATTTATTTCTTCTTATTTACAAGGTTTAGGACTCTTAAAGCTATAATTAGCAATGAAGGATCTCATTTTGTGAATAAGTGGCTTAAGTGGTTGCTTGACATGTATGATGTGAAACATAAGGTGGGGACTACCTCTCACCCACGGACTAATAGATAGGTTGAACAGGCAAACTGAGAAATTAAAGGGATACTTGAGAAGGTAGTACAAACGAATAGAAGAGATTAGTCTAAGAGACTAGATAATCCTCTGTGGGCTAATCAGACAGCTTTCAAAACACCTTTAGGGATTACTTCCTTTCAGTTAGTCTTCGGGAAAACCTGTCATCTATTGTTGGAATTGGAACATAGTGCTCATGGGGCTCTAAAAAAAACCTAACCTAGATCTAAAACAAGATGGAGAGAGAAGGATGCTGCGGCTCGATGAGTTAGAGGAGTTGAGGTTGTTCTTTTATGAGAATGCCAAGATTTTCAAAGAAAAGACCAAAAGATGACATGACAAACGCATACAACCTCGAAAATTTAAAGCAGGACAAAATGTACTATTGTTCAACTTGAGACTGAAGTTGTTCCCTAAAAAACTAAGTCTTGATGGTCCAGGCCATTCATCAATCACCAAGTCTATCCATACGAACTAGTCAAATTATAGAACGGTAAGGGAGGTAAATTTAAGGTTAATGGTCAACCTCTTAAACACTATTGGAATAGTGAAGTTGAGTGGAATAAAACCTCACTCACTTTATTGGATTTATAGGTGTCCCTTTTATTTAAATAACAAACTTAGACAATATTTCTTAGATCATTATATTAAAAGAAATTCTGTTGAGGAGATTCGGTTTTAAACAGGACCATCTGTGACCCCACCAATCTTTCTTAGGAATTGATTCTATTGTAATTTTTGGGAAGTAATTTTTTGGGAAATATTTTCTAAGTAGCCAAAAAATTTTAACTTTGCTAAATAAAGGGACAATTTCGACCTAGTTGATACTTTTTTTGTTATTTTGATTTATTTTTTAATGCAAGTACTTTACTTATTGATTTTATTTAAATAAATGACTTAATTTTTTGTAAATATTTTGAGCGACAAAAAATAAAATAAATTTATATATATTTATTTATATTTATCTCTTTGCAAAATAAAAGGATTTAGTTTTATTTAAAACTAATCCCCTTGTTTTTAGTGTTTTGTTTCCTCAAGTTAACTCTTTCCTTGTTTTAGTAAGATTTTTCTTCTTCAAACATTAATTTGTACCCACTCCTATAAATTCACCACCCTTACACCCTCAACATATCAACTCACCATCAGCCACTTCCTCTCTTAAAAATCCTTTGCTACCACCCCCTCTCATACATTCTCTTCCATGCCACTTTCTCACAAAACGCCAGCCACCCTTAGCCTTAGCCACTTCAATTGTTGCCACAAGCACCGCTCGAACTACCGTCAACCTTAGCCGACACTACCACCATCGATTGAACCACCTAACTACCTATCACCTTAGCCACTGTCCACCTTAACCGTCAGCCAAACCTTATCACCCTAAACCCTATTTACCTGAATCCTTATCGATTTTCCATGATTTCTGAACCTACACTCGAAATATTCGAAGAATGTCTTGTAAAAGGAAGGGAAGTGCAACTAAAATTGATGAACCCCAGGATCAATTCCATAGCGAAAAAGAAAGGGAGAGGTTCAAATCAATCTTCAAAAACCAGCCAATGTTACCAGACAAAGGGTTCAATTTATTGAATATTGATCACACTATAGTATTCTCAAACATTTGGAAAATTGCCAATGCAGTAAAGTGGAATTTATTTTGTGACAAGTTTCTATCCGAGGAAAGAAGGTATATTTCACAGTTAAAGCTATTAATGATTTCTTTAACTTACCCAATATAAAAAAATGACGATTATACGAGAATTTTGGACCGCGTTGATGGGGAGTTACTAAAAGAGGTATTAAAAGAAGTTACAATTCTTGGAACTAAATGGATAACTTCTTAATCTGGTACTCATAATTACCGAAGAGAATTTTTTAACCCAGCAACAAAGGTAAGGTTTTATTTCATACGATTCAGATTCAGTCTCAAGCCTATCTAATACAGTTCCACTATCTTAATGGAACATATGCTTTCGTTATATGCTATCATGATAGAAAATTCCATTGATGTGGGAAAAATTATCTCAAAAGAGATCTGAGAGTGTACTGCTAAGCTCATTTTCCATCATTGATGACTTTATTATGTCTACAAGCCTTTATACTTCCAAAGGTAGATCTCAAAGCAAGAAACCACCAAGGTCGTATAAGAGAAAGTGATGTTGCTAGAGTAGTGGGTGGTATTGTTAGGCAAAAGCAACCAGTTGATGGACCATCTGAGGCAGAACTACCTGATCATCCAGTTGAGTCAAAACTAAATCATGAGCCAATAATAACTACTCATCCTGAGTTTGTCGCACTAGCTGAACCTATTATTCCCGAATCGAGCGAACCAACACCCAACTTTCCATTATCCAAAGCTGTTGCACAATCGGGTCAACCTAAAATCATGGATATGATGTAACACATGCACTGACAGCGGCAAGCTTATTGGATATATGTGAAAATCTGAGACGACTCGATAAGGGTGCATTTAGAAAACTCACACGTAACCCGTTAAATTTTGTGCATTAATTTCTAGATTTTGTCTTCGATCCATGGAATCTGACTTCGGATACTAGGCAATATGATTTCATCACTCATGAAAAAAGAACTAGGTGCATGTTAGGTTTAATTATTTTTAATTTCTTTTCTTTTCTTTTTAGGACATGTTAGGTTTAATTATTTTTAGTTCTTTTATTTTCTTTTTCTGCATAATAAATATTATGTTGCAATTATGAATAAATTGAGAAAATTTGCAAATTAAAATTTTGACTCTACAAAAAATGAGAAGTGTGGTAATTGTTATGTGCATGTCTAGAATTAAATCTATCAAGGAAATGCTTGGTACTTAAGTAGTCAAATTTGACTCCCTTCCTTTCCTCGTATCATACCTGTTGCACAGTTTCCATTCACTTCTTTATTTTTGTCCCTTCTAATTTATGTTTTAAACAATGAAGAAATTGTTTCTCTTTAATTGGGGGAACCAGAAATAAAACTTTTTTGGGGATTTTTGATGAAAATTATTTCTTTTCCTTCAAGTTATGTTTAAGTAAGATATTGCTCAAAATTTTAATTTTTGCTTAACTATGTTAACTTTAGTATGTATAAAACTCTATTATTTCAATTATTTTTATGTTAGCTTAATTATGAAAAAAAATTATTAACTTAGTAATTGTGTATAAGTCAACCCATAAAAAATTAATTCCTTAGAAAAACTAAGCATACATGAAAGTTTAAGCCTTTAGAGTTGACTAAGTAATTTCCTGAGGTGAAATCCTAAAAGGCATGGTAACTTGAAAATGATTAAAGCAATTTTTTGTTTGGACCGTTTGAGCCTTTCAAGCCAACCTTTAGTAATAATTATCCCTTGAAACTCTACTTTAAGATATATGGCCTAATTTTCTTCTAAACCTTAGATTAATAAGTCATCTCTTCCTTTAAATTTATTTCTACTTGTCCCAAATCTTAGACTCAGTGCATCTAGAGTATTTTTGTTATTAAGTTTGGGGGCGTTAGAGAGAAGTACTGAAATGCTCAAAATGATGAGTTGTATGCTCATAAAAGTAATAGTGATTGCTAAAAAAATTCAAATATTGAAAAAAGATGTATAGTGAGCATAAGTACACTCAAAATAGTTGGTGTTCTTGGGGATAATTGCATTTGGAAGGTCCAAAGTAAGCTGAGTCTAAGGTTTTAGCCTAAAAATTATCTAACTTTTTTCCTACCTTGACCCAAGCCACGTTAGAACCATATGAAAGACCAATTGATTTAGATTTCTGTGTTGACTACATTAGTGGAGAGGAATTATTGGGTTTAATATATGGAGGCATAATTAAAATAGGATTACTACTTAGTTTAATCAAGGGAAATAAAATTTGATTGGGAAAAACTTACCCCACATTTGTTAAAGGAAGGTATTCAGTACATATTTTTGTTAGCACATTAGTATTTGTAAATAATTGAATGTTATATGTATTCAAGTTGCATGTTTTCAAATTTTCTATTTTAAGCAAAAATTTGCTAAACACGTGACTATGGGAAGAATTGATTTTGTTTGAAGGGATTTTTGCAAAAGTGACTCCTTGAGTTCTAATGGAAGTTATCATTACTCGAGATGAGCAATGAATTAAGTTTGGGGTGTGATAACTCAAAATTATATAGACATTTATAGCACCTTCTTATTAATAATTCATGCAAATTATGAGTATTTTAACAACAAATTTTGTAGTTTTATTACAAAATTGTAAAGTAGGATAAAATTAAAGATAAATTTGTAATCTTACTTATTTACATGCTAATTTGACATATTTTTTTTTTCTAATTTGATGCAGTTTGGTGCAATAGGAGACAAGTTAGTCTTGAAGCTCACTTGTTCGATGTTCGATGTTGTAGAATTTCCTACAACAAAGGCCATGCAAAGGTTGGTTGATGGCTTATCAGTATGGGGTATCCTAAATTTATCTATTGGACTCTTAAATTAATTTTAACCCAGCTTGCAATTGGATTACTAAAGTGGACTAGCTTGCTGCTAAATTTGAAGCCCAAATCATCCACTAAAGTAGGAAAGACCCCGATTCAGCTATGGGAAATCCAACCATCCATAAAATAATTAATTGAGCCATCCAAGACTTTTCAAAATATTACAAGACAACCACAACAACTTTTCCATGTGATCGTTCAACTTCTTACCTTCAATTAACCATGAGCTAGCTATTTTTAGCAAAGTCATCCACCTTCCTTTCCTAACATAGGGGGTCAACCATGCATGAGAGAGAAGAGCCGGATTTTCATGCTACTTTTAGCAAAATTAAGGGGCTTCTCACTATTATAAATAGAGACACATTTATTCTCCATTTTATTTATCTCTCATTCACCATCTCTTCTCTCTTTTCTTTCTTTTTCCATTTCTTCAAGAATGTTTGCAAGGATTTGAAAGAGGCCCCATTCAGCCATATTTGGAGCTTTGATCTTAGTAGTCATGACGAGACGTGAAGAACAAAGGAAGAGAAAAGTGAGTTGTGCCTCAGAGAACCACAAAAAAACAGCTTATCATTTCTTATCATTTCAATCTTTTATTTTTTTCAATTCAAGAAACATGATTGCAACTAAGTTTTTTGCTTTTAATATAATCATGGTTGCTTAATTTTGTTGGTGTTAGAATGGTTTAAATTTCATAGCTTAGATTATTTAATTATGTTAAAGGTGTTCTGTGCATTTGATTTATTTATTCATTTAGATAAAATCATGAACATGTTATTCGTACACTATAAATGTAGGGATGCAATTGAATTAATTATTAAATCATATCCAAATTGTAATTAATTGACACAATATTTGAATGGTGCATGTTTGATCTTTTTATGATGAAATTAGGTCAAAATAGTAATAATATCAAAAGAACTTTATTACCTTGCATAACCCTAGGATTAATATGATTAAACTGTTTTAGTATAGAAATATTACTGTTACCTCACATAATCTGATTCATGCTGACCCGACGTCAATTGTAGTAGTTATTTTATGTCATTTCTACAATTAACAAGCTTGTTTATTGGCATTTTATAATTAATTATTGCATTTTTGTATTCATATGTTAGGTATAAAATATTAATAAATTAAGCATTTTTACACATTTTCTACCATTTAGATGACTCATAAGGCCGAATCGAGCCTCAAGAAGTTCTAGTAGATTAATTAAGTGTGTAGGAAGTCATTTTAGGCCTAGTATTAGAAGGAACGAAGGTCGTGGCATGACACAAGCATCTTGTGGCGCGACACAACACCAAAAAACATCCCAAGCAAAAGTAACACATGATGTCCTAACGAGGAATGCTTCCACGTCCCAATGAGGCAATGTCCCAACGAGCTCTTCCTGTAATAGCCCGTTTTTAGGTCAAATCAGAATAGTGGTTTTGGGACCACAAGTCTGAAGTCAAAATATTTATTTTATTATTTTAATAAGGTCTTCAGCATGATAGATTAATTATGTAAAAGTTTTGTTAAGAAATTTTATTGTTTAAATGCTTAATTCGATAAAAAAGGACTAAATCACGTAACACATAAAAGTTGAGTTCTATTGTTTAAAAGTATTAAATAGCTATGGCTATTAATATGGAAGTCCTTTGTAACACCCCTTACCCATGTTCGAGGCTGGGACAGGATACGAGGCATTACCGGACTTAAACATACACAATCACATAAAATCGCCATAAAATTTCATTCCAATCAAAAACATTCATACATATGTATAACATTGCTTAAACGGGCTTACGAGGCCCTAAACACGCATCGAAGATGATTCGGGACTAAACCGAAAACTTTGAAAAATTTTGGGAAAACTTAGAAAATTTCATCATGAAACAGGGTCATACGCCCGTGTGGCTTGAGACACGCCCATGTCCTCGGCCTGTATAACTCTCTGTTTATGACGTCATCACCAAAGTAGGGGCACAGGCCAAAGTACACGCCCGTGTCTACCAGTGTGGACAAATGCTGGGCCATTTTCCAAGCCATTTTGCCACCCTCACAACACATGCACACTCACATATGTCAATGGCATCCAACATGGCATAAATGAACACTTAATAATCGTAAATATGGCTTATGCATGACATTCTCATACAACTTACGCATACACAAGGCATCATACTTTATCAAGATTAATCATAACAACTTTCATACCGAGATTATCATTAATACATTTTCATATTTCACAATTATGCTATAATCTATCCATATGCCAATTATGCCAAAATCAATCATTGAGTACTTAAGTCGTATGCACACATTCATCCATATCAAACAACATGATCACACCATAAAACATTGGCAAATACACATGAATAATCATATGATTAGCATAAGCCATCATTCATGGCTATATATAAATTAGACTATAACCATTATAGGCCAACACATTTGGCCACATTAGTATTGACATAATTACAAAGATAGAGCCCCTATACATGCCATAGACTTAAGTATTTGAATACTTATACCCCAAATGATAGCTTGATAGTGTGATTGAATCTCCGGTGATCTCCAACCCGAGCTAGCTAAATAAACCTATAAGAGATGAAAATGGAGGGGTAAAGCTATAAAGCTTAGTAAGTTCATATGAAAATAATAAGCAATTTATTAATATAATTTTTCCAAATTCTTACAACATGTTCTCAAGGTATCACAATTATAATTGCATATTATTCAACTATTTGTTCAAATTCCAGTCAAGCTGTCTACTCGAGTCATAGTCACTAAATTATTTATTTTAGAGCTATGAAGCTCCAAATTAAGATCCGTTAATTTTAACTGAAACTAGATTCACATATCTTCTTACCATAAAATTTACATAATTTTTGGTTTAGCTAATAAGTACATTTTATTCTTTAAAGTTACCCTTTTTTTGCTGTCTGACAGTTCTGACCCCTCTTCACTAAAAATTAATTATATCCTCATACAGAATTCGAATGATGTTCCTATTTATTTATTTAAAAAATAGACTCATCAAATATTCTAATCATATAAACTATAACCCCTAATTATTTTTGTAAAATTTTTAATTATTTTCCAAATTCAAAATAAGGGATTCCAAGATCATTCTGACCCTATCTCACGAAAATTCAAATATCTCATAATCTGAAATTCTTTTGCGTACACCGTTTCTTCTATGTAAAAAATAGACTCAATAAGATCTAATTTCATATTTTATTCATCCTCTAACTCGATTTCTACAATTTTTGGTGAATTTTCAAAGTTGGCTATAGCTACTGTCAAAAACAGTTTTAGTACAAAAATGATGATAACTAAGCTCATCACACCTTCACCAATCATTTCAACCATCATGGTATAAATACATATTTATACAACATAAGCATGGACCCATAATCACAAGGTCATCACAAAATCATTCTCATAAACATGACTTACTTATTTACTTCGTTACAAAGATGCATCATAACTCATGTACATACCTGTACCGATCCTTACCATTTCATACATACACGTAATGTCGTTGCATCTTCGATGTCTCGCACACTAAGTGCCATACTCAATATCTCGCACACCAAGTTCCATTCTTAAGGTTTTGCACACTAAGTGCTGTCGAAACCATTTTGAAATCGGGTTTTGGAAAATGGGAATCGACTTTAAGAAAAATGAAAACGGGAGTCGCCACCAATCTTTTTAGGTGTGATTGGATCACCTTATAAAATGTTTTGTTTTAAAACATTAGTTTTGGTCTACGAAATCAGAAGATGGGTTCAGGAGCTGGTTACGTACAAGGAAGGGTTAGCACCCTCGTAACGCCCAAAAATTGGTACCTAATTGATTATCAAGTGTCTTTAATACTGGAAATTTAAAATTTTTAAGATGTAATCCTCTTTAAAATATTTTGATTTTTTGTAAATTGGAGTTCACTCGTATCAAAGTATTGACACTAAGTTAGCTTTTTAGAAATCCCTATCTCAAAACAACAAAACACTACATCCAATAAGTTAGGACATATTGCTTTGTCATTCCAAGACAGTTGCTCACATTTTGAAAACCTTTGAAAACATAGAAGGGTACTTGATTATTCGAATTCAACGAGAAAAGTCGCAACCCAATAAGTTAGGGCACTACTTTCTCGAAATTTCCAAACACCAAGCATTGCCTTTATATTTTGAAAACTTTAGAGCATTGTTTTTTTTTTTTTAAAAATGATGCTGGGGAATTGTATTGTAATATAAATCATACATAGTAACATATTATTGTAGTAGGTAAATAATACATGCATTTAAACAAAATGATGGCAATAATATAAAAATTGTGCATTAGATATATACATATAAAAATAATATATATATATATAGCAAATATTAACAATATGCATACAAAGATATATATATATATATAGCATGTATTAAGAAATGAATAAACGAAACGAACAAACATACAAAGTAATAATTAAATAATACATGATATACAAAAAAGTAATCAAATAATGCATGACATACAAAAAGAATAGTACAATATCAATGTACATGTTCATGAAATGTAATATTAAAAATTAAATATAGAATAATATGTAACACACGATATATGCAATATATATATGAAAAAAATGGAATGAGTTATTATTAACAAAATATTCATATAAATAAAGACATAATATTTAATAATAATCTTAAAATATTATTTGCTATACCCTATATAAAACATAATAATAAAATATTTATAAAAGAATAATAATTATATATAAAATATATTGTTTAAAAAAATAAAATAAAAAGTATGTGAACGAGTTTATAAAATAACAAATAACATAAAAATATTGTTAAAATAATACATAATAAATAAATAATTAATAATTTAATATGTATATAATATGAGTTAAAAATATAATTCAATTTACAAATTTTGAAATTTTAAATAATATAATGAATAATAAATAATATAGTAGATAGTATATGATATACATAACATATATAAAAATAATTATGGAATAAAAATGAAATATAATAAATGTTATATAATAAAATATAATTTGAATATATAGGAAATAGGAATTATGATAGATATGATATAAAATAACGAAAGTATATATGTAAGGATAATATATATAAATAATTAATAAATATATAATACAAGTAAAATATAATAATAAATAATGATGGAAAACAATAATAATAATTTGTGAAAAATAATATATGATAAATAGTAATAATATATATATGATAAAATAATCTTATAGTGTATAATATAAAAGTAAGGTTTTTTTAAAAAAAAAATAAAACAATATCTACATATAAAAAATATATATATAATAATAATAAAATGAATATAGGGCTAAATTTAAAGTTCAACAAAATTACGGGACGAATTTAAAAGAAATAAGGCTGAATTAAGGCCCAATTTAAAACGCGCGTAAAATAAAAGGGACTCATTGGGCAAATTGCCCTATTCCCAAAACGGTAGCGTTTCGTTATAAGCCTTGGAATGCTTTCTGTTGGGACTAAATTGAAATAAAATTAATTCATTAGGGCTAAATTAGAAATAGAATGAAACATAATTATAAACGCAAAAAAAGTGGAAGGACCAATTGGGTAATTAACCCAATCTTTGAAAATGTGCGGATCCTCCCCGGGTAATCGGGTCAACGCGCGGATCCTAGGGTCTTAAAACGTCGTCGTTTTAAGCTTATCAGACTAAGCTAAAACGGCGTCGTTTCTCTTGGGCTATATAAGCCAAATTTCACTTTAAAAAAATCATTTGGAAGCCTATTTTAAAAAAAAAACTCAGAGAAAATCTCTGAAAGAGAGAGGGAGAAAGGGAACCCTGGGGTCTGGCCTCTGTAGGCCACGCTCCGACCAGTGGTCCTGCACGCGCTCACGCGTCGTCGTACACGGAGGTTCAAAAAGGCTAAAAGCCTTCACTTTCCATGGTAAGTCATAGGTAACCTCTTTCTTTTTTAATATCTCAGTAATCGATTTGCAAACGATGGTAAAAAAAAGTAGAATATAGAGTATATGTATCACCTTAAGACTGCTTGTAACACTTCTGAATGGATATCTGTAAATAGGTTTTTTATTTCATCAAAATCCCTTCTCTTACAATGGTTTGATTTCGGGCTTTTATAGCCACTACTATGATTACATAAACTGGAAAGAAATCAAAGATTTCTTTCCATTTTTTTGTCTACTGTATCATATCCTTGATTGTGATCTGCTAAATCTCTTTAGTTTCCTTTTTTTGTTTTTCGTATCTCTTTGTGTTTCTTTCCTTTTTTTGCAGTGCTCATGAAAAATCCGGTAATAGAGGGGTCGTTGGTGTTGATGGAGGCACGAAGTCTCGGTGGTGGTGTCGCGCAAGGCATCGACAGTAATCAAGAGTCGTCCAGTGTCTTGAGAAGACTCATTAATGGCCTCGATTTTGAGGAATTCAACGGGCACTCCCCAAGGCTTCCAGAAGCTACTGCGGCGCTGTAGTCCTCAGGAAACCCTAGGGTTTCCTGTTTCCTTAAAGTTATTTGGGCTTTTGGGCCATTTTTTATTTCGGTTTGGAGTGTAAATGGGTCTGCTGGGTAGTTTTAGGTCTGCTGGGTAGTAACCGGGTTAATGGGTCTGAAATATTTAATTTTGGGCCCACCGTTTGGGCTTTGTAACATGAACTTGGACTGTTAAATAAACAATTGTTTGTTTATTTATTTAGTTTTCAGCCCGGTCAAATTTGGGCTCTTACAGCTGCCCCTCTTTGCTCATTGTTGTGTAACATGAATCGAGCAAAGATTTAGAAAGACCAAATTTGACCGATCCTATTATGGTCTTCAATCTGCTTCTTGCAAACTTGGGATTGTTATGTTGATATCTTTGATCTGTTCCTCGCCAAACTCAGAGATGCCAAATCTGCTTCTTCGATTTGTTTTCTGACAATACAGAGATGACAAATCATCTTAGATTTGCTTTCATCATAAGCACGTGAAAACTAAATCAGCTATGTCTTCGATTTACTCCTTGTAAGCACAAGGATGCCAAATCGTCTTGGATCTTGTTTCAGTCTAATCGTCTGAAGGTAAGATCTTCTATGTATCTGCTATCTATTGAAGTGGAGATGCCAGACTTCGATTTGTTCTCTGACAATGCAGAGACGACAAATCATCTTAGATTTGCTTCATCGTAAACACGTGAAAGCCAAATCAGCTATGACTTTGATTCGTTCCTTGTAAGCACAAGGATGCCAAACCATCTTGGATCTTGCTTCAGTATAAACATCTGAAGGTTAGATCTGCTATGTGTCTGCTCTCCGTCGAATATGGAGACGCCAAACTTTGATTTGTTCTCTGACAATACAGAGATGCCAAATCATCTTAGATTTGCTTCATCGTAAGCACGTGAAAGCCAAATCAGCTATGTCTTCGATTTACTCCTTGTAAGCACAAGGATGCCAAACCATCTTGGATCTTGCTTCAGTATAAACATCTGAAGGTTAAATCTGCTATGTGTCTGCTCTCCGTCAAAATGGAGATGCCAGATCTGTTATCTTGGATCTATTTTGGTGTGAGAACATCTGAAAATCAGATCTGCTATGCTTTAGCCTGTTACCCTACTGCTTAGGGGGTTAAGGCGCATCAATCTTCATTGTCCCTTGAAGGACATAACCTGTATAATGTGTATGAGTTCATGCCTAATGATTAGGATGCTATGATCGAAGTGAATCAAATGCTCCTAATTAAACCTGTTATAATGCAAAATGTTTATGAACATGACCCCTATTCCAGATGTCACCATTCATTCTTTCGTCGAAGTTTATCCTTATTTCTCTCGAAATATCAATCCTACTCTGCCTGTGGGTTTGTACCATTCTTCAAATGTTATGACCCACAAAAAATGTCTATAAGATGATCCTCTCTTAGGATCGAATCGTTTGATTTGTCCAATCATCATTTTGGACTAAAGAGAGAATTTCCTTAAGTTCTTTCGAACCTCACTTACGTGAATTCTTCGAACAATTGTTCTGTTTTAGTTTCTTGTATTATCTAGAAATTTCCAGAGTAATGAGCAAAACTTCATTTGTGAAAATTATTTAGTTCATCCATCATTATTTTAATGCAACATACTTTAAGAATAATGGAAGATGAATTTAATCTTGAGAATAATTGGATTTGAATGAATTATCAAAAAGATACAAAAGGGAATTAATTCGCTAGCCTATCTTCTAGAAGAAATAAAATCTAAAGATAACAAGCAAGATAGAAGTTAGATCCTCTAGATATCGCCGCTTGAGTGCCTATACACCAGCTCTATAAAGTCTTTCTTGAGTTCAACATGTGTTTAAAAGAAATCCCAAGTACTCTGTTGATGCCCCAGTATGCAGCGTTCTTCGCTCTTTGTTGTATCAAATATAGCAAGATTATCGTATGCCCTTCAATATTTGAGCTGCCCTTTCGGGTTTTCAACTCAAAATCCCTTTGGTCACAAGGTTCCCTTTGCGGGTTTTCACCTTGGCCTCTCCATTTTTTTTTATGTAAATCTCAAGGCACCCTTTGCGGGTTTTCACCTTTGATTCTCTTCTTCTTTAAACAAAGTATTTTTTAACTGAGTCCGAGTTCACTGGATTAGGTAAACTTTTCCCATCCATTTCTGCTAAGATTAATGCACCACCGGAGAAAGCTTTCTTCACGACATACGGCCCTTCCCAATTCGGCATCCATTTTCCTCTAAAATCCTTTTGAATAGGAAGGATCTTTTTCAGTACAAGGTCTCCCTCATGGAATTCTCTTGGTCGAACTTTCTTGTCATAAGCTCGCATCATTCGCTTCTGATACATCTGACCATGTCGAATGGCTTTTAGCCCTTCCTCAATCAAGTTCAACTGGTCATACTAGGATTGAACCCACTCAGCTTCATCTAACTTTACCTCGTCAAAATTCGAAGAGAAGGTATTTCTACTTCAATAGGTAATACTGCTTCCATCCCATAAACTAACGAGAATGGAGTTGCCCCAGTAGTGGTTCTGACAGATGTTCGATAGGCTAGGAGTGCAAATGGCAACTTCTCATGCCAATCTCTATAGGTTTCAGTCATCTTCCCCACTATTTTCTTAATATTCTTGTTGGCGGCCTCCACTGCCCCATTCATTTTTGGACGATAAGGGGAAGAATTGTGATGCTTGATCTTGAACTGGTCGCAAACCTCTGCTATCGTTTTGTTGTTCAGGTTCAATGCATTGTCGGATATAATCTTCTCAGGCATTCCATACCGACAAATGATCTCCTTCTTCAAGAATCGGCTCACAGCTGACTTAGTAACATTCGCATAAGAAGCAGCCTCTACCATTTTGTGAAGTAGTCAATTACTACAAAGATAAACCGATGTCCATTCGAAGCTTTTGGTGATATTGGTCCAATGACATCCATGCCCCACATGGAAAAGGGCCATGGAGAAGTCATAACATGTAAAGGTGAAGGTGGTACATGAATTTTATCCCCATAAATCTAATACTTATGGCATTTCTTGGTGTAACTGATACAGTCCCCTTCCATAGTAGCCTAATAATAGCCAAACCTCATGATTTGCCTTGCCATTGTGAACCCATTTGCATGCGTCCCGCATACACCTTCATGAACTTCTTCTAAAATTAGCTTATCTTCCACAGCATCAACACATCTCAAAAGCACTTGGTCTTTTCGTCTTTTGTACAGGATATCTCCATCTAAAACATAGTCACAAGCTAACCTCCTCAAGGTTCGTTTGTCATTTTCACTGGCCTGTTCAGGGTATTTACAATCTCTCACATATCGCAATATATCTTGATACCAGGGGTTATTGTCATTTCCTTCCCTCTCAATGTTACAACAATGAGCTGGAGCCTCGTAAACACTCATTTAAATTGGCTTCATTTCTTCTTCTTTATTCGCCTTGATCATTGAGGCCAAGGTTGCTAAAGTATCTGCCATCTGATTTTCGTCTCGTGGGAGATAATTGAAGGTGATGCTATCAAATTCCTCAAGTAACCCCAAAACTATCTTTCAATAACTAATCAATTTAGGGTCCCTTGTCTCCCATTCACCTCTAAGCTGATAAACAACCAATGCCGAGTCCCCATATACTTCTAGGGTTTTTATACCTCGCTCTATAGCTACTTGAAGTGCCATGATGCATGCTTCATATTCAGCCATATTGTTCGTGCAATCAAAGCCTAACTTGCATGTAAAAGGATAATGATCGCCATTCGGAGATACCAAGACTATCCCAATTCCATTTCCGACTGCATTAGACGCCCAATCAAAATTGAGCCTCCAAGAAGAATTTTCAGTCATTGCTATACACATCAACTCCTTATTTGGAAAATCGAAGTTCAATGGCTCATAATCCTCTAGAGCCCTACTAGCCAAGAAATCCGCTACCGCACTTCTTTTTATAGCCTTCTAACTTATGTAGACTATATCAAACTCCGAAAGTAAAATTTGTCATCTCGCCATTCTCTCATTTAGAGCCGTTGACTCCATCATGTATTTCAACGGATCAAGTTTTGAGATGAGCCAAGTGGTATGGTATAGCATGTACTGTCTTAATCTCCTAGTTGTCCAAATCAGCACACAACACAACTTTTTGATTGGTGAATATCTCATCTCACAGTCAGTGAACTTCTTACTGAGATAATAAATTGCCTTCTCCTTTTTCCCTGACTCGTCATGCTGGCCAAGCACACATCCCATAGAATTACTGAACATTGATAAGTACAGTATTAATGGTTTATCTGAGCTGGGTGGAGACAATACCGGAGCATTCAACAAATATTGCCTGACCTTTTCAAAAGCATTCTGGCATTCCCCATCCCAAGTACCTTGACTGTGCTTTCTGAGGAGGCGAAAGATAGGATCACATTTCTCGGTTAGTTGTGAAATGAACCGAGCAATGTAATTCAACCTTCCTAGGAATCCTCGAACTTCTTTCTGAGTACGTGGTAGAGGTAATTCTTGTATGGCTCTGACCTTGTCTGAGTCGACTTCAATTCCTTTTTCACTGACTACGAAGCCTAACAACTTTCCCGATCTGGCTCCAAAGGTACACTTTGCTGGATTGAGCTTCAACTAAAATTTTCTCAACCTACAAACAATCTTCTCAAGACCTCGATATGCTCTTTTTCCGTACGCGACTTGGCAATCATATCATCAACGTATACCTCAATATTCTTATGCATCATGTCGTGGAACAAGTTTACCATGGCCCTTTGGTACGTTTCCCCTGCATTTTTTAGTCCAAATGGCATTACTTTGTAGCAAAAGGTACCCCACAAGGTTATAAAGGTGGTTTTATCCATGTCCTCTGGATGCATCTTTATCTGGTTGTATCCTGAGAAACCATCCATAAAGGAGAACAACGAATATCCCGCTGTGTTATCTACTAAAGTGTCAATGTGGGGTAAAGGAAAATTATCCTTTGGGCTTGCTTTGTTCAAGTCTCTGTAATCAACACACATTCGTACCTTCCCATCCTTCTTAGGAACAGGCACAATGTTAGCTACCCATTCGGAGTATTTCACTTCTTGCAAGAATCCTGCGTCAAACTGCTTCTTGACTTCATGTTTTATTTTCAAACGATATCTGGCCTCATTCTTCGCAACTTCTGTTAGACTGGCTTACAATCCTGTCTTATCTGAAGACGATGTACCACAATGCCAGTACTCAATCCAGGCATATCCTGATATGACTAGGCGAAGATATCCTTGAACTCTCGAAGCAACTCAACCAGACCATGCCTTGTGTCCTTACTAATTAGGGTTCCAATTTTCAACTCCTTCCCTTCCTCTAGGGCTATATTCTCTATTGCCTCTTTCTCATGTGGCATGATTTGTTTCTCCTCTTGCTTAACCATTCTTAACAGATCGAGAGATACGTCACAATCTTGAACATCTTCAAAATCCTGAGGTTTCTCTAAACACATGTCTTGCTCGCCAGAGAAATTAGGAGCTATAGTATCAGCGCTCATATCATTGATATCTAGGGACCTGTGGGGGTATGAAAGAATATACAAAGAATGAATGAATCGAAGAATGATTGTTTATGTGCTATGAATAAAAGAATAAGAATTGCTAGAATTTGAAGGAATATTGGTCGATAAAAATGAAACAATACTCGTTTAAATTGATAAAAACTTATGTTTTACTTAAATAATTATAGATGAACATGGGCCTCTTTTCACAAACATAATCTTATTACTCCTAGGCCCTAGAGTAACAAACATGTTTCGAGAATTACTCTGAAAAATTCCTAAAGACTACAGGAAAGTCTTCCGCAGTCCAATTGTTCAGAGAGCTCCCCAATTCGTAAGGGCAAATGCCCTCGAAGTTTTCTTGCTCCGATCCCTCATTATGTACAGCATTGACTTGATGACTTTCCTTTATCAGGAATCCCCCTGACTTAAAGGATTTGGATATAGGTGGGAATGTCATTGGTTCCCACTCCACTTCTCTTCCATTCAAACGCGCCTTCCTTCTCGCTTGGCGCTTCTCCATTTCTTGCCTCCTATGCTTATGGTCTGGCTTGAAACCCAAACCAAAACGATCCTTCTTCTCACTCAATTTTGGGATTTGAACCCCTCCTTGCAACTGTCTTCCTAGACCTTTTCCTGGTAATGCTCCCTTCCCTATCATCATTTGTAAGGCCATCCTCGTGGCTCTAGACATTTTGGGTGACGGCCTCTCACTTCATTCCGAAATGAAGGTGGCATTAATGATTTCTAAAGAGCGAAAAGAACACTCGATAGCCTCTTCATTGGCCTCAACATAAGGGGCCCTGCTGGTGATTGCTGCTATGATATCCTCCTCCGTGTTGATGGTTATTAAGCGTCCATCTGTCACTAACTTTAATTTTTGGTGCAATGAAGAGGGCATCGCTCCTGCCGAGTGTATCCATGGTCTCCCCAATAAACAATTGTAGGAGGGCTTGATATCCATCACTAAGAAATTAACTTTATACGTATTCGGCCCAATCTCCAGAGGGATGTCAATTCGTCCCATTACTTTCCTTTCAGTTCCATCAAAGGCTCTTACCACGTTATGACATGTTTTCATATGTGAACTATCAATGGGCAATCTGTTCAAGGTGGATAGCGGTAGGACGTTCAAAGCAGACCCATTATCCACGAGTACACTTGGAAGTGTGTATCCTTTGCACCGAGTAGTGATGTGTAGGGCTTTGGTTGACCCTATGCCCTGTGTGGAATTTCATCATCATTAAAATAGATGAAATTGTCAAGATCGATGTTGTTTACTAACATCCCCACTTGTTAACGGATATGTCATGGGTGACATATGTTTTGTTAAGAACCTTTAACAACGCATCTCGATGCACCTCAAAACTCAAGAGTAGGGCTAACACTGATATACGTGCCGACTACTTGCGCAACTGCTCGACCATACTATACTCGCTATGTTTCAGGAATTTTAAAAACTCCTTAGCTTCTTCCTCCTTTACCGGCTCAGTGATGGGTACTTCAGTCTCCTTCTCCCTTTCAGCCTCGACATCTTTCGTCTTTGCGGGCTCCATTCTGATATTTCCCCCGTCATAACGTTTCCCACTTCGTGTATGGGAACCTTCATTTTGCGTGCCCCTGGCCACGCTAGCTATACTTTCCCCCTTAGGTATTGTTATATTGCAGTCATAACTCCATGGCACCCTTCTATCATCCTTGTAAGGGAAAGGATTGGGTTTATGAATGACTATTTTGGGCCCAGTTTGCGACATCGCCTCATTATTCCCTGGCAAAGAAATAATAATTATCGGTCGGTAGGTTTCCTGTCGTTCACTCTCCAACACACATATTTTTCTTTCACAAGAACTACCCTCAGAAACTTGTAGTTCTTTGTTAACCATAAGGCCTTGTACCATGGCCTTGGACTCTTCGCAATTTTGGATCATATGACCCCCCTCTCTATGGAATTCACAATGGTTTTCCATTCCTTCTCTTCTTTTTCTAGAGGTCAGCATACCTCCTTTCTCCATCTCCTCCCATATTACTTTCATAGGTGTCTTCCCCTCAGCAATATCTTCCTTGACTTTTCCTTTCTTTATTTCATTGATGGCATTCACTCCTTGATTCCCATGATCTGGTAACAGATTTTCAGTATTAGGGGTACTATCGAATTTCACCACCCCCATTTTGATGAGTCTTTCCACGACCTTCTTGAACCCAGTGCAATTTTCAATTGAATGCCCCGATATTCCCGCGTGATATTCGCATTTAGCATTTGCATCATACCATTTGGGGTACGGTGGCTGTAGCAATTTCAAGTGAAATGGAGCAATGGCATGTGCATCGTATAAGCTTTGATAAAGCTCACGATATGTCACAGGGATAGGAGTGAATTGCATCCTCTCCGAATTCTATCTTGTACCCGATTCCTGTCTTTGAGTACTTTGTTGCTCACTCGTAGCTACTTTAGGTTGTCCAACTGTGATTGCCCTAGAATTAAAACTGTTCATGTTATTCACCTCATTGTCTTTTCTCCTTGGGGCCGATCTTTTAGCCACTTCCCCCTCATTTTTACCACCCCTCACGGCATTTTCAATCATCTCACCCGCCATAACTATATCCGTAAAACTTTTTGTGGTACTTCCAATCATATGTGTGATGAATGGCACCTTCAAAGTATTAATAAATAACATGGTGATCTCCTTTTCCACAATGGTGGTTGTACTTGCATTGCCACCTCCCTCCATCGTTGTGTGTATTGCCTAAAATTTTCATTAGGTTTTTTCTTCATGTTTTGAAGTGTGATCCTATCTGGCGTCATATCAGTCACGTAGTTGTACTGTTGCATGAAGGCCTGTGCCAGATCTCTCCATGAACTGATTCTTGCATGGCTCAACTGATTGTACCATCTAGCCGCTGCTCCTACTAGGCTGTCCTGAAAACAATGGATCAATAATTGATCATTATTCACATATCCAGTCATTCCCCTACAGAACATTGTTATGTGTGCCTCTGGGCAAGTAGTTCCGTTGTACTTTTCAAACTCTGGCATCTTAAATTTATGAGGAAGCACCAAATCTGGGACCAAACTTAGGTCTTTTGCATCAATCCCATGATGATTGCCAGCGCCTTCCAAAACCCTAAACTTCTCCTCTAACCACCTGCAACGATCTTTCAATTGTTTTGCGGATTCAGTTGCCATTCTTTCCTTCTCCATCAAATCCAGATCAGGAGTGATAGGGTTGACAGAGCTATCACCCAAATTATTTCCCAACCCAGATGGGAAATTTACGGGGATTCCAGCATCAACTGGCCCATGTTGAGGCCTCACAGTGACAGATGGACTTCTAGGAGGTACTTCGGTTTGCAGTGGCATATGAGGCGGAGTAAAACCCGGAGGAGGACCTTCATTCTCTTCTTCAATGATTGCCATGGGAGCTTTTCCTTTATCAGTGGCTCTCAACAGCTGAGCCATTTCAGCCATCATGTTCCTCTGAGCCTCTAGCATTTGCTCCCTCATTTCATTCTGTATTTTGGTCAACTGCTCTTGCATTTGGTCTTGCATATCTTTTTGTAATTGTTCGAACCTTTGATCCATGCTCTTAGTTTTAGTACGAGTGCCGTAAGGATGTGTGATTTCCAGATTTTCTTTTTTACCTTAAGAAGTAAACTTTAACTAATCAGGATCTTTCTATAACTTTGAATGCAAATGATGTGATGAAATGTTATGAGATGCAAATGCATGAATGCAAAAAGAATATCGATTCTGGTTCAACTTCATTTAGAAAATTTTATTTAGAAAAAGAATATCTTTACATATAAGAAGATTAAAAATACGCTTTCGTCCTAAGGCCCAAAGCTTTAACTCTATCTAATAAAAGGGCTAACCTCGTCCTACATCCGACGATGATGAATACATCAGACTCAATACATCAGCTCGTATTGCCAAGTCTTGCACATACTCAGCAACCTCTCGAATCTGGGCTATGGCCTCACCAATGACATGATCCCTTTCTCTGACCTGTCCTCTAACCTGATGTAGCTCTCCCTTCAAATAATCTTCTTGCGCCTTGAGTTGCTCAACCCAGAGTTCACCGTCATGCAATGCTACCTCCAAATCCTCAACCTTGCTTCTTAGCTCTTTTAACTTGACTGTAGAATTATGGTTTCGGTGCCAACGCAGGGATCTTCCAAGCTCAATTACCTTAGTCTTCAATCCTTTATTCTCTTCCTCTAATGCCAAATTCTGCACTAGCATCTCTTGGAACTTCCTCTCCTAATACTTGGCTCTAGCCTTTTCCTCTTGGACCTCTTTCTGCAACTGCTTCGAAGATCCTCCTACTCTCGCCCTTCTCAAGGATACTTGTGCCCTTTTGTAATGCTCCTTTAGATCATCTCGATCTTCCTCAATCTTCCTTTTTTCTTTCCTCTCTTTCTCAACCTCCACCTTTTGAACCTCGACGTCCAAACTCAAGTACATCTTTTCTTCTTCGAGCTTTGCTATCCTCTTTTCGAACTCCAAGTTCTTTCTTTCGAACTCCTGATTCATAATTTCCAACTCTGAGGGTCTTACTTGCAAATATTCTTCTATCAGTCGAGCTCCTTCCATGCTTGGCTTGGGGATGTTATCGTTAACCATTCTGCCTCTCCATTCAATGTATTCTGGTGTGGTTGCCGGGCCAATAGCTACTCCTTTCAACTGAAAAGTCTTTTTCCAAGCACTAGAAACTTCACTAACCTTCCTCTTGTAACCGGCTCCTCTGTATACCAACTCACTTTGAGCCAACCCCTGAGTCACTGGTACGAACTGCCTCAATCCATGCTATCTCAGCACGAGCAAAGGGGCATAACCAATGGCACCCCAAATTTCCAATAGGGTACCTAATCAAAATCGCCGTGATCGGTAAAGAACCTCACGAGCATCATCCATGGAGCCCTTCACTCGACATCTTTCGACTGAAGGTTCTGAAGTAGCGCTATCCAATTCTCTTCTAGAACATCAACTCTTCTAGTTGAAGCTACTATATCTTTCAACGGTGAATAATCCTCGAAGAAAACCCGACAAACCACCCTATCTATCAACCGGAAATGACTGTAGAACCAAGCCAAAAGCAACTGAGCACACCCTATAAACCTGCCAGCACCAGCCCTCCTACATGCACCTAAAGACCTGAATGTTTCCGCCAAAATTACATAGACAGAAGTGACCTTTTTACTGAGTCGATGAAAAAGATCAGTGGTTGCCTCATCCACATATCCCAAAGCCCTAGGGAAGACCATTAATCCATACAAACTTAAGGCAAAAACATCTACCTTCTTCGTCTCATCAGGGTGTGTCAGAATCAAATCTTTGAAAGCGTCCCACGAAATGCACTTGCATTCACCCTTTTCCTTAATTCGGGCCGTGGCCCACTGCTCGCTCATCCCTGTAATAATCATCAATTTCTTCCAAAAGGTAGGGATACAAGTAGCTCGAGAATAGATCCTATCGTTCTGAAACCTGGGACAACGAAGCAAGGCGGTGTGTACTCTCTGAGAGGTACCATGTCTACTTCCCAAAAAAAGTGAAGCAAAGCATCACGCCGGATTCCAAAACTGAGTAAAGGCTCGAAATAAGTGCTCGTCTATCTGAACATCAAGCAAGTAAGGTAAGTCTCCGTAATTACCATAGAATAACTGCTTGGTCTCTTTACCCCACTGATCCCAAATTTCCTTAAGTTCTTGGAGATTATTCTGCGTGACACTAATACGAGTATAATCTGACGACTCCGACACGTATCCCTCAGCTATACTATCTCTTTTTTCTAGTTGAGTTTGCTCGGACCATCTATGGACGTTGGCGTTGCCTTCTACTCTATCAAGAAGTCCGTTCTCTATAATAAAACTTCCTAACTTAGAAACTGATCGCGAATCGATATCTTTGTAAATGCAAAATGACATGCAAACAAAAGAAAAGAAATAGTCAGTGTCACATGATATCAATAAATTTCAATGACAACTTATAAGGGTAATATCTAAAGTTTAAACCTAACTAAGTTGGGCTCATACGGTCTTTCGATATGAGGTTGGTTCTAAAGTTTGAGGTACCCGAACCAGCAGATTCCTCGGTTCTCACCCATTATAAGCTCATTTGAATCGAGTTCGGTTCAGGGGAATACATTTCCCTATGGCTACACGAAGATGAAAATCTCACGAAACCATAAGTACGGATGTATTCCGAAAGTGATCCACTATCCTGCACGGAGGCGAAAACCTCACAAAGGCGTAGTTTCTCACTCCCACTTAAGGGTATGACCGCAACGGTCATGCAAATGCAATGCGTATCAGAATATATAACATATGCAATAATACAAAAACATGTAATGCAATGAGGATTGAATTTTAAAATTTTTCAAATTTTCGACATTAAGACAAAAGGTAATCAATTATACAGCTTCACTCTCTTATTAGTCCCCAGTGGAGTCGTCAAGCTGTCGAAACCATTTTTAAATCGGGTTTTGGAAAATGGGAATCGACTTTAAGAAAAACGAAAACGGGAGTCGCCACCAATCTTTTTAGGTGTGATTGGATCACCTTATAAAATGTTTTGTTTTAAGACATTAGTTTTGGTCTACGAAATCAGAAGATGGGTTCGGGAGCTGGTTACGTACAAGGAAGGGTTAGCACCCTCGTAACGCCCAAAAATTGCTACCTAATTGATTATCAAGTGTCTTTAATGCTGGAAATTTAAAATTTTTAAGATGGAATCCTCTTTAAAGTATTTTGATTTTTTGTAAATTAGAGTTCACTCGTATCAAAGTATTGACACTAAGTTAGCTTTTTAGAAATCCCTATCTCAAAACAACAAAACACTACATCTAATAAGTTAGGACATATTGCTTTGCCATTCCAAGACAGTTGCTCACATTTTGAAAACCTTTGAAAACTTAGAAGGGTACTTGATTATTCGAATTCAACGAGAAAAGTCGCAACCCAATAAGTTAGGGCACTACTTTCTCGAAATTTCCAAACACCAAGCATTGCCTTTATATTCTGAAAACTTTGGAGCATTGTTTTTTTTTTTTAACTGATGCGTGGGGAATTGTATTGTAATATAAATCATACATAGTAACATATTATTGTACTAGGTAAATAATACATGCATTTAAACAAAGTGATGGCAATAATATAAAAATGTGCATTAGATATATACATATAAAAATAATATATATATAGCAAATATTAACAATATGCATACAAAGATATATATATATAGCATGTATTAAGAAATGAATAAACGAAACGAACAAACATACAAAGTAATAATTAAATAATACATGATATACAAAAAAGTAATCAAATAATGCATGACATACAAAAGAATAGTACAATATCAATGTACATGTTCATGAAATGTAATATTAAAAATAAATATAGAATAATATGTAAACACGATATATGCAATATATATATGAAAAAATGGAATGAGTTATTATTAACAAAATATTCATATAAATAAAGACATAATATTTAATAATAATCTTAAAATATTATTTGCTATACCCTATATAAAACATAATAACAAAATATTTATAAAAGAATAATAATTATATATAAAATATATTGTTTAAAAAATAAAATAAAAAGTATGTGAACGAGTTTATAAAATAACAAATAACATAAAAATATTGTTTTAAAATAATACATAATAAATAATAAATTAATAATTTAATAGTATATAATATGAGTTAAAAATATAATTCAATTTACAAATTTTAAAATTTTAAATAATATAATGAATAATAAATAATATAGTAGATAGTATATGATATACATAACATATATAAAAATAATTATGGAATAAAAATGAAATATAATAAATGTTATATAATAAAATATAATTTGAATATATAGGAAATAAGAATTATGATAGATATGATATAAAATAACGAAAGTATATATGTAAGGATAATATATATAAATAATTAATAAAGATATAATACAAGTAAAATATAATAATAATATATAAAAATAATGATGGAAAATAATAATAATAATTTGTGAAAAATAATATACGATAAATAGTAATAATATATATATGATAAAATAATCTTATAGTGTATAATATAAAAGTAAGGTTTTTTTTTAAAAAAAATAAAATAATATCTACATATAAAAAATATATATAATAATAATAAATGAATATAGAGCTAAATTTAAAGTTCAACAAAATTACGGGACGAATTTAAAAGAAATAAGGCTGAATTAAGGCCCAATTTAAAACACGCGTAAAATAAAAGGGATTCATTGGGCAAATTGCCCTATTCCCAAAACGGCAGCATTTCGTTATAAGCCTTGGAATGCTTTCTGTTGGGACTAAATTGAAATAAAATTAATTCATTAGGGCTAAATTAGAAATAGAATGAAACATAATTATAAACGCAAAAAAAGTGGAAGGACCAATTGGGTAATTAACCCAATCTTTCAAAATGCGCGGATCCTCCCCGGGTAATCGGGTCAATGCGCAGATCCTAGGGTCTTAAAACGTCGTCGTTTTAAGCTTATCAGACTAAGCTAAAACGGCGTCGTTTCTCTTGGGCTATATAAGCCAAATTTCACTTAAAAAAAAATCATTTGGAAGCCTATTTTAAAAAAAAAATCAGAGAAAATCTCTGAAAGAGAGAGGGAGGAAGGGAACCCCGGGGTCTGGCCTCTGTAGGCCACGCTTCGACCAGTGGTCCTGCACGCGCTCACGCGCCGTCGTACACGGAGGTTCAAAAAGGCTAAAAGCCTTCACTTTCCATGGTAAGTCACAGGTAACCTCTTTCTTTTTTAATATCTCAGTAATCGATTTGCAAATGATGGTAAAAAAATAGTAGAATATAGAGTATATGTATCACTTTAAGACTACTTTTAACACTTCTGAATGGATATCTGTAAATAGGTTTTTTATTTCATCAAAATCCCCTCTCTTACAATGGTTTGATTTCGGGCTTTTATAGCCACTACTGTGATTACATAAACTGGAAAGAAATCAAAGAGTTCTTTCCATTTTTTGTCTGTTGTATCATATCCTTGATTGTGATCTGCTAAATCTCTTTAGTTTCCTTTTTTTGTTTTTCATATCTGTTGTGTTTCTTTTCTTTTTTGCAGGTGCTCACAAAAAATCCGGTAATGGAGGGGTCGCTGGCGTTGATGGAGGCCTGAAGTCTGGCGATGGTGTCGGCGAGGCGCTGATTGGTAACTGAGGAGTCGTCCAGGCTGTGCTGAGAAGACTCATTAATGGCCTCGATTTTGGGGAATTCAACAGACACTCCCTAAGGCTTCCAGCAGCTACTGCGGCGCTGTAGTCCTCAGGAAACCCTAGGGTTTCCTATTTCCTTAAAGTTATTTGGGCTTTTGGGCCATTTCTGATTTGGGTTTGGAGTGTAAATGGGTCTGCTGGGTAGTTTTAGGTCTGCTGGGTAGTAACCGGGTTAATGGGTCTGAAATATTTGATTTTGGGCCCATCGTTTGGGCTTTGTAACATGAACTTGGACTGTTAAATAAACAATTGTTTATTTATTTATTTAGTTTTCAGCCCGGTCAAATTTGGGCTCTTATAAGTGACATATACATATATAGCCGAAGCTATCTCCAATCGTACACCAAGTGCCACATTTAGCCAAAGCTATTTCGAACCGCACACTAAGTGCCATTTTTTTTGGTTGATATGTCGTTAAACATAACAATAGTCACGTATATACAATTTATATAATATCAAAGCATTAAAAGCATAAATTTAACAATGCTTATTACATACAAACTTACCTCGATCGTTAAAACGATGGAACGGATCAATTAGTCCGGTACTTTGTTTTTCCCCAGCTCTAGATCCAATTCTCGACTATCTCAATCTATATAATATCAAAATTTTCTTATTTAATCAACATTTCTTTCAATTTAACACAATTTATACATTTTGAAAAAATTACATTTTTCCCCTATTATTTCACATTTTTGCAATTTAGTCATTATCACTTAAAATCACAATTTCATGAAATTAAACACAAACCCAAGCTAGCCGAATTTTCCATATATTACTATCAGCCCATATTTTCAATTTATTTCACATTTTAACCACTAAATTTCCACCTTATATAATTTGGTCCAAAATTGACATTTTTACTCAAAATCACTTTATAAAACTTGTTAATCTAACAACAATGATTTATTTTCCATCATCAACACTCAAAAACATCAATCTATCATCAATGGTAACTCACAAATTCATCAACAAATTCAAAAATTAGGGTACGGGCTAGCTAGAACATGAAGCAACGATCACAAAAACATAAAAATCATCAAAAATCGAGCTCAAAACACTTACAAATTGAGCCATGAAGATGCCGAACCTTAAAACACAACCATGGCTATTTCTTTTCTCTATATTTGATGGAAGATGAAGAAATATAACATGGTTTTGGCTTTTATTTTATTTATTATTAACTTTAATTACCTATTTACCCTTTAAAAATATTACTAAATACACCAAATGCCACTCCACTAACCTCCACTATCTCATAAATGGGATATTTACCACATAAGGTCCTTCTCTATTTAATTCCTTTAACTTATAGAATTCAACTTTTGCGCTTTACGCGATTTAGTCCTTTTTACCGAATTAACCACTCAAACGATAAAATTTCTTTAAAAAAATTTCACACGAACATTATATCATACTGTAAACCTTATTAAAATAATAAAATAAATATTTTTTACTTCAGATTTATGGTCCCGAAACCACTGTTCCGATCTGACCCAAAACAGGCTGTTACATCCTTATTAAGTAATTAGTCCATTTATAATGTAAGTGGACAATCTTGGATATGTTATAGGTGGTTTTTATTTTTAATTACAAAGGTTAAAATAGTAAAATGGCTATTAGGATTTATTAACTAAAACAAAATTTGTTAATGCATGCAAATGTTCATCTTTTCCACCGAAATGAAAGCTTGAGAAAGCTATAAAACAAGTTTGAACATTCGGCTACTTTGAGGGCTAGATTAAGGTATGTTTTTGGATCGATTTTTAATGATTTTTACATTTTTGAGATTGTTGCTTTGTACTCTAGCTAGCCCATGCCTTAATTTTTGAATTTGTTCATGATTTTATGAAGTTCCATTGTTGAATATTTGAGTTATTTGATGTTTGATGATGAATTTTGAATATTTGTTAATAGCTAAACTAGTTTTGTAAAGTGATTTTTGACAAAAATGTCAAAAAGGGATTTAATTAAGAAATGTGTAAAATTAGGTGGTTAAAAGTGTGAAATAATGAAAGATATGGGTTGCTAGTAGTATATAAGAAATTTGACTACTATGGGTTATGGGCTAATTGTGTAATTTTGCATTTTATGTGTTAGGGACAAAATTGCAAAGTAGTCAAATGTCTAAGGGTAAATTGGTAAATTAGCCAAAATGAATGTTTTAGGCTAAATTGAATTGAATGAAAGTTTAAATGAGTTAACTTGGTATTATATAGATCAAGATAAGCAAATACCAGAACTAGATCAGGGAAAACGAAAAGTGGACGAATAGTTGATAGTTTTATCCGAGGATACGAGGTAAGTTCATATAATTTGAATTGAACTTTTCTATACTTGTAATTATTGAAATGAATATGTATAATTGAAATACTTGAAGTATGAATGCTTTATTGATATAATGTATATGTTACAGAGCCCTATTTGAACTGTAAGAATTCATTGGATAAGAGTCACATGTTATTGGGATTACTGTTTTGGTCGAGCTCCTACATTTGTTGCGGACTCACCACAGCTCGTATGAGCTTATCGATATATTAGCTTGTAAGATCTTACTATTTTCAGCTCATTGGAGGTTACGTTTCAGGTCGTATGAGCTTACTATTCAGCTCGATAAAGCTTACCGTTTCATCTCATTAGAGCTTGCTATTCACCAGCTCAGGAGGAGCTTACCGATCATGGCTCTAAAGAGCATATATGATAATGAATTGACGGATTACTGATGATGTTCACTCGAGTATCCTTTGAAGTTCTAATAAGTTCAACAGGCATAAATACTGCTTATACAGATAAGTTACAAGTTATAATATTATATATGATATGTGACTCTGAAATGATACAAAGTATTGTATAAATGGATGATTTCATGTATTTGTAAAATGACTAACATGTGGTAAATACTTGTGATTAGGTGTTGGATAATTGAATTGGTTGCATTTTTGTAGTGCTTTGATTATGTATAAATGGTAAGTTTAATTTTGAATTATACGGGCTTACTAAGCTATAAAGCTTACTTTGTTTCTTTTCTATACTTTAGAGAAGCTCGTTGCTCGCTCGTTCTGAACAAGTCAAAGTTGCACATCACACTATCCAATTTCCAATTGATACTTTTGATCTTATGGATATTTGTAAATATGGCATGTATAGGCTATTTTGAAAGATGTTAGTTATGTTACTTGATATTATGACTTTGGTATATTATTGTGTATAGGTAAGCCATATGATTTGGCTTATTTTGATGTTATGTTTTGGTTGAATTGAAGTGTTCAATTATGATGTGTTTTGGCAAGGAATGATGGAATGAAATTATGCAAGTGAATTCTTGATATGTTGATGTTAAATGAATGGATTATGAATGTTGTTAAATAGGTATTTAGATATGAAATTGGTAGGTTTTGATATGGCTTATAATGTGTATTGAAATAATTATTTTGGCTGTCTATTAAGCTATAAAAATGTGGTCAATTGTGCTTGTAAATGCTTGTGTTTATAGGGTGGCAAAATGGCTTTGCAAATAGCCTATTTTTGTCTACACGGGTAGGGACACAGGTGTATGTCTTAGTCGTGTGTGACACACGATCATGCTGCACAGCCGTGTGTCCCCTGAGATACCCTTTCAAATTAAAGTCAGTATACCCTACAGGTCTGACACAGCCTAGACACATGAGCGTGTCTACTGGTTGTGTGTGGCACAAGGGGCTGGCAAATAGGCATGTGGCTGGCCGTGTGACCCAAGTCAGTAACCTCCCTAATTTTCCCACGACCTGGCACACTGGCGTGTCCTCGACCGTGTGGTGCAAGTTAATATGTATGCCCTGTTTTCACATGGCCTATGACACGGGCATGTCTAGTAACCGTGTGAGATACATGGCCTATTCACATGGGCGTGTGACACTTGAAAAGTTGAAAATTTTTCTAAGTTCCTAAAATTTTTATATGTTATCGATTTAGTCCCGAATGCATGATTTAAGCCTTGTATGCATGTTTTAGGTAAATATTGAATATGAATGGATGATAGTTATTGAAATGAGATGACATTTGATAAATGATTGTTCTGAATTGAGTTACAAGTCCGGTAATGTCTCTTAACCTATTCCGGCGACGATTACAGGTTAAGGGTGTTACACTTCCTTGGCGTGGAGACGATGGCAAACCAAAATGAAGCTAATTCCCTTGGACGACACTTTTGGGAAATTTCCTTATTTGGACCCTAGCTTTATTGGAATATTTTATTTATTAGAATCCCGAAGTGTATCTAGGTTTAGTGGTTACCAAGCAACTTGTAGCCTATATATAGATGCCTTAGGGTTACCAGAATGGTAAGCAGACTTAGGTAGAAAATTTTATTTTCTTTTCATGATCATGTAACCGAAACTTATCCTATTCTAATGTGAAAACAACTGGGAGTACAGATTGCTCCATATTCGCGCTTCAATAAATATTCATGAGCATTCTCTCAACTCTTTTGTTTTATTCTTTTATTTATATTTCGTTAGCCTGATCAACTAATGTTGGTATGAATATTAGAATAAATCTTGTGCTTTATTCTTATCTTGCATGATTCGGTTATTAAACCAATTAATAAATTAAGCCAATTAATTGAATAAAGAATAAGGGTTCATAATAGGAGTAGTTGGTATAGATTATGCATTCCTAAACCTTAGGCTTGACAACCCTAGGAAGTTATCATAAGGGAGACGAGATCGTGAGATAAGTCAAATCGAGTAAATTGTGGTTTATCTTGGCTGAGAAAGTGAGGTCATGAGATAAGCGAGTATTCCCTGATTAATTAATTGGTAGAGGCCGGGAGGCAATACTAGTTCAATAATAGCTAGTTCATATTAAAACTTGAATTCTAGGATTAGTTAATCTTTTGTTTATTAATTAGGGATTTAATCGATCATAGGCTAGAAGCTCACATTGTTAACACCAGGAATAGGAAATTCCATTAGGTTAGTTAATTTAATTAGTTCTAATTAAAATCTCTATTTGGATTAACACTACTAATTCGTGACTCGACTAGATTAGTAATTATTTTATATTATTAATTTAATATTAATTTCTCTAATCTACAATCCCTTACGTACGATCCTCGGAATGCTTACTAGTGTTTCATTATAAACTTTACTATGTTATAATTTGACTCGTACGCTTGCAGACACCGTCATTCTAATTTTATATATTTTTTGTATGTTTTTTTTACTATAAACAATAACATGTTAAATAAATAGTAAAGTTGTTGGCGTCTTTACTGGGCATTGCGACAATGAAATTTTTTTATTAGATTGATTACTGTAAAACAATATTAATCAAAAGACGAATAAGCTAGATAGTGTTTTAACTTTATTTTATTTTATTATGCAAAAAAATTATTATGGTTATTATTACTTACATTGTTGATTATTAGATTTAATTTTGAATATTGAATTTTATAGGTCAATATATGAACTATCCAAATCGAGTTGGTTGTATGGATATTCGACAAACCAATAGAGTCGAGATTACAAAGATAAGCAGTCTGAGTGTTCAGATGAACTCTCACCTAGGCCGAACAAGTATACATCCGTGAGGGTGGAGATCTGACGAATAAATAGAGTTACGATGGAGAATGTGACATACTCGATTACTCAATTCAGCAAGAATTGGATTTAATAATAGATGATGATGTAGATGGGCACTTGCTTGAGCAACATCAAAGCAAACAAAGGCCAAGTCAGACACAAGAAGCCTAAACAAATTAGTAGAGTTATGATCACACGATTGGGGACTATGATTATTCATCAAAACTCTCTTATGAGTTAGATTTATATAAGTCCTTTCTTTGTGATCTTAAATTCAAAGAAATTCAAAAACAGGTGGACCAGTTAGACGAATCACTTTAAAAGCAGTAAACAGAAGTAGAGACTTTGTTGGAAGAGGTCATGCATAATGTTCCTAATCTATCTAATAATTCTCATGAAACATGATCATGTGAAGCAATGGAGTAACCTCTTTCTGCATGTTTCGAATGATTTGATAAAAAAGTTAAACGATTGGAGGATATGATGTCATTCATGATCAAGCAATTCCAACAAACTTACCAAGCAAAGACTCCATTAAAAGAGGTCATACATGATGTTTCCAATTCTAATTCATAGGACCAATGTACCAGACAACCATCCATAATTAAATCTTGAGAGGCAATAAGAGTTTGGATCTGGAGATAGGAATGAATTTAATATAACCAAGGATGTTTCCGATCCAATTAACATAGATGTAGATGCAAAAGTAGAGATAGAATTAACAACTAACTTTGAACTACAATTGATTCTTATTGAAAGTGTAGATGAGCCGATACACTTTCTAGTCATAACCAATGAGGTGTCAATGATAAATCTAAATCATATAGTTTTATTTAGCACCTTTTTACTTGGAATTTATGTATATCTCGAGCATTTGGAAAGCTAATTGTATAATTTTAGTTCATACTGAGACATTGGGAACAATTTTAGTAAAATTTGTAATTTTACATAATTATGTGTTAATTTTACATAATTTCACTTTATTATGCTACATGTTAAATTCTTGCTTAACTTGCTGCAATTGGACTATCGAACTGCTCAATGTTGGGAGCTATATAATAAGGACACACATTAGATAAAGCTAATTATTTCACATTATGGACAACAAGCTAATGAATTGGACTTAGAGAATTGTTTTAACCCAACTTGGAAGATGATTGTTGAAATAAATTAAGTCTGCCTTTAATTGGGTTGCCAAACTGTCCAATAGGGGGAGTAGATCTCAAATTCAGAATAGACATGAAGAGCAGCCCAAAACAACTTTTGGAATAATTATTTAACGGTTCCTGCACGTGTAAGTAAATCACATGATGACCCCAACAAGTTTCCATAGTCACTGTCCAACCTTTCTTTTTAAATCAAGCAAAAATCGGGCACAAATCAAGCAACCAACAACTCCTCATCCCAAAAATCAAGGTTGGCCATGCATGGGAGATTCCTAAGGGATGTGCATGCTATTTTTAGCAAACTCCCAAGCTCCCCCACAAGTATAAATAGCACCTTCTATTCATCCTTCAACCATCCTTCATCCCTCAACACTCATGCATTTTTAATCTTTCTTTACTCTCTTCTACTCCTTAAGCTCTCCATCTTCCAATTTTCTTTTAGCTAGCATTTCCTTGAGAGAAAAACTCACTTGGTTAGCCACATTGAGGAGCAATTTGCGAAGGAACAACCATGAAAATTGAAGGAAGCCACCACGAACAGTCTTCGAGGAATCACCGAATGCATCAAGAGTTTCTTCTTCCTTTATTTTTACTTTGTTCTTAATTTATAAACATGCTTGTAAATTGTTTGATGGTTTTTACATTAATGATGATGAGTTAAATTGTTTTAGCTAGGATAATTGTAATTCTTTGATTAGATTCATTCAATTCTTGTTTATACTATTTTGTGCCTCAGTTGTTCATTCTTCCAATTAAAATCATTCATGTTATTCATGCATTAAAATCTGTTTGAATACATTAGAATTAGTTGCTTAATCCGACCCAGATGGTAATTAATGGACACAATAATTGGAAGGTGCATGATTAATTTATATTCGACCTAGAATAAATTAAAGGTTTGTAATGATTCTAAAACAATACTATTACCTTGTGTAGCTTTAGGTTTATGTGATTAAATTATTTCAAACCAACCCAGTCCTTGTTACTTCACATAAATTCTAAGAAATCCTTAATCAAATATTGGCATAGAAATATGCATGTTTTTATAAGTATAAGACTTCGAGAGAACTGATATAATATTCCAAGTTAATGAATGATCGAGTTACCATGGAATTTTTCCGGAACGTTGTTAAACAATATAAAAATTGAATTGAGTCAAGTGTTGTAATTGTTCTAACTTATTCATATTATTGTTATTAAAACTTTTGAATTACTATTAAACCATTTCATTCCATTTAAGTTAATTCATTTGCATATAGTTGATTAATTTAATTTTAACATCTTTCACCTTAAAATATTGTGTTTTCTTAACCAACTTGTAAATACTAATTTTACAATTATTGATTTAAACACAGTCCCTGTAAAGATGATACTCTTTTTATTTACTTATTACTTGATAACGATTGTGTATACTTGCACATTCTGTCGCGAACCAAGTTTTTAGCGTTGTTGCCAATGACTGTTAATTTAATCATTATTTGTGAAACTATCTCTTGCAATTTGGTTTATTTATTTTTATTTTTATTTTTATTTAATTAATATTTTACTTTTTGTGATTTTCTTTTCAGGTGTTTATGAGTATAGATCAAATCATCAATTTACTCCTTGTAGACCCTAAAATCAAGTGGACATTTAGACAAATAAGACAAGATAGACTAGCCCAAAGACAAGCCGTAGAAATGGACCTTGAAAATCAAAATGAAGTTAAAGGGAACGGAGTTGCCAATGCTCACAATCCAATCCTTATTATAGATAATAGGGATCGAGATATAAGGCAATATGTTGTGCCCCTTTTTAATGGGCTTAACCCGGGAATTAGGAGACTGAAGATCGAGACAGTTTAAACTAAAGCTTATGATGTTTCAGATGCTTCAAACAGTGGGCCAATTTAGTGAAATGCCCACAGAAGATCTATACCTTCACCTTCGATTATCCATGGAGGTGAGTGATTCCTTCAAGATAGCCAGTGTAACTGAAGACACATTGAGATTGAAGTTGTTTCCATACTCATTGCGAGATAGAGCACAACCATGGCTTAATTCTTTACCACCGAGCTCAATTTCTACATGGCAAGAATTAGCAGAACTCTTTCTGGTTAAGTATTTCCCACCTAGCAAAAATGTTAAGTTGCAAAATGAGATCACCACTTTCCAACAAATGGATGATGAATATTTATACGAGGCATGGAAAAGATTCAAAGAGTTACTGTGCAAATGCCCTCACCACAGGATTCTGCATTGCATTCAGCTGGAGACATTTTATAATGGTCTCAACGCACACACTAGGATGGTGGTAGATGCTTCTACAAATGGTGCTCTCCTTTCTAAGTCTTATAATGAGGCTTATAAAATTATCGAGAGAATAGCCAATAACAACTACCAGTGGCCAAAAAATCGAGCAGCTTAAGGAAGACAAGTAGCAAGAGTGCATAAAGTAGACGCCCTTACTTCACTCTCAGCTCAAGTATCTTTTTCTCTTCAATGTTGAAACAGTTTGCTACTAACGGTTTAAACAATGTTGCAGCCCAACCACCAAGTCAATTTGACGTTATTTCCCGCATATACTATATGAACAAACATTTGTTTGAGAATTGTCCATCAAATCCCAAGTCTATTTATTATGTAGAGAATCAAACCATAATAGAAGTGGACAAGGACCATAATCCAACTTCTATAACCCTTCGTGGCGAAACCATCCAAACTTCTCTTGGAGTAACCAAGAAGTGTCTCGTGTGAAATGATATGCGAATTGTGCAAGTATACATGTTAGATCAAGTAATAAAGTGATGAATGAGTATCGTTCCCACGAGGATTGGATTGAGGCAAAAAAGTGGTCAAGTTATTATAATAAAATGCAATTAATGTTATGGTAAAGCTATGGTAAATATGTAGTGATAATTCAAAGGAATGATGATGTATGCGATAGATGGAATTGATGAATAATTGGAAATGCTATGGCAAAGTGAAAGCAGAAATGTAATTGCAAAAATGAGAGTGATTATCCGAATAGAATGTAAATAAAGAAATAAACAACTAAATATGTTGTGGAAAATATACTACGAGAAAGAATAAAGATAGAGTGATCTTGATTTAGAAGGTTAGGATTACCCAGAATTGACCCTTACTGTTAAAGTCAAAGTCAAAGTTGTAACTAGATGTGTTACCAGATTCTGAGTGGATAATTTGATGGATGCATGAAGCAGGACCGAGCTATGAGAACTATGCACGAAAAAGTGAATTGAGGCTGCCTCAATTCCCAACAGTAAAATATGAGGCAAAAAAGGAATCCAACAAGATAATGGTAGAAGAAGATCTATAGAAGGATCTGAAGGAAGAGCTCGAACAATTTTCGATGGAAGACCCAAAATGAGAACCCTGAAGAAAATCTAGATTTAGAGGGTGACACGGGCGAAGCTAACGAGGAGTTGGAACCTGATTCCAACTAATTCTAAAACAATTTTTTATTTTTATTTTGGATTTATATTGTTAAGACTTATTTTAATTTTGGACAATTTTTAGTTAGAGTAATCAGGATTTTATTTTATTAAATATAGTTTGTGTTTAGTTTTTCCTTGTAGGAACCCTATTTCTTTTACGGCACTACAAGAGCGAGCCAAAATTGAAAAGAGGAGTAGCCTCGCCAATTGTATTGCACATATCACGACAATCGAGTAACCTCTTTCCTTAATATTTTTATTGCACATTAGGGATAATGTGTTGAATAAAGTGTAGGGGTGACACATGAAAATGTTTATTTGATATTTTGTTTAGTTTCTAGTCATTTTTAAATTTTTATTTTGTGTGTTTTGTTTGTACTTGAGCTTGTAGAAATATAAGTGATTGGTTAAGAGCATATACTTGGGTTGTTTGTTTAATTTGTAAAGTTAGCCTAAAATTAAATAATTTAGGTTGTTTATATTTAAACTAATTAGTTTAGCTTATTAAACTGTAAATAGAAAAAAGAGATTAAATATATCAAGTGATAAAGGTGGATACAAATTTAAATACTTCAAGAGATTAAATATTTGTAGAAGTATAGGATGTTCGAATTAAAAAAAAATACTTGGTAAAATCCATAGTTATTGAAACAGTGCCGTATGACTAGCATAACCCTTATAAAAAGTGCCTGAGAAACATCTTAATCATATTGACACAATTAAAAAAAATCATAAGGGATTATCGAGAAAATATTATTGTATTAGAGTTCAAAGCAAGGACAAAAATAAACTGAGTAGGAAAAAATATTTGATTTGATTGTACCCTACAAAAATAAATACTATATTCATATATTCATTTTGATGGAGATCTATATTTAATTTTCTTTAAATTTTCTACTTTGTAATTTATTGAACTAATCTGTTTAGGTGTAAATAACTTTGAATTGTTTAATTTTCTAGCTAGAGTTATATATTTAGGCAAATATCTCTAGTGTCGATGCTTTGATCCAATCTTGTGTACCAAGCTAGCTCAATTACATTTTATTACATGTTTATTTTCTTTTTTCAGTTTTAGTGTTAGTTTTTATTTTGTTTAATTTGCTTGAGGACAAGTAAAGACTTAAGTGTGGGGGTAAGTGACCTGATGTCACTTGTAGTAGTTATTTTAAGTCATTTCTACACTTAACGAGCTTGTTTTCTTATTATTTTATAATTAATTATTGCACTTTCGGTATTAGTAGGTTAGGAATAAAAATATTAATAAAATAATTATTTTTACGCATTTTTTGCCATTTCGATGACTCGTAAGGCCGACTCGGTACTTGGGAAGTTTAATAGGTTAATTAAGTGTGCAGGAAGTCATTTCAAGCCTAAGATTACAAGGAATGAAGGTCATGGCGTGACACAAGTATCTCCTAGCGCTACATGACACCAAGAAACATCCCAAGAAGAAGTAGCACGCGGCGTCCCAATGATGAAGGCTTCCACATCCCGACGAGGCAATGTCTCGATGAGCTCTTCCTTGGTGTGGTGACGTGGCAGGAAAAAATGAAGTTGATTTCCTTGGACAACACTTTTGGGAAATTTTCTTATTTAGACCATAGCTTTATCAGAATATTTTATTTATTAGAATCCCAATGTGTATAGGTTAAGTGGTCACCAAGCAACTTGTAGCTAATATATAAACGCCTTAGGGTCACCAGAATGGTAAGCAACTTAGGTAGATAGTTTTACTATTCTGTTTTATTTTCTTTTCATATTTGTGTAGCCGAAACTTTTCTATTCTAATGTGAAGACAATTGCGAGTGAAGATTGCTCTAGATCCACGCTTCAATATATATTCATGAGCATTCTCTCTACTCTTCTATTTTATTCTTTTATTTATATTTCGTTAACTTGATCAACTAATGTTTGTATGAATATTAGAATAAATCTTGTGCTTTATTCATATCTTGCATGATTCGTTTATTGAACCACTTAATTAATTAATTCAATTAAGTAACAAAAGAATAAGGGTTCATAATAAGAGTAGTTGGTATAGATTACACATTCTTAAACCCTAGGCTTGACAACCCTAGGAAGTTATCATAGGGGAGACAAGATTGGGAGATAAACCTATTTGAGTAAATCATGGTTTATCCTTATGGAGAAAGTGAGGTCAGGAGATAAGCGAGTATCCATTGATTAATTAATTAGTAGAGGTAGGGAGGCAATACTAGTTAATTAATAGCTAATTCATATTAGAACTTGAATTCTACGATTAAATAATCTTTTGCTTATTAAGTAATGATTTAATTAATCATAGGCTAGAGGCTCGCATTGTTGACACTAGGAATATGAAATTCCATTAGGTTAGTTTAGGTTATTTAATTTAAATAGTTTAATTAAAACCTCAATTTGGATTAACACTACTAATTCGTGACTCGACTAGATTAGTAATTATTTTCTGTAATTAATTTAATATTAATTTATCAAATTTGCAATCCCTTGGGTATGATTCTCAGGATACTTACTAGTGTTTCGTTGTAAACTTTACTATATTACAATTTGAGCCGTATGCTTGCGGACACCGCTGTTCTAATTTTTTATATTTTTGGTGTGTTATTTTTACTATAAACGGTAACACGTTTATAGGCGATCACCTACTTATTAAAATACTAAGTTAATTGACATAGACATATATTAAAAAAAACTTTGTAACACTGTAACGCCCAATTTTCGAGTTTTCTGTGTTTCTGTGTTTTTTTTTAAATTTAGGTGTGTTCTGGTTGGTTAAAATATATATTTTAGTAGGTTAGTGGGCCTTTGAAAGGCCCAAACTTAAGTTAAATCCGTGGTAGTCTTCGGAATTTTGATTTTAAGAACAAGTGATGCAATTGGCGTTTGGGCTTTTAAGAGTAAAGGGGTAAAAGATGACACAAAAAGGAGTGTGGTGTAGTGGCAAGGTAGCGCCACTTAGGGGACAAGGAAGTGACGCCATAGAAGCAAGGGGTCCAAGGTTTAAGTCTTGGCTCTTGCAATTTATTTTGGTTTTTCTTTTCAATAAATCTGGAAGCAAGTAGGTGCGCTTTAAAGTTTAATGTGTTGGACTTATGACACAAATGAGTTGATGGCCTAGTGGTGGCAGCGTGATTTAGCATGTGAGAGGACTTTGGTTCAAATCCCTTGGCACGCAAAGGTTGATTATTTTGCTATGTTAGGATGGCAAGAGTTGGTGTTGGTTTTAAACTCTGATGTTGGAGGGATCCCACATCGGGAAGCTAACATAAGAGTAGATGGAGAGCTGGCTTTAAATAGAGCAAACCATGAGGAGAGTTGGCATACCCTTCTGGGCTGATCCCTTTCGCTTGGTGGCGTGCTCATTTGGGTTGGGCGTCAACTAAGAGTGTGGGAGTGCGGATTAACTGCAGTCTCCTAACAGGATTATCGCGTGGGAGATATCGTCATCAATCATCATCAACCAGGTATGTAAACGACACCCTTCCTTAGACTGAATCGGTAAAAGCCGAAATACCGAAACGTTGGTATTTTGTGAACTCGCGAGCGTGCGAGCCTTCGTGAGACAGTTGTTAATGAATATGGTGTATTTGGATGATTAGAGTGCAGAGTGTGCATTTTCGTGCACAACGGTATATTTGGGCTTAATGGGCCAAAAACGGGCCAATGGGCTAACAGGCCCACTTTGGTAAAAAGACGAGGTAAGTACTTCTAATTACTTGGTAAATTTTAGAATGAGCATGAAACCCTAGCAATAGGTAATAATTACTGAAATACCCTTATACATGAAAAATTACGATTTTACCCCTAGGGATATTTTATTTTATCTGAAAAGCATGATGTTCTGTTTCTGTGTACGTATGCCATGACATATTATTCTGTTGCATGAGACATGGGTTTATATTGATGGAGGAAGCGTTCTGGAAGCCTTGCTGCAATCTGGTGGCCTCGCCACATATATATTTGTTCTGGTGACTTCATCACAATATCTGGCAGCCTCGCTGCAATCTAGTGGCCTCGCCACAATGTCTGTATCTAGTGACTTCGTCACAATATCCGCACCTCATTTGCGCAATTTTCGTGGTGTGTAGCGGTTGGGTGGGTCGAGTAGTCTCCCACATGGTGTAAGGTGGTACGAGGGTGTTATGGATGGCTCTGGGTTGGGATTTTGCATTCATGATATATTTGTTCAGATCCGCTATGGGCCTATGAGTTTCATTTCGATTTGTCTTTGGGCCAAGGCCGAGATAAGTCCGACTACGAGGTTTGATCTGGTTTGGGCTATGGTTGGGTTATGTTACACATTGAGTTTACCAAACTCACCCTTTATTTTCATCTCAGGAAATCCCCAACCATAGTGGGCTTGGAGTCGTGAGGGATCTGAGTGGCCACATCATCCGCAAAGTTGGTTTTTCTAAGTTAGTTTATTTTTTTATTATTTTTATATTCGATTTAATTTTGGGTTTTAAGTTGTAATAAGGTCGCTATATAAATTTCTCTTTCCGCTATGGTTTTTATTTTTCGATTATATTTATACTATGTTGAAATCTAGTAGTGTTAGTCAATTGCGGGTTTTCAAAATTAATGAACGTTTTCAAGACTCAACAAGCACAACAAATGGATAGCCTAAAGATTGATAAACCGGCTTTTCATTCAATTGTTGTTTTTACAAAGACCATCCTAATCACTTAAACCAACGAATGCATACTAAGTCGTAAGTCCATGTGACACGTTAGATCTGGCCATAACGTCTAGGCCGGGTCTGGGGTGTTACAAACACCCCGAAATATGGCCTAGTCAGAATAAAGGTTTCAAGACCATGAATTCGACGTTAAAATATTTAGATTGTGACCATTATGAGATTTGGAATATAAGAATATGCATGTGGTAAAGTTTTATGAGGAAATTTTAAGAATTAAGTGTCCAATTAGAAAATAAGGACTAAATTGAATAAGATGCAAAATTTGGGTTTTAGGTGTAATTTGTATGAAATTGTTTTGGGATGTGAATTAGAATGTCTTAAAGAGCAATTTGCCCAAATTCTAAATTTTTGGACAAATATGGACACCCATGGAAATTTTTGTAAGTTTAGTGAGTAAGGGCATTTTGGTCATTTGGTTATTAAATGAATTAAAAAGGGAAAAAAGAACTAAAAATCAGCTCATATTCCACATGTTACTGCTGAAACTTCAAGGGTACCATAGCTAGGGTTTCTTCAACTTTCAAACTTGATAGTAAGTCAATCCTAGCCCCGTTTTTAATGCTCTTTGTATTTTTAACATCCTTACAACTTGCTCTCTTCATTTCTACCCATATCTCATGCTAGGGTTTATTTTTAGAAAATTACCCATGCATGAGTTAGATGTATTTTGATGGATTGTGGAAGAATATGATAGTTTAAAGTATGGAGAACAACTTTTGTTAAGTGATTTTGCATGGAAGCCCTAAAAAGGACTTATTTGTAAAAGTTGAGAAAATGGGTAGAAAAGTGTGAAATGAAGAAAAATATGGGCTGCCATAAGTACAAGAAGCATTCGGCTAGACTTGGGTAACCAAGAAATCACTTGCATTCTAACATACGAGCTTAGGGAATAAATTGTGAATAAGTGAAAGTTTAGGGGTAAAATGGTAATTCTATCAAAGCATGAATTTAGGGTCGATTTGAGTAATGTATGAAGTTAATGAGCTAAATTTATTATTATAGATCAAGAAAGACGAGAACCGAATCTTGATAAAGGCAAGAACAAAGCGTTCAAGGCTTAGGCACTATACCGAATATTTTGTACCGAGGTAAGTACACGTGCAAATAAATACCTTAGTTGACGTTTAAATGGTCAAATAATATTTAGATAAATAATATGTTATTTGGTTACTTTGTTGTTATAATATATTTTGATGTTTTATGCTTATGTTACAAGTGTTGCCATGTTAGCATTTGTATATGATAATGTCATATGTTATGAGGACAATATTTCGAGAATGTTCGACAAAGAGACAAAAGTCTGAAAATCCTGTTTGAACTTAGGAATAGGTAAGGATACAAGTGACATGTCACTAGGATATCTATGTATGTATGAGCTCATTTGATGGCATGATACATGCTAGGTCCGGGAGCTTGTGTAGCCCCGTTGGGAGGCGTGATTATGTGATGCATGCTGGGTCCAAGTGCTATTAGGTAGCCCTGTTGAGAGACGTGCTATGTTATGATATGGCACTTCGGTGCATATGTATCCGAGTATCCTGTTCATTATTCCAAACGTTCAACAGGGTAATGCACATGTAGTTTGAATGTGAGCTAGGTAAAGTATATATGTATGCATGGAAGTAAAAGGTACGTGCTTAAACTTGTGTACTCTTATGACCACAATGGTTAATGGCAATGCATGTCTTTATGTAATATCTTTGGAAATATAGATCATACGCTTTGATGGAAGCTTTGAAATAGTGACAAAGATATAAATAATATTCTAAGGTCTAAATAAGATTTACTTTATTTGTATGTGTACTTACTAAGCTTATGGCTTACCCCTCCCTTTTTCCATCCCTTTTAGATCCGTCAAGCTAGCTCGAAGAATCGAGAACGTCGGAGCTTGGGTCACACTATCAACTAAACTTGGGGTATAATACATTTGATTATTTTGAATCATGGCATGTATAGGTGATTATTATTTTGTATATGTGTCATGTGTCTAGTCCAAAGTATTGGTGCTCTATTTGGAATGATCATTTTTGTATATGGCCAAGTGAGTTGGTCCATATAACCTTTTTAGATGTTTTCCTATGATGTTTCTATTATATGCATGTTAAATTGTATATGTGCTTGTGACATGGGTTAAATGGTAGAATGATATATATGTTGGAGTGCATGAGAGACCTTGGGTGACCTATGGCTTGGAAAATAGCCTCCAAATGGTCCACATAGATGGACATACTAGTAGGTGTCTAGTCTGTGTGTGACACACAGGCAGCCCACACTGGTGTGTTGTTCAGCCGTGTGTCCCCTGCTTCCCAAAATTTTCACGTTGCATGCTTTGTAGTGTCTACACGGATTGGAGACATGGCCTTGTATCTTAACCGTATGGAGTACACGGCCTAATCACACAGGCGTGTGCCCCTAAATGAATGATGACGTCATAAACAGAATGTCCAGGTTTTCAGACACGGGTGATGACACGAACGTGTCTAGGCCGTGTGGGAGGACAGGGGCGTGTGTCTAGGCCGTGTGAAAACCACTACACTTTGATCGAAAAAATAATAAAATTCAAAATTCTACACGAGCAAAGGACACGACTGTGTCCCCAAAGCCCACGGGCGTGTGATATGCCTTCACATGGGCGTGTGAGGCCAAAATGCAAAAATTTTCTTAAGTCTTTCATATGTTCTCGGTTCAGTCCCAGACCAATTCAAAGGTATATTTGGGCCTCGTAAACTCATATAAAGGACAAAATGATAAGAATAGAAACTTCATACATGTGTTTTTAGTTGGATGTTTGTATGCCCGTCCGGTAATACCTCGTATTCGGTCCCAGTCTTGGGTACAGGTAAGGGGTGTTACAAACTTAATATTTTAATAAGTGTGATTCCTTAGACGATGGTTGGAAAGGTAATCTTAAGGTCGGACTAGACATAGAAATATGTTGACTAAAAGGTTAAGCTTAGGTCTTTGAGAGAAGCTGAGCACTCGTAAAATCAGGGTTAGTAAATTATCAATATGCCATGAAATCTCCGTAACATCTCTTAGTAGTGTTAATAATTATAAGTTGGGAAAGAAAATTATTCGAACACGTGCTTGCTATTGTGTTTACTCTTAAAAACTTACATTATTATTTTTTTGTGTTTAATTTAAATTTTAATCATATGTTTAATTTAAAATTTAATCATACTTAGGCTAATCTAGTATAATTAGGAAATTCATCACACTTTAATTGATATCATCACCAACCAATTTGTTAAGGATTAATTTTGCAATTTTATATTTGTATAAATAGTCCGTATGAAGACGATAACTCTTACTTACTTCTTTATTACTTGTGTATACTTGCATATCAATTGAATTATTTCGAGACAACATGTCATCCACGAGGCAATTCACGTGTATACTACATCGGCAAAGTTAATAACGGTAACTTTTCCATTAGTTCTAGAATGATTTGGTAAAAAAATACAAATTAAAAAGATAAAAAATAAAAGATTAAATAAAAAACTAAAATAACCTATTTTATAAAGTGGAGGGCAAAATAAATTATTACTCCCTATAAAAAAATGATACATTAGTGTTAAACCAATTTAATTTAGTGTATTCCCACCTCAATTATAAAAGAAATGTCATGTGAACTATTTATGGAAAAATTATACTATATAAATAATGATAAATTACACCAAAAGTCACCCAACTTTGGGATAGCTGACAAAACAATCACCTAGGTTTCATTTCAGTCACTCAACTTTCAAAAAGTTAAAAAAATAGTCACCAACGTTATAAAAAAGTGACAAAATAGTCACTGATTAACTGTTACCATTAGGGTGTTAACGGGATTGCTGACGTGGCAAGTTAACCAACTGATGTGGTAAGTTAACGTGCCACGTTGGCAACGACTGATGGGTGCTTGTTTTGGGGTGGGTTTAGGGGAAAAAATTGAAGGTTATGAGTTAATGTTTTAGGGTTAGAAATAGATTAGGATTAAAAGGATTTGAGGGGGACAGAAAATCGATTTGGGAAATTTTGATCGTGATTTGGGGTTTTTAGGGTTTAAATTGAATAAAAATAGATTAAAAAGGGTTCATGGTTAGAAATCAATTCAATAATCGATAAATAGGGTATAAGGTTTAGGGTACGATTGTCTATTTTGTTTGGGGAGAAAAGAAGACGAACCAAAAACCATTTAGTGTTTTTGATTGTTAGCGACAATGGGCAATAGAAGAGAAGCTACTAGTGTTGTTACATCCACTTTAACGAGTAAGTTGTTGCATTTAGTTGTAACTTTTTTGGATTTCAATGCTGTTATTTCGATTTAGGGTTAATTAGGGTTATTTCAGTTTCAATTTTAATTTCAATTTTGATTTTGATTTTGATTTCGATTTTGATTACAATTTTGAAACACTCGCTAATTTTGATTTAGATTTTGATTTCAATTTCGATTTTGATCTTGATCTAGGCTAAACCCTAATAACCCTACTGACCAAACTTGGCAAATTAGGAGTTCAAACCCTAACCATACTTGTTCTAAAGTTTATAAAAATAGGAATGTAACCTCAGCTTGGATAGGTTCTTTATATATAAAGAAAAATTCATTACTGATCCTGATTATTCTCTAAAATCATTACAACAAGATGTGAAAAGAGATTTTTGTTGCTTAGTCTCACTAACCAAATGTAGGAGGGCTAAACTTAGGGCATTCGAATTAATATAAGGAGCTCATAAGGCTCAATATGAGAAGATTTATGAGTATTTGTTGGAGGTTAGGACCCAAAATGAGGGAACAACAACAATCTGTAATTTGGATAACAGGTTGTTTCAAAGGATGTATCTCTGTCTGCAAGCATGCAAAGATGGCAATAGGGCCGGTTGTAGGAAGATAGTAGGTTTAGATGGATGTTTCTTAAAGGGATACTATGGTGGCTACTTGCTTACAGCTGTTGGGATAGATACAAATAATGGAATTTATCCTCTTGCATATGCTATTGTCGAAAGTGAAAACCAAGCATCATTGCTTTGTTTCTTAGAGTTGCTTGCAATAGACTTGGAAATTGTGAGCTCGTACCAGATATCTTTCATGTCTGACAAACAAAAAGTAAAACTCCATTTATTTATTCTTTTATGCTGTTTCTATTAAGGTTTGTCAAAGAATTATACTATTTTTTTCTAATTGCAGGGACTTGTAGAAGCAATATGTATGTTGTTTCCTAATGCAGAAACAAGACACTATGTTAGACACCTGCATGCCAATTTCAAGAAGGCTGGTTTACGAACAAAGGAATTGAAAGATTTGTTTTGGAAAGCTGCCAGAGCAAGCACTACAAGGGAGTTTGAGGATGCCATGGATGAACTGAGGACAACCAATCAGCATGCTTATGATTGGTTGAAGGAAAAGAACCCTACTCACTGGTCAAGGTCTCACTTCTCAATTAGGAGCCATTCTGACATGTTGGTGAATAATCTTTCTGAATCATTTAACAAGGTAAACCCGTATGTTTTATGTTTCTTACTAATCATTAGCAATTCACTAATCATTTATGTTGTTTACTGACAAATGATACTGGAAGCAAGAGGGAAACCTATTCTGACCATAATGGAAACAATAAGGACCAAGATTATGTTGCTTATTGTCAAAAAGAAAGAAGAAGCTGACAAATGGAAAGGAATGTTATGTCCAAAGATCAAGAAAAAGGAGGATATAAATATAAAAGACTCATTAAGGTAAAGATTCTTTCTGATGCCTATATTCTGACTTCATGTTGCTGATCGCATGCTATTTTAGTAAATGTTTTTTAATATGCATGCACTGATTGTTGGTGTATTGACTGTTTTTTAATATGCATGCAGTGAGTATTTTTTAATAATATGCATGTTGGTGGGGCTATTTTTTTTGGGGTGTATGTGTATCATTGTTGGTGGGGCTATTCACAATGTTGTTTTAGTGATTATGTTTTAAACAAGCATGCTGACTGTTTTTTAGGTGTGTTCCATCACATGCTGGTGAGGACAAGTATCAGGTTGAATGTAGTCTAGGAAGCCAGCATATGGTGGACTTAGTTGAGAATTCCTGTTCCTGCAGGATTTGGGATCTCACTGGCATCCCTTGCATGCATGCATTAGCTGTCATTCATTTAAAAGAAGAGTTCCCAGAGACCTATGTACAAACCTGGTATACCAAGCAAACCCAACTTCAAATTTACTTCAACTTTGTAACTCCAGCAAGGGGTCCTAAATAATGGGCCTCTTTGTCGAACATGCTACCAATATTGCCTCCTCCACTAAGAAGGCCACCTGGCAGACCTACTAAGGCGAGAAGGAAAGAACCTGATGACCACAAACAATAGAAAGGTTGAGTAAGAGAGGAGTGGAGATGAGGTTTAGTAAATGCAAAAGAGTAGGCCACAATAAGAGGAGTTGCAAATAGGAAGTTGGCCAAAACATTCCAGTAAGTCATTTGCTTTAAGTTAAGTTACAGTATACTTCTATTTATGAATTTGTTTTTTTTTCGGATTTCTCTTGTTCTTGTAGGTTAAAAGACATAAAGTTGGTGTCCCAACTCAGCAACAGGCAACCCCAAATCAGCAAGAGGGTACCCTAACTCAACAGGCTGCCCCAACTCAGTTACCTACTGCCCCAACTCATCAACAAGCTGCCTTAAGACAAAAGCTCCCATTCAAGAGAAAACCAACCACTGTTAGATGGATGCCTTCTACTCAAGAGTCATCCATGACAGACCATTGATGATGATGTGAACAGATTACATTTTGTTAACTTTTTGAAAATGTGTAAATTTGCCTGCTACTGATTTATTAACTTAGGCAGATAATTTTTTGATAAATTTGCTTATGATTGCTACTTAACTTAGGCAGATAATTTTTTGGTAAATTTGCCTACGATTGCTACTGTTGATAAACTTAGGCATAGTCACTGAATTTTTTTTGTAAATTTCCCTACAATTCACATCTATTCAATTGTGGTGAATTGTAGGAAAATTTGGCAATATTTTGCCCCTCATTCCCTTTGTAAATAGTTTGGCATTTTCACCTTAATATATGAGCATTGATCCATGCTATTTGTTATCTCTTCTAGCATATTTTTTTTCCATATGTTATCTTTTCTAGCAAATGTATGACTATTGAGAAATATGTGAGAATTGAGAATTGAAAAATACATATGTTTTTTCCATCTATTATCTTTTTCTGATACATGAGTATTAAGAAATACAAATGAAATGAGTTGGTTAGCCATGTATACCAGCAGCCATGTATGATACTTGTTCTAGCAATTTGTAAACAAGAACATGAGTTGGTTAGCCATGTATACTAGCAGTCATGTATAACATATGTTAAGCAACAAAAATATTTCAAAACAATTTGTAATCAACAAAAATATCTCATTTCAAGTCTTTCAAGTGTTTGCAAACAACAACATGAGCTGGTTAGCCATGTATACCAGCAGCCATCTATAACATATGTTAAACAACAATATACTAGCAGCCATGTATACCAACTAAGCAATAATTTACCAGCAACAAAATTACAAAACATAAGCTAGTTTTCAACGAACATAAAATGGTTTCTAAGCTTTTAAAAACAACAAAACAGTTACAATTACAAGCACCAATAACCAGGTTCTTCTCTCCCTCTTTCTTGCATCCTCCAATGTCCTCACTTTTTTCAAAAGACCCAACAACACAATTCTTGAACGAGGCGTCAATGGTGGATCAAACCAGCTGAAAAACTGACATGGTTTTCGAAATTTACTGCCGAATTTCTTACACCTAAAAAACTTCCTACCTGAGTTGTCATTGGACTAAGACGTGTTTAATTTGACTGGGTTTCCACAATAGCACACCAGAATCGCTTAAGGCATCTCCATTTTTCCTCTTCTCCTTCTTCTTCTTTTTCTCCTCCTCCTCCTCTTCTTCTTTTACTATTTTTTCCTAACCCTAAAATGGTACTTCAATAGGCTGTTAAAGTTAGACTAACCGGCCAGCTGGATTGTCATTGGACACTGTTACTTGCCATGTCACTTCGCCGTGATGTCTGTGACGAAAAATGGCAAAAGAGACTGTTTTGTAACTTTTTGAAAGTTGGATGACTGAAATGAAACTTAGGTGACTGTTTTGTCAGTTACTCAAGTCGTGACTGATGGTGTAATTTAACCATAATGAAATTAGTGAAATGTGTTTGGTCTATACAATATTTTTTAGAGAATAAATTTCGAAACTTTCCATTAGCTGCCGACCTTAAAGAGGGGAAATGAAAGCAGATATTTAGTATATTTGTATCTTCTCAGCCTTCAGTCTAGTTCAGTTCACTCATTATCCTTTGCCTTCATAGTTCCATTCCATTTTCCTTAACAAATTTATTTAGATCTGATCAGATTTAACTCAGATCCTTTTGTATCGAGTCTTCTAAATTCCAGATCTTTACTTATTTTGACCTTAGGCAGAAAGAAAAAGAAGAGATGAGAGAGATTATTAGCGTCCACATTGGTCAAGCGGGGATTCAAGTCGGGAATTCATGCTGGGAGCTTTACTGTCTTGAACATGAAATCCATCCTGATGGAACCATGCCCAGGTTTTATTTTATTTTGTTTTTGGGATCAAAATTCCAAACTTATTTCTCTTTTAACAAAAGTTTGGATCTAGTCATGAGATAACGGTTTCTCTCTCTTTTTTCCTCCTCCTTTTGTTCTTTTCTTGTAATGGCATTGCTAATGTGTTTTGCTGAAGAAGCTTAATGGTGAATGCAGTGACACCTCAGTCGGTGTAGCACACGATGCTTTCAACACTTTCTTCAGCGAAACGGGTTCAGGAAAGCATGTACCGAGAGCTGTCTTTGTTGATCTGGAACCCACTGTTATCGATGAAGTGCGGACTGGCCCTTATCGTCAACTTTTCCACCCTGAGCAGCTTATTTCTGGCAAGGAAGATGCTGCTAATAACTTTGCCAGAGGCCACTATACAAGTAACAAACATCCTTTCTCTGCAATTCGCCTCCATGTTGGTGTTGTTTGTTTGTTTCCTTACTCTGATTCCGCTTTTGTTTTGCAGTTGGAAAGGAAATTGTTGATCTCTGCCTTGATCGAGTTAGGAAGTTAGCTGATAACTGCACTGGTCTGCAAGGCTTTATGGTGTTTAATGCTGTCGGCGGTGGAACTGGTTCTGGTTTGGGATCTTTGTTGTTGGAGCGCTTGTCGGTAGATTATGGAAAGAAGTCAAAGCTTGGGTTCACCATCTATCCTTCACCTCAGGTACTTAGCTGTTTTGGTTGCTTCTAACTTATGGAAATCACCATTTTCGGTTTGCCATTTAGCCTTTGAAACTTTTATGTGGGGGTAATTTACATTATGGTCCATGTAGATTACAAGCCTTTAATTTTATCAAATTTAACCATTAAACTTCTATTATTAATAAATTAGGTCACTTATGCTAAGTCCATAAAGTAGTTCTAATGGAAAAGTTGGTTAATCGTGCATACCTTACCCAGCATGAAATTCCAAAGTTGGTTATGCGTGGAAAGCAAGTCATATGTGCATGCTAAGACAGCTTTTGCAGTAAAATTATTTAATGGAATTAGAACAAGTGACCTAATATGTTAGTTATAGAAGTTCAATGATACACTTTGATGAAATCAAAGGTTTGGGACTTGAATGAAAGTTGATAAACTCAATTGTGTTGGACTGTTCTTTGGGTTTTTTCTTGTTAAATTTGCAGGTCTCAACTGCAGTTGTGGAGCCTTACAATAGTGTTCTGTCCACTCATTCGCTTCTTGAACACACAGATGTGGCTGTGCTCTTGGACAATGAAGCAATTTATGACATATGCCGGAGATCCCTCGATATCGAGAGACCAACTTACACCAATTTGAACCGGTTGATTTCTCAAATCATATCGTCCTTGACAACTTCTTTAAGGTTTGATGGAGCCATTAATGTGGACATTACAGAGTTCCAAACCAATCTTGTGCCTTATCCTCGAATCCATTTCATGCTTTCTTCTTATGCGCCTGTTATCTCAGCTGAGAAAGCATACCATGAACAGTTATCAGTTCCTGAGATCACAAACGCTGTGTTCGAGCCCTCAAGCATGATGGCGAAGTGCGATCCTAGGCATGGGAAGTACATGGCATGCTGCCTGATGTATCGAGGAGATGTTGTGCCCAAGGATGTTAATGCTGCTGTTGCTACTATTAAAACAAAGAGGACTGTGCAGTTTGTTGACTGGTAAGGTGGAAAGCTCTGCTTCAGTAGTTCAATGGTTACAAAACTTGGTTTTATTTATTACATTCAAAATCAATTCTGTTGAAAGTCAAGTTGTTCTGGTGCTTGTTTCCTTATCGTCTTTGAATACTTAAATAATTTAGTAACGGTATCTTGGCACCAGAATATTGTTCTTAAAATTTGATTTACTCAAATCTCCTATGCATGTAATGCTACACCGGCAATATACTGAGATACCTATATTTACTTCTTTAGGAGGTTCTGGATTGCTAAGGAAATAAGCAATCATATGTATTGCTTATGTACTGAAGCAAATCGTGTTGAAGGTAGCCATGTCTGATGTAAATATACCTTTTTGTCTGAAATCTTGATGGGTTCTGCAGGTGCCCAACTGGTTTCAAATGCGGTATTAACTATCAGCCCCCAACTGTTGTACCTGGAGGAGATCTTGCTAAGGTGCAGCGAGCTGTTTGCATGATAAGCAATAATACAGCAGTGGCTGAGGTGTTTGCACGCATTGACCACAAGTTTGATCTCATGTACTCAAAGAGAGCTTTTGTGCATTGGTATGTTGGCGAGGGCATGGAAGAAGGTGAATTCTCAGAAGCCCGTGAGGATCTGGCTGCTCTTGAGAAGGATTATGAAGAAGTTGGTGCTGAAGGTGGAGATGATGAAGAGGAAGGTGAAGAATATTGATGTGCTTATGCAAAATCATCTAATTTGAAGATCGGTTCACCGTGTGAGGGTATGCCCACCCTCTTTTCCCATATCCTTCCTATCGTTCTTTATTTGTGTGAGGTTTGTGAAATTATGCATGTAATAAGCCTAGGATCTTTTCATGCTATTAATGGAATAAATTTAGAGTTGTGTTTGCATGTCATTTTTGTTAGAAATGCTTGTCTTTTACTTTTGAAAGATGCTTCATAAGAACATGAATAGCCTAATAAGCTATCCTATTTTTCATGTTTAGAACTGTCATATCTATGGGTGTTGAAAGATTGTCTAAAACCTTTTTATGCTGTCAATGGAGTGATATTTTAGATTCTGTTGCGTGTTATTTTTGTTAGAAATACTCTTTTGTCTGAAAGATCAAAGATGTTCTTGGGCCAATACGAAGAAATATACTCTTGGCCCCAAAGTAATAGCAGTATAACAGCCACAACCAAGGCAATCTTTCTTTTTTAAAGGAATCTACTAAAAATAAAAACCTTGCGTCTAAAATAAAATAAATTTATAATTGATCTCACAGTGATTAAGACGTGTGTGAATCTGCGAGGGTTTAAAGTATAACCAGAATAACCAAATAAAATCTAAAAAGTAAGTACCAAATTCTAACATAGAGTAGAATAAACCAAATTAACAAAAGCGAGTACAATGTTAGAATTGATTATGGATGTTTTCTCACTCGATGATAAATCAGTTAAAAGGGATTAAGGAATTGTCTTAAACCACCTTTTCTTTTTTAGTTGTAAATTAACTGACAATTAACCCTTATCAATCAAGTAACCTTCAAAGATTTCGACAATTTAATTATTTGATAGCTTTGCAAATGAGATGTATTTAGACTCTAATTAATGATTTCAATTGTGTGCACCATTTAAATTATATCATTTGATCCCATGTTACCCAACCATATAATCAATTGAACCACGCCAATACGTTATTTGGTAAAATAAATCGACAACTACGACTTGAATTTTTATTTTTATTTTACCAATTGTGTATTATTCCAAACATCGAATGAGAAACCTTTCTCAAAATGATGCCAATAACAATACATTGAGAGTACTTATTAATTTTAAAAAGAAAAAAGAGAGCAAATATTAAAACAAGAATTAAAGTATAATTTTGAATCTCTCAATTCAAACATCGAATTTTATAGAACTAAAATTTAACTACTCTTGATAAAAAAAATCAAAGAAAACAATTAAAAATAAAATAAAATAAAACCAATAACAATGGTGGCTAACGTCTCCCCCTCTCACTATCATCATCATAAATAAATCCTTAAAAATACGATAAAATTAGTAAATTATTAGATATTTTGATAAAAGAATTTTTAAATTTTTTTAAATGAAGCTCACGGTACGAATGCAAAAAACTATGTATAATTTTTTGTTTACCTGATGAATAAATTATTAATTTAAGAAAAAAAAAAAAAGCTTAATATCACTTTTGCCTTTATACTATAGTTAAATTATCACTTTGGTAACTGTATTATTTTTTATCAATTTAACCCCAACATTTTCATTTCGTTAATCTCCATTATCTCAATTGAAATTTTCGTTAAAATTAAACCAACCAATAACACGCTATCACGTATCAAGAAAAAGAAGAATATAACTTAAAATGTTAAAAAAATATAAAAAAACAAAAAAAAATTAAAAATAAAAAGAACCCAAAATATTTAAAATTCAAAATATTAGTAAAAATAAAAAATCATAATTTATTTTTGAAAATTATAAAAAAATTAAGATTATAAGTATGCAAAAAAATAAAAAATTTTAAAAATTTTCATTATATGTTTGGAATTTTAGGTTTTCTAGAAAATTTAATATTATTATGAATTTTGTAAAGAATTTTATGATAGTTTTTTTTAGTAAAATCTCAAAATTTCTTTAAAATATAAAAAGAATCATAAAATTACAAAAAAAAAACAAAAAATTTCCCCCAAAAAAACCCTAAAATTCTTAAATTTTTTCATAAAAATAAAAAATATCCTAAAAACCTAAAATTCCAAACAAATGTACTTTTTAAATTTTATGATTTTTTTTTTAAATTTACAACTTCGTATACTTATAATTTTTAAAATTTATTTTTGAGATTTTTCAAAAAATTAATAATAAATCCCATAAATATTAAAACTGTGGAAATTATAAAAAATAAGAAATTGAATCATTATTTAATTTTGGAAATAATCATAATCTTTTAAAAAATAATAAGTAACCGGCATTGCAAAAAAAAAAAAAAATCTTAAACTTAAAAAAAAAATTGTTTGGAATTTTATGGCTTTAGAAAATTTTAGAATTTTATGATATTTTTTTAAAAAAATAATGGTATTCTTTTGGGAAATTTTAGGGTTTTCTTAATGAAAATTTTTATATATTTGTTTAAAAATTAAGTTTTTTAAGTAAAAAAATACCATAAAATTCTTAAAAAAATCATAATATTCTAATTTTTTTAAAAAACCTAAAATTCCCAATAAAAAATATTTTTTAAAATTTTATGAATATATTTTTTATTTTTTTAATGTTTTGCATGCTTATAATTTTAATTTTTTTATAATTTTCGAAAATAAATAGTTATTTTTTAATAATTTTCGAGTTTTAAGATTTTTAGGGTTTTTTAATTTTAATTTTTTTATATTTTTAATATTTTTAAGTGATTTTTTTTGTGACACGTGACAAAATATCATTGTTTGGTTTAATTTTTTTAAAGAAAATTTGGATTAGGATAACAGGGATTAACAAAATAAAAGTACAGGAGCCAAAGTGATAACAAAAATAAAATATAAGACTCAAACTGATAAAAAGATAGACCAAAGGCATAACTTATTTTTCACCCATGATAAATTCCATCATATAAAAATGAGCTACATTTGCAATTCAAATACCTGCCTCACCCCAAAAAATTCCCATTATCCAAAAAGCATTAATAAATAAATAAACTATAGAAATAATTTATCCATCATATCATATATATTTAGCAACCAGATTTCTTCGAGGCTAACATTTTTGTTTGTGTTATAATAAACCATTAATAATGGCAATAGAATGATTGCAAAGGAATAAGAATAGGAAAAATAAAACACAGATTTTACGTAGAAACCCTCGGCCTCAAACCCTCGGCCTCTCACCCTCATAGATCCCCTTATTTTGTCACTGTGTTTATTTATTCAACAAGTGATAGTATTCAGATCACACAAACTCTAATAGTTTGGTTAAAATGGAACTGTACTGCAAGCACCTAGAGTCAATTAGTATCTCTTGAAACATACTGTTCGTGATTATTTTATTTATGGGGTATTTAGAAGTGTAGGAACAATCTCATTATTCAGAGGTCAATAATGACATCCTCATAGGTTTTATTTTATGAAAAAAAAATGTTGATTATAATTCAATTCTTAGCAAGATTGCAATAAGACCTAATTAGGTTCAATGGCCAAAGCCTTCTTCAGGCGCTTTTGTGTTTGAACACGAGTGAAGCCTTGTTCAGGTTTCGTAGTGGAGTCCACAAGTGGCTTAATTCGAACGGACAAGGGAGAGTGAATTTGGGGCTTTATGATGAAGATTAATTATACATATTGCTTATGAAAAAAACCTTTAGTTCGTACTTTGGAAACTGTTTTGTTCCAACTATCGTTAGAACATAAATGGAATGTAACACCCCTAACCCATATTAGTCGCCGGATTAAGGTTACGAAGCATTACCGTACAATGAAACACTTAAACATACATTTCATACATTATCATAAACATATCATAAATAATCATTCACATACATATTGTCCCTAAATTGAGCCTTCGAGGCCTTAGAAATAACATAGAAACAATTCGGGACCAATTTGAAATCATTTGGAAAGTTTATGAAAAAGTTACAAAAAATTTGACTACAGGGGTCACATGGCCGTGTGCCTCACACGGCTGAGACACACGCCCGTGTCTCAGGCCGTGCAACCTTCGAACTAGGGACACACGGTCATATCCCAGCCTATGTCCTCACCCGTGTAACTCTCTGAGTAGGGTCACACGAGCGTGTCACACGCCCGTGTGCCAAGCCATGTAACACTCAAATTTCCCCATACATCCGTGTACCAGGCCATATGCTAGGCCATGTAACTAACTGGCTTGCATGCAAAGAGACCTTTAGGGGACACATGACCGTGTCACCAAGCTGTATGTCACACACGGTTGAGTTACACGCCTATGTCTCAGGTTGTGTGGACATAAATTTTCCCAAAATCAAGTCATTTCCAACACCAAAACATGCATAAACCTTTAGGCATCAAAACCCTATCAAAACATACATATAATGATCAATTTAAGAGTCCTAAAATCAATTAACCAATATGCCATTCAGGGCACCTTAAATGCAATCATCAAGACTTACCTAAACATGCATATTTGGACACATTTCCATCATCAAATATAGTTCATCTTTTGCCAAAACATGCCATAAACATAACCATTAACACATCACCTCAAACATACCATTTGAGACATTCAAATCATGCATCTTAAGTTAACCATAATGACACAATCGAACAAGGTATCAAAGGGTACCAACCAAGACAACTTGCACAAGTTATACATACCAAATCATCTATTAAACTTTCAACTAAAAATCATTATAAGTCCACCTATACATGCCATTATAACCTTGGCCAAAACATTCAAAAACTACTGATATTTATGTTGGATAGTGTGATAGGTCTTCGACGAGCTTCCAAACCGATCGAGCTTCTGATAATTTATAAAACATAGGAAAAAAAAACTACGTAAGCACATAATGCTTAGTAAGCTCATATAAACTTAAACATAAATTTACCAATTCATTAATACAATTTAGAGATTAAGCATGAACCACTATCAATTGTCATAAGCTTGGTATAGGCCTATTGGAACACCATCAATCTCCCAAATTAGTAAGTTCATTAACATCATATATTCATCAACCTTTTCATAAGATTATGAATCATTCATTACTTACTTACCATTCCATTCCAAAAGCTTAGTGTAAGCCTAATAATATCATCAATTCACAAGTTAGTGTGCTTGTCCATAACATAATTGCATTCATCCATAAAAGTAAGTAAACTTACACATGTAATCACATTATTTAAAGTAAACTTACACATGTAATCACATTACTTAGTTCATAATTCCTTTCATCAATTCTGATACATTCCATTGAAACACTTACCATTTTCTTTCCTTTTCAAACCCATTGAACCACCTAGAGTTACATCAGATACTGGGGAAAGCTCACACAAAGTGTGCCTTTACATATAAACGTAACCTTTCCTTTACATCATTGCTCACACGAGCTGTGAAATGAGCCTGCTCACACGAGCTGTGGCTCATAATGTAAGCTACACGATCCTGCTCACACGAGCTGTGGATTATCTACAACAAATGCAGGACCTCAGCCACCGGTAGGACATTCAAGACCAGCACCTGAAACATGAAATCCCTAATGACATGTCATTTGTATCCTACGAATTCCTAAGGTTCAACAGGGACTCAACATTTGTCATTTCATCATAAAGTTGATACAATTATACATTACTCCATTTACATTAAAATTGACATAATAAACATTCAAATTAAACAACATTAATTTGATAATCGTTCATAAGGACTTACCTCAATAGTCAGGGTGTAGTAAAATAATCGAACTAATTCGAAGCTTTAACTCTTTTTCTCGATCTAAGTCTGAGGTGTTTTATCTTGATCAAAATGGATAATTTCAATCAATTAAAGACTTCTAGAATTCAATTTAATCCATATTTCATTTTATGCAAAATAACTAATTTACCCCTAACATTTTAACTTTTTCACAATTTAGTCATTAAGTTCATATATTGCAATTTAACCATTTTAACTTAAATCCAACTTAACCACAATCACGAGGCTTAAAATCACTTACATGTACGTAGGTAACTTGATCGAACCTTCAAGCACCAAGAATGGCTTTTTCCTTTCTTAATTTTGTTGGTGAAGGAGATTAAAGAAGATGAAGTCCATTTAGTTTAGTTTAATTTAAATTTAAATTATTCAATTAACATTTTAACCTTTTAAAACCATCAAAATTACATATAAACCACGTCCATAAACATCCAGTATCACCATAAAGGGTCTATTTACCATTCAAGTCCCTTAGTTAAAAAATTCATAGCTATTGGACCCCTTTAGGAAATAGAACTCAACTTTTATACCTTTTACGATTTAGTCCTTTTTACTTAATTAACCATTTAAACTTCAAATTTTCTTAATGAAACTTTAATACGACCTTAATAATACTCCATAGATATTTCATAAAATATTTATGGCTCAGTTTATAAAAACGAGGTTTCGATACCTCATTTTCTAAAACCACTTGAACCTAATTATTTTTCCGTTTAACATAAATCATTAAATCAAATTTTATTAATACACCATATAAAACTCGTAAATACTAATTAATAATATTTACAGACTTACATGTCAAATTTTTGGTCCCGAAACTACTATTCCGACACCATAGAGAAATGGACTATTACAATTCTCCCACCCCTTTACGAAAATTTCGTTCTCGAAATTTTACACCTAATAACAGTTCTTCAATTGAAGTCTTTCTTTCACCTTTTCAAGGTAGTCCAAAACAAATATCTATCATAATTCATTCCTAACCAAAACTCATATTAGCACTTGATATTTTATCTTGACTTATAGACATAACAGACTTCTCAAAATTAACTCTGAAATTTTCCATTCTTATCTTGTATACCAATGGCCTTGTCTCAAACCGATATATACCTTTGTCCTTGTTTGATATAAATCAAATAGACTATGAACTACTTCATATAAGATATACCATAAAATCCCAAAATTATTCAGTGTATATATTTAATGTTTTTCCCTGCATCTCAAAAATTCTCTACTTAATTCAAGATCTTCGGAAAGAAATGTTACTGTAATAATAAATTCCTCTCTACTTGAGGCTGAAGTAGATACCTGACTTAACTTAAAAATTTTGATGCTTCCTTGTCATAGCTTTACCATTAGTGGTACATCTACCGAGAAATTCCCAATAAATCACCTGTCGAAACATAACCAAAAACCCAGTTCATTAGATTCCAAATATATTAGTTAATTCGTAGAGTTTAGCTAAAACTTCATAAATTTCGTAGTAGTTTGTAAATGAAATTTCTAATACATCTACATCTAAAAAATTTCAACAACAATAATAATTCCGGTTACTCTGAACAAACTAACTTGTTGTCGCTTCATCTGACTAGCATACCAAGATTCTACATCCCATCCATGAAAGGCTTCAAACAATAACATTTATATAAAAGTATGATAACTACTATTATCAAAACGAATTTAACCCATAATAATATTTTCTCAACCATATCTAATCTGGTCGACATATCCCCGTATCATATCTTCTAAAATTTGAATTTTCCATTGTGATTGTTCGTCTACTTGCCCATGATTTCATGAAATTTATTCGCAAATCTAGAGATAAACTCAAATACATACAATTCAATCATTTCATCAAGTGAACAATCTGTTCTGACAAAAATAAATGAGTCGATTTTATCAACTTGATACTAATGCTTGAATCAATTCTTTCTTGTCGACAAGAAAATCCAATAATAAATCTATCATGATTCCATCGCAGTACCAATCAAAAGTCATCATAAATGTATTAATCCACACGAAATATAGCATCCCATTTTGACTTGTTGACATGATTTGAGATCATCTGAGTAAGGAGAATTAAAATATGATGCTATACTTGATCTTCTACCGTCTAAATTGTTACCACTATTCATCCCTTTTTGAAAGTTAAAAGTTGGATACATAATGAAACTATTTCAATAGTTAACATCAAAGCATTGAACCATACTGAAGCCACAACCATCAGATAATTTAAAAGTATTATTTGGATTTTTTCTATGAAAATCTTCCCTCAGATGAACCATGGTGCTTTAATAAGATAGACGCTACAACCATATAGCTAAAATGACGCCTCAAGTACAAATAATGCATCCTAAAATAAATGAGAAAAACCCAATATAATTTCAGGAACAAGTATAGCAACATGACCTCTATAATGTTTAGATCTGCATCATCGTGCTCCTATGATCCAACCAAGAATTATATCTGTAACATATGTAATAATCTTAAACCAATGTATGTCATTTGTAGATGAACCATTTATGATAAAATAGACCATAAGAACAATAAGAAAACCGAGATAAAGAAGTCTAAGATGTAAAGCTCTTACTAAATTTATGAGAATATAACCCCTTTCCATAATGTCACAATATGCAATTTATGAGCCTTCTGGACTTACTCGTCCACATCAAGCTATTTCTATTGAAGACCATGTGGTATAATTAAAAACATATTGATTGATATAGAGATTGATGATACTCCAAAGAAAAATCTAGAAAAAGAATATCGTTCAAATGTACTGGAACCAGTTGTAACATAATCAACATAAATCCTATACTCATAAAGCGGAGCAACAACCAGTATAAGTAGAAAAATAACAACACATGATTTTTTCCATCAAGTCCTCTATCAAAGCATAATTGAATAGAATCTCAATAATAGAGCATTGCCGATTATTAATCAACCAAACTAACTATACCTTTGCCTAACATTCTGATTAGCAATCATTCCCATATAATAAGAACCACAATTGAAGATAATCAATTGCATATGCCTCTAAAGATAAAAGAGCACATAGAATACCCAGAGAAGATCATTGTAAGATACTCGACCATAACTGTAACAACCCATTTTTGGGCCAAATCGGAACAGTGGTTTCAGGACCACAAATTTGAATTATAAATATTTATTTTATTATTTCTTTAAGATCTACAGTATGATAGAATAATTTTTTGAAAATTTTGTTAAGAAATTTTATCGATTGAGTGCTCAATTTGACTAGAAGGATTAAATTGCAATATGTGCAAAATTTGAGTTCTATAAGTTAAAGGTGTCTAATTTCTTTGAAATTTTAAATTGGAGGTCCTTAAATGGTAATTAGACCATTATACTCTAGGATGGACAAAAATGGACATGGCTAAGTGAAATTTTATAGTTAGGCATTAAGGGCATTTTGGTAATTTGGTAAATAAAGACAAAATTAACAAATAAAAGATGTCCATATTCTTCAATTTAGTCCCCCATAGTTGACTTTTACAAGGATCCATAGCTAAGGTTTTTTCCAAGCTTTCAAGCTCGATTGTAAGTCTGTTCTTGTCCCGTTTTTAATGATTTTTATATTTTTGAGATCGTTGTAGCTTGATCTAGCTATTTCAAGGACTAATTTGAAAGAAAGTTGAAGTATAAAATCTTACCCATGTTGAATATGCTTATATTTTGATGTTTGATGGTAGAAAATGCATGTTTGTTGTTTGTTAAACAACATTTGTAAAGTGATTTTCGGTAAAAATGTCAAATAGGGACTTATTTGTAAAATATTATAAAATGTGTAGAAAAGTGTTAATAAATGGAAAATGTGGGCTGTTATGAGTACAAGTAATATTCAGCTAGGCTTGAGTTGTGATGAAATTGAATGAAATCCATTTTACGAGCCTAGGGACTAAACTGTAAAATGTTGAAATGTTAGGGGCAAAAATATAATTTTTTCTAATTTTGGACTAAATTGAATATCTTGATGATTAAATAAGTTAAATGTGGTATTATAGATCAAGAAAAATGAAGTTTAGGTGTAGATCGAGGGAAAAATAAAGTAATTGACGAATAGATCATTTTCATCATTTTTCTAACCGAGGAAAGTTCGTATGTAGATAAGCTTTATTAATAGTATTTTAAATGCTTTAATTTTGTATGAATTGTGAAGAAAACTCTACGAACATGATCGACGATGTTTTGACAAGTGAGAAATCCCAATCGAACCTTAGGAATAGATTATGATACAAGTGACATGTCATTAAGGTTTTATGTTATGTGATTCGGGTGCTGGTCCTGTACATCCTACCGGTGGCTGAGTATACTAGCAAATGTTGCGGTTACTTGATAGCTTGTGTGAGTAGCATGGTGTAGCTATGTCTTGACTGACAACTTGTGTGAGCAAGCCCGTTGATAGCTCGAGAGTAAGCATATATGTAACTAACAGACTTGCATGCAAAGAGACCTTCAAGGAACACACGAATTTGTCTCTAGGCAGTGTCTCACACACGACTGAGTCACATGACCGTGTTTCCAGGCCGTGTGTCACACGCACGTGTCTTAGGCCATGTGGACATAAATTTCCCAAAATCAAGCCATTTCCAACACCAAAACATGCATAAACCTTTAGGCATCAAAATCCTATCAAAACATACATATAATGATCAATTCAAGAGTCCTAAAATCAACTAACCAAGATGCCATTTAGGGCACCTCAAATGAAATTATCAAGACTTACCTAAACATGCATATTTGGACACATTTCCATCATCAAATATAGTTCATCTTTTACCAAAACATGCCACAAACATAACCATTAGCACATCACCTCAAACATACCATTTGAGCCATTCAAATCATGCATCTCAAGTTAACCATAATGACACAATCCAACAAGGTATGAAAGGGTACCAACCAAGACAACTTGCACAAGTTATACATACCAAATCATCCATTAAACTTTCAACTAAACATCATTATAAGTCCACCTATACATGCCATTATAACCTTGGCCAAAACATTCAAAAACTACCGATATTTATACTGGATCGTGTGATAGATCTCCAACGAGCTTCTAAACCGATCTAGCTTCCGATAATCTATAAAACATAGGAAAAAAAACTACGTAAGCATATAATGTGTAGTAAGCTCATATAAACTTACACATAATTTAACACTTCATTAATAAATTTTAGAGATTAAGAATGAACCATTACTAATTTTCATAAGCTTGGTATAAGCCTATTGAAACACCATCAATCTTCCAAATTAGCTATCTTTTCTCTCTTCTTTCACTTCCCATTTTCCATTCTTCAAAGAGTGTTTGCAAGGCTTGAGAGTTGCTCCATTCGACCATATTAAGAGCTTTTAATCTTGGTAGTCACAACAAGAAAAGAAGAATCAAGGAGTAGCAAAACAAGTTGTGCCTTAGAGAACCACCAAAAATGGCTTAGCATTTCTTTTACCCTTGAATCTTTTATTTTTTTGTTCAATTCAAGAAACATGATTGATTGCTTAATTTTGTTGGTTTTAGAATGATTTAATTTTCGTAGCTTTCATTATTTAATTTTGTTAAAGGTGTTTTGTGCATTTGATCTGTTAACCCATGTAAGTAAGATCATGAATATATTTCTCATGCATTATGAATAAAGGGAAACAACTGAATTAATTAATTAATCTAAATAAGATTTTAATTAATGGGCATAGTACTTTCATGGTGTATGTTTAATCATTTAGGGATTAAATTAGTAATAATACAAAAAATATTATTACCTTATATAACATTGTATGATGTTTTCTTATGAAGTTGTAAGTTTATTAAACATTAATATATGCTAGATAGACTTAGTAATTAAATTAGCTTGACATTGTAACTTAATTAAATAAGGTTAGTAAATTTTCAACTTTCCACAGAATTTTCATAACATCTTTTAACAATTTTTAAATAATTATAAGTTAGGAAGGAAAGTTATTCTAACAGATGCATGCTATTGTGATTAAGTCTTAAAAACTTGCATACTTATTTCTTCTGTGTTTATTTTAATTTGAGCATACTTAGGTTAGTTTAGTATAATTAGAAAATCCATCTTTAATTTATCTCATCACCAACCAATTGCTAAGTATTAATTTTGCAATTTTGGATTCACATAAACAGTCCTTGTGGAGACGATAACTTTTACTTACTATCTTATTACTTGTCAATGATTGTGTATACTTGCTCATCAATCGAATATTTTCAAGATAAATGGCACACAATCTTTCTAAAATTTTCATCCCCTAGAACATCACGAAAAGAATAACCCACATATTTATCTTTAACAAAAATTCTAGGAGCGATAGGTTCCTTATTGATGTAATCAGGTCCTCTATAGTTTGGTTCAGTTCTCCTTGAAGCCAAAATTACATCAAGCTTCTCACTCTGGTCTCCAAACTTCTTCAAGACAATATTTGCATCATCTAGATCACTCTTATTTGATTTCCAAGAACCATCTTTTTCTTGGACCACAATTTCGATCTTTTGTTTTTATCTTTCAAGGAAAATAATTTTTCCCTCAATGAATAATTCAATTGGCACAATTGTTGGATCTGGTGCCCTAAGTGTAGTATTTTCATCTAAGTACACTTGTAATTTTTTCTAATAGATTGGGTAATAAAATTTGTTACACCCCTCACCGGTATTCAATGCCGGAATAGGGTTACAGAGCATTACAAGACTTATAACACATATAACTGTACTTTTTTCATGCATTCAATCAATTTATACAACCATCTTTCAATCTCAAACAATTTGTCCCTTATAATAACCTATGAAGCCTTAAACATGCTTTAGGAGTAGTTTAGGACTAAATCGATAACTTATAAAAATTTCACGAAACTTTGAAAATTTTACTCAAAATAGAGGACACACGCCCGTGTGGGCAGGCTGTGTGTCTCACACGACCACCAGACACGCCCGTGTCACAAGCAGTGTGAAAACAGGGGGTACATACTGACTTGGGTCACATGGCCAACCATAAGCCTGTGTGTCTAGCCTGTGTGTCCTTCGAAGTGGCAACACATGCCCGTGTGCCAAGCCGTGTGCTAGGCCGTGCCAAACCTGTAGGGTATACTGACTTATGCAACATGGTCAAGTTACACGCTCGTGTACTAGGCCGTGTGCCAATTAGGGGAGTATACTGACTTGTACCACACGGCCAGTCACACTGTCATGTGTGAGACCGTGTGGAGTATACTGACTTCATTTTAATATCAACACCAGGGACACACGGCCGTGTAACATGACCGTATGTCACACATGGCCGAGAAACACGCCCGTGTCTCTGCCCGTGTGAAAAAAATAAGCTATTTGTAAAACCATTTTGCCACCCTATTTTTACATACCTGCATAAGCAAAAATTGCAACTTTTTTACAACTCAATAGGTAGCCAATCCATAAAATTTCATAGACATTTTAAACCAATTCAACTACAATCATCTTCCATTCATATGCCTAGCACATATCAAGACAACATTGCATATTTCTATTCCATTTACTACTTGCCAAAACATACCATATTTTAATACTTATACACAACCAAAACATTATACCAAGTTAAGCCAAATCACATGGCTTTATCATAAACCAAAACATGTACCAAAATCACCATCTCAAGTAACTATAACTATCATCTTTATAACTAGCCTATACAAGCCATATTTACATATATCCATAAGTTCAAAGGTACCAATCGACAACTGGATAGTGTGATGCGCAACTCTGACTTAATCCGAATCGAGCGAGCTATCGTACCTCTATAAAACACAAAAAAGAAACAAAGTAAGCTTTATAGCTTAGTAAGCCTGTATAATTCAGAATTTAACTTACCATTTATACATTATAACACCCCAAAACTGGCCTAAACGTTACGGCCGAATCTGCGATGTCACATTGAAATGTCTTTCGTAAAGTGTGATATTGTTTGAAAAGCCCAATCTTTATCTAGCCTCTTTGTGTGATCTAAAAGGGTTACTTTAAAACTTGCATCATCACCAAAAGTATTTACTTTAAAATGTTATTAATATCAAAATCTCGATAATAGCGAAAGCTTTTTTATAACAGTTACGGTCTAGCGTTTACTTTGTAAAAACATTATTTCTTTTGAAAACTCGTGTTTTCCTAATACTAACAGTTATAAATTAAAAACAATAAAAGTCTAAATTAAGGAATAAAATTTAGAGAGGCCACATTACAGCAAATACCCAAATTAATTGCTTATAATTAAAAATCTAAGAAGGAAGTCCATGCGGTTGTGTGGCCACCTTCGAGTCCCTCGTAGCACCGATTCGTTTAAGACTGAGGATTACCTGTACAATTAAACAGATGGGTGAGTTTACAAAAACTCTGTGTGTAATCCCATAATAACAAACAGTCGAACATACAGAGAGCGAATACGTTTTGGGCCTAAGCCCATACTACTAACAGTAACAGTCTGGGCCTTAGCCCATTTTAGTATCAATAAAAAATTTGGGCCTAAGCCTATCTCAATACAGAAGTAGTCATATATATATTCAGCCTTAGCCCATTACAATAATAGTAAACAGTGCAGTAACAGTAACCAGTATGCAAGTCCTACCCAATCCAGCCTCTACACTCCATCTCCATACCAGCCCTACACTTCATGTGGAGATATAATCAACCCACCCATCCCTACACTCCAAAATAGAACCGGTTGCAGAACTAACAGTATTCGCAGTAGAGTTGTCAGTATAATCGGCTTAGAGCCATCTGTGATTTGTAGCAGAGTTGCCAGTACAGTACACTTCCTCCAATCATATATAATCCATCCCCATGCAATGCATCATGCAACGTGTCATGTCATATCGCAATATCATACATGTATTCAATACAGTTACAAATAACATGCTAAAATAAACATACATCACATAGGGGAAAAACAGTTACCTTACCTTATAAGGGAAAAATAGTCATTTTGCCTCACAAGGGCAAAACAGTCATTTTGCCTCACAAGGGCAAAACGATCATTTTGCCTCACAAGGGCAAAACAATCATTTTACCCTACAGGGAAGTTACAGTCATTTTACCTTATAAGGATATTTCAGTCATTTTACCCTATGGGGGTATTTCGGTCATTTTACCCTATGGGAGTATTTCGGTCATTTTACCTAATGGGGGTATTTCGGTCATTTACCCTATGGGGACATTTCAGTCATTTTACCTTGTGAGGGTATTTCGGTCATTTTACCGTATGGGGGTATTTTGGTCATTTTACCCGATTAAGGGTCCAGGTACGCTTACTGACCCCACAGAAAGTCACAGTTATCTCGGGTGACCTGTGCAACCTTTAGCAGTCAAATAGTAAAAATAGGCCCAGAGTCCATTATGCGGGCCCATATGGGCCCACACTCTCGTATGGCCCATATAGCCCAAAAATGGCCTTAGCCATGTAGTGTACACAGCTTGGCCCAATAATTTCCACCCGTTCGTGTGGTTTATCCGTGTGGGGCCCACGAGCTCGTGGGCCCACACGGCCCATTTCATCCCAACGTGGCCTAAAACAGCTTAAGCCCATGAACTCGCTCATGGTGGCCTCTACCATCTAATGCCCACGTTTTACGCGTTCAGATTTCCACACGAGCGAGCACATGCTCGCATAGCGTTAATAGTCATACTTTTCGGCTTTTGCCGATTTATGACAAAGGTAGTTTGATTACAGATCTGTTTATGTGAATAGCCCAATCCTCATGAACACCAACCTACATTCCACACGATCCGATGTCAGTTTTTAATCCATTAGGGTTAGACACCCTTTCATAAGCACTTAATCCTCAATATAAGACGTTACCTACCTTGTTTGAGCAAGTATGGTTTACTCCCCCTTTAAGGTAGTGATCGCAATTGACTTCCAAAACCTTGACAAGAATCTGCATTACATCCTAGTTTTATCAACTTCCACCATGAGCGAAATAAATATACTGCAACCAAAATATCAAAACTTACCACCACGTAACTCTAAGAATGATTGTTAGAAGTAATCGGCCTATCCACACAAGAACCGATTAAACAAGATAGCAGTGGCAAATGAGATGATTATACCCTAATCAGGAAATAGCAATAACGTAAGATGCTAGATGAAAATAGCAGTGTACCAAAAGAGAAAAAGAACCACCACTTACCCACACCAATTGAAAACAATAGGCCAAAATCGTAAGGGGAAAAGGAGAAGAAGAAGAAGATGTAGTATTTGGCTTGTCCCTTAGTATTTGGCTTGTCCCTTAGTTGCAAAGAAGAAGAGTTATGGGTCAAAAAGAAAACAAGATATTCGTCAAAAGAGCAATAATCAGTTGGGAGAGAAAAAGGAGAAGAGAAACGACCTAACCCAATAACTAGCAACCAAAAGAATAGAAAGGAAATAGGGTGTTTAGCTACAACAGTTAAGATGAAGAGAAGGAGAAAGGTGAAAAGCATTCGGTTTCAAGAAGTATAGTTGAGGAAAAGGGAGAAATAAGTGTTCGGCAAGAAGGAAAATAGAAGTAATAATAGAAACCTTCACCCCAAAAACAAAGTAAGCAAAATCACACTAAACCCTCCGAAAAACCAAACAATCGGCTACCAAAAACAAATAATGCCCCAAAATACTTACCAAAACCGAAATGGAGTCCTCCAACTCATAAAATTCGAATTTCTAAAGTTCCTAGTGTTCCTAAACGTCCCACTACACCCTCTCACCCTACTTCCCTTGATTTTCTCCTAAAAACCCTAATCATATCACTCCTCAACTCCCTCCTACAATCCCTCCATGACCAATTCAAACTCCACTCCACTCTACAGTGTTTCGGTCAAACTCTACTACTTCCCATGGCCATCAGTGAAAATAATCTCAATTTGCACAAGCAGGGATTCAAACCTCAAACCAGTAGCATACTCCACACGCCACTATCCACTAGATCAGCAGGCTTTTTATGTCATACTTTACCGAATTTTGTTTAAGAGCCCTACTGGCCAGAGACAGGGGTTTCATCCTTAAAAACCAATTTTTTTGTGGAAGCCAAGGCTTGAACCCATGACTTCCCAAAAACTTCCAGAGCACACAACCACTAAGCCAAACATTCAATTGTGTCACTTTCTTGCACAACCAAATATTTATGAGCAGTTTCCCAATTGCTCCCACGCTCAAGACCTAATACTTCTAGGCCCAAATTCGGGGCGTTACAACTCACCCCTTCTTAAAAAAATTTCGTCCTAGAAATTTCCAACTATCAAATCAGTAGCATAACACAGATTATGCCATTATGCTCTCGCTACACACTCTAATTCCAAAATGTTACTACACTTAACTTGAGTATTTCCAGTATAGTCTATAGATAGACTGGAACAATACGTCAATCCATCATGAGACCCAGCTCGAGCACCTTCAGGGCCTCCGCTCCAGCCTCTTGTACCCCTTCTGCGAGCACCTCTGGTGTGTATCGTCGAATTGTGTTTTATCTTTATTAACAGTTTTATGTATCAATTTACATTTCTAGTGTTTATTAATAGATGTCTTATGGAGACAGTATCAAAAGTATAGAGTTTTATTTTCGCACAATGTAGTGTCTATCAGTGTCTACCGATTTACTACAGTTTCTAGTTTACCCTAATTAGAGTATTTCAGTACAGTCTACCACCTACAATAGTCTCAGTAATCCTACCTATGGCAGTTTCAGTCAAAATCAAAATACAATTTTCAGAGAGAACTTACAAGATCGGCGCGGAGACTTAGTGTACCACACACATTCAGTAAAAACATTTTAAAATACTTTCAAATCATTTGAAATATTTTTTTTTGGAAATTCCAATTCCAAAACCTAAATCCACAGTCGAGTTTTGTAACTTGGCTCTGATACCACAAAATGTAACATTCCAAAATAAGGCTTAGACGTTATGGCCAAATCTGTGATGTCACATTGAAGTGTTTTTCGTAAAGTGTGACCTTGTTTGAAAAGCCCAATCTTTACTAGCCTCTTTGTGTGATCTAAAAAGGTTACTTTAAAACTTGTATCATCATCAAAAGTATTTACTTTAAAACGTTATTAATTTTAAAATCTCGATAATAGCAAAGCCTTTTTAAAACAGTTATGGTCTAGCGTTTACTTTGTAAAAATATTGTTTCTTTTGAAAACTCGTGTTTTCCTAATACTAGTAATTATAAATTGAAAACAATAAAATTCCAAATTAAGGAGTAAAATTTAGAGAGGCCACATTACAACAAAATACCCAAATTACTTGCTTATAATTAAAAATCTAAAAAAGAAGTCCATGCGGTTGTGTGGCCACCTTCGAGTCCCTCGCAGCACCGATCCGTCTAAGATTAGGGATTACCTGTACAGTTAAACAGATGGGTGAGTTTACGAAAACTCAGTGTGTATTCTCATAATAACAAACAGTCAAACATCCAGAGAGCGAATACGTTTTGGGCCTAAGCCCATACTACTAACAGTAACAGTCTGGGCCTTGGCCCATTTTAGTATCAGTAAATAGTTTGGGCCTAAGCCCATCTCAATATAGAAGTAGTCATATATATATTCTAGCCTTAGCCCATTACAATAACAGTAAACAGTGCAGTAATAGTAACCAGTATGCAAGTCCTACCAAATCCAGCCTCTACACTCCATCTCCGTATCAGCCCTACACTTCATGTGGGGATATAATCAACCCACCCATCCCTACACTCCAAAATAGCACTGGTTGCAGTACTAACAGTATTCGCAGTAGAGCTGCCAGTATAATCAGCTTAGAGCCATCAGTGATTTGCAGCAGAGCTACCAGTACAGTACACTTCCTCCAATCATATATAACCCATCCCCATATAATGCATCATGTAACGTGTCATGTCATATCGCAATATCATACATGTACTCAATACAGTTACAAATAGCATGCTAAAATAAATATACATCACATAGGGGCAAAACAGTTACCTTAGCATATAAGGGTAAAATAATTATTTTGCCTCACAAGGGCAAAACAGTCATTTTACCTCACAAGGAAATTATAATCATTTTACCTGATACGGATATTTTGTTCATTTTACCCTATGGGGGTATTTCGATCATTTTACGCTATAGGGGTATTTCGATCAATTTACCCTATGGGGACATTTCAGTCATTTTACCTTGTGAGGGTATTTCGGTCATTTTATCCTATGAGGGTATTTCGGTCATTTTACATGATTAAGGGTCTAAGTACGCTTACTGACCCCACAAAAGGTCACAGTCGTCTCGGGCGACCCGTGCAGCCTTTAGTAGTCAAATAGTAAAAATGGGCCCAGAGCCCATTATATGTGCCCATGTGGGCCCAAACTCTCGAATGGCCCACATAGCCCAGAAATGGCCTTAGTCGTGTGGTGTACATAGCCTAGCCTAATAATCTCCACAAGTTCGTGTGGTTTATCTGTGTGGGGCCCACAAGCCCGTGGGGCTCACACGGCCTATTTCAGCCCAACGTGGCCCAAAACGACCTAAGCCCATGAACTTGCTCATGGTGGCCTCTACGATCTAACACCTACGTTTTACGTATTCAGATTTCCACACGAGCGAGCGTATGCTCACGTAGCGTCAATAGTCATACTTTTTGGCTTTTACCGATTTACGATAAAGGCAGTTTGATTACACACCAGTTTATGTGAATAGCGTAATCCTCACGAACACCAACCTATATTCCACACAATCTGCTGTCAGTCTTTAATCCATTAGGGTTAGACACTCTTTCACAAGCACTTAGTCCCCAATATAGGACGTTACCTACCTTGTTTAAGCAAGTATGGTTTACTCCCCCTTTAAGGTAGTGATCGCAATTGACTTTTAAAACCTTGACAAGAATTTACATTACATGTAGCGCTCCAAATCTTCAGTAATTTAATTTGCGTGTTTTGTTGTATGTGGCTTGCTTAATTTGTTGGTTAAGGGGGTTCTAAGAGGTGTGAAAAAACCTGGGTTCAAACTTAGGCTTTAGTAAAATTTTAGTTTCTTATTGGATAAACCCTTGTTTATTGCTAGTGGACTTTTAAATTAATGAAGGTGTTGTTTGAAAAAAAAAATCCTGCTAGCCTAGTGGTAAGTGGCGTGTGGAGTGTTCTTGTGGTCTGAGGTTCGAGGCTTAGCAGTGCTTAAGTGTATTTTATTTTGGTTGTGTGCCGTAGGAGTGTCCTAATTTGACTGGAATTGGTGCAGTTTGAATGGGTGGTTGAGTGTTGTGTGTTGGAGAGAATTGTGGGCGGATAGGGGGAGTGATTTTAGGAGGGATGGGGGAGTAAAGTGGGGAGATTTTGTAGGGATTGAGAGAGTACTCGGTTGGTATAGTGGAGGAGTCGAATGAGGGGGAACTAGGAGTGCCGTTTAGGGAAAAAGAGATCATTTGGTAAAAATCAATCACATTGTTTTGGGAGTGCCGAATTGACTCTTTTGGGAACCTTTTCTTTGGAGAACCGATTAATGCCTAGGAATTGTAGGTTTCTTTCTTTTTCTTTTAACGTTTGATGACCTCTTGTGTTCATTGTGTTCTCCTCTTCTTTTCCTTTTTGGCTGAATATCCTTGGTCCCTTTTCTCTCACTCTTTTGTTTCAGTTTTGAGCCTTGTATGGAGTTAATCGGGCCAGCTGTGTAGTTGCATGGCCAAGGCCATTATTTGGGCATATTGGGCCACACGAGTGTGTGGGCCCACATGGGTCGTATTATGGGCTTAGGCCCATTTGTCACTGATTGACTGTTAAGGTCGCACGGGTCGCTCGAGACAACTGTAGACCTACTGTATGGTTGGTAAATATACTTAGGTCCTAACCTGTTAAAAAGACTGTTATACCCCTATGAGGTAAATAACCGATATACCCCTATATGATATAAGACTATTTGAGCATGCCATGATTGTTGTATGTACATCCATATTATGTTGCATTGCATGGGGGAAATTTATAATATTGGAGGAAGTGTACTGAGAGGCTATACGCCTATTACTGGTAACTCTGCTGCAAATACTGATAGTGCCGTAAACGGTACGTTATTCTGGAGTGAAGGGATGGGTGGGTCGATTTAATCCCCACATGGAGTGTAGGGTTGGACGGAGTGGAGTGTAGATGTTGGTTGGGTAGGATCTATATAGGCATGTCTGATACTGTACTAGAATGGGCCAAGGCCCACATTGATACTGTTACTAATATGGGCTTAGGCCCAGACTGTATTACACATTGAGTTTTCATAAACTCACTCTACTGTTGATCTACACAGGTAATCCTTAGGTGGGTCGGTGCTGTGAGGGACTCGAAAAAGGCCACACCACCATTAAATCACGTACTGGACTTTTTAATAATGGTAGTTTTATTTGGGTTAAATTTTATGTAATACGACCGTTTTAAGTTTTATCTTTAATTGGTGATTTATTTAATTTGGTTTATATCTAATAGCAGTAGTACTCGGGTTTCTAAAATAAAAATAAATTTTCAACTACCATATTGCGCAACTTGTTTTTAAAAAAAAACTTTCACGACGATCAATGTTGTAAAATGTAATAACGATTTGGTATGAGACATGTTTTGCTAAATGAACCGATAATTTGGCTGTAAATAAAATAAATTAGTTTTTCATAGAGACCTCAAAGAGGCTTAACACAAATGGACCTTTTCAATAGTATTATGTTTTACAAAGCCACTCCAATGTGACATCGCCAGATTCGGCCATAACGTCCAAACCGAGTTTGGGGTGTTTTATTTTGTGGTATCAGAGCCAGGTTATAAAAACTTGACTGTGGATTTGGATTTTTCCTAAAAACGGGGATTTCAAAAGAATTATTTTAAATGGTGGAAAAATATTTTGTGGTAATAGTTTCTGAATGTGTGGTCTACCGAGTGTTCGGCGTCGATTCTGTAAGTGCTCTAAAACTACTATTTGTTTTAACTAAAATGAGATTATCGTAGATGATAGACTGTACTAAAACCCTTATTAGGGAAACTTAAAACTGTAGTTAGACTATGATCTATGAAAACAAACAACTCTGAATTATTGATGCTATTTTTCATAAAACATCCGTTAATAAACACTGGAATTGTAAAACTGATGTATAAAACTGTTAATACAGATAATACGTGAATCGACTATGAGCACTAGAGGTACTCGTGGACGGGTTACCAGAAGCCGCAGCGGAGGCTGTGAAGGTGTTCGAGCTGGATCTTCGGCTTTGGGCCATATGCCTAACGTTGAGGCAAGAGAGGCTCCAGATTCACCTATGATCGAAACTGGGTCACATGATCGGATAGCTGGGGATGACGCACTATCCCAAGCTATGCTCTGAATTTTTGAAAGGGTCACTGGGCCCAATACTGGTACTGTGGGCCGTGGGTCAATGACAAAATGACTCAGATCTAATGGGGTTGAGATCTTTAGAGGTATCGCTGGAGTTACCCCTAATATGGCTGAATATTGGATAGAAGCCACAGAGAGAATTATGGATGACCTCGACTGCACCTCAAAGCAGAAACTGAAACGTGCAGTGTCGTTGTTGAGAGATGAAGCCTACCAGTGGTGGCTTACTATGAAAGAGGGTACTTAGCCCGATCAATTAACTTGGGAGCTTTTCAAGAATGCATTTTAAGGGAAATATATGGGCGCTAGCTATGTGGATGCCCGCAGAAGGGAATTTTTGAATCTGACCCGAGGGATAAGTTCGTAGCTGAATATGAGGCAAAATTTTTATGATTGAGTCGCTATGCGCGAGGCATGGTGGCCACTGAGTATGAGCGCTGTGTTCGTTTTGAGGACAGCCTCAGAGATAATCTACGAGTTTTGATAGCTCCACAGAGGGAACGAGATTTTGCAGTGTTAGTAGAAAAGGCAAAGATCGCTGAGGATTTGAAGTACATTGAGCACCAGAATCGTGAGAAGGATAAGGGAGCAACAAGAGGGTTTGTGAGCCCTCAGGTTCAACTATGGGACTTAAGAAAAAGGCCAGGGTTGATGGGCTAACTAGAGTTAGGGCCTTTGTTGCTAGTTTTAGGTTGTAGCCTTGTACAGTTTGTGGGAAACGCCATCAGGGCGAGTGCTGGGTTCAGATGGGGGCATATTTTAGGTGCGGATCTATGGAGAACCGTATCAGGGATTGTCCACGGAGGCCCGATCAGATGCAAGCTACTGGTAGGGGTACTGTTCAGTCACAAATGGGTTTTTAACAGTCACCGAGAGGTCATGGTTCATCCAGAGGTGGAAATGGTATGGGTCGTGGTCGCAGAGCACCGGGTAGGGGTGTTGGTCATACTGAGGCGAGGCAACTGGTATTGGTTTATGCTACACGTCGCCGAGAGGACTGAGACGCCCCAGATGTTATTACGGGTACATTTTTCATTCACCATGTACCTTATACTGCATTGATTGATGTCAGTTCTACGCGCTCTTATATAGCATGCACTGTGTTTGAGACTTTGGGTGTGATAGGTGAAAACACTACGAGTGAGATTACCGTGTTGAGTCTATTAGGGCAGTCAGTAAGAGTGAACAAGTTGTTTAAGGATGTACCTTTGGAGGTTCAAGGAAAGATCTTTTTAGCCAACTTGATGAAACTTCCTTTTGTGGAATTCGACGTAATATTGGGCATGGACTAACTGGTTAAGCATCAGGTGAATTTGGATTGTGCTTCTAAGTGAGTGGTCTTGAAAACTGTATAGGGTGAGGTGGTTGTGATTGGGGAGCGTTGAAATTATCTTTCAAATGTGATTTCTGTGCTGAGAGGTGAGAAGATGATTTATAAGGGTTACGAGGCATATATAGCCTATGTCAGTGCTTCTGGATTGAAGATGCATCTGTTAAGGATATCAGAACAGTTAAGAAGTTTCCAGATGTCTTTCCCGATGAGCTACTGGGGTTTCCTCCTAACCGTGAAGTTGAGTTTGAGATAGAGCTCTTGCCTGGTATAGCTCCAGTGTCTATTGTCCCTTATAGAATGGCACCGAAGGAGCTCGTAGAGCTTAAGGCTCAAATTCAAGAGTTACTGGATCGGGGGTTCATCTGCCCAAGTGTGTCTCCGTGGGGAGCACCAATTTTATTCGTGAAAAAGATGGATGGAACCATGCGTATGTGCATCGACTATCGACAACTAAACAAATTGATTATAAAAAATAAGTACCTCTTACCGAGGATAGACAATCTATTTGACCAGTTTTGAGGAGCTTTGGTTTTCTCTAAGATTTATCTTCGATCTGGGTACCATCAACTGAGAGTTAATGAGACTGATGTTTACAAGACAACATTTAGGACTCGCTACAATTATTACGAGTTTCTTGTGATGCCGTTTGGACTAACGAATACACCAGCATCTTTTATGGATTTGATGAACAGAGTGTTCCAGCCCTATCTAGATTGGTTCAGAGTGGTGTTTATAGATGACATTTTGGTGTATTCAAGGACTAAGGAGGAACATGATACTCATCTCCGAGTTGTACTGCAGATTTTGAGGGAGAAGCATTTGTATGTGAAATTCAGCAAGTATGAATTCTAGCTACATGAGGTAACTTTTCTAGGTCATGTGGTATCTGCTGAGGGGATTAGAGTTGATCCTTAGAAAATTGAAGCGGTTCTAGACTGGACGCAACCTAAGTCGATGTCAGAAATTAGAAGTTTTCTGGGTTTGGCAGGGTATTATAGACGGTTTGTTGAGGGTTTTTCATTAATTGCTGCACCTCTGACTAAGTTGTTGCGTAAAGGAGTACCATTTAACTGGACTGATAAGTAGCAAGAAAGTTTCTAGAAGCTTAAGAAAGTTCTGACAGAGGCTCCTATCTTGATACAACCAGAATTTGGGAAGGAATTCATGGTTTACAGTGATGCATCACATGTTGGTTTGGGATGCATGTTGATGCAAGAGGGTAAGGTAGTGGCGTATGCATCTCGGCAGCTTAAGACGCGTGAAGTGAACTACCCGATGCATGATTTGGAGTTGGCTGCGGTAGTATTCACACTGAAGATATGGAGGCATTACCTGTACGGTGAGAAGTGTATTATTTACACGGATCACAAGAGCCTCAAGTATCTCCTCACTCAGAAGGAGCTAAACCTTAGGCAGCGTAGTGGATTGAGTTGCTTAAGGATTATGACTGTTCGATTGAGTACCATCCTGGTAAGGCTAATGTGGTAGCCGATGCACTGAGCTGTAGAGCTGTTACTGATTTGAGGGAAACGTTTGCTCGTCTCAGCTTATTTGATGATGGTAGTTTATTGGCCGACCTTCAAGTTAAACCGAGGTGGATTGAGCAGATTAAAGATAAGCAATTGAAGGATGAGACACTGTTTCTCATTTTCGACAGATTGAGAATGGGGAAACTTTGAATTTTGGGCTGAATAGTGAAGGGGTACTTTGTTTTCGTGGGAGAGTTTGCATTCTGAGGGATGCTGATTTGAGGTAATCTATTCTTCAAGAGCCGCATAGTAGTCCTTACGCCATGCATCATTGCAGGAATAAGATGTACCGAAACCTTCGGGAGTTATATTGGTGGCCTGGAATTAAGCGAGAAGTTACTGACTTTGTGATAAGTGCCTGACTTGCCAGCAGGTTAAGACGGAGCATCAATTGCCTTCAGGGTTACTTCAGACAGTTAAGATTCTGTTGTGGAAGTGGGAGAGAGTGACTATGGACTTTGTTAGTGGGTTGCCCTTGATGCCTACTAAGAAGGATTCGGTATGGGTTATCGTAGATCGACTGACGAAATCTGCCCACTTTATACCTGTTTGTACCGATTACTAGCTGCAAAATTGGCTAAGTTGTATGTGTCTAAAATTGTGAGACTGTATGGGGTACCGGTTTCTATCATATTCGATAAAGATCCTCACTTTACGTCTTGGTTTGGGAAAATGTTACACGAGGCATTGGGTATAAGGTTGGACTTCAGTATTGCGTTCCATCCTCAGACAGATGGTCAGTCGGAGAGGGTAATTCAAATACTGGAGGACATGTTAAGGAGTTGTGTTATTGACTTCCAAGGTAGTTAGGAGGACTACTTGCCGTTGGCGGAGTTTGTGTACAATAATAGCTACCAGTCTAGCATACAGATGGCACCTTATGAGGCATTATATGGTCGTAGGTGTCGTACTCCTTCTTGTTGGACTGAGTTGGGTTTGGTCCTTAAATTGATTTCTAATACCGAAGATAAAGTTCGTTTGATTCTGGATCGACTAAAGGCAGCTTTGGACAGACAGAAGTCATATGTAGATCTAAAGCATAAAGAGATTGAGTTTTCTGTGGGGGACTTGGTATTTCTTAAGGTCTCGCCATGGAAGAAGATACTGAGGTTTGGTCGGAAGGGCAAGCTAAGCCCTAGGTTCATTGGGCCATATCGTGTATTGAAGCGTGTGGGACCGGTTGCCTATCAACTTGGGTTACCTCCAGAGTTGGATCGGATCCATGATGTGTTTCACGTCTCTATGTTGAGGCAGTATCACTCTGATCCTACACACATCGTTTCAACTGAGGAGGTTGAGGTTAGGCCAGATCTGACTTTTGAAGAATAGCCGATTTAAATTTCAGATCACGATGTGAAAGTTTTGACGAGGAAGTCGGTTCCACTGGTTAAGGTGCTATGGCGTAACCACAATTCTAAGGAAGCCACGTGGGAACCCGAGGAGGCAATGCGACAACAACACCCCTATCTATTTTGATCAGGTAAATTTTGAGGCCTAAATTTATTTTAGAGGGTAGAGTTGTAACGCCCAAAATCTTCAGTAATTTAATTTACGTGTTTTGTTGTATGTGGCTTGCTTTCTTTGTTGGTTAAGGGGGTTCTAAGAGGTGTGAGAAGACCTAGGTTCGAACCTAGGCTTTAGTAAAATTTTGGTTTCTAATTGGATAAACCCTTATTCACTGCTAGTGGACTTTTAAATTAATGAGGGTGTTGTTTGAAAAAAAAAGCCTGCTAGCCTAGTGGTAAGTGGCGTGTGCAGTGTTCTTGTGGTCTGAAGTTCGAGGCTTAATAGTGCTTAAGTGTATTTTATTTTGCTTGTGTGTCGTAGGAGTGTCCTAATTTGACTGGAATTGGTGGAGTTTGAATAGGTGGTTGAGTGGTGTGTGTTGGAGAGAATTGTGGGCGGATAAGGGGAGTGATTTTAGGAGGGATGAGGGGAGTAAATTGAGGAGATTTTGTAGGGATTAGGAGAGTGTTTGGTTGGAGATAGTGGATGTAACGCCCCAAAAATCTTGGAATCTTGAACTTTCTTTTCTTTATTTTCGGTTTGATAAAAAGAGTGCTAGATATTCCTAGTCAAGTGTATTTAGGTGATAATAGGCCTTGGTTAAATTTTGACTTCAAACTTAGAAGTGAAAGAAATTATAGGTTAATAGTTGAAAGAACGTTGATGGCAAGTAGGTTGGTTTTTAAATAAATGTAGGAGGAATTGGGCACAGAAAGCCTTGTGGTGGAGTGGCAAGTAGTGCCACATGTGAGGCTTAGAGGTGGCGTCACATGCATGGCAAGGAGGTCTGGGGTTCGAATCCCTCATTGCTCAAAAGAAGGATTTATTTTTGCTTAACAGATGGCCAGTAGTGGTGCTAGATATGAACTCTATAGGGAGTGATAAGAGGAGAAATTTGAGGAGGAGATTAAGGGGTTATCAGGGAGAAAAATTAGGAGATGGTGAGTGTAAAAAGGTGGAGCCGAATTGGGGATTAGGGGACAAAAAATTCAGCTAGAGGCTATATATAGGTGTCGAATGTGAGGTTGCCAGGCTAATGCTGAATTCTTCATCACCTTGTTGCCAGAAAACACATTTTTTCTCCAAAGATCTAAAAACCGAAAATCCCTTGTTCTTCCTTCTTTTTCTTTGTGTCGATTTTCCATTCTTCCCTTACTCAAGTTCTCTTTTTGATTCACCTCTGGTTTTAAACGATTTCTACTTCTCTTTGTGCCGAATAACCTTTTTACCATACAAGTCTCAAGAGCCGAATATCCTCTGTGCCGCCACTATTCTTTCCACCTGGACAAATCTAGTGTAAGTGTTTTGTTCTCTCAATCGGTTTTGCTAGTATCGATTACTCTATCCCTCACTTCTTCTAATCGGTTTTGGTAGGATTAGTATCAAATCCCAGTCTTTTGGATCCCTGCCGATTTGCTCCTTAGGTGTGAGATTTTGGTAAGTGTTCTTCACTTTGGTAAGGGTTGGCCGAATAGGCTTTAGTAGAAAAGGGTGACATATGTTGGATACAAGTCACCCATTATGTTTTTAACGATAAAGGTTAATGCAGATCTGGGTAGTACTCATGATTAGTGATCAAGGAAAAGCTATTAAGGCTTGGCGTTTCAGGTAAGGTTAAGGTGAGACTTCAGGTTTTGGTAAAATATTCGATAAGTATATGTGAGTAATCATTGAGTGATATCGATTGTAGGTTCGTGGTAAGGAGGATCGCAGCACGCTTTATTACCAGGTGTGTAACACCCCGAATTTGGGTCTAGAAGTATTGGGCCTTGAGTTTGGGTCCGTAAGGAGGTTGTATATAAGTATTTAATTGTGCAAGGAAATGACACAATTAAATGTCTACTTTGGTGGTTAATGGCTCTGAGAAGTGTTGGAGAAATCTTGGGTTCAAACTTGGGCTTTAGCAAAAATTTTGGTATTAAGTGAATAAAATCCTGGATGCTTGGATGATGGCTTTTTACATTATTGTGTTAAATAAATGATATAAGGAAGCATGTGGTCTAGTGGTTGTGGCATCATTAAGGTTGCAAGGGAGCTTGGGTTCAAGTCTTGGCTCTTAGAATTCATTTTGGTTTTTTTCTTAAGTGAATTTGGACGCTGGCACATATGTCTTAAAGTTAATTATGGACGTTTTTATCACAGAAAGAGCTTGTGGTGGAGTGGCAAGGTGGCATGTTGTGTAACTGTGAGGTCTGAGGTTCAAGTCTTGGGATGCGCAGTGGAGTATTTATTTTGCTATTTGAGCTGTGTAGGAGGTGGAGTTGGACTGGAACTCTGTGGTTGAAGTGGTCATAAGAATGAGGAATTTTTCCTAATGGTTGAAAGCAATCACACATCGGGAAGCTAACATGAGAATTGGTGAGAAGCTGGCTTTAAATGGAGTGAACCTGATGAGTTGGGGAGGAAGACTTAGTGCAGGATGTGCCAAGGTTGGTGATTGTGGACTTCGACGCGTTCTCATAAACAGGTGTGTATTCACGCCCTTCTTTGTTAGAAGTTGGCAAAAGTCAAAAAGTCGAAACTTCGGTATTTGAGGCTTCACGAGCGTGCGATCGCTCGTGTGGTAACCGAGCCCACAAACCATGGGCAATAGACTGTAGAGGCCGCCACGAGCGTTCTCGTGTACTGGGCCTTGACAGGCCCAATGGGCCTGTGGGCTTGCTTGTGTAAATCTAATTGTTAGGTAGGAAGTAGTTGGGCTAAATGGGCCACACTAGCGTGTGGGCCCACTTGGGCTGAGTAATGGGTCTTAGGCCCATTTGCACCGGTATGTCTGTTTGGGTTACTTAAGTTGCTTGAGGCAACAGTAGACCTTCTGTTGGATCGTTAAGACCCCCAATTTGTAAAATTACCGAAATACCCTCGATTTGTAAAATTATAGGAATACCCCTAATTTGTAAAATTATCAAAATACCCTCGATTTATAAAATTATCGGAATACCCCAGTTTGTAAAATTATCGAAATACCCTCAATTTGTAAAATTATCGAAATACCCCCAGTATATAAAATTATCGAAATACCCTCGATTTGTAAAATTACTAAAGTAACCCCAGTTTGTAAAATTACTGAAATACCCTCGATTTGTAAAATTATCGAAATACCTTCGGTTTGTAAAATTACCGAAATACCCTCGACCTATAAAATTACCAAAATACCCTCGATTTGTAAAATTATTGAAATACCCTCGACCTATAAAATTACCGAAATACCCTCAACTTGTAAAATTACTGAAATACCCTCGATTTGTAAAATCACCAAAAGACCCTTGATTTAGAAAATTACTGAAATAACCTTGATTTGGAAAATTATAGAAATAAACTTGATTTACGAAATTACAGAAATATCCTTAACTTTTAAAAATTACAGAAATACCCTTGACTTTCAAAAATTACAAAAATACCGTTGGTTTGCAAAATTACCGAAATACACTTGGTTTGTAAATTTATCAAAACACCCTTGTTGGGTGAAATGACTAAAATACCCCTATTAGGAAAAAAAACCGTTTTGCCCCTCTAGGGTATATGACTCACTGATAATACAATTTGATTGATTTGACTATGTTTTGACTGAGAATGTATAACTGTGATTGGACTGTTGTGACTCTGATTTGTATGACTTTGTATGCCGTGTGTATATTTGCTACATTCATATAATATTATGTTACACATGGGTGGAGTTTATGAAACAGAGGAATAAATTAAGGATCGCATGGTTGCTTGACGACTGTGGATCCATCGATTAAGGATCGCATGGTTGCTTGACGACCGTGGATCCACCGATTAAGGATCGCATGGTTACTTGACGATCATGGATCCACCGGTGGCTTTTAAGCTCAACATATGATTATTGACGACTCTATGTTAATCATATTTACCCAAGGCTGTGTGCCAACTATATTACAGTCGCTGAAGACTATGTGCCTAACATGATATAGCTACCGATGGCTTGAAGCCAATTATTCTGATTATGGCTCTGTGCCAACCTAAAAATGGCTTTATGCCATCTTGATTATGGCTTTGTGTTAATCGTATTTACCTGTAGCTATGTGCCTAACATACTTATGGATGACTCTGTGTGGATCATATTTACCCAAGGCTGTGTGCCGATTATATTACCGTCGCTGATGGCTATGTGCCAAACATAATACAGTTACCGATGGCTTTGTGCCAATTATAATACCGCTACTAAAGGCTTTTTAAGCCCAATATATGATTAGCAGCTTTGCTGCAATGAAGATAGTACCGCAGCCGGGCTACCATTGATATGTATCGGATGGGTGGGTCGATATTTATATCCCCACATGATGTGTACCGGGGGATGGAGTTGATGTGTAACGGTTGGATTATTGGGATGGGATAGCATACATCCATGCATTCACACATTCTGTTCTGTTATTGGTTTAGGCTGGGCCCAATTGATTCTGTTATGGGCTGTGACCCAAATGACATTGTAATAGGCTTTGGAACATGTATGCTCTGAATTGGATTGTACTGTTGCTGTTAACGGGCTCTAGCCTGCATCAAGCTTTTTTTTTTTATCAGATATCGATCGTTACTCTAGTAAGGGGATTACACACTGAGTTTTTGTAAACTCACCCCGTTTATTAACCGTGCAGGTAATCCCCAACGTTAGGTGGTTCGGTGCTGCGAGGGACTCGAAGATGGCCGCACACTGCTTATGTTTTTAGATTTGTTTATTTACTATTGCGTATTTATTTTTAATTGGGTTGTAATAAGGCCTTTTCTGATTCTGGTTTTTATGTTACTTTGGGATTTTATTTACAATGTTTTTATAATGGTTAGAAATAGATTGCGGTTTTCCAAAACAACAACTGTTTTCAAAGCACTACATTTTCACAACTTAACTTTTGAACATCACGTTTTCATAAATCGGTTACATTTAGAATTAGCTTCCGTAAAGTAAAAAGAATTTTTGAAAATAAACTTAAGAAGTTTTCAATGTACTACGTTTTAAATGGGAAGGGTTTCTAATGAAAACATGGTTTTCGAAAAAAATTCAATGTGACATGCCAGATTTGGGTCTAACTTCTGGGACGGGTTTGGGGTGTTACAAGGTGCGTACATACACTGCACACACACAGTAGATCGGTAAAAGTCGAAATGCTAAAAAGCCAAAAGTTTGGCTACGATAGTCTTGCGAGTGTACGAACACTCGTAAGAGGGAAACTGATAGGTTATCTAAGGCCCCATGGGTGATTCCATGGGCTTGGGCTGTGTTTTGGCCAACCGGGCCAGGATGGGCTAAATGGGCCGACGGGCTGTAGGGCCCATAATAGGCAAAATTGGCAATTTGATACTAAGTGATGGAAAATCGTATGAAAGCATGATATGAATGTGATTTGGGCCTAATGGGCCATATGAAAGTGATTGGGCGTAATGGGCCATATGAAAGTGATTGGGCCTAATGGGCCATATGTGTGTATATAGACTTGTCTGGGTTTTGTAAGGGGTTTTGAGCCTAGTATCTAATAACTGCTTAAATAGACAAAATACTTAATTAATTAATAAATTGTGACCGTGGATAAGTCATAAGGTTAAAGTGTGGCAATGGGTATATACATGTCTAGGATTAGATCTAGGGAGAGCTTGGTACTTAAGCTGTCTTAATGACTCACCTCCTCTTCTCTGGAATCCTACCTGGTGCGTAGTATCCGTTCACTTTAGTCATCAAGGACTTGTCAACGGGCCAAGGTAAGTAATAAACTCATAACAAAGAGAAATTATCGAAATACCCCTAAGGGAGAAAAATGACTAAAATTCCCCTATGTGTTGAATGTAAGACTTATGGATGTTACATGTATACCTGCTGCATTCATACGATATTTTGTTTAGGTTGCATATGGGTTGGGAATTATGGAACAGAGGAAGTATATGAGGATCGCATGGTTGCTTGACAACCGTTGATCCACTGACGGCTATTAAGCCCAATATGTGATTGGCAGCTTGCTGCAATGAAGGTAGTTCCGCAATCGGGCTACCATTGATGTGTATCAGTTGGGTGGGTCAATATTTATATCCCCACATGATGTGTACCGGGGGATGGAGTTGGTGTATATCGGATGGATTATTGGGGTAGGTTGCACTGCATTGCATTGCATGTATGATTTTATGGTGACTGACGAATACTAGTTACTCGTCGAGGGTTGTACGCACTAAGTTTTCAAAAACTCAGCCCCTCTTTTATTTTTCTCAGGTGATGCTCAGTAGAAGGTTCGGTGTTCGGAGGGACTCTGAGGTGGCCAGCTAGCAAGACGAATTAGACTTTTTTTTAAAAAGCATATAGTTTCTAGTTTATTAAGTAATTTCAGACTGGAATGTGATAAGGCCTTCCCTTTTGTTAGTATGTGGATTATTATTTTTATGCGTTGTAATTATGAGAAGTTGAACATAGGTTCCCTAAATCATAGTTTGTTTTTCTATGTTTCCGCAACTAAATTTTATTAAAATGACAAGTTTTCATAAATCATATGTTTTAAACAAGCTTTCGCGATTGAAAGGAGTTTTTATAAGTTAATGAAGGTTTCTCATTTTAAGGAAGGGTTTTCAATGAAAACAAGGTTTTCGATAAAACACTTCAATGTGATGCGCCAGATTCGGCCATAACGTCCAGACTGGGTTTGGGGTGTTACAGTGGAGGATCCGAATAAAGGGGAACTAGGAGTGCCGTTTGGGGAAAAAGAGATCATTTGGTAAAAATCAGTCACATTGTTTTGGGAGTGCCGAATTGACTCTTTTGGGAACCTTTTCTTTTGAGAACCGATTAGTGCCTAGGAATTGTAGGTGTCTTTCTTTTTCTTTTGACGTTTGAGGACCTCTTGTGTTCATTGTGTTCTCCTCTTCTTTTCCTTTTTGGCTGAATATCCTTGGTCCCTTTTCTCTCACTCTTTTGTTTCAGTTTTGAGCCTTTTTTGGGGAACCGATTCTTTTCTTCTTTACTCTTGCTCTCCGACTTGTCGTGATCGATTGCTCTCTATTTCTTTTTGGTCAAACCTTGTCAGGGCTTAGATAGCGTTCTTCTCTTCTTCTCATCTTCTCTTCTACTCTGCTCTGTGTGTAATCGTTTCTTGCTGTGGGACTATCGAAATCCCATGTGTGCTGGAAGTATTTCCTAACCGAACCTTATGCGGTTTTTCTCTTAAAGGTTTGACTTACGTTCTTCTTAGGCCGAGTAGTTGCTATTCCTTCTTACCAAGGGAAAATATCTTGTGTTTTAACACTCTCTTTTGTACGATTGTGGCTAGGGATTCAATCTCTTTAAACAAGGTGTGGAGCCGATTGCTTTCCTTTACAAGTGACTACTCCTTTATTGGTAAGCGTTAAAGATCTAGATGTGTTTAAATGGAATTACAGATCCTTATTAATCGTGAAGGGTCAAGTGTTGGGGGGAATACATGGTGTAAATCAAGAAGGGGCTACGATTATTGTTTGGTGAGTAGTGTTTTGGTTAAAGTATTTGTAAATAATGACACTTTGGTTGTAGATTGACGAAGGTGTCAGACTAATGAGATGTTATGGTTGATCATAGGTTCTCGATCTTGGTACCAGTACGGCTACACCTCTATAACAGGTGTGTAATCACACTACCTCAACCGTTATGCGCCAAAAGCCGAAAATTTGTTATCAATGGTGCCACACGAGCTAACGCACGTTCGTGTTGTCATCTAAGTGGATAAAGATTAGCATGTGACTGGGAAGACCACCACGAGCGATCTCGTGGGCATAGGTCATTTTGGGCCACGTTGGGCTGAGATGGGCCGTGTGGGCCCCACGGGCTCATGGACCCCACTCGGGCATAGCACACGGATGTATGGAGTTAATCTGGCCAGCTATGTAGTTGCATGGCCAAGGCCTTTATTTAGGCTTATTAGGCCACACGAGCATGTGGGCCCACATGTGCCGTATTATGGGCTTAGGGCTATTTGTCACTGATTGACTATTAAGGTCGCACGGGTCACTCGAGACAACTGTGGACCTACTGTAGGGTTGATAAATATACCTAGGTCCTAACCTGTTAAAAAGAATATTATACCCCTATGAGGTAAATGACCGATATACCCCTGTATGATATATGACTGTTTGAGCATGCCATGATTATTATATGCACATCCATATTATGTTGCATTGTATGGAGGGAAATTTATGATATTGGAGGAAGTGTACTGAGAGGCTATACACCTATACTGGCTGCTCTACTGCAAATACTGATAGTGCTGTAAATGGTACGTTATTCTAGAGTGTAGGGATGGGTGGGTCGATTTAATCCCCACATGGAGTGTAGGGCTGGACGGAGTAGAGTGTAGAGGTTGGATGGGTAGGATCTATATATGCATGTCTGATACTGTACTGAAATGGGCTAAGGCCCACATTGATGTTGTTACTGATATGGGCTTAGACCAAGACTGTATTACACACTGAGTTTTCATAAACTCACTCTACTGTTTATCAGTGCAGGTAACCCTTAGATGGGCCGGTGCTGCGAAGGACTCAAAAAAGGCCACACCACCGTTAAATTACGTACTGGACTTTTTAATAATGGTAGTTTTATTTAGGTTAAATTTTATGTAATACGTCTGTTTTAATTTTTATCTTTAATTGGGGATTTATTTAATTTGGTTTATATCTAATAGCGGTAGTACTTGTGTTTCCAAAATAAAAATGATTTTTCAACTACCACCTTACGCAACTTGTTTAAAAAAAAACTTTCGTGACGATCAATGTTTTAAAATGTAATAACGATTTGGTATGAGACATGTTTTGCTAAATGAACCGGTAATTTGGCTGTAAGTAAAATAAATTAGTTTTTCATAGAGACCTCAATGAGGCTTAACACAAATGGACCTTTTCAATAGTACTATGTTTTACAAAGCCACTCCAATATGACATCGCCAGATTCGGTTATAACGTCCAGGCCGGGTTTGGGGTGTTACATTACATCCTAGTTTTTTCAACTTCCACCATGAGCGAAATAAATATACTGCAACCAAAATATCAAAACTTACCACCATGTAACTCTAAGAACGATTGCTAGAAGTAATCGGCCTACCCACACAAGAACCGATTACACAAGATAGTAGTGGCAAATGGGATGATTATACCCTAATCAGGAAATAGCAATATCGTAAGATGCTAGATGAAAATAATAGTGTATCAAAAGAGAAAAAGAACCACCACTTACCACACCAATCGAAAACAATAGGCCAAAATCACAAGGGGAGAAGGAGAAGAAGAAGATGTAGTATTCGGCTTGTCCCTTAGCTGCAAAGAAGAAGAGTTATGGGTCAAAAAGAAAACAAGATATTCGACCAAAGAGCAATCATTGGTTGGGAGAGAAAAAAAAGAAGAGAAACGGCCTAACCCAATAACTAGCAACCGAAAGAATAGAAAGGAAATAGGGTGTTCGGCTACAACAGTTAAGATGAAGAGAAGGAGAAAGGTGAAAAGCACTCGGTTTCAAGAAGTATAGTTGAGGAAAAGGGAGAAATGCATGTTCAGCAAGAAGGAAAATAGAAGCAATAACACAAACCTTCATCCCTAAAACAAAGTAACCAAAACTGCACTAAACCCTCCGGAAAAGCAAACAATCAGCTACCAAAAACAAAGAATGCCCCAAAATGCTTACCAAAATCGAAATGGAGTCCTCTAACTCACAAAAGCCAAATTTCCAAAGTGCCCAGTGTTCCCAAACGTCCTACTACACCCTCTCACCCCATTTCCCTTGATTTCTCCTAAAATCCCTCCTCATATCACTCCTCAACTCCCTCCTACAATCCCTTCATGACCAATTCAAACTCCACTCCACTCTGCAGTGTTTTGGTCAAACTCTACTACCTCCCATGGCCATCAGTAAAAATAATCTCCATTTGCACAAGCAGGGATTCGAACCTCAGACCAGTAGCATACTTCACACGCCAGTATCCACCAGACCAGCAGGCTTTTTATGTCATACTTTACCGAATTTTGTTTAAGAGCCCTACTAACTAGAGACAGGGGTTTTATCCTTGAAAACCAAAATTTTTCTGGAAGCTAAGGCTTGAACCAATGACTTCCTAGACACTTCCATAGCACACAACCACTAAGCCATACACTTAATTGTGTCACTTTCTTGTACAACCAAATATTTATGAGCAGCTTCCCAACTGCTCCCATGCTCAAGACCTAATACTTCTAGGTCCAAATTTGGGGCGTTACATACATAACCAAACAATTAAATAAAATATATCAAATTCACTTGCCAAATGGCTATACACAAGCATTCATCAACAAGTTAGTTAAATAAGTGCATATAATCATCCATTATCTTAATTTAATACTCAATACATTTTATATCAAATTCACATATATCATGTACATCATTTGTAACATTTCACTCTCAATCATATAAACAATAATTCATTCGATAACAATAACTCATCCGTTTAAACATTATTTCATCCATATAGCAGTAATTCATCCGTGTAACAAATAGCTTTTTCATATAACAAATAATAGAATTTATGCCGGTTGAGCATATTAGAATATCGAGGGATACTCGGGTGATATACATTAAGTATATAAATCATTAATCTATTAATTCATTATCATTTATGCTCTTTCGAGTTATAATCAGTAAGCTCCTCTTGAGCTGATGGACAGTAAGCTCTATTGAGCTGAAACGGTAAGCTCCGACGAGCTAAAAACAGTAAGCTCTTATGAGCTGATATATCGGTAAGCTCATACGAGCTGCAGTGAGTCCACAACACAGGCAGGATCTCAACCTAAACGATAACCTTAGTGATATGTCACTCGTATCTATGAATTCCTACGGTTCAAACAGGGCTCTGTAACCATCAGATTATATCAATAAGGCATTTAAATTCAAGTAGATCATTTACTAAATTACACACATTCATTTCAAATAATTACAAGTATTTAAAACTTTGATTCTAATTATAAGAATTTACCTCGAGTTGCTTGGATGGAAATTATCGACTATACGTCTACTTTTCCTTTTCCCCGATCTAATCCAGATCTCAGCTTATCTTGATCTAATGAACTAGGAAGCTTGGTCGAATACACATGCATCCATGGGGTTTTTCTCTTCTAAAATTTTGGTAGAAATGGCTTAACACAGATGATAACCTTATTGCTTTTATTATTTTACTTATTAATTCACTAAATTACTTTAATAACCTTTGTTATAAAACATTTAAATTACTTATTATAAACCCATAAATATCCATTACCAATAATAATGGTTTAATTACCATTTAAGGCCATCATATTTAAAAGCCAAAGGTATTTAACACTCGGTAGATAGAATTAGAAAACATGGGGCTACTGAATTTAAAGCTACAGATAGTGATGATGCCGAGCAAGCTGAGTTTTGGTTGGACAATACTATCCGAGTATTCGATGAACTATCTTGCACACCTGATGAATGCCTGAAATGTGCCATATCTCTGCTACGTGATTCTGCCTATTATTGGTGGACTACATTGGTTTCTGTTGTGCCCAAAGAATAGGTGACATGGGAATTCTTCCAGACTGAGTTTCGAAAAAAGTATATTAGTCAGAGGTTCATTGATCAGAAATGAAAAGAATTTCTTGAGCTCAAACAGGGTTCTATGTCAGTTACTGAATATGAACGGAAGTTTGTCAGACTTAGTAGATATGCTCGGGAATGTGTATCGTCTGAGGCTATTATGTGTAAATGTTTTAAAGATGGGCTGAATGAAGATATAAAAATGTTTGTTGGCATTCTTGAAATACGAGAGTTCGTAGTACTTGTATAGCGAGCTTGCAAAGCCGAAGAACTTAGTAAAGAGAAAAGAAAAGCTGATGTCGAAGCTGGAGAATTTCGTAAAAGATCTTCAGGAAAGTCTTTTCAGCAATCATCGAAGAAATTTTGAGATTATTTAGGCCGATCAAAGAACACTTCGGGTTTTTCCAGACGAGACCACGATCGACCCCCTGTGAGTACACGAAACACTTCAGTTGCCAGTTTTGGAAATGATCGACGAGATAGGACCGAGTGCAAGTATTGTGGAAAATGGCATTCGGGGAGCTGTAGATTTCATGAATGCTCTTGTTATAAGTGCGGATCAGTCGACCATTTTATTAAAGATTGCCCGAGATTATCCGAACAAAATGTGAACCAGAGTGGGAAACTGAATACTAATACAGCACGAGGTAGACCACCTAGGAATACGGGGAATGCTAGTGGCGGTCAGAGAGGGTCTAGAGATGCTACAACCAGATCCGAGGCTTGTGCTCCTGCTAGAGCTTATGCTATACGCGCACGCGAGGATGCTTCTTCGCCTGATGTTATTACCGGTACTTTCACTCTCTTTGATACTGATGTGATTGCTTTGATTGACCCTGGTTCTACTCATTCATATGTATGTGAGACTTTAGCATCCAATAAGACTCTACCTATTGAGTCTACTGAGTTCGTGATCCGAGTGTCAAATCCATTGGGTCGACATGTGCTAGTCGATAAAGTGTGTCCCTTGATAATCCGAGGTTCCTGTTTTCCGGCCGATTTGATGCTTTTACCGTTTAATGAATTTGATGTTATTCTCGGTATGGATTGGTTGACTGTGCATGATGCAGTTGTGAATTACAAAAGAAAGACTATTGATTTGAGATGTGCAAATGATGAGATAATCCGAATTGAGTCTACTGATATGAACGGGTTACCAGCAGTAATATCCTCGATGTTAGTTCAAAAGTATGTAAAAAAGGGGTGCGAAGCATATCTTGCGTACGTACTTGATAGTAAAGAATCAGAAAAAAAGCTTGAATCAATACCAGTGGTTTGTGAGTATCCAGATGTTTTTCCCAAAGAATTATCGGGATTACCACCTGTTCGGGGGGTAGAGTTTGGTATTGAACTTGTACCTGGGACTACACCAATTTCGATAGCTTTATACCGTATGGCGCCAACGGAATTGAAGGAATTGAAAACTCAGTTGCAAGAGTTGACGGATAGGGGTTTCGCTCGACCGAGTTTCTCAACTTGGGGTGCACCAGTATTGTTTGTGAAAAAGAAAGACGGAACCATGAGAATGTGTATCGACTATCGTCAATTAAATAAAGTGACAATAAAGAAAAAATATCCGTTACCGCGTATTGATGATTTGTTTGATCAGTTGAAGGGAGCATCTGTGTTTTGAAAGATAGATTTGAGATCAGGTTATTATCAGTTGCGAGTTTGAGATTCAGATATACCTAAAACTGCTTTTAGAACGAGATACGGTCATTACGAGTTCTTAGTGATGCCGTTTGGGCGCACTAATGCCCCTGCGGTATTTATGGATTTGATGAATCAAATTTTCAGACAGTATTTGGACCGGTTTGTAGTTGTGTTTATAGATGACATCTTAATTTATTCACGCGATGAAACTAAACATGCCGAGCACCTGAGAATAGTATTGCAGATTTTACGGGATAAGCAATTATATTCTAAGTTCAGTAAATGTGAGTTCTGGTTGAGAGAAGTTACCTTTTTGGGACATGTAGTATCCGCATCGGGTATTCGAGTTGATCTGAGCAAAATTTCAGCCATACTTGATTGGAAGCCCCCGAGAAATGTTACTGAAGTTCAAAGCTTTTTGGGACTTGCCGGTTACTACAGACGGTTTGTAAAGGGTTTCTCGATGATAGCCACACCAATGACGAAGCTATTTCAGAAAGATATTAAGTTCGAATGGTCAGAAAAGTGCCAGAAAAGTTTCGACCAACTGAAAACTTATTTGATTGAAGCTCCAGTGTTAGTGCAACCCGAATCCGGTAAAGAGTTTGTCATTTACAGTGATGCGTCCTTACATGGGTTGGGTTGTGTATTGATGCAAGAGGGTCGAGTTGTAGCTTACGCGTCGAGGCAATTGAAGCCACATGAGAAAAACTATCCGACCCATGGTCTCGAATTAGCTGCCATCGTATTTGCTTTGAAAATATGGCGACATTACTTGTTTGGAGAGAGATGTCATGTATATTCAGACCATAAAAGCCTCAAAAATTTGATGACTCAAAGAGATCTGAATCTGCGACAAAGAGGTTGGCTTGAATTGTTGAAAGATTATGAGCTCGTCATTGACTACCACCCGGGAAAGGCTAACGTGGTTGCCGATGCTTTAAGTCGCAAGTCACTGTTTGCTTTGCGAGCGATGAATGTACACTTGTCCATTTCATCCGATAATGTGTTAGTAGCAGAATTAAAAGCCAAACCGTTATTGATTCATCAAATATGTGAAACTCAGAAAGTCGATGATGAATTGGTTGCTAAACAAGTTGAATGTGTTTCGAATGTGGATTCAGAGTTTCAAATTGACGACAATGATTGTTTGAGGTTCAGAAGTCCATTGTGTGTTCCAAGAAATTCAGAACTTATTTCGATGATTTTGAACGAAGCTCATAATAGCCGAATGTCGGTCCATCCTGGTAGCACAAAAATGTACAACGATCTGAAACGTCAGTTTTGGCGACCTAGTATGAAACGAGACATTTCTGACTTTGTTTCGAAATGTTTGGTATGTCAACAAGTGAAAGCGAGACATCAAGTGCCTTCAGGATTACTTCAGCCGATCATGATACCCGAATGGAAATGGGATCGGGTCACAATGGATTTTGTATCCGAGTTGCCATTGTCGTCAAGCAAGAAAGATCGATCTGGGTTGTTATTGATAGATTGACAAAGTTGGCTCATTTTATTCCCGTACATACGAATTATTCACTTGACAAGCTAGCTGAGTTGTATGTTTCTCAGATTGTAAGGTTACACGGGGTACCTATTTCTATTGTGTCAGATAGAGATCCGAGATTCACATCGCGATTCTAGAAGAAATTGCAAGAAGCATTGGGTACCAAGTTGCATTTTAGCACCGCTTTTCATCCCCAGACTGATGGTCAATCTGAGCGGATCATTCAGATACTCGAGGATATGTTGAGATGTTGCATCCTTCAGTTTAGTGGTTCATGGGAACGGTATTTGCCTTTGATTGAAATCGCTTACAACAATAGTTTTCAATCAAGCATTAAGATGGCACCTTACGAGGCTTTGTACAGTCGTAAATGTCGTACACCGTTGTTTTGGATCGAGCTTAGTGAAAGTAAAATCTTCGGGGTTGATTTGATTAAAGATGCTGAGCAGAACGTAAAAGTAATCCGTGAAAGTCTGAAAGCAGCTTCAGATCGTCAGAAGTTTTATGCAGATTTAAAACGAAAAGACATTGAATATCAGGTCGGAGACAAAGTGTTTCTTAAAGTTTCACCTTGGAAAAAGGTGCTCAGATTTGGTCGTAAGGGCAAATTGAGTCCGAGGTTCATCAGGCCGTATGAAATATCCGAACGAGTTGGGCCGGTCGCTTACAGATTGATTTTTCCACCTGAGCTTGAAAGGATTCACAATGTTTTTCATGTTTCGATGCTTTGACATTTTAGATCCGATCCATCACATATAATTAATCCATCAGAGGTCGAGATTCAATCTGATTTGAGTTACGAAGAAGAACCGGTTCGTATTTTGACTCGTGAAGTAAAAGAACTACGAAATAAGAAAATCTCATTAGTAAAGGTACTGTGGCTTAAGCATGGGGTTGAAGAAGCTACTTGGGAACTGGAAGACTCTATGAAGGATCGATATCCTAACTTATTCACCGATAAGATTTTCGGGGATGAAAATTTCTTAAGTGGGGGAGAGTTGTGACAACCCTAATTTGACCCTAGTCGGAAAGTGGTTTCGGGACCACAAAACCGAGTCACAAAAATAATTAATTGTTATATTCTATGCTTATTGTAGGTGTACATGCATGTGTGAAAGTTTCACGCTTTAATTTTTGCCAATTGTATGTGAAATTATTAAATAGGACTTATGTGAGATAATTGTGAAAGGTGATAGGTAAATTTAAAAGTGGTCTATTAATGCATGTCATAAAAAGTTTGGACTTGTATGTCAAATATCTATTTTTTGATTATGGTGGCCGGCCATAATGATGGTTGATGGATAATATATGTTTATTTAAGTATTATAATAAGAAATGGCATCATTTTGAAATATAAATAATTAGTAAAATAAGGTAAGGATAATAAAAATTAAGGGATGCTCATCTTTCTTTCTTCATTGCCGAAATTGAGAAAGAAAATATTGAAGAAGAAACCAAGGCATTCGGCCATGGCTATCCCAATTTAAAGGTATGCATTGTGATTTTTATTTTAATTGATTATGAGATTAAATTGATAAGTGCATAGTTTAGTTAACCCATGGTTTAAATTCATGAATCCTTGAACATATAACCATTCGGCAAGTTGATAAATTTGTGTTAATTTGATGAGCTTGTGGAAGATGTTATTTATATGTTAAAGTAGCTTAAATGAATAAGTTGAATTCATTGTGGGAGGTATGAATTTGAGGTTGCCGTATGTATATATATATGCACTTTGGAAAGAAATTTTTTTTTTGTTATTTGAGTTTTTATATATATATATGTGCATTCGGTCATTGGGGGTAATAAGATGAATTTAAAATGTTGTGGTTTGTTTTTAAGGTTGGTTAAATGGTTGTGGTCATTGTCGAATACATTTGTGTTAGGGGAAATAGGATTAAGTATCGGTTTGATGAGCTAAATATATATTCGGCTATATGGATTTGATGTGTACTTGAAAATATAATAAGCCTTAAGAGATTGTGTTTGTGTATGTGAACTAGATGTTTAATGGATATTCGGCTAAAGGCTTTAGGTGTTAGCAAAAATTTGGTAAAAATGTTTAGATGTTTTGCATTTTGTATTGGATGTCTTGATGAATGAATTCAATTGAAATGAATGTATAAACAATGTATGTGGTTGTATCTTATTTGGAATGATTAGCTAAAGTGACTCGTTAATAAAAAAAAAGAGACTAAAATGTTAGGTTGGTGCCTAAATTGTGGTTCGGCAAGAATGTATATTAGGTCATTGGGTTCATTTCTATGATAAGGCTATAATTGTAGTAATGAATAACTATAGACATTGTTGGACTTTGGCATTTGAGTGATGCATCTGACTTTTGTGTCGATCTTGGATAATATAGGTTATTATATAAAATGAAATGAAGTATATGGAATTATGATAAGAGATATATTTTGATTTTATTACATATTGTAATTCGGCACTTACTCCATGATAAAATACGTGAAATTGTATGCAAATTAGTTTATGAAATTCGATTATGCAAGGTAATAAGTTAGTAAAATGTTCCTTGATAGTTTTAGTTTATTAATTTGGAATAAATTTGATTGTCGATTGTAGCTTAATAATATGTTCAATTGTGCATGAGTAGGGCATATAAATGATGTTTAAATAGCTAGTTAGTAAGGTCATTTGTACCTTAAATATATGATATATACGTATTAAATTAAATTGCTTAATTGATAAGTAATTAAACAAATTCATTTGTTTAAATTAAGCTCAAGAGCAAAAAAGAACTAATTCAGATAGGGGAAAGGAGAAAGCAATCGAGTAGCTTATCCGCAACTGTTCAAAACATCCGAGGTAAGTTTTGAGAAGTCTCCTTTATTATATAATTGATGATGCCTCTATACGAGTATATTAGGTGAAATGCAATCTTTTGGTTTGTACTTCAATTAGGTTGTGAAATAAATAATTCATGTATATGACTTATAGTCTAATGGTCACTTTGGGTTTAAGCTTGAATGTTGAAATGAATGTGTGATTTTATGTATGACTCTTGAGCCGAATTGTAAATGATGATGTGCATATTGAGTTTATATCCGAATGTATCAAATGACTACTAAAGTGATAAGTTGAATGAGATGTGTTCAAATATGACTAAGTATGCATGATATTTAGAAACATATCCGGACTTGAGGTTCATGAGCTATGTCTTTGAAACATATCAGGACTTGAGGTCCTGCAGCTACTTTCTTTGGAACATATCCGGACTTGAGGTCCGCAGAAGCTACGTCTTTGGTAATATATCCGGGCCTAAAGTCCCGCAGGCTTTGTGCTAGTAACTGGACTCGGGTTTTAAAACCTAGCAGGCTTAACGCTGGTGATTCGAGTAAGATTATGAATTCGAATATTCGAGGAAACCGCTATTGATTATGTATGATACATTAAGATGACCAGGTACGTATTATGTACTCATATGTAAATTGATTTTTTTAAAGCAAGCTATTATTATCAAAGAATGATATATATATATCAATATATATATGTGGATGATTACCGTATCTACGAATAAGAGAATGGCCTATTCGATTGATGTTCATTATTATATGAAAGTATATGTCTAAATTTAATTGTATGAGCCAAATAGTATAGTAAAAAAAATGTGCTGAAAATCTCTTGAGTATTTATATATATATTCAACCAATAAGTCCTATAACTAGTGTGCTTGTGTATAATTGGCCAAATGATTTACAATTTGAATATGAACTTTGTGATACTTAATGCTTGATTTTAATGACAAGCTTTAATTGTTTGAAATGCTTAAAACTTACTAAGCATAGAAATGCTTACTTTGTTACTTTAATTTTTTGTTTTATAGATCTCGTTCGTTAGCTACGGTCTCGGGGGATCTAAAAGTCGAAGTCACCCACACTATCTAAGCCGATTCGGTACTCTAGTAGTTAAACTTTGATAATGGCATGTATAGGCTTGACTTTTTGTTGTTAAATATGTATCTTTTTGATGATGTATATAAGTATAGCCATGCGAAAATGGCTTGTTAAGTTACTATATGTATTCCACATAGTTAATGTGAATGTGTGGTTGATATTCGATTAATGTTTTCAATGTTTTGATGTGAATTGAACTTAAGAATGAATCAATATACTCATTATCTCGAGATGACTCTTTTATAGGTGTGCCAACGGAAGTTATTCAAATAAAGTAACTGGAATTTTGTGCTTGTTTGGTAATACTCTTTAACCCTCCGGCGACAGGTACGGGTTAGGGGTGTTACAATTTTGCCCCTAAATTTTCACATAATTATAATTTAGTCCCTAGGCTCGTAAAATGATTTTCATCTAATTTCTTCACTACCCAAGCCTACCTGAACCTTTATTGAGCTTATAACAGCTCACAAATTTCAGTTATTCTACACATTTACCATCTATTTTACAACTTTTACAAAAAGGTTCTCATTATGTGTTTTCATGAAAATCACTTAACAAAAGTTGTTTATTTAACAACCAAGATTCATTTTATTCCATAAAAATTTAGTAAACAACATTAATGCTCTCATGGAAATACCTTATACTTTCAACCATAGTGCAAAATAGTCCCCTCATTAGCTCGATTAGGCTATAAGGGTTCTAAAAACACAAAAATCAACAAAAATGACCATCAAAATGACTTACATGTAGGGGTTTATTGTGCTGAAAATTTTCAAGCTCCCATGAGGGTTTGTCACTTCAATTTTTGGTGGAAAAGATGGAGAAGAAAGATGACCCTTTAATTTTATTTTTATTATTCATTTAGCTAATGTCATCAAATACCAACCCTACCCAATTTTTGACTTTTTGACTTTTCATTTATTACTCTTCATGTACAGCGATACACATATATAATGGCCTAATTACTCATTAAGGACCTCAACTTTTAAGGTCTATAGCTATTTAACACCTTTAGCTAATGGAACACAACTTTCACATTTTACGTGATTTAGTCCTTTTCACAAGTTAAGCATTCAAACAAATAAAATTTCTTAACAACATTTTTACACAATCATTTATCATGCTATAGACCTCAAAAGAATATTAAAATAAATTTGATGAACTCAGATTTGTGGTCCCAATACCATTGTTCCGACTAGGCCCAAAATCGGGATGTTACAAAATCCCAATACAGAGGGTTGATTTCCTTTCTTCGAATCAACCATTGAATAATGCTCCATTATCTTGTCTATGTATGAAGCCTGAGACATTGTTATCACTTTGTTCTTTCGATCCATTAGGATTTGAATGCCTAGAACAAAATTAGTTTCTCTCAAGTACTTCATGCTAAATTTTTGGGTTAACCAGAATTTAACCAATGACAATGTTCCTACATCGTTCCCAATTAGTAAAATGTCATCGGCATATTGAACGATAAAGATCACCTTTCCATCTCCTAAACGTTTGTAAACACAAGGTTCATCTATGTTTTTCTCAAATCCAAAAGTCTTGATCGCCTAATCAAATCTTTGATTCCATGAGTAAGATGCCTACTTAAGTCTGTATATGGATCTAAGCAGTTTGCAAACTTTATGCTCATTTCCTTTCACTCTATATCTGGTGGGTTGCATCATATAGATGCTCTTTTCAAGATAGTCGTTCAAAAAAATTATTTTGACATCCATTTGCCAGATCTCGTAATCAAGAGTCGTCGCAATGGATAACAATATGCAGATTGACTTGAGCATGACAACTAAAGATATTTTTTTTCTTAATTAATATCTTCTTTTTGAGTATAACCATTTGCTACAAGTCTAACCTTATAAGTTTCCACTTTTCCATCCACATTTCTTTCCCTTATTATAAATCCATTCACACCCTATGGGTTTTATCCCTTCTAGTATGTCTACAATTTCTCACACTGAGCTGGAATACATAGAGTCCATTTCAGCTTTCATAGTTATTTCTCAAAGCTTGGAATCAGCACTTTGCATCACTTTGTATTATGTGAGTAGGTCATCATCTTCCTATTTGGAATACTTAGTGTTAAAAACACTTCTGCCAAATTGGAAGAACTCAGGCCTACGAGATACCCTCCCACTACAACGAAGCACTTTATGTTGCTAATCGATTGTAGGTATACTATTAGGAGTTGGTTCTTAAACTGTTTCAGTAGGTTTTTGCATATTTCTCGAAATTTTCTCAAGCACCTCTTTACTCTAAGGTTTAAAGTCATTCATGTAACTTTCTTAAAGGAAAGTAGAATGAGTTAACACTATAATAGTTTGTTCTTTCGAGTTATAAAACAAATCAACCTTTGGATATCCTACAAACATGCACAATTCTGTCCATGAGTCCAACTTCCTCGCATCTTTATCCGAAACATTGGTCTTGCATCCCAAATCCTAAAATGATTAAGATTTTTCTTCTTACAATGCTACAATTCATATGGTATACTCGATGTTTCCTTCGTAGGCACATCATTCAGAATATAAAAGGCCTTTTGTACAGCATATCCCTAAAAAGAGATTGGCAGCTTCGAATAACTTAACATCAAACATCTCATGTCTAACAACATTTGATTTCTTTTCTACACCACATCATTTTTTTTCTAGAGTGTTTTGTGCGATTAACTGAGATACAATCTCATTTTCTATGAGGTACCCTAAAAACTCATCAAATAAATATTCCTCACCTTGATCAAATCGAAGTGCCTTTATGGGTAAACCTAGTTGTTTCTCCACTTCTACATGAAACTCTTTGAATTTATTAAAGGTTTCACTCGTGTGATGCATTAAGTATACATGTCCATCCTGGAATAGTCTTCAATAAAGTTTACATAACACCCATAACCACCTCTTGCACTAATGCTCATATGGCCACATATGTCAGTGCGCAAAAGTTATAGGGGTTTTCCGATCCTCATTCCTTTTGTATTAAAAGATTGCTTAGTCATCTTACTTTCCAAGCAAGATTCACATTGTGAAAGATCAACTTTTTTAAGAGAACTTAAGATATCGTCTTTCACAAGTCTAGTGATTATTTTTCAGTTAATATGACCAAGACTCAAATACCAAAGGTAACCCTCACTAGAGTGAGAAGTTTTAAGTCCTTTATTTGATATTTCAATCTCAAGCAGTGTGTACATATTTGGTTTGATAAATAGAGATTATTTGACATTCATCCATTGCAAATAAGATTGTGATTTCTAAATATTGCAATTCCATTATTAAAAGTCATGGTCAAGATGTCTTTATATAAACATGCAACAGAAATTAAGTTATTTTTGAAACTTGGTACATGGAAAACGTCTCTTAAAATAATGTTCCTAAAATTATCAAAATAAAGCTGTACATCTCCCACTTTTTTAGCTACCACAGTTGTCCTGTTCTTGGTCTACAACGATAAGTTCTTATATCTAAGATCTTTCATCTTCTCGAACCCCTGTAGAGAAACATGACCATCTATAAACGTGTTATTGATTATAGTAAAAATATCATACCAAAAGTATAAGAAATAAAATCGACAGTGTCCATAAGTATACGGGTTTAGGGTTTAGGGTTATAGTATATATGTGCAACGAAACACAAGAAATATTCTGAGTAGTAATAGTTAAGTCCTATATTACGACAGATCGTAAAAGAGATTAATAATAGAAATTAAATAACTAAAATAAATAAGAAATAAAATAAACAAACAACTAACTTTATAAAACCAATTAGGAAGATTAACTCATTTCAGGGGCTGTAATTAACTTTGGATTACGGTTCTAGGGTGGATTACTTATCAATTAACCAATTATTAGCTCTCGAGCTTTAACTAATTAATTAATTGGTTGATGCTCACCTATCTCTCAGCCTTACTTTCTCAACCGAGATAAGCTACGATTTATTCAGCCAAACTTATCTCCCGACCTTGTTTAACCTATTATTACTTCCTAAGGTTGTCAAGTCTAGGGTTTAGGAAAATATAATCCATACCAACTAATCCTCTTGGGAAATCCTAAATCCTTCGTTAATCACATCCTCATCCACTAGTTAATCTCCCCTAAAGGATTTAGCCACTCATGTTATTCATAATCTCAAACTCAATTGAATTAAACATGTAAAGAACATGAATAAATCGGAAGAAAAAAGAGATTAGAATAATCCTTATTTTGATGACGAATAGAGTGCGGAGTAATGAATCTCTCGATTGGAATAATCAAATATCATCACTTGCAAAGAAGAAATAACTGAAATACTTCAATTAAATGAAAGAAATCTTGGATTGAAACTGATTCCAAGAGGGAAAACAAAAAAGTTTATAAAAATTGAAAGAAAACTAAATCTAATCCTACTCCTAAACTACTAGGGTTTTTGGATGCATCTAAGATGACTTAGTTACATCAAAACCCTAAGGTCTTACTTATAAGAGTGTTGACAACCCAAATTAGGTCTTCGGCATATCCTAGGTATTCGTATAAAGTTGATTGTATAGACAAAATAGCCTTGGTATACTTGGCCATCACGTCGACCTATGTTACGCCTATGGTGTGACACGATAAGAAGTTTGTGCCTCCTTTGGTTCGTTTCATGCTTTGACGACTTTGGAAGCTTGTACGTCACTCATCCCTTGCTTCTACGTCAATTGGGCCTATAAATCATCATCCTACATACTCAATTAGACAAATTAACACTACCTAAGGCATGTGTTGGCCTAATAGGTCAAAACACTAACAAAATGTGTTAAAATTACTTATTTTTATTAACTTTTAATACTAAGTGCTAAATACCAAAAAATGTAATATAAAATACAAAATTGGCTAGAAAATGACTTGTCGCCAATTATAGTGGTAATTGAAGTACATTCTGGCACTTAACGAGCTATTTTTCTAGGCATTTTAATATTAATTATTGCATTTTCAATATTAGGAGGTTATGTACTAAATATTAATAAAATAAGAATTTTTACACATTTTCTAATGTGTCGATGACCCGTTAGGCTGATTCAAGCCTTGAAAAGCTCTAATAGGTTAGTTAAGTGTGCAGGAAGTCATATCAGGCCCAAGACTGCAAGGAACAAAGGTTGTGGCACGACACAAGTATCTTGTGGTGTGACACGACATCGAAAAGCACCCCAGGCTGAGGTAACACACGACGTCTCAATGTGAGGACCTTCCATCTCCTAAAGAGGGGACGTCCCAATGAGCTCTTCCTTGGCGTGGCGACGATGGCTTGTGCATGGAAAGCAAGTTGGCAACCTTATTTTGCAAGTAGCTGAAGATACAATTTGATATCGAGCATTTATTAGTATTAAAGGCATTTTGACAACTCTTGAAAAGAGTTATATTTTATGCCTTTAAACCTAGCTTATTGCTTGTAATTAAGTAACATTTCATTGCATTTTAGGATATTTTTGTTAGCATTTTTAATATTGCATTAGGACTTGGACTGTGGAGAAATTAGGTGCTTTTAATCACTTGTGGTGGAGTTTTTTTGTGTTGATGTGGTAGGAATAGGTTTTAGAATGAGGAAATAAATGAGTGAAGTTTTGTCAGGGCAAAGTGCAGACAGTTTGCCAGCATAGATACTTTGCACAGATACTGTGGCAATGCCTGGAAGACCAAGTCAACATTTTTCGTGCAGCAGTTCAAATTCAAATTCAAACTTGTACCAGATAAAACCCCCTAAAAGAGGAGAAGATAATTACAAGTTGTTAGCTGACCCTAGCCTAATTTATCTATAAAAATCGATGATGTAGACCACACAAACGGAGAAGAAAAAGAGAGAGATCCTTAGGTGTGAATAAGGGTTCAACTACCAAAGGACAAGAATTTGAAGATATTCCTTCTTAGGCATCATAGGACGCTGAGTTGCCAAAGTGTGAACTGGGCAAGCAAAAGCTGCTTCTTGAAGTTCTTCCGTTATTTCCTTCGAAAGATTAAATTGTAGTAGTTAACGCAATGTTGGATAATATTTTGGTTCGGAATTTTAATCAGATTGCTACTTTTTAGGATATAATCAAATTACCATAGCACCTGAAGACCAAGAGAATACAACTTTCACATGTCCATATGGCACTTTCGCATTTAGGCGATATCGTTCGGGTTAGGCAATATCCCGACAACTTTCCAGCATTGCATGATGGCCAAATTCTCGGACATGGTGGGAAATTTCCTTGAAATTTTCATGGATGAGTTCTTTGTGTTTGAAAATGATTTTGAAGATTGCTTGAGAAATTTAGAGATTGTTTTGTCATTGTGAAGAAACGAATCTAGTATTAAATTGGGAGAAATGCCATTTCATGGTCCACGAAGGCATTGTCCTGGGACATAAGGTGTCACAATGAGGAATTGAAGTTAATAGGGCAAAAATAGAAGTGATCAAAAAATTGCCACCGCCCACCAATGTTAAGGGTATTAGAAGTTTTCTAGGACACGTAGGATTTTACAAAAGATTTATCCAAGATTTTACAAAAATCATCAAATTTACATATAAACCATGTCCATAAACATTCAGTATCACCATAAAGTGTAACCAAAATAATATAACCATGCACATATACACATTAACCAAAATATAAGCGCATATATATACAAGTAACTAGCAAATCTATACAACCTTGCACATATACAAATTAACCAAAATATAAAACTCAACTAACATATTATAACCACATACTAATACAAATATAACCTTTAAAAATTAAACTAATCTTCTTATGCAAATCCAAGTTCCACTATGTCTATTTACCAAAATAAATAAATGAAGCATCAAACATAACATTAATGTAGTCCATTAGTAGACACCGAATCTACCTCATGCAATTATATATGTTTTCAATACATTATACCATAGCCGGATCTATTAATGATGCCCATATATAATATATGCAACTTACCTAAAATAAAGATCACATTTAACATAAAATATATATACCAAACATTCGACCAAAATTTATCCATGATGCATATAAAATATTTATCAACAATAAAGCTCAATGAACATTTAACCAAGATCATATAAAATCGAATTTAGACATGACAAACAAACCATTTTCAAAGCACGTGGTACCTAACACAAACATTATACATACATGGCATGTAACTATAAAACCAAAGTGAACATAAACCGAACTTAACCTAACCAAAATTAAAAATAAAAGTTTAGCCATTTTCTCATGGCTTATACACATAACCAACATTCGGCGTTTTCCAAATATGATCTAGCCTATACATGCCATAGTTCCAAACTGCAATTTATAAAATACTGAAGGTGGCCGATAGTGTGAATGACTTTGCTGATGATCCCCGAGCTCGTAACTCGAATCCAAAAATCTATAAAACAGAAACAAACATATATACAGAGTAAGCTTTTTATAGCTCAGTAAGTCATAAGCAAATGTACGTCCCAATGTTATTAACAACTTAATTAAATAAACCAGATTATATTATCTTAATACATTTAGATCCAAACATAATAAGTTTATATTATATATAAACATGTACTCATTAATATATGTCACCTTGGCCGATTGTTTATATTGCCAAATTTACATATTATTATTTCATTACCAAGCCAAATAAACATCACAACCTAGTTCACATACTCACAATTTCATAAACTCATGTATCACAATATAATTTCATATACACATACTAATTATCAAATCGAATACACCACATCATATATACACATATTTAAGGATTATTCATAACATACAAGTTACTCACTCACAAGGCCAAATACACATATCACATTCACATATTTTCTTCATTTGCATCTTACAAGATTTACAACAAATAAATATCAAGAAACTTACTTACCTTATTTCAATTAAGTAATAAGCTAAATTCATACTTGGTCATTTTAACTTATTTTACACATCCGTACATGATTTACCTTTGCCCGATGAACCATTCGAAATTGGGTAGGACACTCGAATAATCACACATTTATCATACAATGCCAACGTCCCAGACGTGGTCTTACATGTAATCACTTATCGATGCCACTGTCCAAGACAGGGTCTTACTCGTACACATATATCAAAGTCACGTATTGATGCCATGGTCTTACTCACACACATATATCAGAATCACATATCAATGCCATGGTCTTACTCGCACACATATATCAGGATCCTATGTCATGACATACGTATCCTAACTATTTTTAAGGTTCATACGGGGCTTTAAGACGTCATAGCTCGGTCGAAACGAATTCGAAAATGTAGTAGCCAAGCTTATTCATATTCAACCATAGCATGTATAAATTCATACATTTCATACCAGCATGTATATTTAACATTTAACTACAATTTAGCATGTCTATTTGCTTATAAACTTACCTTGGACGATGTAAAACAGAACAGGGCAGCTAGTCGACGACTTCCCTTTTTCCCCGATCCAAATCCAATTTCTTTGGTTCTTGATCTAAACATATTCAAATTAAGCTTATTCAAATATATTTTCATTCAATTTAGTCCAAAAACACATAAATGAACAAATTACCAATTTACCCCTAACATTTACACTTTTTACAATTTAGTCCCTATTGCACAAAACACAAAATATACAAATCTCAAGATACCCATGTTAGGCTGAATGTTCCTAGTGTTCATACTAGTCCATATATTTCATTTATTTCACATTTTAGTCCCTTAAATTATTATTTTTGCAATTTAGTCTTAATTACTCAAAATCATCAGAAACTTCAACACAAAACATGTTAATCTTAAACATATCTTTCATATTTCATCATCAAACAAAAAAAATCACAAGCTCTCAACAATGACACAACTCAAAATATTCATCAAAATCAAAATTTCAAGTATGGGTTTTGTAGTACTCGAAGCAACGATATCAAAAAATGTAAAAATTATCAAAAATCGAGTTGAACACTTACCTTAATTGAGCTTAAAATCAACCGAACCCTAGCTTTGTTTCTTTCTTTTCTTTTGTTTTAGTTTCGGCAAGGAGAAAAAATGAAATAATAATGAATTTGATAACTTTATTTTTAACTAATATATGTTTATTTACTAAATTACTTAAACAACCTTAATGAAATAATTAAAAAAATCATATAATATATGTAACACCCCTCTCCCGTAACCATCACCGGAATAGGTAAGGGGCATTACCAGACAGACAGAATATTTTAGACCGATTCAGAATTACAAATATCACATAACATTAATACAGAAGAAAACATCAACAATTCGTCCCTTATGATGGTCTATGAGACCTAAAACGTTCTTTTAAGGACATTCAGGACTAAACCGAAAACATTCATAAATTTCAGTAACTCAGAAAAATTTTTCAATTCTCTTGAGGTCACACGCCCGTGTGACCCAGCCGCGTGCGTCACATGGGCACCAGACACGCCCATGTGATCCAACCGCGCCAAAACAGAGTATATACACTAACTTTCACCCACGACCAACAGGCACGCCTATGTGCTATGGCCGTGTAATACTTAGCTAGCTACTGACTTGTGCCCACGGCCATATGACACGCCCATGTGTCTTAACCGTGTGATCTTAAGAGGTTACTGCTTTGCATACACGGCCACGAGGCACGCCCATGTTCCTTGACCGTGCGGCACAATGCAGGCTTGGTTTCAGCCAACTTGCCACCCCTTTTTGGGTCATTCCTACAAGCAATATTAAACAACATTCATAACAAAATTTTCAGCCATACCATGCTCAAAACATGCGTCATGATAACTAAATCATCATCATTCAATAACCTATTCAAATCCATACCAAAACACATTAAAAATCTTATTACAATAACATGCCAAAATGCTCATTTCATAGCTCACTTATGGCACCTTGTATCTCATTCTTAAACTTACCATTTCCTCAACTTGGCATATTTCAAAATGACCACCACATACAAGGATATATAACCATTACAAGCATACACAATTTGACATCACAAACCATTTACCAAAACTAATCACAAACATACCATTTGTTAGCCAACTCTCATGGCATAACATATATACATTTCAAAGCTTAAATACATAGACATTCTAGCCTATACATGCCATAATTAAATATATTTAGACTTTTAAAAGTACCAAAATGAGTTTGATAGTATGGTGACAATCCTTGACTATCCTCTAGCCTTCAGTAGCTACGATAATTGTAAGACAGACAGAAATCACACAGAGTAAGCTACAAAGAGCTTAGTAAGCCAAATACAATTGGTCAAACAATTAAAGCATATAAAATAAAAGTCAATAACAAAAATTCATAGCCATTTCACAAAGTGATTCATGAGCCTAACCTTGCTCATTTGCTTGTATACATGTCATGTTTCATTTCCATGATTTCGTACATACCTCGCATTCATTATTTCATAGAAACAGAGTCTTTCATATTCAGAAATTTAATATGATACAAACGTACCTGTATAAATTATACATTTCATATATTCATTCCCATATTTCGCACTCTATCATCAGACGGTTTAGAAACAATACATCTATTCATAAATGAGTACAATGTCGACGTCTCGGACGTGGTTTTATATGTAATTCAGCATCGATGCTTCTGTCCCAGACAGTGTCTTACACGAAATCCAATATGATACTAATGTCCCAGACATGGTCTTATACGTAAATCTCAAATCGAGGCCTGTGTCCCATACACGGTCTTACACGATATCACAGATTAATGTAAACATTCTTTTAGAAACATACAAAGCTTTTCAGATACTAGCATATTATCGGAGTTTACTCAAAATTTATTCATCAGGATCTCAAGGCCATCCAATACAGATTATAGTTTGTATGCACAAAATTTAGTCAGTTTAACACGTAATTGTAATTTGACTTACCTCGTAAGGATTTCAGACGGAAACGAGTTGACTATTCAACTATTTTGGACTTCCCTCGATCTAAGTCTGATTTTCTTTATTCTTGATCTAATACAATTCAAATTCAACCATTCAATCATTCATTTCATTCAAAATAATCCATAAATACATATTTAGGGCACTTTGCATTTTTAGCCCTTACATTTTCCAACTTTGACAATTTAATCCATTTTTCACAAAATCACAGATATGCAAAATTCACCAAGACTATAACTTGGCCGTATATACATAACTTCCATACAAGTCCAAATAACATATTTAATTCATAATTTAGTCCTTCAAAACCTCATTTTCACAAATTAGCCTAAATAGCTCTATTCCATCAAAAATTCAAGAACAAAGCATGATAATCTCACATATATCTTTCATAATCCATATAAAAACATTACAAAGCTCATATAATCATTAATGGAACATTTCATATTCTTCAACAAAAATAGAAATTTAGACATGGGTTTTGAAGAACACGAAGCAACAATCACAGAAACGTAGAAATTATCAAAAACGGACCAAAGTACATATCTTAATCAACCAAATCAATGACCGAACCCTAGGATGGTCTTCTTCTTTCTATTTTCTTTGATTTTCGGCAAGTATGGATGAATAATTCATCCACTAACATGTTTTTGTTTTATTATAATAGACATGCATTTTACCATTTTAACCTTATTATAATCATTAAAAATTCACCAACTACATGTCCATAATTGTCCACCATTAACATTAATGGTATATTTGACATGCAAGGACTCTTATTTTAAAAGCCAAGGCCAATTAACCCCATTAACAATTAACATGCAACTTTTACATTTTACGCGATTTAGTCCTTTATCAAAATTAAGCACAGAAACAGACGAATTAAATCACAGAAATTTTGCAGATATACATTCACATATCACAGACACAGAAAATAATATTAAAATATTTTTCAGACTCGAATTGGTGGTCTTGAAACCACTATTCTGACTAGGGTCTAAACCGGACTGTTACAATTCTCCCCCTTTAGGGATTTTCGTCCCCGAAAATCTTACCGTTAAACAGATTCGAATATTGTTGTTTCATAGCATCTTCAGACTCCCAAGTGGCCTCTTCAACATTGTGTCGATGCCACATCAGTTTAACTAATGGAATTTTCTTATTTCGTAAATCTTTAACCTCGTGAGTAAAATACGGATCGACTTTTCTTTGTAAGTCATATCGGTTAAATTTCAATCTCAGACGGTGAAATTACATGCGAAGGATCAGATCTGTATCGTCGAAGCATCGATACATGAAACACATTGTGAATCTTTTCTAACTCAGATGGTAGCCTCATTCTATAAGCAACCGGTCCAACTCGCTCGCTAATTTCATACGGTCCGATGAACCTCGGACTCAACTTCCCCTTTTTACCCAATTGTAATAGTTTCTTCCATGGAGATACTTTCAGAAACACTTTATCACCGATCTCAAATTCGATATCTTTTTGTTTTAAATCCACATAAGATTTCTGACGATCAGAGGCAGCTTTCAGACTATCTCGGATTACTTTCACTTTCTGTTCTGTTTCTTTTATCAGATCAATATCGTAAATCTTATTCTCACTGAGCTCAGACCAGTATAACGGAGTTCTACACTTTCTACCATATAAGGCTTCGTACGGGGTCATTTTAATACTCGATTGAAAGCTATTATTATAAGTGAATTCAATCAAAGGTAAATATTGTTCCCACGTACCTTCGAACTCAAGAATGTAACATTTCAACATATCCTCGAGTATCTGAATAATTCACTCGGATTGACCATCTGTTTGCGAATGAAAAGCAATAATGAAATGCAATTTAGTACCCAGAGCATCATGCAATTTCTTCCAAAATTACGATGTAAATCTCGGGTCTCTATCTGACACTATCGACAATGGTACACCATGCAGTCTCACGATATCAGAAATGTATAACTCAGCTAATTTATTAAGCGAATAATCAGATAGAATCAAAATAAAATGGGCTGATTTCATCAATCAATCAACTACAACCCAAATTGTGTCTTTCTTTCTTGAAGACATGGGCAAACCCGAAACAAAATCCATGGTTTCTCGATCCTATTTCCATTCCGAAATCATAATCAGTTGTAATAACCCAGATGGCATCTAATGTTCAACTTTAACTTGCTGACAGATCAAACATTTATAAACAAAATCAGAGATATCTTTTTTCATTCCGGACCACCAATAATGCTGCTTCAGATCATTATACATTTTCGTACTACCCGGATGTATAGATAAACAACTATTGTGAGCTTCATTCAAAATCATCTGAATCAACTCTAGACTTCTTGGAATACAAATTCGATCTCTAAATCTCAAGTAATCATTTTTATCCACTCTGAAATCTGAATCAGACTTTACATCACCCTGAGCTCGTTTAGCTAAAATCCCATTATCAACCTTCTGAGCTTTAATAATCTATTGTAAAAACAAAGGTCTTGCTTTTAATTCAGCTAAAACTGAACCATCATTAGATAGAACCAAATGAGCATTCATTGTATGTAAAGAAAACAATGATTTCTGACTTAAGGCATCGACAACAACATTTGCTTTTCCCAGATGATAATCAATCATAAGTTCGTAGGCTTTTAGCAGTTCTAATCATCTTCTTTATCGCAGATTCAAATCTTTTTGCATCAATAAATACTTCAGACTTTTATGATTAGAAAGCACATGACATTTCTCACCAAACAGATAGTGACGCCATATCTTCAAGGAAAACACAATAGCAACTAACTCGAGGTCGTGAGTCGGATAGTTCTTTTCATGTGGCTTTAGTTGTCTCGATGCATAAGCTATAACTTTTCCTTCTTGCATCATAACACAACCTAGTCCGTTCAATGAAGCATCACTGTAAACAACAAATTCTTTACCTGATTCAGGTTGCACAAGTACCAGAGCTTCAGTTAATAAAGCTTTTAACTGATCAAAACTGTTCTAACACTTTTCAGACCATTCAAACTTCACATATTTCTGGAGTAATTTTGTCAATGGAGTCGCAATCATTGAAAAACCTTCTACGAATCATCTGTAGTAATCGACAAGTCCCAGAAAACTACGGACTTCAGAAACATTTCTCAGAGGCTTCCAATCCAAAATAGCAGAAATTTTGTTCAGATCAACTCGGATACCGGATGTTGATACAATATGACCCAGGAACCAACTTCTCGCAACCAGAATTCACATTTACTGAACTTTGCATACAACTGTTTATCTTGCAGAGTTTGAAACACTATTCTCAAATGCTCGGCATGTTAGATTCATCACGTGAATAGATCAATATGTCATCAATGAATACCACAACAAATTGATTTAAATACGGTCTGAAAATTCTATTCATTAAATCCATAAAGACAGCAGGTGCATTCGTTAATCCAAAAGGCATAACTAAAAATTCATAATGCCCGTACCTCGTTCTAAAAGTAGTTTTCGGAATATCTGAATCTTTTACTCGCAGCTGATAACAGCCTGATCTCAAATATATTTTTGAAAACACAGTAGCACCTTTCAATTGATCGAATAAGTCATCAATTCTGGGCAGAGGATATTTATTCTTTATAGTCACTTTGTTAAGCTGACGGTAATCAATACACATTCTCAATGTGCCATCTTTCCTTTTCACAAACAGAACAGAAGCACCCTAAGGTGAAAAGCTCGGTCTAGCAAATCCTCGATCGGTCAATTCTTGCAACTGAGATTTTAATTCTTTTAACTCAGTCGGAGCCATTCTATACGGAGCTATCGAAATTGGAGTAGTACCAGGTACTAATTCAATGCCAAACTCGACTTCTCGAATCGAAGGCAAACCTGGTAGTTCTTCAGGAAACACATCTGAGAATTCACAGACAATAGGCACTGATTCAACTTTCTTATCATATACTTTTGAGTCTAACACATAAGCTAAGTAGGCTTCACAGCCTTTCTTCACATATTTTCGTGCTTTCATTGCAGATATTACAGTTGGTAGTCCATTCATATCACTAGACTCAATTCAAATTATCTCATCATTCTTACACCTTAAATCAATGACTTTTCATTTGCAATTCACAATAGCATCGTGCAAAGTTAACCACTCCATTCCCAGTATTATATCAAATTCGTCGAAAGGCAAAAGCATCAGATCAGCAGGAAAACAGGTATCTCGAATCAATAACGGGCAATTCTTGCAGACTTTATCAACCAAGACACTTTTGCCTAAGGGGTTCGATACTCTAATTACGAATTCAGTAGACTCTACAAGCAAAGTCTTACTGTGCACTAAATTCGTACAGATATAAGAATGCATTGATCTAGGGTCTATCAGTGCAATCATAGAAGTATCATAAAGAGTAAAAGTACCAGTAATCACGTCTGGAGATGAGGCTTCCTTGCGAGCTCGGATAGCATAGGCTTTGGCAGGTGTTCTGGCCTCAGATCTAACAACAGTATCCCTAGTAGCTCTTTGACCACCACTTATATTTCCCGTATTTCTGGAAGGTCTACCTCTAGCTGAAATGTTACTCGGTCTCAGATTCTGTACATTCTCTTACTCTGCAAGTTCAGAACAATCTCTTACAAAATGGTCCAGAGATCCACATTGAAAATAGGCTCGGTCATTGAATCTACAACTTCCCGGATGCCTTTTACCACAATGCTTACATTCAAGTTTCTCAGATTGGACATTCTCGACACTTGCAACAGAAGTAGCAGGAGCTCTGAAATTTGAATGCAATCTAGCTCGATCTCGGTTAGAATGTCTTACATCAGCCTTTGAACGGCTATGATCATCTCAGAATTTCTTTGACACAGACTGAAATGATCTACTCGTACATCTCTTTCTAACATCTTTAGCTTCAGAATCAACTTTTCTTTTCTCTTTACTTAATTCTTCAACTTTACAAGCTCGCTAAACGAGCACTACCGTTTCTTTAATCTCCAAAATCCCAACTAACAGACGAATATCTTCGTTTAGTCCATCTTCAAACCTTTTGCACATTATTGCTTCATTTGATACACATTCCCGAGCATACTGGCTCAATCTCACAAATTCACGTTCGTATTCAGTAACAGACATACGACCTTATTTAAGTTCGTTCGGGAAGCTCTTTATGTTTCTGATCGATGAATCTCTGACTAATGTATTTCTTCTGAAATTCAGCTTGAAAGAAATCCCAGGTAACCCATTCACTCGGACCCACAGATATTAAAGTTTTCCACCAATGGTACGCCGTATCTCTCAGAAGTGAAACAACACATTTTACACATTCCTCGGGATTCAGAGACATTTCATCAAACACTCGTATTGTATTCTCTAACCAGAATTCGTCTCTTTCAGCATCATCATTTGTTGTAGCTCGAAATTCTTCAGCCCCATACTTTCTAATCTTATCAACTGGTGGTCTACTTAACTGAATCGGATTCACTGAGGGCATAACAGTAATTTGAGGAGGATTAACTAGGGGTGGAGGTTGTTGTACAGCTGGACTGGTTCGAATATATTGGGTGAACCAATCATTCATCATCTCATAGAAGGCTTGTTTAGCCTCACCATCACGACTACTCAAAGCCGGTCTAGAATCAGCTTGCACCGTCCCTTCCGCAAGAACAGGCGTATTGCTTTCAACATCGTCAGCTACAGCTCTGTCAAGATCCATTGCTATATAAAAGCATATTTCAATGTCAAGATTCACCATACTATCACAGTTTTAGAAATATGGCATGTATAGCTAGACTCACATACACTATGGTAGTCCTAGAACTGACTAAACCATAGCTCTGATACCAATAAAATGAAACACCCTTATCATGTAACCGTCACCGGAATAAGTAAGGGGCATTACCAGACAGACAGAACATTTCAGACCGATTCAGAATTACAAATATCACATAACATTAATACATAAGCAAACATCAACAATTCGTCCCTTATGATGGTCTATGAGACCTAAAACGTTCTTTTAAGGACATTCAGGACTAAACCGAACATATTCATAAATTTCAGAACACAGAAAAATTTTTCAATTCTTTTGAAGTCACACGCCCGTGTGACCCGGCCGTGTGCCTCACATGGGCACCAGACAAGCCTATGTGATCCAACCGTGCCAAAACAGAGTATATATATTGAATTTCACCCACGGCCAACAGGCACGCCCGTGTGCTATGGCCGTGTGATACTTAGCTAGCCATTAACTTGTGCCCACGGCCATATGACACGCCCATGTGTCTTAACCGTGTGACCTTAAGAGGTTACTACTTTGCATACACGGCCACGAGGTACGCCCGTGTTCCTTGACCATGCGGCACAATGCAGGCTTGGTTTAAGTCAACTTGCCACCCCTTTTTGGGTCATTCCTACAAGCAATATTAAACAATATTCATAACAAAATTTCCAGCCAATTCCATGCTCAAAACATGCGTCATTATAACTAAATCATCATCATTTAATAACCTATTCATATCCATACCAAAACACATTAAAAATCTTATTACAATAACATGCCAAAATGCTCATTTCATAGCTCACTTATGGCACCTTGTATCTCATTCTTAAACTTACCATTTCCTCAACTTGGCATATTTCAAAATGACCACCACATACAAGGATATATAACCATTACACGTAGACACAATTTGACATCACAAACCATTTACCAAAACTAATCACAAACATACCATTTGTTAGCCAACTCTCATGGCATAACATATATACATCTCAAAGCTTAAATACATAGACATTCTAGCCTATACATGCAATACTTAAATATATTTACACTTTCAAAAGTACCAAAATGAGTTCGATAGTATGGTGACAATCCTTGACTATCCCCGAGCCTTCAGTAGCTACGATAACTGTAAAACAGACAGAAATCACACAGAGTAAGCTACAAAGAGCTTAGTAAGCCAAATACAATTGGTCTAACTATTAAAGCATATAAAATAAAAGTCAGTAACAAAAATTCATAGCCATTTCACAGAGTAATTCATGAGCCTAACCATGCTCATTTGCTTGTATACATGTCATGTTTCATTTCCATGATTTCGTACATACCTCGCATTCATTATTTCACAGAAACAGAGTCTTTCATATTCAGAAATTTAATATGATACAAACGTACCTGTATAAATTATACATTTCATATATTCATTCCCATATTTTGTACTCTATCATTAGACGGTTCAGAAACGATACAGCTATTCATAAATGAGTACAATATCGACGTCCCGAACGTGGTCTTATATGTAATTCAGCATCGATGCTTCTGTCCCAGACAGGGTCTTACACAAAATCCAATACGATACCGATGTCCCAGATATGGTCTTACACATAAATCTCAAATCAAGGCCTGTGTCCCAGACACAGTCTTACACGATATCTTAGATTAATGTAAACTTTTAGAAATGTATAGAGCTTTTCAAATACTAGCATATTATCGGAGTTTACTCAAAATTTATTCATCAGGCTCTCAAGGCCGTCCAATATAGATTACAGTTTGTATGCACAAAATTTAGTCAATTTAACACGCAATTGTAATTTGACTTACCTCGTATGGATTTCGGACGGAAATGAGTTGACTATTCAACTATTTTGGACTTCCCTCGATCTAAGTCCGATTTTATTTATTCTTGATCTAATACAATTCAAATTCAACCATTCAATCATTCATTTCATTCAAAATAATCCATAAATACATATTTAGGGCACTTTGCATTTTTAGCCCTTACATTTTCACACTTTGACAATTTAATCCATTTTTCACAAAATCACAAATATGCAAAATTCACCAAGACTATAACTTGGCCGTATATACATAACTTCCATACAAGTCCAAATAACATATTTAATTCACAATTTAGTCCTTCAAAACCTCATTTTCACAAATTAGCCTAAATAGCTCTATTCCATCAAAAATTCAAGAACAAAGCATGATAATCTCACATATATCTTTCATAATCCATATAAAAACATTACAAAGCTCATATAATCATCCATGGCACATTTAATATTCTTCAACAAAAACAGAAATTTAGACATGGGTTTTGAAGAACACGAAGCAATGATCACAGAAACGTAGAAATTATCAAAAACAGACCAAAGTACATATCTTAATCAACCAAATCAATGACCGAACCCTAGGATGGTCTTCTTCTTTCTATTTTCTTTGATTTTCGACAAGTATGGATGAATAATTTATCCACTAACATGTTTTTGTTTTATTATAATATACATGCATTTTACCATTTTAACCTTATTATAATTATTAAAAATTCACCAACTACATGTCCATAATTGTCCACCATTAACATTAATGGTATATTTGACATGCAAGGACTCTTATTTTAAAAGCCAAGGCCAATTAACCCCATTAACAATTAACATGCAACTTTTGCATTTTACGCGATTTAGTCCTTTATCAAAATTAAGCACAGAAATAGACGAATTAAATCACAGAAATTTCACAGATATACATTCACATATCACAGACACATAAAATAATATTAAAATATTTTTCAGACTCGAATTGGTGGTCTCGAAACCACTGTTCCGATTAGGGTCTAAACCGGACTGTTACAGTATATGTCTATTACCGTCCAAATAATAAGATAATGGAATATTTACAACATAAATACTCCAATTTAGAAAGCCATTAACATTTCAACCCTTATGCTTTAAACTATCAAAATTTCACTTTACGCGATTAAGTCCTTTTATTTAATCAGACACTCAAACGATAAAATTAAAGCACGAAAATTTCACAGATATAATTTCACTCAAAATAAACACAGAAAATAATGTTTAAATATTCTTCTGACTTGAATTCAGGGTCCCGAAACCACCGTTCAGATTAGGGTCTAAATTGGGCTATTACATAAAGGGTCTATTTACCATTCAAGTCCTTTAGTTAAAAAATTCATATCTATTGGACCCCTTTAGGAAATAGAACTCAACTTTTATACCTTTTACGATTTAGTCCTTTTTACTTAATTAATCATTTAAACTTCAAATTTTCTTAATGAAACTTTAATACGACCTTAATAATACTCCATAGATATTTTATAAAATATTTATGGCTCAGTTTATAGAAACGAGGTTCTAATACCTCATTTTCTAAAACCACTTGACTTAGGGTCTTACTACTTGAACCTAATTGTTTTTCCATTTAACATAAATCATTAAATCAAATTTTATTAATACACCATATAAAACTTGTAAATACTAATTAATAATATTTACAAACTTACATGTCAGATTTCTGGTCCCGAAACCATTATTTCGACACCATAGAGAAATGGGCTGCTACAATTCTCCCACCCTCTTACGAAAATTTTGTTCTCGAAATTTCACACTTGATAACAGTTCTTTAGTTCAAGTCTTTCTTTCACCTTTTCAACGTAGTCCAAAAAAAATATCTATCATAATTCATTCCTAACTAGAACTCATATCAGCACTTGATATTTTATCTTGACTTATAGACATAACAAACATCTCAAAATTAATTGTGAAATTTTCTATTCTTATCCTGTATACCAGTGGCCTTGTCTCAAACCGATATATACCTTTGTCCCTGTTTGATATAAATCAAATAGACTATGAACTACTTCATATAAGATATACCATAAAATCTCAAAAGTATTCAGTGCAAATATTTAATTTTTTCCCTGCATCTAAAAAATTCTCTACTTAATTCAAGATATTCGGAAAGAAATGTTACTATAACAATAAATTCCTCTCTACTTGAGGCTGAAGTAGATACCTGACTTAACTTAAAAATTTTGATGCTTTCTTGTCATAGCTTTACCATTAGTGGTACAACTACCGAGAAATTCCCAATAAATCATTTGTCGAAACATAACCAAAAACCCAGTTCATTAGATTTCGGATATATTAGTTAATTCATAGAGTTTAGCTAAAACTTCATAAATTTCATAACAATTTGTAAATGAAATTTCTAATACATCCACATCTAAAAATTTTCAACAACAATAATAATTTCGGTTACTCTGAACAAACTAACTTCTTGTCGCTTCATCTGACTAGCATACCAAGATTCTACATCCTATCCATGAAAGGCTTCAAACAGTAACATTTATATACAAGTATGATAACTGCTATTATCAAAATGAATTTAACCCATAATAATATTTTCTCAACCATATCTAATCTGGTTAACATATCCCCGTATCATGTCTTCTAAAATTTGAATTTTCCATTCTGACTGTCCGTCTACTTGCCCATGACTTCGTGAAATTTATTCGCAAATCTAGAGATAAACTCAAATACATACAATTCAATCATTTCATCAAGTGAACAATCTATTCTAACAAAAATAAATGAGTCAATTTTTATCAACTTGATACTAATGCTTCAATCAATTCTTTCTTGTCGACAAGAAAATCCAATCATAAATCTATCATGATTCCATCGTAGTACCAATCAAAAGTCATCATAACTTTATTAATCCACACGAAATATAGCATCCCATTTTGACTTGTTGACATGATTCGAGATCATCTGAGTAAGGAGAATTAAAATGCAATACTATACTTGATCTCTTACCGTCTAAATTGTTACCATTATTCATCCTTTCTTGAAAGTTAAAAGTTGGATACAGAATGAAACTATTTCAATAGTTAACATCAAAGCATTGAACCATACTGAAGCCACAACCATCATATAATTTAGAAGTATTATTTGGCTTTTTTCTACGAAAATCTTTCCTCAGATGAACCATGGTGCTTTAATAAGATAGACGTTACAACCGTATAGCTAAAATGATGCCTCAAGTACAAATAATGCATCCCAAAATAAATGAAAAAAGCCCAATATAATTTCAGGAATAAGTATAGCAACATGACCTCTATAATGTTGAGATCTGCATCATCGTGCTCCCATGATCCAACCAAGAATTATATCCGTAACATATGTAATAATCTTTAACTAATGTATGTCCTTTGTAGATGAACCATTTATGATAAAATAGACCACAAGAACAATAAGAAAACCAAGATAAAGAAGTCCAAGATGTAAAGCTCTTACTAAATTTATGAGAATATAACCCCTTTCCATAATGTCACAATATGCAATTTATGAGCCTTTCAGAATTACTCATCCACATCAAGGTATTTCTACTGAAGACCATGCGATATAATTAAAAACATATTGATTGATAAAGAGATTGATGATACTCCAAAGAAAAATCCAGAAAAAGAATATGGTTCAAACGTACTGGAACCAGTTGCAATGTAAGCAACATAAATCCTATACACATAAAACAGAGCAACAACCAGTATAAGTAGAAAAATAACAACACATTATTTTTTCCATCAAGTCCTTTATCAAAGCATACTTGAATAGAATCTCAATAATAAAGCATTGCCGATCATTAATCAACCAAACTAACTATACCTTTGCCTAACATTATGATTAGCAAACATTCCCATATAATAAGAACCACATTTGAAGATAAAAAATTGCATATGCCTCTAAAGATAAAAGAGAACATAGAATACCCAGAGAAGATCGTTGTAAGATACTCGACCATAATTGTAATAGCCCATTTTTGGGCCAAATTAGAACAGTGGTTTCAGAACCACAAATTTGAATTAGAAATATTTATTTTATTATTTATTTAAGGTCTACAGCATGATAGAATAATTGTGTGAAAATTTCACTAAGAAATTTTGTCGATTGAGTGCTCGATTTGACTAGAAGGATTAAATTGCAATAGGTGCAAAATTTGAGTTCTATAAGTTAAAGGTTTCTAATTGCTATGAAATTTTAAATTGGAGATCCTTAAATGGTAATTAGACCATTATACTCTAGGATGGACAAAAATGGACATGGCTAGGTGAAATTTTAAAGTTAGGCATTAAAGGTATTTTAGTAATTTGGTAAATAAAGACAAAATTAACAAATAAAAGATGTTCATATTCTTCAATTTAGTCCCCTATAGCTGAATTTCACAAAAAGCCATAGCTAGGGTTTTAGCCAAGCTTTCAAGCTCGATTGTAAGTTCGTTCTTGTCCCGTTTTTAATGATTTTTATATTTTTGAGATCGTTTTAGCTTGATCTAGCTATTTCAAATACTAATTTGAAAGAAAGTTGAAGTATAAAATTTTACTCATGTTGAATATGCTTGTATTTTGATGTTTGATGGTAGAAAATGCATATTTATTGTTTGTTAAACAATATTTGTAAAGTGATTTTCGGTGAAAAAGTTAAATAGGGACTTATTTGTAAAATATTATAAAATATGTAGAAAAGTGTTAATAAATGGAAAATGCGGGCTGTTATGAGTACAAGTAATATTCAACTAGGCTTGAGTTGTGATGAAATTGAATGAAATCCATTTTACGAGCTTAGGGACTAAGTTGTAAAATGTTGAAATGTTAGGGGTAAAAATGTAATTTTTGTCATAATGTGATTTTGGACTAAATTGAATAGCTTGATGATTAAATAAGTTAAATGTGGTATTATGGATCAAGAAAAATGAAATTCGGATATAAATCGAGGGAAAAATAAAGTAATTGACGAATAGATCCTTTTCATCGTTTTTATAACTGAGGTAAGTTTGTATGTAGATAAGCTTTATTATAATTGTATTTTAAATGCTTTAATTTTGTATGAATTGTGTAAACAACTCTGCGGACACGTTCGACGATGTTTTGATTAGCGAGAAATCCTAATCGAACCTTAGGAATAGATTAGGATACAAGTGACATGTCACTAGGGTTTTATGTTATGTGATCCGGGTGCTGGTCCTGTATGTCCTACCGGTGGCTGAGTATACCGGCATATGTTGTGGTTACTTGACAGCTTGTGTGAGCAGTATCGTGTAGCTACGTCTTGACTGACAACTTGTGTGAGCATGCCCGTTGATGGCTCGAGAGCGAGCATATATGTGTTATGAGATATAGGTAGCAATGGCTTTATATATGACACCTTGTGTGCAAGGTTTCCCCAGTATTCGATATTATTATTCCAAGTGGTTCATTGGGTATGTCAACGATGAGAATAAGTATTAAATTATTACGAGATGGTACAGGTATGTACATAAAGCTTATGATTATTAAATTTGTGAAATAATGATTTCATGGTAAGTTTGTGATGGAATGAACTATGGTTATGAGATTATGGTAAATTACATTGTCTTATATTTATTACTTGAAAGATAAATGTATGATAAGATTTGCTTAATTCTTTCATATGAGCTTACTAAGCTATATAGCTTACTTCGTTTTACTTTCCATGTTTTATAGTGTCACTAAGCTAGCTCAGATTGGAGATCGTCGGGGATCACATCACACTATCAAACTCTCATTTTGGGTATCGATGATCTTAATATTTTGAGTATGTGGCATGTATAGGGACTTAGTCATTTTGTTATATGTGTCATCATGATTTTGGCCAAATGTATTGGCTAATAATAGGCAAAGGCTTGATTTGGTATTTGGCCATGTAAATTGGCTCATTTTGGTTAAATTGATTGTAAGCTATTATATATATATGCATGTATGTGCCAATGCACCTTGGTGATGTGGTTTGTGTTGAATGTGGCTAAATGACTTGTTGTGAAATGGAGGAGTTTGGTTCATTGGTATTTTAGAGTATCTTGATAAGTTAATGCAAATTGAAATTAGTCTTTGTGGTGTTATTAAATGTGAAATTGGTATGTTTGATTTAGCATAATGAGATGTCATGAGCATGATAGATGTTGGCATTGCATTGACATGTGTTAGCCATGATTATAGATGTTTTGTTTGACTAAGTATAGCATGATTTATGCCATTGAATTTGTGTATGTGTATGTGTAAATGAGGGTGACAAATGGCTTGGTAAATAGCCTTTATTTTGTCCACACGGGTAGACACACTGGCGTGTGTCTAGGTCGTGTGTCCTGTCCCATGGGCATTGTTTTGGCCATGTGTCCTCCACACCTTAATTTTGAGAAACAGAATGCTCAAAAATTGAGCACACGGGCAGAGACACAGGTGTGTGTCTCAGCCGTGTGAGGGATACAGCCCCGGACATAGGCGTGTGACCTGACTGTGTGAAGTCTACACCTATTTTATGAAAATTAAATTAACCACACGGCCTAGCACACGGGCGTGTGACTTGGCCATGTGACTTTAATTTGTTCATGCCTTTCAAAACAAAGAGTCACATGGGTTAGGGACACGGGCGTGTGTGACCATACGGTCTGCCCACACGGGCGTGTCCCAAACCACACGGGCGTGTGACCCCTAAATATGGTAAAAATTTTCTAAGTTTTGTAAAAATTTCCTGAGTTATCAGTTTTGGTCTCAAACCACTTCCAAAGCATGTACCGAGCCTCGTAGGCTCGTATTAGGGACTTTATGATTGGATACAAATGGTTTTTAATTTGGTTGAAATTTATGACTCAAAATTGTATGTTGGCTTGTGATGTAAGTCCGGTAATACCCCATATCCTGTTTCGACATTGAATACGGGTAATAGTGTTACAATAACGAAAAAATTCAGATATTTTATAGTTTGATCACTACCCCACTGGCTAGTAAAGTCATCAATGATCCCATATTTTTCTGTTTACTAAAGTAATCAATCTAGGAGAAATTTCAGTTAACCCGTTCTTTAGATACTATAACAGTTAAAGTTGATTACCAAAGAATAACTTCTTATTTAACAGAGATGTTGCACATCCTGAATAATCTTTGGAAAGATCTAATATCTCATCCAAAACTCTCTTTATTTGCTAACCAACTCTCGGATCTAACCACATTATTACTTATTCAACTTCTGAACTCTTTGGCTTCAAACTTGTGAACTTTCTTCAACATAAATATAATAGACATTTCGTGATATAAATTTTTGAGAATAAGAGGGGTGAGATCGTATTGCCACAAAATTTAATTTTCATGAATACACATCAAACATAACATTCATTATTAATACAAACACTATGAACCTATACTCTAACCTTTATAATTTCTACACATCATTTTAAACCTTTTAATCGCAGACTTGAATATTGCTTTTAGCACTATTGGAAGTCGCTCAATTGGAAGACATCTTTAACTTTATGAAAACATATTTCATCGAAGTTAGGAGATATCACACTATCACAAGTTATACAATGACATGTATTTCTAGACTCCGTATATCCTACATTCAATTTGACTAAATCGTAACTCTGATACCACTAAATGTAACACCCCTAACCCGTATTCATCTTCAAATTAAGGTTACGGAGCATTACCATACAAATAAAACACTTAAACATACATTTCATACATTATTATAAACATATCATAAATAATCATTCACATACATATCATCCCTAAATCTCGAGGCCTTAAAAATAACTTAGAAACAATTCGGGACCAATTTGAAATTAATTGGAAAGTTTATGAAAAAGTTACAAAAATTTGACTATAGGGGTCACACAACTATGTGCCTCACACTGTTAAGACACACGGCCGTGTCTCAGGCCATGTAACTTTCGAACTAGGGACACACAGTCGTATTTCAACTTATGTCCTCACCTGTGTAACTGTCTAAGTAGGGTCACATGGTCCTATCACACGCACGTGTGCCAGGCTGTGTCACATGCTCGTGTGCTAGGCTGTGTCATATGCCCGTGTCCTAGGCTGTGTAACACTCAAAATTTCCCCACATGCTCGTGTACTAGGCCGTGTGCTAGGCCATGTAACTAACTAACTTGCATACAAAGAGACCTTCAAGGAACACATGACTTTGTCGCCAGGCTGTGTGTCACACGCACATGTCTTAGGCTATTTGGACATAAATTTCCCAAAATCAAGCCATTTCCAACACCAAAACATGCATAAACCTTTATGCATCAAAATCCTATCAAAACATACATATAATGATTAATTCAAGTCCTAAAATCAACTAACCAATATGCCATTCAAGGCACCTCAAATGAAATTATCAAGACTTACCTAAACATGCATATTTGGACACATTTCCATTATCAAATATAGTTCATCTTTTACCAAAACATACCACAAACATAACCATTAGCACATCACCTAAAACATACCATTTGAGCCATTCAAATCATGCATCTCAAGTTAACCATAATGACACAATCCAACAAGGTATCAAAAGGTACCAACTAAGACAACTTGAACAAGTTATACATACCAAATCATCCATTAAACTTTCAACAAAACATCATTATAAGTCCACCTATACATGCCATTATAACCTTGGCCAAAACATTTAAAAACTACCGATATTTGTACTGGATAGTGTGATAGATCTCCAACGAGCTTTCAAATTGATCTAGCATTCGATAATCTATAAAACATAGGAAAAAAACTACGTAAGCACATAATGCTTAGTAAGCTCATATAAACTTACACATAATTTACCACTTCATTAATATAATTTAGAGATTAAGAATGAACCATTATCAATTGTCATAAGCTTGGTATAGGCCTATTGAAACACCATCAATCTCCCAAATTAGCTATCTTTTCTCTCTTCTTTCACTTCCCATTTTCCATTCTTCAAAGAGTGTTTGCAAGGCTTTGGGAGTTGCTCCATTTGAACAATTAAGAGCTTTTAATCTTGGTAGTCACAACAAGAAAAGAAGAACGAAGGCGTAGAAAAACAAGTTGTGCCTCGGAGAACCACCAAAAATGGCTTAGCATTTCTTTTACCCTTGAATCTTTTATGTTTTTTGTTCAATTCAAGAAACACGATTGATTGCTTAATTTTGTTGGTTTTAGAATGATTTAATTTTCGTAGCTTTCATTTTTTAATTTTTTTAAAGGTGTTTTGTGCATTTGATCTGTTAACCCATGCAAGTAAGATCATGAATATATTTCTCATGCATTATGAATAAAGGGAAACAACTGAAATAATTAATTAATTTGAATAAGATTTTAATTAATGGACATAGTAGTTTCGTGGTGTATGTTTAATCATTTAGGGATTAAATTAGTAATAATACCAAAAATATTATTACCTTATATAACCTTGTATGATGTTTGCTTATGAAGTTGTAAGTTTATTAAACATTAATATATGCTAGATAGACTTAGTAATTAAATAAGCTTGACATTGTAACTTAATTAAATAAGGTTAGTAAATTTTCAACTTTCCACAGAATTTCATAACATCTTTTAATAATTTTTAAATAATTATAAGTTAGGAAGGAAAGTTATTCTAACAGATGCATGCTATTGTGATGAAGTCTTAAAAACTTGTATACTTATTTATTCTTTGCTTATTTTAATTTGAGCATACTTAGGTTAGTTTAGTATAATTAGAAAATCCATCTTTAATTTATCTCATCACCAACCAATTGCTAAGTATCAATTTTGCAATTTTGGATTCACATAAATAGTCCTTGTGGAGACGATAACTTTTACTTACTATGTTATTACTTGCCAACGATTGTGTATACTTGCTAATCAATTGAATATTTTCAAGATAAATGGCACACAATCTTTCTAAAATTTTCATCCCCTAGAACATCACGAAAAGAATAACCCACATATTTATCTTTAACAAAAATTCTAGAAGCAATAGATTCCTTACCTTTATTGATGTAATCAAGTCCAATGTAGTTTGGCTCAGTTCTCCTTGAAGCCAAAATTACATCAAGCTTTTCACTCTGGCCTCCAAACTTCTTTAAGATAATATTTACATCATCTAGATCACTCTTATTTGCTTTCCAAGAACCATCTTTTTCTTGGACCACAATTTCGATCTTTTCTTTTTATCTTTCAAGGAATATAATTTTTCCCTTAAGGAATAATTCAATTGGCACAATTTTTGGATATGGTGCCCTAGGTGTAGTATTTTTGTCTAAGTACACTTGTAATTTTTTCTAATACATTGGGTAATAAAATTTGTAAAACCCCTCACCCGTATTCAACACCGGAATAGGGTTACAGAGCATTACCAAACTTACAACCGTACTTTTCTCATGCATCCAATCAATTTATACAATCATCTTTCAATCTCAAACAATTTGTCCCTTATAATAACCTACGAAGCCTTAAACATGCTGTAGGAGTAGTTCAGGACTAAATCGATAACTTAAAAAACTTTCACGAAACTTTGAAACTTTTACTTAAAATAGAGGACACACGCCCGCGTGGGAAGGCTGTGTGTCTCATACGACCACCAAACACACCCGTGTCACAAGCTGTGTGAAAACAGGGGGTACATACTGACTTGGGTCACCGGCCAACCATACGCCCGTGTGTCTAGCCCGTGTGCCCTTCGAACTGGCAACACATGCCCTTGTGCCAAGCTGTGTGCTAGGCCATGCCAAACCAGTAGGGTATACTGACTTATGCAACATGGCCAAGTCACACACTCGTGTGCTAGGCCGTGTGCCAATTAGGGGAGTATACTGACTTGTACCACACGGCCAGTCACACGCTTGTGTGTGAGACCGTGTGGAGTATACTGACTTGATTTTAATATCAGCACTATTGGACACACGACCGTGTAACATGACCGTGTGTTACACATGACCGAGAAACACGCCCGTGTCTTTACCCGTATGGAAAAAATAGGCTATTTGCAAAGCCATTTTGCCACCCTATTTTTACATACCTGCATAAGCAAAAATTGCAACTTTTTTACAACTCAATAGGTAGCCAATCCATAACATTTCATAGACATTTTAAACTAATTCAACTACAATCATCTTCCATTCATATGCCTATCACATATCAAGACAACATTGCATATTTCTATTCCATTTACTACTTGCCAAAACATACCATATTTGAATACTTATACACAACCAAAACATTATACCAAGTTAAGCCAAATCACATGGCTTTATCATAAACCACAACATGTACCAAAATCACCATCTCAAGTAACTATAACTATCATCTTTATAACTAGCCTATACATGCCATATTTACATATATCCATAAGTTCAAAGGTACCAATCGGCAACTGGATAGTGTGATGCACAAGTCTAACTTAATTCGAATCAAGTGAGATACTTTACCTCTATAAAACATGAAAAAGAAACAGAGTAAGCTTTATAGCTTAGTAAGCCAGGTAATTCAGAATTTAACTTACCATTTATACATAACCAAACAATTAAACAAAATATATCAAATTCACTTGCCAAATGCCTATACACAAGTATTCATCAACAAGTTAGTTACATAAGTGCATATAATCATCCATTATCTTAATTTAATACTCAATACATTGTATCATATCAAAGTCACATATATCATGTACATCATTTGTAACATTTCACTCTCAATCATATAAAGCGTAATTCATTCGATAACAATAAATCATCCGTTTAAACAGTACTTCATCCATATTAATTCATCCATGTAACAAATAGCTTTTTCACATAACCAATAACAGAATTTATGCCTGTTGAACCTATTAGAATATCGAGGGATACTCGGGTGATATACATTAAGTATATAAAGCAGTAATCCATCAATTCATTATCATTGATGCTCTTTCGAGTTATAATCAGTAAGCTACTCTTGATTTGATGGACAGTAATCTCTACTGAGCTGAAACGGTAAGCTCCGACGAGCTGATAGCAGTAAGCTCTTGTGAGCTGATATATCGGTAAGCTCATACGATGTAACAACCCAGTTTAGACCCTAGACAGAATAGTGGTTTTAGGACCACAAATCCAAGTCAAAAAAATATTTTAATATTATTTTCGTGTTTATAATATGTGAATTGATATGTGTGAAAGTTTCATGTGGAAATTTTATCGTTTGTGTGCTTAATTTGCAAAAAGGACTAAATCGCGTAAAATGCAAAAGTTGCATGCTACTTTGTCAAAGGTGTTAAATTGGTTTTGGGTTTTAAAGGTCCTTGCATGGAAATTATACCATTTGAATGGTGAGTGGACATTATTGAACATTAGTTATATGGTTTCGTAATTAAATTACAAAGGTTAATTTTGTAATTTGTATAATAATTAGTTATAAATAAAATAAAACATTAAAAAGGCATGCGTATTCTTCTTGAATGGCTGAATGCGAGAAAGAATGAAGCCATTTTTCTTGTTAAATATTCGACACACTCCAAGCTAAATTAAGGTATGGATTTTATTCGGTTTTTGATGATTTTTACATTTTTGATATCATTGCTTTGTCTTCTATCTAGCCCATGTCTCAATTTCTGATTTTGTTGATGATTTTGAAATATGCCATTGATGAAATTGTGAGCTTTGTGATGTTAGTTGTTGGAAAATAAAAGATATGTATTGGGTTGATATATTTTATCTTTGAATTTTTGATGAATTTGTGTAATTTGGGCTAAATTGTAAAAATGAGATTTTGAGGGACTAAAATGAGAAATAAATGAAATATGTGGGCTTGTTTGAGCACCATAAAGTTTTGGCTAAGCATGGGTGTATAGAAATTTTGTGTATTTTGTGTTTTGTGAAATAGGGACTAAATTGTGAAAAATATGAAATGTCAGGGGCAAAAGTATAATTTGCTCATTTATGTGTGTAGCACCCTAAACCTGGCCTAAACGTTATGGTCGAATCTGACATGTCACATCAAAGTGTTTTCCATAAATTGATCTCTTCAGTAAAAATCTGTTACTGAGTTTAAAACCTTTTTATTACGACTTAATAAAAGTTCTCGTCAAAACGTTTATCTTATTAACCATCAGTGTTACATTAAATTGATTGATAATTGTGGAAGCTTTTTAAGTCGATGAAGTTTAAAACGTGTGTTTAGAAAATAGTAGTTGTTTTAAAAACTCATCTTTACCTAAACTAGCAGTTTTAAAAATATATAATCCAAAGCCCAATTAAAAATTAAAACCTACAAACGGCCTTATTACAAAATTAAAAACCTAAAAGTGAAGTTTAAAATAAATAATGTCAAATGCAAGACACAGCAGTTGTGTGGCCATGTCCAAGTCCCTCACTGCACCAAATCGTCTAAGGCTGGGGATTACCTGTACAGTTAAAGAGAAATGGTGAGTTTATGAAAACTCAGTGTGTAATCCGCTATTAGTCAACAGTAGATAATGCATTCAGTAACAGTCTGGGCTTTAGCCTTATATAGTAACTGTGTGGGCCTAAGCTTAGTTCAGCATAAATACAGTGCAGTCATGTAACCCATGCCAATCTAAGCAACACGCCATGTGGGGATTAAATCGACCCACCTAGCCAATACACCAATATCGCAGCGAAGCTGCTAACAGTAATGCAGCAAGGCTGCTAATAACAGTAAACGTGGCTAAGCCACTAGAGCAGTAATTACGTGGCAAAGCCACTAATACAGTACTTCCTCTGATTCAGAAACCCAACCCCATGCAGTATGTCATACTCAAAACTAGTCATATGAATGTCATACACACCTCAATTAACCTACCACTAGGGGTATAATGGTCATTTCATTGGTTAAGGGTAAAACAGTAATTTTACCCCTTAGAGGTATTCCAGTCATTTACTAATTTAGGGTCTCGGTATAGATAATAATCTTTCAAAAGGTCTACATGCTCGTGTGGCCCATTCAACCCAAATTCAGTCGCTACTATGCAATCACTATAGCCTCCTCCATTATTTGTCACTTACCGTAAATTTTATCCGTGTGCGTCCCATGAGCCTATTGGGCCTACACGGCCCATCTCAGCCCAATGATGCCCATAGCGGCCCAAGCCCAAGAGAACGCTCGTGGTGGCCTCTACTGTCTATCGCCCATGGTTTGTGGGCTCGGTTTACCCCACGAATTTTCGCATGCTCGTGAGGCTTCAAATGCCAAAGTTTTGGCTTTTCAGCTTTTCGGCTTTTGCCGATTCACAGTGACATAGTGGTGTGAATACACCCCTTTATCCAACTTTTTGACAGTAGCAGAATTGGGTGTACAATTACACACCTTCAAGCGACCCCTTGCGAAAATCCCAAAAGCACCAATCTAGATTCAATCCAAATCTTCAATCAGCCCTTAAATCATTAATAATAAGATTCACAACCCTGAATCTCTATATTGTCCATACCACTAACCTTGCTAAACAGGAGTGTAGCCTTAAACCCTTAAATCGCTTGGCTAGACTCCCACAATTGTCGATTGACCACTAACTACATAACGACAGATCTCGTTAGAGGATTGATTAAGGATGTAGTTTACACCCATCAACAACGACTTGAGTAAGACAGAGGACAACTTACCGTATCCCCCAGAACTGAATACTGACTTAAGGGGTGGCACACGTGAGTGAAGTATAACGTTCGATCTAAGAGAGTAACCAAAGGAAGATCATTAGATAGAAGTAATGATAATCTTAGAAAGGAAATCGCAAAGTAACCAAAAATACAACTTAATTCCTTACCACCAATATTCGGCTTGATATCCACAAGAAAGGTAACGGTAGATTCACAATAGAAATGGAGTGACAAGAAGAGAGTATGCGACGGCCAATGCTGTGGTCGGCTTGTTAGAGTTTTAGAAGGTGTGTAGAGCACACAAGATATTCGGCTATTACCTAAGAAGAGAGGGGGGAGAGACGTAAGCAGAGTTGATCCGGAGATAGAATATTCAGTCAAGTACCAAGAGAGGGATTGAAGGTCTAAAGTATTTGGGTTAGAAAAGAGGAGAAGAAGAATAACAATTTGGTAGAGAAGAAATGTGAAGAAGAAAGGCAAAAGGTTTAGAAGAGAGTTTGGCACACACTCACTTGTATTCGGTAACAACAATCAGGAAATAAAATGAAGAGAAGAAAGACTCGAATGGTTAGAAACGTACCAAAAACAAAAAGAGGACATAGCAAAACTCAAGAGGAAATTACCGAAAACAAAATTGAAAGCCCTGTTGTTCCTATACCTATTCGACACCACCAAAGGAAAAGAGAAAATTCCCCAAAGTGTTTCCCCCAAAGTGCCAAATGCACATCCCCAAAGAGCCTCCAATTCGGCCAACACCTTCCCACCCACACTCCACGATTTTCTCCATAATCCTCTCCACAATTCACTCCACAAATCACTCCAACCTCCCATTCAAATTCAATTCAAATTCTTATGACCAACTCAACCACAGAGTTCTAGTCCAACTACACCACTCACACCACAGAGACATAAAATAAAATCCCTTTTGCATTACCTGAGATTCGAACCCATGCCCTCTCAGATGCTCCACATGCTACTTGCAACTAAGCCACAAGGCTTTTTGTGATACAAAACAACCACAACTATTTATAAAGCCCACGAGTCAGTACCCAGATTCTTTTAAGAGGAAAATAAAAAATTTTGCAAAAGCCGGCTTGAACCTAGGACTTCCCAAATGCTCTAAAACACACCCAAATCACCTAGCCATTAAGGCAAACTTGCAACTTGTGACAGATAATACAAAATTAAAGACTCTACATTTTTAGGGCGTTACAACTCTACCCCTTAAAGAAATTTCGACCTCAAAATTTACCTGGCCAAAATAAGTGAGGGTATTATTGTCGCATCGCCTCCTCTGGTTTCCACATAGCTTCTTCTGAATCGTGATTACGCCATAGCACTTTGACCAGTGGGATAGATTTCCTCCTTAATACCTTAATGTCATGATCCAGTATCTGTACCCGTTCTTCCTTGGTAGTTAGGTCAGGTCTAATCTCAATTTCTTCAACTGGCGCTATGTGAGAGGGATCAGAGCGGTATCGCCTTAACATGGACACGTGGAACACATCATGAATTCTGTCTAATTCAGAAGGAAACTCAAGTTGATAGGCGACCGATCCCACATGCTTCAGTACTCGGTAAGGTCCGAAGAATCTAAGGCTTAGTTTTTCTTTCCGCCCAAATCTCAGAATTTTCTTCCAAGGTGAGACCTTCAGAAAGACATAATCCCCTACAGAGTACTCGATCTCTTTACGCTTTAAGTTTGCATAAGACTTCTGCCTATCAGATGCTTCCTTTAACCGACCTCGAATCAGCTTCACCTTTTCTTCGATATCAGAAACCAACTTTGGCCCCATAACTCGCCGTTCACCTAGCTCAGTCCAACATGTAGGAGTACAATACCTACGACCATACAATGCCTCGTATGGTGCCATCTGAATACTAGACTGATAATTGTTGTTATATGTGAACTCTACTAACAGTAAGTAGTCCTCCCAGTTGTCTTGGAAATCCAATACACAACATCTTAACATGTCCTCCAGTATCTGAATCATCCTCTCTGACTGACCATCTGCCTGAGGATGAAACGCAGTACTGAAGTCTAACCTTATACCTAGAGCCTCGTGTAACTTCTTCCAGAACCGAGATGTGAATCTAGGATCTCTGTCTGAAATTATAGAAATTGTTACCCCATGCAGTCTCACAATCTCATCTACGTACAGTTTAGCCAACTTCTGCAACGAATAATCAGTGCGGACCAGTATAAAGTGGACAGATTTAGTTAATCGGTCTACAATAACCCATACCGAATCCTTCTTAGTTGGTGTTAAAGGTAGCCCACTTAAAAATCCATGGTTACCTTCTCCCACTTCCAGAGTGGAATCTTTACTGGCTGTAGTAACCCGAAAAGTAGTTGATGCTCAACCTTAACTTACTAGCATGTTAAGTACTTACCCACAAAATCAATAACTTATTTCTGCCAGGATGCATAGCGTACAGACTACTATACTCTTCTTGTAGTATAGATTGCCTCAAATCAGAATTTTTCGGTATACAAACTCTCCCATGGAAACATAGTACTCCCTCACTATTCAACCCAAAATCTGCAGTATTTCCATTCTCAACTAATCGAAAATGAGGAACCAATGATTCATCCAACAACTTTTTCTCTTTAATTTGATTAGTCCAGGTTGGTCTCACTTGAAGCTCAGCCAACAAGCTACCATCATCAAACAGGCTGAGACGAGCAAACATTGCCCTCAAATTAGATATAACCCTACGGCTCAGTGCATCAGCTGCCATGTTAGCCTTACTAGGGTGATACTCAATTGAATACTCATAATCCTTAAGCAACTCTACCCACCTTTGCTGCCTAAGGTTCAACTCCTTCTGAGTAAGGAAGTACTTGAGGCTTTTATGATCTGTGTAAATAATAGACTTCTCACCGTATAAATAATGCCTCTAAATCTTCAATGTGAAG